>OX940805.1:26431241-27803741 GCA_954870605.1 Acer campestre
TACAATCAATGAAATGATTTTTATCTTTATTTTATTTATTTATTATTATTTTTTTTTTATGTGTGTGTGTGTAGGAACAATATATATATATATAAAAATAAAAAGAGTAATTTTCCAATGAAGACTTTTACCGGTTTTTCTACTGTCAGTTCATTCTTATATAAAATATATCAGGGCGAAGAACGTGGACCATAGATTATGGAGAAGTTTTGATAAGTGCATACATTTTGAGTCAAAGTATATAAATCTAATAGTCCACATAGACGAACTAACAATAGAAAAATTGAGACTTTTACAATGCACAATTTAAGTACTTTTGATGAAATTGCATGTAATCAAATGTTTTTCGATGAGATTTTTTGTATGTATCCTAATAAAATTAAAATGCACATTTGGTAAAATTTTGGAATTATTTTTTTCTTATATTGCCCTATTTTAAAATGTTTTATCTTCAAAAAAATCGGAAAAAATTAGTTCTTGCACCCAAAATTTTTTTAATTTTTTTTTCCATAAATGTATTTCAATGTTTTCACCATCCATACAAAAAATAAAATCAAGATTTAATATATTTCATACAATTTCATCAAAGGTGCTTAAAATGTTCATCCTAAAAAGTTCTCATTGGAAAATTACTCTATATATATACACAGAAAATTAAGAAGTAATGATTAGGGTTTGATTGTATCATAAAAAGGCAGTACTAAGACATTAAATCTAGGTTTTAATCAATTTTTCTCTAACCTAAAATTATTATAAGGTTTGCTGAAACAGTTCCAAGAATCAAGCACCTACAGGGCGATGAACAAGGTAAGCTTGAAGTTCTTTAAAATGAGAAAATTGACCATCAAATTTACCTCTATTGATTCTGCTATATGTTATATGTACTGACCAACCTGAAAGAAGAACATGGGTTTGTTTGTGCCTTCATAATTAATTATAAGTTCCTTTAAGTGTAGCTAACCAACTACTTATAAATTATAACTTTTATATCATGGAATATTCATGGTTTTTTTTTTTTTTTTTTTTCTCATGGATTCATGGTTGAAATTTGAAACATGTCACATTTTCATTGACGATGGCATGCATTAAAAGCCCAAGCATGATTTGTCCCACATCATTACCTATAGAAACGCAATAACTGTATGGGAAGACATCCGAGTCGTGCCTATAATGTTCGATTTTGGTAAACTAGCTATTATATCCACTACAAGAAATCAGGCCATTAACAACGGGACATCCACCACGGGCACAGGAGGCCCGTTTTTGATAAGTAATAGCAACAACGGGCCTTTAAATGCCCGTTGCCAATGATCACTAAAAATATTTTCCACCACGGACCCTTATATGTCCGTTTTTGATATGTTTTAATGACCACGGGCAGTCATAGGCCCGTTTTGAATAAATTTATAACAACAACGGGCAAATAAAGGCCCGTTGTTATTTAGACCATATATATACTACAGGTGCCCGTTGTAATAAAAAAAATCCCAAAATTACTAATCCCTAACATCTCTTCTCTCTCGTTCAAACTCTACCTCTTCTCTGTCGATCGACCAACAAAACGCAAAATCAATTTTCAGTACGTGAAAATGCAAAACCCTAACATCATATCACTCTCTTCCTCATGCGATTGAATGACTTCCTCAGCCTCTTCTTACTGCATCTCTTTCCTCCCATCCCTGTCTTCTTATTATTCTTCTACATCACAACACAAAGACAAGAATCCAAGCAAGACCTCCTTAGCCTCATCGGCATGTACACTAGAATCCACCAGGTACTGTTTTTTTTTTCCTCTTTAGATATGGTTTATGGTTTTTTTTTTTTTTTTTTTTTTTTTTTTTGGGTTTATTAGAACGATTGAGCGAAATCGAAAAAAAAAAATGTAGGGAAAAAAGAAGAGAAATTGGTAATTTGATGAAATAGGTTTAGTATTTTCTTTGAAATTGATGTATGATGTGTTTTTCCAATAATTGGTGCTGATTGTGTTCGATTTTATCCAGGGTTTTGTATTCTTTGCTGAAATTGATTTGGGTTTTATTTGTTAGGAATTGGTATCGGTGATTTTGAAGGAATTATTGAAATTGGTTGTAATTTTGGTGTTGATTGTATTTTACATTGTAGAATTTTGGTGTTTATTATTGAGCATGAAGTTTTTGATTTATGGGTTTTTTTTTTATTTTTTTTATTTTAGGGTTTACTGATTTGGTGCTATTGTGAATTGATTCTGGGTTTTGTCCCCAAAACTGATGAGATTTTCAGGGCTTTGTGTATTGGTGAGAAGGGCATTGGACCTCACACTTCTATAACTCTCAATCACTTATCGACTCTGGCAAAGTGATTGTTCATGCTCTTGATGAGAAGGCTAGAGACTATTACAATTTGGAAAATCTTTGGTCCTCGGGGATGTCTCATCCGGAACCAGTTCAAGTACGTTGAAGTTTATTATTAATTTTTAGATTCTGGTAAAAAAAAAAAAAAATTTAAGTTGTTTATTGACACATTTGAGTCATACAGAAAGTTGGGTTGTCTTTTTCTATATATATAGAACTGTTGGCTTACAAGATATTATTATAAAGTGAGAATTGCCCGTTTTAGTTTCAAGTTAGCTATTGAAGAATTTGTCGATGGTGGAGAGAGGGCCAAGAATGATAGTATGTTTAGTGTCACCTAATAGACGTGCTTCTTCTGGCATTTCTGCTCAATTTTTAAGCTCTATTGTCAGCCTCGTTCAGATATATCTTTGTTGTTGGTGTCTGTTCATTTGAGTGTCAATTTTGGATGAGAAATGAAACCTAAAAGGATTTTGGACACTGCATAAAGCATACACTATGAGATTCATGCTTACTTAAACCAAGATGCATTGAAACTCTTATCTTAGCTTAGAGTAGTGAGTTGATGGACAAACAAAGGTGAAAGTTTGCCTGAATGAAATCTTAGCGAGGCTAAGATTTCAGTCATTTCATCAATTTCTTCCTTCTTGTTGGGTTTTCTGTTACCAAAGGACTTTAAAATCATTGTAGTGGTTGCAGGAAGCAAGGGAGCGATATATTAAGTATTTGAATTCTGTACAAGTCGTTTGTGTGGAATGGGATTTTGTCATGTCATGCCACTGCTCTCAACATTTTCTAAAAGATTGTAGAGGGTTGATGTGGGGCATCATTTACAAAATTCACGCTTTTGTGGAAGTTGAAACGGTCTTGCGTTCCTCCTAACAAAACTATTGATTATATAATTAGAACACAAATATCATGTTTTATCAAGCTGTGAGTATTTTGTTTTGTAGACCGAAAATCAGATCCACGAGGAGTGTAATCCAAAACTTTTTCTCGCTCTCTAAACATCAACTGGTTTCTTATATAATTTTATTATTTTGATCTATTCAGTTCCTTAAACTGACATTCTTCATTTGGATTGGCCTGTTCAGGATTTGGAAAAAGCTTTTGTGAAGGTTCGCCGCAAGAATAATTCCAAAAAACGAGTTATAACGAGATTCTAGTTCTGTGGTTATATGAGTGGAGACCTCCAAGCTTTTGGATAGTAGTTTTTTCCATCATAAATGTCTATGCTTGTTCAACAGTTGAACATTATCTTGTTATCCGATTTATGGTCTTTTTTTCAAGATTTTTAATTGAATATTTATTGATTTATAAATTTTAATATATATATTGAATGCTTGTGGATTTTTATATTGAATGCTTTTGAGTTTAATCTTCCAATTATTTGCACTAAACAAGCTACATATAAAATCAATAAATTAATTTTGATTTTTTTTTTTTATAAAAAAATATTCATCAACCACGGGCAATGCCCGTTGTAATTAATGCATCGACCACGGACAAAGCCTGTTGTCAGTAATACATTGACAACGGGCAATGAGAGTTTCAATAACGCATCGACAACGGGCATTGCCCGTTGTAAGTAACGCATCGACTACGGGCATTGCCCGTTGTAAGTAACGTATCGACTACGGGCATTGCCCGTTGTGGAAAAGCGCGCTTTTCTACTACTGCCCCATCTATAGCGGGCACAATGCCCGTGGTCGATACATATCTACAACGGGCATTGCCCGTTGTCGTTAAGCTTTTTTCTTGTAGTGATCATTTTGCAAATCTCTTCTTAATTTGATTTTAGTGAGCAATGGTAACTGATCTCAGGTTAATTTTGCAATGAAATTCCAATTAGGAATGCTTTTTAATTTTATTTATTTATTTATAAACGGCAAAATATTATTCAGAAAGCTACAAGGCCAAGCAAACTACAACAGGAACGGGTCACTAGGACTAGAGAGAGCCCATCGACAAGGCAAAACAAAACACGAAAGCCCAAAGCCAAGCCACCCGAGTCCCCGACCAAAACTAAAAAACTGAAAAAAGCTCATAGCAAAACACACAACCCGCAACTGACAGCAAAAACAGCCAAACCTTAAAACAGAACAACCCCACAGCTCAGTAGTCACTACCACCACCAACTGAAAAACAAAGAAAAGAACTAGACAGAACAGACACCAAAGAAGAACTCCGAAGCAGCTTCAGATATCGCCCCACTCCATAATATCCCCACTTGAGCTTGAAGCCCTTTTCGCTAACATATAACCGCAAAAGAGTTTGTAGCTCTTGAGCTTGGTGATTATATATTTATGATTAATTAATACAATTTGCCATACTTGTTCTTGAAGTCACCTCACACACCATTGCCTGGACAATCGAAATTCAACATTTTTGTGAAGTCTTCGACTCTGGAAGGTAATGTCACACAGTCACAGTCATGAATTAGGAAAATAGTCTGCAGGTTTGCTGATCATCTTGTCATTTTTAGTGTGAACAACCAAAACAACAGAGATAGAATTATGCTCTACATACACTGCATGTCTGCATGCATGCATGCAGTCTCGCAATAAAAATAAAATAATTATTGACCTTTACAAACACACGTTACACGTACTGATCAAAAGTCAAAAATCATCATTCAAAGTTTATTCTACAACTCTACGATTTCTTCTGTGGTTTGAAAGATCCGTGATCAAATTGTCCACGTTGACATAAGAAGAACCACCTTTGTTAACGGCCAACCTTGCCAACTCACCGAGTTCACTCACTCTCTTTCTCATTTCTTCCACCTCCAAATTTTGCCCACCACCACCATTCATAAACCGAGTCACCACCTCCTCAACTCGGTCTCTCTTAATCAAAACACCAATCTTTTCCTCCTCTCCCCAAGCCAATCCTTGCTCAACGCCGATTGCAATCCCGATTTTCAACCGAGTCACAACGAGATTCTCGTTGTAAAACTGCTCAGCGAAGATTGGCCATGTGATCATTGGAACACCTGAACTCACAGATTCAAGAACCGAGTTCCACCCGCAGTGAGTCATGAACCCACCAACCGATGGATGGTTCAATATAAGAACTTGTGGTGCCCAACCCTTTATTAAAATCCCAGATCTCTCTTTGATTCTCTCTTCAAATTCCTCTGTCAAAAACTTGAATTTTTCACTGTCTTTGACAACCCAAATGAATGAAACTTTTGAAGCTTCGAGTCCTGACGCTATCTCCAAAAGCTGTGACTCAGTAAATGATAGAAGCAGTGGTTCACAAGATATCTAGTGGTTTAGTTTAATTACAATACGTCTGTAATCTAGTAGTTTAGTTTAATTAAATCACGTCAACTATCACAGATTTCCTTATGTAATTAGATTATTGCTTTCCTGTTTCAAGCAGTGTAATGTGTATATATATACTGCTGTTATTAATGAAAACGTGAGAATTATTTTCTTCACAAATATTAAACACTGTTATGGTATCAGAGCTTTTTGTGTAACAACAAAAGATCCTACAATCCATCGATTCTTATTTATTTTTCTTCTCTTCATCTGCCGGTCCCTCCTCTGCATCACCAATGACTACCTCTGCTACTTCTTCTCCCTCTGCTATTTCTTCTCCCTCTGCTACCTCATCTGCCGCCTCTCCTCCTGTTATACTCATGGGAACCAATACCACAAATCAACCTCAATCATTGATTGCTATCAACTCCACACAAATTCCAATCAAACTCTCAAAGGGAGGGAATTATGCTGCTTGGAGATCGCAATTTGAAAATCTCCTCTTTGGCTATGGCCTTATGGGGTATCTGGACGGTACCACAAGATGTCCTCCAGCAATTTTGGAGCCTCTCCCAACCAGTTCTGCGGAACCAGCCACTCAGGGCAACATTCCGAATCCGGACTACCATATCTGGCTTCGTCAGGATCGTCTACTTTTACATGCAATCCAGGTGTCTTGCACCGGGGCTGCACAATCGATTGTCACTCGTTCCACCACCTCTGCTCAAGCGTGGGACAAACTCGAATCAACGTATGCTAATCGATCGAATACTCGTAAGCTTGGACTCTTGGATTCTCTTACGAATGTCAGTTTATCCGACAAATCTGTTGCTGAATACATGCAGGGAATAAAAAATATACTAGATAATCTTGAATTAATTGGGCACTCAGTTGATGATGGTGCAGCTGTTATCCACTCTCTGAATGGATTGAGACCAACTTATTTACCACTTGCTTCTGCTATTCGAGCTCGAGACTCACCGATTTCGTTCGAAGAATTATGTGATAAGTTGCTTGATTTTGAAGCCTTTCTTAAACGGGAAGATGTGAAAAAGGGTGTACCACAGGTAACGGCACAGTTCAACCAGAGAACGTCCAACCGTAGGGGTCGTGGCTATCATGGAAATTCATCAACTCACATGGGACAAAACCAAGCAGGTGGTCACGGCAACAACAATTATAATACCAACCAGCAGAATTTTGGATCAAATCCTAATGTTGGCAGCCGCCACTTCTCTAGCCATAGTGGCTCCTTCCGGCCGAACCACTCCCCTCACTTCAATCAACAATGGCGTTCACCCACCAACAATCAGTCTAGGCCGGTCTGCCAGCTCTGTGATAAGGTTGGTCACACGGCTCGCGTCTGTCGCTCTCGCTCATCACCTGGCTCTCAAACTTGGCCTCAAACTCATCACATGACTACTGACCAGCCAAGTTCTCAAAACAACTGGGTTCTTGACACCGGTGCCTCTCACCACATGACATCTGACCTTCAAAACTTGTCTCTACACTCAGAATATGGTGGCCCAGAGGATATTATGGTTGGGGACGGTAAAACAATTTCTATAACTCACATTGGCTCCACTTCTCTATCTACTCCCACTAATTCTTTTCGTCTTAAGCATGTCTTATGTTCACCACACATTTCACAAAATCTAGTTTCTGTGTCACAATTTTGCTCACATAATAATACGTCTGTTGAATTTTTTCCTGACTATTTTCTTGTGAAGGATCTGACCACGGGGGCATCCTTGGTCCGCGGCCAGAATAAAGGGAATCTCTATGTGTGGCCAATGTCAAGTCATCCGAGCTCCGTCTCCGGTGTTCACCAGTATTTCATGTCCTCTCCCCACAACGTCTCCTCTCAGTCTTGGCACTGTCGTCTAGGTCATCCATCCCAACCTATCTTACAGAGGCTCATCTCGTCTCATAGTCTTCCAGTCATCAAGTCTGCTACTAATGTGTCTCATTGCTCAGCATGTCTATGTAATAAAAGTCACAAACTACCGTTTGGGATATCAACATTGACTAGTAATAAACCTTTTGAGATTTTATTTACAGATGTTTGGGGTTCTGCTCACATTCAATCCTTTGACAAAAATAAATATTATGTTATCTTTGTGGATTATTTTTCAAAATATACATGGCTGTTTCCCCTCAAAAATAAATCCAATGTTCCCATTGTCTTTCGGAGGTTTAAATTATTAGTTGAAAAATTCTTCAATACACAAATCATAACTGTGTATTCTGATGGTAGTGGGGAAGCTCAATCCCTTGGTCTTGACCTCCAAAACCTAGGTATCCAACACCTCAAATCTCCACCTCACACACCTGAGCATGTTGGTACAGCTGAACGCAAGCATCGACATGTAGTTGAAACGGCCTTAACTCTCCTTCATCATGCCTCTATGCCAACAAAGTACTGGTCTCTAGCATTCAACGCTGCGGTTTACTTGATTAATCGCATGCCGTCTAAGGTCATAGGTCACCATAGTCCATACTCTCTTCTATTTGGTAAGGAACCGAATTACCGGAAACTCCGTGTATTCGGGTGTCTTTGCTATCCATGGTTGCGTCCATACACATCTCACAAGTTGCAACCCCGCTCCCGCCCGTGTGTATTTGTTGGGTACTCCACTGAACATAGTGCGTATCTTTGTCTGGATCAGTCCACTGGCAAAGTCTTTGTCTCTCGTCATGTTGTGTTCGTCGAGCAAAATTTTCCTTTCTCTAGCACTGCAGGTGGCACACCACATCAGTCTCCCGCACATGTCAGTCCCTTCCTTGTGCTGTCTCCCCTCACCGTCGCTCCTCCACCAGACCATGAGTCTCCTATCTCATCGCAACACATCTCCCAGCCTGCCTCTTCACTACCTGATCTCATCCCACTACACGTAACACCTGCACCCAGCAATATTTCACCCGTGTCCACCTCCACCCACGTTGCTCCCTTGCCAACAGATGGCATCGCTCAAACTGCCACCACAGAAACCATTCCAGTCGGCCCACCTCCTTCACACCAGTCCACCGACATTCCTGCCCATCCCGAGTATGATTTGCTGTCCACGTCTCCACCTCCTAATGTGATCCAAACCAGGTCAAAAAATCAGATATTCAAGCCGAAGCCAATCTTCGATCTTCATGCCACCACCCATGCTGCTCCCCTAACCGAACCAACCTCTTTGCTGCAAGCTCGTAAATTCTTGGAATGGCGCAACGCCATGAGCGCGGAATATGATGCTTTGGTTAAAAATGGAACCTGGAACCTGGAACTTGGTACCGTCTCACTCTTCTCAAAATGTGGTCGGATGTAAATGGATTTTTCGAATTAAACGCCACCCTGATGGCTCAGTGGCTAGATATAAAGCTCGCCTTGTGGCGAAAGGTTTTCATCAACGACCTGGCATTGACTTCACTGAAACTTTTAGTCCCGTTGTGAAACCAGTCACTGTTCGATTGATTCTAACTCTTGCTGTCACTAATGGTTGGACCTTGCGCCAACTCGATGTTAACAATGCTTTTTTGCAGGGCTCCCTATCTGATGATGTATACATGACTCAACCGCCTGGATTTGTTGACTCCGCGCAACCACACCATGTGTGCAAACTGCGGAAAGCCATTTATGGTCTCCGTCAGGCACCCCGCGCTTGGTACAATGAATTGCGGTCCTTTCTTCTAGACACTGGCTTCACCAACTCACAGTGCGACACCTCACTATTTATCCAACGTCGCTCGGGCCATATCGTATACCTCTTAGTCTACGTGGATGACATTATCATCACCGGTTCTTCCGCCTCACAGGTTAGTGAAATCATTGCCATTCTAGCAAACCGGTTCTCTCTAAAGGATCTCGGTCGGCTCTCCTTCTTCCTTGGAGTCGAAGCAATCTCCACAACCAATGGCCTATTTCTCTCACAACAAAAGTACACTCGAGATCTTCTTATTCGGGCGAATATGCTTGAGGCGAACACTATTTCTACACCTCTGTCACTCACAGATACATTAAAATTGGCTGATGGTAGTGCACCCACTGATGCGACCCAATACCGTCAAATTGTTGGCTCCCTTCAGTACTTGTCCTTGACCCGTCCGGATGTCTCCTTCGCTGTCAACAAACTGTCACAGTTCATGCACCGTCCCACATCTACTCACTGGAATGCGGTTAAGAGGGTTCTTCGCTATCTCAAAGGCTCAATGCACCATGGTCTTCTTATTCGTCGCAGCTCTCCTACCACTCTACATGCCTTTGCTGATGCCGATTGGGCAGGTGACCCTGATGATAGAAGGTCGACCACAGCGTATATTATTTTCCTTGGCTCTACACCCATCAGCTGGAGCTCGAAGAAGCAACACATTGTTGCACGGTCGACTACTGAGGCGGAGTATCGTGCGATTGCATCCACCGCAGCTGAACTGAACTGGATCGGTCAGCTCCTCTCCGAGCTTCACCTTCCTGTCCCGGATACGCCTGTCATCTATTGTGACAATATTGGTGCCACTTATGTCTGCGCCAATCCCATTTTCCACAGCCGCATGAAGCACGTTGCCATTGATTTCTTCTTTGTTCGGGATCAGGTGGCTCGTCGACAGCTGCGTATCTCTCATGTTCACACAAACGATCAATTGGCGGACTCTCTTACCAAGCCACTCTCTCGCAAACAGTTCCTTGATCATCGCTCCAAGATAGGCATCCTCGACGGTAGCTCTATCTTGCGGGGGCATGATAGAAGCAGTGGTTCACAAGATATCTAGTGGTTTAGTTTAATTACAATACGTCTGTAATCTAGTAGTTTAGTTTAATTAAATCACGTCAACTATCACAGATTTCCTTATGTAATTAGATTATTGCTTTCCTGTTTCAAGCAGTGTAATGTGTATATATATACTGCTGTTATTAATGAAAACGTGAGAATTATTTTCTTCACAAATATTAAACACTGTTAGTAAATTCACACAAACTCCCAAAACAAACGTAGAGCACTGAGTTGGGTTCCTTCGAGTCAAGCCATGAAACACAATAGTCTTCACCAATAGAAGCTTTGTTTCCTCTCTCTGCCACGTCTCGAGTCTTTGTGTTGAAAAGTGAAACCGGTCCGACCGGATATACAACTTTTCCGGTAACTTTCTCGTAAAGTTTCACATATTCCGGTTCAATCTCAAAGAAAGTATTGGACACAACACCATACGTGTCACGCTCAGCTTCAAAGATCTTCTCGAAAAACTCATCCAAACCGGTTTTGCCAAAAAACCGGTCCGGCATTTGAGACAGAGTAATATAAACCGGGTCGGGTAAACCGGGAACCAAAAAAGGTTCTGTTTCACTGTTGACTTTCACGTTTGGTTTGTGTTGACTAGCAGCCATCGTTAAACAAAGAGAGAAGCAGCAAGTTCCATTGAAAGTAAACCGTGGAATACCGTACTTGCGTGCGATCTCCGCCGTCCAAGGGAGGTTGAAATCTGATACGATAGCGTCAGGACGATATCGACGGACGAGATCATCAGCTTGGGGCTGTAACATTGAGTTGGCTTTGCTGAAGTTGTAAGTGAGACCTCTGGATGGTAGAGTGTCAAGACTTTCACAATTTGGTGGCAAGTCGGCGGCAGCGAAAGGGAAGTCGATTTTTAATATATTGATTGATTGGCGGTGGTCGTCACGGTCGATGATGGATTGGAATCGAGAAATGTTTTGTGGGGTTGCGATTATGGTGGCTTTGGTGCCGTGTGATGCGAAGATTCTTGCTATGTCTGTCATGGGGATTAGATGGCCTGGTGACATGAATGGAAAGAAGAACAAATGGAGCTGATGATCATCGTGGGGTTGTGCTTTGGCTGCCATTAGCGCCGATCAGTTTTTTCTTCTGTACAAACACAAAACAGAGATCATAAATAATAAAAAATTTCTTTCTGTAATTAGCTAGAGAAACATGGTTGGGTACTTAGGTAAGCGGATAAAATGCTTGAAAATATTCTATAATAATCATTGTGTTGCTGAGTGATGATCCCCACTAGCAGGGGCGAAACCAATTTTTTTTTTTCTGGGTGGACAATTGCATATTGATAAAATATTATACTATATAAAAAAATCATTTTGATGGCGAAGGTACTAGAGAATTTATATTAGTTAAAATAAAAAGGTAAACCTAATAAGAGAACATAATGAGTCTTACCCTTAAATAAATATTCTAACCAAGAAAAAACATAAGAAAATAAAAATGAAATACGCATGCAATGTAAATACAATAAAATCCTACTAAAAATTTAACTTTTGAGGCTTTAAAGAAGCAAAAGTAACTATTGCCGAATCTGAATTAATTGTAAAAATAAGTTCTCTTTCAATATAAACAACCATACAATTCTCAAGAAACTCGTCATCCATCTTGTTGTGCAAAGACATTTTGACAAGTTTTATAGCCAAAAATAAACTTAATTTTACAATTAATTTTACAATATAAACTTAAGAATAAAAATAATAATAAAACTTATGGTTTTATCATACCGACATCTATATATCTCCACAAATCCAAAAACTATTAAAACTTATAAAATTGAAATTCTTAGGGACTTGGAGATTAATTTATATGATAAATCTACTGCTTTTGATTTGTTGTTAAGGAGTTAAGATTTCCCAATATGATTTTTGAGTGAGTAAAGAGTTAAAATTTATCAATTTGATCTTTTACTTGGTTAAGGAAATACAATGGACTTTAATAAGTTTGATGTAGGGATGGGCATTTGGGAAATGGGGATGGATATAGGTCCCCCCATCCCCATCCCTATTTCCAAAACCCTTCCTTATCCCTACCCATTTCCCCATTTAGGGAAAATGGGGATAGGGGAGTTTTGGGGGGAAGTATCTCAATCCCCATCCCCATTTCCTTGTTCATATTTCCTCATTCCCCCGGTTTCCTTGTTTTACTAAAACTTAAATACTTAAAATATATATATATATATATCCATTCTAAATTCAAATACAAAAATATTAAGAATATAAATAATTAAAAAAAAAATTAAGAATATATATATTAGGTTTGGGGAAAATTGAGAGATGGAGGAAATGGGGACCCATCCCCATTTCAATTTGGGGATGAAAATCATCTCCATCCCCACTCATTTCCCCATTTTCCTTCAAAATTCCCCCCAATGGGAATAAGGAAGTGGGGATTTGGGTATGCGGGGATAAATGATCATCCTTAATTTGATACATGTTTTTAAGTTATTGAGCTATTATTAAGATAAAGAAAAATATGGTAAGTTAAGTCAGAATCGAAATTAGGCTGAAATATACTTAGAATTAAATGGTGTGTATTTAAAACAATTAAAAATACTTATTTTTTATTTTCAAAAAGCTAGGGTGGACTGTTAAATGGGGTGTATTTAAAACAATTAAAAATACTTATTTTTTATTTTCAAAAAGCTAGGAGCCCACCCTAAACATGCCTAATTCCGCCTCTGCGGCTCTGCCCACTAGTCGACTACTAAAGCATGATTTTCTCGCGTAGAACACCATTATTGAATAGTCAAAGTGTAATATGCATGCATCATAATTTATTCCTTATCGATAAATTCGTTATCGTAAAATATTGAAATTTAAACAGGGTGATCCAATAATTAAGCATGGTATATATTAATTGATTTGTGTTTATAAATAGTTTAATTGATTTATGTTGTCAACAGCAACCGGTAGATATATGAGCTTGAGGTTTGGGTAAAAACCTCTTAAATTAGCGGTTTGAATCCTACAAATGGCAAAAGCTTTCAAAATAATACATTGATCAACTCTAAAACTAATTACAATTTTTAGTTATTACTTATGGAATCAATATATTCAATTATCTATACTATGAAATCATAATGGTTTACACACTTAATCTTCGTCATATAAAACAAAAACGATAATAATTAAACAAACAACAATATGCATCTTCTTTTGTCTTAAAATTTGTTTGTTTGTTTTTTTTTAATCCATCCACCAAGTTTTTTGGTTTATAAATCAATTAAGTTAATAGAATTTATAGTTGAATTAAAGTAGAGTGAGTTGTGTATGAGAACATTATAGACTTGATCGAGGTCCACAATTGCTTAAAAGAAAGAGTTCTATAAGACTACAACTGCAACAATTTTTTATTTAATCACACAGCAATAATAAAAATGAAAGTAAATATACCTGAATGTATTCAGAATCTGTGAAATCAATTATTTGTTCATCTATTCTTTGACTATATGTGGAAGAAAAAAAAATATTATACTACTTGATTGATATTGGGTTTGATTAAGTATATATTATTAAGGTTTATTTTGATTGGGTGTTCAACTTATGGGTGTAGGAAATAAATTTAATTTCCAAGGATAAAACCATGTATTTTAAGTAATTAAATATAAGAGTATTTTAAAAATAAAAAAGATTCATTAAAATATGGGTGTAAAAAAGATATTTTATTAGTGGAAATAGAGCCACCCTTAGTATTGTTGGTTCGAATCCCACTGTTTATATTTTACAAGCATAATTTCAATTAATCAAAGGACACATATCCTCTTTTCCTCTTATTTAAAGTAGATGTGTGCCTCTCAATCCACATTAATGAGTGAGGATTTGAATCTCATCATATCCTGCGAATTTTACAAACATGTCTAAGAAGTTTACTCCACAATTGCAGAAGTATATATTTAGATTGCACATGTGTTGAGTTTTCTTCCCCAAATATAAGAATAGATATATGCACCATACATATGATGCTTAATCTTGGCAACTCCAAACCTGACCATTTCGGTCAAGTCCAGTCAAAAGTAATTTTATAAGTGCTTTTTTATATATAAAAAAGCTCCATGATTCAAGTTACTAGCCACATTAACTTATTAAAATTTTGTTTTTAATATATTTTATTTTAGGGAGAATTGCATTTTAGTCTCTATAGTTTACCTTAATCTACGTTTAGTCCATGGTTTTTTTTTATTGTAACTTTTAGTCTTTCTATGACAGAATCCGTCAAAAGATAGATTCTGCCATGTCAGTCGGCCTAAATAACTATATTGCCCTTGAAGGTTGCTGATGACATGGAAAAGACCGTTTTACCCTTAATTAAAAATTAAAAAACTAAAATTAAAAACATATTTAATAAATAAAAAATGGTGGGGATTTATTTATTTAAAAAAATAAAAAATAATTATATAAAAAAATGAGAAAAAAGTTTCTATCAAACTAAAAATTCAAAACAATTTAAAAAACAAAATATTTTAAATCTCCACCATCCAAATCTTAGATGGATGGTGGGGATTTATTTATTTAAAAAATAAAAAATAATTACATAATTAAATGAGAAAACAATTTCTATCAAACTAAAATTTAAAACAATTTTAAAATAAAATACTTTAAATCTCCACCATCCAAATCTTAGATGGATGGTGGGGATTTATTTATTTAAAAAATAATAAAATAATAATATTAAAAAAATGAGAAAACAAATTCCAACCACAAAAACCCATACCAGAAAATTAATCCCATAAAATTTAAAAGAAATTCAGAAACCCAAATCACTCATCCCTCTCCTCCACCACAACTGTCATCGCCATCCATTATCATCATCATGGGAGATATTTCTTTTTGCCATTTACATCTCAACATATTTATAGAATAATGCCCTCAACTTCTTCTCCTACAAAAATTCTTTAAATCCTCCCCATCATCCCACCAACATTTCACTGTCAAACCTTGCAACAACCCCATATACACATCATACACATACTGTAATCATATAATTTTCTAATTCCAATATCTACCACTACTTTTACCTTTCTTCTCTTTTCTTTTATCTTTTCTTCTTTTACTTCTTTCGCGCACAAACTTTCCATCTGCTTCATTAGCATAATAGATGCAGCACAAGCTGTCGTCATTGCCATCTCTTCCTTCCCCATCGACGACGAATCAAACGCACCATCGATGACGGCGACGCGAAAGGGAGGCAGTACTCGAACTCGAACCAGGCGCACTCCGCCGGCGGATGTGCAGCGACAACGACGACGCGAAGGGAGGGTTCTGCCTCCTTCATCTCTCTCAACCGTATTCAACATGGATTTTGATTTGGTGTTGCGGATTTGGGATTTTTGGGTTTTTGATTTTAGGGATTTGGAGGGTTTTTTATTTTGGGATTTTGATTCGGTGGTGCCGATTTGGGGATTTTGATTTTTGGGGTTTTTGATTTAGGGATTTTTTGGGTTTTTGATTTAGGCCAAAATTCTGAAGGCATTTGATTTGATTTTGAGGGTATTCGAACCAGTTTTAATTTAGGGATTTTAATTAGTTTTATTTTTTAATTTAATTAGTTTTGATTATTATTTACTTTTTTGATAATAATAATAATTTGAATTACTATTATACCCTTTGGTCATATAAGATTCTAGAACATCTGATGTTATTTTACCTTTTTACCCTCGTTGACTTGACGGATCCCTAACAGAATTGGACGGTAGAAACTGTAATTCATATTGTCAGAATACAGGTGAACTAAAAGTTATATTACCAAAAAACCGTGGACAAAACGCAGATTAAGGCAAACTACAGGGACTAAAATACGATTTTCCCTTTATTTTATTTTTCATTATTTTTTTAGTTCAATTATAGAAAAGATATCTTCCTTTTTATTTTTGAAGTATTATACTATTGAGACTTGGGAGTCTATATTGACACCCATATATATGATAAGCACACCTATATTTTAATAAAAAATTTAATTACAAAAATATCTCAATAGGAATTTACCAATAAGTATAAATTAGTTTGATTAAAGAGGAAATATCCTCTTTTAACCAAAAAATTAAGGGTTTTATTGTTTTTAGCCGGAATTAGTGAATTGATTGTTTTTGTTAAACAATCCACTGTAGAGACTTAAATGCCCCTAATTTTTTTTTTCATTACCTCTTCTCACTCCTTTTCTCTCTCATTTCTGCAGAATCATTTTTTTATTTCTTTCTCTCTCTCCTTTCTCTCTCACGAGTTCTTCTTCTTCTTCTTTCTCTCCTATCTTCTCTTTCTCTCTCACCGTCTCACGCCTTCACTCCTCCTCTCTCCTCCGTCTTCTTCTTCTCCCCTTCTTTTTCTTCTCTTTCACGTTTTTTTTTTTTCCATGTTTTATAAAAAAAATTCATGTTTTTTTTAAAACAAAAAATTTCAGATTTCGTTTTTTTTTCAAAGAAAATTTCTAGATTTAAGGGTGGTTGTTATTTTTATGAATGGTGGGAGTTGTGTTTAGGTTTTGGTTTTGTTAAAAAAAATTTTGAAAAAAAATCAGATTTTTTTTTTTTTTTTAATTCAAATTTGATTTTCTAGATTTTTGTTATTTGATTTTCCAGATTTTTAAGTTTGGGTTGTGATTGTGGTTTGTCTCTTTCATGTTTTTTCCAAATTTTTGAAAAATTTTCAGATTTTGTTTTAAATTTTTATTTATTTATTTTTATATAGATTTAGTTTTTTTGCTAACAAAATTTCAAGATTTCATTTTGTTTTATTTTTGTGTGTGGTTGTATTTAAGTTTGGGTTGTGGTTGTGGTTGTGGTTGTGTTTAATTTTCAGATTTTATCTTAATTTTTTTTTTTCAGATCTCGTTTTTTGTGGGAGTTGTGTTTTTCCAGATTTTACATTTGTTAAAAAAAATTTCCAGATTAAACACACCAGGCAAACGAATTAAACACACCAGTACGCAAACGAATTAAACACACCAGTACAAAAACGAATTAAACACATCATGCAAAAACGAATTAAACACACCAGACAAAAACGAATTAAACACACCAGACAAACGAATTAACGAATTAAACACACCAGGCAAGAACGAATTAAACACACCAGGGCAAAACGAATTAAACACACCATGACTAATCAATTAAACACACCGGGGCAAAAACAATTAAACACACCAAGACAAAATGAATTAAACACACCACGCCAAAAACACTAAACACTAAACACACCACAGTAAAAACATTAAACACACCACTACAACCAATTAAACACACCACGGCAACCCAATTAGCCCTGGTGTGTTTAATTTGTTTGTCTTGGTGTGTTTAATTGATTAGCTCTGATGTGTTTAATTTTTTTTTGCCTAGGTGTGTTTAATTGATTTACCCTGGTGTGTTTAATTCGTTTTTGCCCTGGTGTGTTTAATTCGTTTTGCTTTGGTGTGTTTAATTCGTTTTGCTTTGATGTGTTTAATTCGTTTTGCCTTGGTGTGTTTAATTTGTTTTTGTCTGGTGTGTTTAATTTGTTTTGTTTGGTGTGTTTGATTTGTTTTTGCCTTGGTGTGTTTAATTCGTTTGTCTGGTGTGTTTAATTTGGAAAAAAATAAAAATTAACAAACATAATCTTGAAATTTTTTTAAATCTGGAATTTTTTTTTTTAAAATATGAAAAAAAAAAAACCTGAATTTTTTTTAAAAAAAAACCTAGAAAAAATTTTAAACAAAACAAAATCTAATTTTATTTTAAACAAACAATACCCAAACTTAAGCATAACCACAACCATCTTTAAAATCAACAACTAACACTCAAATCCAAACATTTTTAAAATCTGGAAAAAAAAAATTTTAAAAAAAAACTGAATTTTTTTATAAAAATATGGAATTTGGATTAAAGAAGAGAAAAGCGTGAGAGAGGAGATTTGGGTTGTAAAAAAAATTATGGTGGAGAGAGGAGAGAGGTGTGAGATCCAGTGGAGAGAGAGAGAGAGAACATATTGAAGAAGAGAGAAAGAAGGAAGAGAGAGAAAGAGGAAAAGAAAATGTTATGGAGAAAATGAGAGAGAAAAGGAGAGAGAAGAGGTAAAGAAAAAAAATATATTAATTTCATTTGATTTTTTAATCATTTTTGAATGAAGGGCACTTTTATCCCAAAAGTAGATTGTTTGACAAAAACAATCAAAATACTAATTCTGGATAAAAACAATAAACCTCCTTAATTTTTCGCTAGTTTCCAATTTCACCCTTAATTAAAAATAAACAAAATATTATTTACACCCATTAATTACACCCATATTTTCAATTATATTACTTTATTAATACTAACTTTCTGCAATTTTGGTTGTAAAATAGCTGATACAGAGATCAAAGGCATCTCTTCTTTCAAATTGTAATTGATTATGCAGATTAATTAATCAGATTCTTACTCCAATACCTTCAACCGATAATAAAGCTATTGCTGCCAACTTCGCTTTCCCTGTCAATATTATTATTTGCTGATAAGTGCTTGAACCAATTCCTATTATTTCTCCGGTGGCCCTGCCATTTGTATTCTACAAACTCAATCAAGCTTCCTCCAACATTTATTCTTCATAATACTCAAAAATCACGTCTTCATGGTTATGATGGTAAGTATGATGACTTGTTTAATAGAGTACCAATGTCCAACACTCCAACCTTTCACATTCGTACTTTGTTATTAAATGTTATCAATGACATGTAAAAATTCATCTATAGAATGTTTGCCTACCAACTTCAAGCAAATAACATGTTTTTTCTATAAATTCAGTCATTTTTTCAACTAGATTCTTGAAATTTAAGAATGTAAGAACTCCCGAGACTGTGTTTTCAAATCTGAAGAACTTACAAATTTATTATTTATAAAATTGGGTGTGTTAATAACTTATAAGGGTTTATAAATAAATTGTATTAAAATAAAAACATTCATTTAAATAAGTTTTAATAAGGGTACTATTTGCATTAAGATGAGTGTTTATAGTAATGTTTTAATTTTAAATTTTAGACATGTGTGTACTTATAAATATGGGTGTGCTTATCATATATATGAGTGTCAATATCCGTACCCTATACTATTACATAAATTATGTGTTTTTTAAGGAAGTGAGATGACTCAAACATGCAACCTCGTTGTAGTGAAGGGTTTACCACTCATAAATAATCATATTTCATTAGATTTAATTAAAATTAACTAACAGTTAACTGACAGTCAAATAATGATAGGGTTTTTTTGTACCGATTGTTCAAACCACATGGTTTTATTTGGCATTTGATCAAAAGTAAGGGCGCGTTTGATATCGTTTTTAAAATGATGTTTTTGAAAACTATTTTTAAAAATAAAAATCATGTTTTAAAAATGATGTTTTTAAAAATGTAAACGTGTTTGGTAGTATTTTCTAAAAGTAGTTTTCTAAAGCGGATAACGATGTAAATGTGTTTGGTAATGTTTTTGAAATGGATTAAATAATTGTTCGTAGAGAAAAGTTGGAAAAAGTTTTGATTTGTTTTAAAAAACTGTTATGAAAATGATGAAAAACAATAAAAAAATTGTTTTTAACTATTTAGTTATAATTTTAAAAAAGTTGTTTTTTATTTTCAAAAACAATTTTACAAAATGATTGACCAAATAACTTTAAAGTTGTTTTTTATTTTTAAAAACAAAAAAAAACTGTTTTTTAAAAATGAATCCAAACACCACCTAATTTTCCCTAATTTTTTAAAATTTGGATTTGAGAGGGATCTCCACCTCACCCGTATTGGATATTTTGACCCATCATCAGATCCCTTTTTGCAAACAAATACCCGCCAACACCGTCTTCCAAAATCGAAAATCATCATAGCAACAACTTGAACTAGCTTGACAGAGAAAAGCTTAGTAGCTTCTTCAACTCCTTACAACAATGTCGACTAGAAAACTCATACAAGCCATGACCAAAAAGTCAATCTCCCACCAAGAAATCGCTTCAAATATAGTTAAAGGCCTGAACAAATCAGGCGTTAAAAGCTTCACGAAGACACCAGCTTTGCTCTCGAATCTTGACTCTCAGGTGGCCCACCTCGTGTTATCGAATCCTGATCTCCCTCCTCAATCTTGCTTGACTTTCTTCAACTTTCTCCGCCAAAACCCATCTCCTTTTTCGCACAAACCCGATCTCAGAGTGCATGTAACTCTCGTTTCTAGACTATACGAGGCTCAAAAATTCGCCGAAGTTATCAATGTATTGAATTACATTGCAAATGATGATAGTCTACGGTCCCCGGTTGTAAATATAGTATCTTTGATCGAGGATGGGACTCATGAGCCTAAATTTGTTGAAAAGTTGTGTGATATGTTGTTTAGAGTGTATACTGATGGTAGGATGTTTGAGGACGCAATTGGGGTCTTTGATTATATGGAGAAAAGTGGGATGAAGATTGATGAGAGGTCTTGTATTGTGTTTTTGCTTGCTTTGAAGAGATGTGATGAAATGGGCAAGTGTTATGGGTTTTTTCAGAGAATGGTTGAAGCTAATGTGGAGACTACAGTTTATTCTATGACGATTGTGATTGATGGGTTGTGTAAAAGAGGAGAGATTCAAAGGGCCAAGAATTTGATGGATCAAATGGTTGATAGAGGGATCAAACCTAATGTTGTTACTTATAATACACTCATAAATGCGTATGTTAAAAGAAATGATTGTGTGGGTGTTAATAAGATGCTGAGGTCGATGAAGAGCGATCAGTTGGCTTATAGCGCAGTTACGTATTCGGTTTTGATGGAATGGCACTGGAAGTCAGGCAAGATTGGTGAAGTCGAGAAGCTGTTCGATGAAATGCGTGAAAGAGGGATAGAAGCAGATATTCATGTGTATACTTCTGTTATCAGTTTGAACTGTAGGGTGGGAAATATGAAAAGAGCCTTTGCATTATTTGATGAGTTGACTGAGAAAGGCATTGTTCCTACTTCGTACACTTACGGTGCTTTGATTGATGGTGTTTGCAAGGCCGGGCAGATGGAAGCAGCTGAGGTTTTGATAGAAGACATGCAAAGCCAGGGTTTTAATGTGAATCAAGTGATATTCAATACACTTATAAATGGATTCTGCGCAAGGGGTATGATAGATGAAGCTTTAAATGTGAAGGCTGTCATGGAACAAAAAGGATTTGAGACTGATACGTTTGCTTATAATTCAATTGCTAGTGGGCTGTGTAAATTGAAACGGTATGATGAAGCAAAAGGGTGGTTGTTTAACATGATGGAAAAGGGTCTTACTCCTAATGTAGTGAACTTCACTACTCTCATTAACATATCTTCCAAGGAAGGGAACTTAGAAGAAGCAAATCGTCTGTTTAAAGAGATGCAGAAAAAAGGAGTGAGACCCAATATTGTTACTTACAACACCTTGATTGCTGGGTATTGCAAGAACGGAAAGATGAAGGAAGCTTATAAGTTAAGGGGTGAAATGAAAGCAATGGAGATGGTGCCAGATGTATACACATACACATCGCTTATACATGGGGAATGTGTATCTGGGAAGTCAGATGAAGCAGTGAAACTGTTTAATGAAATGAAACAGAGGGGTTTAAAGCAGAATGAAGTCACCTATACAGCAGTAATTCTGGGTTTATCCAAGGAGGGGAAATCGGATGAAGCTTTTAGATTGTATGATCAGATGAAAGAGGATGGACTTACACCTGATGACAGAGTGTATAATTCACTAGTGGGCAGCCTTCATACAGCCAGATCTTAGCTCTAAGTGGTTCAAATTATTGGTTCATTGATTTCTAAATGTTTGCACTACCGCTGAGGGATGATGTACACCCCCAAGTTTGTAAATATGGAGTTCAAGTTTGCAACAGTTGCTTAACAGGATCTTGCTAACTCAGGAGATCTCTGCTTCTTCTAAGCATAATTGGTGCGGTTATATAAAGCTAAAGTATGGGTGTTCTCTGTTTATCCAAAAGATTAAAGGCAAACTACAATTTATATGTTACCTGTAATTCTCTGTGTAGGAGCTTCTGTTGGCAATGCTGTCATGGAAATCCCTAAGAATTGGAGCTTTAAAGAATATTTTCTGGGTAAGTCCAGTTTACGTCAATGTTCAGTAGATTCATCTTAGCATGCTTGTGCAAACTTTAGAATGATTTACTTGCATTACAAAACATAATAACATATCTTCTTTCAGATGAGAGGGGTCAGAGAAGGCAAATGCAGGAGAATATTACATTAAAACTCTAAAAGTATTGGCATACAATTTAGTTGTTAGTTGCAATATAGTCAAGACACTTGACAACCTCTTGCATGGTTGGCCTTTTAAATGGATCATCATGGGTGCAGTGTATACCAATATGTAGCAGCTTAAGCATCTTGGCAGTTGCTATCCTCTCATTGGAAATTTTCCCATCTAAGCACTCGATTTCTTTTCCCTTCCCTATCATCTCCTTCACCCAACCAACCAAATTTCCCCCTTCCAAATCCATAAATTCTGAACCAGTTGGCTCCTTTCCTGTGACAATCTCCAGCATTAACACCCCAAAACTGTAGACATCCCCCTTTGTCGTGGATCTCCAGCTGTGACCATATTCGGGTGCAATGTAACCAGATGTTCCTGCGATTTCTGTAGTTATGTGGGTTTCAGAAACATTCAGGATCCTAGCTAATCCAAAATCAGCAATCCGAGGTTCAAAATCATGATCCAGAAGAATGTTACTGGCCTTAACATCCCGATGAATGATGGGAGGAACGACAGTATGGTGCAAAAAGGCAAGCCCTCTTGCTGTTCCTAAAACAATTTTAAACCTGATATTCCAATCCAATGCTTCCATAGGCTCTGCTCTGTTCCTCAACCAGAAGTCGAGGCTTCCATTCACCATGAACTCATATATCAATAGCTTTTCGCTTCTAAAAGAACAGAATCCGAGCAGTGAGATCAAATTATTATGTTTAACTCTCCTTGTTGCTTCCATCTCTGCTAGAAACTCTTTGCTTCCTTGGTCCCTTGCTTTATCAAGCTTCTTGACTGCAATCAACTGCCCACTTGGGAGGATGCCTTTGTAAACTGTACCTGACCCTCCATCGCCAATCACATTGGATTTGCAGAAATTGTTTGTAATGCGGACTATGTCTGAGAATGATAGCTGCAGAGAAGACTGCTTGAACATTGTAGCTCTACCATCATTCGGATCTTTGTTGTTCCCCAGGCTTTCTGATAGAGGCTTCAAACCACCCACCTTTAAAATCCTCCTCCTCTTAAGGAAGACGAGAAATAAGCACGTAACAGAAAGGATTGTGCTAAGTGACAAAATCAAGAGCAGTGGGATTTCAAGTAAGTAGCATTTCCACCTGATTTGCTTGCAGTTTTCTTTTGCTGAAGATTCAAAAACATCACCTGATTTGAATTTCATGCATTCCAAGACTTGGCCCTGTAACAGATTGCTGGAAAGGTTGAAGAATTTTAATTCAGTGAGATCACATAACTCATGAGGAATTGGTCCGTGGAAGAAGTTCTCAGAAATGTCAAGGTACTGAAGCTGAGAGAGGTTGCTAAGGTATCCAGTTATGGTGCCAGATAGTCTATTGTTATGGAGATCCAGGGAAGTCAAGTAAGAGAGACTAGCAATTGAGCTTGGAATTTCACCAATTAATCTGTTTAGGCTCAAATTCAAGGTACCAATTAGGTGCCATGAAGAGCTCTCTCTTAGTAGCTCACTAAGGTTACCTGACAGTTTGTTTTCTTGCAAGGAAAGGCCCACAATGTTTGTCAATTTTGAAAGAGAAAATGGTGTTTCACCAGAGAGCTGATTGTTGCTGAGATCCAAATAAGAAAGGCTTTGGAGGTGGCCAGTGGATGGAGGAATTTCACCTGTTAGCTGATTCCCTGAAAGGTTAAGTTTGACTAGATGCTGAAGCTTTCCAATTTCGGAAGGAATTCGTCCGCTGAGGTGGTTGCATGCCAGTTTCAAACCTTGAAGTTTCTTTGCATCTCCTACCTCATTAGGTATCTTGCCTTCCAATGTATTGGAGGAAATATCAATTGAAATGAGGTTGGGAAGTCGAAAAATGGATCTCGGGACCATTCCAGTGAAGTTATTGTTTCCGAGCAGCAAATTTACAATCACAGAGCAGTTTCCTAGTTGTTCAGGTATCTGGCCGGAGAATTTGTTCATGGAGAGATCTAAAACTCCACGATGCTGTAGATAGCTTGTATCAGGAATCAAAGGTTGCCGGAAACCCTCTGTTATCCCCTGGGGAAGTGGACCTGAAAGTTGATTGTGTGTGAGGACCAGGTATTCCAACTCTTTCAACTCACTAATATTGGCTGAAATACTTCCGGTGAAGTTGTTATATCCAAGATCCAAGCTTGTTAAGAACTTCAATGTAAATAGTTCATGGGGTATTTCCCCCGATAGCATGTTCTGGTTCAGCGCGAGCACTAATAAACCTTGCAAATTTCTGATCTCCTTTGGGATTGTGCCATGAAGCTTGTTATGATCCAAGATAAGGCGTTGAATTGTAACAAGATTCCCAATCTTTGCCGATAATTGTCCAGCAAGGAAATTAAAACCGGCACTGAACTCCAATAGGGTTTTTGAACTCCATATCTCCTCAGGAATCTGCCCTGAGAAATTGTTAGAATCAAGCTCTAAACTCAGAAGTGGAAGATGAGATAGATATGCAGGCACGGTCCCAGTAAGCTGATTCTGGGATAGTGTAAGCTGGGAGAGGTTTTTACAGTTCCAAAAAGTTGCTCCAATCGATCCAACAAGGTAATTGTTTTCAAGTTCAAGATCAGACAAGAACTTGCAGTCACAAAGCTCTGAAGGGATGATACCTGATAAATGGTTGTGGCTAAGGCTTAAGTAAGCCAGAGAAGAACAATTGCCAAGTTCTACAGGTATTCTTCCTCGAAACTGATTCGATGTCAATAAAATAGATTCAGCAAAGAGCCATTTTCCAATCCAAGTTGGAATTTCTCCTCCAATCTGATTATTTTCTATGCTGAAAGAGATCATAGATTGTGACAGACTGGCTAGACTATCCGGCAAAGCTCCAGAAAGGTCGTTAAAACTCAAGACAGCAGTTTTCAGCTTCCGACAGTTACCAAGCTCGGATGGAATTGTCCCATTTATTTCTGCATTACTGATGAAGAGATACACAAGGTTCTGCAATTTCCCAATAGCTGGGGGTATTGGCGATTGTAACTGATTTCCAGAGAGGTCAAGTTTCTTGAGACTCCTTAGATTGCCAATTTCATCAGGAATTGGACCTTTGAGATTGCAAGAGGGAGCTTCTAGGTTAAGCAGGTTTGTGAGGTTGCCAATTTCTTGAGGCAACGAACCAAAGAACCTGTTACGTCCAATCTGAAGGGACCTTAATGCAGCAATCCCCCCAATGCTCGAAGGAATAGGCCCTGTGATGGAATTGTTAGAGATATCGAAGGCCTGCAATCGCGCTAGTTGTCCAATGCTGATGGGTATGTTACCAGAAAGGAGACCATTGCTGAGGTCCAAAACTTGGAGCTCTGAAAGATTCCCCATGGTTGATGGAATTGGACCAGAGAATGTGTTCCCCCCCAAGTCTAGCACTTGTAATTTGGATAGTTGAGATAACTGCTCGGAAATTTCTCCAGAGAACATATTTGAATTTAAAATCAAGGTTCGAAGGCTTGAACAAGAGGAGATTGCCGGAGTTAACCCGCCTGAGAACCTGTTAAAGGCTAGATTCATATCTATCAAGTTTCTGAGATTCTGGACATCAGAAGAAAGAGAACCATTGAGAAAGTTGAAGCTTAGATCAATGGTTTTGAGGCTTTTGAGTTTCCAGAACTGTGATGGGATTGGACCTGTAAACGCATTGTCAGTGAGGTCGAGAAGTTCAAGGTTTGATAACGATGTCAACGACGAAGGAAGCCACCCTTTCAGACCAAGATGAGGTAGAGAAAGAGAAACAACACTTCCATTTCTGCAAGTGATGCCTGTCCATGAACAAGGCGATGGTTTCGTACCCCAATCTGCAATCCCTTCAGTGTTGGTAAGACCAGATTTGAATGCAATCAGTTCTTGAAATTCTGAAGTTTCTGCATAAGGAACTGAAGAACATAACAATACCACCAAGAACAACCTCAACTTGAAACATCTTGAGTAAGTCATCTGAAACCTTGATTGAACAGATCTACCTGCACAAAACAAAGTTTCTTTAATGACCAGAGGTCAAAGTTTCATATTTAAGTAAATTCCACAGATGATTAGTGAAACTAAAAAGTACGCAAAAAAACATAAAGAATAATCAAGATAGTGATCAAATACTTCAACTGAAAAAAAAAACTTGCAGAGCTTAGATTTTCTTGTTTGATTTTTCATATACTTATGTTCTTTTTCTACAGACTTGGGAAGATACAAAGCCGTTAAAACAGAGTGAAGTTACAGATCAGAAAGCTCAAGAAATCAAGATATTTAAAGATTCATCAGGAATGACAGTTGAGAAAAATTTGGTGAGTTCATCTTAAACTGTTGCTGACAAACTTGCATAAATTAGACTCTTTGAAAGATTTTACAATTCATTCTTTTGTTCTTTTCTTCTCCAAGTTTAGCAGAATTTAAGCAGGCATAGAGAGTTTAGGCAGCTAGAGCAGCAAAAAGAAAGCACATTGACTGTGTAAAATATATTCAAGAGAGTAACAGAAAAAGAAAGATACATTGCAAACATGAAGAACATACCTTACGTACTATTTTCTGTCTACCAGCTTCAGAATCCACTACTTATTGTCCATGGAGGAAGAAAGCTTTGTGTGTGTACATACATGTAGAAAAGAAAGAAAGAAAGAAAGAAAGAAAGAGAGATAGAGAGAGAGCAACAAGAAGATGATATCATGGAATGGAAGGAGCTTGAATTGGTTTTCACCACTCTAACACGCTAATGAGTTGGTGTGTATTGTCACTTTTGTCAGCAGGAAACTGCAGAATTGGGATTGCAAGTAAACTGAGCAGGTGGAGATATCCACCATGCTTGCAGTAGAGTTGGTTGGTTTTGTCAGAATCTGAACGCCAATTAAATGCCACCACCCGTGTTACCGCCGTTTACTGGAGGAGTTAATACACTATCAGAGGAGCCATGAACATCCCTCCATCCATCTCTACACTTCAAAAAAAAAGAGTCCTTTTTTACGTGTACTTGTATTGAAACAGCTGTTCAATCATAGCTAAATGACAAACGTTATGATCTCGTGGGACCCCAAAATTTCATGCGGTTACTGTATTTCAGTCTACTCTTAATTTTTCAACAAGGTTGCAGATTTCTGTGATCTTTAATTTTGAAATGGCCCACCTGTTAAATGTCCTGTACCTTCTTTTCATCTTTCATCTGATCAGTCATCAGTGTTTGTGTGTGAGTGATTGTTCAGGAACTTGTTTTGTTTTATTCAACACGCCAACTTCGTGTTTTCTGACAATGGATAAAATAGATAGACCCCTCTTGACTGTCTTTAATTTTCTTTAATTTTCTTTCAATGCATGGAAACATTGTTACATTACAACTTTGAAGCATGTGAATTGTGAAACCTTTACAAAGCCGAGGCATATTCTGAATTGGCTTTCTAATAGGGGAGATGGCAGACACTAAAAAAAAAAAAAGGAACAAAATGGCTTGTTTCTCTACATCTAAACAAGCAAATCTGCATACCCACCGATTGCTTCGCTGCCAAGGGATTGCTTGAGTCTGTACAGAGCTCGGCTCTCTAGCTGCCGCACTCTTTCCTTAGATAATCCATATATTTTCCCTATTTCAGCCAGTGATTTAAGTTTCCCGTCTTCAATACCGTACCTTAGTCTGATTATGTGCCTCTCCTTGGGGCTGAGAATGCTTAGAAGGTTGCGGACGTGCTGCCTCATCAGTTGTTTTGCCACACCAAGTTCCGGTGTCTCAATCTCAGTGTCCGCAGTTATCTCCTGCATTAGCAACACCGATGATTTATGGTTATTAATTGATATTTCATCAGTAATAAGTACAGTGGAAAAGAATTGGCTCATTATATGCAAACACAAATGAGTCATATCCATTGAGCTCAAATAAAATGAGTTCAAAACATATTACAAGTAGAGGGAGCGAAATCTGAAAATTTTCAGATGGAAAATCGATTGCAAAAAAACATCCTTTGAAAGAAATAAATAAGAACTCCTGATATGAGAGACAGAGAGCAGCACTGATAAACTTAAATTTGTGCATATCTTCTTCCAACACTCCTCAAAAATTATACTAGACTACTTCCTGGTCCCGATCTCTTAATTTCATATTCGTATAAAAATATAGGTTTTTCTCTTTTTGTCAACCTCTTAATGAAAATCTCTCAATTTATCTTCAAATGTTTTCCCCTGTTAAGTGGCATTAGTGCCGGTTTCTGAAATGTTGAGAAAGTTTTTTCGAACATTTCGCAATGTATATGCCGACCTAGAGCGTTCCTTTGATTATCTAATCACATATTATCTAACATGTTAAGACCATAAGACTCCTACCTTTGTTCAAAATTTAGTTCCACAAACAATGCAATTGAAACAGTAGACTTAGTGATCAGGGAACCCTCATAGTTTCTTTTTCAGAAAAACAAGATTCATCAAGATGTTGTACATCTAGATACTGTGATGCCAAAATTGAAATAACAAAGAGGCGTTACCTGAAAAGTGGTATCCTGGTCTGACCACACTGGCTGTTGCATAGAAAGTGGCGATCTTGTCATAAATAGCAACTTCTCCAACTTTCCGACTGTAATCCCAACGCCTCTTGCCACATCTTCTTTGGTTGGGTTACGATTTCCTTCTTGTATGCATATTCTCTTTGCTTCCAGTACCTTTCCCAGGAGGCTATACACATTCTCCTGCAGATAATGAATAAATTCTGTCACCGAGTATTAAAGCGCTGCTTGCTTTTACATAATCGATAAGATTCCAAGAACCTTGGCAGATTCTATCCCATCCAAGTATTACTAAAGAAAACCAATGAACACAAGATCTATGCATAGACAAACAAACAAAAACCAAACTTGAAAATAAGAAATTAAAGAGGTAATATTGTCATTTACCGGCAAACGAATTGTCCTGGAATGGTGAAATATGGCCTTCCTAATCATTTGCCTTATCCACCAGTAGGCATAGGTAGCAAATCGACAACCAGCTTGGGGTTTGAACTTCTCAACACTCTTCATTAGACCCATACTTCCCTCCTACATCAGTTTCACAAAGGAAACAGAAAATGTATTATTAACCAGAGATATTTTCCATTTCTCTTCCTGTATTTTGTTTGCAATAATAATAATAATAATAATAAAAACAATAAATGTATACATGCCAGACTAAGAATTGATAAGATATAATGGTTTCCATAGCTTTCCATAGCTTATAAGAAAACTCCATGAAACAAAATTTTGATTATCCGTTAGATTATCCAAAATAATTTACGGGCAGCACCATGAAATGCATCATGTTCAGATCCAAACATTCGTTTCAAAATGAGTGTCGGGTAACACGAAACTATTGTACCCTCGGCACAAGAACCCCTTATCTTTAACCAATTTCCAACCCTATCAGAATCAACAACATCCACCCATATATAATGAAACAAACCCACTTGCCCCAACCCCATTATTCTCAGTGCTCTCAGCACATCCTAAGGTAGAAACTGCAGCAATCAGATGTTAAGCGTTGTATTTAGCTAATGCAGAGGTCCACATTTTTACTCTTGATAATGATACTTAGATTAACAAAAGGAATTTTCTAAAAAAGGAAGAAGAAAAAAAATCTTCTTGTTAACCTGCAATAAGTCCTGAAGTTTGAGACCACGGCCCTGAAACTGTTTGGCAACATGAACAACCATACGTAAATTTGCATTAATCAGCTTTTCTCGGCTCCTGTTACCAGAGTGAATTTGTGACTGTAAGAACCGACAACTAATCCCAACTGCTTCAGACCATTCAATCAAGGTGGGTTCACGACCAAACTGAGATTGAAGCTCACTCTTCACCTTCTCTAATTTCATTAAATCCTGATACATGTCCATGGATAAGACCATTAGGAAGTTAAGTATTTCCTGCAAGTAAGAAAAATTAGGATTTAGTTATGTACCTGTATTTGAGCAATCAATTCAAACTCTTCTTTAGCTGTCAAAAGTTGTCTAGTTTCAGGACCCCACAGAAACAACCGAAGAGCATCATTAGGATCAAACCCTTCATTTGACTTTTTCCGCACATCGGCCTTTCTAGAACTATAAGTTTCATGAACCATAACTTCTGATTTAGAAGCTCTCCTTTTCTTAGAGCGTCTCTCCAAAAGCCGGGTTGACCGAATGGTTTTCATCTCGCCAAGTGGAAAATTTGATGAACTAGTGCAGTCAAAATTTAGAAATGTTAGTCCTCAGAGAAATTGACCTCGAAAACAAATAAAAGGGAAACATCCCAGTGAACAAGAATAATAACCTAGCTGAAAATGTATCATCAAGGTCAGCTGCATATATTTCGAGGTTCGTGTTCGCAACTAATGACGCTGCTTCTTTGGAGGCTGACAAAGCCTTCTTAGCAAGGTTAACAGCATCTAATGGTTCAATATCCATAGGATCCTTGGAATCATTTATTATAGACTGCTTAGCCAAGGACAAGGAAGGATTTTCCCCTGTTTGTATGGGCGGCAACCTGCAAGAGAAAATTTCATAACCACAAAAAATTCAATTCGAGAACAAAACCGCATTGCTAGAAACTAAAAAAATTCAGCAACCAATATGATTTTTATTCATCTTACATATTCCATAAACCAGGCCAGTGAAGTAACTGGTGTTCAAAGTCCTGCACTAATTGATCCACATCACTAGAGTTCTTCTCTTCAATAACTAAGGTCCCGGTTTCCATCTGCCTCCTATCAATTGTAGCCTACAATGGGACAGAACCAAGGAAACAAATGATGATACATAAAGTCGGAGTTACCACAGACAGAGTAACAAACAATTGTCAACCATTTTTCTCCAAAAGAAAATTCCACGGATTCATCATTATATCTGCATATTACTAGTTTTTTTGCACTTACATTTGCAAAACAGATATCTAACCTGAAATGCTTTGTCTTCCTTAAACAAGTGTAAGAGAGGCTTATACTCATCACGCTGCTCTTGTAAAAGAACTGAGGTTGGAAAATGTGGAGCTACTGAAGAAGTTAAAACAGAAGTGACTGCAGGGGCTGCTTGTTCATGATGCATCAAAACTGCAAAAATAAAATTCACCATAAACCCCCAATAAAAAACGAAACATCCATTTCAGAATGCTAATAATAATACTGGTTGAACATATATAGTATCTTTTCAATTTCAACAATAATATACAAGAATGATGACCGGAAGAACTGAATCCGTGTCAAGGACTTAAAAACTACTCAATCTCACTGATGAAAAGATGCAGTTTCCTATACATCCATACAATTTCAACTTCTTAATCGACGATTAACATAACAAGTGCACACGAAAGAGAAGACAATTCAGGAAATTAATTGACAAGCAAAATATCAAACACTAAACTGACCTGTGGTAAGCAATTCAAAAATGAAAAATGAAATGGCCCATCTTGCTTGACATAAATAAATTCATACTAAAGTGACAGAGTCTTGCAGACAAAAACTTACACTAAGTCACATGAAGTAAAACAAATGATAAGAAACACCGACAAAATAAACTTCAGACTCCCATACCATTTATACTAACTTGAAGAACATTTTTTCAATGAAGCTACTTTTGGTTTGCTAAAAAAATGCAAGAAACTGAAAACGTTGAAGAGACTTCAAATGAAGTACCTTCCACACAATTATGATTAAATTTCATCAAAAATTCCTCAGCAACCAAATGGGTAGCAAAAATAACATAAATCGAGGGGAAAAAAAAAACGAACTTGCAACATTTGTTACCTGAAGAAGAGGAGGACAGAGAGTTTTTGAGGTGGGCTCTTGTAGAAAATGATGGAGGTGAAGACATTAAATTCCGTCCAGCCTCCATTGTCTTAAAATGGAACCGTTTTGTGCTCTTATGTAACTCAGTAACTGTAAGTTTGTACTACGTCGTAAATGTAATCTACAAGGTTGTTGGTTCAGTCGTTGTTCTGGGAAAATTTGGTTGTTGGCAACTACAAAATTGTAAATCTATAATCCATTTAAAGTCTTGAAGATAAAGAAGCAGAGAAGAGTAGAGAGCTGGTCTGCACCGCTTTCACTGGCTATTTCTCGCCTCAAAATTCCCAACCAAAAAACTCTCGAAAGGATCAGGTTGCTCTCTCTACTCTCTAACTTATACCAACCATATAACGCTGTCGTTTCGACGTTATCAAAATATCAGGGTGACTTCAGTCTATTATCACTCAATAAACTTCTCTCTACTCTCAAGTCGACATTTAAAAAAAAAAAAATCAAAATGAATTTATTTCTTTTTAATCTTCAAGGAAGCGAATATTTATATTTTTCTATTTATTCTTGATATTTTTCTTATTCTGAAATATTAATATAAAAAAAATATCCTTGAATATTCTGATTTTTATGGATATTGACGATATTTACTATATTACCACTGGTATTTTTATAAGTTTGGAGCATTGATAATTTGTTTTGTCAGCTATTATAATTAATTTAGGATTTGACGGGTATGTTTATAAGTTTGGAGTATTGATAAATTTTTTCTTTTTCAATTATTATAATTAATTTAGGATTTAATAGAGATAAACCGTGAGGGGTATACCATAATATCATCGATATTTTTATAGAAACCAATATTTATATTACTTGCTACCAACACAAAAATGTTTTTATCCAGTGGAAACTCAAGAAATCCTTAATTCAACTAGGTGAGATAGGGTATGCAATATTTGAGACCAAGGTAGCCTAAAAAAATTCCATGATAAAGTATAAACTAGTATTTGCATCAACCATCATCAATCTACGATGACTTAAAAGTATACAGTCGAACAAGGTTTGAAGTTAGGAAGGTGGTGGATCCAAAAAAATAATAAAATAACATTGTCAATGGCTCGTTACATTGGTGGTTAGAGATTTACTCATTCCTTCAATTCATTAAGGTTCAAACATTGACACATTGTATATATTGTCCCGATATTGTCTATAAAACTATGATAAATGAAAGACCTCTTACATTGTTAGAAGCCAATTTCTTCCGATTATGGAAGTAAATACCTAGACTGCACTTATAGTGTTTAATCTCAATAGATTCCGGGATAAAATTGTTAAAATAATAAATAAATAAATGTCAAGGTCCATTGAAAGAACCAACTGGGCTAAAGCATGACCAACTCAATTGGCTATTCTGGTATACAACACGTGTATAGGGTTTATATATATATATAACTTGTGAGAGTGAAATTGTGGGCTTATCTCGTGATTCCCGGAGGTGAAGAAGGCGTCACCGACTTGACACTTTGACAGTAGCCAAAGTTTGGCTTATTTGACTTGGTCTCAATTGACCTGGTCAATTGAGTTATTGGGAGTGGGCTTCTGATGGGCTTTTAGAGCCTGTTTCAATATTGGGCCTTGTTTTCAATATGGGCTTTCAGATCCATTTATTACCACCATGTGTACTGTGTTACGGGAAAACAAGGTTGAGCCGTTGAGGGAAATAAAGGGTAAAACGGGGAAAATGAATTTTGAATTCCGAGATTGGTCAATGTGTCAGTCTGGTAGACAGCTCACCAAATTTCAGAGAAATACCTGCGTTGCAGTTGCACACACAACCAAGCTACTTCCCAAGCGCGTGCCTTCTACACCCAAGAAAAAAAATTCTGCACTCCTAGTCTCCTATTCTCCTACCCTCCACTATTTTATCACCGTCTCTGACGAATTTAGATCCATTGCTGATCTAATTTTTTTTCTTAACCTTTTTGAAGGGAAATTATTATTCTTCCCCTGTAATTTGTCATATTCTCCATTTTCTCCCCTTTAGTTTTAAAATTCTCTAAATTTCCCCCTCCCATATATAAATACAACCAATTTCATCTTATAAAAATAGGCATGGGAGGGGGGAAATTGGAGAATTTTAAAACTAGAGGAGGGAAAATGGAGAATACGGCAAACTATAGGGGAGAGAATGATAATTACCCCTTTTTAAAATACGTGATTAGTTGTTGATAAAGTGATTGTGAAAACTAATCACATATTAACCATACATTCATTATAATGTTTATGTGTCATGAGATTATGTGAGACCATAAAAAAATCATATTCAATAATGTAAACATCCCACCTAAAATCCCATTATTTTCATCTCACTACATGTGGTATGTGAGGTGTCAAATTGTGAATGGATACATATTAATAATGATTTATATCATCTACCCCATGTATCCACTCATCATTTGACACCTCACATGCCACATATAGTGGGATGAAAATTGTGGGATTTTAGGTAGGATGTGTAACATTACTGAATCAGATTAGTTGAGAATCTAAATTCCTATCCAACTCTATTTTGGGCCATGCTCATAATTAGAGGTGAAGCCAGAGGGGGCCCCATAAGGGCCATGGTCCCCAGCCAATGAGAATTGAACAAAATTTACATTATATCCTTATTGTTTGATGAATATGATAATTGCAATCTGTGCCCTCCATTTTATAAATAATATAAATTTCTTTTGCATATTCTTATTTCAAGACAAGATCAACCACTTTTAGTATTTTAATTTTTTATGATTCCATACATAATTTCCAAATGTAGTCTATATATGGTTTTTTTTTTTTTTTTTTTTTTTTTTTTTTTTTTTTTGAGGAAAATACCACCTATATATGGGTTCAACTACTACATAGTTACTATATAATTACATGGTTATTTTTTAATCATTAGATTTTAAGCCAAAGGTCTATAAAAATCAAATATTTAAAATTTTATAAAAAAGATTAAAACTAAAAGGAAAAAACCTCCTCTCATAATGACCATTGCAACTATTTCATGTGTGTATTTTCATTTTTATTAGGTACTCACTAGAACAATTAAATATATTAATGGTTTTTTAAATATTTAATATGAATTATATATTTATTAATTAGGAACTTAAAGAGATATTTCATCTATATACCAAGATGAAAGATCATTTTTTTTCTTCACAAATTCTTTGATTATGTATGTTGAAATGGAAGTCGTAAATAAATTTAATTAAATATGATTATAAATGATTTTTAAGATACAAAATAGAGTCAAGTTCCATTTTGATTCTCAAAGTGAGTGTCATTATTATTATTATTTTGTATCATTATCTTAAAGACTATACAACATTACATTTTGGCATATTAATATATTCTTCTTACATGACCTTTAATATTAGTTTCTATCTCGGCTCCTCCAAAGCCAAAATCATGACTTCGTCTCTGCTCATAATAAATTCATACCCCAAAGTCCCCAATACCTCTCTATTGGAACATAAATGAAAAAAATAAAAATAAAATTAGTTCTTCAAAAATTTCGAGTTTCTTTTGATATGTTTAGGTAAGCATTCATAAAATGAAATCAACAATAAGAAACGTCTCACATAAGTGGGGGACATAATACGAACGCTCTCGAACTTATCAAGATTGAGTAACTTGACACCAGTTTGCATATGATAAAACAAGAGTGGGACCCACATCCATTTGTAGTTTTGTACTTTGATGGGATCGGCCTAATCTAACTTGCATTCTAATCAAGACTTATATTCCAATCAATGATGCGTTAACTGAACTCATATGATATATGGCAAGTGAGATAAATCATCGATAACGTATCAATTTAACAATTGACATGTCATTGATTATAATGCAAATGAGATACAAAAACGTGTGTTGTAAGCTGTTAAGCATTAATGTTACTTTATTGACCACGATTTCAATAGTATAGGCGTGACATACAATCCAATTTATTGTTAGCGATATATCCACCAGAACTGAATACATTTAGATAATATTTGTGAAATGGAATAAACGAATAAGCAATTAGGGATGTTTTAATGATGCGAAAGGTCATGATCTTATCATGATTGAGTATCCCATTCTAGATTCCTTGTTTGCATGACAAATAACGAGTGGGGCCCACATTCGATATTTTTATGACAATTAAACAACACTATTCTAGCTATTTTCCATATTTTAAAAGTTCCAATATAAAAATATTTTTGAATATCTCAAATATTTTGAGGATATTAACTATTAAATTTGAACACTTGATTAGGGATGGTAATTAGACCTAGACCCGACCCATATGGGTCGGGTCCTCATATTCGGGTCACAGGTCAGATCTGGGTTTAGAATATTAGATCCGATTCGGGTCCAGTTCGGATCTAGATCTGGGTTTGGGTTTGGGTTTGGGTTTGGGTCTAGGTCCGGATCTAGATTTTGGATCTGGACCCGTAGACCCAAATAGTGAGTAAGTTATAAAAAAAAAAATTGTAGAATTTGAATTTAAAATTGAATGCCAATAAGAATATTTCCCTTTAATGTCCTCTATTTATTTATTTATTTTATTTAGTTATTTTTATATTTAAGTATATATATTTTTAGTATTTTATTGCTTTTTTTTTTTTTTTTTTTTTTTATCATGGGTCCACGGGTCCGGGTTTAGACCCAGACCTGCGAATTTTCACGGGTCCTCGGTTGGGTTTGGATCTTCCTAAGACCCGTAGTTCCAGAGCCGAACTAGAACCCGAAAATTTTCATGAGTCTGGGTTCAAGTCTAGGTCTGGATTTGGGTCTGGGTCTAAGTCTAGGTCCAATTTTTTTGGTCGGATCTAGATCTGGGTCCAGTAGGACCAACTCGAATCCAACCCATTACCATCCCTACACTTGATATTTTCGTCGAAATTAATATACATATCTCATTAGTAATACAAGACATTCCAATTTTATATCTCATATGCATTCTAACTAATAATGTGACAATCGAACCCGTAAGACATATGATAAGTTAGATAAATAATAATTACATGTATCTATTCACCTATTGTTTTACCATTTTATCGGCGTTTACTTTACTTCGTTGACCGCAAGCTGAATAGCATAGGTGTTGCGGTATATTCAATCCAATTTACTCTAGATCATATAAATCTCCACGGGAATTAAATACGTTTAGGTGTGGAATCAGCAAATAGTAACGCGCCCCACACTATAGTGGGGCCCACAGTACGGACGGCCCTGATCTTATCAAGATTAAGTAACTCCATCCTCCAGTTGTGTGCATCTGATAAACGAGGAGTGGGCCCCATGTCCATCTGCATCTTGCTGGGACCGACCTAATCTCACTTGGAGTGGGGCTCACATGATGACACGTCACGACTCACACGCACTCCTTCTCTCTCCTGGCGTCAATATATGAATATAAAGTCACAAAAAAGGGCCCCCACTTGTTCATCTCTCTCTTGTGGGGTCAATAGAATCCGCAAAACCCACTTCTTCTCTTTAACGAAACCCTAAATTTCCTCCATTGTTCTCTTTTGCTCTCTGCAAAACCTTCAATTTTCTTCACTAAAATCCTCTACATGGCCTCTGAAATGGTACTCCATGATAACGTTTCCTCTGACCACGCCCACCAAAACCCTAACTTAGCCATAACCACCACCACCGCCGCCGCAGCTCCTCCTGCAAACACTGAGTTAGCTGTCAAAACCCAACTCGCCCACCCACGCAAGCGTGCTTTGCCGACGTCGTCATCGTCAAAAGACCGGCACACCAAGGTCAACGGGCGGGGCCGCCGTGTCCGGATGCCGGCCCTGTGCGCGGCCCGGATCTTCCAGCTGACCCGGGAGCTAGGCCACCGTTCGGACGGCGAGACCATAGAGTGGTTGCTCCGCCAAGCCGAGCAGTCCATCTTCGAGGCCACCGGAACAGGAACCGTTCCCGCCGTAGCCATATCGTCGACTGCGGGAAACACCCCGATCGAGTCGTCGCCGGCGTCGATGTCTTGCAGGGTACACCCAGTCAGCAGCAGTGGGGTCCAGGGGATGTACGTGGCAGCGGCGGCCCCACCGCCTCCCAGCTGTCGGCTTGACTTGTGCCAACCTATAGGGTTGCAGTACGCAGGAAATGGGTACGCAGGAAACGGGTACAGACACATGCCGTTCACGGCGCTGTTGTTGCAACCAGCTGCGGCGGCTGCGGAGGAAGTGGAAGAGAGGAGGCGGCAAGAGGAAGTTATTAGGGATGGTCAATAGATAAAAGGAATACAATAGTTTGTACCTATAGACACAAAAGTTGAAGTCTAAAACTAGTATTCTCTCTTTTCTTTTTTCGGGTCTTTTGGTTATTAGTTTGTTTCGTTTTTCACCTAAAGTTCCTTCTTTTGTGTTTTTTTTTTTTTTTTAATAATTAATTATGGGGTCTTGTGTTTACGTGTTGGTGGTAGTAGCAGAGAAACTAGAGACCAGAGAGTGGCTTTATATGTAAATGAGAAGAAATGGAATTTTATATGTAATGGGACCTTTTTAAAAGGGAAGGTTTGGATTTTAGATGATAAAATAAAAAAATAAAAAAACAAAAAAAAAACAGTGAATTGGATTTCTGATATTGATATATAGGTATAACATCATCAGCAACCCCATTTTATATTTTGATTTCAACACTAGAGTAGAAGAGTCCGTGTGCAAGAATATGTGCTTTTATATATCTACAACAATGTTCTATTATTAAAAAATTGATTCGTTAAAAAGTGCTTTTCTGATTTAAAATGAAATGTGTTTTCAGAAAATGAATACTATAAAGGTGTTAATATATTATTATTTTTTAAAATACAGGAAAACGTTTTCATCTATTTTCAGTAAGAAATGAAAGTAGTTTCCCTTAATTTTTATTTAATATTTGGATTATTTAAACACAAACTAGATGTTTGTGACCAGTATGTACTCCGGTTCATCTTTTGAGCACATACTGCAATCAATGAATTGTCATTCGACATTTCTCAAAGAATTCCAATGATTGGCATGAGAATCTATATACTAATATACGTATGGATATGCAAAACCACAACAGGAAAAACTGAAATACGTGGGTGTGTTTTCAAGATAAAAATAGGCAGAGAGACAACGTTGAGCAACAATACATATATATGAGAATGCAAGTAATTCTTGTTTCAAGCAGCACCAGCAGCATCAACAGAATGAGAAGTGTACCCTGAAAGGTTGAGACGGTCCCATATGCTAATTACCAAAGTTCCACCATCTTTTCTTTCTTCTAGACTCCCGAGCAGGCATTCCTGAAATTTAAAAAGCAAAAAGATGCTACTATTCCTTAATCTATGGATCGAAGGGAAAGACAACAAGTAACTAACTGAATCGACGAGATGAAGTTGGTCCAATAGTAAGTTTTTTACACCCGCGTCAATGAAATTATGGATTCAATCATGTTCCCTCCCAAACCCCCAACCCCAAATTGTAATAGTTAAGAAAATAAGGGAAACAAGATGATAATTACCTCCTTGAGAGTAAATCGAGTTGTAGTGCACCTCTGCCCAAAAACTCAAGCAAATGACTACACAAAAAGCATAAAACTCTTCAGACAGTCAACAAATGATGGCTTTTACCAGATATTTATCTGACATCTAAACTTTGCTCATATTATGAGACCAAATGGAAAAGTAGACAAAAGTAATGTATCAATGTAGTACACTATTATACAAAGTTTGGATCATATAAAATCAAATGGGGAAACCTCAAACAAGGAAGGAAAGGTGATATGATATCGAGTTGCAGTGCAAGAGAACTTAATGTCAGAAACTGTTAAATATCTTACCTCCTTTCGACTTCTCGACATTGGGAATAATTTCAATGTAACCGGTGTCCTTAAAAGAAGTTATGACAACTATTTTCACACCAGTCTGAAAAAAAATAGTATAAGTATTATCAATGGTTGGGAACAATACACAATTTCATTGATAATGTAAAAGTATAAACAACTTAAAATATATATATATATATGTATAGTTTGGTTGCACGATCCTAAATTTTGGTCATCCAATCTCAGAATTCTAATACATCAAAAGTTTGACAACTGTAATATATGTCAAACCATGAGCAGACTAGAATAACTGAAGCTTCTTATACTACAAAATGAATATAGTTTATTCGCCAAGATAAGAGTTTAATTACCTATCAAGAGAGCGGTTAGTCTCATATAAGTCAAGGCATTAGGATATACTGGTATATATATGTTTTACATTTTATTTCAACTAAGAGTATAGTAGATCTAGTGTTTAAGCTAATATTGTTAAAGAAACAGAAGTATTACTTGATGCATTTAAAAAATAAAAAAATAAAAAATTGTTGTAGTCTGTATGCAATCCATACCAAATCCGCTGCTGCCTGCAACGTGACATGATCACCCCACTCACCACTCCTAGTTTCATTCAGAAAGGGGATTAATACGGTCATATTTATCCCAAAAGCATTAATTATAAAAAATATATATATATATTTAGCAAAAGAGTTCAATTAGTACTTGGACATATTCTTCAAATAGTCACCGTACTCCATGGGAACATATCCTTCATATTTCTCTCGATGAGACTTTAGCTGCCATAACAAACTATTGCAGTTAAAGATACCTTAATATCCATTTAGCATACACAACAATTGATTAAGCAAAGTTCAAATTAAGAGATGCAAATTAGTAGCTAACTACTCAGAAAACAAACCTGGTTTACAACTTTTCGTCTTACAACTTTGTGATGGTCAGGTGTGCCATAGAGTTGATCTGATAAAGCACGGAACTGGGAAATGAAAGGATTTACTAGTCAATATAATTTAATAAATGATTAAACAATATCAAATCAGAAGCAAATAGACCCGGATGAGCCTATGTGTTCGAAACTTAAGATATGGAAGAAGGGAAAAAGACAAAGCCTGGGCCAAAGCAACAAACCTGACAGTTACCATCTCCTGGAACCTTAAGCTCAAGAAAACCATGTAACTGCAATCTAGATTAAACATAATATACAGCATCAACTTCATTACATTGGGAAAATACATTGCTGATGAAACCAAAAATAAAGAAGCAGACAATATTATAGTTAACTAAAATAAAAATTATTCAATTGTAATCCTATAGTTTATTCAATTGTAATCCTCTATATCTGTAATTCATTCTTGAACATCCTGTTGAAGCTTCTCTTTCATAATTCATGCAGCTTAACTCCTGAAAAGAAAAGGAACAAAGATAATAATACCTGTTCAGCAGTCTTTCATGATCTGAAGTCGCTTCATCAATTGAAGGTATTTCGCCATTAATCCTAGGCACATGCTATGGACAACAACGAAAAATTTAAATGAGCAATAGAGAAGAGACAGTGAGATCAGATGTATAATGTGGTCTAATAATGCTGATTCTCAACAAGCACATATTCATGCAGGCACATGCGCACCAAGTGACCATACAACAATCAATGACTGAAGCAAACATAACTTCACTAGTACATATTAGTTATATCGTCGAACACTGATGATCATGCATTCTTATGTAAATATGTAACATTATATATAAAAAAATATATATGCATCTCAAGTCAACTGCCAACAAGCTATACGTCAGCAACAAAATATGGGTGCAACAATCTTGATGCAGAACATCAATGATACTCGTGACTGCAGGAGTATGCATTAATTTCAAACTTATGAGCTTGGAAAGGATACAGTCATACAATACAGAACCAGTGTTCTGTCATAAGCAAGTGATGAATCAGAAAATCACAAAATATGATGGCATTTTCTGGATGCTGACTTACAGGAATAGGAATCATTTCATTCAACTTTTTTCCCACTTCACCATCTAGTACATATTCATCAGTTAAATCCAAAGAATAGGAATCATACTCTCCATCACCAGGGCTAGAATATGAACAAGAGAGCTCTGTATCTTCAACTTCATCTTCGCCACACTCAAGTTCTGCTCATTGTATAATATATTATCAAAATTAACATTGGTAACAAAGGTACAACACAACAAGTTTCAAGAATACCTGAACTATAGTTCCTTCTCGACAAACTATTCCAATCAGGATTGTGATTGGACCCTTGCAAGTTCTCTTCTGAATGGGAATATTGAGAGGCTTCTGCAATTGCTAGTTGTGAAAATTCTTCTTGAAGAGTACGTGCAATAATCTCATCATTCTCTACATGATTGCACTCTGTATCATGATGATCTCTGAAATACTGGCCATGGTAGATGTCAATTTCATAATCTTGTGCCATGTTACCATGGTACTCATAAGGTTCAAATTCAAAAATACGGCGACTCCATTGAACAGCTCCTGACTCTTGCTCTTCTACAGCCATTTCCGTTGAACAATATTTCTGAGAATAAACCCAAGTCAGTTTGGTACGCCCTAACCAATCGGGTATCTTATATAAGAAGAATTTGCAAATACATACACCTTCAACCTTAACCAATTTCCTGAATCTAATTAAACCATGCTGATGTTTAGACATAGATTCTTAATAGCATCCACAAGTTGACTTTTCCGGTTAATAATTTACTTGTATTTCATTGCAAATCTCTCATAAAACAAGTTCTTAGTTCATCCAAAAAACAATTTCAAAATCAATTATAGTACTAAAACTATGCCAACAGCACCAATCCCAAACACTTAAATGAAATGTTTTGAATTGGTGCAAAAATAAGAACAAAGAATCATGTTCCATAAAGTGTACCACAAATTGTACTGCGTTCAGCTGAAGCCTTATCACCCCAGTTAATATTTCCAATAAAATCCTTGCTGCTGCTCTAATATAACCAGCACAAGAACCTCGAACCTCGATCAGCACCATCCGATTGCATAAACAATCAACTATCCCCACAGAAAAGTAACTCCAGTAAATACAATCTCCATGTAACAAGTCTACCAAAACAACCAATCAATTATTCTCTCAGATTAACCTTTACAAACCAATCATCATTTCTTCAATTAATAACTATAAATAAGTAAATAAACTTCTGCCAATTGGTTTCAACTATTAAACACATATAATCAGCAACCAAACAAATATAACTCCGTCCAAAATCATGTCTTTGCTTGCTAGTGACACTAATTGATAATAATAAAAAATTAAAATTAAAAAAAAAAAAAAAAAAAAAACAAAAATCAATCCCAGATTATTACTCATATCATCCCTAAATTAAACGGTATAAAAAAGCCAATCTAAATTTAAATATCAGTTAATTAAATACTAAAAACCAGTAAAATCACGTCGTAATTAAGAAATTATAAAGAGAAAAACTCACCTGACAATGAACAAAGTCGATTAAAAAGCCGACTAAAAAGAAATGAATTTTTAGCTGGAACAAAACGCACCGTCTTCTATTGTAGGCTTGTAGCTACCTTTTATAAATGGAAACACGAGCTAACAAGATAACGACTTGAAAAAGAAGTAATAATAATTATAATTGACAAGAAAATTAAATCCAACAAAGAATAAAAGTTTTGGCAGAAATTGTACAGAGGCGTTTAACATGACTTTTTATACTGTTTGCCACGACTACGTTAAATGTAGAGCAAGTTTAAGAGTGTATACGGAGTTTGTTGAGCCGTTGGATTTCAGTTGTGTGGACATGATTTGTCGTCGTTTAAGCGGCTCCGTTCGATTTTTCAATTTTGTTATTATTATTATTCTTTAAAAAAAAATACTAATAGCTTAGCCTTAAATGGCTGATATCGGTGGATCGTACGGCGAATATTGCGTGAAATTTAGTAACGAAATGGCTGCTAGTGATTGATTGACTATTATGCCCCCTTTAATTTTTAAGAATTTATTTTTAGTCAAAATCGGCTTAATCGAGTTAAAGACCAAAAGGTCCAAAAAAGTATTAAAGTGACTATTAGAAAATGGAATTGAAAAGAGAGAAAGATGTCAAAAAAAAAAAAAAAAAAGTCGTGAATTTGAATTATATTTTCTTTTATTGAATTTACGTTTTGAATTTGTGGAATAATTTATTTTGAAATTTGGATTCAATACATTAGATGCCACTATTTAGTTTATTAATTTTTCTTAAATAAAAATGTGTGATTAGTACTTCTAATTATATATAATTTTGGTTGTAATCCCACTCTTGTGTGGGCGTTTTTCTCCCGTTGTGGGACTCTGTTCTGGACTTGTGCTCAATTAGTTTTATTTGTGGAGTCCCAGTTTGGTTGTAACCTTGCCTTGGATCTGGTTTTCCAGATTTTCAGGTGCTATTTCCATCAAAAATATATATATATATATATATTATGGTGGCGGTGGAAACAAGTCAAAACAAGGAAAAAGAAAAATATTATTACATATAAAAAAAAAGATTATAATATGTCTATATATACATACGTGTTATGTGGTCTTTTGGTAATTTTTTTTTGTTTGTTTTTTTTTTTTTCTTTTTATCAAATCAAGATATGTAACGTTTGATATCGAGTTATCGACGCAGTAGTATCTTAAACAAATACAATCAAATTTATATTTAAAAGAAATTAATACACTTTTATGAAACTTTAATATGATTCAAAAAGAACAAACTAAACAAGAGTATTGTTTAAAACTAAAAAGCAATTAAAGTGTTTTTATAAAACCTTTTTTTTTTTTCTTTTTTTTTTTTTTATTCTCAAAAAGATGAACTTTCTCCAAACTACAAGAATGTCATTTGCTTTCCAACAAGTAAAAAAGAAAAAAATAATAATGAATATTCTTTCTTTATTATACAAGTTAAAAAGATCTCTTCAATCACTGAAATGAAGAAAGAAGTTATTACAAGAAACTGATGCCTAACTTTTCATCAAAAATTCAACATGGGGGCGGCAATAGAATAATGTTACCCAAAATACTAACCCCACCACTATGAGTGTAGCACGTGACTCAATTTGTAGAGTCTATTTTTGCTCACCCTATATAAGGAGGGTAAGCATTACCCCTCTCCCAAATGGATGACCCCTCCATGGACACATATCATCCATTTGGGAGGGGGTAATAGTTACTGCCCTTGAAGGGAGGTGAGCAAAAATATTCTCCAATTTGTGAGATAAATGTAAAAAGTGAAAGAAAAAAGCTCACATACTACACTCTCATTAGTGGGGCAGCAATATAAATTATTTTCTTTTCTTCCACCAACTTCTTTCCAATCAACTCAACTTTTTTCATGTGAAATATTGATAACTTGCTTACTACTTTTTTTTTTTTTTTTAAGTGGTTGTTTGTCAGTGCAAGTCAATGTTTGCCACAACTGGTACATGGATTTTAAGTGTAAAATAAGTGCTTTTGGCCTATTACCCGTTTCAGAAACAGAATAGATTCGCTGCTTCTATTGGTTTTGTATCATTAACATAGACTGCAAGCAAAGCACTCAGAAGTGCTTTTGTTTTCTTTTGCTTATGGGAGCTTTTTTTGTTATTCAATATATTATTTTTTTGACATGCTTCATGGTGTGGTGTGGTGTGGTGTGGTGTGTTTGTGTTTTTTTTTTTTTCTCTGAATTGGAATAGGTATCTGGAGAGTGCTTTTGTTAATTGCTCCTTTGAAAAGAAAAAAAAAGCGCTTTTTAATGATCTATTGCAGTTTAGAGTGACAACTGACAACATATTCCATCCAATATATTAATCAAAAGCTGAATTGAAAAGATAATAATTTGCACATCAAACAGATTACAATACAACATCATTTGAAACTAACAATTTTTTTTGAACAAGTGGTGTAAAAGTGCTTTAAACACAGAAGATGTAAATTTGGCCAAATATACATACACAATCAGTGCATTATTTGTTTCTTGATTACATAATACAATCTACACATTCAAACAATACAGAATTTACGGTTTCTAGACTGAGTGGATATGTAAGGATCTGGGTATATGATTCCTCCAGTTTTTTCTCTCATGAACATACACTGTGAGCATACTTTTAGTCTGTGACGTGTATTAGTATGCTCAAAGTATGCTCACAGTTGGGTGCTCGTGAGAAAAAAATTGATGATTCCTCTCTATCATTCTTGTTAGTCCTCCAAAAGTTTCCTCAGCAAAATGAATGAACCAGAACCTTTTCCGTCAAGTATTTAGACTGAGGATAGTTTTTTTTTTTTTTTTTTTTTTTTCCCTACAAAAATGGAATATAAACTCATCTGTACCGTTCAGCAAATCTTTACGAGCTTTGGTCTCCACGTCCAAACTGAACAACCACTTTCTCCCATTTTTGTTTCCGTACTTCTTTTCTGTTTTCTTGTTTTCCCGTCTTGGGAAGTTTGCATAGATGTCAAATTCCTCAAGGGTTGTAGAGGACTACCGGTTTCCGATGACCCCTCCACAATCTGATTAATCTTTACCAAAACCTCACTCATCTTTGGCCGTGATTTTGGGTTCCTGGACAAGCATCGGTTGGCTATAGTAGCAAGCTTGTGGACTGACCTGATGGGGTATTTACCTTCAAGCCTGGGGTCTAATATTTGTTGGAACTTCTTTGGATCTGATAGATATGGCTTTACCCATTCCAATAGCTTCTGCTCACTCTTGGGGCGATTTCGATCTAAAGGGCGCCTGCCTGTGATGAGTTCATAAAGGAACACCCCATAGCTCCATACGTCACTCCTGGCTGCGAGACGACCAGTTTGGACATATTCAGGCGCTGCGTATCCCATTGTGCCTACAACCTGATAAGATCTAATACTTGAGCATATACTAGAGCATAAACTAGAATTGGAATATATGAAATTATAATAATACATACGAAGAATTGTTTTGTTCCAATGTTACTTAAAATAAACCTGTTCTGTTTTCATAAAGTATTTAAAGGCAAGTTTCGACTTCCCATAAATTGAATCAGTTCATTTTGTTTCAGTCCTAATGCTACTTGAAGAATATGCCATGAACCATGACATGTCCTTGTTAAAACAAAGTTGCCATATGTAAATGCCGCCATAAAAAGCCACAAATTCTTTTGCAATGTCCCCAACTCAAAAACCTTTTGTGGTCTACAAAAAAACAAGTATAGAGACTTTTATGAACTTAGCCCCACTAGAATTAAATAAAAAGCTACCCCAAAACCATTTGATAGAACTAGTCACATGTTCCTAGTCTCTATAATGTTCCCAGAGTTACTTTATGATTTTTGTGTGACACCTTTTGATAGAACTAGTCTCATGTTCCTATACTCAAATGCCATCTTTGCCAGTTTATCTCTATGGATGATCATTATTGAAGAAGGGAATACCTTAAATCTTTGTACTCAAATCTTACTGGCTTATTTATTTAATTATTCATAAAAACCAGGTTCAAGATTGATCAATATCTTGCATGGAGAAATCATAACCCCAACAACCTACGAATTTAGGACTGTTCAATCTAAAACTAACGAACTCCACAAGATTCTGCAAGGCATAAGAAATTAACATAATAAAATGACTTCAAGGCATCTGATATATTCACTTTTTGAAGATGTAGACAAGATAACTTAATGGAAAAAAACATCAACTATTTACAAACATCATATAGCAATTAATATGTAAGTCGATTGTACTAAATTTAATCTGATAATCCACTACAGTTGCACAATTGTTTTGCAAGTCAAGCTATAAATGTATGGCGGTTTAGGTTCTGTCCTGTGTTATTCTTGTTTTATGTTGACATATTTAGAGTGTGATTGATAAAAAGGGTAAATATCATGTTGTATGGACATACCGCTGTTGAGACATGGGTTAATCCTTCAGTAGGGCCCAATCGGGCCATTCCAAAATCTGAAAGCTTCGCATTCCAGTTTTCATCCAAAAGAATATTTGAAGCTTTGAAATCTCTCATGATGATCTATAACAAACACAACAGAATGAAACAGAATGAAAACAAATCAGTACTGTGTCAGATAGCCAAGTCAAAGATACTTTGCAACTGCTTTGCTATCTGCCCTTTTCATCAATAGGCAACGCTCAAGTGCGCTAGTAGAATGTGCTAAGATATCTTAAAAACGTATTAAAAGCATAATACCTGAAATTCCATTTCTTCATGTAGATATGCTAAACCTCGGGCAGCATCTTGAGCTATTTTCAATCTCATGGTCCATGAAAGAGTTGTCTCTGAGCGAGGGCCTAAGTGTTGGTCAACGCTTCCGTTAGGCATATACTCATATACTAGAAGCCGCTGAATTCCTCTTTCATCATCCTCAGCGCAGTAACCCACGAGTTTTACAAGGTTTGAATGCTCAACGATCCCAAGTAAATTTACTTCTGTCACCCATTCCTTGTGCCCCTGCAAACCAATAGGTGAGATCCTAATTCAGTAAACAATATATAGATTGATAACTAACAAGAGCATCTTATTCGATAACATCATAAAAACTAACAATCTGTTGCAAGCTAATAATGTTTTTCAACGCAAAAGACAGAATAACACATTTAACCACAAGTTTAAGCAGGAGAAATATAAAGGAGACTATACAAGTTACTTTAAGAAAGAGAAACAACAAAAAGAGTAGAGTGATGACAGCCTATGTGTTATCACCGGATTAAATATTTTAGCAAAATATTAGAATCTGGCAAGTCTTTGGTGAAATTTAATGAGCGATTGGAAGCTTAATTTAGTAGCATTAATCAGTAACTTTCTGATAAATTTACCCTTTAACATGCCTACGATAATACCAATTACTGTTAGCAGTTCGAAAATCAAATGTCCTAAAAGATTAGTTGTATGATAATTCCTTTAAATACTTATCAGCACGCAGCATGCCAACATCATTAATTATGGAAATTGGATTGGATTGATCCTACATATATAAATCAACAACCGTAAACACCTGAACTGGAACTAATCTATGCTGTCCATATGACGATTTACGCTTGGGGTTCAATTCTAACTTCCTGAACAAAAGCATATAAATGAACCTCCAAAATGTTGGTAAAATATAGAAGCCTTACCTGCATCCCTCTTTTACCAAGCTGCTTCACCGCGACTTCAATCCTTTGAGTTTGATCCTCCAAATCCTTGACGAACCCCTTATAAACACTACCAAATCCACCCTCTCCAACCATACAAGAGCGGCTAAAATTCTTGGTGGCTGACTTCAACTCAGCGACCGTGAACACTCTGAGATCACTAGGTCTCTGAGTAGTACTAGGATACAAGGGCCTTCCAAAGGACTCTGTGCTGGTGGATGATACATTCTGCGAATTTAATTCAGACCCAATTCTGCCTACTCCATTCTCATTCAATGTAGAAAACGATTTTGGGGTCTTTGGCTCATCTTTCTTGTCCCAATTAGAGAATGGAAAACACTTCATATCCCCCAACCCAACAAATCAACACACTGTAATTTTCTCACTGCAGATCTAGATGCCAAAAAAAAAGAAAGATACAAGACTCAATTTACAAGCATTCAAATAGCATACAAGATAAAATAAAATAAAATTAAATTAAAAAGTTGAAGTAATGCAGTATTCATAGCATGAGAAACCATGGAATAACAAAACATTCAATCAGATTAAATGAATAAGTAAAAAGTTTCAAAATTTAGCAGCTTCAGGCAAGTTAAGAATCATAACTATAATCTATAATCTGTGATCATTCATTAATAGAAATACAGATTCAATATAAACTGCTAATCGTGACAGAGAAAAAGATAAACATGAACTCACCTTTCTCAATCTTGTCAGCTGGAATTGCAGAAACTTGTTTTCTATGAAGAATTTCCAATTTTCAAGAATGTCAAGGGAAACCAATCAGTACCCAAAAAATTGCAGCAAGAAGGGCTCTAAAAGTAACTTGTGAAGATATGATCTAAAACGAAAGTCTATACACGGCAATTGAAGGAAGGAAACTAGCAAGTCAGCTGACCAACCAAAAGGAAGACCCACTATTTATCATACATGTATTTAGAATTTACTGTCATATAATAATAATAATTATTATTATTATTACATGTATAAATAGATTCTTCTTATTGTTATTTAATGACAGAACCGAATTCCAGGTGTGAATGTTTCCAAAAAGAAAAAAGAAAAAAAGAAATACAGGTGTGAACAGGGAGAAACACTGTTTGAGAAGACAATGACGAGGAAAGATTATAGGGAAAGAACAAGGAAGAAGGAAGAAGGAAGAAGTCAAGAGTTGAAAAGTCTTCGGGTCTTGTCTCCCTCTGGTGGAGACCGGACTACCGGAGATTGGAGTCTCTCGCGAACCAGTGAGTGGATCACATTAAATGTAGGGAAAAGTGCACAAACAACCCCAAAGTTAGATATAATTACATGTAAATGGTAAGTTTGACATTGCGATATAAAGTTATATAGTATGGTTTATCACATGTAATAAATTATGTAAATATTCTTACATAGTTTATCATATGTGATAAACTGAGATCCTGTACGAAAAAATCGTATAAGACTTGATAATAATTATAAAGTTATAGGCCTTACCTCACGTGTGAGAAATGTTATACGGAGGTTTGGATGAAATTATCATGGATGATTTATAGAGTGACAACCATAGTTAATAGGTAAAATTATGGGAAAAATTAATTTTCTTTTTAATTTTTAATTTTTAAAATTTTTATGCATTCTTAGGGCTCGTTTGGTGCACAGGATAACATATAATTATTTTCATGGGATTTAATTGGATTGGATGTGATGGGATTGGACTAAATTTAGTATTGTGATGTGTTTGGTGATGTATGAGATTTGATAAAAATAGTTCTACCGCTTGTTTGGTGTGGCATGAGATGGAATAAAAAAAATAATTTTATCATATATTTAATACAATGTAAAATTGATTAATATAAATTAAAATAAATAAATAAATAAATTTAAAAGTAATATTAAAGAAAATAACATTTTTAATTAATATTTAATATTCTAAAAATGTTTTTAAATATTATAATAAAATATATTAAATAAATATACAATTTTATAATTAAATAAAAATAAAATAAAAGAAGAAGAATTTTTTTAACAACATGGGACTAAATAGCCACACCTCACCTGGATAAAATGATTACATAGAATTAGACTGGTTAAGATAATTATTTAAATTAAAATTTTTTAAAAATTATAATATTTAAATTGTTTATTTAAACATAATTTCAATATTTAAAACCAATTTTAATAAAAATAATATTTATTTTATTAATTAATATTGAAAGCTATTATTTTTAAAATGTTTAAAATAAAAAAATTCTATTATTTATTAAAAGATATTTATATTTTTCCTCCTAAAAAAAGATAAAATAAATTGGAAAGTGAAAAAAAAAAAAAAAATTATAAAATGGTGGGACTAATTAATCTCATACACCAAGCATGACCTTAGATTAAAATCCGATAATAAACAACATTTGCATAATTATAAAAAATCTTTGGAATAGTTTTGTGTTTGTATTTATGTTTCGTTGAAAAGAATAGTTTTGTAATGTTGTGTTGGGCACGGGAGGGTTTTGTTCTATTGTAGAAAAATATTAGAAGAAATGAGTTACAATTATTAATTTATGTTAATTTCACCTAATTGATTTATTTATTTATGTGTAAAATTAAAGGCCAGTTACCGTAAATCCAAAACAGATTTGTTGAAGATATATGTTATAGATATAGGCTTGTGTCTAGCAGTCGATGTGTGGTAGACTGGTAGTGAATGTCAACTGTTTGATATAATGTCTCAACGATCCAAGGGTTGAGATGTCAAGGCAGACGTACATCTTAGAAGCATACACATAGGACATGACTGATGACTGCTACTCTGTTAGTTACTTCACACATAACATATAGATATAGTAGCTTGATAGTCTTCTCCTTCAATGTAGCCACCCATTGCTCCCCTCCATTTCTTCATCTCAAAACCAGGACCACCTCCCTCCAATTCCAAGAATATTCACTCAATCCATTCTCACAAAATAAAATTAAAAAAAATCTTTTGTTTTTCAGCAATATTAGCTTCTCACCGTCGACGTCCATCAACCATTGTTGTTCTTCTGCAACAATTTGACGTTCCATATTAGAGCATTTTCAAGCACCCTTTACTCAATTCTTTGCTTTAAAAGTAGTGCTGATTTCAATATAATGAAGGATTGAAAAGGGTGGTCATGGTTGTTGAATGTTGATCCACATTGAGCTTGTGTGCAGAAAAGTTTTGACATTCTACCATTTATATATTCCCAAACACCAATTGCTCAAATTCTTCATTGTTGGTCCATGGAGAGTTATATTCTGTTTTAGAGTTGCGGGATTTTAAATTCCATTCGCTGGCAATGCCATGGTCAATCACCATTTGGCTTGCATTACTATGAAATCACACATCAAGTTTTTAGATGGTTTTGTTAAATTTTGTGATTTGGAGAGCAACAAGTGATAGAAATGAGTGGAGTCAGGATTAATGTCAATTGGGCGCTCCATGCTATATTTCCTCTTATATTAGTTTCAAATTTATTTCCTATTGCACAGTGCGTGGATGGGGATGACTACAGTCGGACAGGTAACCCAGCCATGCTTCCTCCCGTTACACAGCTCATCTATGGTCGGCTTTCGAACCTCACAGGAAGGCTGATGGATGATCTTCAAAGTCAGATGGGGTTCTGCATAAAGAATGTGTGAGTAAATCTAAATTTATGTTTTTTGCTTCTTTGTCTTGTTTCCTTTCCTGCTTTTTAATTTGCTGAACTTCTTCGTTTCCCAGGCATGCTGATTGGAAAGGGGCATTCAATTTTATTGGAAAGTTGGATTTTTTGACCAATTGTATCAAGAAGACAAAAGGTACGAGCTTTATCAGATTAACAATGCTTTTATAAATGATGCTCTATTACTTCAATGGATTTTTGCAATGATGCTCATAACTGTGTGACTCAATCAATGTCTCTCATTTACTTGGATGATAATTGGAGCCACTGACTAAATATTTACCTGTTCCTTGCATACTACTGCCCGGTGAATTACAGCCTGGTAAATTGTAGCCATCGACCAAAAAATGAATAAGAAAGAACACAAGTTATTAATTTTGTCGGTTGAGTAATCTGATGACATTTGCAAACATTTCACTTTTCTTCGATTACAGTGTTCTTTCCATGTACACATAACTATCATGTAAATTTTTCACAAAGTTCTTGATGATTGATATGATGTAACTTACAGAGGATGTCACTCAGCGACTATGTACAAAAGCAGAGATAGATTTCTACCTCCGTAGTTTATCCAAACGCGGTTACTTGAAACCCAACAAGAGCTGCAATTTGACCTCATGGAGTTCTGGATGTGAACCAGGATGGGGTTGTAGTGCTGATGAAAAGGTTGATATAAAAAATGCAAAGGACATGCCTTCTAGAACTCGCAACTGTCAACCTTGTTGCGAGGGGTTCTTCTGCCCTCGTGGTCTTCCTTGCATGATCCGTAAGTGTAAGGCAGCCTTATTATTTTTTTAGGAATTCACAACATCTTAGTTCTTGCATGGTTTGCAATTCCTTATCTCTGATTTTTCTGTTCTCATTTGCTATGTTAATTGGGTCCTATTATTCTTTTGCACATCAAAAGTTTATTTACTTCTAGAGGATAGCAATATTATATCATAACCGAATGAGGATGAAGGCAAGTGAAATCTGAAAAGAGAAGTGATAGACTAGGAAAAAAAATGCACTTCTATGAACACTCAATCAGACTTGGCGTCAATAATTTTGAAACTTAAAATGGTATCTAATGCCTTTCTTGTTTCTATTTTCATGTAAATGAAGCTTGTCCTTTAGGTTCTTACTGTCCACTTGCAAAACTGAATAATGCAACTGGAATTTGTGACCCGTAAGTTCATGTCCTATTCTTCAAATTCTTTGTTTTTCTTTCCCAGGTTCTCACAATTTTATATTATGCATTAATGTCTATCAGTTGACCAAATTTGCAGATACAGTTACAAAGTTCCTTCTGGACGACCAAATCACACATGTGGCACTGCAGATATATGGTCAAATGTTGAGATTAGTAGTGACATTTTCTGCTTGCCAGGATCCTACTGCCCAACTACCACAAGTATACTCTCTTGCAGTAGTGGGTATTGATTTTTTTCCCAGAACTTGATTGTGTTAAGTTGAACAAAATATCATTGCACTTGAAAACTGATTCATTTTTATGAGATGGTGAAATATTTTGTGTTAAGCATCTGTATATGCTAATTTTATATTTTCAAACAATTGCAGACATTACTGCCGCAGGGGTTCAATTTCTCAAAAACGTAAGTTTAGTTTTATTTGTTATAAGATTTCAATTTGTTATGCTGCTTTAAATCCCAAGGTCTTACCTTTTCTACTGAATACACCATTCTGATTCAATGAATTCATATAGCATCATGGTATTTGTAAATTAATGTGTATGATCTATCAAATTTATTAGTTGTAAGAATTTAGAGATTGGAGATTGATGAGCCAATTAACGTGAATGAATATTGGTCAAGCTAAACCTACCCCAGATAATTATTTCGCGGCAGACTTCAAAATGTTTGCTTACAGCTTTTATTTTGCATGACAATGGTTGGATAACTGATTTTAGGATCTCGTTGACAATTTTGCAGCTTGCTTCAAGTTGGCTTCATGTAATTCAAAAGCTGAAAATCAAAATATTCATGCCTATGGGATCCTTCTTATTGTAAGTGGTTACAGAACTAGTCATTTAAAATAATTCCACTCTTAACCTGCTTCATGGCTAGTGGTTTATGCAACTTAAAAATGTTCTCGATTGAAACTTTCAACTTATATTAGTAATTTAGTACTGTTTGAAACTCTTCTAAGATTTCCCAGTAGAGTGTTATGTTTATGAATCATATATTTGAAGGCTAATGCAGCAATAAATTCATTTCCAATAGCTGAGCATTCCTTTTGGTGTGGCTTCAGTTAAGAGAATGACATTCCTTCACTTGCCTATGTAGGCTCTATTGACTACACTGATGATCATTATTTATAACTGGTCTGATCAAGTTCTTATTACTCGAGAAAAAAGACAGGCTAAACGCAGAGAAGCTGCTGCAAGACATGCACGAGAAAATGCGCAAGCACGTGAAAGGTGGAAATCTGCAAAAAATGTTGCCAAGAAGCGTGCAATGGGGTTGCAACAGCAGATATCACGGACATTTTCTCGCACAAAATCCACAAGTCAACCAGAGCAGCAGAAGCTTTTTGGTCAAGCTAAACCCACCCCAGATAACGAGTTGATATCACCATTGCCTTCGGATACTTTAAGCTCATCTGAGAGGTCATCTGCAGCTTTAAAAGACGATAAAAAAGAAGCAAGTAGCCTCACAAAAATGATGCATGCCATTGAGGATGATCCTAACAGTCATGAAGGCTTTAATCTGGAGATAGGAGATAGAAATATCAAAAAACATGCACCAAAGAGTAAACAACCAGAGACTCGCACCCAAATTTTCAAGTATGCATATGGTCAACTTGAGAAGGAGAAAGCTATGCAGGAAAAGCACAATTTGACCTTCTCAGGAATTATTACAATGGCTACTGATGTTGACATCAAAACCAGGCCTGTGATTGAGGTTTCTTTTAAAGATCTAACCCTAACTTTGAAAGGAAAGAACAAACATCTGCTGAGATCTGTCACTGGGAAATTCATGCCTGGCCGAGTATCCGCAGTCATGGGCCCGTCTGGTGCTGGAAAAACAACATTTCTTAATGCTTTAGCAGGAAAACCAACTGGATGCATTACGACAGGTTTCATTCTTGTAAATGGAAAAAACGAATCCATCCACTCATATAAGAAAATTATCGGTTATGTGCCGCAAGATGATATAGTTCATGGGAACTTGACTGTGGAGGAGAATCTATGGTTCAATGCAAGGTGCAGGTAAGCGAAATCTAACTTGTATTGCAAGCTAACAGCATTTGTTGTTATTTAAGATTATAGAAACTGCTGTCATAATTCATTAAGACCAGAACATTCTTATACATGAATAGCCATGGTTGAATATAACACATTGTCTAACTTAATGTTCAAGAGAAAAACTCCCATCTATTATGGATCAGGACTTGGGGGTATCATTATCGGATTTGGATTCTCTGCAAATCTGATCTTTTTCCTGATCTTTTTAAAGCATGTGATTGATTGTTAATAAAGTGGTTGTTAAAACCGATCACATCTTAACCACACATTCATTACAATGCTTATGTGTCATGAGATTAGGTAAGGTCAGGAAAAAGATTAAATCAATAGAGGATCCAAATTCATCATTATCAGTGTTGCTTTTAGTTGGAATTACTGGATTTTGCTTTATACCGAGGATTCCAAATATTTTAAAGTTAAACTCGGCTAGCTTTACACTGAGCATTGAACATGTAGGAAAACCATTATTCAATGTCTTGTTTCTGTACGATTGACTTTGCTCAATCATTTTTTGTTGGTCATTTGTCCTCCTTTGTATGAACACAGGATTCTTGTTTTTGGGCTCGGTTACCCTAATATTTTCTTGTCTCCAAAAAACTATGACTACTTAGAGCAGCATAATATGCAATGGACGGTGTACATTTGTTTTTTTGTCAGTAGCTGTCTTTCCCTTTCTTCCTTATCAAACATATCATGCTTGCCGCAAGGTCTGTGCATGTCTCACCTGTATTTATCAACTTCATCTTCCACAATTGTGATCATCTCTGATGAAGAAAAAAATCTAGCACTACTCACAGTACCAGTGTCCAGTTATATTTCTTATCTTCTCCTACCCATTTACTTGATATAACAAGGAGTTAACAATTCCAGTTACCATCCTTTGTACTGAAATTTCATTTCAACTATTGTCTTCATATTAGAACCAGCTTCATGAGATTGCTTGAAATTGATTGTCTGTTTCCTTCTATTGATCCATTCATCAACTTAAATTTGCATTTACATTATGTTTCATATTTCATGTATCTCTTTGTTCCATTCTAACTTCCATTTGATTTCTGTTTTTGGATTCCAAAACAATGGAGATTGTCTGCTTACATGCCAAAAGCTGATAAGGTTCTAGTTATTGAAAGAGTTATCGAGTCCTTGGGACTACAAGCAGTGAGAGATTCACTTGTTGGGACAGTGGAACAGCGGGGAATCTCCGGAGGCCAGAGGAAGCGTGTTAATGTGGGGATGGAAATGGTCATGGAACCTTCACTCTTGATCTTAGATGAGCCCACCACCGGTTTAGACAGTTCTTCTTCACAGTTGCTTCTTAGAGCACTAAGACGTGAAGCTCTTGAAGGGGTTAACATATGTATGGTAGTTCACCAACCAAGGTATGCCTCCTTCTCTCTCTCTCTCTCTCTCTCTCTCTCTCTCTCTCTCTCTCTCTCACCCACAGCGCACAGCCACACACACAGTGGCATGCACATTTATGTACTAGGAATCAGTCTGTTTTTTTCACACCAAGTACAACTTCGTTGAAGTTTACAATCTGTTCTGAGAGGGGTTTAGAGTTGTATGGGCAAATAATGACTTATGAGTAATTGTCTCTGAGTATACTTTTTACTTTGATCGTTCTTTCCATAGTTGAGTTGGACCTAGAAAGTACAATCAGTTTAGGAATTAAATTTTCTAAGTCAACTAGTATATTTTTTATGTTTTTAACCTCACTTGATACTGAAGATTGGGGTAGATATCTTATTCTATTTATGCCCTTGTAGGGTGCATGGCAAACTTTTAGATGTTACTTATGCAATTTTTCGATCCCTTCAGCTTTGCATGTCTTATTCTGGAAAAAAATAACATTTACTTTTTTCTTATCCAGCTATGAATTGTTCAAAATGTTTGATGATTTCATACTTCTAGCAAAAGGTGGTATGACCGTTTATCATGGACCTGTGAAGAAAGTTGAACAGTACTTCTCCGGCCTTGGGATCACAGTACCAGACCGTGTGAATCCTCCAGACCATTACATTGACATTCTAGAAGGCATAGTGAAACCAAATGGAGGTGTGACTCATCAGCAGCTTCCTGTCAGGTGGATGCTACATAATGGATATCCAGTACCTTCAGATATGCTACAATATATCGATGGAGATGCTACATCCTTGGCTGGCAATGTAGCAGATCCTGGAGCTGAAGCCACCGGGCAATCTTTTGCTGGAGATTTATGGGAGGACATGATGTGTAATGTTGAGCTAAAGCGTGATCATATAAAGCACAATTTCGTACGATCTGATTTATCCAATCGGCTAACTCCTAATATAACTCGTCAGTACAGATACTTCCTTGGAAGGTATGAAGAATCTATTGTCCTGTCATATTTTAGAAACATATGCGGCATAAATTCTACATTTTTTTTAGAATTATAACGTGAATGATGCACTAAAATCAAACCATCCCACGTTTAGATTATAACCTGCAACCTTGATATGAAATCTGCAATCATATTGAAAATGTTAGTGTACCCTGGGCAGTGTGTTCTTATGATAAAGGTCATAATTAATCTGAAACAAGTGGAGATGGTTTTCATTTTGGGAATACATGAACCTTCTGCGCATTTGTTACACTTCTTATTATATATGAACATTTTTCAGGGTTGGTAAACAGCGACTAAGAGAAGCAAGAATACAAGCAGTTGATTATCTGATCCTGTTGGTAGCAGGAGCCTGCTTAGGAACTCTAGCGAAAGTGAGCGATGAAACATTTGGGTCCCTCGGCTATACTTACACTGTCATTGCTGTTTGTAAGTTTTAAAAAAATGTAGTTATTCATGATAATAATGAGTTTGATATTCTTTTTATCACCTTTAATGATTAGATGTAAAGATTTTATAATTCTCGGCAATTTCTCAACCATTTCAAATAAAACTTCCTTCTCACCTTTTTTGACCTTTGTTCGGAAAAAAATTGTTACAAAAACATCGCTTGATGACTTTTCTTATTTTTTGTAATGTTAAATATTGATATGCAGCACTACTATGCATGATCGCAGCATTAAGATCATTTTCTCTGGAAAAATTGCTCTACAGAAGAGAGAGTGCATCCGGGATGAGCAGCCTGGCTTATTTTCTAGCCAAGGATACAGTTGATGATTTCAATGCAATCATTAAGCCTCTGGTTTATTTATCCATGTTCTATTTCTTCAACAATCCCAGATCAAGCTTCACAGACAATTACATTGTTTTACTTTGCCTTGTGTATTGTGTGACTGGTATAGCGTATGTACTTGCCATTTTCCTTGAACCTACTCTTGCCCAACTGGTATACTACATTACGATGCATTTGCTTTTGCCTTGTTTACTGGGAGATAGGTTTTTTTTTTTTTTTTAATCTAATGTTATAATTCTTCCTTATTTTGTTGCAGTGGTCAGTGATTCTTCCTGTTGTTTTGACTCTCATTGCAACCCAAGACAAAGATAGTTTAGCTATGAAGCACTTTGGACATTTTTGCTACACAAGTTGGGCTCTGGAAGCTTTTGTCATTTCAAATGCAGAAAGGTTTGTCCCAGCTGGGAATTCTTTAGTTTACATATTATTTTATTGATGATTGCATAGTTACTTAAACACACACACACATAGTTTACTGTTTTTCGTATTCCTCAGGTACTCCGGAGTGTGGCTGATAACACGTTGCGAGTCATTAATGGAAAGGGGCTATGATATTAATGATTGGGCTCAATGTTTACTCTGCCTTCTACTCTTTGGTATTGTTAGTCGAATCGTAGCTTTCTTCGTCATGGTGACCTTTAAGCAGAAATAAATTCATGGATTTTCTTTTAGCTAATTTAGTGGTTGTACAGAGCAGAGATCAATCAACTAATCATATAGTGATGAGAGAAATGTAACTTTTAGCAATGAAAACTGTTGACTAACAAATAACTTCTCACCACCGTCCAATGTGGTTTGGTAGAGTGATTCGGCAAGTCGCCACGGCCACATGTATTATGTCAAAAAAACATATAACTAGTCCTGTAATTTACAAGGTTTGGCAGTCTTTTCTGTGTCCATGTTGCTACTGAGTTAGGTATAAAGAGAGAACTAACAACACACTTTGCTTTCTGTAAAAAAAAAAAAAAAAAAAAAAAAAAAAAAATTGTTTCAGTTTTGTACAAATATAGCATATCATGATTGTACAGTTGGTGAAAAATCAAAGTTTGTTCAGGTTTGCAAAGAGTCCTGGTGATTTTATATTAATCTGAAACAAGAACTTCCAATCTCTGTTTCTGCTACTAAGTTTTACATTGAATTCAATTAAATTTGATCATGAATTGATATCTAATTCAATTAAATTTAGTTTCAAATAGTTTGATTGAAATCCATATTAATTTAATTTCATTTAGAGTGGATTGATTGGATAATTATTTTATTAAGAAGAAAAATAAGAATTCAATCAATTAAATCGATTTTTGATATTTGTATTTTGGTTGGCAATTTTAGAAGGAATCGTCTTTTTAGGAAACTTTTTTTAAAAAAAAAAAAAAAAAAAAAAACTCTTTTTAGGAAACTATTTTTTTTTTTTTTTTGAAACTCTTTTTAGGAAACTTGTGTCCCAAACTTTACAAATTAGTTTCCAAATCCAATTAAGAAACTATCGAGTTTCCTATTTCACTCTGTTTTAATGAAACAAATTAAGAAACTTTACAAACAAGTTTCCGTATCCAGTTAAGAAGCTTTCGAGTTTCCTATTTCACTCTGTTTTCATGAAGAAAAAAAAAATTGTGAAACTTTACGAACAAGTTTCCAAATCCGATTAAGAAACTTTCCGGTATAATATATATATATATATATCTTTTAGGAACTTAACTTCACTCTGTTTTCATTATTTTTTTTTATTCATTCGTCTGTATTCCAAAACACAATATCAATGGCGGCTTCTCCGATTCCAGTTGGGTTTAGATTCCGACCCACTGATAAGGAATTAATCAGTCACTTCCTATTCCAAAAGCTTTTTGCTCAAACAAATCCCTTTAATGATCTTGAAAAGTTTTCTGTCAAAGAATGTGATCTCTACGGTTCTTTGGATCCCTGGGACATATGGAATATGTACGGAGGAGACGGCTTGAAAGATGATAGGCCGCTTTACTTCTTCACCCAGCTTAAGAAGGTGTCTGCAAACGGTTCAAGAATCAGCAGAAGAGTCGGTTCAGGTACGTGGGCTGGAGAAGATTCCGGCGACACAATCACGTTAGGGAATGCCGTCGTTGGATTCAAGAAGCGATTTCGTTACGAGAATAAGAAATCCCCGGATAACGGAGCCTGGATCATGCACGAGTTTAGTATCGATCCATCTTTGTTGAGGCAGCATCAAAAACCGGAAGACATTGTTCTTTGTCGGATGAAGAAGAATCCGGTAGCAGAGAAGAAGAAGAGGAAGTTGCAACAAAGGTGGGGCAATAATATTTCTGATGATGAGCCATGCATGTCATCAAAGCACTCCAAGCTGGTTGCGCCGCCTGCGGTTCCAATTTCGGAGTTGATCTCACAACACACGGTATCAAATATGGTTCAAGTCTGGCAATCAATTGAGCCGCCAGTTCCACTGGTTCCAATTTCCGATGAGCCTTCAGTTCCAATTTGGGTTCAACAAAATCAGCAACAAGATGCGGAGCTGATCATGAACTCACACATCGCTCAAGTCATGCCATTAGAAACCGAACCTATGGATACAAATTTGATGTTTGATCCTCAGGAATTATTGTATAAGCTTGATCATGATGAAGTACTCCTGGAATCAGATAAATTGATGGCTGATAAAACTGAAGAAGCTGTTTTAACGGAGTCGTCGTCAACAATTGATCAACCTCAAAATCCTGCAGCAGAGCCAGAGATAGACAAGGCTGAATCATCGGATGGTGATGATTCTTTAAGAGACGATTTGTTCAAGGACATACCAATAGCTGATGATCAACTCCTGGAATCAGATAAATTGATGGCTGATCAAACAGAAGAAGCTGTTTTAACGGAGTCGGAGTCGGAGTCAACAATTGATCAACTTGTAGTAGTACAGGAATCATCCGCGTCAAATGGTGATGAATTATCCTGGTGGGAAGATATGCTCAAGGAGGTACCATTGCCCGAAGAAATCTTTCCCTATGAAGATGTCAACAATTTTTGGTGTTTTAATTTGTAATGCAGCTTACTGCAATCAATGTTGACAATTTACTAATGTTTAATGAATATTCAAGTTCTTTGTTCAAGAATTGGTTCGGTTTTCTTGTATATTTCTATTTTTTTATTTTTTTTTCTAACTCTCTAATACTGTATTATTATTTTTTGATATGTTTTTGTTTTTCAGCTGCTACATTTATGTTAATGTCTATCTATCTGGGTTTGTGTTGTTGGTAAATACATTTAACCAACAGGTGGAATTTGGCTACCCGAGTTGTATCTGCATCTGTTAATTTTAAAAATTTATCAAAGCACTAGTCTCTAATACTACAACATTTGACAATCGGTCTAGGTGTTGGAAACCTATTAATGATATTCATTGTTGTGTACAAGTGAGCAAGTAACGTGAGACCTACTTCATTTGGATGAGTTAAATCTAGAATTATTATTTACCACGTTGACATACTTTTATAGATATTGTTATATCAATAATGCTAAATATCTCACCTATAATCTCACCATTTGCATCCTAATATACGTGGTAGCTGATGTGTCATTTGGTGAGTGGATACACATTAATTGATACTTATCTCTTTTACCCATGTATTCACTCACCAATTAATGTTTGTCCACTCACCATGTGACACCTCAACTGTCACGTGTGTTGGAATGAAAATGGTGGGATTATAGGTGGGATGTGTAGTATTACTGATTGTTATATTTGTTCAAATAAAAAATAGGGATAATTACCCCAATGGTCATTCATTTAGTCATACGGTATCTAAATGGTCATTAGTTGAAAAATTCGTCTCAGAATAGTCATTTTTAACAAATAGTGTAATAGAAATGGGTATTCGTAGAGAAAGTTACCCTAGTGGCTACTTATTTGGTCATGTGCTACCCTAGTGGCCACCCATTTTAATTTTGTAAATAGAATTAATCAATAAAAAGTGAAAAAAGAAAAAAATTCTTCAAAAAAATAAATAAATATTAATTAAAATTAATTCAAAAAATTAATATTAATAAATTAAATTAAAAAATAAAAGTATATGTAAAAAAAACTTAATAGAAAAAAACGAATATTAGTTACTTATTTTTTTATTTATTTAATTAATATTCATTTTTCCTATTAATTTTAATTAAAAAATTTAAATACATTACCTTCCCTAATATTTAAAAAAAATAAACAAATAAATATAATGTGGAAGACAATAATGGGACACGCTGCATATTGATCACACGTGTGAAAACACAACAGAGCCGGGTCTTAAAGATTTTTCGTCATCCCAAAAAAAAAAAAAATGAAACCCCACACTACAAAAGCATGAAAGCAGTGTTCCGAAACGCCGTTTCTTTTATAACACACTCTCGCTCCATAAACCCCAACCCTCCACCCGTCGTCGTCTCTCTCCTCCCGCTCATTTCCATCGCCGCCGTTCCTTCTCCGTCGCTCCTCCGCTACACTAGACTCGAAACTCTCCGCCCGCTCTCATCGCCTCTGCGTTGCTACTCGATGGCGGTCGGTGAGGCTCCAGCGTCAGCGTCTCTGGATAAGCAGTTTGAAGACTTCCGTGTCCAGCTGGAAGAGAGTGGAAGCTTGCGCGAGCGCATTCGAGCCATCGTGATGGAAATCGAGTCCAGCACGAGGATCATGCACTCTAGTCTTCTTCTTGTTCACCAGTCTCGTCCCCTTCCCGGTAAACCAAAAATCACTTGTTCGTTTGATGTGTAGTGGTTTGTTTATTTTTCTATGATAAGTGATGGAATTAAAATGCGAATGGTCAAAGTTTATTGTTGAATTGTGTGTTTACTTGGATTACATTTGTTACTTAAAAATGAAATGATAATTCATTATTTGGTCACCATTAAGGTCCAGTTAGGGATATTAGTTGAGAAAAACTAACGATACACTTTCGGGTAATCCTGTACTTGGATTAGAGCATTTGTGAATCCCACTTTGGAGAGTTTTTAGATCAATACGATGAATGAAATGACTAAAAGTTTGATTATGATGTGGTGTAGAGGTTTTAGAGAAAGCCAAGGTTCAAATTGATGCGCTGAAGGGGCTTTACAGTCGACTAGCTGATGTTCTACGCGAATGCACTGGGGAATATTACAGGTTAGTAGCATTACTTAGAAAATGTAGGTGTATTCGATTATTTCTATTTAAGTTACTGTTTGTTGTTGTTTTTATACTTAGGTATCATGGTGATTGGAGGAGTGCAACACAGACTGTTGTTAGCCTGCTTTCTTTTATGCACTGGCTGGAGACTGGAAGCCTTCTTATGCATGCAGAAGCTGAAGAAAAACTCGGGTGTATGTTGTTGCCGTCAATCATTACTTATTAATCTGATATGTGTGTGAGCAAGAAAAATTTCCTCTTTATCTAGCTTTCAGATCCTGATAAGGTGCTTTGAGAAGTCTTTTTTGATTTATTGCTTGTTGATCATAGAATTTTTTGTTTTAATCTAATAGGTCTTGTTTAGAGTTTGTAGGGTGAAAAGCATAAATGTATTGTGTTTTATTGTCAACATTAGTATACTCTCCATTCCCATGGCCTTTATTTTCTCCTATGCCAACATTGTAAAAATAAAAAATAATAACGGAATACTACAAAATATCAGTGAGCTTAACTTATAGCATAAATTTGAACTTTTATGTATATTTTTTTAATAGGAGGTTCTGGCATATTTTGTCTTATCACATTCAGCTTGTTGTTTTTGTGGATTTTTTTTTCCTTCTTTGTTTTTTTCTTTTTCCCTGAAGAGACAAGTCATTCTTGGATATGCTACATTTGAATTAGTCCTAAAAGGAAAATTTTCTTTGTTATTATGTTTAGACTAGACTCCTAACTTCTACTAGTCCATTTATGTTTGATTCTGTTTGTTGTTAGGAATGGTTTCAAAAACATTTTAAATGCTTCCAATAAATTGATTGAGGTAATTCAATCCTTTTCCAATTGGGCAACTCATTTCATGGTGGAGCTGTTCCATCAATCAGTTGCAGTCAGGTTAGTTTAGAATAAATTTCATGTGTCATGTCATGTGTAACGGGAAATTAACCTAGAAAGCCAAGTTTGTCAAGGAAAATCATATATGCTTTTCCAGACACTAAATGTTCATTTTCAGTGAGATTGTAAAAAGAGATTTAAGAGCTTTTGATTGATTGTGAAACGTGAATCCTCAATCATAATCAATGTCCAGTAGAAAACTGATGTTGGGTTAGGATTTAGGTTGATCGGTAATGGATTGATTTAGAAGACCTATAGCTTCCCTATTCAGGCAAGAAAGAAGCTTAAATTTACCCTTTTCAAAATTTTCATGTCCATTACTCCATTTTGTTTATTTTGCGAGTTAAAAGTGATATGTCACGATGATCTTTCCGTAAGTGAAATTGCAAGTTTATAATAGTATGTATTGTCTTCAATTATTATTATTTTTTAATCTTTTTTATGTTCCTTTATCTGAAGCTCTAATATTTGATATTCAATAATGCAGTAAATTCTGCGGGGTTTGCTTTGGACATCGAGGATTATCTTACTGGTGAGTATTCTAATAGATATCATATCGTATATATATATATATCTTCAAGAGACTGCTTCTGTGAAATGATGTAACTTTTCTGTAATGATTACAAGTTCTATTTGCCATGAATTGCAGATCAGGTCTGTGTGTTTTTTACTTTTGGTAAATATGCATGCCAATATGCCATAAACACTGAATTAGCTAGCGCCACTTTATGCAAAGTGTGGGTGAGAGTACATGCAAAACACCCATCTAGGATCAGGGCCAGCACTGTGTATTGATCTCTTTACTGATTTAAGTATAGTCAATGAGCAAAATCACAACACATGCGCACACATAAGATCTATATGATAGAGTTTAAAGGCATTGTAATTAATCTCAGAAGTGCTATGATTTACTATCAGGGCATATGGGTGGGGTGGGGCTGTGTTTGTGCTCATCTGACTCAAGGTCAAGTCTAAATTCTGACCTTCTTGTTTCCTAAGACATTCAATACTAAGCAATCGGCATTTCAAGTATTTATATGGGGCAATGGTGGAATTGAGGTTGTACTCGTTAAATTTGGATTGAAGCTTCAATGAGACTGGGATGAGGAGTACCACAGTGGCACAGTTTTTTAAGAAGTCCTGTATATTTGCACAGTATAATACAATTGAGATGGCACACAAGTATATTGGTTTTGGAGTTGAACTTGTTTGATCGATGATGTAGTTAAGATGCATAAAAGAGCATAATATTCAACCGATAAACTTTCATCCCATTTTTTAGGTTATATCAATCTGATGTTGCCTGTAGTTCTGTCTTCATATTTATGTTTGTGGTGCTGTTCTGTTCTTTTAGAGCATATCTGATGGAAACATTTGACTTATTGTGCAGGTCTTTGTTTCCTGTCCAATGAAATGGTGAGAACTATTATTTGAGTTTCATTAGCATAGTCTATCTTACTTATTTAAAGGGCTTAACATTCTATTTACTTGCATTGTTTTATATAGATTTTAATGTACACATTTGACGGAACTAAAGAAAATTTGGGAATTCTTGATAATTGTAAACACAGTTTGATGAAAATAAGGTAAATATGTAAATGCCTACCTCAGAACATGAGATGTTTTGAAACTGTAGTCTGCTATGACTTCAGCAAACTTGTTGGGGTCAAATTGCTCATTGGTCAATTACTTTATTTGGTAATCAAAAGAATTGGTAATTTAGTAGAAATGAGCTAATTATGCAAAATATTGTGGTTTTGCAGCCAAGGTATGTGGTGAACCGAGTACTTGCAGGGGACTATGATTGCCCAAGGAAGGTGTTGAATTTCTTGACAGATCTTAATGCAGCCTTTCGTATGCTTAACCTCCGAAACGATTTCCTGCGCAAAAAGTTTGACAGTAAGTTTTGGCAGCCCATCCAACGTCTCCCTGTTTTAAAACAAGAGCACATATCCCTCATTTTGAATGAGTCGAGTTGTTAAAATCCTTGCTCACCCATTGCAGGTATGAAGTATGACCTAAAAAGAGTCGAAGAAGTTTATTATGACATGAAGATCCGACGTTTGGCCAGTGAGGATTCAACAGAAAATCATGGAACCGAAAAAGATCCTGCTGTAGAGAACAAGCTGTAAGTTTGCTCTTCTAGAGGTTTCAGTCAGGTGAGGTCTGTGACTCACAAATTTGCCGGAGATAACTAGAAATTTTGTGTCAATGAGAAGAACGAAATGGAAATTACTCATGACGTCCTTAATAGTTTTTGTTTAATTAGCAAACTTAGTTGTATAACGTTGAAGGATGAAAAGTCAAATGTAGACATAACAGCTATAATTAGAATTGCAAATTCTGCATGAGCAGTGCAGGTGGGCTCACCGGTCACCACTATCAAACGTTGACAATTTCTTTGATTGGAAATCTAATTACCTTTTTGGGGTGGTAAAATAGCAAATTCTTTTTATGTAGTTCATATGAACCAATAAATTCGACATCTCAAACCAAATAAGTTTAATATCTGACTGTGTTTTCTAACATATTTTGAAATAATTTATAAATATAAAAATAATAATAATAATAATAAGTGTTTTGGGTATTTAAAATGTTTTTAATTCAACTTTTGATTTTTGTAAAACCATCCTTTGTGTTTTTAATTATTTATAAAAGAGAATAATTTTTGAAAAGTGTAAGATAAAAGACCCTTTTGTTAAAAGGATTAAAGGAGTGATTATTGAAGGATGGTATATTTGGGGCAAAGAATATGAATATATGATGCATTCAAATCAAATTGTGGTGGTGGCTCACTGGCTTGCACTCAAAAGTGACTGTGAGAGTGTGAGTGGCTAATTGGATGGTCGTTATTGAATTCTATCACATTGGATTGTTAAATAAAATAAAGAGCTAATTACACAGAACCTCCCTGAGGTTTGCCCCTTTACACTAAAAAACAAATTTATTGAAAATTGACACTCAACCCCCCTGGCGTTAGTGTTTGACCGTTAATTTAACGGTTGACCACATCCAAATGCCAAAATGACTTAAATACCCCTATTACCCTTTATTTAATGAAATTAAAATTTAAAAGAGTAAATTAAATAAAAAATAGATGATTTTCACAATTTTTTAATAAATAAATAAATTTTTAAAAATGGAAAAAATAAGAAAATAAAATTAAAACACGTTTTAAAACCAAAAACAAAAACAAAAAAAAAACAAAAAAAAAACAAAAAAGAAAAAGAAAAATAATGGAAAATAATTTAAATTTTTTTTTTAAAAAAAAAATGAATGAAATTTTAAATGGAAAGAAACAAAGATGGATGAGATCTGGTGGAAGAAAAAGTATCAACATTTTTTTTTTTTTTTGTTTTTAATTTTAATTTTAATTTTATTAATTTTAATTAAAACGTGTTTTAATTTTATTTTCTTATTTTTTTTCCATTTTTAAAAATTTATTTATTTTTAAAAAAATTGTGAAGATCATCTATTTTTTATTTAATTTTTCTTTATTTAATTTACTCTTTTAAATTTTAATTTCATTAAATAAAGGGTAATAAGGGTATTTAAGTCATTTTGGCATTTTGATGTGGTCAACCGTTAAGTTAACGGTCAAACACTAACGCCAGGAGGTTTGAGTGTCAATTTTCGATAAAGTTGTTTTTTGATGTAAAGGGGCAAACCTCAGGGAGTTCTGTGTAATTAGCTCTAAAATAAAACAATTTGTTGACAAGATTGGAATTTTGGATTTCCGGTGAAAAACAGCCCATCCCGTCTAGTCACTTGTTCCAGGTCACACCCAGTCCCCTTAGGAAGTCACTGTCGAGAGTGTCGAAATGTCGAAGCCCCAAAAGCAGGTAAACCACCTGTCCTTTGATGTGCCTCCTCCTCGGGCTACCATCTAGTACAACATTTGCACAGGTAATAGGGCTAATTAACATGCCTAATGCTCTTTACATGCAATTATTATATCTAAAAAATTCTTAAATGGATTCTTTACATGCAATTATTAGTCCCCATGAAGGCTTCCCTATACACCATACCACACATTTATTTATTTATTTATTTATTTATTTTATTTATTTATTTATTTTTTGAAGGAACATACCACACATTCAAACCTTATCAATTTTAAATTCATTACAATGACCAGTCAATTTTTCCTAAGCATAATAGTTAAATCTTTGACTTTGGTACTAAATTTACTTGTCAAACAGGTATATATATACATCCATGATCCATCAAACACATTAAAACATTTTTCTTCATTCAAATCATTCAAATCATACCATACGATACATAATCATTAATTATATAAGAATTCAAGCCGTCTAGTTAGGGACGGAGAGAAAGGAAGCTCCGCCCCATTCCCTTTTTGTGATTCTTTAATAAATTTAAAGAATTATCATTAACATTTTAAATTTTTTCAATTTAACCCCTAAGTTTTTTTATATTTACCATTAAAACCGTTCAAACTTTAATTTATGATTCCACCTCTGCGTACCGTGCTACATATATGGTTTAAGCGTGTACTATACCACCGACGCATGATTCAGTGAACTATTGTGTGTGGACCGTATGGTTGAGTAGGTTTGGTGAGGGACGTTACGGCGTAGGGCCGGTAGGGCTAATAGAATTGGGCGAGGTTTGGGGCACACATTGCTAGTGACAAGACTCAACAGTGAGCTGAAAGAGAACCTGTGGGTTTAAACCATTAATAAAAACCGAACCAACCGGTCATAAACCGCCAAAAATCAGCAACTCACTCACACTGGACGCATGATTCGTAACGTAACGCCTGCCGTCGATAATGCCAACGTGGACAACCACGCACACACATGTCTCACGAATGATCAGGCCGCAACACCGGACACCAAACACACGTTATGTTATCAGACGTCACACATACAATATAAAAAAACACTTGGATTCCGTCTTTGTAATAAAAACCACTCTCGACCCAACCCAACACAACACACAAAACACTGAAACATATACTACCACTGCAACACTCTTCCGGTCCTTTTCAGTCTATATATATTCTTTCTTCCATTTAGTTTCGCTGTTTCTAACATAAATCCCCAGAATTTCTTTCTCGACTCTTGACACATACTCTCTCTCTCTCTCTCTCTCTCTCTGTGAGGTAATTGAGTTCTGATTGTTTCTGTTTCGTATTTTCTTTATCTTGTGATTGTTAGATTTTGCTTCATTTTTTGTTTTTGTTTTGATTTAGTTGTTTGTTTTTAGATTTTGTGTAGGCGTAGATCGGAGAATCTGAGCTCGTGCGTTGTTCTTCGCTGATTAATGAGGTGAGTTTTTTTTTTCTCCGTCGCTGCAATTTTGTTGCTTTTGCTTTCGTTTTCTGTTTGGTCTCCTAGAAAACGAAGGAAACGGGAAAGAAAAATGTATATCTACCTGCCTGCGGTTACTTTTTTGTTTTGTCGTTTTCGTTTTCGTTTGTCAGAGGTGGATAAGCTCGCCTCTGCTCAGCCGTTTTTTTAGAGAAAAGAGAAAAACACTCGAGCAAAACCCAAGTACCCAACAGCTGTGTAGGGCCCACTCCAGGGTTATTTTTATTTTTGTCTTTTATTGCAATATTTTTTTCTTTTTTAATTAAATATGTACTGCCTAATTTTTTTCTCGCTAAAATGAAATTAAAAGCTGTGTCATTACTCATTAAGAAAATGATGGCCATCAACTTAAATATATAATGAGAATTGAGAATCAATGAATGCATTCATTTCATGGTATTCCTGAATTTTCTTCTTGATATGTGGTCATACTGGGTCACTGTAAATGAGATGGTTCTCTCATTTGACATTTCCATCTAGTTGACATGGTTTGATGATGCAGTGCCTTTTTAGCTGGACATATTGTGTTCCAATGAAGAATGGTTTATAATATTGCATTATTTTTTATTTAATGCTAGGAAAGATGAACAAGATGGTGGATTACTGAAAATGTGAATAGAGGTTAAGAGCATAGCATGAAATGGATCGAGGACCACATTTACTTGAGAATTATGCCAATGCGAAAACTCAAAGGGTGAGAATGTTTACTTTCTTGAACATGGTTTTCTAGTATAATAAATTTTGGGATTATTTTATCCACTACCCTTCTCATGTTGCAATGTGAAAGGCAAGGATGCATCTGCATTGTTTTTTTCTTTTTTAAATTTGGACTAATAGGTGAATAAGTTAATTGTCATCGTTGAGCTCCGTATTCTACACTTTTAATTACACTCACATAGTATGAACAGGGTATAAGTTTGTCTTTATTTGCTTGTCCTTGTTTTTTTGGTATTAAAAAACTACTTTAGAATTATATGCATGATTCAAGTGTTTCACTATATGCCTGCTCCATGGGATTTCTTTGACATATTACACATGAATTTTTGTCTATACCAGGCGTTTTTTTTTGTCTGAGTAGGCCTCGCTAGAATTTCACAAACTTTCAGTTCATTATGTCATTGGTTTTTCTTCATAGTATGTAGTTCCTGGTAATGAGTAATGATTTTTATGCTTTAGTTTAAGATTGCCAAATTTTCTGGATTATTCTTGTAGTTTCTGATTCTTTTCTTTTTTTCTCTGTGATGACTTTTCTTAGGTGAAGGTAGATGAACCCTTTGTTTCCGCTTTAAAAAAAAAAGAAGCAGCTGAAGTTGAGCATTCACTTGCTGAGCCTAGAAGTGATAATGTTCCGGTTGATGGTGTCTTCGGTTTTAATAAGGAGAATTCAGGAAAATGCTTGGGACTGGAGGACTTCTCTTGTGGATTTGAGTGTGGTTTTAGAACAAACTACGGTAATATACTAATGGTTTTCTTACTACCTTTTAGCTGGTTCTTTCTTCTGAGTATATTTAAGTCTGTTTATACTAATTGATTTACTCCTTGTTGTTCTTGTAAAGCATTCCGAGATTTGACTCATACATGTAGTGGACAACTGTACCTAATATGATGCATATATAGATTAATTGAGGTGATAGTGGTTTTGGTGAATAGTTATGTTGAACATAAAGTGATGATTTCAGGGTTTGTGTTTGTTCCGTACTTTTTGTACTTTAAATTTTCTCATCTCCTGACGTTGGTTTATGTTTGTGATCCTTGATAAGGTGGGCTAGATCTTTACAATATTCAAGGGGAAGATGACTTAAAGCTGGAAGTATGTATCTTAATTTAAATTTTATTATCATGCCTATGTTGCTATCCTGTCTACTCTTCTCTTCCTGAGAGTAGATTATTTTTTGTAATCTTTGCCACTCGGGTTGAACTTTCCATCCTTGAAGATGACAGCCAATGTTGTTTGTCTATACCTCTCATTTGGTTTTTATGCAACTTGCATATTGTGCTTTGCACTTCGTATGGTTTATAATGTCATCTGCAACATGCATTTTGTTTTTGTTTGTGGTTTGCATCTAATCAGAAAATGGTAAACTAGGTTCTTGATGGATTGCTGGATGATGTTGACGAAGTAGACGATATTCATGCTGCAAATGCTCTTTCCACTGCATGTGGAGATTTCCTCTTGGGTAAACCTCGTGGTTTTGTCTCTATAGCTAATTACTATGGTACTTCAAAAGAATACACTTGCGCTAATTTTCCTTGTTTTTGGGTACAGATATTGAATTTGCTGAAATATTTTCCACATTGGATAACCATCCAACTGAAGGAAAACGTTTAGGTAACTCAAGTTCAGAAAGCCATTCTCCTGGTTTCAGCGGAAATAGCAATGTTGCTATTGGGATATCAGATTCATCAATGGTGACTGTTCCAGAATCTGAATGCAAGATTGACTCACTTGACAAGACTGTCACCTCTGAGCTACATGAAAACTTTAGGAGTAAATGTGAGTGTCAAGTACCAATTGAGGACAAGAAGTGCCATAGTTCGACTGATGTTCAGAAATTTGATGAGTTGGATAGTAAGAATAGCCCTAATTCACCTGATGTGCAGAAATTTGATAAGTTGGATAGTAAGAATTTCCCTAATTCACCTGATGTGCAGAAATTCGACCAGTTGGATAGTAACAAGTGCCCTAGTTCACCTAATGTGCATAAATTTGATGATTCAGATAACGATGGCAACCTTTTATTAAGTAGCTTATTGTCTAAGTGTAAGAAGAGGAAAAAGAGCTCTATTCTAGGAACCAGAGTTAAGAGATTACGCAGACCTACTCAGAGGTACATTGAAGAGTTTTCAAACCTGAAGTCTGTATATCATATGGGTGGACAAAAGGAATCTACTGCCGCATTGGAAAAACGTCCGAAGGACAAAGCACCGTCTCAATCATGGTTAAGACAAGGACGTGTAAAGAAAGTTGCACCTGTATTGGTATGGAAAGTTTTCACCCTCTTGATATTACTCTATCTGTCCTCCATTAAATTAAAGAATCTGTAAAATTGTATTTCAGTTTTCTCTCTTCTATGTATTTTGTGATGTGAGTTCCTGTGTGTGTGCTTGCATGTTTCCATTATTTAATTTAGTTTATATGTATCTAACTTTTTTTGTGTAGGAGTCTGAGTCTAGTGATGAGTATTCTGCATCCGAGTCTGATGATTACCGTGTGAGAAAGAAAAAGCCTAAAGTTAGTGTTGATCGGAGGAAGCATCAAAGAATGTGGACACTTTCTGAAGTGATGAAGCTTGTCGATGGTATATCTCAATTTGGAATTGGAAAATGGACTGCGATAAAGAGGCTCTTGTTCCCATCATCTACTCACCGAACACCAATAGATTTGAGGGTACTTCACTTCTCTTCTCTTTATCAGATTTAACAGTTGCTTTTATTTTCAAACTTAAAAGTTGTTTGCTACCGATGAACCTGTAGGATAAGTGGCGAAATCTTATAAGATCTAGCTTTGCACAGAAGCAAAATGAAAGAGAGGTGAGATATCTAAACTTCATTCATATGAAATGATCAAGGCTTGACTTAAGATGACGCGCGTTGTAATGCTAAGGAAGTTAAAATGTCTGAGATACAGGTTGAGCAAAAGAATATTGCACGAGCCTTACCAAAGGATGTCATAACCCGTATCTGTGAACTGGCTACCATTCACCCATATCCAAGTGCGCCATATCCAAGAGTGCGCAACTCAGAGATTTCCTCATGCAATGACCATGTTGCCTCATCCGAGCTTCCAACAGAAACTGAAAGTGCTCCTTATAATACCCGAAAGAAATGTACGTAGGAAGAAGAATCATACTTGAAGAACCTTTTCTCATCACAGTTGCAGTAAAATCAGAGTCAGGTATTTTACATAAACATTTGTTGTAAAGAAACTGTTGTAATGTTCAAAGTCCATTTTTCGTCCACCCTTCTTTGTTTTTGGTAGTGATCTGCACATACTCATGTTCTCATAGCTGTTTGTGAAGATAAATGGTTACAGAATGTTGCGAAAATTGGTCAAAATTTTCAATTGTAATGGCCAGAATTATGGTTAAACAGGAATAGCTTTTCTTTGACAGTATTACCTTTATCTTCATCTCCTTTTGATGGATTGATCAGAATTCTTGTTGCATAATATATAGGTTAAAAATCTTATGCCATGTATATTCTGATAACACCTTACGATTAAACTTACGATTGGCAAATTAAAGAGAATGATTATGCATGTGGAGCACATCACCTATAAGCAAAGGTGGTAGTGCACCACTCAAGGGCGACCCTGGGTGGGTAAGGGGGGGCGCACGCCCCGGGCCCGTCATGCCTAGGGGCCCTAAATATATGATGTGAGTTTTTGTTATATGTTTAGTTGTAAAAAAAAAAAGCTCAAACAATACTAAAAAAAAATTGAACTTAGCCCAATTCGATTTATTCTAATACAAATCCTAATTTTTTAAAGTTCCATACTTTCCTATCACCGATTACCTATATATTCTTCATTTATTTTCCACCAACCAAAGATTATATAAAAAAACAACTAAAAATCATGGATTTTTAAATTTTTATTTTTATTTTAGGATGCAATGGGGATGATTTTGTTGGTATGAGCCCATTTTGTAGATTTCGCCAAGGTGCTTCGGAATAGTCATGACCAGCATTGGGCCACCACCTTTCCATAGTGGTGGTGAGGGGTTCGAGTTTCACCATGTGTATTTTACAAGCATGTGTGAAGAGTTTTCTTTCGATGTTTTGAATCCCATCATCCCACATATATTGTTTGATCTTGGCAAATCTTAGCAGTCTGATTGTAATAGTTATAATATTTTAACAAAAAAAAAATAAAAAAATAAAAAATAATTATGCATGTGGATCACAAGAATGAATTTGGGTTTGTTATGGGATTCAACAGATTTCACCGAACCCGGAAACTAAACCCGATTTCTGTTTTAAGTATGGCGATCCATGAGGCTCAGCCCAAAATAGAAAAATCCACAAGGCCCAATTATCCGTAATGACATGAGAAAAGTGATGACGTGCCTAAACCCGATTTCTGTTGAAGTCTGGAGATCAGTAAGGCCCAGGCCCAAACTAGAAAAATACACCAGGCCCACTCATCAGAGATGACTTGCCAGGTCACGTGGTCATTAGGGTTATGACATGCCCAAGCATGTCAAGAGAAGGGTGATGACATGCCAGTGACATGTCCAGACACATCACCGGGTTTCAACGCTGACACAGCAACGCATATCGTCACTTTGTCACATAAAACATTGAATCAAATGAAAATTTCAAAGGATGCAAAACATTGAAAAAGGGAAATAATAACAGTAGATGATAATTATTATATACAACCGGTTCTTAATTATAGCACAAACAGAAGATTTTCACAAGCCAGAAACTACACCGGCCATCATATATATATAACAAATACATAGTTTATCATATGGCAGCAGTCACACCATACACACATATAATATAATTATCGTTACAGGATTTTCGTATGTTTTTTTTTTTTTTTTCCTTGTGCGTAATCCCGCGCCTGAAATCTATTGTATGTATATATTAATTGTTAAAAAAAAAAACTCTGCCATGCATGCATAGCTAACATTAAGACATGTTTAATTTTAGCCAGTTCCGCCATCACTGTTATCGCCAGAACCACCATTGTAGTTCTGTCTAGGTATGCTGTGGTGGTTGTCGACGCTTCCTTCTGGGTACACTACTCTGCTCTTTTTTCCTTCCACAGCTTTTCCTTTCTCAACAATATGGTGTCTCTGCTCTTCCCCATATATTCCACCGAGTAAACCTCTTCTGATTTTTGGCTGATGATAATCACCAGCCAAGCTAGAACAGACCACCATCATCACAACCAGAAAACTTAAAAACACTGCAGCAAGCTTCATTTTTGGTCACCTGCTAATCTGCTATAACAAGTATTTGGGTTAGCTAGCTCATTATATATAGAGAGAGAGTTATACAGAGATTGACATTAATAGTATATTGAGATTTTTTATGGAGTCTCCACCAAATTCAGACAAGATTGAGTGGAGTTTCATATAATTTCACTTAAATATGATAATTTCTTCTTAAAGCTACTTTAATGATAGTTGAGTTGGGAGAGATAGATTTTAATAGTATGCTTAGTAGCCTTAATAGGGAAGCTCCACCTCTTTAGTGGGGGATATTATTAGTGTTTAATATAAATAATATTTAAAGTCAATCAATCGATAATGAGAATTTCCTATTACATTGCTAATTGCTTTAATTTATGATGTCAAAACATACAAAATTATCGGTGTCTTGTCAGTAGACTAGATGAGGTTGGTCTGGTGGTAAACTCCTCACACCTGTACCATAAGGTTACGAGTTCGAGTCCTCCCTTCCTAAAAAAACCCCAAATGAATCTAATTTTTATACATTTATTTTTTTACTTCCATTATCTTTAAATGAAGAGTATTATCTTTAAGTGATTTATATCAGCACAACAAAAGTTCCAAATCCTATGAGCAAATGAACAGGTGTGTGACAGAAGAAACTTTTCTGTACATATTATGAATTGCAACATGGAAATTTATATAATAATAATTCTCTAATTATGTCGGTCTTGAAAAAAGATTTTAGAGACGAAATTACGTAATGTTGTAGAATCGATTCCATAACAATGTAACTAAACATCTAGTTTTACAATATTATGAAATAGGTTTCATAATGTTATTTAACTTCGGTCCTGGATTTTTATTTTATTTTTTCAGGATCACCCTTGTTTTAGCTACCACTTTCTTTTTGGGCAAGCAATTGAAAATTGAAAACTGTTGCAATAAAGCATTTTATAACTAGATAATTCACTTGAGAAACAGTGACAAGTAATTTCAAAATTGATGGTAGCACATCATCAATTAGGGCAATTTGGTGGCAAATCCTTTGTTAACATGTGTCTCTCCCACTTAAAATATCATAATTAACCCACTACAGCCAGACACTCACTTTCATGTTGTGTGTGCATAAAATCTTATAAATCAACCAACCAACCAACAATGTTGTGTGTGCATACATTATTCAATAGATATAGCCATGAAAGCAATTGCTAGTGAAACTAATTTGTTGTAGATGCATTTGGTTTAGAAAGATTGACATAAGATTGTAAAATAATTAATATATGCATATATATATATATATCTACATAACGAGAAATAAAGAATACTGGTAATTTTATGCAAAACTTTTAAAACCCATAGTATATGGACGGACAAAATAAAATAAAGTAAAATATCAAAAAAATATATATATATATATATTTAGCCTACGCCACGGGGCGAAAAAGAAGAGAAGTTCACTCATCAAATCTTAGATTATAAAATAGTGTTTATTATCACTCATAAAAACCCAAGTCCCCATTACACCCTAAAACGTAACTAAAGACTTACCTAGACTAATTTATAAAAGCCATATGTATGACTATGAATAATTTAAGCCGCATTTTATTTATCTAATATGTTACAACTCACGTATCACGTTCTATTATTTGGGTATAAATTTAAATAGACTGACGTAATTCCAAAAATCATAATTTAGGTATTTCACTATATTCATTAGCTCTCACAATGATGCATATAGAATATAGATTATCGACCAAAAATCTTATGACCTAATCGACCACCATTTGAATGGGTTTTTATTTATTTATTTATTTATTTATTATATAAACCCACCATTGATATTATTATTGATATTATTATTGGTTTTTATATATAAATAAAATAAAATAAAATAAAATAAATCTTACTACATCATTTTTGATATTATTATTATTATTATTGGTGGAAAATCTAACATTAAGTAACAACTGTAAATCAAAGAGATTAAACAAAGGTGTTGTTGGGTTGCAATCCAAGTCCAAAAAAACTATTAAAGGTAGTGGGCCAAGTAATCTAAATTTGATAAAGCTGTCAGGCACTCAGGCCAGGTCCACACGCTATATACCCCAGTTTGTCATTGAGAACTGAAATATCTCACAGCCAGGTCCATATTGTTACAAGTAACAAGAATACCAGTTCACCATTTCATTTGGCAGAGAAGGTTGACTAGACAGTTGACCCCATAAATAATTAAATAAATAATATATTACAATATTTTGTTTGTTTTGCAGTGTTCACTATTGTATTAGTTAATACATTTTAATTGGTCTAATACTGTGGATGTCTACAGAAATAATACAGTCTAATCCAATACAATTCAATTCAATACAGTCCAATACAATCCAAAACAAAACAATACAATACAATACAATACAGTGTACCAAACGAGCCAAGTTAAACATATATTAACTTTAGAGATGATTGGCCCTAAACAAAGGTTGTTGGGGAAGTGAGTTTCAATCTAAGTTGATATAAACCATTATAGTGGGCCTAGTGAGGCCTGGTCCACACACTGTTTAGCCCAGTTTGTCATTAAGAAGTAAGAACTCAAGTGTTAGGCAAAGAGGAAATATTATTACAATAACCAGTTCAGTTTTCACTTTTCAAAAAGAAAAAACAAGAATACCAGTTCACCACCTCATTTGGCAGAGAAAGTTGACCTACATGAATATATTTATATATATATATATATAGAAAAAAAGAAAAAAAAGAATGGAAGAGGGGGAGGTTGAAGAAGAGTTAGAAAAAGAAGAAACTATGGAATCCAAAGCAGTGCTTCCCAAGAGGAAGCATGGGAGGGAATTAATGGGAGGTAGTGGCAGCCATGGGAGGTTGGTTGGACACTTGGACCTATTCTATTTCTATTTTAATATATATAACTTATTCAACTAAATTAAATATAAAATAAAGACAGCTAATGAGAAGTTGAGAACTGAAGATCACACGTGCATCTGAGACAAAACCAAGAGTGTCCATTGTCCAATCAAATCATTGGTTGTGTGAATGTGAGTGTGAGCCTAGCCATTCTCGTGCGTGTGCACCATTTGTACTTGTAAAGAACATGAGATTTTTGATAGGCAGGCAGAGGCAAGGCAGCCAAGCCCACACGTCAAAACTCACCCAGCTGTGCCTGTTTCACTGTTTGTTGTTTGCATGCATGAATGGTGGAGTGAGTCTGAGTCAATAAACTTCAATGATCACTGAACCCACCTCATGACTCATGTCCTCTTTCTACATTCCTCACCACTCCCACCCTATCATCATCTTCCTCTCACTCAAAACACCCAACAAAACTTCATTCTCATTCACTGTTCAATCTTTCTATATTCATTCTAATCTATATCTCTATACTATTGACCGTCCAAAATGGTGTGGTCGTAAAGGACACTCGTTCAGTCTGTCAATAATGTTCTACCATTTATATTCACACATGGCTTTCAATGTGTTCACAAAGAGGAATAAGATACAAATGAACCTTACACATTTTCCAAATTGAGAGATATTAGTCAATTCTCTGTCTGCAAAACTGTTGGCAAATTCTACTCAAATGATGTGTACATTTGAGGATCTCTATTTATCTCCATCTTGAACTTGATCCCAGTACAGCACACATTGTCTTCAGGGGATGAATCTTTGAATGTGCTGGCTTTTACTCATCTCTGACCAAATAATCTCAACAAAACAGAACCCACCACAAAAACACACACTACAAAACTAAACACATATCCTCACTCCTCACCTCACCTTTACTTCAACTATCAACATCTTGAGAACTACATTTCCCTGCAATGCATTTACTCAACCCTGAACTTTGAAAACAACAGAGACTTTGTCCTTTCTTTCAAAAAACAACTTGTTGTACGAAGCTTCCAGTCACATCCTACATCGCTAGCAAGCAAGTAAGGTTTAAGACTTGTATAAAAGTCTTGATCTCTCTTAACTAAGTCTAGGTGTTTTAGACCTAATAGATATTGTCAGTTTTGTATTTCACGTACGAAGGTCAATATATAAATTACTGCTTAGTAAGTGTAAATAGCAATTAAAGAATGAGGAAGCAGATAGTATAGTATAAATACAGAATATGTATGTTAATTTAATCCATGATTAATACTACTTTTTTAAAGAATGAAACATTTTGAAATTGGGTTGGTAAGTTAACAGAGAACTGGAAGCTATAGAGAAATAAATACATAGAAAATAGAATGTTCCAAGTTCCAAGATCTCAGAGGTTTGAATGGATTTTCAAAGATTCAAAAACTGTGACTTCCATTCTCTTCTTCCTCTTCTTCAGCAACACAAGATATTTATGTCCCTATCTATTTTGCAGTACATAGCCCATCTCCTGCATGCATGGTGGTGTGTTTGTGTTTGTGTTTGTGTGCATCAAGCAGAGTGCAAAGATTCGCAAAACATATCCAGAATCCAAGGTCTGCACACAGCAGTGAGATGCTAAAAATGGGTTTTGAATATCAAAACACTGTTACATGGGGACACTACCAACACTTTAAATCCCACAAATCAACAGTTAAAAGCGGGATTCTATTCTATAAACAATCCAATTAGATAAGGGAAAAATACAGAAGGCAGGAAATTTTCTGATGCTGCTGCTGTTTCTATCTACAAAGATATTGCTGATTGTGTGACAGAGATTTCTCAACTCATTAAACACATCATTAACGCTTAATGTGGAATCCAGCTGAGCTAGTCAGCATCAAATCATTGTGTTTATTCAAGTAGTTGGATGATTAAGGAGCTCAAGTCAAGAACAACCACCCTTAATTTGTGGAAAATTAATTAAACCCCCCATTAATTTCCTCACACGTAACCAAGATTTTCGCTAACTTATAATCAATCTATAGTTGCACATTTGCACAAAAAGTGTAATAGATTCTCTACTAATACGTACTTCTCCTAAAATACGAACAATCTTACTATTTACCGTGTTCAATCTCAAGAGAAAAAAAGAAGTGATCTAATGCATATATTTTACAATATCCAGAAGTAAACGCACAATAGAAATAAGTGGGGATCGCACTTTGCCCAAGAAGCTTATCCCCATCCCTACCATTTTCATATCTTATCTTTTCAATACTCAAGATTGTGGGGTCTTAACTTTGATAACTTCGAAAGATCACTCATTCATCAAGCACCATCCTCTCTTCAGGAAGAACACACACCAGTAATAATTTAAAATCATGAGATGCATGTTCGTACACTTTCGTATCGAGATTTAATACTTTAATGTAGAAAATGGTACAGCACGGCAAAGATCAAAAAAAGAGCAACAACTTTATCAAATAATAATTTATAAACTTTTAAAGATATCAAAAATATATTATTGACACTCAAACTTAGCTCAACTCACCTCTGCTTAGCTTACCTGTCATGTCAACCATTCATGTCTCCAAAATTCTGGCTCTTTCTCTCTTCTTTTTTTGCCTATATAAACATCCTTCTTCACTTTTGCACTATCACCCTCAATCATTCTTCTTCTCTTCAGTACTCTGTCTCTCTCACACAACACATATAAACACAGAGAGATCATATAGATTATAGATATCATGAAGAACATTATTACAAAGAAGAAGTTCTTCAAGGCATGGTTGAACAAGTGGAGAAAAATGGGGAGCAGAGTGATACCTTGTGAGAATTGTTATCAATGGGCTCTGTGGCCTTCCACCATGCGCGATGAGGACAACTCGATTCCAAAAGATGTGCCGAAGGGTCATCTTGTAGTTTATGTGGGAGAGAATTACAAGCGTTACGTGATCAAAATCACTCTCCTCAAGCACCCACTTTTCAAGGCATTGCTGGATCAAGCTAGGGATGTATATGACTTCAACAATGACTCTAAACTCTGCATTCCTTGTGAAGAAAACACCTTCCTTGATGTTATTCGTTGCGCTGCCTCGCCGCAGGATCGAAGGATCTTTCTCTCTGTCTTTAACAATTCATAATCTGCTGAGCTTTTTGGGAATTTAATTGATTCATGCGGTTTAAGTTCTAATGAGATTTGTTGTATACTATGTAACATAATTGTTTCTCTAGCTCATAAATGTAATTCAGTTCATAAATAATCGACTGTTTTTGCTCAATCCAAGATTATGTTAACTGTGTTAAGGCAGAACCAGGTCTTGCACCTGGTTAATAGCAGTCCATGGCTAAAAATTGGAGATGAATTATGGAGACTAGACAAACTCACTGACATCTGACAGATTTTGATAGTTTTTAACTTCAAGTACAGATATTTAAAAATAAAAAAAAAAGTAGAATTGAATATGGAGCTGGAATTAATTCAGTGTCTCCTCAAAGAAAAATTGTGAGGGGAATAAATGAAGGGAGAAATTGCAGCAAACTGCCGACATTGAAATTGAATTACTTTGATATGCGAATAGTTATGGTAGTAAGAACATAAACCAGTAGCTCTGTAACTCCTCTGTTATTTTTTTTTACACTAGAGAAAATGAGAAATCCTAAAAACACCATCTCAACTCTCAAGGTAAGCAAGTATCTTTGGATTTTGATACATGAAACCATGCTGAAAATTAGTTGCCTTGCTGGGTTGGACAAAGTATCCAATCCCTAATAGATGTTTGGGCGTAAGCTGTAAATTTTAAGGCCACAGAGTCTAGTCTAGATGGGCCAAATGAGCCCTATTGATGCTTCTTTAGCTTCAATGATTGCAGATCCTAACATCAAAACTCCATTGATATGACAAAGCTTATCTTGCATATGAATGCCCTAACATCATTCTCCAGTGATGTCCCCTGGTTTCTAGTTATAATACTAGATGCAATTGATCTTTTTCAACCATATCATAAAGAGGATAAATTACACATCGAAAACCAGGGTGAATGCAATAATGTATACGAAAATCTTCACACGCAGCCAACTTTCCATTAGGTATCAGTTGTTACATAGCAATAATCTAGAAAGGTAAGCTTTCTGGAGTTCAAGGCAACTTCTAAGCCTTCCGACTATACTATGGCGAGAGGTAACATGCAAGTCAGAAACATCATTAATGTCCATTGCTAGGAAGCTGAAGTACTCAAAGTGCTACATTGGTGAAAACTGTAACCTAGTGTCGATTGTCCAACAGCCAAATGCACCTTAATAGCAAGAGCTTACAATCCACTAACGAACATAGCAATTTTGAGCATACTATGAAAATCAGATTCTTTCTTTAGTTGCCAGACATAAGCAGTTGAATCCTAAAAGCTGGAGCAGGCTACAAGATTATTTGAACTTTGAAGCCACCAGCAGTCACTGCCCGGTACAATTACCAAGAAGAGAATTGCCTGATGTTTTAAACTTGTAATGGACATCAACGACCAAGCTATCTGATTAGGATCCCACCTCTGATTGCCTATAAACCTTATCGGATTCTGTCCCAAAATACCAATTTTAAACGTACCATGATACTGACCACTGCCTTAAAAGGTGGTGGTCACACTCACATCTGATATTCAATGTGGTTCAAGAACCTTGGCTCTTACAAACTAAGAGACAACTCCATCATCAAAAAAAGAGACTACTCAAGTAACCAATGTTTAAGGGGTTAGAAACTTTTAGCTCACTACAGATATTTATTGGTAGATACTTCCCAGTCGGGTTGAAGAATTAGGGGGTAGGGATGGCAGTGATGGTCACAGATTATACCCACATGTATTGTAGGACATGTAATGCAAAGTAATGTGATATCAACCAAAGCCTTAATTAGCTAGGTAAGAGGCAAGAAAATTTGTTCCAAGTGAGATTCCCATTCTGTTGTCACACCGCCCAGGCAGCTCATGTAAAACTTCAACAATCAACAGTCATAAATCATCTAGTTAAAATTCAGTTAGACTTAAGCAGTCGATGCTATCACTCTCTCATTCTTGCTAGCAAAAAATTCTGCATACTAGCAAGTGCACCATATCATCTTCCAGCTAATAGATTCACATTATCTTCCCCTATTTGATTGCCACTCAATATTTTACTTTCTTCTTCATTCCTGACAATCTGAACCAAATATTTCTATAGCTATTTTTATCATAATCAAACCATTAGAACTCCTAGATTTTAAATTTTCACCGATACCAGGGTGGCCGCTCAAGTTCCCTTTAATAAAATTTCCCTATTCCTAAAATATCCACAGAATAACTCCAAGAATGTACCTTGATAAAGGTGTAATTACACAAAACATATAATCGATGAATTCGAATACAAATCTTCAATTCTAATTTCTATCTACTCCACCTCCCCTTCCTTTTACAAAGAAACATGAAAGACGTAAAATAGCACATAGAAGTTATCCAACTTGAAATGAATACTAAAACCTATAACCACAGCAAAAGTACAAGATATCAAGATATCAAGATAACCTCTCATGTTCACTTACCATAACTAAAATAGTAAAATCAGATGTACATGTGGTTTTCATAAGAACATCTTTCCAAAAGTCACCAAAATCAAATTATGTATTACAGATTCATCTTATTTCATTTCTAACATGATAACTGCATCCACTAATGTAACAGAAAGCTCTTTTTAATGTTACAATAAAGCAATACTCATTCTCCTTTGTGTTGATAATTCTATCAATTTTATAAGATAAATGTATCTCAGCAAATCATTCACCAACAAAAAAATAAAAGACCTGAAGCATAAAACATAAAAAAAATCAGAAGTGTACAAACCATGCTCATTTCTCAATTATATCACCATCAGATTGCAATGCATTTAGATTAATGATTGCAGCAAAATATACATATGAAGCATTTTCATGAAAAATATACACAAGTAGTATATTGTCTCGTGATAGAGTACATACAACACCAGTGGTGACACCAAAAAGTGGGCAGTGCTAAATCACTAAGACTGCAACAAAGGAATACAAATGCACTGAAAAGATTACCGCTACTTTTAGCGTTACAATTGAAGTGTGCAACTGCAAGTGAGATTTACATGCCATCGTCACCATGTATCATCTACGTCCATCAATCAAGCCTTCCAATTCTCTCCGCCCAAACCTCCTTCCCTCCAAACTAGCATCCCTACAACGTGCTGCGAAGTAATATATAAGCCAAGCCACCATGAAGTAAACCTCCACCACTGACTGAAAAACTGAGGCAAAAGATTTCCCAAACACATGAGACAATGCCCATCTTGTAAATGACCCACAAAGTATAGCCTCGAAACATTTAATTTGTATAGCCTGATTCACCATTGTCAATATCAAATAACAACCTTCTTTAACTATCTCTCTCCCAGTCCTCCTTGTATCAGCAATTGCGACCCACGCATCAACAGCAAATATAAACGCTACAATAGTATCCAACAGAAACCATGTAAACAAAAACCCAGCAATCTCCTTTTCATAACCCCGAATCCATGGTGACAAAATAGAGAATGGCATCAATTTTAACCTCACAAAGAGCTTAAAAAAGGAGTATTGATCTTCAATTTCTCCGAAGTACCACAGCCCCAGAAGCTGAGTGAGTGCATCTCTAACAGCCCACCTCATCAAAATAAAGCCAGTTAGCCTTTTTATACCCAACCTTGAACCATCCCACACAACACCAACTAATGAAGTAAACCTCCCAATCAAATGATTAACAACAGTAACAAACACAATCCCCAAAACCCATGAATAAATGGCAGTGAAGCCCAGAATCACCCAGCCATAAGCAGCAGACAAGAAACTCACAAGAAAAAACAAAGCCGCAGCATCACGACGACCCAACTCTAATCCCTTTATAAACAGCTGTAAATCTACAATTTTCTCGAGTTCCTGAGCGTTGTGACCCTCTTCTTGTTCATTACCATCATAATCAGTATCTAATTCTTCTTTATCAGAAGATTTGTCTAAAATACCAGTTGTTTTGAATGTAACACCAGAGTGAACAACTTGAAAGATTTCGACTCCGTTGTCGACGATTTGATCAGAAAACCCTAAATTAGGATCGAAATTGGAGAGAATTACCGAAGTGCCATTGCGAGTCCTTCTGATGAGAGAATTGAAGCGTGAGCGATCGAAGTCGTCGTCTCCGGAGAAGAAGTCGTCGTCCAAGGTGCCGACGCGGGTCAGATGGAGGAAGGGGCGGCGACGTTGGTGGAGGTGAGGGTGATTGTTGTTGTGGCGGCGCGTGGGGGAGTGTTGGCCGGTGAAGTCGAGGCGGGAGAGGAGGGACTTGAGAGAGGCGTCGCGGTCGATGAAGGAGGTGAGGAGGTGAGAGCCGTTCTCGACGAGGGAGCGGAAAGAGAAGAGGAGGAGAGAGAGGAAGAGGAATGTGTGGAGATTGGATGTGAAGGTAGCGGTGGTTTGCTTCAACAACTGACTGGTGCTCCGGAGGTGGCGCAGCCGTGGGTGATCGGTCATCGCGGTGGCTCCTGAGAGAAGGGCTTTTGTTGATTTTGTTTTTATTCGTAAATTTTGTTTGTTTTTGTTTTCATTTCGATGCTTTTTGTGGAGCTTGATGGGATGGAGAGCGTGCTGTGGTGGGCTTGTGCTTCGAAACAAGGTGAGAGAGAGAGAGAGAGAGAGAGAGAGAGAGAGAGGGGGGGTTAGGAGATGGCTTCTCACGCTCTCAGGGCGCGCGTGCCTAGACTCGCCGGCTTTTTTTTAATACTATTTAACACTGGTATCGACTATTTTTTATTTTATTTTATTATTATTTTTTTTTTTGATATCTATTGACAAGTATTAAGTTTTAAGAATTAAAAGGTTTATTTATTTATTTATTTATTTATTTTAACGAGCACATGGGAATAAAAGCCAGCAGTGCAAGGGTTAACCGATGGTCCGATGCCCATTGCCCTTGGTGGTTGGAGCCTCCCATAGGGTGCTCCACCATCGAGGTTCAATCCTTGGCTTTAGTATATATATATACATTATTTGTTTCACCATGTGTGGATACTCTCTCCCCTATTGTGGGAGTAGAGTTTCGGACCGTACTTTGAAGTCTAATCTTGCTGGTTCCAACAGTTGTTATATATTCCAAAAAAAAAAAAAAAAACGTTTTCTCAACAACTATTTGTCTAAAATTTGAGCTTTTCCAAAAAGTTTTTTTAAAATATATGAATTGTCTCAACTACCCTTTAAATTTTAGATATTCTACCATACAACTCTTTTATTAAATACATTGTCAATATTTTTTTCGTAATTTATAGGGAGAATCGCAAATACCCCCCAACTTTTAAGCTAATGGCAAATCAAACCCTCTGGTTTGAACAATCAGCAAACAACCCCCTACAAATTTGAACAATCAGCAAATAACCCCCTACAAATCAGCAAATAACCCCCTACATGCAGCAAAAAATGCAAGGGTTCTTAACGGTAGGGGGTTGTTTGCTGATTGTTCAAACCAGAGGGTTTGATTTGCCATTAGCTTAAAAGTTGGGGGGGTATTTGCGATTCTCCCTGATTTATACAACCAAAAGCTATCTTTAAAAATATATAGGGGTCGTTTGTTTTTTTATCTGAAGACTAAAGAGTCCTGAATTTCTTTTAGAAGATTGAATAGAGAATGAAACCTAAACCCAAATAAAATGTTTTTTTTTTTTTTCTCATATTTGAATGTACGGTCAACATGTTTGATTTTTAAACATAAAATTGTCTGAAAATAAGTAATTTTACATTTATACCTGTACTAATTACATAAGTAATTTAACATGCACCATTGTTCATAACATTTTGTATTTTATTTTTTATTTTTTTGCAAACAAAATTCAATTTAACAAAATAAAAAATTCATCAAAAAATATAATTTTGCATGTTTTGTAAACAAGGTTTAAGTTCAATTTATTGTCAAAAATAGTTCTAGTTCAAGTTCAATTTTGTATGTTGTCCACGTTTCTGGTGTAAATAATTTATGAAACCATTTTTATTTTTTTGGTTTCTTAGATCATATGCACCGGAAACCAAATAAAATAAAATAAAATAAAGGTTCTTGAAATTTTTATATACAATTATTCTATAACATCTTCAAGCCATGAAATCTATTCAATATGAATATATGATATACACATTTATCGAGCACTAAACGAATAGTTAGATAGAAAAATAAAAATAAAGAGTTCTCATCGGGATTTGGTAGGAGAGAAATCCAATTGTTCAATCCTTGACAAATTTCAGTAAGAGACTTGTTTAAAATAATAAATATGTTAAAAGAAAAAATTCTACACCATATTAAATTAAGATAAATTTGGAAATATATCTTCTTTGGGAGGATAGACTTGAAAGAGAATATTTTAATTGTAATCCAGTGATTTGTAATTAAGTTAAAAGTCAGAATTTATTACTTTTTATTTTAAGTTGTTTTTTGATATTTTTAAGTTATTTGACTACTTAAAAAAAAACAAATAAAACAAATTAATGAGTTCAATTCAGATATATTAAGTTTTAAGTAAAAATAAATAAATAAATAAAAAATAAGACCCCATAATGTCAACACCTTTTTTTTTTTTTTTTTTTAAATTTATACAATCAAAAACTTTTTTTTTTTTTTTTTTTCATATAAAAACTCTACTCAATAAAAGCTCTATTATAAAAGATCTACTCTAAAAATTCTACTTAAAAAGTCATACCAAACATACACTAAATATGTAGATCATAATGTTTGATCTTTCTTTTATAGTTATTAGAATTTATTGTAATAATTATTATAATACTTAAAATAAAAAAAAATAAAAAACAACTTGCAGAACAAAAATTCTTATCGAATATATCTTTTGGAAGCTTTCATTTGTTTTTTAAAGGAGAGATTTGACTTGCAATGGAACCTGATCTTCATTTCAATTTGGAAGCTTCCGATTTCTAAGGAGAGATTCGATTTGTAATGGTACTTAATAAAGTGCCAGTGTATTATCCATTTCGATTTGGAAGCTTCCGATTTCAGAGATTTGATTTATAAAGGAACTTAATAATGTGTGGTTTATATGTGAGGAGACTAAACTGCTTTGTCATAGGTGCTAATTAATTTTTAAATAATTTATATGATAATGATAAATCACGTTATTTTTATAATGGTATCAAATTAATATGCAATCATATACTTACAGATACTTATTTTCATAACGGTGTATATCTTTCCTTTTATAATGTTTGGGGCATATTGGCATAGGTTAACACTACCCTTATTTTCATACGGAAAAAAATAACTAAAAATATCCTCAAGACATTACTACAAAAACTACTATGATATCTGCCAACAAATCCCATTAATACAGATAACTCAGTTTCTGGACTATTCTATGCCGCTTCTCAGTGATGATAAGATAAAATCATTAAAGCACAAAATTTAAAATACCACGGCAGGGGGACAGAGAGCTGAGGAAATAGGCATTGCTTAGTTGAAATCAGGCTTTTCTGGGTAAGTGCAGCCGGACCTTTGAATGATGACATTCGATGCATAACAGCCAGCTCTCACACACTCGTCAATGAGCTTCCCTTGAACCAACTGTGACATAAATCCTCCAACAAATGCATCTCCTGAATAAAAATCGGAAAAAGAATCACTTTTCAGTGACTCCTACTTCCAAGTGTATCGGCAGGTAGTTATGCTGGTTCAGATGTGCTTCTATATTATTTTTATTCGAATGTGTACAAACAGAAACAGAGAGAGAACGAGAGGGGATCATACCTGCTCCGGTTGTGTCAACAAGTTTTTCTTTCGGTAACAATATTACGGGGAACTTCTTCACCTTCCCATCCTCAGCAACAACAACAGGATCGGCACCCTGAGTAATAACAGTAATCCTCTTGTATGTTCCTGATGCTTTTGGCCACTGGGAGATCTTAACAGCTATCTCCTCAACATCGTCAATCTAGTCAATGGAATCAACCCAAAAAGGTTAACCCTTAAAACACAAACTGTAAGTATCTGGCACCAAGCAACCATCACTTACCTCCCAGCCATGAACTTTTGAAAAGGTTCTTGCTTCTGTCTCGTTTCCAAATACATAATCCATATACCTGAACCCCAAAAAACAGCATGTTTTGGTCAAAATGTATATATTAACTTAAACGAAAAATGTTGATGGTAAATACTTACGGCAGAACTTTCTCCTGTGCATCCTTGAAGAACTCACAGATAAATGGTGCAGAAAGGTTCATCGTGAAGACCTGTACATGAACAAATATCATGTCAAACCTGTTTCATGCTAAAGCTACCATAAGAAGAATACAGAGGGGATTCTATGTCACAAGATATATACCTTGTTATTTGCAGCTGCATGTTCAGCGACTAGCTGTACAGAGTCTGGAGATACAGTAAGAAAAAATCCAGCAATATAAAAGTACTTGGCCTTCTCAACTGCCCAAAAGAGTTTCAGAAAGAAGTCAGTTTAAAAGATCTACTACTACAAATAAAACACAAAAAAGATGCAAACCAATAACGGAAAAGCAGGCGACACACCCAATGCCCAATTTTCTGGTTTTTTCAGATGTTCAAACTTGTAGCAATTTGCAGCTGACAAATTCGCAACTAGTGACCTATATACTCACCCAACAAAAAACAATGTTAATAAGGTAAGCTGAATATTTCAGATCCTGTTTATTATCAAAACCGGTAGAAACATTAAAAGGTAGATGTACAGTAGACTCAAGAACCTTGATGTCAAACTAACCTTTCACCACCGGCTACACAAACAGCACAAGTTCCTGTTGGTGTAGACTCATCTTCATAATATTGAACCTGTTTTTTGGTGTGCATCAGCAAACATTGTATAAATACTGCAGGGTTCAATGCTAAATAAATGTGGAAATTGCATTTACATAAGAGAAAATATCAAAGAAACTCATTAACTGAGATATGAATAAAGAAACTTACATTGACCCCGGCATTTTTTGAGTCTTTCTTCATCTCCTCACCAAACTTGTCCTTGCCAATGCAACCAATGAAGCTTGTTGCACCAGGAATTTGAAGCATCCACTGAAAGCCAATAAAAGGAGATCAACTCAACCATAATCATGAGATAAAATCTAACTAGTTACCTCCATTCTATTAAAATGAATTCACCATAGTACCTGGGCAACTTTGATCGAATTTTGAGTAGCTCCTGCACACAACAAAACCACATAGAATCAGTCATGAATGGTCAGGCACTAACTGAAGGTACATAGCAGAATATTTTTCCAAACCAATTTCTGAATACTGAAAAAGGCATTACCTCCAGCAATGTACTCCACGTTAGATTTTGAGGTCATTTCTTCATACCTAAGACAACAACCATGTAACATTGGCCCTTATTTACTCGAGAATAATATATAACACAAAATGTTTATACAAAGTTTGCAACTTGAAATGTTTTGACTAAACTGATCACTTGTTTGGAAATTTGAATTGATCAAACCTGTAGCAGTTATCATAACTAAAAATTAACCATTATCAATCTAATACAACATCTTATATGCTGATCGCAACCATAAACAAATTTAAAGCAGTGAATATCTTTAAAAATCCTACCAACAGTTTCATATTTGAACAGAGTAAAAACATGCAATAGCAAATTTAAATAATCATTACTTTGATGGAACCAAACACCGAACAAATTTACTTACATAGGTAAATGCTTGTCCTCAGCAAGAATTGCATTGTTCAGTTTGATGTCATACCTGATACACAAAAACAACCACTTTTACTAAAAAAAATTAAATTAAAAAAAAGATAACAAATCCCATCAAATTCATGTGCATATTTCTCATTGTTTACTTTCGCAAGAAATCATCGTCAACAACAGCAGAGATGTCGAGGAGGGGATTGCCCATGCCCAGTAGAATTTGGTGGAAAGCCATTATCAGTGAAGAGCCAAGTTGATGGTCGAAGAAGCAGAATTCAGATCTACTGCGAAATCAATTGATTGTTTCCACTTTCCAGTGTATTAAAGGTGCATGAAAACAGACACGTGTCTCTTTCCCGCCAACGCCATTTGGCTTCTCCTCTCAGCAAGTCTCAGCTGCAAAATTATGTGGCACTTGTTCCCATTTTTTGCCCCCGTTTTTTTGTTTGTTTAACGCGTGATTTTTACATGATTAATTTTTGAATTTTTTTAATATGAATCTTCAAAAACCTTAATGGAGATTATCTAGTATAGACCAAGAGGTTAATCAAAGTACATCAATCACAAAGAGTAAACAATATAGCTAATCTCGCTAGGTCCGGAGTAAAATAAAAAAATATTCAAAGAGAAACGATCGTATAGAATGGTAAAACATAATCATCCATCTGATGAACTGAAACATAATTAAAAGATGATTTTATTTCTTGTTATAACAACAATTATGTTATCACTGCCCACCAATTTTCTCTGAATCTGTTTGGGGCAGTGAGGGCAGATAAATTATGTCATTAAAACATCAAAAAAGGAACATTAACAGTGTGACAAACTTTTTAAAAAGTTATCAGTGGGGTGGATGTTATTCTTCTTCCCCACCTTGACGAAAAAGAACCTCAGAAAGTAAAAGATAAAAATTGGGATACAGCTCTGGAGAAAAAAAAAATCACAGCTAACAATTCGAGTTGGAAGGCGATGTGACCTCAAATCCTATACAGAAACAAAAAGTCTTTAAAGATGATCACAAATAGCCTTGGTAAAATCTGTTGTTGTTGAAGAGCCACCGAGATCAGCAGTTCGATACTTCCCCTCAGCAATTGTCTTGAGGATAGCATTCTGGATCCTATCAGCCTTATCGTGCAGCTCCAAATGGCGCAACATTGTCACAGCACTCAATAGCAAAGCAGTCGGATTTGCCATATTCTACATCAGAGGAAAATTAAAAATTAAGCACATAGTTCCATTGAAAGGGAGTGCTACGCAACCACAATAAACAGAATAAAGTGAGACATCTCCGAAAGCCCTTACTTATCAGGCTCACCCACTAAATAGCAACAAGAAAATCCTCAAAGGTGACACGATGATTGGGAAAACCTTCAACCCACTAGTATCTCATATATGTCATTTTTGAAACTAGAAAAGACAAACTCCTCAAACAATACCACCATCAAAATGACTTTCAACCTATACAAAGGAGGTTGCCGAACTCAATCGGGCTTCCTTTATTTCCCAGAAAGACTACACTAGAAGCCGACAACTTAAAGGCCATTGGTATTCCTTCAAAAGCCTTCATGATAATCTCTACAGAAGAAGAAATTTATCCTTGGAAACTAAACATCACATGTATATACATCCATCTCTAGTACTAGGAGGAGCTTTTCGTCCATAATAATATTTCTTTCATACTATATTGTTTGTGGTTGCTTTGGCATGTCTCTAACTCATAAATTTCAAAAATAAACTGTGGGAGGCTACATCAGATTATTGTAATCTTATGCTAAAACCTAAGTGAAGCTAAGGGTGTAGATGGAATTGCTGAAGATAGATGATTTCACCTCCTTGCTTGACAAAAGGGTTAGAAGAAATAGGAACTTCTAATGCAATTGTAGAAATCTTGCAGACATGTATATGAATATGGCAAAGTCTAATAGAGACAAAGTAAGGATAAAATGATAAATACAAGATTGAAAATAATCAAGCAGCTTAAAAGGCTGACCTTTCCAGCAATGTCTGGTGCTGAACCATGTACAGCTTCAGCAAGAGCAATTCCTCCTTCACCAATATTACAACTGCACAGGGAGTTATATGTTGTTAAATGATTGGGACATGTGTTATGGTGAAAACTAAGAGGATTGTAGTTACCTTGGTGTTAATCCCAATCCACCAATCAACCCAGCACACAGATCACTGATAATGTCACCGTAAAGGTTAGGCATCACCAATACATCAAATAGTGCTGGATTCTTCACAAGCTGTGAATCACAATAAAAGTAGTCAGTTTTAGTCCTTACTTTAGTCATCCAATTGAAAATGCTAATTTTAATCTATTAAGTTCTACATTTATGCCTTTACTATCATCTTCCCAAAAATAAGAGCGTTAATATTAAAGAAATGTTGTAATACCATCATGCAGCAATTGTCAATGACCACTTCCTCATATTTTATCTCGGGGTATTTTTCTGCAACCTCACGACAACACTGCAAGTAAACCAAAACAAAATTTATACATGGATACATAGATTTACGATCAAGTAGTCTATATTTAATCATTAAGAACAAGAAGACCTTAAGAAAAAGACCGTCAGTTTTCTGCATGATATTGGCTTTGTGTATCGCAGACACTCTTTCCCTTCCATGGGCCTTAGCATAATAAAAGGCATATTCAGCCACCCTCAAACTAGCTTGACGTGTAATGATTTTAAGACTTTCGACCACACCTCTCACCACCTGTAATAATAAATATAAACACTCTTAAATTTATAAAAAGATAAATTGAATGTAAGGCCTAAGGAGCATCTGTACGCTGCAGAAACAAACTCACTTGATGTTCAAGTCCACTGTACTCCCCTTCGGTGTTTTCACGGATAGTGACAAGGTCTACATTATCATACCGAGTTTTATAGCCAGGGAGGCTGTAGCAAGGCCTAACATTGGCGTACAAATTAAGTTCTTTCCTCAGAGTAAGGTTCAAAGAGCGATGACCTTTTCCAATTGGTGTAGCCATAGGCCCTTTTAAGCCTATCTTGTTTCGCCTCACTGATTCTAAACTTTCCCATGTCAGAAAACTTTGAGTTCTAGGATCTATTTCAGTCCCAACGTAATGCTCGTCCCAATCAATGTGTACATCAGCTTCTGTAAATACCTGCATTAGCATCAGCGATGACATTTTCAGTTGTCAAAACCATAAATTACATCTTGGAAAGGAAAACTTATTACAAAACGTTTGAAGCTTGCTAACAACAGTTAGCAATAACATTATTAATTTCTTTGAGCATATAAGAGAAAAATAAAATAGATCAATTTAAGATGATATATGGAGAACAAAAGTGCACTCAACACAATCAGCAACAAATGATCATGTTTACAAATCTGCCCCAAGAACAACTTAGTGAAAGAAAAATCTATTTAGAGTAAATTAAAGAAGAGAAAATGTAACACTCCCACTCAAAAAAAAAAAAAAAAAAAAAAACACAATGTCAAATTTGATCATTTAGCTCATTCTAAAATTAATATCCACAACAACATTGATTTTGAGCCACCAAAATTTGCTCCTGAAACCTATATTCTAACCAGCAATGAATTCAAGGGATCAACCAAAAATTTAGTCCAAAAATTCTTCTCTAGTTTCGCCTTAAACAATATGAATTTCTCTCAATTGAGCCATAAAGTTCACGTTACCGATTGTATACACCCAATTATTGCTATCCATCATTTTAAAATTCAAGTTGTGAAAAAAAAAAAAATCCACTTTGAATACCAAACAACATCACATAAGAAATCAAAAAAATAATAATAAGTTCACAAAAAAACATCTTTCAAGACGGACCACCAAAATTCAGCTAATTACGATACTTCATAGTACTACAAATATCACTTCGTTTATACAGGTTCACATTCAACAACAATAGAATATCAGTCAAACGAGCAAACTATCTGCAAGTAAATATAAGGAAAACAAAGAAAGCTGAGCCTATGTTTATTCCGGCTAATTTCGAAGCGACGACAGAGAGAGAATACCTTTTTAACGGACTCGGCGATCTCGGGGCCGATTCCGTCACCGGGAAAGAGAGTGGCGCGAATCGGAGTGGTGTCGACAGAGTAGGCTCTAGCTACAGTTAGAGCTGAGTTAGGGTTGGGGCTCGTGGCGGAGAGGATCTGGCTCGACCGGCTTCCAAGGACTCGTCTCAGGAGGTGAGTCGCCATTGATCGATCGATTATTGTTTTTGCTCCGCCGATCTAATACCTAAATTAAAAAGCAAATTATTTGAGACTTTGAAAGGGTAGAAATATAATATGATTTTCTTGAGAATAATCAGTAATGAAATGCTCGTTCAAAAGTCAAAGTCAAAGAGTTCCGGCTTGTATCAGCCACCAATTATCGAACGCCACATCAGTATTCCATGTAAGCTTGTGTCTGGTTGGCCACTTGCCGGGTCCGAACCTGGTAGCACCCGGGTTTTCCACGTATCTGTTCCCGGATTAATCTCCGTGATCCGGATTCGGCCCAGGACCTGGACCGGGTCTTGAAATGGTGTGGGCTTTTGGAAGCCCACCGCATTTCAAGACAACACAAGTACTCCTATAGAGAATTTCAAGATATTCTTCATTATTTTCATTTTAAAAATTAATTCCCAATCATAAAAATGTATATTCTATTGGAATTATGTGTATATAATTTTCATCGGAGATTCTTTTTCTATTGAAGTTACAGAGGCATAAACTGTGTTGAAGGGATTGGAATTGACAAAAAATAAATACATTTATCTAATTTGTCTTGAGTCAGATTCTTTGACTGTTATCAATTTTACGTGATTTATAAGTCATTTTAATTGTTTATGAATCCATTTTTAAAAATAAATAAATAGACATGGGGTTTCTTATAATTTTAATATTTGAAAACAAAAGATATAACAAAGAATCTTGACTAATTAACAGCAATACATTTGTTCAAACTAATTAACACATCTATTCTTCAAAACATCTGATCAAGTCACTAAAATCTACTTAGAATTGGATAATTTAATGCAATTTTAGTTGGCATTTGTCACATAAAGTAGTCCAAAAACATTAAATCACCACCCATCATCAGTCAAGCCGATTATACTAAGCTATATAGGTCCAGTTGAAGTTGAAACTCAAGTTGGGTCTGGTGGTTTCTCAAGAGCCACTGAGCTAAACACAAAAATAAAAAAGAAAGAATTGAAGTTGCTTCTTGTGGACTATTGCTCTCTCAGAAAAGATTAAATCTTCTGTGGTCCTCCACAGTCAACATTATTAAGTTGGTGTGAGTTTATTATGTTCATGCTGTTCTTATGTGTGCATCCTGTTTCCACTTACCACTGTACTTGGAATCAAAAACAGTAAAATTACCACTGTTATCTATTTTCTGAAAATGATTTCAGAGATTGAAGAGCAGGAAATTAAGGGAACTAAGTACAATTATCATAGATGGATTTATATCAGCTAATCACAAGGAAGCAACCCCATCAACTGTAACAACACAGAGGGGATTGAAAAGTGAAAACAATTAAAAAAAAATACAAAATACAAAATACAAATTTTTAACAGATTGGAAGAGGAGCACCATTCCAGTCACCGAGACAATCAAGCATTGGATCAATGATCTTCCCTTGGCACATAGCAGTGAACACTTTGTCGAACTCTTCTCCTGGAGACAGAGCCATTTCTCCGGTTAACAATCCTGTTCCAAGCTCCTCCCTCACAAACTTGTAAAGTGGGTAAGATCTGCATTCTTTGATCTTGTTAGGAATTGCTGAATTTCCATTCTCATACACCTCCCTAGCATTCTCAACTTCTTTAGGCAAAACGGCCTTGAGTTCCTCTTCGAAAGCTCCGACCTTTTGGAAGATCGAAGAGCTAACATTCTTCTCATTCTCACCATTCACAAGTGCATGCTCAACAATTACTTGCCTCAGCTTTTGCATCAATGGATATGTAGCACTGCAAGGGTCATCAATGTATGCAAACACGTATTCGCGATCGACCACTTTGAGCAGATCCTTCTCGCAGAATCTTGATGGGTGAAGTTCTCCATCGGCACCGACAGTTAGTACTTTCTTAGCTACTTGGCTAACGGTGTTCTTCACTGCGCTCCTCAAATTCTCCTCCAAATGCCTCAAATCAATTGCTTGGCAGAGTGCTACCAAGAATGTTGAAGACATGAGCTTCAAGATATCAACAGATTCTTGAGTTTTTCTTGAAGAGATCAGTCCCAAGGAGTTGACATCCTGGTTGTGTTGCTCAGCACTTTGGACATGGCTTGTGACAGGATTTGCGAGATATTGTAGCTCAGAACAATAAGAAGCCATTGCAATTTCAGCTCCTTTGAAACCATAATCCAAGCTTGGATTCCTGCCACCAGAGAGATTTGATGGCAACCCATTGTTGTAAAAATCATTGACAAGCTCAGAAAATTGAGCAAACATGAGTTTCCCAATCGCGGCAATAGCCAAACGAGTGTTGTCCATCGAGACACCAATTGGAGTACCCTGGAAGTTACCACCATGTATGGCCTTGTTCCTGGAAACATCAATCAAAGGGTTGTCATTCACTGAGTTGATCTCTCTCTCGATCGATTTTGTTGAGTATCTGATCACTTCAATTTGGGGTCCGAGCCATTGTGGTGAAGTCCTGAGAGCATAACGATCCTGTTTCGGCTTCTGGAGAGGATCCACTTCATGTAACTTCTTAGCTGCTTTCATGTAAGCGCTGCCATCCAAAATGTGTTCCATTATAGCTGCAGCTTCAATCTGTCCCGGATGGTGCTTCAATTTATGCGTCAAATGGTCGGTGAATTCAGGTTTTCCTTGCATAACTTCCGCGAAAATCGCTGACAAAACTTCGGCTAACACAGCAAGAACATTGGTCTCGAAAAGAACCATAGAAGCCAGACCAGAACCCACAGCTGTCCCATTCACCAGAGCAAGACCTTCTTTAGGCTGCAATTCAAAGAACCCAAAACCAGCCCGTTTACTGGCTTCTTTAGCATCAATGATCTCTCCATTCGGCCCGGTGGCCTTCGAATTAGGCCTTCCGGTCAACAATCCGGCAATGTAGGACAGAGGAACCAAATCACCAGAAGCAGTGATTGTTCCACGAAGTGGCAAACATGGAGTGATGTTGTGATTGAGAAGCTTGGTGATTGCTTCCAAAATCTCAAATCGGATCCCAGAGTAACCCTGCAAGAGGGTGTTGATCCTGACAAGCATAGCTGCTCTTGTAGTTGAGTGAGGCAGAGTATGACACGACTCTGTTCCATTGCCAAACACTCCAGCATTCAAGAATCTGCAGAGAAAACAACAATCAGCTTCTGTTTTGCTAATTAACAAATAAAATAAAAATAAAAAAACAGAGTTGATGAATTGATTTAATTACCTAATGAGCTCTGTCTGAAGAGCAGCGCCTTTGTTGGTTCTTCTATGAGAAGTGGCACCAAAACCAGTAGTGACACCATAACTATCAGTTCCATTGTTCATGCTGTTCATGACCCAGTCACTGCTAGCCTTAACGCCTTCCCTGGCAGACTCCGACAGCTCCACCTTGACACCTGACTCACTCACGGAAATAGCCGCCACCTGAGATATCGTCAACGTCTCACCACCGATTTTCACCACCGGTTTCCTGAACTCCTCCACCATCCGCTTCACTTCATCCAAATGACTTCCCTTAAGAGTATCCGCCATCGCACCCCAATTCAACGGGTCCTGGGCCTGCTTTTGATCACCACCATTAGTACACAAATTCTTCAACAAATTACCATTCACGTTCCCGCCGTTCTGGTGAACACCGTTAGCAATTTTCTCCATCTCTATTATATAAATAAAAATACACGAACAAAGTATTGAATAAATGAAAGAACTGAAAAGGGGTGTGTTTGGATGGCGAGAAAAATGAAATGAATTAAAAGGAAACCTTTTGAAGTTGGTTATGGATTTACTAAGAGTATTTATAGATAGAGTTGGTGGCAGGAAGGAGGGTCGGGGTTAGTAGATGAGCATAAGGTGACAAAGGAAAATGCGGGGTTGGTTGGAAATATATCTCGGCCATTGATTTGGAGGTGGATCTAAGGGCTTGAATTGAATTGAATTGATAAGGTTGACTCGTTATAGTGGTGGTGGGCGTTGGGGGTTGGTGAAGAAAAAATGGTGCAATGCAAACATGTATTGTATATATCAACCATTTTGTTATTGGCTTTAATTTAATTTCTTTCTCGTCGCCAGCCACAGTCGTACACTGAGAAATTTTTTTATCATTAGATGAGAATTCATTCATTCGACTTTTAGATTATTTACTTATAGGCTTTGAATTGGTCGTTAATAGGGGTGTGCACGATGCAATACAATCTCATAGGATCTATTGGACTCAATCCAATAGGATCCATTGGATCGAATCGGATCTTGAATCTTGACAAATTTATTGGATTCGATCCGTCACATATCCCTAATCATCGTTATCAGTCGAAATAGGGATCTATTTGAATCTAGTGAGATCAATCTTTTCAAATATGGCCTATAAAGCATCATATACATTGCAATGTAAAGATTTTCCCATGGTTTTAAATTTTATAGAGAAATGTAAGACTCAACCCATTATTATAGGCGTAGCCAACTATATATGACAAGAAATTTTTTATTCTAAATGTAAATAACAAAAAACCATAGTTAAAACTTAAAAATGTTAAGGTGACTTCATTGCTGCCTGCCTGCCTATTATGGATGTGAAGGGAAAGTGTACAACCACTTAAGTTATGAGTATATGAACAGATACTTCTCACATTTTAATCTATCGAAATTATAATGAGTTTAATTTTGTGATTTATTATTTATATCATTTAAATATTATATATATATATATATTGCAAACGTTGAGAGAAGTTGAAATATAAATTGAATTGGACGGTGTTTAACATTTAAAATGGGTTTTGAGTAGATAGAATACTTATGCTCTAAAAAATAATACGCACAAGGCACAACAACTGCGTGCGTGTTGATGTGGGAAGAATCTTAGAAATTTCTGAAGTTGTAGCTTTGACCAGTATATATATATATTAACTTTGAAATACACCAACTTTACTTTTCCCATTCAAACTTTGTTAAAAAATAAAAAAATAAAAAATAAAAAACAATTATAAAATGGAAATTCACTTTGTTGACCAGACAATAAAGTCCAACATCGAACATCAGAAAAGCCCAGGAAGCTACAATTCACACACTACTTGCTGTGAAATTAATCGGCGGCGCACAAAAAAATGTTTTTAAAAAAAGTTGGGTAATTTTTTTTCTTAATATTTTGTAAGATTAATATAAAATTGTCAAGGTAACACAAGTACTCCTAGAGAGAATCTCAATATATTCTTCATTATTTTCATTTTAAAAATTAATTCCCAATTGTAAAAATATATATTCTATTCAAATTATGTGTATATATTTCTTATTGGGGAATAATAAACATGAGGTTTTCAACATCCTTTTCTATTGAAATTGCATAGGCATTAACTATGTTTAAGGGATTGAAATTGGTAAAATTTGTCTCGAGTTAGTTTCTTTGATTCTTTGGTTGTTAACTTGTTATCAATAAGATGCTATTTGTAAGTTCTTTTGGCTATTTATGAATCCACCTTTCAAAATAAATAAATAAGCATGGGGTCTCTAAAGGAAAACGTTAGATTCTTTGATTCTTCGGTTGTTATCAATAAGATGCTACTTCTCCGGTTGTTGTTTGTCTTAAAGGCACCAATGTTGACTAAGGAAAGAGAATACTAAAGGAAAGTGTGGCATAACACTAACTACAGCAAAAGATCTGGTTGATGCTGCTGCAGTTTAAAGTTTTTCCAAATAGATCTTTTAGAGTTTTTTTAATAACACTAAAATCTCTAATATAACCCTATAATTTAATATTTGTTTGAGTAGTTTGATAATTCTATAATTAAAAAAAAAAAAAAAAAAAACCTTTTTTAATTGACAGCCAAACGATCAACGACTTTATATTTAAAATATCTACTTGAGAAGCTCTTCCTTTAGAAAAGCTTCTCAAGTATATATTTTAGAAGTATATATTTTAGAGGTAGAGCTTTTAAATGAAAATCGTTGATTGTTTGGCTGTTAATTAAAAAAGAGTTTTTTTAATGATATAATTACCAAAATACTCAAGCAAATATTAAATTATAGAATTATATTGGAGATTTTAGTGTTATTAAAAAAACTCGAAAAGATCTACTTGGAAAAACTTTAAATTTAGGCTTCTCCCAGTAGACGTAAAACAATTTTTTTAATCATCAAAAAACTCTACTGAGTGACAATCAAACAACAAAATAAATAAATAAATAAATAAAAATTGAAAAGAGCTTTTTGAATTAAAAAAACTCTTTTAGCCAGTAGACAAAAGCTTTTTCAAGTAGATCTTTTGGAGTTTTTTTAATAACACTAAAATCTCCAATATAACCCTATAATTTAATATTTGTTAAAATATTTTGGTAATTCTATCATTAAAAAAACTATTTTTTAATTAAAATCCAAACAAGTAAACAACCAACGATTTTCATTTAAAAGCTCTACCGTAAAAATATCTACTTCATACATATGCAATTTAGTAAGGATTTAAAAAAAATATATATATCATATTAATTTTTTTTTTAAATTAAAAAATCTGGTTCTACGTCTTGTCTTTCATAAGCCTCCTACATTCGAGATATTTCCAACCATAAATTTAACCATCATTAGAAAAGGATTTGATTTTTAAAATAATATGAATTATATATATATATATATATATAAATTGGGTGCGTTAATAATTTAAGAGGGTTTATAAATAAAATATATTAAAATGAATAAACCATTTCGATAAGGGTAGCATTGGCATTAGGATGGGTGCTTATAGTAATAATTCATTTTTAAATTTTAGGCAGGTGTAGTTATAAAAATTGGTGTACTAATTAATTTTATGGGTGGCAATATCCGCACCCTTAGGCGATCTCCAACCAGTCTTCAATTTTTTCTTCAATTTGAAGACTGAAAATGTAATATTCTTGGAATATTTCATTTTCATAATTTTACTACTCCAACCATTCTTCATTTTACAATCTCTAAACAATAAAATATTATTATTTTACTTTATAAATAATATTTCAAACTTTCTTTAATAAAATTGTTTTCTCTACATTATCCTATTAGATAATAATTTGCTCACTTTTATTACATCTAAAATTTTCTAATCTTTTTTATAATTTGTCACACCTAACTATTTTTACACGTAATGATTTAATAAACAAAGATCATCTGCTAACATTATCAATGGCAATTTTAATAGTTCCTGGCAATTTTAAAGCGGGTCGTCGGTAGTGGTGGCCACGGTTCGATTAAACTGGCGGTTAAAAATCGAAACCGTAACCGTAACTGAAACTGACGGTTACAAAACTGGTTAAAACACAGTTCGGTTACGATTAACCTTTAAAAAAAAAAAACCAACGAAAACCGATGGTTTCCTTAAAAAAAACAAAAACAAAAACAAAAAAACAGACCAATTATAAGCTGCCACATGGCAACATTTTTTTAAACCGCTATAGCCTTAATCGGACCGAACCGCCTAACCGGCGGTTAAAAACCTTGAACCAAACCGGTTTGCCTGGTTACGGTTACAGTTACGATTTTGCCATCCTACAAAACCGAAACCTAACCGTGGGCACCACTAGTCGTCAGGTAATTTTAGTGGTTTTGATCGGTTTCCAAATTACTATTGTTGGAGTGGAGATGACTTATCGTAATACTTGTGTTAACTTTTAAGTTTCAATGTTATTTTTATTGGTTTTATTTTCATTTTCAATGTTTTTTTTTTCCATTGTAATATTTTAATTTATGAATGTTAATGTTATTATTTTGTTTTACTAAATTATTTTGAGTTAATTATTATGATATATGTTAATTACATATAAAAATTGATGATTTGAAATCATTTGTTTTAAATTAAAATACCTATTAGTTCATTAATAAAAAATTAAAAAATTAAAAAATTAAAAATAATTAAAATATAATTAATATTATATTCAGTTGAAAGATTTCAACAAAATATTTTTAATGGTATAATTTTTATACTAATAAGTTTATAAATAAAAAATTATATATGATTAACTGAGTTTAATTAAAAAAGTGAAAAAGGAGATGGAAAGAAAAAATAATAATATTTTAATGAAATAGTGAAATGAAGATCCAAAATTGGATCTTCAATTTTGAAGAACCAAAAGTCATCTTCATTTTGTGGTCTTCAATTTGAAGAATGGTTGGAGCTAATCTTGTCTTCATTTTAAAGAAATGAAGAATGGTCGGAGAAGTTCTTAGCATATCTATTTTTTTAAATTCATCTGGTCAAGTCACTCAAATCTGCTTAAAAGTAGTGGACAATATCATGCAATTTTAGTTGGCATTTGTCACAGAAAGTAGTCCAAAAACATATGATCACCACCCATCATTAGTCATGCCGATTGGCTATATAGGTCCAGTTGAAGTTGAAACTGATAATGTTGGCTGTGGTGGTGTCTCAAGAGCCACACACAAAAATAAAAAAGAGAGAATTGAAGTTGCTTCTTGTGGGCTCTTGCTCTCTTCAGAAATTAAAGATCAAAAATCTTCTTTGGTCCTCAACATTATTATTATTAAGTTGGTGTGTGTTCTTAACTTTCTATTGAGTTCATACTGTTCTTATATGCCTTTCACCAGTTTCCACCAGACTTTGTATCAAAAACAGTAGAATTGCATTATTGGGAAAAAACTACTTTTCTAGTCTCTTTGTCATCTGTTTTCTGAAAATGATTTATTATGGCATGTTGTTATTCCTGGGATTGAAGAGCAGGGACATCAAAGAAGGATTTATACTTAGTTAATCACAAGGAAGTAACCCCATCAACTATAACAAAACAAAGTGGATTGAAAACAATCAAAAAAAAAAAAAAAGATACCGAAAAAAGATACAATTTGTTTAACAGATTGGAAGAGGAGCACCATTCCAGTCACCGAGACAATCAAGCATTGGATCAATGATCTTCCCTTGGCACATAGCGGTGAACACTTTGTCGAACTCTTCGCCTGGAGACAGAGCCATTTCTCCGGTTAACAATCCTGTTCCAAGCTCCTCCCTCACAAACTTGTAAAGTGGGTAAGATCTGCATTCTTTGATCTTGTTAGGAATTGCTGAATTACCATTCTCATACACCTCCCTAGCATTCTCAACTTCTTTAGGCAAAACGGCCTTGAGTTCCTCTTCGAAAGCTCCGACCTTTTGGAAGATCGAAGAGCTAACATTCTTCTCATTCTCACCATTCACAAGTGCATGCTCAACAATTACTTGCCTCAGCTTTTGCATCAATGGATATGTAGCACTGCAAGGGTCATCAATGTATGCAAACACGTATTCGCGATCGACCACTTTGAGCAGATCCTTCTCGCAGAATCTTGATGGGTGAAGTTCTCCATCGGCACCGACAGTTAGTACTTTCTTAGCTACTTGGCTAACGGTGTTCTTCACTGCGCTCCTCAAATTCTCCTCCAAATGCCTCAAATCAATTGCTTGGCAGAGTGCTACCAAGAATGTTGAAGACATGAGCTTCAAGATATCAACAGATTCTTGAGTTTTTCTTGAAGAGATCAGTCCCAAGGAGTTGACATCCTGGTTGTGTTGCTCAGCACTTTGGACATGGCTTGTGACAGGATTTGCGAGATATTGTAGCTCAGAACAATAAGAAGCCATTGCAATTTCAGCTCCTTTGAAACCATAATCCAAGCTTGGATTCCTGCCGCCAGAGAGATTTGATGGCAACCCATTGTTGTAAAAATCATTGACAAGCTCAGAAAATTGAGCAAACATGAGTTTCCCAATCGCGGCAATAGCCAAACGAGTGTTGTCCATTGAGACACCAATTGGAGTACCCTGGAAGTTACCACCATGTATGGCCTTGTTCCTGGAAACATCAATCAAAGGGTTGTCATTCACTGAGTTGATCTCTCTCTCGATCGATTTTGTTGAGTATCTGATCACTTCAATTTGGGGTCCGAGCCATTGTGGTGAAGTCCTGAGAGCATAACGATCCTGTTTCGGCTTCTGGAGAGGATCCACTTCATGTAACTTCTTAGCTGCTTTCATGTAAGCGCTGCCATCCAAAATGTGTTCCATTATAGCTGCAGCTTCAATCTGTCCCGGATGGTGCTTCAATTTATGCGTCAAATGGTCGGTGAATTCAGGTTTTCCTTGCATAACTTCCGCGAAAATCGCTGACAAAACTTCGGCTAACACAGCAAGAACATTGGTCTCGAAAAGAACCATAGAAGCCAGACCAGAACCCACAGCTGTCCCATTCACCATAGCAAGACCTTCTTTAGGCTGTAATTCAAAGAACCCAAAACCAGCCCGTTTACTGGCTTCTTTAGCATCAATGATCTCTCCATTAGGCCCGGTGGCCTTCGAATTAGGCCTTCCGGTCAACAATCCGGCAATGTAGGACAGAGGAACTAAATCACCAGAAGCAGTGACTGTTCCACGAAGTGGCAAACATGGAGTGATGTTGTGATTGAGAAGCTTGGTGATTGCTTCCAAAATCTCAAATCGGATCCCAGAGTAACCCTGCAAGAGGGTGTTGATCCTGACAAGCATAGCTGCTCTTGTAGTCGAGTGAGGCAGAGTATGACACGACTCTGTTCCATTGCCAAAAACTCCAGCATTCAAGAATCTGCAAGGAAAACAACAATCAGCTTCTGTTTTGCTAATTAAATAATAAATAAATAAAGTAAACAGAGTTGATGAATTGGTTTAATTACCTAATGAGCTCTGTCTGAAGAGCAGCGCCTTTGTTGGTTCTTCTATGAGAAGTGGCACCAAAACCAGTAGTGACACCGTAACTATCAGTTCCATTGTTCATGCTGTTCATGACCCAGTCACTGCTTGCCTTAACGCCTTCCCTGGCAGATTCCGACAGCTCCACCTTGACACCAGACTCACTCACGGCAATAGCCGCCACCTGAGATATCGTCAACGTCTCTCCACCGATTTTCACCACCGGCTTTCTGAACTCCTCCACCATCCGCTTCACTTCATCCAAATGACTTCCCTTGAGTGTCTCCGCCATCGCACCCCAATTCAACGGGTCCTGAGCCTGCTTTTGATCACCACCATTAGTACACAAATTCTTCAACAAATTACCATTCACGCTCACGCCGTTGGCAATTTTCTCCATCTCTCTTATATAAATAAAATAAAAATACACGAACAAAGTATTGAATAAATGAATCAACTGAAAAGGGGTGTGTTTGGATGGCGAGAAAAATGAAATGAATTGAAAGGAAACCTTTTGAAGTTGGTTATGGATTTACCAAGAGTATTTATAGACAGAGTTGGTGGCAGGAAGGAGGGTGGGGATTGGTAGGTGAGCCTAAGGTGACATGGGAAAATGCGGGGTCGGTTGGAAATATATCTCGGCCATTGATTTGGAGGTGGATCTAAGGGCTTGAATTGAATGGAGGATGTTTTTTTGGTGAATTGAATTGAATTGAAAAGGTTGACTCGTTATAGTGGTGGTGGGAGCTGGGGGTTGGTGAAGAAAAAATGGTGCAATGCAAACAAGTATTGTATATATCAACCATTTCGTTATTGGCTTTACTTTAATTTCTTTCTCTTATAAAGTCGCCAGCCACAGTCGTACACTGAGAAGTTTTTTTATCATTACATGAGAATTCATCGACTTTTAGATTATTTACTTATAGGCTTTGAATTGGTCGTTGATAGGGGTGTGCACGATGCAATACAATCTCATAGGATCCATTGGACTCAATCCAATAGGATCCATTGGATCGGATCGGATCGGATCTTAAATCTTGACAAATTCATTGGATTCGATCCGTCACACATCCATAGTCATCATGATCAGTCGAAATAGGGGTCTATTTGAATCTAGCAAGATCAATATGTTCAAACATGGCCTAGAAAGCAACATATACATTGCAATGGAAAGATTGTTCTTTTATAGAGAAATGTGAGTCTCAACCCATTATTATAGGCGTAGCCAACTTCCTTAAATTTAGGAGCTCCAAGGTACATATATGACAAGTAATTTTTTAATCTAAATGTAATAACAAAAAACCATAGTTAAAACTTAAAAATGTTAAGGTGACTTTATCGCTGCCTGTCATAGATGTGAAGGGAAAGTGTACAACCATTTGAATCATGAGTATATGAATTGGTACTTGTCACATCCATCGAAATTTTAATGAGTTTAATTTTGTGATTTATTATTTATATCATTTAAATTATATATATATATATATTGAACAACATGTGGAATTTGTAGAAAATGTCACCTTTTTAAATTGATTTGGTAAGAAAGTCACCACTTTAATAACTTAAGTTTAAAAAGCACTAAAGTAAGTAATTTCTAAAAATGTCCTTACTTTACGCATTATATTTCTCACTTTGAAGTTTTCAGAGATTTTATTATTTCATCTTCCTCTATAACAGACCTCCAATGGAGGTTGAATATCATAACATTATCAATGCATCTTCATTGGATAATTAGTTTTGTAGCGCTACGCAGACACATTCGGGGTGAATTTTGAGTTTAATTTTGTGATTTATTATTTATATCATTGAGTTCATTTTCAGTTGTTCTTTGAGTCTTTTGTAAACCTTAAGCTGATTGTGTGAATTTTGAATCTAATTGAAAGTGCTCGAAGAACAAATGAAAAGTCTCAGAGACTAATTGAAAAGACTCGAGCCTTTTCATTTAGTCTCCGAGACTTTTCATTTAGTCTCCGAGACTTTTCAATTAGTCTCCGAGACTTTTCATTTGTTTTCCGAGACTTTTCAGTTGTTCTCCAAATCTTTTCAATTGTTCTTCGAGCATTTTCATTTGTCTCCGAGCCTTTTCAACAAACATTTTTTTTTTTTGTTAATTTTGAACCTCCAAGCTTTTTCATTTGTTCTCTGAGCTTTTTAATGAACTGTCCGAGCCTTTCTAAGATCTGTTTGAGATTTTTCCGAGCCTTTTTAACAATCATTTTTTCTTTCACACAATCAGCTTAAGGTTTACAAAAGAGGGTTTTAAATTGGAAAAAAAGAAAAGAAAAAAGAAGCAACTAACAAGAGGGTTTGTATCTCAGATGTAACTAACAAAGGCTCGGACATAAAAAAAGTCGCTATTGTGTTTGGTCGTGGTCATCGACTACGATGTACGTGTGTTCATGGTTCACCGTCATCCATTGATGAAGGATTTTGAAAGGAAAAAAAAAAAAACCAAAATGGTGAAGAAGGTTACTGGGGGGAGGGGCAGTTTTATCCGTTCACCATAATAAGTGTCTTTTAAACTTAAGTTATTAAAGCGGTAACTTTCTTGTAAAACCTAGTCTAAATAGTGAAAAGAAAAAGAAAAAAAAATTGGGCCCACCATGTTGAGAGATGTTGAAATATAAATTGAATTGGACGGTGTTTAACATTTAAAATGGGTTTTTAGTAGATAGAATAATTATACTCTAAAAATGATTACGCACAAGGCACAACAACTGCATGCATGTTGATGTTGGAAGAATCTTAGAAATTTCTGAAGTTGTAGCTTTGACCAGTATATATATATATATATATTAACTTTGAAATACACCAACTTTACTTTTCCCATTCAAACTTTGTTAAAAAAAAAACAATTATAAAGTGGAAATTCACTTAGTTGACCAGACAAATAAAGTCCAACATCGAACATCAGATAAACCCAGGAAGCTACAATTCACACACTACTTGCTGTGAAATTAATCGGCGGCGCACAAATGAAGTTGCTTCGGTGGTAACCTTCTTCACCTACATCTAAGAAGTTGTGGGTTTAAATTACCCCCTTCCTCAATTTCAAAATATTGTAACAGAAGAAGAAGAAAAAAAAAAAAAAAAACTTGTCTAGCAATTACTTGTATATAGTTTAATGAAGTTTCTATGCAAATAAATTAACCAAACACTATGAGATGCATAATTTGTTGGAAAGTATTTTATTGGAAAAAAAAAATGTTTTTGTTGTCAAGTTTTTTATTTTATTTTATTATTATTATTATTATTTAAATTGGGTAATTTTTTTTCTTAATATTTTGTAAGATTAATATAAAATTGTCAAGGTAACACAAGTACTCCTAGAGAGAATCTCAATATCTTCTTCATTATTTTCATTTTAAAAATTAATTCCCAATTGTAAAAATATATATTCTATTCGAATTATGTGTATATATTTTTTATTGGGGAATAATAAACATGTGGTTTTCAACATCCTTTTCTATTGAAATTGCAGAGGCATTGACTGTGTTGAAGGGATTGAAATTGGCAAAATTTATCTCGAGTTAGATTCTTTGATTCTTCTATTGTTATCAATAAGATGCTATTTGTAAGTCCTTTTTGTTATTTATGAATCCATCTTTCAAAATAAATAAATAAGCATGGGGTCTCTAAAGGAAAACGTTAGATTCTTTGATTCTTCGGTTGTTATCAATAAGATGCTATTTCTCCGGTTGTTGTTCGTCTTAAAGGCACCAATGTTGACTAGGGAAAGAGCATACTAAAGGAGAGTGTGGCATGAAACTAATTACAACAAAAGATTTGGATGATGATGATACAGTTTAAAACATTTCCAAGTAGATTTTTTGGAGTTTTTTTAATAACACTAAAATCTCCAACATATCCTATAGTTTAATATTTGCTTGAGTATTTTGATAATTTTATAATTAAAAAAACTCTTTTTGAATTGACAGCTAAACGACCAACGACTTTTATTTTAAAACTCTTGTTGACGGTGAATTTTGGATTGCCACGCTCAACAATTATATCTTAATTAACACAAATAAAAAGAGAAATAAATCAATGCATGCAAGACAAGTTTTACATGGAAAAACCCTTGAATGGGGAAAAACCACGGCGCCCTTGCGGATAGAAGAATAACACTATTGATTGCTGTAGTTTTACACACTCAGATCTCTCATACAATTGTCTTTTTCTCTCTAATCTCGAACCTCTTTTCCATGGGATATACGGTCATATTTATACTAGTTTAACTAGGGTTTCCCTTGCCTATGCCGTGTTAATAAGGGAGTTCCTATTTTGATTTGTACGAGGAATCTGGTGTTGTAAATGATCTTGGGGTTTGTTTCCTGTTCGGACTCCTTTGTTAAGAATAGTTTGTGTCCTATTTGGGGTAAGATTTATCTTCGTGCCTTGTATCTAGTCGAATCCTTACTATAGAAGGTATACTGAAATAAGGTTGCTTCTTGATGGTGTAAATCTAGATGAGCAATTTAAGTTGGCGAACACAATTTCTATCCTCTTGGTCGGCCTACTCCGGCGAGCATGTTTCTGATTTAGATTGATTCTAGATGAGGTGGCCAGCTGGCGCACTTCTTAACCAATATTTCCCTTCGTTGACTGGTCAAAGGGTGACGTGATTATACTCTGATCCGCCTTTTCTGTACATTCTGCTGACGTGTCCCTTGGCCGAATATACACATACAACAACTCTATATTTAAAAGATCTACAAGACGACTTTTATTTACAAACTCTATATTTAAAAGATTTACTTCTAAAATATCTACTTGGGAAGCTCTTCCGTTTAGAAAAACTTCTCAAGTAGATCTTTTAGAGGTAGATCTTTTAAATGAAAGTCATTGATTGTTTGATTGTTATTTAAAAAAGAGTTTTTTTAACGATAGAATTACCAAAATACTCAAGCAAATATTAAATTATAAAGTTATATTAGAGATTTGAGTGTTGTTTAAAAAACTCAAAAAGATTTACTTGGAAATGCTTTAAATTTGGGATTCTCCCCGTAGACGTAAAACAATTTTTTTAATCATCCAAAAGTTCTAATGAGTAACAATCAAACAACAAAAATAAAATAAAATTGAAAAGAGCTTTTTGAATTAAAAACGCTCTTTTAGCCAGTAGATAAGAGCTTTTCCAAGTAGATCTTTTAGAGTTTTTTTAATAACACTAAAATCTCCGGTATAACCATATAATTAATATTTATCAGATTATTTTGGTAATTCTATCATTAAAAAAACTTTTTTTTTAATTAAAAGCCAAACAAGTGAACAACCAACAACTTTCATTTAAAAGCTCCACCGTAAAAAGATCTACTTCATACATCTACAATTTAGTAAGGATTTTTTTTATAAAAAAAAATCATATTAATTTAAATATATATAAAAAAAAAAATCCAGTTCTACATCTTGTCTTTCATAAGTCTCCTACATTCGAGATATTTCCAACCATAAATTTAACCATCATTAGAAAAGGATTTGATTTTAAAAATAATATGAATTATATATATATATATATAAATTGGGTGCGTTAATAATTTAAGAGGATTTATAAATGAAATATATTAAAATGAATAAATCATTTCGATAAGGGTAGTATTGGCATTAGGATATGTGTTTATAGTAATGATTCATTTTTAAATTTTAGACAAGTGTAGTTATAATAATTGGTATACCAATTAATTTTATGGGTGGCAATATCTGCACCCTTAAGCTATCTCCAACCAGTCTTCGATTTTTTTCTTCAATTTGAAGACTAAAAATGGAATATTCCTGGAATATTTCATCTTCATAATTTTACTATTCCAACCGTTCTTCATTTTATCTCTAAACTATAAATTATTATTATTTTATTTTATAAATAATATTTCAAACTTTCTTTAATAAAATTGTTTTCTCTACATTATCTTATTAAAATAATTTGCTCACTTTTATTACATCTAAAATATTCTAATCTTTTAATAATTAGTCACACCTAACTATTTTTACATGTAATGATTTTAATAAACAAAAATCATCTACTAACATTATCAATGACAATTTTAATAGTTCCCGGCAATTTCAAAGTGGGTCGTCGGTAGTGGTGGCCACTGTTCGGTTAAACCGGCGGTTAAAAATCGAAACCATACGGTCAAAACCGTAACCGTAACTGAAATCGATAGTTACAAAACTGGTTGGGAAACGTTTACAACACGGTTCGGTTACGATTAACGTTAAAAAAAAAAAAAACAAAAAAACGGTTTCCTTTAAAAAAATAAAATAAAATAAAAAAACCAATCATAAGCTGCCATACTGCAACATTTTTTTAAAACCGCCGTAACCTTAACCGGAACATTAACTGTAACCAAACCGCCTAACCAGTGGTTAAAAACCGTGAACCAAACCGGTTTGGCCAGTTACGGTTATAGTTTTGCCATCCCACAGAATCGAAATCGACGGTTTCTAATCAAAACCTAACCGTGGGCACCACTACTCGTCAGGTAATTTTAGCGGTTTTGATCGGTTTCCAAATTACTATTGTTGGAGTGGAGATGACTTATCGTAATACCAGTGTTAACTTTTAAGTTTCAATGTTATTTTTATTGGTTTTATTTTCATTTTCAATGTATTTTTTTTTCCACTGTAATATTTTAATTTATGAATGTTAATGTTGTTATTTTGTTTTACTGAATTATTTTGAGTTAATTATTATGATACTGTATATGTTAATTACATATAAAAATTGATGATTTGAAATCATTTGTTTTAAATTAAAATACCTATTAGTTCATTAATAAAAAAATTTAAAATTTAAAAATAATTAAAATATAATCAATATTATATTCAGTTGAAAGATCTCAACAAAATATTTTTAATGGTATAATTTTTATACTAATTAAGTTTATAAATCAAAAATTATATATGATTAATTGAGTTTAATTAAAAAAGTGAAAAAAGAGATAGAAAGAAAAAATAATAATATTTTAATGAAATAGTGAAATGAAGATCCAAAATTGGATCTTCAATTTTGAAGAACCAAAAGTCATCTTCATTTTGTGGTCTTCAATTTGAAGAATGGTTGGAGCTAATCTTGTCTTCATTTTGAAGAAATGAAGAATGGTTGGAAAAGTTCTTAGCATATCTATTTTTTTAAATTCATCTGGTCAAGTCACTCAAATCTGCTTAAAAGTGGACAATATCATGCAATTTTAGTTGGCATTTGTCACAGAAAGTAGTCCAAAAACATATGATCACCACCCATCATTAGTCATGCCGATTGGCTATATAGGTCCAGTTGAAGTTGAAACTGATAATGTTGGCTGTGGTGGTGTCTCAAGAGCCACACACAAAAACAAAAAAGAAAGAATTGAAGTTGCTTCTTGTGGGCTCTTGCTCTCTTCAGAAATTAAAGATCAAAAATCTTCTTTGGTCCCCAACATTATTATTATTAAGTTGGTGTGTGTTCTTAACTTTCTATTGAGTTCATACTGTTCTTATATGCCTTTCACCAGTTTCCACCAGACTTTGTACCAAAAACAGTAGAATTGCATTATTGGGAAAAAACTACTTTTCCAGTCTCTTTGTTATCTGTTTTCTGAAAATGATTTATTTTGGCATGTTGTTATTCCTGGGATTGAAGAGCAGGGACATCAAAGATGGAAATTAAGAACAAGCATCACAGATGGATTTATACTTAGTTAATCACAAGGAAGTAACCCCATCAACTATAACAAAACAAAGTGGATTGAAAACAATCAAAAAAAAAAAAAAAAAGAGATACAGAAAAAAGATACAATTTGTTTAACAGATTGGAAGAGGAGCACCATTCCAGTCACCGAGACAATCAAGCATTGGATCAATGATCTTCCCTTGGCACATAGCAGTGAACACTTTGTCAAACTCTTCGCCTGGAGACAGAGCCATTTCTCCGGTTAACAATCCTGTTCCAAGCTCCTCCCTCACAAACTTGTAAAGTGGGTAAGATCTGCATTCTTTGATCTTGTTAGGAATTGCTGAATTACCATTCTCATACACCTCTCTAGCATTCTCAACTTCCTTAGGCAACACGGCCTTAAGTTCCTCCTCGAAAGCTCCGACCTTTTGGAAGATTGAAGAGCTCACATTCTTCTCATTCTCACCATTCACAAGTGCATGCTCAACAAGTACTTGTCTCAGCTTTTGCATCAATGGATAGGTAGCACTGCAAGGGTCATCGATGTACGCAAAGACGTATTCGCGATCGACCACTTTGAGCAGATCCTTCTCGCAGAATCTTGATGGGTGAAGTTCTCCATTGGCACCGACAGTTAGTACTTTCTTAGCTACTTGGCTAACGGTGTTCTTCACTGCGCTCCTCAAATTCTCCTCCAAATGCCTCAAATCAATTGCTTGGCAGAGTGCTACCAAGAATGTTGAAGACATGAGCTTCAAGATATCAACAGATTCTTGAGTTTTTCTTGAAGAGATCAGTCCCAAGGAGTTGACATCCTGGTTGTGTTGCTCAGCACTTTGGACATGACTTGTGACAGGATTTGCGAGATATTGTAGCTCAGAACAATAAGAAGCCATTGCAATTTCAGCTCCTTTGAAACCATAATCCAAGCTTGGATTCCTGCCACCAGAGAGATTTGATGGCAAACCATTGTTGTAAAAATCATTGACAAGCTCGGAAAATTGAGCAAACATGAGTTTCCCAATCGCAGCAATAGCCAAACGAGTGTTGTCCATCGAGACACCAATTGGAGTACCCTGGAAGTTACCACCATGTATGGCCTTGTTCCTGGAAACATCAATCAAAGGGTTGTCATTCACTGAGTTGATCTCTCTCTCGATCGATTTTGTTGAGTATCTGATCACTTCAATTTGGGGTCCGAGCCATTGTGGTGAAGTCCTGAGAGCATAACGATCCTGTTTCGGCTTTTGGAGAGGATCCACTTCATGTAACTTCTTAGCTGCTTTCATGTAAGCGCTGCCATCCAAAATGTGTTCCATTATAGCTGCAGCTTCAATCTGTCCCGGATGGTGCTTCAATTTATGCGTCAAATGGTCAGTGAATTCAGGTTTTCCTTGCATAACTTCCGCGAAAATCGCTGACAAAACTTCGGCTAACACAGCAAGAACATTGGTCTCGAAAAGAACCATAGAAGCCAGACCAGAACCCACAGCTGTCCCATTCACCATAGCAAGACCTTCTTTAGGCTGCAATTCAAAGAACCCAAAACCAGCCCGTTCACTGGCTTCTTTAGCGTCAATGATCTCTCCATTAGGCCCGGTAGCTTTCGAATTAGGCCTTCCGGTCAACAATCCGGCAATGTAGGACAGAGGAACCAAATCACCAGAAGCAGTGATTGTTCCACGAAGTGGCAAACATGGAGTGATGTTGTGATTGAGAAGCTTGGTTATTGCTTCCAAAATCTCAAATCGGATCCCAGAGTAACCCTGCAAGAGGGTGTTGATCCTGACAAGCATAGCTGCTCTTGTAGTCGAGTGAGGCAGAGTATGACACGACTCTGTTCCATTGCCAAACACTCCAGCATTCAAGAATCTGCAGAGAAAACAACAATCAGCTTCTGTTTTGCTAATTAACAAATAAAAAAAATAAAAAAATAAAAAAATCCAGAGTTGATGAATTGATTTAATTACCTAATGAGCTCTGTCTGAAGAGCAGCGCCTTTGTTTGTTCTTCTATGAGAAGTGGCACCAAAACCAGTAGTGACACCATAACTATCAGTTCCATTGTTCATGCTGTTCATGACCCAGTCACTGCTAGCCTTAACGCCTTCCCTGGCAGACTCCGACAGCTCCACCTTGACACCTGACTCACTCACGGAAATAGCCGCCACCTGAGATATCGTCAACGTCTCACCACCGATTTTCACCACCGGTTTCCTGAACTCCTCCACCATCCGCTTCACTTCATCCAAATGACTTCCCTTAAGAGTCTCCGCCATCGCACCCCAATTCAACGGATCCTGGGCCTGCTTTTGAACACCACCATTAGTACACAAATTCTTCAACAAATTACCATTCACGTTCCCGCCGTTCTGGTGAACACCGTTGGCAATTTTCTCCATCTCTCTTATATAAATAAAAATACACTAACAAAGTATTGAATAAATGAAAGAACTGAAAAGGGGTGTGTTTGGATGGCGAGGAAAATGAAAAGAATTGTAAAGGAAATCTTCAGATAATTGTTATTGATTTCCTGAAGAAAAACAGAGAAGAAAAGAGAGTATATATAGACTCTCAAGAACTAGGGGGGTTGGTAGGTGAGCATAAGTGTGTAACGGTGGCAGAGGGGAAAATGCGGGGGTTGGTTGGAAATTGATCTGAGCCGTGGATTTGGAGGTGGAATTAAAGGCTTGGATGCTTATTTGGAGTTGGGCAGAGTAGAAGGGTAAAATTGACTCGTGATAGTAGTGGAGGGGATTGGTGAGGTTGTGGTTGGTGAAGAAATTGTGTAATGCCAACACATATATGTAGAATTGTAGATATCGGCCCTATCGTAATTGGTTTTACTTTCTATTTTCCATAATCGCCAGTCACATTCACATAATCTATTAGAGCATAAAAGGGAAAAAAAAAAAAAAATTACTGGCTAATATTTACTTATCTGGTTCGGAAAGCAACTCTCACTTTAGATATGAGAGATCATCTATCTTTCCACACTTTGTGATTTTGTATACAAATGTGGGAGTATGGGACTCGAAGCCTATCACGGTTGTGAATGAGAAATGCACAACAAGTACTTGATTTAAATAGGTTCTCACGATCGGAATTAGAATAAGTTTAATTTTAGGATTTATTATTTATATAATGATTTTAATTAATTAATTGACGGTTTTTAAGTAATTAATTAATTAACGTTGAGAGAAGTTGAAACTTAAAATATTAATTTACAGGTGTATAAATGCGCAACTGGATCCTCACACGTTTTATAAATTTAATCTAACATTATTCAGAATATATGACGAAATCAATCATTACAAGTGTGGTTTGGAAAGTAATTCCGGCCCATAATAGAGGAGAGATCATTTATGATATTCTCATACATTTTATGATTATTATTAGCCTACTATTGAATCCATAGTACTGTTCTTACATTTAAAATGTTTTAAAGTAGATAGAATAATTATATTCTCTAAAAATTAATTAAAAAAAAAAATCAATTGTAAATGAATAGGTGTACGCACAAGGCACAACAACTGCATGCATGGTGGAAGAATTTTGGAAATTTCTGAATATGTATTAGCTAAGTAGCTTGACCAGCCGAATATATATATATTAACTTTTGAAATCCACCATCTTTTTCTCGTTCAAACTTTACAATAAAAAACAAATATAAAGTAGAAGTGACATAATTGACCAGGACAAATAAAGCCTGACATCCAACGTTATATTAACCTATGAAGCTACAATTCACATGCCTTGCCAAATATTGCCAACTCAATTGTGATTAATGCGCGATTTGAACCGAACCCGAAACATTGTCGGACTCCATATATATATATATATATTGAAATTACAACAACTGTTAGGACCCTGCGAGAATTGAACTCTACTAGCACAGTTCGAAACAACTACTCCCACTAAAGGGGAGAGAGCACCCTCACTTTATAGCTAAGGAGGGACAAAGAATATATGTAAATATATATGGGTGCCATGGGTATTAAACCATGGTGGTGGAGGGTCCAACCACATTGGCAAGAGACCCAATAGCGACTCCATATATTTTTATCACCAAAGATTGGACAATGCTTATCTGTAATGTAATTTAATAGTCAGTATATATAAAAATATATATAGTTTAATGAAGTTTATGTGTAATAAATAAATTAAAGAAAACACTATCAGATACATAATTTGTTGGAAACTAGAAAGTATGTTTTATGGAAAATGTTTTAATTTGTTGTCAAGTTTTTTTTTTTTTTTTTTTTTTTTTTTTTTTTTTTTTTTTTTTTTTTTTAAAGAAAAAAAATGTTTAATCGATTTCTTTCTTAATTAGTATTTTGTAAGAAATACAATTACAAATCCTTTTTTAAAATTTTATTTAAAAAAAAAAAAAAAAAAAAAAATTGACCTCCGGTCGACCGTTGAAGGACTCTCGATGCGTTTTCCATTTCATCCTTACATTATAAAAATGTCATGACATTACTTGAAGATACATCATACATGCAATCTTCTCTCTAGTCATGTCAATCTTGGAAAACAATTTTGAAATTGAAGTTACATAATATTATAGAATTCCACAACATTATAAAATTAGACATTTAATTACATAACATTATAAAACCCACAATGTTATTTAATTTTGGTCTTGAATTTTTTTTTTTTTTTTTTCATTAATACCAATCTGACCTGATAATTATTAAACTAGAATCCACCTAAATGCAAATGTTATAAATAATAATAATAATAATAATAAAGCCAACAGGGGCGTAGCTGATAGATGAACGAACTTGGGGTTTGGGCAAATGACTCTCAGATCAGCAGCTCAAATCCTACCAATGGTAAAAGCTTTCAAAAAAATATATGGTCCCGGTCCCCCGGATTAATAAATATTGTCAAAATAATAATAATAATAAAAAGAACATCTCACATTAATTATATCATCTTATGACCATCACATAATTGTAATATTAATTACAACTTATTTGCCCATCCAAAATTAATTATCGATATTCTCAATTTTTATTTTTGTTTTTGTTAACTATTGAATGCGAAGAATATAATTAACCCTAATTTAATTAATTAGAGAACCGATATAATATTCATTAATTAAGAGAGAATAACCTCTATTAATTTTTATTCATGAAGATGCAAATTTCAATTAAATGAAATCAGAAACAAAGCAAAGCTTTCGGGTGGGAGTCCCTGATATAGGGACTAAAGTCCCACATCGGCTGAAGCTTGAGCTTTTGGGATAACATGCCTCCTGCATCATAAGTCGTTTAACATCCACTAATTAAATTAAACAAGTAGAGAAAAAAAATAATTAATTATAATAAGCCATCCAATTTGACCAATATTCTTGCATTAACAGAGAAGAAAAGGTCCAAGTAGGCAAGTACAGATAATGTTTAATTACCAAGCCAAAAATTATACAAGATTAGTGACCCATTCAAATGAGCTAGTTATTGTATAAATTTTAAAATTTTTATTTTATATTTTAGTTATTTTGGTTTACTAAAGTGGAAATCTTTTTCTTTGAGTGGAAAATCCACCAACCCTCTCTCAGTCTATCTGTGACTCACTCACTGACTTGTTCTTTTTTAATGGAAAATGGTTGTTGGAACAGTACTGTCAGAGCCTTTATAATTTTCAATTTTATTTATTTATTTATTTATTTATATATTTTTCAATAGCAAGTTTAATTCATCAGCTGAAATCCATTTAATGAGTTATCTTAACAAAATAATACACAACGAGTAGAATAATAAGCACAAATTAAATAAACTTGTAGACCTTTTTCGATTTTCCAATCTCGGTGTAGATTGAATCATATAACCGCGTAAAATGCAAAACACAAGTCAAGTTACGATGTTTGAAAGAAAAAACGGTTTTAAAACTTGTTAATTTGATCAATTCTATATAATGTAATTCATAACACGGTATACATATATTGTGAGAGTAGATATCCGGATCATATAATACCGTGTTTGATCTCACAGGTTCTGACGTATTATGAGAATATATATATATATATATATTAATATTAAGAAGACCTAAAAAGTTGTTAAGAATTTATCCCGCAATTCTACAGTAGTCCATAGATACCATAAATATTGTTTTTTATAAAAAACAAAAAACAAAAAAAACAAAAAAAAAACAAAAAATTAGATGTTGTCGAAAATGAAGTTTCAACAAAATTGTGTTAACAAGAATCATTGTCCATGTGGTGTGCAATTATTGTTTAATAATAGTTTGTTGATTGTTAATTTCTTCTTAATTATAATTAGCACCAAATGGCAAATGAGAACAAAGATCATAAAACCAGCAGAAAAATATCAAATGCATGCATTATTATTAATTTATCAAATAAAATATATCTACCAATAATGATTCTGTTTGTAGTTAGAAAGCAAATAAATCTACAAACATTTTATTATTCAACTCAATTATATATAGATGTTCATGGTTAACAACCGAAGCATTTTTTCTTTAACTAGACCCAACTAATAAAATTTTCTCAATTAAAATTAATGTTACGTTGTATGAATAATTATCGGGATATTCTAAAATTTCTCTTCTTAATTTGATTACATACTTGACTCGTTAATACAAAAAAACTATAGTATATTTTAATAAGAGGCCGTTTTTATTTCATTCATGACATAATATAATTTAAAAGTACCGTTAAACTACGGAAATCTTAATAGAAGTAATAAAAGTAACGTTAACGATAAACCTTACCTTATTCAAATCAGTTTAATAGAAGTAATTCATATGAAAAAAATAGTAAAAGAAGGTTTTGATCAACTTTAATATTTTTAACAAATTTTAATGATTTGGAAATTATTTCTTATAAACTTCAAAATTATCTATATCCAACATTTGATTTATGATAATATAAGAAAGTCAAAAATGCCATAATATATTTTAACTTGAAATTAAAAATGTATATATGGATAATTATTTGGTGAGTCAATAACGACAGATACTTAGTCAATCTGCCAACAACCTCCTCCATTTTCCTTTTGGTGGTAGGTGATTTTAGAATTTAGACCCATTAATTCACTTTTCATATTTCTCTTTCATCTATAGGAGGTGTCAGTCTCATGGATTTGGATCTTCTACCGATATGATCTTTTTCCTCACCTTTTTAAAGTATACGGTTGGTTGTTGAAAGTTGAAACTGATCGTATCTTAACCACACATTCATTGTAATGCTTATATGTCATAAGATTATATAAAGTCAGGAAAAAGATCAGATCAGTAGATGATCAAAATTCTAATATCAATATAGAACATAAAAACTTTGAAAAATCATTATATATACTTGAAATAACTTTGAAATCATTATCTATATAATTAAATTATAGAGTCTCTGTAATACTATATATATATATATTCGATTTAATTCAATATAGAAAGAGTGCTACGAAGAACTAGCTAGATTTGTACGTAATATATCCGATACATACTAGTTGTAAATTCATTAAATTCTTCATTGAACAGACCACATGTACTTGTCAACATTGATCAATAAATTAAAAAGTCATGTAGGTGACACGATACAAGAGAAGAGAAGAGAAGAGATACCACAGAGTACTATTTTGATTGGAGCCATACATTTCACCTACCATAATAAAGTGGACCGAATTACAAACGACACACACTCAATTGTGTGCACATTTCTGGGAAAAAACAACGTGTTTCATTTTCGTGCACGAATTTCTCAGCTTCCAAACAAAAAATTTCAGTCATCTATTTAATTATATATTGATTACAAAATACAATTTAGTAGTTGCCAAAATTGGATGTATTCTCTTGTGGAAATAATCAGAATTTATAATAATTATAGGTTGTTAGTTGTTGATTAGGTTTCTCTGGAAACTAATCTTTTTTTTCTTTTTTTAAATGATCACTTTCATCCAGATGATTGTTATCAAAAAATTAATTCCAGGATTATCATTTTGTAACGTTATAAAGCTAAAACAAAATTTCTAACCGAGTTTGCACGTGAGAACTCCTACCCTTCAATGATTTCAGAAAAAAAATTCAGAAGTTTACATCTACGAGATTGCGTATTCGAGTCCTCCTTCTCCTCCCCAAAAACACTATGAATTAATGTAATATTTAATATATATATATATATATATTAACAAAAATGATGTAATTAATGGTGTGATGTAAAGGAAGTGGTAGGTGTTAAGAGACAAAGAGAGTGGTGATTCATGTGACTCAGCCTACCACTCATTTCCAAAACTTCCAAACTTTGCTTGTATCACAAAAGCAAGCTTAATGCTGGTAGCCTGGTACTGGTAGTTTCAACTTTCAAGTCTGTTTCATTAATCAACATTTTAATTGTAATTATATAATCCTAATTAGTTATCAGTGAATTGAAAAAGCCTCCATACATCATAGATAGAGACAATTCACCAATATGATATTTTGATGGATCATTAGATTAAGATCTGTTTTGATATATATATATTTTTTTTTGGTAAGAAGGAGGGCAAGAAAGCCCGAAAAAGAAAAAACTACGGAAGAAACAAGCCTAGCAGATGCTAGACCGTTAAAGTCATCATCCAGAATGTTGAGAATCTGCAGAGCGGGATCATCAAAGGTTGTGATTCCCAGCTTGGCCAGGCCATCAGCAGCTCTGTTTTGATATTTTGATGTAAAATTAACAAGGGTTTTTTTTAAATGTTATTTTTGGTATTAAAAGCCCTATGATTGTATGATCCTAATCAGTTAATTAAACATGTCTTTAATTAATTACTACCATTATCGAGCTTCCTGACAATCGAATCTAGGTTTATCGAGACCTAACAATATAACTATCAAGTTTTCTAATTCTTTTTAAGTGATCAAGAAAACTTGTTATAGACACTACTGTATATGATAATCACTAAACAGATCTTTATGGTTAACTACAAATATCATCCATAAAAAGGCAGACACCTTTCATGTTAATTAAATCAGACCTTTACAAAGGTCAAAAAAAGTCTTTCTTCATTGTGGATGAGTAAATCTTTTCTAAAGATTTAGATCATCTGCTGATCTGATCTTTTTCCTGAATTTTTTAAAGCATACGATTGGTTATTAATAAAATGGTTATACTAGACGTGTGTCATGAGATTATGTGAGATCAGAAAAAAAATCAAATCAACGGTGAATCCTAATTCCTTTTTTTCTAATTACATCAATCAAATGAGATTGTAATACCACTAAATGTGTCACATATATGAGACTCTAGATATATCACATATTTGAATCATTACACGGTAGGTGGTATATTTTTTTTAAAAATAAATTATAATCTCGTTACATTCGATTCAATGATCACCTACGGTTTAAATCTTGACCTGATGGATGTACACATACATTGACCTGATGCAAGAAAGACACAGATTTTAGTGTTCTTATAATTAGACCTGCGAGGGTTTGTTGTCTATAAGAGGAAGAGGAGGAGCAGCAACAGGAGGTCCGTGCTACTATGGAACTCTGGCAGCTTCGCTTCTGCCCCTGGATCTACCAAGAAGATAGAAAGCAATGGCTAGGATCAAGATGAACAGAATCAACGGCAATGATACCACCAACACAAAACCCATCTTAAACAATTAGCTAGCTTTTATCAATCCCCTGCAATCATTACTACCGCATCATTAATTCATCATATCACATAATCAACGATTAGTACCACAGCATCTTCGATTCAATATAACACATAATCATAATAAATATAATAACAACAACATATATTATGGACGAGATAAGATTGGTCCAGTGGTATATCCCTCAAACCCAAAGGTAAAGACATTTGGAGGACCGGAGGAGCCATGTCCGCATGTCCAATTTTTTACCTTCAATTTTTTGTTATTTACATTTATTTTAAAAAGTTTCTTATCATGGCTCACTAGTCCCGCAAATTTAAGGAAGTTGGCTTCACCTCTCACGCTTGCACCAAAAGATCGTGGGTTTCGAATTTAATTGTAATAGTTCTAAACAACATTTATCATATAAACACAAAACGCAGCTGCCACATGTCTAGAGCTTTTTTTTTTTTTTTTTCTTTTTAAATCGTTACAAGTATTACTATTAATTTTGACATGATTAGCGGCTCGAATGTCTACTACCACAATATCAGAGAGAAAATTCACCACACGCCTAAAAATGCACAAGTGAAACTCAAACCCAGAGATGTGTACTACCACATGTACTAAGAGGTGATAAAGCACAAGTACAATTTTCTATTGAGATGCTTTACAGATTACACAACATGATATGGGTTATGGGTCTAATGCCACACTGACCATTAATGAAAACCTGCAAAACTCATAAGCTTTTACACCATAAATTTTCTCCATTGGAGCGACCATTAAATCTCTACAACCTTACTCTAATTCTTTCATTTTTTTTTTTGTTGTCAATATATTTTTCCAATAATTATGTTCCCAATTCACCATTTCACCTAATCTTCAATCCAATTTCATGATCCTATGATTTTACTAAAGTTTTGTCAGCCAAAAAGTGTAAAAAAAAAAAAAAAAACCCTTTTAACCTATAAACAATAAATAATAAATCCAAACAGCAGATAATTTCCAATTAATTAAAAGAAGCAAAACTAAGCTGCAAATTTAATTAAAGAAACTGCATACCTCTTTAGTGACTGAAAATTAAAAGGAAATTCATACTCTGATCTGATGATATTTTGCACAAAAGAGGAAGAGAGAGTGATAAAGAAAATGGTTGGAGCGGATATGTGAATAAAAGTCATCGCTGTGGGCATTTTCAGGAAACTGGGAGTGCTCCACGTGTCCAAACTTTCCGCACACAAGAACTCAACCACTACATATCATACAACTTTAATATGGATCCCAACGGTCAATAAAGGCGTACTTCAATTTATAGATCGACGAGTTTAGAGTTTGGGTAAATGACTTTTATGTCAACGGTTTGAATCTTACAAATAACGAAAGTTTTTAAAAATATACCTGGTCCTAAATTAATAGATATTATTAAAAATAAAAATAAAAATCCCAACCCCACCAACTGAGTTGTGTCACGTTATGTGCCGGATTCTCACATGTTTTTTTTTCGTACACACGCGTAGAACCAAGTCATTTGAATCTATATTATAATATGAGTTGCGTAGTTTTTGGCGTCAGTCTCGTTTGTTTATTCGTACATGCAAAATCAATTTTCAATTTTATATTATTTTATGTAATAAGTGATATATAAAACACATGTAATGTGAGTATTGTTGCTTAGAGTCCGACTACTATATCCGCCATTACAAGAAAATGGGTCATCCATTATAGGCCATTCACTAAGGGCATGGGAGCCCGTGATGGAAAATCGTTATTGACTACGAGTAATTAAAAGCCCGTAGTAGAGTTTGTTTTGTAAAATCATTTACAACAGGCCTTTAAAAGCCCATGAAAGATAACAATTAACTACAACGAGCATAAATGGGCTCGTTGTGAACAATGTATGTATTACAGGCTTTGTCCGTAGTGCTTGGAGTTATTTACTACAGGCAAAGTCCGTAATGGAAAGTAATTAAATTATTATAGGGAATACAAAACACTCCCGATGTTCCGCTAATTCCCAAAATCCCCTAAATCAATTCCCTCTCTTCTCTAAAGTGGATCTCTAAAACCTAAATCCCTAAAAAAAAAAAAAAACCTGCATCCAAATTTCCCTCAGACATTTACGCAGCCACTCTCATGTCTACGTGCTTGTTTGGTTGAGCTTTCTACTGGCTCAAAATGTCTACCAACGTCTATTTGAGTTTTTTAGAGTTGTTTGGTTGGGCTTTTGAGATTGTCTATTTTAAATTGAGTAGAGGCTAGTAGAGTTTAAACCTCTACTGGGCAAAAGCTCATAGGGAGGTGCTTCTCCAAATAGACCTTTTTTTAAAAAAAGTCTACCAACCAAACATCTATGATTTTTTTTTCAAAAACTCTATTTCTAATAGATCTACTGCAAGTAGATCTTTTCCCAATAGAGGTTTTTCAAAAGCCTAACCAAACAAGCTCGTAGTCTCACCTCTGCTCTCTCATTTTCTTTCCTCAACCTCCGACTCCGTATCTCTCCAATTCGCGATGGTTACGAAAAACGCCAAACTGTTTCCACTCAAAGAAGCTTTGAAGTGAAAGCTGGAGCAAGAATTCAAAGAAAAAAATCCAAATCAGAAGTTCTCCACCGTCGAATCCAGCCACACCTACCAAGATCTGCTTCAAGTACTTGTGAGTTTTGGATCTGTTTTGATGCGATATATATATTTACTAAAATTGTGTTTTTGATTAATTTTGTTGTTAGTGGTGGTGAGATTAAAGAGAGAAGATCCTGTTGTCTCAACCACTCAACATTTAACAAGAATCAAAGCTCTTCACACAATCCTCCATGGCTGCTCCAATCACATTAAACCTCCTCTCTGCTGCAGTGTTGGTCTCCTTAAGGTGTGTGGCCTTCTACTAATTAGATTTAAAAACTTGTCCAACTTCGCTATTTTTTTTTTGCTTCTTCTCTACATTTTTATTGCAAGTAAATTGTAATTATATTCATGTCAGTGGCCATGGACCATGGTAATAATATTTTGTGTAAATACTTGAATTAAATTCGAATATTTATATGGGAATTGGAACCTTGTTTGAATTGATATTGAGATGCAATTAGTTGAGAGATTCTAAAGTTCATTTAAAACATTAATTTATGCATGGAATTATTCACATTTATTGGAAAAAGATAATTTAAATCTATAATTGCACGATTTGTCATCCAATCTTTGATGCCACCAATCAAGAATCTGGTTTGCCAATTGAATTGGGTAGTTCTTGCAATGCTGATTTGGCTGCTGCACAGAAACACTGTGCTGAGACTTGGTTCAAGATTAAAGGAAACAAGTAAGTCATCAAAATCAAACTTTTCTAATAAAAATTACTTTTTTAAATGTTCTTCAAATGTTTTGTCTTTCTAGGTATGTTTAGAACAGATTTGATCTTTGGATTTGATGGCATTTGGTTGATTGTTAGAGTAGCAAAGAACATACTAATGGGAAATTAAAACAAGAATAAAAATGCTCACTTTGTTAAGAGTAAAGAAACAGTTAAAGGTAGGCTAAAATTAAGAGAATCAATATCAAATATTTATAAAGGCAAAGATGGTTGTAGGTTTGTCTAGGTCTGTTTCTATGTCTAGTCAACTACTCAAAGAATTGCAAAATGTTGTCTTCAATGTATTTGTGATATTACTTTTATTATATATATATATATATATGCAGATTTTTATCAACTTATCCATGTCTAGAATGATAACAATTTGAATGTAATAAAAGATTCCAAAAAATTCAAATTCAAATTATAAATATATATATATATACCAAAATCAATAGGTGGCTAATTATATATATTTTTTCTTTAAAAAAATCTTCTACTACAGACATAATTTGTTTTAAATAACATAGCTTACAAATTAACTACGTTCGATGCCCGTTGTAGTTGAGATTATTTATCACGGACATCATTTGTAGTAAAAAAGTGATTCACTATGGGCAATGCCGGTTGTAAATGAGCTTATTTATCACGGACGACGTCCGTAGTCGAAACATGACATTTTTCATCACAGCGTCGCATATAGCGGGCGTTATAATGGGCGATGCCCTTAGTCGATACGCGTCCACTACTGACATCACCCATAGTAAATGACCAATTTTCTTGTCACATGGGTTTGGTAATACCAAAAATTGAAAACCACTTTTTAATTGATTTTAACATGAAAGTGGTTCCTAAAAATCTAAATGGTTTCCAAATTTAAACTTAAGGGGCCGTTTGGTATACCGGCATCTTAGCATGGGAATGGGAATCTGAGAGGATTCCCACGTTTGTTACAAGTTTTACAATTTCAGATTCCTGGGAATGTGAATCCCATGGGAATCACATTACCCTCTAATGGTGTAATCTGATTCCCACCCCAACAGGTGGGTTTCTGATTCCCGGGCATCTCATTCCCACCGTGGGTCCCACCTCATTAAAAAAAAAAATTTATGTTCTTCTTCTTTCTTCACGCATCTGATCACACCTCTTCCTCTTCAATTTTCAATTTTCAATCACACCACCTCTTCTTCTTCTTCAATTTTCAATAACACAAACCCTAGATCAAATCTTCTCCTCTTCAATTTATCCCCAAATCCCAATCTTATCCAATCGATCAATTTTTCAAAAACCCAAACCCAAATCGATCAATTCAATCACACCGTCTGGGTTTGCTCGATGATGATGACGACGACGAGCTTCAATGACACCGATGCCGACGACGAGCTTTGATGACGACGCCGACGACGAGCAGCTTCGATGATGACGCTGACGACGACGACGATCTGACGATGGAGACAAGGACGTGAAGACGACGAGAAGAAGATGAAGACGTCGACGACGACGAAGACGACGTCGTTCTTCACTGATCTTCTCCAATTTTTTTCTTTTTTCATTTCTTTGATCTGGTTCTGTTATTTTGTAAAGTTGAAGAAGACGATGACGTGTATGTGTATGTAGTGTTATTTATTTATTTATAATTTTTTTTATTTTAAAATTAATTTTGACATATTTTTATATATAAAGACAAAAACATTCTCATAACCAACCAAACACAATTATCTAACATTCCCAGGAATTCGACATAATATTCCAATGCATAACCAAACACATGAATACAACTTTTCCAGGATTCACATTCCCGGGTTTCACATTCCCAGGAATCACATTATTTTGATTACCCCATACCAAACGGCCCCTAAGTGGTTTTTAGATTTTGGTGCTAGCCAAGACTTTTCGTGATGTGAATAGGAGTCACATTGCTATTTGATCATCTGATTCTTGCATTTTCTTTATACGAATTTCAAAAACTGTTGTAATGAAATCCAGACAAATTAAATTCAAACTGTCTTTAGATTCAAAAAAACATTAAGACAGGTTATAATTAAGGTACATAAATTGATACAACTCATGTGAACCAAATATTACAGAAACGTGTAGCATCGTTTTTTTTTTTTTTTTTTTTGAAATAGTGTAGCTGCTGGTTTTACTATATATTGAAACTTTCTCTTGTCGTCCTGACGGCCGTGGTTTTTTCCCTGATTTAGGTTTCCACGTAAATTATTGTGTTTTTTTCCCTGATTTGGGTGTGTTTTTTCCCTGATTTGGGTTTCCACATAAATTCTTGTGTTGTGTGTGATTGGATTTAATTTCTTCTCTTCATCTTATCTTTTCTTTGTTATTATGTTTGTTTGTATTCTATCCGGCAATGCTTCCACGCGTATAGTGACGTTTGTTCGCTAACATATTTAACATTACAAGATTCGTTGTTTCAGATATAACTAAATCAAAATCCCATATATTTGTGAATTTAATTCTAAAACGTAATAAAACATATTACATAACATACATGATCATTATTGTTTTTTTCAGTTAGTCTACTTAAAAGTGGGAGTGTTTTAAAATATTCATTCTGATATTTGCACTAGTCGGTTTCTTCATTTCCAACAGAATGCTAGCGAAATTAGAAATTTAACTCCATAAATTAAACTTAAAAGTTACAAACCATGAAACTTAATTTACAGAACTAATAATTACAAATACATATATGACAATAATTACATATATATATATATTACACAGATTTTTGTTTACTAATATTTCTGGGGATTTTGTGCAAGACAGAGTACAGTGCAAAGAGACTATCCACTACTTGCATAGGATGTCTAAAGTGTAAACATATACATATCCATCCAATAAAATAATGTCATGCATGCATTTTTATATACATAACACGATTCATGATTCTATTTGATGGACGTACGCATACATTGACCTGATACATGAAAGACAGATTTTAGTGTTCTTATAATTAGGGTTTGTCCTCTAGACGAGGAGGAGGAGCAGGAACAGGAGGTCCATAATACTGCGGAACTCTGGCAGCTTCACTTCTGCCCCTGGATCTACCAAGAAGATAGAAAGCAAGGGCTAGGATCAAGATGAACAGAATGAACGAAAATGATACCACCACCACAAAAGCCATCTTAAACAATTAGCTAGCTTTTATCAATCCCCTGCAATCATTACTTCCGCATCATTAATTCATCATATCACATAATCAGCTGTTAGTACTACAGCATCATCAATTCAACATGACAAGATGAGATTGGTCCGATGGTATATCTCTTAAACCCAGTGGCAAAGACATTTGGAGGATTGGAGGGACAATGTCCGCATATCCAATTTTTTACCTTTGATTTTTTGTTATTTACATTTATTTTAAAAAGTTTCTTGTCATGGCTCACCAGTTGCGGGTTTCGAATTTTATTGTAATAGTTCAAAACAAAATTTATCATATAAACACAAAACACAGCTGTCATAGGTCTAGAGCTTTTTTTTTCTTTTTCAATTGTTACAAGTATTACAATTGACATGATTTGCGGCTCGAATATCTACTCTCACAATATCTGAGAGAAAACTATCCACACATGCTTAAAAAATGCACAAGTGAAACTCAAACCCGAAGATGTGTACTACCATATGTACTAAAAGGTTATAAAGCACAAGTACAATTTTCTATTGACATGCTTTACAGTTTACACAACATGATATGGATTATGGGTACAACATGATATGGGTCTAATACCACACTGACCATTAATGAAAACCTGCAAAATTCATAAGCGTTTACACCATAAATTTTCTCCATTGGAGCGACCATTAAATCTCTACAACCTTACTCTAATTCTTTCATTTTATTTTTTTTTGTCAATATATTTTTCCAATAGTTATGTTCCCAATTCACTATTTGTCTATTTCACCCGATCTTCAATCCAATTTCATGATCCTATGACTTTACTAAAGTTTTGTCAGCCAAAAAGTGTAAAAAAAAAAAAAAAAAACCCTTTTAACCTATAAACAATAAATAATAAAATCCAAACAGCAGTTAATTTCAATTAATTAAAAGAAGAAAAACTAAGCTGCAAATTTAATTAAAGAAACTGCATACCTCTTGAGTGACTGAAAATTAAAAGGAAATTCATGCGCTGATCTGATGATATTTTGCACAAATGAGGAAGAGAGAGTGATAAAGAAAATGGTTGGAGTGGATGAGAAAATCTTGCATGCACCCGGTGCAATGCACCCTAGCCAATGGATGCATGCCATGTGGTGGGAAGAACTCATTTGATTAATATCCTTGCCACATGGCATGCATCCATTGGATGGGTGTAATGCACCAGGTGCATGTAAGATTCTGTCATAGCGGAGATGTGAATAAAGTCATTGCTGTGGGCATTTTCAGGAAACTGGAGTGCTCCACGTGTCCAAACATTCCACACACAAGTACTCAACCACTACGGTCTACACATCACACAACTTTAATATGGATCCCAACAGACAATAGGGGCATAGTTTAGCCAGTAAATGGACTAGCCTGAGATTTGGCCCGTTTGAACAATTGACTCTCAGATCAATGATTAGAATGATGGAATCCTACTAGTAGTGAAAGTTTTCAAAAAAAATATCTAATCCAAATTAATAGATATCGTATATAAAAAAAAAAAAAAAATAGATGCCAACCCCACCAACTCTCAGCCACACCATTCACCTTCCATTCGTATCTATGTTATATATGAGTTGTGTAGTGTTACGTGCCGGATTCTCACATGTTTTTTTTTTTTTCCATACACGTAGAATTAATGCATTCGAATCTATATTATCTATAAGTTGCGTAGTTTTTGGTGTCAGTCTCACATGTTTATTCGTACATGCAAAATCAATTTTCAATTTTATATTATTTTATGTAATAAGTGATATATAAAACACATGTAGTGTGAATATTGTTACTTACAGTCTGGCTACTATATCCACATAGGTTTGATAATATCAAAAATTGAAAACCACTTTTTTAGTTGATTTTAACGTGAAAATAGTTTCTAAAAATCTAAATGGTTTCCAAATTTAACCTTGAGTGGTTTTTAGGTTTTGGTGCTAGCCAAGACTTTTCGTGATGTGAATAGGAGTCCCATTGCCATTTGATCATCCGATTCTTGCATTTTCTTTATACGAATTTCAAAAACAGTTGTAATGAAATCCAGACAAATTAAATTCAAACTGTCTTTAGAATCAAAAAAACATTAAGACAGGTTATAATTAAGGTACATAAATTGATACAACTCATGTGAACCAAATATTACAGAAACGCGTAACTCAACTAATAGATAGACGAGTATGAGGTTTTGACAAATGATTTCCAGATCAACGGCTCGAATTCTATCAATGACAAAAGTTTTCAAAAAAATACCTAATCATAAATTAATAGATGTTATCAAAAAATATATATATATATTACAGAAACGCACTCAGATTATACCTGAAAGTAATTTTTAAGGAAAAAAAAAAAACAACAACAATGACGTACACACCCTTCAAGTATATCCATACAAATAATCATGATACTACATTGTCCTAAAAAGTTAGTCAAATGATGTAACAAACTAATTTATAACAATGTATGTATGGATTATGCGAAGAAAAATCAAGTCTTTAATCATTTCAGCAAAATTTTAGAAAACGCAACATCACTCCTTTAATTTTTCTCCTCAGATAGAAAGCAAATGCTAATAACAGATTCAGGAATCACACAAGTATCAAGAGGGCAGCATTCTAATTTCTAGATACAAGAAAACCCCATCATTCTTTCTTCGTAATGCAAGTCCTACCAATAACAAAGGCTTTCAAAAAAAATTACCTTGTTCCGGATCAATAAATATTTGCTAAAACAAAAATATATATATATATTCAAGACAAATATTAACGAGATGAAATTGGTTCGATGGTAAACCCTTTACACTTGCACCATAAGGTTGCGGGTTTGAAACATCCCCTCTCTCTTCAGACTGCAAGAATGACCTTTAAGGGTTCAGGAACCAGACTTGGATTCATCAACATGCTATCAAATTACAAATTAACGGCCGAAAAAAGAATTGATTTCAGACTTGTTCCAATGGCAGATATTAACCAAAATCTAAAACAAGTGCAATAAACCAATTTCCACCTTTCTTCTACCCATTTTCATTAATTCTGCTGCAATTACATATCCAGTAAATTTGTTTTTCCTATGTATACATAACATACAAGGCAATAAAAATTGCAGCATGGACTTTTAATACACAAGAGACTGACTGTAAGAGAGAGAGAGAGAGAGAGAGAGAAGTCCTGTAACAACCGAGAAATCCTCATATACAGAATGAGCCGCTTTTCAAAATCAAGTAGCCCAATGGTCATCTACTCAGCTGGAATAACCTCTGGAGAAATATTATGACCCGTAAGGAGCTGACGTTGGTACTTTTCGTGAACCTGAACCACCATCATGACCGCCAGCTGGTTTGTTAGACAAACGACGCTTGTAGCGTTTGAGAACAGATGCCAAATTCTCTTTTCCTTTCGGAAAAGCTACATCGCCAGCAGCAGTGCCTGTACGGCCCTTTCGACAAGATATTGCACTCTCCACATCCTTAATAATGTCTAGGAGATTCGCCGCAGTTGTGCATTTCCCCTTTCCTGGTTTTCCAGCTGGTGGCAACATATTCGAATGAGTTGGGCTTAACTTCTGCTGATGTGCCCCAGTGAAATGAAGGCAAAAGCATGGGTTCACCGCAGAACGGGGCCTTGAAAATGCCGGATCTATGACACCCTGTTAAGGAAGAAACGCCATTGTCAATCTCACCAAACCAGAGAAATTAGAGTATAACATACAAATCCAGAGTTTAGACTTTCACAAAACTGATGCTAGTATTCCAACTTGGTGACAGAAATTTTTGAACGGTATGCTTGGTTAAAAGCAACTGTTCTTCTTATTGGGAAAAAAAAAAAGGAAACAAAAAATAGGAACAAATAACTTTTCTTATGAAAGCTTGCAACACTAATTCCTGACAATGATCATGAGTGGGAAAGAAAGCAATACCTGAATGTAATTCTAGATGCAATGAATATGTAGAAATAAGGCTTTATAAAAGTTTACCTGAAGGCGATTTAATACATAAGTATATTTTCCCCACAGCTCAGGCCGGCTTTCCATGAGTGACAGACTAAGAATCCGGTGAATGCACCAGACCCCAAAGCTTATTATCAAATCTGCTCTCCATACACAGCCATCTCCACAGTGAGGAACTGAGGAAACCAAACCTGCCTCATCATTCTTCAGTGTGGAACCATACTTCCTTTCAGAAGCTGGGTACTGAGATTCACCCATGTGAACCACCTGATTCATCTCTCTGGCTTCAGCTTCATAAAGAATCTTCTCTCTAGCAGCAACGCGATCAATCAAATCCTCATCAGCTCCATCATTTGATCTAAACAACCAATCGGATCCTTCCAATTTCAAAATCTTCACAATACAAAGTCTAAAAGACTGGAGAAGCTTGACCTCTGAATCCACAACAGAAGTTGTGTCTTGAGAAATTGCATTTGACCTATTTCCAAGACCATCACCAACAGTCCGACTTTTATCTGCTACACCAAACTGCTCAAAAGGCTGTCTAGACCAAAGCGATCCAGTGCCTGGACTTGAGCTTACCTGTACAGGGTAAGCATCTCTATAAACAGTGGATGGATACACCTCGTCAAATGATAAAGGAGCTCCTGCCCTAGATCCAGGATTTGAATACAGGGATGGTTCATAACTTGCTCTACCAACAGATTTATATCCAATAGAATTATCCCAATGAGCACCCTTATTGGACACATATTGATCCCGGAGGGGAACACTAAGACCTGATATGTCTGGCAAACTATGATATTTCTTTGCATTGGCTGGTATCCCTACACTATCAGCAGGCCCAGAAGAGTTTACATCATAATATGATCTTTCAGATTGTATTGGACTATTTCTTGATACCACAGGCTTCTGAAATCCCGGGGCTGGTAAAGAGCTTATCCCATTTTGCAATTTCTGACCCAAAGCGTAAGCAAGTGAGTGTGAGTCAACATAGTTTGTAGGGCCCAAGGCAGGGGATTTAGGGGCTGGCGACTCCCTTTGACCATTAATGTACCCACTACTTCTGTCCCGAGCAACTTGACTAAAATGTGCAACGTCAGGACCGTGCACTGTTGCAGGCCGATAGTTCCAGGCATCAGAAGCAGGCATTGTGCGCAGACTAGAGTATCGCCGCTCACCAGAGTCTTCTGATGCAATGCGCAAACTAGAGTACCGTCTCTCGCCAGAGTCTTCCGATGGAATGCGCAAACTAGAGTACCGTCTCTCGCCAGGGTCTTCCGATGCAATGCACAAACTAGAGTACCGCCTATCGCCAGAGTCTTCTGATGGAAGGCGCAAACTAGAGTACCGCCTCTCGCCAAAGTCTTCTGATGGAAGGCGCAAACTAGAGTAACGCCTCTCGCCAGAGTCATGAACACTGCGACTGGAATTCTGAGCATAAGCATCTAACAACTGCACGTGGTTGGACCATAATGTAGATCCCCTTTGAACTCCATACGATGAATCAACACTATTTTGCACCCTCTGCTGCTTGGGAGAGTCATATAAACTTGAATTTATAAGTGAATCAGACCCTCTTCCTCCTACAGATGGGAAATATCCACTAAATTCCTTTACAGTAGCATCTACTTTCAGTGTCAAGGCAGGCTTCATATCCACCCCCAGCAATCCATCCAGTTTCCTAGCCTTTGCTTCTTGAATCATTTGCCCATGGAAGTCATACAACTGTCCCCAAAACTCGTCTAGAGCTCCAGCTAACTGACGCCTTGCAGCACGGCCTAACCCCACTAATCTTGAAAGACTTCCAGCACCATTCCCACCTTCATCACTTTTTCCACTGAGACTCCTCAATGAACTGGGGCCATCTAATGACAAAGAAGTAGCACTATCAGGAACATCTTTGGGTAAGTCTTCAGGCTCCCAGGAATCTCCTTCATCATCATCCTTCTCGGTATGTGAATCTCCATCTGCACCCACAGTTTTTTCTATAGGATTTGTTTCAATCTTCGAAATTTTGGTGCCCAATGAATCATCATCAGTGGCATCATTAGCCCCACTTGAGGCTAACACTGAACTTACAGTGGATGCTGATTCCTCTTGACGACTTGATGTGGGGATAGGAAATGTAAGATTAGAGAAATTTCCCTCAGCAGTATTCACACATATTTCCTGATTGGGCTCCATGATTGTCTCAGGCAAATCAACATCGCAATTTGAAACAGGTGTATCTGAGTGGCTTTCCACGGATGTTACAGCCACTGGAAATGATTCTTGCCTCTGGAGAGGTTCCTCTTCGAGATATCTAGTGTCTCCTATATCATTTTCCTCTTCCTGCATTAAGGACCGAGGTAAAGTTGTTTGTACTTCCCAGCTCCACACCTGAGCATCATTTCTAGAAGTTGCAGATTTTAATGGGGTAGCAGCCAGCCAAAGCATTAAACAAAGTGATGCACAAGCAGTGATGAGGAGGACCACAAAAGGGAAAGACACACTACTTCCCACATTCCATCTCAAATTACCTACCCAATCACTATTACCAAATATCATTTCTACCACAAATATGAGCTTTAGGCCCAGCATCCCCATGAAGGTGATCAGTACTAAGAACTCCAGAAACTGAGAAATTTTATGTACACCCATTATTGGTCTTGATGAGGCAACCCTAAAAAGTGGGATGACAGAAGATGGAAGCAGTACAGCTACCATAACCTGAGTAAATATAAGCAACTGATATATCCCCTCAGCTCCCGAAGTCCATACACAATAAAGAGCAGGGACTATGCCAATAATTCTAATTGTGGCACGATGAAGCCAACCAGGTATGTCCAGTCTGAGGAAATCATGCAAGATTACTTGTCCGCTGAGATTCCAGGTTAGTGCTATGATTTGATTAGAAGCGAATAAAACCAGAAAAAAGGCAAACGGGGCTACCGGACTTCTAAACACCTGTATTTTGAAAGGAAAACATTTTATCAGTATGCATCAAATTGATAGTGATAATGATGGAGACTCTATATTGCAAGCAGAATATTTAAACACGATTACTCAAAGTCATCAGGACCGATCCCCTTATGCAAAACAAATCCATAAAAACACAAGAATAAAACCTGTTCCATTAGCGACATTGCATCCTGAAAAGTAAGCAAAACCAGACCGCTACTGTAGAACACATTAGCCGCTGAATTCATCAGCACATAATTCACCAGATAAATGCCACTAAAGATGCATAAGATGGCAAGGAAATGATCATGACACAATGCCCCCTTGGAGATGTTTAGTTGTCCCTGATGCTGCTGCTAGAATAAGGAGGGCGGTATATTAGAAAATGAATAACAAAGTTGACTTTAAGCAGCACACGAGAACGAAAATGAACTAGATTAATTAATTCATGTCAACAAAAAACAAGGCATGCTAGTATGCATCTAAGGTGCAGTTCAAGAGTAATGTCATAAGTAAGAAGATAAGTTCAAAAGCCTTTAAAAAAAAAGACTGACAATAATACATTTACAAGGAATGCCTATTCAAGGTCAATTTCACACAACCAAAAGTAAAATTTGCAATAAGAAAAAATGCAAAATTAATAATTCTGGAATGGTCAAAAAATATGAACATTTCAAACATTAGTTGTCATGAAAGGAGCAAACAAACCAAGTTACTAAGGTCATTCAAAATTTGAATGTTTCATTCAACAGAAGCCAAAAAGAAGAAAATTAAAGTGACTAGCATAAACTGCACACCAAAGATGTTGACAAGATTTAAGCAATTGTATGTTGAAATTTTTTAATATTCCAAGTAGAATTAACATACAATTGAAGAAGTGCAAAAAGTCAGAGCTAAAAGAAATTAAATCAGTCCCAAAACCATAATAGTTTGAGCCACTGCAACAATATTACCAGCATTATAATAGTTGCCAAGACACATTAATGTGCACTTGTGCACAGAGAGTTTTAACTTTGGTGCCACTCATTCTATAAGACAACATATTCTAATCAATGTCAACACATAACAGTCCGTCTTGATATGAAAGAGCACATATTAATTGAAAACCATCAAGCCATGCCACTCAAGTCAATTCTAATAATCTAATCTACCCCAAGACCCCTAAGCATAAACAAATTCAATGGGCCAAGCCAGTCCCAACAAGAGAAATCCAAGGGAGTACCATAACTAGTTATTCTATGCAAAACCATAAGATGCAAATATATGATAATGTAAAACATCGATAAATGAATAACACATGGGCACCATATCAAAGAAATGCTATGCAAAACACACAGGAATGAGGAACCTCCCAACGACCTGCTACAACTGACCCACACAACATTCACACCTACAAATGTTCCAATATCCAGGTATTCCTGATCACACAATCTCCTCAAAGACGCATTAAATTATGAATACATTCCATTTATGACTAGTCTATAGATACATGACACCCCCACCCCTCTCTCCTCTCTCCTCTCTCTCTGTCTCTCTCTCTGAATTTGAAGCTTCCGACCAATATACTTTTAGTTTTAGTGTGAAAGTCCAAACCAGCGGCAAGAAGCCAAGCAGACATGGGACCAAGATTAACTTTTGTACCACTAAGTCTGTTATAACTTATAATCAGACCAAACATGACAACAGTGTACGTACAATCACATAGAAAACATGTGTTCTCAAACATACGGACAAAAGGAGGGTGCATATGGTAGAGGCAGAGATTTACCCGAACGATGGAGGAATGGAGGTAAAAATTATGAGGCATAATACTCGCTCCAAGAAGACTCATAATAGTGAATGCAGTCTCCCCACAAAACTTTGTTAGTGTCCCTCCATTCATGGAAAGTGGAATTTCTGGTTGACTAAAAAGCACTCCAAGAACGTAAGCAATATATATGAACCCTGTCATGCATGTCCACAAGATAGTTGCCTTGTAGTTTCCCTGACAATTAAACACCGATTAGCTTGACAATTAAAATTGCTTGGGTAAGATTTTAATGTGAAACACAAGCAATCAGCCTTACCAGGAGACTGACAAAAAGGGGAAATAGAACAGCATCAGTAGCTGCTAAGAAAATCCCAGTGGATAAGTCCACCCCCAACAAAAGATTAAACCCATGTGCTAAGCCCAGAACCTGGAGAAAATATTACAAGATCAGATGTTAGTTAATTAAACAATAAAGAATTTATGAAGAGCAAATTACAAATTACAGTAGATGTCATAGTTCCATGATTCCATCACTGTCTAGAAAAGAAAGACACGTACAATATAAGCATATTAATACAAATGAAAAAACTACCAAAGTAAGATCCAGCAAAATCATGGAAAGCTCTGTTTGAACTCCTAAGAATGCGCATGTGCCCTTGTCATACTCATCACTGCAAATCTGTTGCCATCACATAGAAAAAAACATGATTTGTAAAATTCAATGCAAGAGTGAGAACAAGAAAGAGAACCAACAATTGACCCTCCCACCAAATAACCAGGAACAATCTGCAGAGACAATAATACTTAGGTTGCAACCTTGCAAACCATGAACAGCCAGTGCGATAGTTAACTGCTACAGCATAAGCAGAATGTCTACGGAATAAAAAAAAGGATACCTGAGCAAGATCTCTTCCAGTGACAACACTGATACGAGCAGACAAGTATTGACAGAGAATGGCAGCAAAATTGAAAAGCAGCATTAGTGCTACCAGATAAAATCCATAATGGGCGGCACCTCCTTCGACAGTTGCTGCCCACTTTCCAGGGTCAACATATCCAATTGAAATCAAAAGCACGGGTAAGACAACCGGAAGTATCCGATTCAGAACACTTGGCTGATGGCTAACACTCGCTATCTCAGCTTCCATGTTATTACTCTGCACTTCAGACAGACTGTGAGTACTGGTACAGTGAAACTTTACGCTTCAAAGCAATAGAATAACCAGAAAATGCAAGCCAAGTTAAATAAATTACATGGCTGCTTAATACCACCACATCAACTTAAAACAATCACACCCTTCTAAAGTCATTCACCAACATATCAGCAACTTCTTCACTTGAACAAATCTGACTAATGCGAAGCTAAAACGAAAGCTGTCGTCTTTGAAGCACATCAATTGGTAGGACTGCATTCATCTATTCTGCACACATCAAATCCAGATGGTTCCCTTCTAAATACAATTACTGTCAATGTGAAGGCAAGCATAGGAAAATCCCAACACTAACTGTAATCATACAATATCAATATAATGTAGGCAAACGAACCAACTTGTATGCTTCTACAGAAGTGTTTTTACTCCCCAACAAATTTTCTTCTCATCCTCGTGTTCATGACAAGCAGGTTCATCTAAAGGATAAAAAACTTCCTCTAATAAATTGGAGTACAATAACAGACACTTGCTACTGCAATAGTCCAAATAACTCAGACAGATATCTCCTTCCACCCCACCTTTGACTTGTAATCTTGATTCAATGATTCAGATCAGTTCACTGCTCAACAAAAAATATCAAAACCCAAGTTTAAAAAACAACAAATTTCCAAATTTTGCATTCAGTTCTCTGGATAAAGCAATTGGTTCAAGAAGATCAACATTTAAGCAAAATTACATGCAGAATGTCACTTCACACAAGCTCAAAGCAAAAGATATAGACGATCATTGTTTACTTGGCATTAATAGAACCCACTAATGCCATCAACAAGTCCAGGCTTTCAAATCATTTGCAGCAAAGTCCATAAGAGTAATGCGTAATAATCCAAATTCCACATATAGCAATTGTATGATTTAACCATTCATTATTAAGCCATTTGATAGCGATTCTTGACAAGCTTACTCACCGAAGCATTAAACAATCAAAAGGACTTACACGAATTCAATTAACATACTACATAAACACTTATACTTCCAAAAGTTAAGTTACAATGACAATAAGACATCTCCAAGTCTCATAAGAAAGCCATAAAAATTTCAAACCCACAACCAACAAAAATGTAAACCCAACACAAAAATCACCTCAGATCTTCCCATAACATCACAAAAACAACCCAAAACAGATAACAAAAAATACAGCCATTAAATCAATATGACAGAAACCCTAATTCCAATCAAAACATATAAAAGCAAAAAAGAAAAGAAAAAAAAAAAAGAAGATTAAAATTCAATAACCATCCCACATATCAAAAACATTTGAAATCAGCTCCACGGATCTGATTCAGGTAAAATAAATAAATAAATAAATAAATTAGAAAAAAAAAAAAACCACAAACCCAGATACCATTTTAGCACAAATCTCGAGGTCGATTACAGTACTGAAATCAAAACAAAAATAAACATAGTTCCGTACGTATTAGGGTTTAGAGAAATGTTCAACCGTTACCTTTGTACGTCTGGTCTGTACACATACACTCTCTGTCCACATGTATCAATCTATATATCTATATCTCTCTCTTCCTTTCCTTTTCTTCACCTCTTTTTTTCTTTCTCTGCAAATCTATCTCTCTACCTGGTAAAGGGTACAAGTAGATCTTAGCAGGATCTGCTTTTATGAAAAAACAGAGTGAGTTTATATAATTTTGTACAGATACATAAAGAGAAAGAAATAGAAAAAAAAAAGCTCGGTTCCCACACAGAGAGAGAGAGAGAGAGGAAGAAGTAAAGAAGAAAAACAAAACAACTGATGTTTATGTGTATTTTAGGGAAGTCGTGTCCTAGAGAACGAAACAGAGGGACTGTAGAGAGAGAAAGATGAAATTTTTATAGAGTGAGTGAAGTGGGCAAAAGGTTTCACATCAAATGAAAGAGTTAATAAAAGCTAGAAAGATCAAAAAGACAGTTAGCGTTTTCTCTACTTTTTCATTTATAGCTGCTGATAGATGATCAATCGATAAATGGTCCCTTTTTTATGTTTTTTTTTTTCTTTTTCTTTTTTTTTTTACTTTCTTTAGCTGATTTATTTATTATGACTAGTCATGGACTCTCTGTTATGGGCTATATAGCGTATAGGTTCCTTCTCTGTGCCTTGTCAATTCAATAATTGCAATGGAAACTTGTGGATAATTACAGGGTCATCTTCATATTTCCATTATAGTAACGGCCTCCTCAGCTCTTATAGTAACCACTTGTCTCCTTCTTCTTCTTTTTTTCCATTTTTATATCGGTTTATCCATCTGTCGAGACAAAGCATGATGAATATACATAATCAAATCAGGGATCTATCGGGATATAATGAGTGAGGATCAACTACTATAAATACCCTGACACAATCGGATTAGGGATATGTCCAAATCCGATTGGAAATGGGATGCAACTTTCACCTCATATGGACTCTTAATAATTAACCTTACACTAATAAACATATTTTAACTTAGGAAAATCATTTCGAATTGGTTTAGTGGAAAAAAACGTTCGTTTAATCCAACAGTGTTTCATATTTGAGTCGTCGTCACTGTAGGGGTATATATAAAAGTATATATATTAAAATTGATTTTTTTTGTTTTTTTTTTGTTTTATGTTTTGTAAGTGAAAATATGGATTTTATATTAATGTTGATTTTTTTAAAAAAAAAAAGTTAACATTAGAATATTTGATTATGATAAATATATATCAGGTGTGATGCTGCAGTCATGCAGGCAGCATCTTTATCATGTGAATATAATTATTTAGGAATCCTGTGGGAGAATCACTTATATTTTATATAAATGATTTGTTTGATTTGATTGATGATGTGTTTTATTTTATGTGGAAATTTTTAATATATTATTTACTACAATGTCTATTGAAAAAAAAATATATTTTTTAAATGATTTTTAAAAAAATTTGTCAAAACCCTTTTTAAAAGTTTACACATTAATAAAATAAAATAAAAATTACTATAAATCAGCAAATTTGAAAAAGTAGGGTTTAATGGATTTTGGATTTTGGATTTATCTAAATCTAATGGATGTTGTCTGAAAAATGAGTTATATTTTTACATCTATTTGGGGGTTGGTACATGTGGAGAAGTGGGTGGTAAAAAAAAAAAAAGTGGGTTATTTAATTATTTCCAATTTTCCACAAAACAAAACAAAAATAAATAAATACATATAAAAGTCAGAGGAAATTGAAAAGGATACACAACCAAATCACCTTTCTTGTACAGAGATTTTCAAGTGAGTTTCAACCATTAATTTTCACTTGATGTTTTCTTGTAAAATTTGGAAGAATATATATAAAGATCAATCAAACATTCAAGGGGCAACTTTCAGCCAAAGTGGAAAAAAATAAAAAAAAAAAATAAAACAATTTCTTTAGACAGGAGTTATTGTCACAACTAACTCCATATCCAATTATTCAGGACAAAAAATAATAATATATATTCAATTATTCAAGAAAAAAAAAACAAAAACAATATTTTGAAAATTCTAACATATCAAAAACTTTTTTTAATGTTATTTTAATTTGATTAGAGCATCTCCAATCGTGCTGCATCACCTACGCCATCTTCAATTTCTAGCAAGAATCGCCTCTAACCCAGCTGCATTCCCTATGCAATTTTTGCTTCAATGAACAGTATCGCGCAATATACCCAGCGGCATCCCCTGCGCAATTTTTGCTTCGATGAACAGTGTCGCGCAATATACCTAGCGGCATCCCCTGCGCAATTTTTGCGTGACGCTGTTCTTTTAGCGCAACTTTTGCACAAATTTTTTTTTCTTTTTTTTAATTGTAAATGGGTTTTGATTGGTTGGAGATAAATATTTATTGACAAATAATGATAATAAAAAGGGAATAGTATAATATTTAGTGCAATGAGTTAAGAATGGAATAATGAAATAGTGTGAAAGTTGCATCAAAAACACTATTTGAGTTGGAAATGGTCTTAACTATTACATAGTGATGTCAGAAACAGCATCAATGGTTGGATAGTTATGAGATTGGAATACGAAGAAAAAAAAAGTTGTAATTTTGATTTTAGAATAAGAATTGGAGGCTTTTTTTTTTTTTTTTTTTTTTTTTTTAAGATTTCAATTATAAGCAACTTTTTACATGTAATTTAAATTATATATCTATATAGAGTTAAAACATTGTTGACTTTTTTTCCCCTCTCAAACAGTCGTGTAAGAAACAATTAAACACTGACTAAATAATTTGAATTAACTTACTTGTCTTGAATTGACCGGAAAGGTTAGATTTATCTGGTCGTTTATTATCTTTTCTTTACGTATAATCGCAACTAACACATTGTCTACCGCATTATCCATGTGATGTTTGTGTGTGTGTAAAATAAATAAATATTGGGTGCAGGATTTTCAAATGTTTTTTCATACAAAATCAATCATATAATGTTACATGGTGGATTTTATAATGTTATAGAATGATATGCACACGCTACGACAAGTGACAATGTCACTTTGTAACTAGACCCTACAAAATTAAACTCAACCCACTAATTCGACTCAAACCTATTAGTGGGGTTATTAACCCAGACAATAATTGTTGGGGTTTTTGTTTATCTCTTAAAAACTCATTACGACTCATTAGTTTAAAGAGATATTTAAATAAACATTTTTCCCGTTAAAGTTTTTCTTAAGATAGTTTTGATGTAAAAATATTTTTGTTTTCAATTTTTTTTTAATATAATTTTAGATATAATTATAATTACACTATAATATGTTTGTTTATATCTGAGTATTAATGCATTTTTTTTTATTTGTTTCTTAATTTTCTATTTTTTTATTTTTTTTTACAGTTTATTCTTATATTTCTTCTTTAATCAAATCAAATTATTAACTAATAATAATAATAATAATAATTAATGATAACAGGTTAAATGGATCGGTTAAGTGTTATCCATTAAAATAGTGAATGGATTAAATTATATATCTATATAGAGTTAAAACATTGTTGACTTTTTTTTCCCCTTTCAAACAGTCATGTAAGAAAACAAATTAAAGACTAAGGGGTCGTTTGTTTTTTCTACTTAAAACTTAATGGGTCTGAATCATAATTATTAAATTGTTTTGTTTATTTTTTTAAGTGGTAAAACAACTTAAAAATACCAAAAAACAACTTAAAATAAAAAGTAAAAAATCATGACTTTTCACTTAATTGTAAATCACTTAATTGCATTAAATGCAATCCAAAATCTTTTCTTCCGATACTATCCTCTATATATAATATATCTCAAATTTCATCATAATTATATATTATATAGAAACCTTTATTTTAATATATTGCTTATTTTAAATAGCTTTAAAAATAAAAAAGAACAATAATCACTTCTCATATTGGTGTTTAATATCAATACTTTATTATGATATTAGGGTGATGTATTTATATATTATTATTTTTTTAGAGTGTTTTGTGTGAGTTTTCCTACTGCCCATTTTATTTTTTGAAAAAAATAAAAACTTTTCTTTTTTTAGTAAAAATAAAGTTTGTTTGTAATCGAAGAAGAAGATTATGATCATGTGCTCATATATAATTATTATTTTTGGATTGTTTTTATTCTATATTATATGTATAATTGTTTAACATGGGTATAGATGTAAAATTACTTTTTTTCAGACAATTTTATTTGTAAAAAACAAACATGTTGACAATACATTCAGATATGAGAAAAAAAAAAAAAAAAAAAAAACATGTCATTTAGATTCAGATTTCAGTCACTATTCAGTCTTCAGCTAAATTCAGGACTATTCAATCTTCAGACAAAAAAACAAACGACCCCTAACTAAATAATTTGAATTAACTTGTCTTGAATAGACCGGAACGATTAGATTCATCCGGTCGTTTATTATCTTTTCTTTATGTATAATCGTAACTAACACATTATCTACCACACTATCCATGTGATATTTGTGTGTGTGTAAAATAAATAAATATTAGGTGCAGGATTCTCAAACGTTTTTCCATACAAGATTAATCATGTAACATTACATGGTGGATTTTATAATGTTATAGAATGACATGCACACACTACGAAAAGTGACAATGTCACTTTGTAACTAGACCCTACAAAATTAAACTCAACCCACTAATTTGACTCAAACCTATTAGTGGGGTTATTTACCCAAACAATAATTGTTGGGCTTTTTGTTTATCTCTTAAAAACTCACTACGACTCATTAGTTTAAAGAGATATTTAAATGAACATTTTTCCTGTTAAAGTTTTTCTTAAGATAGTTTTGATGTAAATTTTTATTTTTCAATTTTTTAAAATATAATTTTAGATATAATTATAATTGCACTATAAAATGTTTGTTTATATTTGAGTATTAATGTATTTTTATTTTTATTTGTTTCTTAATTTTCTATTTTTTTTTTTTTAACAATTTATTCTTATTTTTCTTCTTTAATCAAATCAAATTATTAACTATTAAAAATAATAATAATTAAAGATAACAGGTTAAATGGATCGGTTATGTATTATCCATTAAAATAATGAGCATATTTGGGTTTTCATTTCCAAACCCAATAAATCCGATAAAGTAAAATTTGAGTAGATCAATTTATAACTCGACACGTCATTTAGATAAATATCATAGATTATTTCATTATTATCTATCGCCATCCTCTCTAGATTTTACAATTGTGTGAATAAAGTTTTTCATGGTTGAGGAATAATAAAGCTAGACGTGGTGTGAATTGAAGATGAATCGTCTTCAACTTGATGTGATAATAAGTAAAATGTGGATGGCGACACATTTGGCTTCATCGATGCTTTCATGAATAGCATGTAAAAGCCAGAAGCAGTTTGCCAAAAAAGCAAATGGGTGAAGTTGCTATCTTGGTTAAAACAAAAAAGCTGATGTGTAATTGCTTTGACTTTTGACTTTCCAATAAAGCACCAAATTTTGGCTTAGAATTTAAGGGGTATTTTAATTGAAAGTGGGAAACCATGCAGGTCCCATCATCAAAAACATATTACATGCCTTCACTGATTCACTCCCTGCCCTATACATATCCAAAGAAAATTTTAATCCACTCCATCTTTATTAATTGTTTCGTTGCATCAGTTTCATAAAACGTGTACCACTTCTTTTTTTTTTTTTTTTTCAAAACACATAGAAAATTTATGGCCAAATTAGAAACATCGTGCCACCACACAATGTGACCCGACAGTAAAAAGATTCATTCATTCAATCCGATAATATTTCAATTGGTTTGAATGACAGAATCACCGTAGGACTTTTGCCATAAAAATAAGCACGGTTTCATAAACAAAAGCACATATCTAATTATGTAGGTTTTTATGCTTTTGAGAGTTGATTAACAATGAGGCTCATTTTATATCTTTGACGTTTATTTTATATTTTCGAGATTTATTTTATACATTCATAACTAATTTTTATGATCAAATCTACAATATTATTGATAGGGTATGAGCCTATGAGGGGTCTGTTGACCTTGAAATTCTATCAGGTTTTGATATATTACTATATTAGTAACCGTTGTAACCATATTCATACGTAATTGGTATTGTATTCAAAAACTAGTGTAATTGGACGATTTAGAGAGCTGTTAAGACCTATCAAAATCAAACACGATAATACCCTACTTGAATATCCAATTCTATAATCGGAAGAAGAAGTTGGACTTCCAACAAAATTGTTAATTAATTAAATTTTCGAAAGATATGTGATTATCCACATGTCCAATTATAACAAAACTTAAATAAGAAAGAGAACTCAACCCATATCCAAATCCAAAAACTTTTTGAGTTTTCTTTTTCTAACACTGAAAACCAGTCCTTGTCTCTCCACATGCATGATCTTTTGGTCGGCAATTCAATGCAACCCCTTAATTGGCTTCTAAACTCCATGCATCTTCTTCGTATACTTTAACAACGATTAATTTAATAAATAATAATTAATTAAGGGACATCAATCGAAGCACACAGCAAGTTCAATGAACTTGGATGGCCCTATTATTTTACCATCCTTAATCTGATAATTAATCAACTAGTTACCCATTTAAAGCCACTGAATCATCTGTCTCCGACAGTTAACTATGCAGTTAAGGCAGACAAATCACCCAATAGACAACATGGTACAGGTCACTAAGTTGCCAAGAATCTAGTTTTGTCTTCTTTTTTTTTTTGCTTTTTTCTTTAATAGATTCAGATTTTTTAGGGTTTTGAGTTCTTTTGATGATCAGTTTTCCAGATCATTAATTTGGTTCATTGTATCTAAATTATATTGTTAGAATCAGACTATTAGTGCATGTAATTCACTGGTGGTCGTGACTGTGTGTGTCATTTGGTATGTAATTAGTGGGGATGATGACTTTTTATTGACTCGTAAACCAATGCTAATTTATTATTGATTCTCCATGATTTAGGGAAAAATAAATAAAAATTACTCTTAACACGTTATTCTTAACGAATTGTTTGAACACTTTCCTTTGATCTTTGTTAGAGAGTTTCGAATCTCACATTTATCTCTTAAAACATAAAGTATGGATACGCCGTTCTCCATATTGTGAGAGTTGCATTATGAACTGTATTTGTAGTGATTGATATTATCAGTTTTCGATAAACTTCTAACCTGATTGACATTATTATTTTTTAATTTTTTTAAAAACCGCTCTTCCATTTAATTTAGTATTAATTTATTATGGTTGTTATACTTGATCGAAGAAGTTTATGTTTATTAATTAAATCTTTTAAAAGTTAAAATAAAATTAAAATGAATCTCTGTTATGTGACTTTACACTTGAATCTTTTGGGTTGTTGGCTAAAATTAAAAAGTGATTTTGATACTTTTAAAAGCAGGTTTTCACATTCTTTAAAAAAGAAAAAAAAAAAAAAGGTTTTCAAATAAGTAAATCACTTTTAATTATTTCTAAAATATTTTATCAATATAGATTAAATATTTGTTTTATAAGATTGATCAAAATATCAAAAGTTGAAACATCATAATTCAAAGTATCTCCACCGCAAAAGTGATTTGTATAAAAAAATCATTGATATGACAACAATATCAAGAGACTTGCTTTATATGTGACATAAAGAAAGATTTCATAGACAATCAACTTAAAATATGGTATCAAATGTTTCTGTTTAAAACATATTTATTTTTAATCACGTGTCCAAATTATTTATTATTTCTTTACCAAAAATAGATGAAAAATTAATGTCAATTTTAAATACTCGCCGAGTCAACCAAAAAAATAGCCGTGCAGGCCATTTTTTAATAGGTTGTCTATTTATCTTATGTGATATTTTTTTTTTTCACAAGCTACTCTTACATCGGAGATGCTATCACAAGTGTCTATTTAAATATTTGTGATTAATGCTCTTTAATATATATTTTTATATAAATTGCTCTTTTTTAAAAACTGCTCGGTTCTCACACCTCACTCGTAAATTATAATCCTCATCTAAATTTAGTTCATTTGGGGCGGATTAGAAATTGTTGTGTTGTGTATACATAGACATAGATATATCATAATATCATATACATACATACAATGTTTAATGTTTTTTTAGATACCAGTTACAGTGAGCTAACTCGAACTTTAAATATCTAAATAAATAAATTAATAAAAAACAAGAATGATATACAATCCAAAAAATAAAATAATAAAATAAAAATAAAAAAAATCAGCCAAAAATATGACAAGGAAATTATCATTACCATATAAATTTATCTTTACTATATCATCCCATAACTTATTTATTAATGACAATTCACTTCCATGTAATTTGGATTGATTTTTAGATTATTTTTTGGACTGAATAATATTAACAAAAAAAGTAGTAAAACATCAACCAGAATATATCTAAAATTCTCCATATTACATTTTGTACAAAAATGATTAAGCCAATGAGCTCTTGCCAATGTAGAGTGACTTTATAAAAGGAGACTCCATCTCTATAGTTCAAACCCTATGGCATGTGTGAATATATGTAAGTTTTCATAGTCCCACCAATAGTGTGGATGTTGTCCCACAATGTGTGGTCTCTCTCTCCCCATTTGTGGGAGCTACAGTCTGTTATGTATTTGTAGAGCTCAATCTCATAGGTTCCGGTGGTTGTTTATGTATTTGTAGAGCTCAATCTCATAGGTTCCGGTGGTTGTTGTATGATAAAAAAAAAATGATTAAATGATCATATAGCTTCATAGTACATAGCTGGCAGCCACGTGTCCAACAATACTTAAAATGTACGGAATATATATCCTCAGCAGATTCGATTCAGTCCACGTGTCTCCCTTTCCTGTTACTATAAAGGAGGAGTAAAATCGTAAATCACTATCTTTATAATGGGCTATCCACGTTGTTGTACACGTGTCTCCGCCAACGAGACACTGTATTGGCAGTTTTATTGCGCGCTCCGTCCTCTACTCCCGTGTGTCCGATTTTATTTCTTCGCTTCTCTCTTGTTTATCATATCACATGCTTTAATAATTGATTACAATATTTTAAGTCTTAAATTTTTTTTCTTGTTAATTCAATATGGAACATTAATCGTATTTTATTATTCTGTGTATTAAAAACTCATGTTTGGATTAATTAAAGATGGTGGGGTTGCTGAGTATTTTATTAGGGATCATCGGTTTCGTAATTGGAATTCCGATCGGTCTCTTCCTGGGTTATTTCTTATTCATTTACTCCGAGCCCACTGATGTCAAGGTAATTTTTTTTTTTACCTTTTTTTTCCCCTTCATTTTTCATTTTGTAGTGATTATTGTTTGATTATAATGTTGATTATTTGTTTGATATTTACATGATGTTATGGGTTATATTTCTAGTTTACATGATGGGTTTGTTTCTAATTATGTTTGGTGATAGTTCAGTCACAAGTGGGATTTTTTTGTTTTTTTGTTTTTTACAATAATCTGATTATTTGTTTGTTTTATGAATGTTTAGATTCTTTAAACTAAGATTGATCATGGATTTATTATGCTTTCATTTTGTAAATTTTAGCATCATATGAGGTGATTTTAAAACTGAAATGCATTTATGTGTCAAGCAATTAAGTAAATTTTGAGTTCACTGGTGCTTAATGTTTGCAGGATCCAATAATTAGTCCAGTTTACGAGTTAGATTCAAGCTCTGTGCTTGATCTTTTGCCTGAACTTCCTCTGTGGGTGAAGCAACCCGAGTATGAGCGAGTGAGTTCTAATTTTGTTTTTGATTATACTTAATTGTAACAATCTTTATCAATTTTGGTTGAAGAATTCCTCGGTGGTTTTACCTGTATAACCGTGCAGATTGACTGGTTGAACGATTTTTTTTCTGATATGTGGCCTTACCTGGACAAGGTTAGGTGAACAAGATTCTTTTACTTGTAAATCGAGAACATACTAGTTTAAAATAAAAAATGGTATTGGCATTGAAGTTGATTGCAATTGTCTATACAAATAGTTTGTTAAGGTTTGAGTTTACTTCTTGTGCAGGCAATATGTGGTATTATAAGAAGCAATGTGGAGCAAAACGTTTCAGAGTATTGTAGCAAGTTTTTCGTAAATTCAGTAGATTTTAAGAGTCTGAGTCTTGGAACTCTTCCTCCGGGAGTTCATGGTTAGTATATCTCCTAAAGAATGGATTTAAAAGAAGTTAGTCCTGCTAAATCTATTGAATTATGTTTGAGATTGTTATGGTTTATCGGCATCACTGCAACTTATCCGTTGGATGAATTGCGACTGCTAACTGGTGTACTTTTGACAATAAATTTAAGAATGAATAAAGTTGTATAGTTTGTCAATTATTCACCACTTATGAAAGTCATCTACTTCAGAATTCAATTTGGTCTTTTCGTTTGATTATTGGATCTTATTCATCAAATTGCAGGTATCAAAGTGTGCCAAACTAATAACGATAACGAACTAGTACTCGAGCCTGCAGTTAGATGGGCTGGAAATCCTGACATAACCCTGGTGTTGAAATTATTCTCTCTACCAATCACAGTACAGGTTGGGATAGCTATTAAACCAGATCTTAAATCTTAACTATATTTTAATCATGTGTTTTGAGAACTGATTTTAATAGCATTTGACACAACTCCTGTTCTTCATTGTCTTTATAAACAAGTCAACATGTCTTTATTGACATTAAATAAAATGAAGTTTAGTTATCTCAATAAACTATGTCTTAGTTATTTAATTAGTATTGCTTTGTTTTTTTCATGATGGTATCTGAAGTGAAGTAATCAATCATAATGATAGAACCTGAAATAAACATATATATTACCTAACATCATTTTCTTGTGTATTGAAGATGCCTCGTTATTATTAATGCATTTATACGACATCTATCTAAAATCGTTTTCATGCTCATTGACAGCTGTTGGATGTACAGATAAGTGCAGCACCGAGAATAGTTTTGAAACCTCTTGTTCCAGCATTCCCTTGTTTTGCTAACATAGAAGTATCTTTGATGGAGAAGGTAAGTGATGGTGAATTTGACAAAGTTAGAAACTTCTTGAAATATTTTATTGTGCATGACACTTTCGATTCATGAACTTCCAATCATGTAAAATGACACGTAGATCATCAATGACCAATAATTCTGATGAATATATGTTAAATTTATATGCAGCCACATGTTGACTTTGGACTGAAGGTAGTGGGGGGCGATATAATGGCTATCCCAGGCTTGTACCGATTTGTACAGGTGCTCTACTTTCTTAATCTATGTGGTTTTGGTCAGGCCATCTGTTGTTACAATATTTGGAAGATGGTTGACCTTCTTCTCATCTATCAGTTCGATGAGTTCACTACTTTTTGTAAATTGAATTCACAACTGATGCTGCAACACTTGTAAGTTTGACTTTAATTTGTAAATATTCTAATGGAAATTATTTAAAATATCTTGAGCTTTCGGTTGACCTTTCACTAACAGCTGACATGAATATAACACAAGAATAAAATAGAGAACACGTTTCGATCTACTACTTGTACCTTAATCAGCAAACAATGAGGAATCCCACCTACTTATCTAGTTTGTTTATTATTTCAGTTGACTTTGTATGATTTCTAAATATCTTGAATCTCTATCCACATTCTTCTATATTTGATCACTTCACTAGGAAGTCATGTTCGGTAGACAGTTCTTCACTTAATATGCAGACAGTAATTACCAGTTGTAAGATGTAGATTGTCTGATAGGATGCTTTTTATTTGTAATATTAATTGATCCTGATAAATTACATAAAACATTTGAAGTTTTGGCTGTTTTTAGTTTGAATCTGAGAAAATTACAGTCACAACTAGACATAGAATCTTTCTGTACCGAAATGTAATTACTGTTTGTTGTTAGCAGGAAACTATAAGAAAACAAATTGCTGGCCTCTATCTCTGGCCCCAAACACTTGAATTTCCAATTCTGGATGGTTCAGTGTAAGTAAATATTTAACAGCAGTATGTTTTCAGGAAAATCTAAATCCTAACCTTCATACCATTTTATCTGTAGCAAAAATTATTATGACATTTTCACCTTTATTCTTTGACCACTAGAGGAGCTATAAAGAAGCCAGTAGGAATATTGCATGTAAAGGTTGTTCGAGCATCCAAACTCTTGAAGATGGATATATTCGGAGCTTCCGATCCCTATGTTGAACTCAGTTTAAGTGGAGAGAGGCTTCCTCCAAAGAAAACTTCTATTAAAATGAAGACCCTGAACCCTCAATGGAATGAGGACTTCAAACTTACAGTGAAGGACCCTCAATCTCAAGTTCTCCAGTTACATGCCTATGACTGGGAAAAGGTTTAGTACTCAATGGTCTTTTCATTGGCAGCTACTACATTATAAGTAAATAATACGGCTTGAATTAAATGTCTTTTGTCACTTTTAAGACAGTCTGTAATTGAAAAATAAAACTGGATTTAGCAAGCACTTGACCTTATAGGAAGTATACAACGGAAAACTACTAAAAAATCTGTCAACACTAGTTCATGGGCGGTGTTTGACATGTTCTTCAGGGTTTTTTTTTTTTTTTTTGGTTAATGCGTTGTTCTGGGAAATGACTTGATATCTAATATTTTGGTCTGTATTAAGCCTAGTTGCATATCATAGTTATCGGAATAATAATCTACACCTCATAGAGCAGCATCGATAACCCCTTGTCCTGTTTTGATTTCCAGTTTTCCATCAAAATAAGTGATGGTTATGAAACATTTAGAATTCAATTGGAATGTCACAAGGTCGAACTTATTCAATATGTTAGGAACCGTGTGTGGACTGCACGTTAATATTTTCATATTGGTTTCACAGGTTGGAACACATGACAAGTTGGGAATGCAGGTTGTTCCTCTGAGGTCTCTTGCTCCAAATGAGACGAAAAAATTAACGCTCAATTTGGTCAAGAACACAAATCCTAATGATCCTCAAAACAAGAAATTCAGAGGGCAACTTGTGGTGGAGTTGAGGTTTAATCTCTTTTTAGAAGATAGTAAAAAATTTAGTGGCCCTCTAGACAAATATTTGAGGAAGGAAAGTGAAGTGGGAAGGTCATTTGAATCTGCTTCTTTAGGAGCTGGATTATTATTGGTTACAGTTCAAGGGGCTGAGGACGTCGAGGGGAAGAATCACAATAATCCTTTTGCTATGGTTTTATTTAGAGGAGAAGTGAAGAAAACCAAGGTGAATGTTTTTCTACTTAAGATCAATAAATAAAAAAATCAGGGGTGATTAATTTGTGATCCTCATTAAACTTTGTTATTAACTAGATACAACATTGAAGTGCATTGTTTCCTACTGATTATTTTGCTTTTGTTTAGACGATCAAGAAATCACGTGATCCATGTTGGAATGAAGAATTCCAGTTTGTGCTTGAAGAGGCTCCACTGAAGGAGAAAATCCGTATTGAAATCAAGAGCAAGCGAAGAGGAATTGGTTTTCGGCAAAAGGTTATACCTTCTTATTTTGTATACAGTTTTTCAGGCTTAGGTTCCCCTCTTTAATTCAAAATGAAACTACATTATGCGTTCTTTGTGATTTATGCAGGAATCACTGGGATATATCGATATTAATCTGAATGATGTAGTGTACAATGGACGCATCAAAGAGAAGTACCACCTGATTAATTCGAAACACGGAGTTCTTCATGTTGAGATGCGGTGGAAAGCAATATGATTAGAGAAGCATCAATCGTCCCAGTTGTCTACACTGTAAATTATTCAGTTTTTTTTTTTTTAATCATCCACTGACCACAGGGTTTTCCAATTATTTTCACTTTTGATGTAGTGTATTTGAGCATATCTTTAGAACCACATAATAGAAATACAGGAAAAAAAAAAAAGAAGAAGAGGTTCGACATGAACACATGTTCTTCATCGTAACTTGTAACACACACAGTCACACAGCATCATCTATGTCAAACAGTGTTGTGCTATCCACCTACACAGTACAATTTTGTAGTCCTCATTCTGTGGTGAAAATGCAAGTAGATGTTGTGTGTGGGCGACAACAAAGACATTTTTTCCAGCTGGGTTGAATTTCTGTTCTTTGGATAGTCTACAAACTAAGCCAACACAGTTGTGTATGAGTTAGGCATTGATTTTTGTCCAAGCTTTCGTGTGCCGAAAGGTTTTCGAAACCTTCAATTGTGCGCAAAATCTAGACAAAGAGCCGACCTTAGGATCATGTGGAGGTATAAAATTGGTTCCATGGCCTTGAGTAATGATCAAGCTTTTGTATTTGGAAATTTTATATCTTGAGCTTTGTTATTTTATTATTATGTATTTATGTGTGTGAGACTAATTGAGTTTATAAAGTGATGCATATTTGCCATCTTTTACAAGCAAGAAATCACTTTTCCATGTAATTATGTAAATGTCAAACGGGTGGAGTTAAGTCGTAATTTTTAATCTCAACTGTGTTTTAAGGGTCAACCACGACTGTCCAGTGCCGGTTTGGAAACCCACTGGACTAATAATTACATTGATAACGAAACGGATTGGGTCTGGATGGGGATTTAAAATCATGTAACTGTTCCGAAATTAAATTCGGGATTTGAAAATAATACCAGCCTTATACCATAACATCAATTGTACGGTCCATTCCTAGCGTGGCGGGTCCCCATAGATCCTCGGCGGATCAATCAGAAATTTTAACATCCCTAATCCCCATAGATCCTAGACCAATCAGAAATTTTAACATCCCTAATCCGAGCCTACCCTCAAGCCATACCATACGACCCTCCATAAACAACTGCGGCCTACACGACCACAGGGCAACTGCAGCCTACACGATTATAGGGCTTGGTGGGCCGGACCTGTAATTTAAGGGCCGGTCTTGGGCCGTTCGGCCCATTTAGTAGCTCCAGTGGGCTTGGGCTGAAAGTTGTATTTGGGCTAAAATTGAAATTTCATTGTCGAACTTGTACCCTAGTGTACAACACGACGATGCAGTGTTACCAAAAAACAAAGAAAAAAGAAAAATGGAGCTGCCTAAACCCTAACGGCCTAACTCTGCAACAAACAGTCGTTCTCTCACTCTTTTACCTGTAAACCAACATCCGATCAAAACCCGCCAATACAAACCCATTTCACATACCTTCTATAAAAAAAAAAGAAATCAATTTCACCGATTGAAACGCTTCTCATCAATGGCCTGTATCTCCATTTCAAAACCCTACCAGTTAAGACCTAGGGTTTATCCAAACGTATCCAGAGTCCAAAGCTCATACTCTCTCAATCTTCTTCATTTCTTCAGCTCAACCCATGACCAAATCCCAGAAGCCACCGCTCCAAACCCGGATCGGGTTCAAGCAGAAGAAGGGACGAGAATGAACCAGGAGCTGGAGCAGAGACAGAGCCAGAGCCATAGCCAGAACCAGAACCAGATATTCCCAAGAGGTAGGCGACGAAACACAGAAAAGTTAGAGGACTTAATTTGTAGAATGATGGCAAACCGAGCCTGGACCACCCGGTTACAGAACTCGATCCGGGGTTTGGTACCCGTGTTCGATCACAATCTGGTTTATAATGTCCTTCACAGTGCGAAGAACTCGGAGCATGCGCTCCAGTTTTTCCGTTGGGTGGAGCGTTCAGGGTTGTTTAATCATGACCGTGAAACCCATATGAAAATGATTGAGATTTTAGGTCGAGCTTCGAAGTTAAACCATGCTAGGTGTATTTTGTTAGATATGCCTCAAAAAGGTGTCGAATGGGACGAAGATATGTTCATAGTGTTGATTGATAGTTATGGTAAAAATGGAATTGTTCAAGAGTCTGTTAAAATTTTTGACAAAATGCAGGAATTGGGTGTGAAGAGGAGTGTTAAATCTTATGATGCTTTGTTTAAGGTGATCTTTAGGCGTGGTCGCTACATGATGGGGAAGAGGTACTTTAATAAGATGCTGAAGGAAGGAATAGCGCCAACGAGGCTTACGTATAATATCATGATTTGGGGGTTCTTTTTGAGTTTGAGGTTTGAGACTGCTATGAGGTTTTTTGAGGATATGCAGAGTAGAGGGATTTCGCCTGATGTGGTTACATACAATACAATGATTAATGGGTATAATAGATTTAAGAAAATGGATGAGGCAGAGAAGTTGTTTGTGGAGATGAAGGAGAAGAATATCGAGCCTACAGTTATAAGTTATACTACTATGATCAAAGGGTATGTTGGCGTTGAGCGAGTTGATGATGCTTTGAGATTGTTTGAGGAAATGAAGTCATTTAATATTAAACCAAATGATGTTACATTCACAACATTGATTCCGGGGTTGTGTGATGCGGGGAAAATGGCTGAAGCGCAGATTGTCTTGAAGGAGATGGTAGAGAAGTATATTTCTCCAAAGGATAATTCCATCTTTATGAAGCTGTTGACTTGTCAGTGTGAGTCTGGGGACCTGGAAGCGGCTGCAGATGTGCTTAAGGCCATGATTAGGTTGAGCATTCCAACAGAGGCTTCACATTATGGTATCTTAATTGAGAATTTTTGCAAGGCTGAGATGTTTGATCGGGCAATTAAGTTGTTGGATAAGCTTGTTGAGAAGGATATCATTTTGAGGCCACAAATTTCTATGCATATGGAGGCCAGTGCTTACAACCCAATGATTCAGCATTTGTGCCACCATGGTCAGACTGGAAAAGCAGAAGTCTTTTTCAGACAATTGATGAAAAAGGGTGTTTTGGATCCAAGTGCCTTGAATAATTTGATCCGTGGGCATTCAAAAGAAGGGAATCCAGGTTCTGCTTTTGAAATTATTAAGATTATGGGCAGAAGGGGGGTGCCTAAAGATGCAGATGCTTACAAGTTGCTTGTTGAGAGCTACCTGAGGAAAGGCGAGCCAGCCGATGCGAAAACAGCTTTGGATAGTATGATTGAAGATGGGCATCTTCCTGATTCATCGTTATTCAGGTCAGTGATGGAGAGTGTGTTTGAAGATGGGAGGGTTCAAACTGCAAGCCGTGTCATGAAGAGCATGGTGGAGAAGGGTGTGAAGGAGAATATGGATTTGGTTGCCAAGATCTTGGAAGCTCTTTTCATGAGAGGTCATGTTGAGGAAGCCCTTGGACGAATTGATCTACTGATGCAAAATGGGTGTGCTCCCAATTTTGATAGTCTTCTATCAGCTCTTTCCGAGAAAGACAAGACCATTGCTGCTCTTAAGTTGTTGGACTTTTGCTTAGAGAGAGACTGTATTTTAGACGTTTCAAGCTATGAGAAGGTGTTGGATGCTCTCTTAGCAGGAGGTAAGACCCTCAATGCATACTCAATATTGAGTAAAATACTGGAGAAAGGAGGGATCAGCGACTGGAAGAGCTGTGAGGATTTGATTGCCAGTCTTAATCAAGAAGGGAACACAAAGCAAGCGGACGTACTCTCTAGAATGATAAGGGGAGGGGATACGGACCAAGGGAGCAAGAAAGGGAAGAAACAAGCTGCAGTTTCCAGCTAACTTTGCCTTATTTTTTTCTTCTAGTTTTTATGTAGCTTTTAAGTAGAGAGTTCATGCTGGAATTTCAGTTCCAGGACTTTTTTTTTCAACTAGTTTTGTTTTGAGCAGAATAACTTCAGAAAAATTTACTGTAACCGGTTCTGTTTTTTGTTCTGAATTGAGTAGTGCAAGTCCTCTACACGAGGAAGTTTATCTTCGACACGCAGCCGATACTATTTTTCTTTCTTGTTTGGGTGTTTTCTTGAGGTTATAGTGATCATAATTTGACTGGTTTCATGACTATTGTTCTTCTTCTTGTAGACAATCAAGAGCTTTAAACCATGTAAAATGTCTAAGCAAGGTTGCAGGTGTGGTGTGTCTTCCATGTACACGATTGGCCACACTAATAATTCTCAAATGGGCCAAACCCCAATTGTGAAAAACACCAAGTAAAATTGTCTAATGTTAGCCCAAACTTGGTTGAGATTCTCAGCCAAAATTTGCTGCCTACTACTCTACTAGCAGTCAGCAGGGGATGATGCCAAAATCGGCAGTAGGGCAAGAGGGTTATCCATTTGTCAGCGAAATATCTTCGCATATCTGTCGTTTACTTGGATGCCAGTCTGCATCTTATCATCCAATTTTGTGGGTTTTGTGGCTAAAACCCTAACGTGCCTCCTCCAATGGCCATTCAAATTGCACGGTCATGATCTCTCAATTTTTTTCATCCAAATTCTAAGTGGGAGGCAACTTGCTTCTCTACCTTAACCTAATTGGGACTTCCAACCACTGCGTGACCAGATGATTTGTCTCCATAAAATGTCACTTTGATCCTTCAAATGTTGATATGGGTTTCACACTTTTACTTTACTTCCCCACCCAAGTCCCCTACTACAAATGAAAAATTGCAAAAATAACATTATAAAGTTGTTAATTTTTGTTTTTATCATATACAATGTGTTTCATGTTTTTAACCATATAAAATGTGCAATGCCCAAAGGCCCCAAATTGTCTATTAGTGTTTGAAGGCAGCACAGGAGAGAAATTACAGCACCTTAGACTTAGAGGAAGCAACGAGGAAGAATACAAGAAGACATCGGCACAAAAGAAGAAGAATCTTGGTTTCCAACTGAGAGAGATAAAAGTGAGAAATAGAAGGGTTAAATGTGAAATTCATACGTATATCTTGTTTGAGTTTTAGCATAAAATGCATATCGACTTTACGGACTCATTTGGTGCGCGAGATAAGATGAGATTATTTCCATATGATGAGATTGGATTAAATAGTATTGGACTAAATTAGTTCCTATCCCATATAACAAACATGATATACGTGAAAATAGAAGTGGAGGAGAGAAAGAGAAGGACCAAAAGAGAACGGTCACTTGTTTATGATATGTATGCCATGTAATCCATACATGCCTTGCAAGTAATGGTATCAGATGAAGGACTTAGTCAGAGTTGTTTGGCAAAATAAATCAGTTAGAGTCGGTTAGAGTCAAAATAAGTGGGTGCTTGTTTCCATATTTCCCATTGGTTATGCAGAAAGTGCAAGGGACTAAGCACATAGATTTCTGCCCATTATTTCCTATTTTGGTATTGTCATTTTGTTAAGTTGTTGCTCATTCGTGTAATATGGCCATAAATTGTCAAACCATGCTTGAATGAGATTATGATGAATATTAATTGTTTCCTTCCAAACCTCAATTCTTCTTTCTTCCTTCTAAATTTTCCTGTTCTTTCATAAGTGAAAAATTGAACACAACAGTTTAACGTTTGCAACACGAAACATTAAAACATTTTTCCCTACTTAATTTTTTCTCTAAAATCTTCAACAATTGATACAAACAACCAAAATCCAACAAGTAAAAGGACCTCAACTTAAAAGTTTTATGGTGAGATTTGATTGTTGTAGAGTTTTTGATTGTAGGAGAGAAAATAGAGATAATACAAAAGGTTAAGGAAGAAAATGAGGGACATTAATGTAACTGTTTGGCCATGAATTGAAATGAAAATTTCAATGGTTATTAAAAACATAATAAACATTTTATGTGGTCAAAAACAAAAACTAATAATTGTATAGGGATAATTTCGACATTTTACCCCATTTCAAAAATAGGATATTTTGGTAAACGGTAAACCTAAAAAGAAAAAGAAAAAAAGAAAAAAGAAAATATCTATCCAAAACTCTATCGGAAGTCCATAAATATCTCTCATAATTCTCCCAACCCCTTGTTTCAAAAACCCTACTCATCATCTATTCGAAACACTAACCTTATCTCTTTCCATTTTTTTTTCTTGTTTTCTCAGAAGAAGCCATGTCTACCACTTCAGCGTCTTCGCTTGTCCTCCCGTCTCTCAACCCCAAAACCATATCTCTCTACAACCCTAAACCCTCTTTTTTCTCTTTCTCTTCTCTTAAGTTCCATGCCAAATCCATTTCTATTTCCTCCACCGTTTACCAGCCCTCGTCTTCTCGTTTTGTCAGACGCGTTGCCGTTTCCTCTGAGTATGAACAAGATGAGGAGGTTCTCAGCGATGGAGATGAGGGCTCTAGTTTCTCTCCTGACTTGAAACTCTTTGTGGGTAATCTTCCTTTTAACGTTGACAGTGCTCAGCTCGCTGGCTTGTTCGAGACCGCTGGAAATGTTGAGATGGTCGAGGTACTACTTTTGCTTATTTCAATTTCATTTCTTTTTTCAGTTTTATATGCAGTTAATTGAATTATTTGCTCAAGGAGGAATAAAGAATTTTAGTTGTCTTTTAAGGTTTTAGCTTTTATTTTTGTTTGTTTTGGAGAAAAATGTTTCCATGGAAGCAGTAGTCGGCTTGAAGAGATAATTTCATGGTGAAACTGATTGAGGGTTTAATTTGATAATTTCCCATGTTGACGACTCACTGAATTGCTTTGATGTGCTGAATATGTTGTTTCTGTGGCAGGTAATTTATGATAAGGTTACTGGAAGAAGCCGAGGGTTTGGTTTTGTGACCATGTCAAGTGCTGAGGAAGTTGAAGCAGCTGCTCAACAGTTCAATGGCTATGTAAGTGAAGTGATTACATTCTGTGTACTTCATTTGGTTATGTGTTGTTGTTTGTGGTTTTATTTTTTCTCCATTTGAAGATTTAAATGCATATGTTAAGGTACATATCCCAATGAAAGATAGGATTTTCAAGAGTGCACCTCTTTATTGGGATTTTATACTTGGGTTCAATATATTGACTTGTGTTATTACATAGATCCGAAGGTAAATCAATTTTTGTGTTCAAAAGCTTGTTCGAATTTTGAGTTGAGTCATTGACTTTTGAAAGTGGATAAAGCATCATTTTAGAGTCGAAGATAATCTGTTCGAACTGACTTTGTGCTGTGTTTTTATTTTTTTGAAGATTGTGAAAATTGTTATACCCCAATCAAAACTTGTGATTTATATATTACAAGGCTATGTCCCATATTTAAGTAAATTGGTTATTTTAGCTAAGTAATAATCTGTCACAATTTGCAGGAACTTGACGGCAGGCCCTTGAGGGTAAACGCTGGACCTCCTCCACCTCGTAGGGAAGAATCCTTTTCTCGAGGGCCCAGAGGAGGCCGTGAAGGTTATGGTGGTGGTAACCGTGAAAGTTATGGTGGTAGTAGCCGTGAAGGTTATGGTGGTGGTAACCGTGAAAGTTATGGCAGTGGTAACCGTTCAAGTTTTGGTAGTGGTAACCGTGTTTATGTCGGTAACCTTTCATGGGGCGTTGATGATCAAGCTCTTGAGACTTTGTTTAGTGAGCAAGGGAAAGTTGTGGAAGCCAAGGTGGTATATGACCGGGAAAGTGGTAGATCTAGGGGTTTTGGGTTTGTGACTTACAATTCTTCTGACGAGGTTGACAGTGCAATTGAGTCCTTGAATGGTGCTGTAAGTTCACTACTCCTTTTTTCTTAAAGCTATATATGCATTTCTATTTTAACTTTAGGTTTGGATTACTCTTTACTGATATGAAGATTTAGTTTTATATTGCTAACTTTTATATCCTTTATAAATTCATGCTTCTGAATTTCTGTGTTAACTTTATTGTGTATTTTTTTTTATTTTATAATTATATTCGAGAAACAAACAATTGACATTTACTTATAACTTACTTTTAATTTTTTTTTATTTATTTATTTATGATAGGAATCGTTTGGCTAGAACTTTTGTTGAAAATCATTTATGTTATGGTCTGCTGAGACAAACAATCAATTGGGATACTTTCTGCATTGCTTATATGTTTTTGATTAACTTAATTAATTATTTGGTTCCAAACATCCAATTTCTGTATATAGTATTTGGACAATGCTGATCGGATATTAAGGTCTACTAGGCATTGTGGTACCAATGTGATGTCATTATGATGAAGTGAACGACCTTTGGAACTGATACATCATACATCCATTCTGTGTCATGCGACTCATGCGGCTGTATTCTTATAAATTTATTGTTTGCTAAATCAAAACCAAATCAAAAGTTCGATCTTATTTTTTGTTCCTCTGCTGATGTAGGGTTGGCAATGTTTTGTTCTTTCCCTACGTCAAATATCTAAAAGCTTCTTTTATTCTTCCAATATTTGGTTGGTGCAGGATTTGGATGGTAGGTCTATTCGAGTCTCTGTTGCAGAAGCTAAGCCAAGGCGTCAATTTTGAGTTTTGCACGTTTCCAAAGTCAGCCACAGGCCACATGAGAAACTTTGGTATGGCCTACTAATATCTGTTATGGGGGCCTGGAAAATGAGGAGCCGCTATGTTTTGCCTTTCATCCAAAATTTGCAGCATATGGTTTACACCAATTTTCATGTTACATTGCGGTGAGTTGATCTTTTGATGCATGCCCATCTAGATGAACCTGAGCTAAAATGTGTCAGAATTTTTTGATGCATGTTCTGAATACAAGGATTCTGATAAGAAACAAATATGTATTCTAATATTTAGACGTCGTTTGGTAGAGTTGGTGTATGAAGTATTAAACTGTTTTGTCTCCTCCACAATTTTCTTTTAGTAAGATTTCGCGATTGTTGAATGAAATTTTGTTAAATTTAAACCAGAGAACTTGCATTGGGTTAGTTTAGTATTCCAGCAGGGCAATTCCAGGTGTTTCTTGACGAGGCAAGTCTACTCGATTTCCTTTATGAGTTCGATATATATGATTCTATCTGGATGAATGATCGGATTCATATGAATATGATTGAAGAACGAATGAATTCATTTGTGTCCAGGTGCTTGGGAGATGGTAGTTTTTTGTCTACACAGAGAGTCATCTTCCCATCACTACTGCATATCTGGAATAAGTTTGGATAATGGTATGAGTATTTAGTACTTGAGTTCTTGTTGGGAGCTAGAAGTTGTTCCGGTGTTTTAAAATATAATAAATAACTGAAAAAAACAACTCTTTCTCCAAATTGAAGGACATCAAATAGACAGATATGTCCCATGAGAACATTATTTAAGTAAAATTACTGGATGGATACTTCAAAGCATATGAGATCTCGTATCCGTGTGTTGGATTTGAGATACAAATCAGCCTGTTGTGAACACATAAATGAATTTAATTAAAGCTGATGTGGGAGAGTTCACACTTCACATGCATACCACTTATAAATGAATTAATTAAAGCAAACGTGGACTTCACATTAAAGCATATGTGTGCTAGTCTCCTTTTGTTTGATCCAATTTGATTATTCATCAAAAGTGGACGGAAAAGGAGGGAAACGAAATGATTTTTTTTCAATAGTACGAAACTAAAGAAATACTATCCTCTCCTCTTCTTTACCCCATAACTTTTCGTTTCATTTCATTTTTCTTCTGTCAATCTAAACAAAAGTGTTAGTAACAGTTGTTATAGGTATTCTTGCATTTTTATCAATTCCATTAATCTCTTTTCAGTATTTTTTTTTCCTCGTTATGAGCCATTAATGAAACAATTTCAATTGAGTTGGTTTGGTGTAAATTTTTAGTAAACACTCTATGATTGGTTCCAATCATGTCCTCTTCTTCAACTATTATAGTTTTAAAAAAAAAAAATCAATAATAAAAAAGTAATACTATATAACACAAATAATATGGTAAGTGAGTTGTCTTACGAATCATTGAATAACAAATCACTTGTCATATCTTTTTTTTTTTTTTTTTTTTTTTTGAAGAGAAATTTCATTAAAGAAACAAAAAGGATTACAGCAGTCTTAGGTATTCCCCCAAGACAATCGAAGCCACATTAGGTGGAATCTCCTCCATCCAAAAGCTATCAGAAGGGATACATAAACCAAGCTTAGCCATACCATGGGTAGCCATATTGACATTTCTAGGAATGAAGCACACTTTGCAACGAGGAACAAACTCCATTAGATCGAGAATATTAGAGATTATTAGGCCAACATCAGACATGGGAGCTTCCCCTGAGTTCACAAGAGACACAACCGCCTTAGAATCTGACTCAACAACACAAGGCTAAAGACCCGAGTCATGAGCAAAGTGAATACCTCGAAGAATTGCAAGGGCCTTAGCCATAAGAGGAGAAAAACTCAAAGATAGCACATGGGCACACGACGCCATGACAGTTCCATTGCTGTCACGAATGACAGCACCAGTAGCAGTCTTCTTCCTAACCTCATCCAAGCATGCATCAGTGTTGATCTTGAACCACCTAGCATCAGAAGGCCTCCACGAAGGGACACTTATCTCGCCCAGAACCAGAGGCACTTTCTCTTCCTTAACATTCACCTTACGGAAGTCCTCCAAGTAAGTTTCAGCCCAAGGTACAATGTCCTTAATAAGCACATCTCCTGAATTATAAACTCGAGCATTTCTGTGAAACCAGTTACGCCATAACACCAGACAAAAGAGTTCCATGTCATTAGGGGATAAAACACTCTTACTCTAGATCAAGAAGTCCAGCACATACATGTTCTCAGAAATGGCCCCGCCTTTAAGCAACCAAAAACTGCTTCTAACTATCTTCAAACCATGGCAGCTCCAAAGAGCATGGATAGAAGCTTCCAGCTTATTAGAACAAAAAGGGTACCATCGGTCCACAACTATCCCACGTTTTGACAAGTTACACAACACAGGTAACCAACCTTTGCAAGCTTTCCACACATGCATTCTGACTTTAGACGGGATTCTCAGACGCCAAAGATACTTCCTCCATGATTCAAAAGCACCAAGTCCCGACCCAGAAACAGAGGATAGAGACATGGAGGCACAACCAAGGTGATATGCACGCTTAACTGAAAAAAGAGCCCAACTTCTCAAAATGCCAGAGAAGAGAATCCTGGCGACTAGAAGAGGAACAAGGAATGTTAAGAATGGCCTCAACATCATTAGGTAAAAAGAATCTCAGATCAAACCAACATTCCAAGAACCAAGGGAAATCTCTTCCCCTTTCTCATTTTTACAGCAAAAAAAAAAATAATATGAAGTAAACAAGCTTTAAAGAGCCAATCGCCCAATACATAAAATACACACTTACAGATAAAGAGATCAAGTTGGCAATATTAACAAAGTTCATATCACAAACATCATCAATACAAGCGAGGAAATAGCTTAAATAAGACAAAACTAATGTGGGGTAATCATCACTTAAAAATGATAAAGGACAAAACCTTATCCGGGTTTGTTAGTTTGTAATTTGTAATTTACGAAGTTAGTTTTGTAAAATGATAAAGGATAAAGAGATCAAGTTGGCAATATTAACAAAGTTCATATCACAAACAGCCTCGATACAAGCGAGGAAATAGCTTAAATAAGACAAAACAAATGTGGGGTAATCATCACTTAAAAATAATAAAGGACAAAACCTTATCCGGGTTTGTTAGTTGTGTAATTTATGAATTTGCTAGTATTAGGTTTAAAAAATGAGACTGATGAGTACCCACCCCAAGAATATAGTAGGAGCTACGAATAACAAACTACCAAGAGACATCTTGAACAAACAAGAAGACATTATAGATGTGAAAGAAATGAATATACTAACCTGTGGATGGCTAATTTACTATATCCGGTAAGCAACATGAACTTTTGAACCATCAGAAGAAGATGATGAAGGTTCTAGACAAAATCGAGATTCAAGGGAGAGATAGAGAAAAGGGTCGGTGAAGAAGAGGTGCTTGGTTAAACCGAGAAGAAGTTTTGTTTTTGATCGATCTGGGACTGTCACAGAAGACAAAATGGTAGGATCGAGTTCAAGAGATGCTAGCATGGGATCAAACGAAAATAAAGTAGGGCTCTTTCTCTGATTATAAAGATTAGAAAAATCCCAGACTACTTACTCTATACTCCTTTTCTACATTGCTCTCTTCACTCTCTCACTTGATATCCCCAAAAAGATCTCTGAAACCAAAAGATTTTTTACGATCTTCTCTCTCTGTCTATCTCTCAGTCAATCTCTCGCTTTCTCTTTTTCTTTACTTTTCTTTTCTTTATTTTTGAACCAACAGATCTCTATGATATTCTCTTCTCTCTCTCTCTCTCTCTCTCTCTCTCTCTATCTCTGAAGTCTGAAACCAATGTTTATTATAAGTAAATAAATTAAAAATAAAGGTCTCTCTCTCTCTCTCTCTCTCTTTCTCTCTGAAGTCTGAAACCAATGTTTATTATAAGTAAATAAATTAAAAATAAAGGTCACATGATAATGGATTAATAACTAAAGTGGTCATCTACAGCCTTCATTCAACAAATCTCTTCCCCACATAAAAGTCTTCCACAGGAAAGAACTCGAAGAACCACAACCTGCATCCAACATCGAAGAGTCCTTGAAGTAGCAGTGCTTAAGGACTCTAGCAACTAAGGAATGAGGGTTTTGGTGAAGTTTCCAACTTTGCTTCGCGAGAAGGGCCTGGTTAAAAATTGTGAGGTCATGAAAACCCAAACCCCCACCATCCTTACTACGGCATAACTCCACTAATGAATCTTTCTTTTCTCCTCATCTGAACACTACCTAAATCTGGCACTAAGCTTATGAAGATCAGAGATAAGAGCTTTAGGAAGTCTGAACAAAGACATGGAATAACTGGGAATCGGTTGGACTATAGCTTTTAATAGAACTTCTTTTCCTCTAGTCGAGAAAAACTTGCTTTGCAAGCCTTTCACCTTATCCCACACACAATTACGAATACTAGCAAACAAATCCTTCTTATTCTTACCAACAAAACTCGGGAGGCCAAGATAATGCTCATGGCAAGCCACAAGCTAAACCCCCAGAATATTTGCTATATTCTCAGCGCGCTACCTACCAACCTTTCTACTCACACAAAGGGTCAATTTTTAAAAGTTTATGACTTGCCCGAAAGCACTAGCATAATAGTCTAGAATCATTTTAATAGTGCGGCAATCTCTTTCCGAGGCTCTTGTAAACATCTTACTATCATTAGCAAAGAACAGCTGGGAAACCTTAGGACCTTCCCTACTGCACTAGAATCCTAATAGCTTTTTTTTTTTTCTCTTAACATTGAAAATTAAACGAGATAAACCCTCAGCACAAATGAGGAACAACTAGGGTGACAGTGGGTCCCTTTGTCTTGAGCCCCTAGAAAGCTTGATCGAGCCACTAACTTCCCCGTTAATTAACAATGAAAAGGATATAGATCTCACACAATGCATGATGCGATCAATCCAAGCAACCAAAAAACCCAACCTAGCCATCATACTTGACAGAAAATCCCACTCCACCCGGTTGTACACCTTAGACATATTCAGTTTTAGAGCCAGCGCACCTTTCCTACCTTTCTTCCTTCTCTTAAGAGCGTACATACACTCAAAGTCAACAATGACATTGTCAGAGATCAGTCTACCTGGGATAAAAGCACTCTGAATTTTAGAAATAACATCATTAAGCACACCTCTAAGCCGGTTGGCTAGAGACTTTGCCACCACCATATAAATAACGTTGCACAAATTGATAGGGTAGAAATCAGATAAACGCTTCGCTTTTTTCACCTTGGGGATCAAAACAACAAGAGTCTCATTAACCTCCTTAACTCTAAGACTGTGGTTAAGCACCCCCAAACAAGCCTGAGAGATCTTACCTCCCATAATGGGCCAATGTTTTTGGTAGAAGAGCGCCAGAAGACCATTGAGGCCGGCACCTTCATAGGATGCATATCGAAAAAAGCCTTCCTAATCTCCTCCATGGTGAAATTGGCATCAAGAAAGGCACTTTTCCCTGGCGATAAGCACGGCTAGACACATTCCAACACCCTATCCAAGGAAAGAAGGGACGGTTGTGTAATGCAAAACATATTCAAAAAAATATGATTCAACCACCTTTAAAATGTTAGACTTCGAGCTCCTCCACACACCAAACTCATCTAACAAACCAATGATCTTGTTGCAGGAGCACCTCACTGATGCTTGCGAATGGAATAATTTATTATTTCTATCACCATTTTTCAACCAGTTCACATGAGACCTTTGATGCCAATAAATCTCCTCCTTATCCAGAAGTTGATCCAACTCCATTTCGATAGCTTTAATATCCTTCCAAGAGCCAGGGAAAATCGAGGAAGAAGCCAAATGAAGATCAGCATGCTTCCTAGAAATATCCTTCAACAACTCCCGTCCGTTTCTACTGTTCCAGCCACGTAACTGATCAATGCATTGCCAAATTTTATCCACCATTCCATGCATATTCAGACCTTCCGCTAAACCTCCCCACACCTTCTAAATAATATCCGTACAGTATCTTTATCAGTCCAACATTCTTCAAAATGAAAACGTCGCTTGACACCGTTACCACGATAATGACCTGGATCTGTAACAGCGACGTATCTAGCAAAATGGGGTGGTGGTCCGACTTCCAGAACTCAAGGTGACTCACTGTAGCATTAGGGAATAAATCCCTCCAAAGATCATTAGAAACACACCGATCTAATCTTTTCTAAACCATGTCAAAGCCTTCATGTCTGTTTGACCAAGTAAATTCCGGCCCCCAAAACCCCATATCCATTAACCCGCACTCATCCAAAACAAAACGAAAGTTGGATTGGTTTTTTGTCTGATTTTTTGAGTTGTCTAAATAAAATAAATAAATTAAATCATTATTTCATAACCCAATAATTGCATAATTGTTTTTGAACAATTACAATAAATTTGGGGTAACTTCATCTTGTTGTCCATTTTCTTTTTGAATTTATGAAATTAAATGCTACGTCTATAACATGAATTTGTGTATATAATTCATAGTAGAAAACTATATTATTCAAATACAAAAATACATATATATATATATATATATTTTAGAAGGTTATTAAAAATTCAATTATTGGATACTAAAGAATTTTGTTTTCTTATGGAATTTAGACATATATTTTGCAGGCAGCTAGAACCGTACAAGTGACCCGTCATTATCGTTTGTTTCCATATTTGATGGTGTGAACTGCGGTTGATGAATGAAAAGTATAAAACACACTCACCGAAATATACATCTTTTTCAACGTAGATAGATTTTTTTTTTACGCGACTCCCATTTTTGTCCTCCTCCTATCTCGATTCTGGTTATAATCCAATTTAGTTCTCTTCATAGAGATTCTCACTTTTGGTTTGCAAAGTTCACTTTTTTATTATTTACACTGTTTTTATTCCGTTTTTCCCCTTTATACTGTCTACAGGGAGAAAAACTTGTGTGGACAACAACTGTTAACACTATCTATCTCCTTCGATGGTGAGTCGGTGACATTAAAGTATTTGGTTAGAAGTGAATTTAATGATTTTATAAAAGTTGAAAATTTTCAAAACCCCAGTTGGTTTTAATGAGACAAAAGCCAGAAGCTGGTTCCTTGACAAATAACTGATAATAGTGATGTTTTTGTTGACTGGTCTTTGCTTCTTTATACCCTTCTCTGTATTCTTTTATGGGGGAATTTCTCTTGACTCGGTTTTTAAGTCCCATGAGCTTTTATGGTTTCAGTCATTTTCAGGGAAATCGGTTGGGAGCTGAGAGGAAGACATGGAGGTAACACATAGATATGATTGTAGGTTAATTGTTTAGTTGTTTGGTTAAATGGTTCTGTGGAATGATATCTCGTGACTTGTTTTTATCAACTTGATTCTTTGTCTTCCTATCTCTGTTGATTAAAACATTGTTGCTTTCTCATGTTTGAAGTTTCTGGGAATAAATATTTTGGAGTGTTTTCTGTGATCCAAATCTGTTCTTGTTGTAGCTTATGGACAGCTTTTGTACTTGAGTAGTTGATTGAGGGCAATTATTGTAATGCAATTAGTCCTTTGCCTGAATTGAGAGTAATAGGACTCACGAGATTCTATTAATTTACAGAGAAATATAGCTAAGAAATGAACCTTTTAGACTTGTTAATAGCTGATGTAGTGAAAACCAAATTGATTACTTTTTATGTTCGCGTGATTCTCAGCAAACTATGTAGGGAAAGTTGTTTGATTTTTATGGTTGAGTTTTTGCATCCATGTATTCTTGATAAATGCCCTGATATTTATATTTCATGGCAGATTAAGTTCACGGACTGAAGTTTAACACTTGTATCCTTGTTTTCCATGGCTGCCGGTAGATTTAAATGCGTAAGGTCTGTCCTCATATCCTTTTAACTGGTTTAATCGGTTTGCAATTTGGAATATTTTTTCTAACTGGCTATGCTACCTGTTGCATTTTAGTACTATGAAACATGTAGGTTTTCTTCAATGAAACTCTTGATGTATAAATTTCAGATTTCAAGAAGATTCTGAAGCAGCAAAGTTCACAATACCCCAAAAGGGTTATATGTCAAAGTTTACCAATAAATTCATGGCGAGATCAGTGCCTGAGCTGCACTGGAAGATGGGGGAGAAAGATTCAACAAGAAGGACGCGCCGGAAGTCGTGGGAGAAAGATCCAACAAGAAAGACCTTTCGTGAAAAAGAACTTTTAAGAGTCTTCTCTGAGGATTATGAGGTTGTGGAGAAGTTGGTATTGGATCCTAGAGGATCTGTCATAAGCAGATGGAACAAAATTTTCATTGTAGCATGTTTGGTTTCTCTTTTTGTTGACCCTCTATACTTTTATTTGCCGAGTGCTAAGAAGGACATGTGCATTGGGGTTTCAATACCCCTTGAAATCGCTCTCACAATTGTTCGATCATTAGCCGATGTATTTTACTTTGCTCAGATTTTTATTCGATTTCATACAGCTTATGTTGCTCCTTCCTCTCGTGTATTTGGGAGAGGAGAGCTGATTATAGACTCCCAAAAAATTGCTTCAAAGTACCTTCACAAAAGTTTTTGGTTTGACATATTGGCTGCTCTACCCCTTCCACAGGTATGCAACTTGATATACTAAGTCTCCTTTTGTGCTGCCCTTATTTTGTTCTAAGACTCTTAGATGGATTGAGCAATAAACTTGCTACCACTTTATTTTTTTTTCTTTGAAATAATGGAGTATGTTTTTGCACATTTCAGCTGTTGGTTTGGGCTATAATTCCTCATTTAAGGGGTACTTCGATGGTCAATACAAAAAATGTCATTCGCTTAATCATCATGTTTCAGTATCTCCTGAGGCTATATCTCATCTTTCCGCTTACATATCAAATTATCAAGGCTACTGGGGTCGTGTTAGAAACAGCATGGGCAGGAGCAGCTTATAATCTAATGCTCTATATGCTGGCTAGCCATGTAAGTTAATACTATTTTTCATTTATGAGACAGAAACCTGTGAAAATATCATTCGCTGTATATCAATTAAATATAAGAACCCTGTGATTTCCATATGGGTTACATCTGAACATCTATGACTTAATTGATGTTAGAAATTAATCATCAGTTAATTTTATTCTTCTAGTCAATAAGTTCAAGCAGAACATAAGTTGATTCCATTCATTGCTTCTCTTTTAACAGGTTTTAGGAGCCTGTTGGTACCTCTTATCGGTTGAACGGCAAGAAGAGTGTTGGAGAAAACTGTGCAGATCTCATCGCCTGGATTGCTTTTTTGGGTTTTTTGACTGTCACCTAGTTGATGACTCTGTTAGAGCTGCTTGGATCAAATCAAGCAATATTTCAAGTTTATGTGATCCGAATGCCGACTTCTTTCAATATGGTATTCATGCCGATGCAGTGACTTATGGAGTGACGTCCTCCAGGTTCATTGAAAAGTACTTCTACTGTCTTTGGTGGGGCTTGAGGAATCTTAGGTAATGAGTCAGTGGCTATGAAGCATATATCGGAAGAAATCGTCCTATTTTGGTTACCCTTGTTAATTATTATCTAATGGCACTAAACATGCTCTAGAAATTAGAATAAACTATGATTAATTGCAGCCATATATGTTGAAAACTAACCCATTTTCTGCCAAATTTTGCAGCTCTCTTGGCCAGAACCTCTTAACAAGTACTTTTGTTTGGGAAATAATTTTTGCCATCCTCATTTCTATTCTTGGACTGGTGCTTTTCGGGCTGCTTATTGGGAATATGCAAGTAGGTCTAGCCATTAATTGTATTTCTGAATAACCAAAAATCACATAACACTGGAAATTTTAAATTACATGTATGCAATATCGTTTTTTATAATTTTAAAACTCTCATGCCCTTTTACTTATCAATAGACATATCTTCAATCTACAACCGTAAGACTTGAAGAATGGAGGATTAGAAGGACCGATACAGAAAAATGGATGAGTCACAGGCAGCTTCCACATGAACTGAAGCATAGTGTACGAAGGTATGATCAGTATAGGTGGGTGGCAACTCGAGGAGTTGATGAGGAAGCGATACTGAAAGATCTCCCCATGGATCTTCGTCGAGACATCAAGCGCCATCTCTGCCTTGATCTTGTTCGACAAGTAAGTTTTATTGTCTTTTATCCTCCCATTCTATGAAAAATAGGGGAATTTTTTTTACAAGTTAGTATGTTACGACTTATGACATATACAACAATTTCGTAGGATACCGTATCCAAGAACTTGTAAATAATACAAAAATAACAATTGTTCCTAATCTACTAAACATTTGTTATGATAATTGTGAAATAGGTACCACTCTTTGATAGGATGGATGATAAAATGCTAGATGCCATATGTCAAAGATTGAAGCCTTATCTATGTACGCCGGGCACCTGCCTAGTTCGTGAGGGTGATCCTGTCAATGAGATGCTTTTTATAGTTCGAGGCCACCTAGATTCTTACACCACAGATGGTGGTCGCTCTGGATTCTTCAATTCATGCCGCATTGGCCCAGGTGACTTCTGCGGAGAAGAAATGCTTACTTGGGCCCTTGATCCTCGTCCTAATGTCATCCTCCCTTCATCCACACGCACCGTCAAAGCTATTACCGAAGTTGAAGCTTTTGCTTTCATTGCTGAGGATTTGAAGTTTGTAGCTTCTCAATATCGCAAGCTACATAGCAAACAACTCAGGTACACATTCAGGTGTCACTCGCCTCAGTGGAGGACGTGGGCTGCATGCTTCATACAAGCAGCTTGGTTTCGCTATAAGAGAAGGAAGGAAGCAGCAGAACTTAATGAAAGAGAGAGCATATCCTCAGTGCCTGAATCCGGAAATGAGCAAACAGTATCATCCTTTCCCTCATTGGGTTCAGGCAGGTTTGCTTCTTTCGCATCAAAAATGGCTGCAAGCACCAGGAGAGGCGGAAGCCAGCCTTGGACAACAGATTTTAGGAGAAGCGGAAGCCTGCGTTGCACAACAGATTTTGATATTCTTTCATCTTTACAAAAGCCAAAGGAACCTGATTTTACAGTTGAAGATAGGTGAACAGAACACTGTTTAGTTTGCAAAGTGCCCTTTCTCTTCAGTTCACCATTATTCTGCTAGTGGAGGGCACTTATTTAAGCAAAAAAAAGCTTGGATTAAAGTGTACCAGTAGTACCCACCCTATGTAACTTGGTGGAAAAACCGTTCATTCAGTCTAATAATGTTCCAGGTTTGAGTCACCGACTCACCGTACCACATATCATATATCCACACAAAAAAAATGTACAAGTCTATGTTACAAAAAAAAAAAAAAAAGAAAGGAAAAAAAAAAAAAAAAAAGCCCAGTTAGATTAATTCTTAGAGTAGACAAGTTCGGTAAGTATTTGAGTGATATCTTGTATAATAATGTAAGGATAACTGTTTAGACTGTAAATCCTATAATACAAGTATAATGTTATATTGAATTTTATTTTTCCTGTACAACTAGAGAAGTATCAGTAACAAAGTTTTGAAATGGATCTCTTTGTATTTTCGGCCAGTTGCTCTTGTTGGGTTTATAGTTTCATACTCATATTGGTCATAAATCTAAAACCTATAAATGTTTAATTTGGGTCATACATTTATCTTTGGTGGGTTTCAGTCCCCTGAGTCTAGACTCTTTTTAACATTCAAAATCCCAAAGGTTGAGAATGCCATAGCCCAAGGTCACAGTCAGAGAAACTAGAGGTGTCAAATGGGTCAGATAGCCTAAGCCCGGTCCTCAAATTAAGGGCCTAACCCATGTTTAAGCCCTATACATGCTTTGTTGATATAATTCTAACGACATATTATGCGTTCATATTTAATATCGTTTGTTTTTTTGGGTGAGTGTGCGCATGCATGTTACATCCCTACCTAGTTTTAGGTTATTTGTTAATCAAGTTTTAGTCTTCCTAAAAGAATCCAAGGATTTTGATACAAACCATGCCTTGAAATGAAAGACATTTATGTTCTGTCTACGAATAAGGAAACTATAAGTAATGCCACTATGAATATCATTAAAAGTTCGATAGTGGTTTAAAATAAACGTTAGCGTAATGATTATTCATAAACTTGTTGAAGTACAGTAGTAGTCTTTGACTTGAAGTTTAAGAGAAGCTAAGCTTATAATAATTAACTTTGTGGAAGATTAATCTTATTTTATTAGATTAAAATTTAAAAATGAGTCTGCAGCTTTGGTTAATTAATTAATATTAAATTACATAAGAGATAATACATTTGTCTCTACTGTTGAGCTCTTCCCTTCTCATTATATCAACTTTACTTTCCTTCAAAATTAATGGGAGATATTATATATATATATATATATAATATGATGTTTTCTTATAGCTTTTCAAGAAAAATGTCAACTTACATTATTTTGAAGTTGATAATTAATGATTATGATTCATTTTCATGCATGCTTGTGTTTTTTTCCACACTCCCCTACTTTTGTCATTATGTTAACCACAAAGACAAATCAAATCCACATATCAGGAAAATTAGAGAGTGAAGAAGTACACTTTGTAGATTATTATTGGATTATTATAAGTTTAATTTCAAGGCGATTGAATAGATCTGATATATATGTAATCTTAATCTAGTTTCGTATTGTAATTAATTTTTGATTGCTTACCGTATATATTTTACGAGGTCTTGAAGGGAAAATATTTTGATATGAGATGGACAAGGGACAAGGAAATGGTGTGGTAGACAAAGTGATGGGGTGGAACATATATAAAATAAGAAACAGGATTAAAGATCAATGACAGAGGGAACCATAAAAACTTAATCAGTCAGGGACCTCCATATGACCATATTTTCTGCTGCATATATTCATCACAGCCTTTCTTCTATTTTTCTTTTGTTTTTCTGCAACAACTTAATTAATCACCAGTCTACAGTGGTCCCACCAGGCATGGTTGGACCCACTGTCCATGTCAGACCACTAGAAGGAACGTTTGTCAAATTAGTCAGCAGAGTTTTGGCTGGCCCACTTTGACGACTAATCAGTAATCACCTCTCTCAAACTCAGATTGCTTGCAGAATTTCTTTTCTAATGAAACAACAAATCCAATTCTTAATTCCAATTAAAAGAGAGATGGGCATATGGGAGACGATGATGCATTTTCTAATCTTTGCTGTTTAAATCTTTGTCCCGATCTTAAACGCTTCAAGATAATACACTTTAAATCTCAACCATGGGTTACATTTTACGGTTGTCGACAAATATGTTGAAATCAATATAAAGATTAGTTCAACTGAGAATCTTAATCTGAATGGTAGTTGAGCTCCCCTGGAAAGGGAGCCAAACAAGGTCCCACACAAAACAACATTACTACTCCATTGCAGGTTTTTTTTTCTTTTTTTTTTCAAGAGAGAGTGTGGGAGATCATTACATTGGAGAAAAGCCATTGAATATTCATGACTTCTGCAGAAATTTTTTATTATAAGGTTGGAATCCCAAAGGCATCTGAATTATTTGCTTGACCAACAATGTTTTATTTTACACTTCCAACAACTACTTGTTCTCCAGGTTGTCCTTCAACCTTTTCATTTTCACTCTCTGTAAAATTTGAAACCATAAAGTGTAAAAAAAGTAGTTATGTTTTCATGAATTCTAGAAGGGGTCATTTTGATAATTATAATGTTGGATTCAAACGAAGAAGAAAAAAAAAACCATAATGTTGTCCAAATGAGATTGTCTCCAAAAGTTGTTTTTAGGCCAAATTTTTTGGAAATCTCTCTCAATCTCTCATTGAAGGAGAGGCTCCTGGATTATATAATGCTAAGTTTGGGAAGCAGACATGGAGGGCGCGCATATGAAATAAGTGCTTCCCAGAAAAGCTGATAATGGCAACTGGGACCACCACCATGCAGCCATTTTGGAAAAGGGGAAGATGATGATGATGATTAGACTCTGCTTCTCAACATAGTTGATATCCTTTCATGTTTTTTTATTTATTTATTTATTTTTTTTTTTGAGGTTTTGAAGAATGCATTCTTGCAAGCCAAACAAACTCCTCAGATGAAGAAGAAGAAGAAGAAGAAGAAGCTTTAATTTCTTCTTTTTCCCTTAAATCTTTAACAGCAAAATAATCGATTCTACCATGTGAGGAATGATTGCGAGAGTTTTTCAGAATTATGATTCATGCACGCCCACATTTCAACTTGCTCATGGTCATCTTTGTTTTTGAATCTAACAACGATAGGATCAAGTAGATCTTTCAGGATCTGACATGAACAACCACTGCAAACACGATTCGGAATTTGAATAAAAAGACTTAATTCATTGGTTTAACATGTTCTCTAGTAGAAATTGTCTGAATTCTGAAAATGCACCACTACCTCAAATAACTGGCCAGAGTTTCTCAATTAATTAACATCATGTAAACGCTGCACTTGTTGACTCAAATGCTGCTTATCCATAATTATTTCTTAACAAGCTTTATAACAAGAGAAATGTATGAAATTAAGAGTCGATCGAATTCATTAATCAACTAGTTAAGAGCATTAAGACTTCGATCTACCGGGATGTAAAAATGTAAATCGAAGCATGGTGAACATATGTGGGCTAAGTTGGCCAAGAAAATGTCCCGAAAAAGGGGAACATGACTACATGAGTCTTTAAGGAAACCATAACATCATCAACCGCTAGCTAGTCAAGTCCTTTTCTTACTAGTTACTACTACTTGAATTGATCCGCATCTTCATCTCTACCTCACGATATCAATCACTATTTAAATCTGTGTTTTTTTTTTCTTTTTTTTTTTCTTTCTGTATACTACCGGGTACGTTAAGTTCTTGTCTGTTTTTATCACTTATCACTTAATAGGTCTAAAATATGAGATTTGTTCGATCATTTTCATTATAAAGATATATTTGGTTTAATATATTTTAGAATGGTCGAAGAAGAAGGTATATATTATCGATCGATCACTCAGTTTCATTAATACCACCATTAACTCTTAATTAATTCTGTTGTGTTGCTATAAATTCAATTATTATATAACATTATCGTTTTACTCGCCCTAGCTACTCAATTTACAGTATTATTTCACATCTGCATGCCCATTTATTAATGTTAATTTCATCGAAAATCACTCGGATTTTCCATAATTGGTTATGAGTTATCTAATAATTTCGAGTTAATTAAAGACAAACGTAAATATAATGAAGGGTCAACACAACAATACATACGTACTAATTAAAGAAGAAAAAAAACTAATTTAATATTATAATGATGTGTTTGACTTAATCAACTGTATTAACTGTCCAAACGGTTCCTATCAACCAAAAAGTGAAATGTGATGTCAGGTGTGTGTGGGGTGTGATGGAATCTCAATTCTCATCAACTTTTTCAATGGTCCAAATCGAATTCCATTTTGTGATCTTTCTTCAAAATTCAAACCTGCATTTCCATGGTGGAGGAGCCCATGCACATGGGGACATCGGGGTGTTTTGTTTTGTTCTCAAAAAAAAATTCTATGTCGAAAATTAACTGCCATGATTTGATAGCCCAATATTAGGTTGTCAATATTCTATTTCTTCCGGTTTGTGTTAGAACATGGTGGGGTCTTTTCACATTGATATGTAAAATCAATCAATTAACTTAAAATATTATTAGATTGCTGGATATTTTTGAGAAATAAAACAGTCTAGTGTATTGCTTGATTAGTTCAATAAACAAATTGAATATTACTTGTTTATATATGATTCTAATTTAATTGGTTCTTTTGATAGTAGTTTAATTAAAGTGAAAGTTTCACTGAGTTTTAAGAGTTAAAGTGAAAGCCCGGTGTGGTTCCGTTAGTTTTGTTCCTAGAAAAGCAAATCATATGGCTCATATATCAGCTAAAAACAGCCTCTCATGTGATGAGGATTTGTTTTGGCTGGAAGAGTTCCCAACCTGTATTGATTCTTTTAACGCGGCTGAATGTCGTGGTTGTTTGTAAGTTTGTTTCCTTCAAAAATATATATATATATATATATAAACCTAACAAGTAATATAGAATAGATAAAACCCTTTTATCCACTATTAATGTAAAATATTATTTAATTTTTAACATTTAAAAAAATAAAAATCGAGATCTATTATTGACCATATTAAAGATATTATTGACCATATTAAAGAGACGATCGATTTATCTTTTTTCCACCCTTTGTTTCAGGCTTTTTCATGAAGAAACTTTGGATCTTAAAAAAGTTATGGTTGAACATCAAGAAACCTGTGACCAAAAAACAAAAAGAAACTATCAAAGGCAAGCATGCCGAGTTGCCGACTACCACAGTTTTTTTTTGTCTAAAAAAAAAATTAATTAAACGATACTTTTCACTGTCGGCATGCATTAGTCACGAAGGAAAAAAAAAAAAAAAAACAATAATGCATGCAATAATACCTAAGAAAATGAAGAATATTAGATCAATTTTTAATTCATTAAATTTACAAAATTAATTCTCACAAATACAAAAATATCCAAACTTAACTAATATATGATTTACTATCAACTTTTTTTAATAGACGTAACAGTACGAACTTAAAATATTGATAAACTGATTGAACGTTTTTTTTACCGTCAAGCCACATTAGATAGTCAACGAACAATCTTGTTTATACAAAAACTTTTGTCTCCCGTGCATGTAATCCGATAGTGGTAATGTAAAAAAGACTTGGTTTAATTACATGCATGAATGAGTGGATAGTTCAATTAAAATAATCTCATGTTTATTACTTTTTCGTTAAAAAAGAAAAGAAAGAAAGAAAAGCTCTTCAGGACTTGAAAGGGAAAGAAGACGAAGAAGAAAATTAAATTAATCGTTCAGACATAGAGATAAAGACATAAAGTTAAGCTACTTTTTTCCATATTCAGTCACAAAAGCTAACACTTGCTCAGTCCAAAAAAAGAAAGTCACCAACATGCATGAGTCATGACTCTAGTTTTTCACTTTTAGCTATAAGTCTCCATGAAACCCCTTCAAATTAGGCTTTTATACATCCACCAACCAAAACACTCTGCTGGTGGCGGTGCACCTGAACCTGTCATCTTAGAAAAGCTAGGGTAATGTACGTACTCCATATCATGCAAAAAAAACAAATATCTATTTAGAATCACGTACCGAAAAAAAATATATACAGGATCTCGTACCTCATACTTGATCAATGTTATATATATATATATTAGAAAAGCTAGGGTAACATATACAGAGCCGATTAAAGCTATAGTCAACTAGGATCTCGTACCTTATACTTGATCGGTGTTTTATATATATATATATATATATTAGAAAAGCTAAGGTAACTTACGTAGGGAAGGTAACTATCTAAGGCCCCATCTAAAATTAAGGCCCTATATTTTCATTATCAAAAAATATGTGTATATATATATCTTAACAATTAATATCCAATATTTTTCTTTCTATTTATTATTAAAAAAAATATCTCTTTTTTACTTCTAAATTACCTTTTATTCCTATTTTCATATAAAATATTTTTATTTTCAAGTAAATCATATTTAAGTGGACTTAAATACTCATTAATGTATTTTTTTTATTCAAGTTTCAACGGTTAATTTTTTATATTATAAATTGTTAATAAAATATATTGTTTTATATATTATATATTCAATCAAATCCTTCTATTGCAATTTGTAAATTGAAATCAAACATGCTGCAATCAAACTCTCTTACTATATCTTCTTTCTATCAACATTCCGACCTTCCAGGTTTTATTGTTCTAAACTCAGATACTTTAATTCTTTTTTTGTCATTTTATTTATTTATTTTTCACTTGTATCTTAATTATTATTTTTTAAGCGTTTATAATTAATAATATGATATTCCTTCTATTGCAATTTGTAAATTGAAATCAAACATGCTACAATCAAACTCTCTTACTATATCTTCTTTCTATCAACATTCCGACCTTCCAGGTTTTATTGTTCTAAACTCAGATACTTTAATTTTTTTTTTTTGTCATTTTATTTATTTATTTTTCACCTGTATCTTAATTATTTTTTTTAAGCGTTTATAATTGATAATATGATATTAGATAATAGACATAAGACATGTCCAATAGAAAATATGATTCCGGATACGAAAAACTCAAAAAATTAATTTTAAATAAACTGTTTTTACTGTATATTTAATATATTTTGACATACACATCTAAGGTATTGTTTTATAATTTTGCCAAAGGCCCCGGATACCTTTGAGCCGCCTTTGAACGTACGTACTCTATATCATGTAAAAAACATGTGTATCTATTTAGAATCTCGTACGGAAAAAAATATATACAGAATCTCGTACCTCGTACTTGATCAGTGTTATATATATATATGTACAGACGGAAAAATGATAGAAGGAGGTCTGTCATCTTCCACCACAAAATGCAAATGCAAATTAAAGTGAGCAAAGGAGCATCACTTGCTTGAAGAAACTGCCAACCACTCTTGGCCAAATAACTTTTAACGTGTGATAATGGAATCTCATACCATGGCACTGTGATATGACGAATAATATAATTTTGAAATAAAGTTTATAAAAATTAAATATTATCATTCTTTTTGTTTTTTTTTTTTTTTTTGGGATTTAAGTTATTATATTTTTGGCATTGATTTTAGCATTGTTAGGAACGTTTTTAAATTTAAATAAACCAATTTTTTAAAATCTATTTTATATATGATTTATGTGAATTGTTTTTAAAATATTACAATTTGGGGTTTGGGTATGATTCATAACTCGAATGGTAACCTTATTGACGTGACAATCTCATAACTTTCAATTTTTATTTTTTGAGATTAAAACACTTATACAAATTTCTATAGAAACTTATTTTATATACGGATGATTTTACAATTAAAATATGTTAACTTATAATTGAAAACTACCGAATTTACTTCACTACTTTTTTTTCTTTACGAAACTTTAAATCTCTTTTCTTTTCTCTTGGTTACAATCTTATTAATATAAGATCAATTTTTCTTACCACTGACTTGGAAGTCATTTACCCAACTTGAAAGTCATTTACCCAAATTTCAAACTCGTTCATCTATCAACTGAGCTACTCCTCCGAAAACACTTATAACGTCAATTAATAAAGCAATAACACATCTTCAAGCGGGATATAAGTTGGTATACAGACCGGGAAGTCTACATTATTATAAATGCAACAACAAAATCAGAAGTTTTCCCTATAATCCAATTAACCTTCGAATTATACTCAAAACGTTATAATTAAAGAGATATTACCAGCTAAAAGAGCTGTTAATGCACATATCAAAATGAGAATGTGATGCAGTGGGGTATGGTGAAAATAAGAATAATCACTCCGTCGAACATGAGGCACGCTCAGAAGAATCTTGACGTAGCGACTGGAAGTTACTCAAGCATAGATCGTCATGTATGTTCCATCATTCCCTAATCTTTAATTCGTTAGAAAATGGTGCTCTCAAATCCTCAAAGTGCATATCAAATCCACGATAGATAGATGTTCCAAAAGAATGATGTTATTAAAATCAATCAAAGCTACACAAATCATCTAGAATTCAAGATCACTGAATCAACTAAAATAGAAAATCTCAAAATTACCCAAAAGGAAACCCAAAATAGAAAATCTCAAAATTGCCAAAAACTACTAAAATGGAAATCCTAAACAAATTCAACTAGAATTGAAAATAAATTAAAAACTAAATCCTACTAGAATTAAAAATTTAAAATTCTCCTAAACTGACATACATGAATAAGGACAAAATGAAAAATATGTGATAATCACAGGAGGTGGAATTCCATTATGTAGCTAGTGTGACATTTTGTGCAACAAACAAGTTGCAGGATTGAGTAAATTAAAGCTAGCTATTCTATGTCGACCCAACTCTATCAATAGGTGCGTTATCGGGACAAAATCTATCACAATCAAATCTTCTCTAAAAAAAAAGTAAAAAAAGCAAAGCAAGGAAGAATTTAGTTAACGGCTCATAGTTTTTTGTGGAAATTAAACAATAAACCATAATACTATTTTGTCTAAACATTTATCAAATTGTTCAAATGATATTTATAAGGTATTTTATAATTAGTATATAGATCGTAAAATGATATGATGAATAATATAACAGTATCACTTTATAATCCTTGAACATATAATTTATACGAACTTTTGGACTATATAATATATATTACTCAAATAATAATAATTTTTTGGTGGAAATTATTTGTGATTTAGGTTTTGTTAGCGTGTGCGAAATTGAAGAATGGTAAGTGATAATAAGATGTTACGTAAATTAAATGCAGAGTACATTATCCCTTAATATATGGGAACAATATTGTCAATATATGGGGCAAAGACATGCATGTTCACTTGTTGTCTTCCCAATAATTGTTGCCTTAGTCCACCACATTTCTCCCTTTAATTGCTCAACCATATATCCATTATAGAATATATAGGTCATGGTTTCCCACCTTAATCCATCGCTTAAGCACACGCCTTCCACCGGAAATTTGATTTTTTCGATAGACTGATTCACTTTTTTATCTCTTATGCAACTTGATATCTGAGTAACACTTAAAGAATGTCAAGGAAAAACAAGGACCAAGGAGAGGATCTCAACTCTGTTTACTAATCAGGAATGGATGGAATCGGAATCAAGTTCCACTGAAAAGGGAATGGAGGAGAATCGGAATTAAGTTATTAAATTATATTCTAGTGTTTATTAACAATTTAAGAATCAGAAACATAATCAAATTTATTCCATCTCTAATGTTTACTTAAACAAAGGAATCGGAATGATACATAATTGATTACAAAAATACCCTTGTGTATAAAACATGATAAATATATATATATATACAGATTTTCTATTGTCAGTTCGTCCTACCAATAAATATATCAGGACAAAAAATGTGGACACTTGTTAAAACTTCTTCATAATCTATGGTTTACATTTTTTGTCCTGATATATTTATTGTCAGAACGAATTTACAATAGAAAGACTATATATATATATATATATGTATAAAAGAGAAATGAATATGCCATAATAATTATTATTATTTTGAAAAGTGCTGTAGTTTTTTTTAGTTCATAAATGGTATTATAATATGTATACATAAAGATGCATTTTTTATAAATCACATAGCTAGAATAATATAAATTATTAATTATGTAAACAACTTTAAGGAGGGTGAATTGGATTGAGATTTTATTAGACAATTTTGGGGTGCAATGATTTTATGGATTTGCAAGACTATTAAGATTATTAGGATTGTTAGGATTATATGTACTGGACTTTTAGGATTTTGAAAGAGTCTTTAAACTTTATTTATAGACTATTAGGAATATCTAGATTTTATTTCAAGACTTTATTTCAAGACTTTTTGGATTTTTAAAAATATGGACTTTCAAGAGTTGATTGTAGTATTCAATTTTTTCCTCAAGTTCCAGTGCTCTATAATCTTATTGAGGGCAATCACTGAACAACAAAAATTGAATGAGAAACATGTATAAGCTATGAAGAGAAGTAATAAAATTTTAAAATACCACCAAACAATACATAACCTTTTGCTAGTTCATATGGTGCAGAAAATGTCACCATATGAAATAAATATAATAACCAACAACTCATCCCCCACTACCTTATTAGAAATGACATGAAACACGGAAAAAAAATAGCTTGAACATTGAAGTATTTCCGTTTGGCTTGTTGGACTTCATTAATTCATATGTTATCAAACTCCAATATTCACTACTCTTTAATCTTTTTTTTTTTCTTTTAGTGGTGTGTACAGTGTATGTTCCCCTTTCATGTTAGTGATAAATGATTGAAGTCCGATGAGATAAGTTGATATACAGACTATGCATGCATTAGTTAAATTTTGAGGGTTGGAGCATGACAAGAAATTTTTTAATATAAATGTAAATAACAAAAAAATTGATATCTAAGAAAATAATTAGTGCTTGCTCTCGACAGGTTTCGACATACCCTTCCATTATCAGATTTAAAAAAAAAAACATGTATCTAAATTTTATAGAAGCATGATTTTATGCGAGACCTATATCTTTTTAACTCGCTCAGGCAATAAATCAATAGAAAGGGTGACCATCTTCTTTTGTCTTTGAATTCAATCTACACAAAGGGTGGTATTATCGGTAATGGACCAGCTCTTTTTATCAAGTGTGTGTATATATATAAATCAACTTCCTCTTTATTTTTAATTTTTGCCAAATCCATCTTTTATACATGTAGATAAAGCATTTGATCAATTTTTACTAGTGGTCCTAAAGATTTTAGGTACCGGTGGTGGTGGTGGGATCATGGAAATCTAGCATAAAACTATTTTTAACTCACATAAGCATTTTATCAGTCATTTGGTACTCGACTTTCAAGTGTAATTTTATGTTGTCTTTTGCATGTTTGGCCGCCACATTTATTATATACCAATACACCACCAAATATCTGAAATCAAATAAAAAGTCTAGAAAGTATTGAGGGAGAGGGCAAGACAATTTTAGATTCAAACTATTTTTACATATTACTAAAAAGTTTGGAAAATCCATTTTGTCATAAAATACTAAAAATCTTGATCTCAATCCAATACCAGCAGACAATTTTGCTGCCTCTTGAAAGTCTAGATCCAATACCACAAGACAATATATACTTTTTTTAAAAAATCTTAGAAGCAAGATAATATAGACTTTTTAAAAAAATCTTAAAAGTTTTGATCGAATACCACCAGACTCATCTAACTTGTTAAAATGTCTCAATCTAATACCACTAGACTTTTACTTCCCCAAATTGTCTAATAAAAACTTGAACCAATACACCCCCCTAAGATTAATAATAATAAAAAAAAATAAAAAAATAAAAAAAATTAAAAAAAAAGGAGACCAATATGATTTACGCAAATTAAAAACAAAAGTCAATAGAAGATGATTGTTTTATTTTTTGTAAGTGAGGATATTTTAGTAAATATATTATGAATTTTTTTTTAATCATGAAAGTGAACTTGATTCCTAGGATGGGTGGGAGGAATCAAGTTCCTTTTCCATCAGGGAACTTAATTATTGATTTATAAGTAGGGTCCATAGAATTTAATTTCCTAAAAATTTAGTAAATAGTGGAATTCAAAAATTAGAACTTAATTTCCTTTTCTATGTAGGATTCCTAATTAGTAAACACACCATTAAAAAAAATGTGATTATATATAATATATAAGAAAAAAAAGGTAATTAATTAGTAACCTAACATTGATGATCAATTTAATTAGAGTGAGAAAATGTCATTTATTGATGATTATTGAAAATTGTTCTGATAAGATTCTAAAAAACATGGAAACATTAACATCAAGGTGCTGAAATTCAGTCAACAGTGAGCTTGATAGGAACTACACTTCGAACAAAAGTCAAAAGAAACCAACCGACTTTGTAACTGTTATAATTTTGAAGGCAAACGACACTAGGCTTTCAATTCGGACAGACAAGACCACCTTTCATGTGTTCCAACTTTCCTAGACAACACATAAGCATATCATAACATCCAGGTCTTTTTCTATTCAGGTCGATCTTAGTCTTCCTCAGGTCGATCTTAATCTTTTTTTTGTTCAGGTCGATCCTCGAAAATTTCTACAATGCTGTTACTTATGAAATATTTTCAATTTCTTTTTTTTTTCCTAGATGATTCCTCAAAGTAACAAAGCCGTAACATCCATTCACCTAGGGCCACGTGTCATCTTAGGGTGATGACTGATGAGCAATTATATATCTTAACTGCTGGAAGATATAAACAGGCTTTGGTAGGAAAAAAAAAAAAACAAGTGTATCTGATTTTGCACTTCAACGTGGGAAATGAAGGGTAGTTTTGGTAAGATAAAAATAGTAAATCTAATGTTCGTTCGTTAATCGTTACATTATCTAGAAAATTATATCCACTTTTAGTTTCATAATTCTATCCGAACTTTATAGGATTTAATGGTTAAGATCTATTGTTTTAAATTATACCCACTTTGATTCCTAACAGATTTTAGTGAATTCTATTAATTACAAATTAGGGATTAAGTATCTTTCTCAATTTGTAAATACACAACCAATAAGGGGTAACTCAGCTAGTAGATGGATGAGTTTTGAGTTTAGGTAAATGACTTCCAGACCAGCGGTTCGAATCTTATTAATGACGAAAGCTTTCAAAAAAAAAACTTGGTCTCGGATTAATAGATATTGTCCAAATATATATATATATATTTTTTTGTAAATGCACCACAATCGTGATTATCCAATAACATGAAAATCCATGGGTTGGTTGAACAAGATTTTGAGGTAACATTAGACAACAACAACCAAAAAAGAAGAGAAAAACAAAAACACAATGACCTAGAAATATATATATATATATATATATATATTATAGTAAATTTTGAAGAGCATGGAGCATGGTATCCAAGCAAGTTATGGGACTTATTTTAATTTGATGGACGATAATATTTGCATTGGGAAATGAAGGAAATAAATGGAAATAGGTCGGGCGTCGGCAGGACTGGGACGTGGTAGTGACTATTGACAGATTAAGGCTTGCCTCAACAGACATGAATGACCATTTTTACTATTTTTGTTTTTCTTCTGTGTATATATATAGCTGCTTGCTGCAGCTACTTATTGGTGCATGTGTAATTATTACCCACTCACATAAAGTTTTATATTTTTATCTTCACTTGTATGATTTTTAATATAAATCTTACAAGAATATTATCAGAAACCAGCTAGATAAGGTATGGCGGTGCAATGCCACAGTCTGATTTTTCTGTGAATATGTTCCCTTTGATTAATTTCTTTTCCTTCATAATGTATCATGGTTAATGGATAGTGAGTGAATCTCCTCTTTCACGTCAGTAGAAAATGACTAATTTACTATATAGGATTATAGATACCAAGAACAATATATAGCTCGGATAAACATGCATACGCGCCTAACCTAATAAATATTGCCTGAGATTATTTTTTCAATTTTAATTTGTGTTCAATTCTACATGATTTAAGTCACTGGAAAATCATGATTGTGATAGGTGGGTGATTAATTACTTCTTACACTTGATCTGTAATCATTTAACGTTGTTGCAAGTTGAAATTTTTTCATCAAAAACAAGTCTTGGGGTTGAAAATTTTACAATAAACCACTCAAATTTATGAGCTCTAGACTAATTAGAGTTTAGTTTTTCAATTAATTAACATATAGCAAAGAAAGAATATCCAAAATGTATAAGCTATGATTCCCAACACTCAAAAGCATAAAAAATTAAACACACACACATCACAGGCACACTTGGGAGAGCACTCACCACATAAACAAACAAACACAAAAAACATGGTTTAAATGCGCATGCAAGCATGCACAAGGAACAAAAATTGTTTATTATTAGTTCAATCCCCTATTAAGCAATTGTAATTATGAGTTTATAATCTCTAAACATAGGGAGTGGGCTGGAAGTATATATAGATTATAGACAGACAAAAATGAAAAGAAAAATAAATTCATATATAATATATATACAGTTTTTCTATTATCAGTTTGAACTAATATAAAACTTGTATGTAGGCCATTGGATTTAAAAAATGGTTTAATAAGTGCATACAGTCAAGTCAAAGTATTTAAATTTAATGACCCACATGTAAGGAACTGCTGTATCTTTTGTCAGTTGGGACTAACAATAGAAAAATTGAATATATATATATATATAGTCTTTCTATTATCAGTTCGTCCTGACAATAAATATATCAAGACGAAGAATGTGAACCATAGATTATGGAGAAGTTTTGACAATTGCTTACACTTTGAGTCAAAGTATGTAACTCTAGTGGTTCACATTGTTCATCCTGATATATTTATTGTCAGGACGAACTAATAATAGAAAATATGTATATATATAGTCTTTATATTGTTAGTTCGTCCTGACAATAAATATATCGGGACGAAGAATGTGGACCATAGATTATAGAGAAGTTTTGATAAGTCCATACACTTTGAGTCAAAGTAAATAAATCTGGCGGTCTTCATTCTTCCTCATGATACATTTATTGTCATGACGAATTGATAATAGAAAATATGTATATATATATATATATATATTAGTAAGCAAAGAACAGCTAGAAAGGCCAATTTTGGGGATTGGAGTTGTTTAAATATTTTATATCAAAGACATTAAATTAACAACATGGGTTCAGTTCCTGTAATCCTAGCAACTGTAGTTATGATGAATAAACAAAATACATGAACAAGTTTAAATAGATTCAATAGGTAAAAAATAAAAATAAAAACCCAGTAAAAGAATAAGAAATTAGCAAATGGGTTTGGCTTAAAATTGACATAACAATTGTGGATTTTTTTTAAATTTTTTTTTATATATATATTTTTTGTGAGTGATTGGTGGAGAGGATAAAAAAAAAATGGTATAAAACAGAAGAATGAGGCTGGGGACAGCATGCTTGGAGTGGTGGGTGAAATAAAACCTACAATGTTTCCTATGCAAAGAACAAGTGTGTGTAGCAAGGGAACAAGCTGATAAACCACAACCCACTTATGTTTCTAATCAATCATCAATGCACAATCCTCTATATCTTTGTTTTTTTAAAATTTATATATGCCCTAGCTCCCATACTTACTTGCTCAGGAATTTATGTGTTTTTATTATTGTTTAATGCCCATGTCACAAAAGATTAAAGAATTCTACCCATCAAAGTATGTCCATATTTGATCTTTTTCAAGTGCTAGCTTTCTCTTTAGAACTAAAAGTTATTGGGTTAACACTTAATGGGAACACCATATTAGTCAACAACAACTAGCTTTTTCACTAATGGGATTATTAATTAAGTGAAAGAAGAAGAAAAAAAAATAAAAATGGGAACCAAAAGATTCTGCCACCTTCCCAAACATTGAGGAATATATATCCTAGTTGTCCTTTCCATACAAATACACCCAATTTTTCATTAATGTATGTGTGAACTTGCATGAGAAAATTAGATTTTGGGTTGTTGAGAAAATGTACCTCAATCAATTACATATTCAAGTCAAAGAGATATAGAGACTAGAAAACTCTTAGAATCTGATAAAAACAAAAACATAGCGAAATGAACTGCTACAAATTAGCTCAAAATGCAACTCACACTACAAGTTAAAAAAAAAATGATATTTATGTTAAAAGTAGATACAGATATGTTGGGATTAATATGAGCAAACAAGATGATGTTTGTGTAGAAGATAAACATGATGTGTGTATGGATAAGTACAGCAAAAATATAAATGAACTAATTAGAAGAAAAGAATTGCATCTCCATTGGAATATTGATTGAATTTCTTCTTAGATATGAAAAACAGAGCATTTTTTCAAAGAAAAATAAAAAACAGAGCAACTAAGAAAGGGCAAAAATAGTAATAAAGAGGTAGGAGAGAAAAAAAAAACATAGAAGAAGTGGTCCACGCGCGCCAACAATAGGTGTATGGCGGTTGAGTTGAGTTGAGTTGAGTTGGGTTGGGTTGCAAGCGTGCTTGAGGAGGCACTCACGTGTGACAAGGTTTTTATAAATAAGCATGAAGAGACACACACCCATTATAGAGAGAAGTTGTAGCCGTCAATCAACCAAAAAAACAGGGTCTCTCTCTACTCTCTACTCTCTAGTTGATACTTGTTGTATTCTTCTGTCACTCTTTTCTCAGTAGTGTATGTGGTTTGGTTTGGAGGACAGAGCAGAGCACTCACTGCTACTGGAGGAGGGAAATTGAAAAGAAAAAGAAAAATTTGTTCTTGTATTGTTTTGAGTTGTTTGTTTATATATAATTTGTGTAACAGAAGCAAAATAGAAAAAAAAGTTAACATTTTGAATAGAGGGATCAAATGGAGATAGAGAGTCAAGTACTTCAGCAGTCTAAGTTTAAGAGGATTTGTGTCTTCTGTGGGAGTAGCCAAGGCAAGAAGAGTAGCTATCAAGATGCTGCTATTGAGCTTGGCAATGAATTGGTATATACAATGACTTCAACTTTTTTATATGTTGTTTTCTTTTGGTTTCTTTGCTTACTACTTTCATGGGTTTTGCCTCGGAAAATTTTCCAGCTTTCATGTTTGTGTTTCTTGTTGGGTGATGAGGCTATTGTGTTTACAACATATTTGTTAAATTGGTTCATTAGGTTTTACATTTTGAAATATGGGTTCAATCCTTCTAACTTAACTTTTCTTCTTTATTACTTGTTTCTTGCCTGCATTGCATTGCAAATGTGCTCTCTCTCTCTCTCTCTCTCTCTCTCTCTCTCTCTCTCTCTAAATGTTATTATTACTAAGAAGAACAGTGCATTTGTGTACTGTTCTTTCTTCTTCCCAATTTTACCTTCACTTCTCTCAGTTGTTAAATTAGTAATAATAATAAAATAAAATAAAAAAAGTAGGTTGTTGCCAATTTTATTGTTCTCTGCAGTCTCTCTGCAGTCTTAGAATTGGTAAACGTATACTAAAAACAGTTGTTTACTTGTTTGTCAACTTGTTTTACTGTAGTTACATGTACAAGCCATTACCCACCACAAAATATTCCATTCTCTTCCACAAAAGGCATCTTTTTTTTGGTCTATAATGGTATATATATTGCAGGTCTCTAGGAACATTGATCTGGTCTATGGAGGTGGTAGCATAGGTTTGATGGGTTTGGTTTCTCAAGCTGTTCATGATGGTGGTCGCCATGTTATTGGGTAAGTCTCTGCTTTTTTTTTTCCTCATATTCATTCAGGTTTGTCTCAAATCTCCCATAAAGAAATCATTAGAGAGATTAAGAAAAAAAAAAAATAAGTGAATTGGGTTTTGTTTGTTTTTCTTTTCTGTTTTGTATTACACTATTACAATTGATTTTTTTGTCATGTTATTGTCTCTCTGCAGAGTTATTCCCAAGACGCTCATGCCTCGAGAGGTATGTCTGCCCTAGCCAGAAAAAGTCTTGAACCTTTTCTTGTTATATTAAAAAGAAATAAAATAAATAAAAAACCACTCAAACAAAAAGATTTTTTTTTTTTTTTTGGCTCTTTACTTTCCACCATGGATGGGTTTTGGAATTTTGTTCACTTCTCTTCTACTGATTCACTTTCTTTGTCTTTGTTTTTTCAAATCATTTTGTATCCTTTCTACTTTTCTATTTAATTATCTTGGTAGTCATCTTTTTGTTCTGTTTTTTCACTGTTCTTTTTTATCATTTTCTGTTTGTTTCCACATTCTTTATGCTTCTTTGATGATGCTTGAATTTGATAGCCTTATCAAAGATACTACTACTTGCTAGGGCTATTTGCTGTACACCTTTTTCATATTTCTATTTGAATTTGTGTTATTATCTCCTTCATCAATATTTTTCTGTTGTCCTTTTATTTGGCTAAAAGAATAACTTGCTATGACTTGCTGAGTTGAAAGTCTTTTGATTACTTCCACCATTTCTTCAAAACTCATCATTGCTTCACTGTAGAACTGAAACACTCCAAATTTCAATATCTTAATTTTTGTTTTCTTTTTCTGTGCCTTTTTGCAGTTAACTGGTGAAACAGTAGGGGAAGTGAAGGCAGTTGCAGGCATGCACCAAAGGAAGGCTGAGATGGCTAAGCATTCAGATGCCTTTATTGCCTTACCAGGTTAGTATAAGTTCTGCCAAAAAGTTTGACCATCAAAATTTCTAAGGCAAATTCTAGAAAACTTGTATACCCCTGGTGCTTTTGTTTTACTAGTTTTAGCATACAAGATTGATCACATTATGTCCATTTGATCCTCTTCATGATTTGCTGAGTTTTATGTTTTGTTTTAAAATTTCAACTTGTAATTAGTCTTTGCATCTCTACTTGTACTTACAATACATCTAGTGACTGTGTAGTTGTTTAGAAAGGACTAAGTGTATGTCAATTGTCAAGTTATGATGATATATTATGCTGTTTATGGCATTGTTAATGCTGTGAAAGCAACCACATATTAGCTTAATTTGTCTCCTACTTTCTGTCTGAATCTGAACCCCTCCTCTCACAAACCCCAAGAAATCATGATTAGAGAGCAACCCTTCAAAACCCTAGTTCTGGACCCATCAACATCTGACACTGAAAATTAGAGCTTCTGTGGGACTCATCAGCTTCAGCTCTCCTCCTTCTGGGGTGTTAAATATACAATTTTTTTTTTTCCTCTAATGTAGTCTACACCTGTAATGTTACTGAACCAATTTTCACTGCCATATTTAGAGTAAAGGACAGTCATAAACACTTTCATCAAATAGTTTTTGCCAACTAGCATCTGCACCTAACAGGAAATCATGTTCACCCCCCTTTGAGAGACACACTTTTATTTTATTGTATTTTGTTTTTTTAACTCTTGTTATTTTGATAGCCGACTTTAAAGACTACTTATATCTTCTTGAATCCTGAGTTTGACAAATTTTTGAAAGATGAGAAGATGTTGCAAGGGTATAGCAGTCATTTTAAAGACTGTGCCTCTGTTTTCACAAGGGTATGGGAGCAATAATAAATAGCATGTTTTGGAGTGTGAGAAAAAGGCATGGGCTAAACGAAGGGTAGTTGAAGTGGACTGTGTAATAATAGTCCTTTACTCCCCAGTCAAAGACATAGAAGTGGACTTCAAATGAGCATAGTTTACAGAAAGTTGAAATCAGTCTCTTTATACTTTAGCACTATTGAACTTCATGATTATTGTAGTAGGCCTTACCCTTATTTGCATAATTATGGCTTGGTGTTTCTTCTTTTTAATGTTTATTTTATTGGGTAATTAGTCAAAGAGTTTTCAAAGGGATATCATTGTTTTTGCCTTTCATTGCATTTGGTGACACATTGTAGTGTGACTATGATCTGGTGATTTTTTTTATTCAAATTAAGATATTGCTAGAGAAGCCTAATGTGGGATGAAATACAGGTGGTTATGGGACACTGGAAGAACTACTTGAAGTGATTACCTGGGCTCAACTTGGAATACATGACAAACCAGTACGGATCTAAAACTTTTACTCGATGGATAAACTTTTTAATTGATTTATGGAGCTAATGATGTTAATTATGTTCCTATTTTTTTCAGGTTGGATTGCTTAATGTTGATGGATACTACAATTCCTTGCTCTCATTCATTGACAAAGCTGTGGAAGAGGGATTTATTAGTCCGAGTGCACGCCAAATCATTCTTTCTGCACCAACAGCAAAGGAATTGGTTAAGAAATTGGAGGTATAATGAGAACACATTTTCATGTCTGCTTGTCTTCATCATTACTCAAAATGACTGCTGGTTGGGATTCCAAATACTACAGTTGAAAAGTCTCCCCCCCCCCCTTTTTTTTTAATAACAAAGCAATTCTCTATAGTTTCATCTCCTTGGATTGACATTTAAATTTTAGCATTTGTTAAAGAGTGAATATGACATTTGTCTCTCGTATTTACTTTCTTACTTCTTAGGAGTACGTCCCATGCCACGAAAGAGTTGCTTCAAAGTTGAATTGGGAGATGGAGCAGCTTGGCTATGCTCAACCATACGATATATCTAGGTGACTTTAGGACTGCAGTATTGAAGATGATGATATATGAACATTTGGAAGATTCTAATTTGAAAATTTTCTAAATTTCTCATGTGTGGGGGGGGGGGAGTTCTTTTTGTAAATTTCTACTATTGACCTCAAAATGTGAAGCTTCAACAATTCCCTATATGTGGAAATTTCTCTTTAGTTCAAGTTGTAACTTGTAAGTACTAGAGGCTTATCAAACATTCCCCCTCTATAATGTTAACTAAGTTATATGTTAATGTTCACCTAATTTCACTTCTCTCTACTACTTTTTCAATAGACTTGATTTACTGATCCTTATCGTCTCATCGATTACTTGAATCCTGTATATAAGTGTGTTATGTTCTCTGGTTCATATGTAACTCTCTATGATGAAACTAAAGTTGATTCAAGGCTTGGAAAGTGAAATCATGATCATGCATAGATGGAAAAGCAGAACCAACCATCCAATGAGAAAGCACTGAAGTCTCTCTCTCATTCATGAAGAGAAAGAGAGAATGTCTCTGTCATGTAACAATCATGTTTTTGTTTTCATTATATTTTCCAAAGTACTTTTATTTGCTGTTGTTAAATGTTTTGAGCTAAGGAAAGCAGACAGGAATATAAACCTAGGTGACAAGAGGTGTCTGGAAGGGGACCAGGTGCTTTTGAGTGGAAGAGGAGATGAGTACAACCCTTCACCGTCCGACAAATTGGACATCAACATGTGTCACAACGGGCATCATGTTGTTGATGATATTATGAGAAAGAGGAGGATCATTTCATTTGACAGACATTTCTGGAAAGATTTATAATAAAGAATGTGATTGGAATAATATTGTTGAAACATTTGAGAGGGAAAGAAATGAATCTGCTTCTGTCAATCTATTCAGCTTATCAATGTCAAAACCATTCGTTTTACTATGCAATCACATTCTTCATATATGAAATTTCAACCAAAGCTTTATCCTTTTCATACAATATATATATATGCTAGAAATTATCAGGTACGAGATCCTGCATGTTTTTTTCGTACGAAATCCTGCACCTGAAACGTCCTCGTATATATACACATATGCCTTTATACCCAAGGAAGCTATTCACCAATACTATATTGTTTATCTTCTGTTTACCATTAAACCCAATTGAATTTATATATGCTTAGCAATAGTATACAAACCCAACAAAAATTTGGCACCACCAATAAAAGAAGCCACATTATCTCCAATATGAATAATGAATCCTCTCTGGTTCAACTTTTTACTAATTATTTAAATCAAAATTCTAATTCATACTTGGTAGAAACAGGAAAAAATAATAATCATATTGCATAATTTGATAATGTTTTCATGGCATGATATATGATCCGAATTATGGTAGTATGTGACACACCACATTTATTGCAAAAGCTTTGATCAAAACTGCATTTATATTTACGTTCTTGTTAATCAAAAAAAAAAAAATCCCAGGAAACTCACAGCTGCATTGCATCTATCAGTTAATGTTCCAGAGTCATGTTTCTGTAGCTGAGAAGGAAAATATCAGTCCCTTTTCTTGTCCACCCAGCATACTTCAAACCACCGTAGACATCAAAACCAGCAGACAAGCAACATGTTACCGCAAAGCAATTTTAAGTGAATTGCAGTTAGTTTACATATATTTAAATATATGGTTAACAAACAGTACCATATATCAGCTTTTCAATTGTAACAATGTCCAAAACTTTGCTCAATTGTAAAGTTAAATTGATTGCAGAGTTACAAATCATGGCAATGGACAACATGTCAGCTTTTCTCATTTTTTGCTTTGTTGGGTTTCTTGCATTTCCAGCTGAGGCAGCAGTGAAGAATTATCAGTTTGATGTATGTATATAATTATATTCTTTCACTAATGTAGGCATTTGTTTGATGTATATATTATGTAATCTCTTCTACATTTACGATTTCAATGTGACGGGGCAACGGGGACCCTGTTGTGGCATGCACATATTTTGTGGTTGAAAAGCTGATCACCAATCTCCAGGCAGATACTTCATGGCAGCTAGGCATTTCATGGATATATACTGGTTCCTGTCGATAACAAAACTGTTACAGCCATTCTACAATACAAATAGGAACAAGGCTCAGTAAGGTGGCTTTCAATTCCACCATTGAATTGGTGTTGCAGGATTCCATTCTTCTCCATGAAGAGTCACACCCATTTCATCTTCATGGTTACAATTTCTTTGTTGTTGAAACTGGAATCAGTAACTTTGATCCCAAGAAAGACCCTTCTAAGTTTAATCTGGTTGATCCTTCAGAGAGAAATACAGTTGGAGTTCCAAAAGGAGGATGGACTGCTATCAGATTCAGAGCTGATAATCCAGGTAACTTCACACACACGCATAGATTCTTCGTGTATTCATATTTTATGTATAAATGCTAAATATCCATTCTTTTGCAGGTGTTTGGTTTATGCATTAATTGTCATATGGAACTGCACATGGCCTTTGTTGTGGAGAATGGGAAGTCGACGGAGAAATCTGTTCTACCACCGCCGAAGGATCTTCCTTCCTGCTAAATATGGGGAACAGAGTTACAGAGATTTACTCTTCCTTGAACAAATTAAAGTTATATCATTTTATTCATTTTTCACATTTATTGATGTTCTGCAGAAGTTGCAGATAATTCTATTCGGAGGGAACTTCAATTCTATGTTTGAGATTGTTTCTAGCAGTACATGAGACCTCAAAAATGTAATATAAGTGTTTGATCAAGGAAGCTTTAATTTTTACATTATAATTCTGTCATGTTGTTCTCCATAAGTGGCAAAGATGTTTGAAGGTAATTCATTACACCATGATAATCACAGAAGCACAAACAAAAGACTGCACACACGAAAACCTGCAATCCAAGACAGCATTAATAACACTATAACCCACCCGGTATCATCAAATAAACGCAACTACACAAGCAAAGAGCTTTGCATGCACGCGAGTGAAAGAGAATAAATGATAAATGAAACGAATTACAACTTAAATTCTACATACTACAGCAATTTGATCATTGTTTAAACACAGCTTTGTTGGATAATCTTCAAGCAGATTTCCTTGTAAAAAAAAAAAAAAAAGATTATTGTTTAAACACAACAAGAGAATCACCTAATTATACAAAAGAAGAAAAAACAACAATACAAAGAAAAAAGAATACCAAGTTGGTCTAAACTTTTAAAGCCTGATGAATTGCCTGATTAGGTTGATTTTGTTCTGCATTAACAGTTGATGCCGGTTCCTTTAAATCGTGGGACTTTGATTCTTTTGGTTTGCAGGGCTGCTGTGACTTCTTGGTAAAGCCTAATTTTTTGGCAAAGAAGTTCCAACTTCTTTTCGTCTTGACAATCTTCTGAAGCTCTTGTTTCATGTTCAAACAATCCTTTTCAAGCTCAGAAACACGCTCCCTAACTTCATTTACACTGTCTACTTGGTCTTTTGAAGGGTCCATTTGATGAGATCTATCATTTTTAGGGACACTAGGATTCTGTGAGCTCTCAAAGTCATCAACAAAGAACCAACCAGAGATTGAAGTACGGAGACGAAGCTGTTCAAAAAAGAGCACTTGGATGATTACTCGAAGAGGTAGCCTCTCATTTTGAGCTGCATGAGTGCTGGCTTCCAATGACAGTTTCTGGCAGTCCATGAGTCTGCAGAGTTGCTCTCTCTCAGGATCTGTAATCCAAGGATGTTCCTGAAATTGTAAAATGTGAAAATATGAATTCAATGTGAGCTTCTGATGTTTGAATAGACTGATGTCATTGTGAAAAGATAATTCAAGTTCAAGAGACAAGCGGCACGTTCACAACTGAATTACCTTCAAGTAAACATCTATCGCATGATAAACACCATCATCAAGTGGCCTAGCATAATCAGGGATTGCAGCAGCAAGAGCCTCAAATTTTGGGAGCTTCAAATTAACATCTAGTGCCACCTCAGCAAGATATCCATCCACCAAAGCAGCTACCATTGTCATAGGTGTAAGTGAATCAGATCTACTAGTCATTTGTTGTCCCTCTTCGATTATGCAAGGAGAAGAAGACAAAGCTGAAGGCTGGTTTAGTGACATGAAATGATCAAGTATCCTCTGGACACAGTCTATATCATAAAGGGTGTCTGTGTAACCTATATTCGGTATGAGAAGATCGACAAGTGAAGCTTGCTCTAACTGAGCTCCGACCCTCTTCTCCAAATTTTCTTTACATGTTGGACTCGCGTGTAAGACCATAGCAGTGTGAAGCAGCCTAAGAAGAAACCTGGTGGATGTAACTTCCTTCTTATTAGGAACTAAGTCAACAATCTCTTCAAGGAAGGCTCTCTGATCATTCTCCGATATGGCAGGAGTACTTGTCCCTGAGTTAACATGGATCCTATCATTGAAACTCAATTGCCTATTCATCATTGGAAGATATCTCTTGGCGTAGTATGTGATGGATGCAGCTATGCTCTCGAGCTTCATGTTTCTTGATTCAAGGGCTAAAATCAACCGTCTATATAGAGGTAAACTAAGAGTTGACACATCTGCATACCACCAATCATCTCCTATAGATTTTGGCTTCATAGCAGTTGATATTCCATTCCATAACATACTGTCCTCAGAGTTTTTTGTGTCGTTGCATTCTGAGACAGGCCAATTGAATAGAGTTGTATCTGCACAAGCTTTCATTGTCAGTGAATCAATGCATCTTGAAATTATGTGAAGCTCTTCTGCATATGGTAGAACTTGATCATTGCATGTTTCAAGAGCTTTTAGAGTGTCGGTCCAATTGCTGAAGACATCATTAAGGAAAGCCTCTGTTTGCATAATGAGATTCCCTTCTCCGTAATCATTAGTCATCTGTAAGTACTCTGCCGCACATCTAAGACTGACTACATTTAAAGCGGTGATCTCCATTTTAACACCATAGCAAAATTTGGCTATAAGCTCAAAAGCTTTACCTCCACCAGGTACTTCATGGAGTTTTAAAAGACAAACTGATCCATCCAGCTCGCTGCAGGACTCTTCAATGAGCTTCTCTAAAAGTCCACTTCTCGACAGCAATGGAAACTATAGCAGCAGATACCAAAATGAGGAATATTAGAGTTCAGCATCATAAGTTGCAATAGTAAAATCGAATAAACTCAAACTAGACTCATATAAAGGAAATTGCACCTTGTGGAGATGGAAAGTCATCTCTCCAACTTCAATTGTGACATCACTAGGAAGTCCAGATGTGCAAAACCTGAAAGCAAAGCATGGAATAAGATCCAAGACACATGCCACAAGTTGATTCAATCCCTTTTCCTTGGACCCAAACAAACAATTGCATGCAATAATCTTATATTTTGTTGCTTATGATGACAATTTAGCCTTCCCCATTTTTCTTTCAGATGGCAAGAATCTACATATCTAACAGTTGTAATAAACATAAAGAATTTAATTTCTTAGAAGATCAGGCATTTCTTCGAATATCAAGCACTCAACCATGTATACCATGTTGTCAAAATGAGCAATGCAGATTACCACCCAGCAAGCAGCATTGTCCAGAGCTCACAGAACATTAATTCAAAAACATTTTCACATACAGATTACAGACATTGCCTTGACAACAATTAATTACCTCAAAAAACATATTATATTAACGAGAGATAGAGAGAGTTGGATTATATATATACCAAGTACGGCCATCGCAATGAAATGCTTCGGATTTGGATCCTAGCTTCATGAGCGCCATTTTTGTGTGAAAAAGGGAGTGAGCAAGCACAAGTGAAGAAGTTTATAGAAACAAAAAAAAAATAGTGATTGTAGTAGTTGATGTGTAGCGAGTCAAAAGCAGCAAGTGAAGGAGAGAACCACGTGCATGGTTCCACGTGCATGGTTGTTCTTGAATCTTGACTCTGAATTGTGATCTTCATCTCCTCCATTTTCTCCCACTTTTAATCCACTCACTACTCACTACATGCTTCTTCTCATTCGTTTCATGCACCATTAAACTAAATCAATCATATCTTATTTTTTATTGCTGAACTTTATACGATGAGACCAGGTTAGTCCGTAGCAAACCCCTCACACCTGCATCACGAGGTTTCGAAGCATCACAGTTGCGAGTTTGAGCTCTACCCATCCTAAAAAAAGAACCCCAAATTTATGTAACAGTGTAATACTTTATATAGTCTCTTTCTTAAGTGGAAATTGCTAAAAATAACTACATAAAACATACAAATTTTGTTTGAAACCATGAACGAAATTTTAATTGTTAATAACCATATTTTTGAGAAATTACTGAAAAACCCTTATATAAAAACCATCCCCAAAACACTCTCTCTTCTTTTTCTCACTTTTCTTTCTCTCCTCTCCTCTCTCTCTCTCCCCGATCTCTCTCTCTCTCTCTCCCTCAAAGTCATCGCTGGCGTGCTTTGAGGTGTCGTCGAGCGCCGGTGTGCTTCTGGGCTGCACGACAGCGCCATCGTCGTGCCGCACAGCCGTGCGAGCTGTTGCTTCACGTACCAAGGTGTGTCGTTGTCGTCGTGCTTTGCTACTGCCGCCATCACCGTGCGCTGCTGCTTTGTGCGTCGTTCGCCTGGGCTTTATAGCCGTCGGAGCCCCCTCCGTCGACGATGTCATCTGCACACACACACACACACACAAACCCTAATTTGGAAATTTGGGGAAGAAGGGGAAAAAGGGAAATTGGGCATGATTTCAAGTTTCACGTTTTCATTTTAGTCATTATTTCAAGTTTCACATTTCATTTTAGTCATGGTTTCAAGTTTCAACATTCAAGTTTTTAGTCATGATTTTAAGTTTGAGGTTTAAAAAAAAAAAAAAAAAACTAATTTCAAGGGTATTCTTATAATTTATGGACATACACTGGATTTTTTTTTTAAAAAAAAAAAAAAAAAGTTATTAACAATTAAAGTTTCAAAAGTGATTACTAACAAAAATTTAATGTTTTAAATTGTTACTTTTGGTTTTCTCTTTCAATATTATTTTATTTATGGTGAAATTCATTTTCTTCATTCTAGTTGCAGATCGGCCCAAAGACTAGGTCCAACAGACATGCCACTGGCAGATCGGCCCAAGTTTAATATACAACGATATATTAAAAAAATTGTGAATTAATATATTAAAAAATATAAATATAGTTTGTTTAATTCAGTTTTGAATTCTTAATTTGTATTCAAAGAGCACGTATTAACGATACATTTGTTTATAATTATAAACTTTAAAGTAAAATTAACCACTTTAAGAGTTTATTATTAATTTTTTAACTGTTATTTTAGAATTTACTATTAACAATTTTAAAATTTTTAAAATAAATATAATTAGAATTTTCAATTTATATAATATATATATATATATAAACATGATAAAGTTCATTTTATTGTGATTTCAAACGAGAAGGTTCATTTATTATGATTTATGTTATTTTCCTTTGATATGTTTATATATATTCAGTTTGAAAAAATTATTGTAACATAACTAATTAAGAAGGGTTAAATACCTCAATGGCCATCAATTTAAGTCACCATTATCAAAAAGACCATTATATAGGAAATTAGTTTTAAAATTGCCATTTTTTACGTACACTGTTACACTAATGATCATTTCATCAAACTCCGTTAAGTTTACCCTTAAATAGGTGAGCATTTTTGTAACTTTCTATGATGAGCTTACTCTTAAAAGAGAAACTAGTTTGATGAGCTTGATGCTCGACAAAGCTTCTTTTAGAGTTTGTTAGAGTTTGATGAGCATTTTTTTTTAACTTTTTACCATTATATGTTGTTATTTGCTTTATTTTAGAGTTTTTTTTTTTTTTTTTTTTTTTTTCCTGTCATGTATTTTTTCGAAGTATTTTGTCATGTACTGTTTTTTTTAAGAATTTTGTCATTTCTTTAATTAGACTAAATTAAGTTAATATACAAATTTACCATTAGTTAAAATGCATAATTAATAAGTAAAATAAATAATTTAAATATATATTAATATTAGTGTCATTTTAAAGATCTGAGTGAGATATTTCCAACGGTATAATTTTTAAAATAAATATAATTATAAATAAGTGTGGGAGGATTGAATTAGGTATTGTAATAAATATAAAACATTGATTTGACAATTTAATAAAAGAAATAATAAATAAAAAAATAGTGTTGAGTGAACAGTATTACAGCAATATTTGTATTGTAATACTATTCACTCAACACTAAATTTTATCTTGGAAATTGAAATTTAATATTGCATTGGAGCTTACTTTTACACCAAATTGGTGTCGCATTGGAGAAGGTATATAGGGATGTCAAAAATCTTTATGGGTACGGGGCCCCGTGGGGACCCACCCCGTTTGGGACGGGTTTGGTACATGTTAACTGGGGGTATGGGGCGGGAATGAGATTTGATTTTAAAACCCAATTAATTTTGAGGTGGGGAATGGTATTTTGGTCTCCGCCCTGTCCTCGCCCCATACCCCAATTAACATGTTGCATGGATGATTAAGAAACAAGAAACACATTTATGTTACAATTTTTTTTTTCAATTTACTTTCAAAATATAATTGGTAAGAAACCTTTTTCTTATAAACAATTAAAATGTACTTTTTTTTTTTTTTTTTTGATACGGGTATATATGGAGATGGAAGATGCATGGTCACATTTTTTATCATTAGCACTTGTTCTTAGACAAGTATCATGAGTTAAACATTCAATATTTATTTTCTTTTGGCAGATTTAATTAAGACGATTTTGTATTTCAATTTTATTTTTATTGAAAAAGAACAATGTAATATTCATATGTTTAGTAATTTGGTTTGCGATAGACTTACTATGAATTAAAGTTTATTTACTTTTTTAACTATTTTTTTTCTTCAATTATTTAATATTTTTATAGACCGATTGACATTTGTGATTGTGGCTTACAATATAAGGTGTATAATTATTAATGTTGTCTTAATCAAACGAGGTGGGCAAGGTGTAGCGGGTACCCGGAGTCCTATCCCCAAATGTGGATTTTTTATCCCCGCCCTAAGTGGGGAATGGGGCGGGGAAGAGAATCCTAGGTATATTTGGGTTTGGGGATTGGGGATGGTATCTCCACCCTGTACCCGCCCCATTGACATCCCTAAAGGTATGAACCAAATTGATGGACACCAAGATAATTATCCCAATTAAGAATAGAGATTCGAAGAGCTATCAGAGATGGGACCCAATTTGTGGCCAATAGAAATAAGTGTCGTACGATGGGACAGCCAAGACTGCATCAACCATCAAATAAATGCCACGTGGAAGAAGCTTCTCGTGTCACAGTATATCATCATTTGTCAACGTCGTCAGCAGTCACATTCTTCTTTCTTGTGTTGTCTTTGGCTGTCAAGTTAGCATGTCTCAATAATAGCTACACATTCATGCTTTATAAACTTTACATTGAAAGTTTAATAATAATAAAAATGGATTTAACTACCATGTTATGTATAGTTATTGGATTAGATATTAATCATTCAATTTTAACCCAAAAGTCTAAAAAAATCAAATATTTGAACATTTACAAAAATAAAAACTAAAAGAAAATAAAATGAATGGTTTATAGATTGATATATTCAAATAATAAATATGAGAATACGAGGTTGATTCAGTAATATAACACTTATAAGAATTGAAGTTATGAGTTCGAATCGTGTTTTATCCCTCTCTTCAAACCCCGAATTAACATAAATGAAATGGAAAATATATAATCATTTTACTAATAATAGATGTACTGATCATTTTAATTATTTATAATATGATAAAAAAAAATTTATTATTATATAATAATATGAGATTGGCCCATTGATGATATTACATTCACGCCCTCATTGAGGCGTGTGAATTCGAGATTTCGAGTAGCATACTAGCATCTCTTGCAAAATATTTAAGTACATAACTATATATGTTGGGGAACTCCATGGCTTGAAATGATGGGCTTTAGTTGAGTTGCCAATAAAATGGAGACACGGATTCGGACCTAAAGTAAATGGCCAATGCAAAGCAGAGTTTGGGCCCGTGTATATGATGAGTAGTAAGAAGTAAGAACGCATACTGTCCAATGCTGGGGTGGGCGTTTTCGGATCGGGTTGGATTGGGTTGAAAAAATTTCAACCCATTCCAATCAAAAGTAAATTTTAACCCAACCAAACCCAATCCAATATTTATCAGGTTGGATTGGGTTAGATTGATCAGGTTGTGCTTTTAAGCCCAACAGAAAAAATATATTTGAATTCAAATTTTATTATATGAAAATTTAAATTTAAAATAAATTTTTCACCATAATATCATATTACATAGAGTTTAGATTTCTTAAAGGCATTAAAACCAAATCACAACATACTGTTGCATAATTAATATATATATATATATATAACAATTTATCCAAGTTGAAAAGTCTTCATCTAAGCCTCTCATCCATTTTACAATTATAATCACTTCGTTGAATATCTCGTAGTTGAATAATCTATTATTTATTTCAACCAACATAATAGTTTGAGCTTCTATACAATTATTAGACTTTTTTTTCTACTAAATTCTTAATCAAATCTTAAGAAGGAAAAAAAAATAAATTAAAGTACAATCAAGGATGTGCCAATTAATATAAAAGATGAAGACAATATAATTACATATTTTTAATAAATGTATTATATATTATGGTATAAAATATTTAAAATTATGTATTTATATTTGTCATTTATAATATTATAAATGGTGCATGAGTAAATTTTTAAATATTTTAAAATATGAGATTTCATAATAAATCTAATAATAAATAAAGTTATTTAATTTATTTTTTATTAATTATGTTGGGTTGGATTGAGTTATATTTTATTAACCCAACCCAACCCAACCCAACCCAATATAGTCGGGTGAGTGCATTTTTGCTCACCCACACTAACTAGGGTGAACCATTATCACACACTCCAGGTATTGACACGTGTCCCAAACTTTGAGTTAACTTTGGGTTAACTTTGGACTCTAAGTTAAGTTAAGGACACGTGTCAACACCTAGAGTGGGTGGTAATGATTCACCCTAGTTAGTGTGGGTGAGCAAAAATGTACTCTAGTCGGGTTGGTGCCCCCCTATCCAATTCTTTAATGCTGTGCCTAAAAACAAAACAGTTAATTCTAATAATTATGTTTTCTTTTTATTTAATAGAACACCGACCCACTATGGCTGCTTTAGGCCTGGTGTACGTTCACGGATTTGAAAAGAGCTGAATGAGTGTTCTTACCATCAAATCACATTAAGAATGGTAGGTAATAATTTTTTATAAAGTAGTTAATAAGACCCTACAAATTATTATTTTTTTCAATAAATTTTAATTACATGTACAGAGAGGATGTGTTATTGTGTCTGGCTACGGTTAAATTTAAAATATAATGATTGATAGTAATAATATTGGCTAACGGACTCATAAATGATAAATCTGGAATGTGAAAAGTTGCAGAAAGAAACAATTTATGAGAAACAGCTAAGAGATATAGGCTCCTCCAATCCTCCTTTGCCATTTATAATCCAGGCACGATAGTCTTAAAACCATGTGAAAATTTAATTTAGGCAAGGACTGATTTGACTGTCACCGGGAAACCATCAACAATTTATGTAACAATTAACATTTTCTGTACCTGGCCTTCACAAATACACTATTCAATTTATGGTCAGGAAATTTACTCCACACCCATCTTTAAATGGAGAAAATCTTTCATGCACCCGGTGTAATACACCCTAACCAATGGGTGCATGCCATGTGACTGAAAGAACTCATTTGATTGGTTGTTCTTGCCACATGGCACACACCCATTGGATGGATGCAATGCACCGGATACATGCAAGATTCTCTCCTTTAAATGTGCCACAACTTGTTAGGATTTTTGTGTTGTGTTGGTATAGACCGTATAGTAGGGTTTTTATTTTTTTTAAAGGTTGCCATCCAAAGTAGTTTAGGATCTTTTATGTTGAGTGTTGAATCAGTCATTATAAGCAAAAGAATAAAATGTGTTATACCGTCCATGTGATTCTCTTTTCAAGGAACAATTAGGTTACTTGGTTAACACCCAAAAAATTTATCGAAGAGTTTAAGATGTTTTAACTATAAATAGTTGGCCCGGTGGTAAAACCCATTTCATCCACACCACGAGGTTATAGGTTCGATTCTCTCCCCCCTCCCCTGTAAAACCTTGAATTATTGTAATGTTTCAAAAAAATTAGTCTCTTGTCTTGGCAGTTTTGGAGTCTTCAAATGGAAGTTCTACTATCAAGGTTCAAACCTTGATAGTTGTAAATATTTATCTCATCCTTGGTCATAAAATCTCAAAGTTTGGAGAGTCCTCTCCTAAAAGTGGGAGTAGCCATCTCTCCGGTTGTGAGAGTTATAGTCGATATGTAACATCTCCCAAATTGGACCATGTTAACCACTATCATTTACATTTAATTATGTTTTTAAAAAAGTGTGTACAAATGATCCAATTTGGTTGGTTGTATTCAAAATTAGATACCATTTTTGGACAGGTGATTTGAATCCTAATTTTGATCGATGATCTAGTTTCTTCACTTCAAATGATGACGTTAGAGAGGGAGGTGGGCTCCATTTTCACGTCTCTTCAAAAATAAATTTCTTAAATAAAAATAAAATACCAACCACTCTCTCTCTCCCTCCGTCTGATATGGCCGTGCCGATCTGCCCCTCCTTTACGTCAATCAAATCTATGACCGGAAAAATCTTCTTTGACATATATGTATTTCTTATCACATAACAGATCGTTAATTGTTAACGGTGCATCTGATATATTGAAGATTTTCTATTTTGAGCAAGATAATTCTAGACAATTTTTGCATTGCCCTTTCTCTTCTTAATTCAATCTGGTTTGTTTGAAAGGTGTTGATCATTGACATTGAGAATTATTGATTTTTTTTTTTTTTTTTTGTGATTAATGTTTTAGTTAATATATCATTTTTATATTATAATTTGATCAAATCTAATATCATTTAAATGGCATTAAGTTGTACGTTTCATTAGATAATTCGTTTATTATTTTTCGTTGATAATTTTATAATATTTATTTTAAAAATATTATTAAGAGAATCTTGTTAAGGTTCTCTCTTTTTTTTTTTTTTTTTTTCTTGGTTTACACCATCCGGTTTCCGGGTGGGGTGGATCCACCATACGGTGCAATCAACCTAACCACACCCCGACTAATCCGGACTCGCACCAGGTTGGCCTACTAAGGGGTAAAGTGCTCTCAATATGTGTAGCTCCGTTCATAAGGGGAGTTGAACCCACAACCTTGCTTAAGGGATGAGAGCGTCGAACCACTCACACCAACACATGATTAGTATCTTGTTAAGGTTCTTGAATCATGATATTCTGATTTTAAATGTGTTTTATAGTATCAACAACGATTTTGAATTCCTTTTAAAATTTAATTAATATTACAAATTTACAATAGATGATATAAATATGATAAATTATTTTAATATGAAAACCAACATTTTAATTTAATAATAAATCGAGTAATTCTCTCTCTTCGGTTTTGTGCTCTTGCCCAAAACCCTAGGTGAAAGTAGGTTTTGGCCTCTTGTGGTCTTTTGGTTTGGTCTCTTGTGGCCGCTTGTTTCTTATTTTTGGTGGGGATTTGTGGAATTTTGTCGTCTTGCTGTCTGGTTTGTCTTTTTGTTAACAATGAGTGCTGACGAGGTTGCTAGATTGTGTGCGGATTTGTCCTTGAAGGATAGGGAGGGGCCTCTGATGCCCCTACAAGTGGATCTGAAACAAGACGGAGAGAAGAAACTAGGATTCCGCTTGATAGGAAAACTACTCTCTAACAAGTTGGCGAATAGGGATGCGTTTACTAATCTTTTTCCTAGAATTTGGAGGACTATGGATAGTTTTGATATTGAAGTACTCTTCGGGAACACCTTCTCTTTCACGTTTCGGAGTGCTAGCGACCGACGGTTGATCCTACAGGGGGGACCTTGGACTTTCGATAAAGCTTTGTTGGTCCTGGAGGAACCGGTGGGAAGGGGTGACATTCGGGGTATGCAGTTTAATAGAGCAGCCTTTTGGATCCAAATACACAATGTCCCTCTTCTGTGCATGACGGCCGAGATCGGTAGATTTTTGGGAGGCCTGATTGGAGAGGTTAAAGATATTGATACCGGAAAATCAGGGGATTGTATTGGGAAATATATCCGGGTTCGGGTTGAGGTTCGGATTGACAAACCTCTTAGACGTATATTGAGGGTTGATGTGATGCGGGATGGTACTGAATCTGTTATGCTCCTGCGATACGAGAAATTGCCAGACCATTGTTTCCGATGTGGTTTGCTCGGGCATGTTGTTCGGGATTGCTCAGAGGAAAAGGGAGGAGCTGGGCCAGAAGACTATAATCAGCTTTTTGGTCCCTGGCTTAAGGCTGACAGTCCGGTGAAGTTGGGCAGTTTCCGTCAGCGACAGAAGGAAAAGCGTCTATCTGATGGAGGGTTGCGTGGTACTACTCACGTAAGGGTTGAATTGGGAGAGGATGGTTTGTCTAAGGCGGAAGGTGATAGAGAGGTTGGTCTGAGGAAGAATGTGGTCAGTGATTCGGTGGGTGTGAGGCAGGTGCAGGTTTGTCTGGAAAGGGGAGATAATGTTACGGGTGATGGCACCCGAATGGTCCGGAAAAATCTTGGAGCTCTTCTAAATAAGGAGAGGGTGGTCCAGTCTTCCCCAAGAAAAGGATTGGAGTGTGCGGAATTTGATGATGGCCAACATCATGGGAAAACGTTACCCTGTGAGGAATTTGATCATGCGGGGGGTCTATCAAAGAGTGGGAAGGATGTGAGGGACGATGCTAGTAGGAGCGGTCAGGAATTTGGTGAGCTCTGTGGGACACCAGCGGGACAATCTGTAGGGGTTAAGGTTGGAGTAAGGGATTTTGGAATGGATGTGGATGCAGTTGAGACGAAGTCTAGTTATAGTCCAGAGTTAAGTGCCGAATCGGTGGCTAAGGCTACGACAAATGCTGGGCCAAAAACTGGAAAGTGGAAGCGTTGGGCGAGGGATGGTATTAAAACGGTACCTGCAAGGGAGGAGGATCCTGCTCTGGGTAAACGTCCAGCGGGGAAGGAAGTGTTGTCAGGAGGTAAGAAAAAGAAAATTGTGGTTACTGTTGAAGGTAATAGTTTTGACGCTAATACTGAGGAATCGGCGAGTCGGTCTCTACCGGCTTGCCGATCACAATGAAAACCTTATCATGGAATGTTCGGGGTTTGGGTAGTGACCGGGCATTCCAGATCCTGCTGAAGGTTAAGCAGGCTTACAAACCCAATTTATTTTTTCTGTTGGAGACGAAATGTGATCATGTTCGGTTGGAGTGGGTACGTGTTAAGTTAGGTTTTACTGGTAAGTTAGTGGTTGATAGTAATGGCTCAAAAGGTGGTTTATGTTTGTTTTGGGATGAAAGTGTTGATATTACTTTAATGTCCTATTCACTCTTCCACATAGATGTTCAAGTTTTAACTCATCATGGTACCCCTTGGAGGTTTACGGGTATGTATGGCCATCCTGAAACTAATCAAAGAAGACACTCTTGGACGATGTTACGTCGTTTACACAGTATGTCCTCGCTTCCTTGGGTCTGTGCTGGTGACTTTAATGAGATCCTTGAAGACTCAGAAAAATGGGGGGGTCTATCGAGGTCGGTGGACTCAATGGGTGATTTCCGTTCGGTTTTGGATGAGTGTGGCCTTCAAGATTTGGGTTTCAATGGTCCGGATTTCACTTGGTCGAACAAAAGAGAAGGGTCGGATATGGTGTTGGTTCGTCTTGATAGGTTTGTGTGTGACGTTCAGTGGCAGAATCTGTTTCAGGGTGCAACCGTGACTCATTTGGAATTTTGGAAGTCGGACCATCGTCCGATTCTGTTAGATACGGATCCTGTGCTGAATCGTCGGCGGTCGCGTGTTGCTGGTCGTCGCTTTTTGTTTGAGGAATGTTGGATGGAAAGTGACAGCTGCTCTGATATCATTAATCGGGTGTGGGCTGCTCCAGCTGTTGGGGAGACTATGAATGATCTTATGGGAAGAATCAACGACTGCACAGATCAGCTTACGGCTGTATATGCACAGAATAGGAAGAGGATGAGGGAGGGAATTACGTTGAAGCATGAGGAGCTTCGTTTGGCTACATCTAATATGGTCGGTGCTTCCTGGCAGAATATTCGTCGCATTGAGAAGGAGCTGGATGAGCTGTTGGCGGTGGAGGAAAAATATTGGAGGCAGAGGTCGCGAGAACAATGGCTTAAGTGTGGGGATAGGAACACCAAGTACTTCCATGGGCAGGCCTCGTCTAGACGGTCGAGAAACTTGATTTTGGGCTTGTTTGATGCCAATGGGCAGTGGACTGATTCTCAACAAGATATGGGGATGGTGGTGGAGACGTACTTTAAGGATCTCTTTTGTTCTAATCTACCGAGGGCTGCTGCAATGTCTCGAATATTTGAGTGTACTCAACCTTGTCTTAGTGCTGCTAATTGCTCTTTTTTGGATGCGTCGTTTTCCTATGAGGAGGTCCGGAAAGCGATTTTTGATATGGCTCCCACGAAAGCACCCGGATTAGATAGCCTTCCGGCTCTTTTCTACCAGAAAAATTGGTCGATTGTGGGGCCTTCGGTGGTTGCAGCTTGCCTTGATGTTCTTAATCATGGTGCCGGTTTGAGGAGGTTAATAAGACTCTGATTGTTTTGATCCCAAAGATTAACCGAGCTCAGAGAATGTCTGACTTCCGCCCTATAAGTCTCTGTAATGTGGTTTATAAAATTGTGGCTAAAGCTCTTGCAAACCGTTTTCGTAATGTGCTCAATGAGGTAATTTCTGAGACCCAGAGTGCTTTTATCCCGGGTCGTTTGATCTCAGATAATGCGATTTTAGGATTCGAGTGCATGCATGCTCTTAAGAGAAGGAAAAAAGGGAAGAAAGGTGCTATGGCTATCAAGTTAGATATGTCAAAGGCTTATGACCGGGTTGAATGGGATTTTATTGCGGGTATGATGATTCATCTTGGCTTCTCGGTTGCTTGGGTGGATAGGGTTATGCGATGTATCAAGTCTGTCTCCTTTTCTTTCCTCCTCAATGGAGCTGTGAGTGGGTATGTTAAACCTTCTCGTGGTTTGAGGCAAGGCGATCCTCTTTCCCCGTATTTATTCCTTATTTGTGCGGAAGGCTTGTCCCGTCTGTTTTATGAGGCGGAAAGAAATAAGTCTCTTGCAGGTTTTCGATGTAGCAGGGGAGGTCCTAAAATTACTCATTTATTTTTTGCTGATGACAGTATGGTTTTCTCTAATGCTTCTGAAAAGGATTGTAGGTGCATTCAGGATATCCTCGACTGTTATGCTTCGGCTTCTGGTCAAGTTGTTAACTTTCAGAAATCTGCTTTATGTGTTAGTGGCAAAGTTCCTAGATGGAGAGCGGTTCGGTTGGCTAGAACCCTGGGCGTCCGTTTGGTGGAGTGCCATGAGAGATATTTGGGGCTTCCTAGCTTTGTAGGGAGGAATAAGAGTGAGTTGTTTGCTAGCATCTGTAATAGGGTCTGGGATAAAGTTAAAGGGTGGCAGAGTAAATTGTTCTCGTCGGGTGGAAAGGAAATCCTTTTGAAGGCCGTTATTCAATCCATTCCTACCTATTCCATGTCCCTTTTTCGGGTTCCTAAAACTCTTATCAATCGTCTTCATAGCCTGAGTGCTAGATTTTGGTGGGGCTCAAATGAGGAGCGGAGGAGGATTCATTGGTTGAAGTGGAATAAATTGTGTATCAGCAAGGATTGGGGGGGCTTGGGTTTTCGTGACTTGGAGATTTTTAATCAGGCTCTTTTAGCGAAGCAAGTCTGGAGGCTCCATCATTTTCCGAATACGCTTGCGGCTAGAGTTCTGAAGCATTGTTATTTTAGTGATGCCTCTGTGCTTTTGGCTGAGTTAGGCTCCTCTTGCTCTTTTATTTGGAGGAGTTTTGTTTGGGGTCGAGAGCTTCTTCTCCAAGGATCCAGGTGGCGCGTGGGTTCGAGGGATTCTATTTTTGTGTTTCATGATAAGTGGCTGCCTAGGCCTTCTTCGTTTAGAGTTTTTTCCCCTGCTGGGCAGAATGTTAACATTCGGGTGAGTGATCTTAAACTCTCTTCGGGCCGTTGGGATGAACAGCTTATTCGCAATATGTTCTTGCCTGAGGATGCAGATTGTATTCTCCGGATACCTTGTCCGTCTAGAGCTGCTGATGATAAATTGGTGTGGCATTATGAGAGGTTGGGGAATTTCTCTGTTAAGAGTGCTTATCACCTGGGCTGTTCTCTAGTTACTTCTTCTATGGCTTCAGGGTCAGGCTTGGATCCTTCGATGTCTTGGTGGAAATTCTTGTGGCGCCTCAAGATCCCAGCTAAGATTAAGCTCCATGTCTGGAAGGCCTGTAAAGATTGTCTTCCGAGCCGTCTTAAGTTGAGTTCTCATGGTGTGCAGGTGGAGCGTTGGTGTCCTTTCTGCCGTGGTTGTGATGAATCAATTTTCCATGCTTTGTGGAGCTGTCCCAAATTAAAGGTTATTAGGAATTTTTTCCCAAAGATTAAGGGGATGGCGGGGCTTGGTAATTTGACTTTCTTGGATTTCATGATGTCCTGTAAGAGTCAATTATTTCCGGTCGATATGGAGCTGCTGTGTGTGGTCATCTGGAAAATTTGGTTCCGGAGGAATGCGCTGATTCATCAGTCCTCCCCTGTTGCTGCTGTTGACATTGTGCCTTGGGCTGAATTGTATCTTGCTGACTTCCGAAAGGCAAATGGCCACGTCGGTTTGGGAGCTGGTAGTGTGGTGCCAGTGAGTCAATCCTGGAGGCCGCCTGAAATGGGTTTGTTCAAAATCAACACTGATGCTGCCGTGAATATGGCTGCTAACAGGTCTGGAACTGGTGCTATAATTCGGGATTACAAGGGTTTGGTTATTGCCTCTTGTGCTCATTCGATTTCGGTGAGCCTAAATCCTATTTTGGCTGAGGCTATGGCCATTCTGCATGGTTTGAAATTTGCTGCTGAGGCAGGGATTGGTCCTTGTTGTGTTGAATCGGACTCTCAGGTGGTGATTAATATGTTATTATCCGGTAATGGTGGTCTGTCTGATGTTGGTCCTATTCTTGATGATATCCTTTCCTTCGTTGCTGGCCCTATCCATAGTTGTGTGGGTTTTGTTTCCCGAAAAGCTAATATGGCGGCTCATTGCCTTGCCAAGCTTGGTGTTTCTCTAGATAGTGATATGTTTTGGTTGGAGGAGGTGCCCCCTTGTGTGGCTCCTGTGGTTTTGGGGGATACCCCTGTTTCTATGTAGTTTTGTTTTGGTTTTTTAATAAAGTTTTACCTTCAAAAAAAAAAAATTTAATAATAAATCGTTCATATAGATTTTTCAATATAATAGTTTAATGAAACCTATAAAAAAAAAAATGGGCATATATAACCACTTTCTTTTTTCGTTTTAATTATAATCATGAGATATATACCCTTACAACACCGAAGAGAAAACTCCTCTTAGATTTTGTAAAATGAGGTATTGGGTAGTTATGAGAAAAAACTAATTTTTTTTTTCATTATTATTATTTTCAAATTTTTTATTTTGTAACCTTAAATAAAAATTATTAAAATTATTTCAACTATACTGACTTAAGAGAAAAAAACACTACAACAGATCATATACTGAAAAACTTATATTAAATAAAAATTAATAATAACTATTTTTATAATTATAACAATTTTATTTACACCAACATACGCCCAGGCTTGAAGGTAATTAAAGAGTGTTATTCAAAATTTAAGTTGTTAATATATATAAACAATATAATAGAATTATTATTATTTTTTTAATATATCAATCTTGTTTACTAGTTTAAAAAATAACAATGTGACCAACAAACACAAAAAAGAAGAAGCAACAAATGTTTCCAAATCTGGCAATGGGCTTTAAGGTGCAAATCACTGAGAATCAACGGTTTGAATTGATGGAATATCTCATTTTAACAAATAATATTTTTTTACATGACAATTGTGTGTTACATTATCCTGTTCAAAACACTCTCTTTTCACGTGTTCAACCTAATGTTTTCATGTTGGATTGATGCACCACATTCCGAACCCATATATTTTTATTTATTTATTGATATACCATCTACATACAGCCTGGCGACTCAAACTTGAGACACTATTCCACCGGATGAATATCATGTTTAACAGAGCCACGTTTAATTGTGATCATAAATATAATCTTTTAAAGCTTCAAAATTGTTCTGCTTAGTTTCTACATCTATAAATGAATTATTTGATAAGGTTCGATTTTGAACATTTCAAACAAAAGCCAAAAAAATAAAACGTGACATGTTACCAATAATGTGAGGTTATAATGTTATATATGCCTATAAATGATTGGTTTTATACAAGTATTTTAGAGTTATTAAATTAAATCAACTAGTCTATTCACACTATAATGGCATTATCACATGCTCATTATAAAGTTAAATGTCTCCTTCTAAGTTCTAAGACTTTGTTTTCTGAATGATTAATAAGAAAGGATCTTTCAGTTCAAGTGGTATGCATCCCCTCGTGGGTTTTCTACTATGAAAGTAAATATTAACATGTCCGAGTAAACCCATGACTTGTTTAATACCTAGATAATAACAAAACTATGTGATATATATATACAGATTTTTTATTGTCAGTTCGTCATGACAATAAATATATCAGGACGAAAAATGTGGATCATTAGATTTACATACTTTGATTCAAAGTGTATACACTTGTCAAAACTTCTCTATAATCTATGGTTAACATTTTTCGTCATGATATATTTATTATCATGACGAATTGATTATAGAAAGACTATATATATTCGAAAACATCACAAAAACTATATTTATATAGGAAGTGTCGTATGATGGGACAGCCGGGACTGCACCAACCATCAAATAAATGCCACGTGGAAGAAGCTTCTCGTGTCAGAGCATATCTTCAATTGTCAACGTCGTCAGCAGTCACATTCTTCTTTCTTGTGTTGTCTTTGGTTGTCAAGTTAACGTGTCTCAATAATAGCTACACATTCATGCTTTATAAACTTTACATTAAAAGTTTAATAATAATAAAAATGGATTTAACTACCATGTTATGTATAGTTATTGGATTAGATATTAATCATTCAATTTTAACCCAAAAGTCTAAAAAAATCAAATATTTGAACATTTACAAAAATAAAAACCAAAGGAAAATAATTCTCTCGTAGTTACTCATACAGCTTTGCAAGTCATGTATATTAGATTCATAAAAAATACATATATATTATAAAATGAATGGTTTATAGATTGATATATTCAAATAATAAATATGAGAATACGATGTTGATTCAGTAATATAACACTTATAAGCATTAAAGTTATGAGTTCGAATCGTGTTTTATCCCTCTCTTCAAACCCCGAATTAACATAAATGAAATGGAAAATATATAATCATTTTACTAATAATAGATGTACTGATCATTTTAATTATTTATAATATGATAAAAAAAAATTATTATTATATAATAATATGAGATTGGCCCATTGATGATATTACATTCACGCCCTCATTGAGGCGTGTGAATTCGAGATTTCGAGTAGCATACTAGCATCTCTTGCCAAATATTTTAAGTCCATAACTATATATGTTAAGGAACTCCATGGCTTGAAATGATGGACTTTAGTTGAGTTGCCAATATAATGGAGACACGGATTCGGACCTAAAGTAAATAGCCAATGCAAAGCAGAGTTTGGGCCCGTGTATATGATGAGTAGTAAGAAGTAAGAACGCAAACTGTCCAATCCTGGGGGTGGGCGTTTTCGGGTCGGGTTGTGTTGAGTTGAAAATTTCAACCCATTCCAACCAAAAGTAAATTTTAACCCAACCAAACCCAATCCAATATTTATCAGGTTGGGTTGGGTTAGATTGATCGGGTTGGGCTTTTAAGCCCAACAGAAAAAAAATATTTGAATTCAAATAAATTTTTCACCATAATATCATATTACATAAAATATAGATTTCTTAAAGGCATTAAAACCAAATCACAACATACTTTTGTATAATTAAAATATATATATATATATATAACAATTTATCCAACTTGGAAAGTCTTAATCTAAGCCTCTCATCCATTTTACAATTATAATCCAACATAATAGTTTGAGCTTCTATACAATTATTAGACTTTTTTTCTACTAAATTCTTAATCAAATCTTAAGAAGGAAAAAAAAAAAAAGTAAAGTACAATCAAGGATGTGCCAATTAATATAAAAGATGAAGACAATATAATTACATATTTTTAATAAATGTATTATATATTATGGTATAAAATATTTAAAATCATGTATTTATATTTGTCATTTATAATATTATAAATTGTGCATGAGTAAAATTTTTAAATATTTTTAAATATAAGATTTCATAATAAATTAAGTTATTTAATTTATTTTTTATTAATTATGTCGGGTTGGATTGGGTTATATTTTATTAACCCAACACAACCCAATCTTAACAGCAACCCAACCCAATATAGTCGGGTGAGTGCATTTTTGCTCACCCACACTAACTAGAGTGAACCATTACCACCCACCCCAAGTATTGACACGTGTCCCAAACTTTGAGTTAACTTTGGGTTAACTTTGGACTTTGAGTTTAGTTTAGGACACCTACACCTAAAGTGGATGGCAATAATTCACCCTAGTTAGTGTGGATGAGCAAAAATGTACTCTAGTCTGGGTTGGTGCCCCCCTATCCGATTCTTTAATGCTGTGCCAAAAAACAAAACAATTAATTCTAATAATTATGTTTTCTTTTTATTTAATAGAACACCCACCCACTATGGCTGCTTTAGGCTTGGTCTACGTTCACGGATTTGAATAGAGCTGAATGAGTGTTCTTACCATCAAATCACGTTAAGAATAGTAGGTAATAATTTTTTATAAAGTAGTTAATAAGAGGTCTCTGGCCCTACAAATTTTTTTTTTTCGATAAATGAGACTCGAATTTTAATTACATGTACAGAGGGGATGTGTCATTGTGTCTGGCTACAGTTAAATTTAAAATATAATGATTGATAGTCATAATATTGGTTAACGGACTCATAAATGATAAATCTGGAATGTGAAAAGTTGCAGAAAGAAACAATTTATGAGAAACAGCTAAGAGATATAGGCTCCTCCAATCCTCCTTTGCCATTTATAATTCAGGCACGATAGTCTTAAAACCATGTGAAAATTTAATTTAGGCAAGGACTGATTTGACTGTCACCGGAAAATCATCAACAATTTATGTAACAATTAACATTTTCTGTACCTGGCCTTCACAAATACACTATTCAATTTATCGTCAGGAAATTTACTCCACACCCATCTTTAAATGGAGAAAATCTTTCATGCACCCGGTGTAATACACCCTAACCAATGGGTGCATGCCATGTGACAGAGAGAACTCATTTGATTGGTTGTTCTTGCCACATGGCACACACCCATTGGATGGGTGCAATGCACCGGATACATGAAAGATTCTCTCCTTTAAATGTGCCACAACTTGTTAGGATTTTTGTGTTGTGTTGGTATAGACCGTACAGTAGGGTTTTTATTTTTTTTAAAGGTTGCCATCCAAAGTAGTTTAGGATCTTTTATGTTGAGTGTTGAATCAGTCATTACAAGCAAAAGAATAAAATGTGTTATACCGTCCATGTGATTCTCTTTTCAAGGAACAATTAGGTTACTTGGTTAACACCCAAAAATTTTATCGAAGAGTTTAAGATGTTTTAATTATAAATAGTTGGCCCGGTGGTAAAACTCATTTCATCCACACCACGAGGTTATGGGTTCGATTCTCTCCCCCCTCCCCCGTAAAACCTTGAATTATTGTGATGTTTCAAAAAAATTAGTCTCTTGTCTTGGCAGTTTTGGAGTTTTCAAATGGAAGTTCTACTATCAAGGTTCAAACCTTGATAGTTGTAAATATTTATCTCATCCTTGGTCATAAAATCTCAAAGTTTGGAGAGTTCTCTCCTAAAAGTGGGAGTAGCCATCTCTCCGGTTGTGAGAGTTATAGTCGATATGTAACATCTCCCAAATTGGACCATGTTAACCACTATCATTTATATTTAATTATGTTTTTAAAAAAATGTGTACAAATGATCCAATTTGGTTGGTTGTATTCAAAATTAGATACCATTTTTGGACAGGTGATTTGAATCCTAATTTTGATCGATGATCTAGTTTCTTCACTTCAAATGATGACGTTAGAGAGGGAGGTGGGCTCCATTTTCACATCTCTTCAAATTTGTTTTTCTTAAATAAAAATAAAATACCAACCACTCTCTCTCTCCCTCCGTCTGATATGGCCGTGCCGATCTGCCCCTCCTTTACGTCAATCAAATCTATGACCGGAAAAATCTTCTTTGACATATATGTATTTCTTATCACATAACAGATCGTTAATTGTTAACAGTGCATCTGATATATTGAAGATTTTCTATTTTGAGCAAGATAATTCTAGACAATTTTTGCATTGCCCTTTCTCTTCTTAATTCAATCTGGTTTGTTTGAAAGGTGTTGATCATTGACATTGAGAATTATTGATTTTTTTTGTGATTAATGTTTTAGTTAATATATCATTTTTATATTATAATTTGATCAAATCTAATATCATTTAAATGGCATTAAGTTGTACGTTTCATTAGATAATTAGTTTATTATTTTTCGTTGATAATTTTATATTTTTAAAATATTATTAAGAGAATCTTGTTAAGGTTCTTGAATCTTGATATTCTGATTTTAAATGTGTTTTATAGTATCAACAACGATTTTGAATTCCTTTTAAAATTTAATTAATATTACAAATTTACAATAGATGATATAAATATGATAAATTATTGGGAAAATTGCACAAACTTACCCTAACATTTCCCATTATGGCATAATATTCAACTAATATCTTTAATTGCACAAACAACCCCTCATGTTAGTCAACTTTGGTTTAAAATAACCATTGGCCATGATTTTTTTTGAAAGCCCAAAATTGCCCCTGCACTTTATTACAAAAAAAAAAATTAAGCCCTTTGTTAAAACATTATCTACTTTAAATTATTAGAATATAAAAAATAAACACTAAGTATAATCCTTTTTAAATAAAAAAAATTTCAAAAATAATATATTAAAAACAAAACAATTTAAGAAAACGTTATTTTGAGAAAATACAATTTAATAATATATTAAAAACAAAACAAAACAAAAATGTTATTTTGAGAAAATATAATTTAAAATTATGTAAGTCCAATATAAATAGTGGTAATGTGTTATATGGTAAATGATTATATTTTTATTTCAAACTTTTGATGATTTTATTTATATTTGTGTTTAGAATACTAAACATAATCCTTTTTAAATAAATAAATAAATAATTCAAAAATAATATAATAAAAACAAAAAAAAAATTCAAAAATATGTAACACATTACCACTATTTATATTGGACTTGTATAATTTTAAATTATATTTTCTCAAAATAACATTTTTTTTTGTTTTGTTTTTAATATATTATTAAATTGTATTTTCTCAAAATAACGTTTTCTTAAATTGTTTTGTTTTTAATATATTATTTTTGATTTTTTTTATTTAAAAAGGATTATGCTTAATGTTTATTTTTTATATTCTAATAATTTAAAGTAGATAATGTTTTAAACAAATGGCTTAAATTTTTTTTTGTAATAAAGTGCAGGGGTAATTTTGGGCTTTCAAAAAAAAATCATGGTCAATGATTATTTTTAACCAAAGTTGACTAACATAAGGGGTTGTTTATGCAATTAAAGGCATTAGTTGAATATTATGTCATAATGGGAAACGTTAAGGTAAGTTTGTGCAATTTTCCCTAAATTATTTTAATATGAAAACCAACATTTTAATTTAATAATAAGTCGTTCATATAGATTTTTCAATATAATAGTTTAATGAAACCTATAAAAAAAAAATGAGCATATATAACCACTTTCTTTTTTCGTTTTAATTATAATCATGAGATATATACCCTTACAACACTGAAGAGAAAACTCCTCTTAGATCTTGTAAAATGAGGTATTGGGTAGTTATGAACTTATGAGAAAAAACTAATTTTTTTTTTTCATTATTATTATTTTCAAATCTTTTATTTTGTAACCTTAAATAAAAAATATTAAAATTATTTCAACTATATTGACTTAAGAGAAAAAAACACTACAACAGATCATATACTGAAAAACTTATATTATATAAAAATTAATAATAACTATTTTTATAATTATAACAATTTTATTTACACCAACATACGCCCAGGCTTGAAGGTAATTAAAGAGTGTTATTCAAAATTTAAGTTGTTAATATATATAAACAATATAATCGATTTTTTTTTTTTTTTTAATATATCAATCTTGTTTACTAGTTTAAAAAATAACAATGTGACCAACAAACACAAAAAAGAAGAAGCAACAAATGTTTCCAAATCTGGCAATGGGCCTTAAGTTGCAAATCACTGAGAATCAACGGTTTGAATTGATGGAATATCTCATTTTAACAAATTATATTTTTTACATGACAATTGTGTGTTACATTATCCTGTTCAAAACACTCTCTTTTCACGTGTTCAACCTAATGTTTTCATGTTGGATTGATGCACCACATTCCGAACCCATATATTTTTATTTATTTATTGATATATCATATAAATACAGTGTGATGACTCAAACCTGAAGACACTATTCCACCGGATGAGTATCATGTTTAACAGAGCCATGTTTAATCGTGATCATAAATATAATCTTTTAAAGCTTCAAAATTGTTCTGCTTAGCTTCTACATCTATAAATGAATTATTTGATAAGGTTCGATTTTGAACATTTCCAACAAAAGCCAAAAAAATAAAACGTGACATGTTACCAATAATGTGAGGTTATAATGTTATATATGCCTATAAATGATTAGTTTTATACAAGTATTTTAGAGTTATTAAATTAAATCAACTAGTCTATTCACACTATAATGGCATTATCACATGCTCATTATAAAGTTAAATGTCTCCTTCTAAGTTCTAAGCCTTTGTTTTCTAAATGATTAATAAGAAAGGATCTTTCAGTTCAAGTGGTATGCATCCCCTCGTGGGTTTTCTCCTATGAAAGTAAATATTAACATGTCCGAGTAAACCCATGACTTGTTTAATACCTAGATAATAACAAAACTATGTGATATATATATACACAGATTTTCTATTGTCAGTTCGTTATGATAATAAATATATCAGGACGAAGAATGTGAATCACTAGATTTACATACTTTGATTCAAAGTGTATACACTTGTCAAAACTTCTCTATAATCTATGGTTAACATTTTTCGTCATGATATATTTATTATCAGGACGAATTGATTATAGAAAGACTATATATATATATATTCGAAAACGTCACAAAAACTATATTTATATATCTTTGTGGTTGTTTTCCGCATAAAAACCAAATAATCTTAACGGTTCTATTCATATATCAATTGAGAGCCATGGTTCATATTTAACAAAATCCAAATATCCGCAACTAATAATTTTCGCTAATTCAACCTATATTTAATTTCAAATAGTTCATATTTTAACAAAATTCTAAGAGCATCCCCAAAAGACTCTTCTATTTCTACTCTTCAAATGTCTATTTGCTTACCCATGTGGCAATTTGAGGAGTGAAAAAAGAAAAGCTCTTCCAAAAGACTCTTCAATTAGAAATAAGTTTATATTATTTTAATGAAAGTGCTCAAATTCCCCCCTCCCCACCAAAAAATCTAATTGCCCTAATAACTTTTCATGTTATTTATATGTTATTATTAAATATTCAATATTAGTCTTGTTTTAAAGATCTACATGAGACCTTTCTAATGGTATAATTTTTATGATAATATAATTTATAAATTAAAACTTATTATATATTAATTGAATTTAATTAAAAAGATAAAAGATATAAATGTTAAATATTAATGATGATGTGATATAAGAAATAATATAATAATAATTGAAGAGGGAGAAGTTGCTCTTTAATATTGAAGAGTGAGAAGCAAAATCTCATTTGAAGAATCTCATTTGAAGAGTCTGTTGGAGGTATATATGCTGACGTGGCTCGTTTAATTTTTTGATATATCTTATTTGAAGAGTCTTTTGGGGATACTCTAACATGACAAGAGTACTTGGTTGGCCTCGAGCATGTTCAATTCATATACAAATTAAAACAACTACATATCTAAAAGTGAATGTTAGTTAAGTTAGGGCTAGCTATTTTTGTAGGTTTAGGCATGTTGAGAGAGAGAAACAAAATGGTCACAACTTTGATCACGAGAAGCCTTTTAGGGCAATTAATTATTTTGGGCAAGAAAAGATCCTAAGCCTAAAAAGGTATTCATTAAGAACAACACATTAGGGTTTTCATTTACTCTTAAAATTTATTAAATCAATTCAAAATTGCTTTCCTTTGATATCTCTTGATTACGAGCGTTAATGATCAATTCTTCGATGTCACTGATTTTTGACCGAAAGTAGAAATCATGGTGTGGTGTTTCTGATTTCAATTTTTCCACCCTAGAACACATTAACACTAGTCGACAATTTGTGGGTGTTGTCGGGGAACGATTTGGTTGTTAACACACGCGCCGTTAAAAGCGAGTAGTAAAGTTGCTCCATCATATTTCAAACGCAAAGTTGCAAAAAAGCCCAACAGCAAAATGGTTCGAGTGGAGAAGAGAGTCAAGGTTTCAACTTTCAAGACTCACTGACTTTTTACTGCTTTTAAAAGAAAATAACAGAAAAACAAGGCCATCACGGCGACTTCCTCTAAACCCGACCAAAACAAATGCTTCCACCTCAATTTCATCTCCCACGCGCTCTTTCTATTCAATTATTCTTACGCTCTTACCACGGCCCATGGGCCCAAATTTTCACCAATTTTATCTTGAATTTTTTTTTTTTTTTTTTTTAATAACCCTTCAATAAAATGAATATAGAACGATAAAAAACAAAAACAAATTAAAATTACTAATCATGCAACTTTATTGACTTCAAATTGAGTTCAAGTAGATTTTTAATTTTAATTTTAATATTTTTGAACTTTATTAATAAATAATAATCAATACTAAATCATCCATTAACAATGTACATACTTCTACGCATATAATATTTATTTTTCATTAACTTCTATAACATTAATTATCTAATTGCATTTAAATGTATTCTTAATTACACCTCAAGTGCTTGTTAAATTGTGATTAGCGTTTCCTCTTGTAGAAAAAGGCACACAATTAGTCCTCCACACAGACGCGCTTGGAAAGAGAGAGTGAGCAAAAATAAAAACCATTTTATCTCCTCCGCAAACTAGAAATCGAAAGTACAGCAAACAGTTTTCAAGTGAACTCAAGTTTTTCAAAGTGTTAACTCTAGTTGACCAAAGACTTCGTACCTGATTAACCAAAGTTAACATGTCTGGTTAACGACTGCAACCAACCAAGCAACAACAATCGCGAGTTCATAAAAAAGATCTCGCGAGACATATCACACACATTTACAAGAATATCGTGATAATAAAAAATAAAAAAGAAAAAAAGAATTATCTGTTAAGAGTAACAAGAAAGAGAATTAATAAATAAATATTTTAATACCCCATTATTATTATTAAAATAAAAATAAAATAAAAATGGATAGGTTCCTTAAAGATCTTTGTTGTTTTGCTGGCCTCTGAAGATACAGAGTTTCTTCAGATCCGAAGAAAAAGGTGAAAAAAGAAAAAGAAAAAGAAAAAAAAAAAGGAGGGGCTTGTGCTGCTATTACTGCAGTTGAACACTTTTAAATAAACTATAGTATTAATACTACTATATACAAGTTGATATTTTTATTTATTTTCTCTTTTGTTTTGTTAAAAAGCTTGTTCAGTTTCTGTTCACTGGTGTGTGTGTGTGCGCCTTTTGGACTCTTGCATGATCCGAAAAGGTTTTATTTTTCTCTCTCTTTTTCTGTGTGTTATCTGCTTTTGTGTCGGCCATATAGTGCTTTTTGATTGAATCTTAGAACAACAACAACAACTAAAAGATTCATTATAGTAACCCAGTTCTTCTTTTTATCTTCTTTTGTGGGTGATTTTTTGAAGGGGATTTTTGTTTTTTTAATTACTTGCAGTGATGTGTGTAGTTAGTTGCTGAGATTTTATTTTTATTTTTATTTTTGGGTCGAAGGTGGGGTAAGAGAGTAATTTCTGTGTAGATCTTTGATTTCGTTTTCTGGGAATACACAGTGTTTGGTTAACGGGAAAATCCCTGTATCAATCCTGTGGTTTCTGATGAATTTTGCGGGAAAATCTCGTGTTTCGGATTGGCAGAGCATGGACCAAGATTGGTTTGGATTTTGCGAATATAATTTACATTGAAGGCAGTTTTTTTTGAGTTTCGAAGCTGTTCACACATCTCCATAATTTGAAACAGTTAATTCTTTTTTACTGCTGAATGATGAATTTCCAGTGCTGGATTGACAGATGTATGGAGCTTTGAGTTTTTTTTTTTGGTTGGAAATGTTGAGATTCTCTGGAACCACAAGTCTCTATTCTGTTTTTGTTGGATTTATAATATCATAAGGTATGGAATTTCATGAATTCACTTCCATAATCGAACCCATCACTTGATTATAATATATGTTTTCTGATTTTCTTTAACAATTCTATCTGGTTTTTGCAGCAACCAGTTAGAGACGAGCAATAAGAAAAAGATTGGATTTTTATGTACTGAAAGTCATTGAATTGTTGGTGTTGGTTGAGACTTGAGATGATTACTTTCATGGACTCAAAAGAGAAAATTAAAGACATGGACAAGTGCTTGGACTCTCAACTATGGCACGCCTGCGCCGGTGGGATGGTGCAAATGCCGCCGGTGAACACCAGAGTCTTCTATTTCCCTCAAGGCCACGCCGAGCACGCTTGTGGGCCTGTAGATTTCAGGAACTGCCAGAGAATTCCACCTTACATTCTTTGCAGAGTCTCAAACGTCAAATTCATGGCTGATCCTGAAACAGATGAAGTTTTTGCCAAAATTAAGTTGACCCCAATAAGCAACAACGAGCCTAGTTTTGATGACGATACAATTCACAACACCGAGCAAGATAAACCGCCGTCGTTTGCTAAGACATTGACGCAATCGGATGCGAACAATGGTGGTGGGTTCTCTGTTCCGAGGTATTGTGCGGAGACGATTTTCCCCAGATTGGATTACTCGGCGGATCCACCTGTACAGACAATTCTCGCGAAGGATGTTCATGGCGAGACATGGAAGTTTAGGCATATTTACAGAGGGACGCCGAGGAGACATTTGTTGACAACTGGGTGGAGTACTTTTGTCAACCATAAGAAGCTTGTAGCTGGGGATTCAATTGTGTTTTTGAGAGCAGAGAACGGAGATCTCTGTGTCGGAATTCGACGTGCAAAGAGAGGGATCGGAGGTGGACCGGAGGTTTCTTCCGGGTGGAATGGGAATTGCGTATCGCCTTATGGGGGCTTTTCGGCATTTTTGAGGGAGGAAGAGAACAAGTTGATGAGAAATGGCAATGGAAATGGAAATGGGTCGAGTTCGAGTAATGGGAATGGTAGTTTGATTGGGAAAGGAAAAGTGAGGCCTGAATCTGTCGTAGAAGCTGCATCGCTTGCCACAAATCGACAGCAGTTTGAGGTTGTGTTCTACCCTCGAGCTAGTACTCCGGAGTTCTGTGTCAAGGCTTCAATGGTGAAAGCAGCATTGCAGATCCGGTGGTGTTCTGGGATGAGATTTAAGATGGCCTTCGAAACAGAGGATGCTTCAAGGATTAGTTGGTTTATGGGAACTATATCTTCTGTTCAGGTTTCTGATGCTCTCTATTGGCCTGATTCACCTTGGAGGCTTCTTCAGGTAAAGTCTTTTTTTCTTGATCTGAATCAAATTCAGATATATTGTTCTTCCTATTAGGTTCAATTTTCATTACAATTAGTTCAGATTAAACATTGTTTTGATGCTTAAAATTGATGACCAATATTGTTTTGGAAAATGCAAAGTCTTTTCTTATTATATGAGTTTCTGCTAAATGCATCAAGAGAATTTTAATTGTGTGTTGTGCTTATGCAACAATGATGATGACATGTATAAATTACTTTATTGTTCAACTTTTGTGTTAAATATATATGATTGTTTGCTTGATTAAGGTTCCTAAGTGCCTTACTTATCAATTTTATGATGTTTCCTTCTGACCTGATCAGATACTTCTGCTGATACGGTTCACACCAGGTTTACTTGAACAATTTTTGATTAATGTGCATACATTTGATACATGTCGTCACATTTTCCATTGAACTAGTCTTATTTGTTGAAATCCATGTGTTGCAGGTTACATGGGATGAACCGGATTTGCTGCAAAACGTGAAACGCGTTAGCCCGTGGCTGGTGGAATTGGTATCAAACATGCCCGCCTTCCATCTATCGACCTTTTCGCCACCTAGGAAGAAGTCGAGATTTCCACAGCATCCAGATTTCCCCCTTGACAGCCAAATTCCAATGCCGACATTTCCCGGCAACCTCCTTGGGCACAATAATAGCCCCTTTGGGTGTCTACCCGACAACAACACTCCTGCTGGCATGCAGGGAGCCAGGCATGCTCACTATGGTCTATCTTTATCAGATATCCATCTCAATAAACTGCAGTCAGGTCCATTTTCGGCTGGTATCCAGCCACATGATCGCACTGCAGCTCCACCTACAAGGGCCTCCAATAGCCCAATCATACAGAATCCTAGCATTAGTGAGAATGTTTCTTGCTTGCTAACCATGGCACATTCTACACAGACTTCAAAAAAAACTGATGGTGCAAAGACACCCCATCTTGTACTTTTTGGCCAACAAATTCTTACGGAGCAGCAAATCTCTCTCAGCTGCTCTGGCGATACAGTTTCTCCTGTTCTTACCGGAAATAGTTCATCAGAAGGGAATTTAGATAAAATGGCAAACTTTTCAGACAATTCTGGTTCTGCAATTCATCAACAAGGCCTACCTGAGCGATCATTCAGCGAAGGGTTTCATTGGTACAAGGATAATCATCGTCAAGAAACAGATCGCAATTTGGAAACTGGTCATTGTAAAGTGTTCATGGAATCCGAGGATGTAGGTCGAACTCTTAACCTTTCGCTTCTTGGTTCTTACGATGAATTGTACAAAAAGCTCGCTAACATGTTTGGCATAGAGAATTCCGAGACACTGAGCCATGTACTCTATCGTGATATTACAGGCGCAGTCAAGCACATCGGTGATCAACCATTCAGGTGAGATAAGTCATTTGCCTTAGATTTCCATTTATGCTTTCCTTGAATGTATGCACATTTGTTCTGATCAATTTCTTGTTGCTGTTGCAGTGACTTCATGAAAACAACTAGGAGGTTGACAATTCTAATGGATTCAAGCAGTGACAATGTAGGAATATAGAGTAACGAAAAATAAAGTTTGGTTTTCAAATTTCAATTGTATAGCCAGTTGATTGAATCTTTTGTTTCCCCTGCTGACCTTTTTATACTTCTTCAAGTTGTGAGAGGAGCTGCTGCTACGAAGTATGATCCAATCTAAATCCTCCAGGGTTCTTGTTTCTCATAATTTTTATTTTATTTTTTTTCGAACGAATAGTTTTGACATTTGAAGAACTCCTTTAAGTGTCATATAGTTGATTCATATTTTTGTTTCAATAATTTCTTTTTCTCTTTGCTTTTGGTTTTACAAAATGGTTCTGTCACTATGTATTGAACATTTTCAAGTAACATTAACCCTAACTGGGTTTCTTTTGATGTGCTTTTGTAAGACATGTTTTGGCTGGAGGAATTTCCTCCATGTTAGTTCCTTTGTTGCGGCTGATCGCCGTGGCTGTGTGTAGTTTGTTTGGTTTCCACCAAACAAACAAAAAAAAAAAAAAAAAAAGAGAAAGCTTCACTGAAATTTACTCACTTTTAGCAAGTATTTGCAAATTTCTGACGCTGATTTTGGTCCCATGTAAACTAACTTTTTTAATCTGTCACTGTATAATATCTCTGTTCTTTGAAAAAGAACAAGTGGTGCAAATTGAAGCCACAAGAAACAGCAAGCAAACAATGGAGTGAATGCATTGCCACACAATTAATATCCGTCTCTACCCATTACTTGCACCAGCAGCCAAACTCCTTTGACAAAAGTTGCTACTTTTTTTGCTTGGACTTTTCTGAATCATTGTCAAAAATGTCACCATCAGCGAGGAAAACAAATGTTTCGTCTAAAAAAACAAATTAAAATCTCTGGTAGAAAAATGTCAAAGTCCATGGAAGAAAAAACTATATGTTCCGTGCGTGAATTAAAGATCAGGAAAAAAGGAAACCAAACACAAAGAGTTAAGCCTGACTAATTGGGCAACTGGGATTGTTGATTAAAGTATCAAATGTTTCACACGACAAGAGATTCTTGGAGATTATCTCAACAGGGTAAACGCACGCCACCTGTTTGATGAAATTACCCAAAAGAAATTAAAAACAATCTCATTAATCAATTCGACAAGGAAATAAATGTCCTAACCTGATGCAGCAAGTGTGGGATTAAATAACTGATTAAACAAATAATTAAACGTAAGCATCGGGATTGTGAAATTTGATTAAAGAAAACATTTCTGTATAATACAAAAAGTCAAAATATACAGTGTTGTTGAGAAAGGAAAAAAAAAAAAAAAAAGTCTTGAGGTGGACAACACAACACATTCTGTATAGAAATCGAAATCAACCGCACGTGAGACGGTTGTTGGTGGGTCCCACTATAGATGATAGTTTAGGTAATACTGGATTCACGTGTGGCCAACGTCAGATGACATGAGTTAGCTTCTGTTGCGGCGTTTCGATGACTGGACTGTTTTTATTTTTATTTTTTATTTTTAACTTGAATCTTTGACTGCGGTTTTCCCGGGAACTTTGTTTGCTGTTTTTTCTTCTTTCATTTTCTCTCCCAATTGGGAACTATAATCAAACGAAAAAATATATATATATATATATTTAATAAAGTCACCCATAAATATACATTTTGTTTATTGGTACGGATATCGATAACCATAAATTTAATAAATATATTCATATTTATAAACGTACCTACATCTAAAATTTAAATTTAAATTTAAATTATTATTATAAGCATCCATATTAATGTCAATAGTATCCTTATTTAAATGAAAGTATTCATTTTATTACAATTTATTTATAAACCCTCTTAAATTATTAATACACTTAATCTCACAAATGATAAATTCTTAAATTCTACATGCTAAAAAACACAGTACAGTAGTAGTATGTTCTTTGTCATCAACAACTACGAGCTTGTTTGGTTGGGCTTTTGAAAAACCTTTATTGGTAAAAGATCTACTTGCAGTAGATCTATTATAAATAGAGTTTTTGAAAATAAAATTATAGATGTTTGGTTGGTAGATTTTTTTTAAAAAATGTCTATTTTGAGAAGCATCTCCCTATGAGCTTTTGCCTAGTAGAGATTTAAACTGTACTAGTCTCTACTCAGTTTAAAATAGACAATCTTAAAAGCCCGACCAAACAACTCTAAAAAACTCAAATAGACGTTAGTAGACCTTTTGAAGCGGTAGAAAGCTCAACCAAACAAGCACTACATCATATATCTTTTTAACAATTACAAATCTCAAGTCTTTATTGAAAATAATTAAGTTGTTGATATCTATTACAACAGATTTCACATCATCGTACCACTTTTCATCTCCTCGATACACAACAATATGTACTGTTATCTTTAAAAAAAAAAAAAATTACTTCTTACTTTTTGTTTATCGATAGAGTTCATAAAAATAAAATAAAATAAAATAAATACGCATCTATGTATGATCAGAGTCCTCTGAAAATTCTTGTTTCATTGCTTTGTTATATGATAAAGAGAGATTTTGATTTTGAAAATAGAATTAGGGTTTAATTAAGGTTTAGTATTTTTTTTTTTTTTTAATAATAAAGAGATATGGGTGTAATTAATAAGTGTACATAATATTTGATTTATTTTTAATTAAACTAATCTATTCTTATTAGTAAATTTCTATTAGAATGTTTTTGTAATTAGATTTTTTATTAAAATATAGTAAATTATGTTTATCATATTTATGGGTGTCAATATTGACAATCTTTGTTTATATATATATAAAAACAATAAATTGAGATTAACATTTTTATTTTTTTTTGAAGGAAAATTGAGATTAACATTTAGAGAACCATTTGAATTCGTGTAAAAATAAAATGTATAGGCTTTTGTAATGATACATATCGCACTGTCACTCACGAGTCACATCTAATAAATCAATATTTGTTAAATAATTAGACATCCTTAATGACTTGAATTAACATGCATTAACAGACAAACAACACAAGCATGCATATATATATATATATATATACATGGCGACCAGATCCTTGGTGGGATCATGTGAAATTTCTGAAAACGTTTTATCCACGGCATCCTTATATACAATTAATTGGTTCTCCCACCATAATGTTTACTCACGGAGAAAACGATACCATCCAATCCAATCCATCACACAATTTAATTATTTTTATCTTTTTCAATTTCTCAAGTACGTGGGTGTCCAAAAATGTTTTAACTCATAAAAGGAATGGTCAAAAGAGCTAGGGGGAGACAAAGCCATTCCCCCGAAGCATTGATATATTACTTTGTTTTCAGTTCCCACTTTTCCACTATACATGCCATGGTTTCTACCTAGAAGAAAATTAAATTACTAAGTTATTTAAAATAAATTAAATAAAAAAAAGAGTAAAAAACAATGGGCATAATTATTGGTGTGGTGGTTGTCTTGTAGAGTGGGACTTGTATCTCCATCTAGGGTTTTTAATGGGTTGGCTTTAGAATTACGTCAAGAGATATACATATATCAGTCATGTCAGTTGTGAAACACGCACAAAAAGGATAAAATTTTAATTGAAAATAATTAAAAACAAATTAAAAGAGTAGTTAGGTGGTGGTGTGTTTTGAAAGATCCAATCAAGTCACGGGAAATAGGGCATGCTACATGGAACAAGTTCGTCATCAACATTGAATGATCAGTTTTTTTTATATATATATATTAATATATATGCTTAATATAATTGTCTTCTCCATTTGACTTTTTATCTTTTCATATTTAAATAAAAAATATTTAAAATAAATTAAAAAAAATAAAACATAAATTGTCTTGTAGAGTTGTAGTCGTGTAGATTTGTAGTACTAGCGGCTGCGGCTGCATGAGTGCATGCATGTGTTTTTTTTTTTTAATCTCTTGACCTTTTTGTTATTGAAGCTCTAGCTAGGGGACGGCAGTAGAGTTAACTTCTGCTCAAAAACACAGAAAATCACTTCTTGTACTATCTAATAAAAAAATAAAAAATTTGGTATGATGAACAGTATTATACAAAATTTGTTCCGAATTCAAATTTGGTGTAACTCTATTCGTTACAGCAAATATCAAGGTTAATGGCACCGGTCCCCCTAAACTTTACTCGAGTTTATATTTTACCCTATAAACTTTTTTTAGGCGTTAAATCTTAGAAACTCTTATTAATTGGTAAACAGTTTGGTTTATTACCCCTTGAACACCAGTTTAGAGGGCATTTATAGTTAGATTTTACCAATTAATATGAGTTCAAGGGGTTTAACACCTCTAAAAAAATTCAAGAGGTAAAATGATAACTCACGTAAAGATCAGGAGGGACAGGTGCTAATAACCCTTTTCTTTAAATGAACATCTAATGAGCTCTGTTATAATTAATAAATGGCAGCTAAAAAGTGACTACTGAAATTGGCTTTGTCTATTAATTACATTTACTTAATTTTAAATGAAATTAAGAATCCATTTATGCTACTAGAATCGTACAAAAATGGCTTGTTTAACTAACTATCTATGTTAATAGGGGTAAGTCTTTGGAGTCAGAAATTGGTGGTGTTATTACTGATATACAGGTGCTGTTTGTGCAAGCTCGTTGTGTTTCAATGAATTTCGTCCCTCGTAAGGCTAATCAGATAGCCCACGTTTTAGCTAAAAACGGCCTCTCTGTTGTTGAGGATTTGTTTTGGTTGGAGGAGTTTCCTTCGTGTATTAGTTCGCTTGTTTCGGCTGAATACCGAGTTTCTTTGTAATTTCTTGTTCCCTCCCAAAAAAAAAAAAACTATCTATGTTCATCATCAACTTTGTTTTCTAGTTACTGGAGGAATACGAATAATTCACTTACAAGTTCTGAAAAATAGTACAAAAATAAAAATAATAAATAAAAATAAAGACAATAAGAAAGGCAAATTATAAGTCAATAAAATGGACCATAACAATTAACAAGAGTCGAGTCAGGGAATGCGTCTAATACAAGAAATTGAGTATTTCAGAGGCATGGACCCAGTCAGTCCCAGTCTATTCACATATTTTTTTTCTTCTTCGCTACCGGTCTCTATCAAAATCCGTGTTCCGTTTCACCAAAAGAAAAAAAAAAAGGAAAAAGTCTCGTCCAAAAACGACAGAGATTCTTGATGACGTGGCAAGAAGCCACGCTTTGAGGTGTGGTCCCCACTCCCCAACCCCATTGAAATCAGATACAGCTCAGACACGACAAGACCGACATCCATATTATGTTAATGACTGAAACTGACACGTAAGTCGTCACCTGATAGGTGACGTGTCGCTGTTCCTTCAGAAGACCACTGTTGTGTTTGTTACGTGAACCTACTCTCGAATCGACCTCTGTGTCTGTCTTGTTTGTTGTGGGCCTTTTTGTGTGTCCATCTTGCTGTCAGGTCGCAGGTTTTTTTCAGAAACCAGAATTCACTGTTACTTCCTTACTGGCCACAGTGGGCCCATTACGTATTGGGCCTCCCTTTCATTGGATCATAATCGAGGTAACGTTTACGAATCAAAAATAAAAACAAAATATGATGGACCATATTTACAACACTCTAAAACAATAATTAAAAGATGAGATGAGGTACATTTCTGTCGGTGAAATAAATTGGTCCACATTTATGTTAATCCACACAAAACAAAGAAATCGTCTTGCTTATTCTAAGTTTGAATAACTTGTTTATTATTATTATAATATAAAATTGAAACTTAGAGATATGACAGCTGAAAAAGATAAAGTAGATTAAACTGATTTTATGGATCTACTTCTAGTAGCTGCTGAAGCAAAGGACAATAATGATAATCCTATTTTTAACTGGGTTAGACATGCCTACTTGGATAATGACGAGGGAAATCATAATCCACATATTGCTTCTCATGCTCGAGACATGTGAATAAATGTTGAACAAGTGATTAGAGAAGAAGTTGGTATAGATCATGGAGTTATTGTTAGCAGTTCTTCTGATGACCAACATACCTCTGATGGAAATAGTGGAGGAAAAGATGATGGAGATGATAGGGATGGCAGCTGAAAAAGATAAAGTAGATGAAACTGATTTTATGGATATACTTCAAATCAATGCTGAAGCAAGGGACAATAATGATAATCCTATTTTTAACTAGTTAGACCTGCTTACTTGGATGATGATGAGGCAAATCATGATCCACATATTGCTTTTCATGCTCGAGACATGTGAATAAATGTTGAACAAATGATTAGAGAAGAAGTTGGTGTAGATCATAGAGTTACTGTTATCAGCTTTTCTTATGACCAACATACCTCTGATGGAAATAGTGGAGGAAAAGATGATGAAGATGATGGGGATGATGGAGATGAGGGAGGAGGTTGGGATTCTAGAGCAGGAGGTTAGGATACATGTGCAATAAGTTAGGATGTTGGTACAATAGGTTGGAATGCTAGTGTGGCAAGTTAGGAACCTGGTGTAGGTAGTTTTGATTAAAATCGTGGTAGACAATAAAGAGGAATGAGTTAAATTGTTGAAGATTCTTTAGCTCGACTCTTTCCTCAATGTGTATAGACACAGAAAATAGTTCTTTAGGTGATTTGCAAACAAGGTTAGGTTCCCAGATACCATATTATGATAGTTATGGTGGCTACAATATATTTGATTATCCTTCGCCACAAATGTCATATGCAATACCTTTGCACTCAGATGATCAATATCTACCAAGTTGGGTAAATCCAAACTACCCAATTCATGGATCAGTTGGAATAGATTAAGCAACATACTAAGGCATATTAATCACTATGTATCTTGAAAACTATGCAAGCATATTTTCCTAGAAAAATTATTGTTTGAATCAAGATAGAAATGTACCTTATATCTTTGAACCACCAAGGAATTCATGTTGGTATTAAATTTCAAACATACAATGTATTATGGATTATGAATTTATGATAGAATCATAATCATGGAACTTTTTTTTTATGATAATTTTGTTTATTAAATATTTAATTTATTTATATTGTATATAATTTTGTAAAAGTGAAATCAGATATTATTCTATTAAATACTTAATTAAAAAAATTATATACATACTCTATCTATGTTTTTATAATTTATAATAAGCTCATAACTATGTTAATTTATTGATAAAATACGATTTTTTTTTTTTAATGTATAATTACTTGTTTAAGATTGTCCTAAAGTTTTAAAAAAAACTTTATAACTTTAGATGCAAATATCCATTTTTTTTTTCAATTTTTGACAGAATATCCACCGATATCAATATTATCCCCAAAATATCCATAAATTTAGAAGCCCGATATTGATACCGATACCGATATTTTTTTCCTTTGATGTAATCAAGGAACTGAATATCGAAATATATACCAAAATATCAACTGATGTATCCATATTTTGGAGAGACTGATATCAAAACAGGTAAATATTCAATATCCAACAGAATATCTGGCCGATTTCGCAATATCCATAAAAATTTATGATATTCCGAAATATCCCAAAAATATTGTGAATTTGAAAGTCCATAGATATTTTGCATATTATTAAAATAATTTTTTTTAATCTTATATAATTAAATTATTGTCAAAATAATTTAGATTGAAAATAATTTTAGAATAAGCATTAACAAACTTGTAAAAATTTCCAACATAGTAGTTAATGGTAGAATTATTAAAGACTTGAAGTAAAATTGGACAAAGAACCAAAGAGTGAACATGTAAAATATATAAAATTTTGTGAAAGCAATCTTAAAATAAAAATAAATAAATAAATAAATAAATAAATAAATAAATAAATGTTTGTGACTAAAATGTGTAAAACTCATTCCAAATAATATTAAATATGTACAATCAATTTATAAATATGTAAAATTGGTTTTTTTGTAATTTTGTATCGACATTCCAAATAAAGGAATCTTAAAAAATTGTTTGTGCAAAACATGTAAAGCCCATAATTATTTCTTTTGTGTAGAGAATCCAAAGAAACTCAATTATTTTTACCATAAAATAAAAATAAAAAATAAAAAAGAATCTCAATTATTTTGTACTACTGAGAATCACGATGATTGAATTTAAAAAAGAGAAACACAATGAATGCCTTTGAAAAAAAAAAAAAAAGACATCGTGTATTATTTATTATTTGTTATTTGCAGAGAGTATAAAAGAATGCAACAAAGAAAATCCCATTCAATTATTCATCTATTTGTTCACCGTTTTCACTTCATCTAAAAAATCATCTTCACTCTTCTTTTTCAAGTTTTCATCTTACACAACTACACTTCACATAGCAAATTTTACATCACAGGTTTATCTTAAAGTCTCAATATCTTCATCAAATAATCAAGTACGTAAATGTTTACTTCGATAATTGTTTTTATAAAAATAATGATATTATAATTGTATGCAAACTTTAGATGTTGTGTGGTATTGTTTCTAAAACTCATTTGAATTTTCATATTTATAAATTGATTGGTGCAAAATTTAAATTTGTTTTGATAAAGAATTATATTGCATAAGATGTCTAGTACTAAAAATGATCTAGCATTGGAGTATTGTCAACCAATACCAAATAATAAAAATGGTAATATATGCATATTTTGCGGTCACACAATGCAAAGTGGAGGAATTACCCAATTTAAATTTCATTTAACCGGTAATGAGTTGTATAGAAATGTAAAAGTATGCTCAAATGTGCCACCGGAAGTTAAATTGCAAAAAAAAAAAAAAAAAAAAAGGAAAAAAAAATCTGCAAGGGAGATTGAACAAATTCAACAAGAATTGAGGGGAAATTTCATTGATACAAAAGAGGAAGAAGATATCTATCATTATCCTTAAGGTATGCTTCCTGATGACCGAGATAATTATCGTTCTGCAATAGATGCATCCAAAGCATCTAAATGGCAAAGAGAACAAGAAGCAAGAATCTTTGGAGGGACGTCAAAGACAGTAGAGGGTTCAGGAGCTAGAGGTAGTAGCTAACCACCAAAACAAGTACGTTGCACTCAAAGTACTGGACATGAGACGCGTTATAAACCTCCAGTTGCACCTTCATTGTACAAATCATCAGGTGCAAAACAAAAGAATATTAAAGATATGTTCAAGGGGGTAGCATTAGAGAAAAAATGGGAAGGCTAACATCGAAGTTTTTTATTTATGATAATGTGCCCCCTCATAAAGCCGGCTCTCATCATTTTAGGAACAGGTTCTCAAGAACCAAGTATTATTTTTTTCTTAAATAATAATGTTTTTGAAATGTTTGATTTGTTTTTATTTTTCATTTCACAATTAAATTTAACATGGCTGCACCATAATGTGTGATGGGTGGACGGGACTGACAAGGTTGTCAATAATTAATTTTATGGTTTATTGTAAGGGTCACATAATTATCCTAAAATCTGTTAATGCATCCAACAAAATTAAAGATCATCAGTATATTTATGGATTGTTTAAAGATGTGGTGAAAGATGTCGATGAGAAGAATATTGTGCAAATTGTCACAGACAATGGCTCTGCATTTGTGAAAACAAGTAAAAAATTGATAAAAAAATATTCTTTATCTTTGAGTCCATTTGTAGCACATTGTATAAATTTGATTAATGAGGATATTTGAAAAAATGACATTTTTGCAAGTGTCAATCATGATGCTAGGGCCGTGACAAACTTTATATATAATCATGGATGGTTACGATCGTAAATGAGGAGGTTTGTAAAGGGGAGATAGTGCAGGCTAGTGAAACTTGATTTGCGACCAATCATATTGCCCTTGATAGTCTTTTGAAGAAAAAAAGACAAGTTTGAAACAAATTATTTACCAGTGACACATGGGCTGCAAATTGATTGTGTCAAACCTCAAATGAAAAAAATAATAGAACAGCATATTTTAGATTTAGAATTTTGGGATAATGTGGCTTCCGTAGTTAAAATATACGAGCCACTGTACCCGATTTTGAGATTGGTTGATACAGAAGTTGTACCCCACTATACACGATAGAGTTAATGCGTGTAATGAAAATTGCAGTAAAACAACAAAGAGGGGGGGGTAAATGGATTCTAAATATTATACAAGACCGATGAGATAAAATGCTTAATCACCCACTACATGCTACATGTAAATTTTATTTTGGATAGTTTGTCATTCATAATTAAATTTTAGTATAGTATTTATACTATTTTTTTTTTTCTAGCGTACTATTTGAACCCAACGTACCAATATAGAGACAACATTGAGGATAATTCAGATCTTCAGAAAGCCATACATAAGGTCTATACTCAATTAGACCCTGAAGCTGCAAGAATTGCTAATTTAAGAAATGAGGTAAAAAGTTACAATTTACAAACAATTTTATAATTCAAATATTATAAATTCTTTGCGTGGGAGTATTGTGTCATATTAATATATATTATTTAAATATTCATCCCATGAATGTAGCTCATATACTTTAATGATGGAAGAAAATTTTTTGGTAAATGAGTAGACACTGCAGCTGGAAGCAAAATGCAACCGAATATATAACTTCTATTACAAAAATTTACGAATTAATAATAAATAATAATATCATTTAAATATTATTCATACTTAAAATACATAATAATTTTTATTGCAGCTGATTGGTGTGTAATGTATGGAAACAGTGCTCCATCATTATCATTGTGTGCAATAGCAGTTCGCATATTGTTACAGACATCATCATCTTCTGCCTGTGAAAGAAATTGGTCAACATTTGTTTTAATCCACACAAAACAAAGGAATGTATTGCATATTCTAAGCTTAAATAACTTGTTTATTGTTATTATAATATGAAGTTGAAACTTAGAGATATAGTAGCTAAAAAAGATAAAGTAAATGAAGTTGATTTTATGGATCTACTTCAAATAGCTGCTGAAGCAGGGGAGGATAATGAGAATCCTATTTTTGACTGGGTTAGACCTATCTCTTTGGATGATGATGAGGGAAATCATGATCCACATATTATTTCTCATGCTCGAGACGTGAGAATAAATGTTGAGCAAGTGATCAGAGAAGAAGTTGGTGTAGATCATGGAGTATTGTTACCGGCTCTTCCGATAACCAACATTAGAGGTGGGCAAAAAACCAAAAAACCGAACCAAACCGGTGAGCCGAACAGATCCAATCAGTTTTTTTCGATTTCCTTATGTTGGCTGATTCAATTCAGTTCCATTTTTTGAAAACTGATTGGATCAGTTTTTTTCAGTAACTCTGAAAATCGAACCGAGATCCAACTTATATTAAAAAAAAAAACCTTAGTTTAATGTTCAATGGTCCATGAAACTATAAAACTAAGAAAGTGTGCCACTACATATTCTTTTTTTCTTTGTTTTTTTTTTTTTTGGTTGAATATTATTTTAAACTAGTATTTTCAAATTGTTCAAGCTCATAATTTAATTTGGTCAAAGGCCTAAAAAGATTAAAATATGAAAATATGTGTAATAATTAAAGCCCATGAATTTGGCCCAGTATGACCAAAACCGAACCAAACCGGTCCAATTTTATTGGATTGGTTCATATTTTCAAAAACTGAACTTTATCGGTTTTTTATTGGTTCTATTGAAAAATGAAACAATCCATTAAACGCTCACCCCTAACCAACATACCTCTGATGGAAATAATGGAGGAAAAGATGATGGATATTATAGGCAGGGGCGTACCCAGGATTTTTTGTTAGGGTGGGCTAAAATATATATATATATATATATATGTGTGGTTCTCTCATGAGGGATCTCTCATTTTAACATCAAGTAAATACCTTCATGAAATTCATCAATTTGAATGAATTTTGATTTGAATTTTATATGGATGATAAGTTCAATGAAATTTACTCGTAAACAAAGTTCGAAAATTTTTCAAGCACTACAGCATTGTTTTTATTCCAATGATATTAAGAAGGCAAACTTGAATCCCCGTCCTCGACATTATATGGAGAACTTGATAATCGATTATTATTATTTTTCTCAAAGTATGAAAACATAGTTTTTCTTAACTTTAATATATGATTGTTTGACATTATAACCTAAAATTATCAAACAATTTGTCTAAATGATATTTTATAAATTATAATATAACACTGAAATAATAAATTATAGTTAGAAAATAAATTCATAATTTTTTTTAACAAAACACTAACTTAAAATTATGAATAACAAACCCAAAATCCAACTTATTAATTAGAAAAATAAATTTTAACTAAAAAAACACCTAAATTGAAGAACCGAATATAGATATTTTTTTATTCAAAAAGAATAAGACTATTTTTATATATTTAATTTTATAATCGTTAATAATTATTAATTAGAATGAAAGGGAAAATGAGATTTGGGATGGAGATAATTTATAAGAGAGATAATTGGGATTTAGGAATATTGAGAGGTGAGAGTTAGAGTTAGAAAGAGACAGAGGGGAAGAAAGAAGAATCAGGAATTGAGTTGGGCTGGAATGTGTGATGTACTGATGGGAGAGGGAGAGAGAATGAGTGTGACTACTGAGTTGAGCTTTGAGTTGAGATGTACTGATTAAAAAAAATAATTGCAAAAAGCTAGCCCGGCTATATTGGTTCGCCTCTGATTGTAGGAATGGTGGGGATGAGGCAAAAGGTTGGGATTTTGGTGCAAGAGGTTGGAATGTTGGTACAACAAGTTGGAAAGTTCGTGCTAGAGGTTGGAATGTTGGTGCAACATGTTGGAATTCTAGTATGGCAAGCTGGGATGTTTATGCATGTAATTTTGATCAAAATCGTGGTAGACAACAAGGAGAAACGAGTCAAATTGATAAAGACTCTTTGAGTATAACTCTCTCATCAATTAGTATAGACACAGAAAATAGTTCCTTAGGTGATTCACATACAAGGGTCAAGTTCTCATGTACCATATTATGATAGTTATGGTGGCTATAATATATTTGATTATCCTTTTCCACAAATGTCATATGCAATATCTATACATGAAGATCAGCAATATCCACCAAGTTGGGTAAATCCCAATTCATGGATCAGTTGGAAGAGATCAAACAATATACGCATGACTTATTAATAACCACCAAGAAAACATGCCTTGAAAACTATGCAAGCATGTTTTCCCGGTAAAATTATTGTTTGAATCAAGATGAAAATGTATCTTATATATTTGAACCAACAAGGAATTCATTTTAGTTTTAAATTTAAACATGCGATGTATTATTATGTATGAATTATGATTTATGATTGAATTTTGGAAGTATGGAACTGTGTGTATATATATATAATATTGTAAAAGTGAAACTATTAAATACTCAATTTTAAAAATTATATACGGACTTTATCCATGTTATAATTTATTATAAGCTCATAACTATGCTAATTTATCGTTGAAATATAATTCATTTGATGTATAATTACCTATTTAAGCTTGTTCTAAAATTTCACAAAAAGTTTCTAACTTTAAATACAAATATTCATCATTTATTTAAAAAATTTGACATAATATCCACTGATATCGATATTATCTTCGAAATATCCATAAATTTAGAAGCCCGATATCAATACCAATACCGATATTTTATTCCTTAGCAGTAATACAAATTAGGTCTTTCTAGACTTCATGGGTGTACGCAATTGCCCATGATTTTGTTGAGAGTGACGATATTTGCACCTATCCAAAACTATATGTACACCCTCAAATTTATTTATTTTTAAAATTCCAATATTACCCTTAAATTAAAATATTAATATTTTAATTAAAAGATCTAATAATTTTTATAACTATTTTTTTTTTCAAAATTTTAACAAACTAAATTGAATTAAACAATTAAATAAAAATACTCAAAAAAAAAAAAAAAAAAAAAAAAACTTCAGGAGAACGTTGTTCTCCCAAGTCCCAAGCTTGAAAAGATGGAGGTGGCTGCTCCATCCTAGATCGGAAAAGATGGAGGACCTCCCCACTGAGAATACTAAACTTTTTGTTTCTTAAGTCATACGAAACTGGTTATAAATCACAAAAAATAACAAAAGCATTACAAGTACTGTTTTTTTTTTTTTTTTTTTTTTTTTTTTTTTTTTTTTTTTCTACTTACACAGTCAGATCCTGTATATTTGTAATTGGTTTGGTATTGAAAATCTTTATAAATTTGCAGCTATTGAAGAATAGGGATGGTTAATTAAAAAAAAGTGAAAGCTTTTAATTCCCCTGAGAATTTTTGCAATGCTTCTCTTCATCAATTTTTAAATTACAAAGAGAAGGATGGCCTCCTACCAGGGTTCGGCTCCTCCCATATATATTAATTTTAATTATTTTATAATATTTGTCTAAAATTAAAAGAAAGGGCATATATGATAATGTGTTGGGTGTGTTTATGAGATTTCATGTTTTTAAAAAATTCAATAGGGTGTATGTACAAAAGGGATGCACATACAGTTTGTCAGATGTGTAAATATTGTTACTCTTTTACTTAACTTGATAATGCCCAACCTAACAATGTAGTTGGGATAAGTAGCAAAATTAGTTTTCGGACAAGTTTGGGGTTTAAGTAAATAACTCTCAAGTCACTTGCTCGGACCCTTACCAATAGCAAAAAGCTTAAAAAAAAAAAAATTAATTTTTTTTAAAAAAAAAAACTTAGATAGATGGATATTGTAATAGTGTAATCCAAGAGTATTTGTTTGTTTATTTCGATTCAACTCTATTCGTGTCTCATCCCTGTTAATTTCTAAAAGAGTGATGATATTTGCACCTCTCAAAATTTGTATGTACACCCCAAATCAACATATTTTAAAAATTCCAATATTACCCTTAAAATGATTAATATAAATATAACTTTCCCATCATATTAATAAAATATTTAATATTTAGAATATTTAACAAATATTATAATTAGTTACACAAATAAAAAAAATTACCTTTTTTGACTAAATTTCTGTTTTTTTTTAATTAATTATGATTTTAATAGTGATTATTTAAAATTATAAATATCAACTAACTGTTATTAAAAAAAAAAATTAAGATGAGAAAATAATTGAAGTTAATTAATAAACTAAACTAATATAAAAAAATGACTAGAAATTTAAGCATATAAACAGATCCAATTAATGTTATTGATGGACTAATTCTCTTGTATTAACTGAAATTGTATAATTAGAATAAGGGAAAAAAAAATGTAGAACAGAGCTTCTAAAGAGGAAAGTTAGAATAAGGGGAAAAAAAGAGCTCCATCTCCAGGTTTTTGATTCTAGGAGGAGGCTTCAAGAGTGGCTACTCGTATCTCCATATGAGTATTAAATTTTTATTTTTTTCAATTTTTTTAAAACTATTTTATAACTCATTAATTTATAATATTTCACAAAATTCTTAGAATTTTGTTACAAGTTAAAACATTTTAAAAAATTTAATGGGGTGTGTATATAAAAGGGGATATACATATAGTTTTTCAGGGGTGCAAATATTCACACTCTTTCTAAAATTTTTACTTGCATGCGATATAAATACGTTCATTTAATAAAATTATTATTTTCTTATTTGGATTCATATGTATAATTTTAAAAATTTTTTACAATTGAAGTAGATGGGCTTTGATGATTTTACACGGACTCTTAACAATTACCAAAAAGAAAAAAAAGTCTGCATGGGCCTGTAGAAACTGTGAGCCTTTCAAGAGCTACCTATAATATATGTGGGCCTGTAGATGATTGGTGGTAGGGATCGGCGTGGGGGGCAATTGGGGCCGGGGAGGGTCCCCCCACCCCCATTCCTCTACCTTCCCCCAAATGAGTTTGGGGGATGAGACGTTTGGGGGGAGCATTCCCCATCCCCACTCCCGAACCCCATTTTTTTTTATTTTTTTATTTCCAATCTCAAATAGTCAAATGTTTAATTCCTAATTCAAAAATCAGAATTTAAAATTTAGAATTTAGTCATTCTAATCTCTAATTTAACCTTGTTAATATATTAGTTTATTTTTTAAATAAAAATTATTTAAACTTTAGATATAAAATAAAAATAAAAATAAAAATTATATATATATAGATAGATAGGGGGAATGGGATGGATGGGGTCCTCCAACACTCCCCATTTATAAAATGAAGGCAAATTTTACCCCTACACCTTCCCCAAAACCCACTTGAGGATTTAGCCCAAAAAAAAACCCCATGGAGTTTCATGGGAAAACGCCAATCCCCAATTGAAGGGTACATTACATCGTTAGCGGAGAGAGTGGAGTGGGGCCCATACAGTGTCCTTTAATTATCAGTCAAGCAAAGCAACGGTGATCCGATTCTCACGGCATTTGAAAATTAAATAGTAGGTTGCTTATTTCCAAGGATTAGGTAAAGAATTTCCTTATCAAATTCTATATAAACATCTCCTCACTTTGTGTTTTCTCATACCATTCCTTCATTCATTCAAATCTCTTCTTTCGAAACAACAATCTCTCTCAAGGTAAACAAAATAAAAATTAATTCTTTGTTTAATTGTTGATAATCTTCGTTTTAAGTTGTGATTAATTGTTGTTAATCTCTTTTTGTGATATTTTCAGATGCAGATCTTTGTTAAGACATTGACCGGCAAGACAATAACTCTCGAAGTCGAGAGTTCCGACACCATCGACAACGTTAAAGCAAAGATCCAAGACAAGGAAGGTATTCCTCCGGACCAGCAGAGGCTGATCTTCGCCGGAAAGCAGTTAGAGGATGGCCGTACGTTGGCCGATTACAACATCCAGAAGGAGTCGACTCTCCACCTGGTCCTCCGTCTCCGCGGCGGTATGCAGATTTTTGTCAAAACCCTAACCGGGAAGACGATCACTCTTGAAGTGGAGAGTTCCGACACCATCGACAATGTGAAGGCCAAGATCCAGGACAAGGAAGGCATCCCGCCGGACCAGCAGCGTCTGATCTTCGCCGGAAAGCAGTTGGAGGACGGCCGTACACTTGCCGATTACAATATCCAGAAGGAGTCGACTCTTCACCTTGTATTGAGGCTTCGTGGAGGTATGCAGATCTTCGTGAAGACACTTACGGGGAAGACGATTACTCTGGAGGTGGAGAGCTCGGACACGATTGATAACGTGAAGGCGAAGATTCAAGACAAGGAAGGGATCCCACCGGACCAGCAGCGTCTGATATTCGCCGGGAAGCAGCTGGAGGACGGAAGGACCCTTGCGGACTACAATATACAGAAGGAGTCAACACTTCACCTTGTGCTCAGGCTCCGTGGAGGGAACATTCTCGATTGATTGATCAGCAAATTACAGGACTCTGTGTGTGTGTTTGATGTTGTTTGTTAGTGGTTTGGTTGTGGGACATGTTTAATGGGTTCGATTTTAATGGCCAATTAGGCCTTTGTTTCTTCAAAATTAGTAAATTCTATAAATAAATTCTCGTTACTTTTAATTTTCTATGGTTTCCAACCGGGGTTTGCGGCATCGCTGCGGCCCTGTAGTGTAAAAAATTGCATATTAAAATACATGGAGTCCGCATGTTTTTTTTTTTTCTTTTTTGTACTACGGGGCAACGGCGGTGCCGCAATCCCGATTGCACATATATTTACTCTAACATAAAATAGAGATAAAGATACTTTCGACGTCAGACGGGACACTATATAAACCCTTTTCACCACTATTTAAGGTAACTTTTTCTAAAGATTTGATATCGTGAATCCCCACCTTATTAGTCCATTTTTGCTTACCCTTTATAAGGGGTTATCCCCCTCTAAAATGGAAGACATGTATTCATGGAGGGGTAAAATTGTCCGAACATGATTACCTCCTTGGACACATGTCACCCATTTAGGAGTGGGGTAATTAGAGGTGGCCACGATTCCGGTAAACCATCGGTTTTGTCCGCGGTTTAACCGAAACCGGAACCGAAACAAGAGGGGCCAAACCAAAATCGAAAACTGGAACCTAAACCATCGGTTTGAAAACCGGTAGTTCCGGTTCCGGTTTCGGTTTCGGTTTGAGACTTCTTCAAATCTCTCAAACCTCTCAAACCGAAACCGACCAAAACTGGTTGTTTAACCGACGGTTTTATCCGCGGTTTAAACCACCAGTTTATTTTTAAAAAAAAATCCAACCAATCAAATGTTGCCACATGGCAGTGAATTAAAAAAATCGAAACCAAACCGGACCAAACCAAAACCGAAACCGAAATCGCTAAACCGTCGATTTGAAACCGGTGGTCCCGGTTTCGGTTTCGATTTCGATTTCGGTTTTGGTTTTGGTTTTGGGTGGCCACAAAACCGAAACCGTCGGTTTCAAACCGAAACCAAACCATGGTCATGACTAGGGGTAATAGTTACCTCCTTTGAAGGGGGTGAGTAAAAATGTTCTCCACTTAATGGTGTCTTTGTTTTTGTATTTGGCTATTTGAAGGAGATACTCAACCACCAAATTAGGCCACCTCATCCACCGTATATATTTGAAAGGGGAATACTATCTACATTTCTCATTTACCTTCCCTATTTACCTTTCTCACTCATTGTTTGACACGTATATATTTTTTCATTTAATAGAAAACTCTCACTTTTTACTACAAACCTTGTTTACGTCTCTGCCCCTGATGACTGCTTTTATCATTTCATTAATAAGGAGTGAAGACGTAAACAAGGTTTGTAGTAAAAAGTAAGAGTTTTTTATTAAATGAAAAAGTGTATACGTGTTAAGTAATGAGTGTGAAAGGTAAATGGTGAAGACAAATGAAAAAGGTAAAAAGTATTCCCCTGTTTAAAAACAAATGAATTGATTAAGGTTTTTTATTTTTTTAATCACAAATTCGGAGAGTGAAATGTGGGGTTTCGAACTCATATTTTGTTGAATAAGTATTTTGAATCTAGAATTTTACCGGGCTGAATAAGTTTTCGAACTTGGATATCTCGATCCTGAGATTTTCATTTATTTAACATCACCAACCACTATAAGAGAGATATGACCATCACAACCAAATTGATGTTATGTGCACTTGCTTAAGCTATTTTAGGAAAATCTCTCCAGGTCTAGACTGGTTGACGTTTGACCCACCAAACACATTCCATACAAGCAACGTTGACTGACTTGTCTTCAAAACCCGGTAAATCCCGCAACTGGGTTCGACAGAATCCGAAATTAACCGGATCTGGTAAAACGTGTCGTTTTGTCCTGAACATCAAAAACTCCAACCTTTTCACAAAAAATTACCGAAAAACCCAACGCGTCCCAGTTTTGTTTTCAGGAATCTCGACAATTGACAAATTGCAAAACCGTCGTCAACTTTGTGGGACCCATTACGCACTTGATCGTGTAACTGGTGTTCGACGGCCCAGATCAACCGAGCCCCCCCTCTATAATTCTAACTTCACTCCTCCATTAACATTTTGCAAGTGTGAAACTTTACTCTTTCACTGGATTCGATTCCCTTCTTCAAAAAGAAAGAAAAAAAATAAAAAACTTTGATAGGATTTAACAGTTTGATTTGCTTAATCGATCGATGAACGCGAGCCGGCCATCGGTGCACCCGGTGGAGGCACCGCCGTTGACAGAAGGGGATGCCCACAACGGCCCAAGAGTCAGAATGAAAGACCTCCAAGGCATGCCCGGCACACGTGGCGGCCTTATTCTTCGTCTCTGTCAGTTTGTTTTTGCAGCTGTCTCTCTCTATGTGATGGCCTCCACTTCTGACTTTCACGAAGCCACCGCCTTTTGGTACTCTTCTTTCTCTTCTCTGTCAATTTGTTTATGCTTAATTTGAACGCATTCTTTTATTTCATATCTTAATTTACAATAAAAATGACAAATTCGGTTTCATTAAATTTCTTTAGCACATTAACTTGGTTTGTGAAATTAAATTGATGTGTTTACTTTACATATACGAACTTGCATTTAATTTTACCCTCTTCGTTTTTTTTATCAAGCATATATGAGTTAGATAACATGTATTTTTTTTATTCATTTTGCTGCATCAGCTACCTTGTTCTTGCTGTTAGCTTGCAAAGTTTGTGGAGTTTTTCGCTGGCAATTGTTGATATATATGCTCTCTTGGTGAGACGGAGCCTGCGGAATTACATGGTTATTCGTCTGTTCACCATTGGTGATGGGGTAAGAGAGCTACTAATAACAAGCTTAGCTAAATTCGCAACTAAGTGCATTGTGGATTGCTGTTGATTAATTCCATGTAATTTAATTTCTGGTTAAACACTAGGGAAACTGGTTATCTATCAGCATGTTTCGTATGTGTTTTTTCGTCATTTCATGAATTAGTAACACTTTGATACTGATGCATGTTCTTTGTGGGTTAGGGTTTTGTACATTTTAGTTTGTTGTTGAAATGTCTGCAGTTTGTGAAGGCTAGTCCATCTTATTCAACAATTGATTCACAAGCATTTGGCTGAGAGTGCAATCTCAATAGTTTAATTTTCTCGGTCTTTGAGATTAAGCTTGTTTTCTTGTTCTTTTCGAGCTAGTTTTGCGATTTCTAGCCCTTGAAAGCTCAAGAGGCCAAAGAACAGGAAGGGTTGAAGTTGGGGCCAGAACCATGGTTAGAGATTTAGGTTTAAATTACTCTAATAAATGATAGAAAAGTAACAAACAACACGCACACACGTGCACACACACACAGCATTGCCATTCTTTGTCTGGACATGATTCCTTTAAGAGGATAATGGAATCTAATATACTGATATCAAGAAAGGGTTCTGTTGTAAGATATCTTTTAAAAATAAAAAGAAAGTGCACTGTTGTAAGATAGTTACTAATTATGGAAAGATAAATGTGCATTTCACTCGTAAGACAGGAATTTGTTGTAAGTTGTTAACCATGTTTGAATATTAATTTGCTCTGTAAATTTTCTTTACACCAAATCTAAAAGATTACACCTTGCTCTAAGTTGACCTTGTAGAAACATATGTGGGAAATGTAACCCATATGTGAAACTTGTCTCTCTCTGGTACTTGCTATTCTTTTTCCTTTTATTCTCTTTTGTTTGTCTTTCTGTGTGTGGAGGGATTTTTTAAGCTCATTTGATGGAGACTATTGACTTGATATGTGCAATTGGATTTTCTTAGTGAAACTGGTTTTATATTTGATGCAGATCACATCCACTCTTACATTTGCTGCTGCTTGTGCATCTGCTGGCATCACTGTCCTCATTGGCAATGATCTTAATAAATGTGCTGTGAACCACTGCGTAAGGTTTGAGACGGCCACAGCGATGGCTTTTATCAGCTGGTTTGCCATGTCACCATCCTTTCTCTTGAACTTCTGGTCCATGGCATCCCGGTAAGGTTTGGGTAGATAGAATCTGTAATCAGCCTATAGTCCGCCTTTGATGCACAGATTTCCATCCATTTCGGCGATTGATTTAAGTTGTATCCAATATGTGCATAGATAAATTTTGCTAGATTTTTTCTTTTTGGGCAAGAAATACATAGAATGTGGGATGAATTTGCATATAAACTTTTCCATTGTTTGTGATACATGTGGCTGCGTAATTATCCCTGACCTTTCTAGTTTACGAATGAAAACCTTGTCAACAAATTAGTTCAAAATCCGATTTTAACCTGAGGAGATCATTGTATTGGATCAAATGAATTTCAGTATATTGCAGTCTGCAGCTGTATGTGAGTATGTGACTCTGTGTTCTTATAGTGATTGTTTTGGTTCTTCTCTTAGAGATGACACTCAAATTATCTTTCAATCTCTTATATGTTAAGTTATATTTGTATGTTTGTTTATCTACTTCTAATTTAAAAGTGAAATGTTTAAATTTCGTTTCGTATGGTTCTCCATTGTATTTGATGATTTGCATGTTTCTTGATTTTGTAGTCAGATGGATAATGGATTACCACTCTTATATTGGATTTGTTGAATTGATGTTTTCAGAAATCATGAAAATCATTGGAATATTGATTGTTAATATGAAACTACAAACCCAACTATTGGAAAACAAGGAAACAAAGAAAATATTTAATTCAGATTCCAACTATAATCATAGAGTGTTATTGATTTTGATTAATTATCCATGCTTTAAAAAAAAAAAATTTAAAAAAAAATTGTGTTTGGGTTAAGAATGTGTTGGGATTTATTGAACCTACAACACGTTCTGGTAAATGCGTATGGTAAAATTTGAACCCCTACCGTAAGGTAGTAACATAGACAAGAAGGTGCACAAAGTGGATGTGCAATTTAAGAGTTCAAATAAGCAGATTTGACATCAAGTTCCAAACCTTGTTATTAAATTCTCCTGATTAATAATATACTATTTTTAGCAATTAGGCAGGTAAAATAAATAATTTGTTGATCCTTGTCAATAGGGCTTCTTCAATAAATAATTTAAATGTAAAAAAAACGACACACTAAGGAAGCAAAACCACCATCATCAACTACAAAATAACTGTTGCCGTCAATTCATAGAAGTGCATTAGAAGCAAGAGTGCTTTCAATTAAAACCAATATGTACATAATATGAGCATCAAGCAACTGGGACATGGACCAACAATGCAACAACACTCAACATTTATATGATGCCTCTTGGCTGAAAATAGCCGATAAGAAACATGGTGTCTTGATCAAAATGACCTTTCCTTTGTTAAACAACTCACTGGAAGCAGTAAACTCAGTAAAAAAAAAAATACAAATGTGATCATGAATACTTGCAACCAGCTAATATGTTGGTGCAAACGATGCTTCCGTGTCAACGTTGCAGAGAAATCAATCAAACCCCAATAGCAAAAATGCAGGAACCAATTGAACTATCGTGATTTGCACTTCAACCTTTGTTCCTCAAGCTGTTGATTTAAGCTTTTTACCCTTTCAAGCAACGCCATGTTGTCCTGATAATGTTGTAACTTGTGAGAAAATGAATAAAAATCAAGTTGAAGATAAGCTTCTACAGTACATTTAGTACACCCTGGAACTCTGCAGTCTTCTTTGATAGAAAAGATAATTTTAGGTGATTCTATATATATGTTTTACAAACAACAATTGCTTTTGATGAAGTGTCTTGGGCTCAATAACTAATGATAGAGTCAATTTCTTATCAACCAACTTTTCAGCAAGTTACAAAAAATTGGTGTTCCCTAAGTTGCAAATGGGGAAGTACCTTACAGATGACATATGAGATACAGTAAATAAATGATGATGAAAAGAGAAAGGGTACATCAAGAGGAACGAGCCATGAGAAATTATGGTAGCAAGGAGTTACCTTCTGGAGCATTGCTAATTTTTGGTTGATATCAGAATCAGAATCCTTCAAGTACTTTTCCAAAGTGTCCTTGACCTGTTAAGTTACCAAATATTATTCACTCTCAAGAGGATAAAAGCTCAATTTTCATCTCTGAATACGAAAAAAGAAAAATAGAAAGAAAAAGACAATATAAATAAATTAAGAAGCTAAATGGTTTCAAACAAGCACACTTTCACCTAAAACACCACACGAATTTAAAACACCAAACAAAAAGTGAAGAGGTATGCACAATTTCAGCAGCTGAAAACTGAAAACACAGGGGTAATAGCACATCCATATAACAGATCATATACCGTATCTTATAAATAATTCTCTATACAGATGTCCGAAAGGCCAGTGGTCATGGGGAATAAATATCCTTCAGAAAATTTCCAACCAAAATTTATTGAAGCACACAGTATTTGTGAAGATATGCTTCAACAAATATGACTGCTACTCAAAGCAGTAGATAAAAATTGCTCAACCAGAATCATCAGTTCGGACCAATGCATTGCCTACAAGCTTGAAAAAGATACAAATCTTTATCCTGCATGTCCAACTGTTAAGCAAACAATTCTAGCTAAAGGGATGGACAGGGAAGATTATAGCAACATCAGAAGAATTTGTCAAGATCAGATAATCTGTGCATCCTTTCAAGTATCTACAGGTTTCTAAGCATGCAGAACCATCCCATGTCAAATGAGTTGTAAAATGCAATGCCATGGATATTAGCCCCCAACTCCAGCTTCACTGATACCACAATAGGAAGCTATCGTGTACTACATAAATACCTCCATAGCAATATCTTACACGTATTAGCTAACCAAGCCATTATATCCACTCCACCAGTAAACCTCATTGTTTTTCCCCCAATCATAAACATATACCAATCGATCGCCATCCTAAAGATAGCACGGTTCACAGGTAAAATTGACCGAATTCAAGAAAAGCAACAATCAAACACAGTGAGCTAATCAAAAACAATTTTACAGATGAAACAATGAGCTAATCTACTAACGATTAATGAATCGGAGTCAACTGAAACTGCTACTAGCTGTATAATTAAAAGGCATGAATGTCTATAGCTTTAGCTACTTGTCATTATTTGAACAATTGAATCCATACAATAGTATAGTGAATGAATGAGCAAACCTCGGTTAGTTCTTTGTCACACCTGTCAGCTCTCTCTGCCTCCACATCAAATTTTAGTCTCCATTCTGCAGATTCATCCATTGCCTCCCTATTCGCTAGATCAAACTGTTTTCTATAAAAAATTTCAATTCAGGGAAACAACATCGCTTGTTCATAAACTGCAATCGAAATGAAAGTAAAAGGAGATAAAAAGAAGAGCAACTAAAAAAAAAACCTTAATAATTCGGTGTCAACAGATGAAACACTGTAATCGAGAGTCCACAGCCTCAAGTAGATTCCGATTCCCATCACCATCGCCACAGCCAAACCCACCAATATCAGCCTCCTTTCTCCTCCCATTCTCTCTCTCTGTCTCTCTTCTAAAACCCTGTTTTTCTTTGTAATTTCTCCGATGCGTATTTGAGCAGAGCGAGCTGGTTACAAGTCGGACTCGGAGGCAGACATGTAAACCGCGCGTTATTCGGGTTCCGATTCGATTCGCTTGATTCCTTCCTTGTAGGATGGGCGTGGGGGCCCAATGAGGCGGGGGGTGGGGCCCACCCCCATTCATCAAACCTCCCCCAAAACCCATTTGGGGGGATTGGGGTGGGGGCGTTCCTGCCCCCTGGAATGCCCCCTCCCCTACACCTAAAATCCATTTCCATATTTCTTTTCAATTTTAAAACAAAATTTCTAATTTGAAAAATTGAAATTCGAAATTTGGAATCCAAGCGTTCCAATCTTTAATTTTACACTATTAAAATATTCAATCCAAAAAGTAATAAAAATATAATACAAAATCCAAAATACAGTAATCGTAAAATGTACGGATATTGATACCTATAAATATGATAAACGCACCCATATTTATAAGTATACCCATGTCTAAAATTTAAAATTAAAACATTATGAGAAACACCCATCTTAATGCCAATAATGCCCTTATTTATTTTTATTTTTTTGAACAACAAAACTACCAAAGACAGCCAAAAAGCCAACAGAAACAAAGCACAAGCCAAACAAAGAGCAACCATAGAAAAACAAACAAAATAGGCAAAATGCCCTAGAAAACAGAGCAAAGAGTCAACTCAACCAAACACCAAACCCAAGAGTTGAAAGGCACACCCACCACGCCAAACATAAGCACAGAGCAAAAGCTCACGCAGAAGAAATGAACAACCAATAGTCGTAAATGAAATCCATCCCTCAATAGTGCCTTTATTTAAATGAATGTTTTCATTTTAATACAATTTATTTATAAACCCTGATAAGTTATTAACACACTTAATTTTACAAATGAAATAATTATCATGAAATTTATTTATAAACTATGAATCCAACTAACATACTATATATGATACTAGTGTTATCATAGCCAACCTAGTACATACGTATGTGGATCCATTGACAATCTTAATAAATGCAGAATAAATAATTTGTTATAAATATTAGAAGAAACATCTTTGGAAGACTAGAAGAACCACCCCCCACAACCTTTTATACGATTTATTGTGTAGTTGGAAACGAAGGCCACATTGCAATCCCACACTGACCTTCGCTGTTACTGGATCCTCTCAAAATTTTTATGTAGCCATTCTCACCCCAAGTTTGGCCCCATGAATTCTTGATTAACCAGTAATCCATATCTTTTCAAAAAAAAAGTAATCCATACCATTCTCATTTCCATATCCAACAATAGTAACAGCATGGTTCGGTGAATCACCACAGTATCCTTGGATGATCCAACTTACATAATTCTGAAAGTCACCCCACCAGCAGCGATGATAACCGAGACAGGCTGCTGGGATACAACAATTTGCAATGTCTACTCATCGTTGCGAGTTACATCTTGGAAACCAATGATTTGGGCAGTGGTTTTCCGTCTGCTGGTAACATATTCCATCTTGTCCCTGGTATGGATAAGTTGAATCTTCGGCCATCTTTTTTTTAATAAAGCAATATAGTTGAAGATATGAGTGTAATTAATAAGTGTAAATAGTATTTTGTTTATTTTTAATTAAACTAATTCGTCCTTATTGGTAAATTCCTATTAGAATATTTTTATAATTAAAATTGTTATTAAAATATGAGTGTACTTATCATATTTATGAGTGTCAATATCGGCTTCCAATCACAAAATACAATCTGCTCTTGACAATCCAAAATGCAATACAAGGCACAAAATATAGGCAGCTATCCCAAGTAGTTAAATGTTAATATTATAATTTATAATTTTTTTTTAATTGTTAAATTTTTTATATATAAATAAAAACAATAATAATATATATATATTATTTTGAGGGAAATGGGGTTTTGGCTTTGGACGAGAGTACCCCCACCACCTCCGCCTTCACCTCCACCCAAAAAATATATTTGGGGGCAAATTAAAACCCCATGGGGGCCTGCGGGGGATGGGGCCCCATGGGGAAACGCCCATCCCTATTCCCTACTTCTTGAACATTCAATTTGGGTGATTTACAATTAAGTCCATATGTTTTAGTGAATTATACGTTTTTAACAGTATTTTTTATTTTTTTTTTACAATATCTATTTATCAACCCATCTAAACCAATTATTTTTTTGAAACTTTTTGCTATTTGTAGAATTCGAGCCATTAACTTAGGAATTATCAGAGCCGACCCTGAGGCGGGGCACCTGCCCAGGACCCAAGAAAAAATTGCTCATAAAGGGGCCTATGATGACCGATAAGTACATATTAAAATATATGTGATAAAGCCCAAATAATAATAATAAATAAAGATAAAATAAAAAAATCTCGTACACTTTAAGACAAAAAAAAAAAGTTTCATATTTTATTATTTTTTTAATCATTACTTTTCTTCTTTTTAATATTTAGTCATCCTTTTTTTTTTCTCACCTCACAGTCTCTCTCTCTCTCTCTTCTTTTTAATATTTGATTGTAATTTTTATTGTAATGTTATATTGTTCTATTTATAATTTAATGTTTATTTTAATCTTCACATCCTATTTCTTCTTTTTCTGTTTTTATTTCGAAGTCCCTGATTTATTGAGTTAGTTTAATATTTTAATTAAAAATATTTGTTGTTTGGTTTTTAGTAAATTTTCAAACCAATCTCAAAAGTAGCTTTAATATCTATTTTTGATTTGGGAACAAAATATAAAGAAGAATGAATACAAAAACCAAATCAATATTTATTAAGTATAGCATTTGCGATGATATTTAATTCTAGGTCATATGTGAAATTAATTCTTAGACAATTCTATGAAAAAAAAAAATCTAATTGAGTTTTATACTTTTATTTGTAATGATCTGTTTATTTCATGATATTTCCAGTGACAGATTTACCATTAATTTAGTTGTTTGTTAACTATTGTTTTATATAGTATTTTCCAGAAAAAAAAAAAAAATCAATCTTGCGGGATAGACAATTAGACATAGCGGGACTGCTAGATTGGTGGACTTGTTGAATCCAGTTGCTTGAATGCTTGACAAGTTTTATTGTTCTGTTTTAGTATTTCACCGTGATTGTTAGTATGTTTGTTATTTAGTTATCAGTGTTTTTATTAACTATTGTTAATTTGTTATATGTTTGTTATTTTAGTTATGCACATGGGGTTTATTTTTTACATTTTCGCCCCGGGCCTCAAGAACCTCAGGACCGAGTCTGAGAATTATTTACCCAAGTCTCAAGCTCGTCAATCTACCAGCTGAGTTACGCCTCTGAGAACCTTTTAAACTTTGATTATTTGCTCATTTGTTCTTAATCAAACAATGGAAAAGAAGAGTATATTATAACCTCTGGATTTAAACCAAATAAATTGATGGATGTTGAAGTCACGTATTTTGAATCAACTTTTAAGTTGATTTAGCTTAACCCTTTTAGTAAATACATCAATTCGGTTTATATAAATGTAATTGTCAAAAGTGATATAATATGGACGAGATAAGATTGGCCAAATGATAAAACCCCTCACACATGTACCACGAGGTTACGGGTTCAAATCCTCCCCCTTCTTAGAAAACCCTCAATTTATGTAATAGTTCAACAACAACAACAACCAAAAAAAAAAAAAAAAAAAAAAAAAAAGTGACATAATATGTAAATTGACCGTTGTATGTATTTGTACCACTAACTTAAATGTATGAGTTTAGAAGTATGGTTTTTTAATTTTTTAATTTTTTAATATAATAAAAGTATGATTTTACCTTTTTACGATTTAATTTGATTTGTAATCCAATTAAAATGAGACACGTCTCATCAAAATTTTAAAAAGAAAAAAAAATGTTTAAATAATAATGAAAATGTGATTATTTTTTTAATTTTTTTTAATAAAGATAATGAAAAAAAAAAAAGAAAAAGAAAAAGAAAAAGAAAAATAACTTGAAAAGAATAAGTTGGACCACTCAAAGGATTTGGATGGAGAGGGCCCATAGTAAAAGTAATCTATGATCTACAAGTGTTATAATAAAGCTTGATGGGGGCCCATATATATCATTAGACTGCTGTCACTATTTTGCTTGCCTCATCCAATTCAATTCAACTATTTTTGTTTTTATGTTGTAATCGTGACTCATCGGTCGTGAGGCCAATCAATCTCCGACAACCACAGCATCACTATAAATTCTAATTTAAGGTTACGTGTTTTTATCAACGCTTTTGAGTTTTGAGCTATTTAACAATCCTATTATTTTTTTTAATTTTCTGATACTTAAAATAAACCAAAACATTTGTATAATGTATACTTCTTAAAAAGCATTTCAAGTACTGCTAACTTAGATTGCGTTTGATATTGTCCAAAAAAAAAAAATAATAATAATAATAATAATTTATGTGTTCTTTTTTGTTTCGATTAAATAAAATAGTATAAACAATCACGTCTCATAATTCAAGTCGCATGTACATCTCATTCCATGTTTATAGTGTTTGATTTGGTCAATTTCTGACATACTTTTTGTTAGAAAATTTTCAAATAAATTGAATTAGAATAAAAATGATACAACTTTCTAGAAATTGTTGACGAAAACTCGAAAAGTCACAATTTTTTCAAATGATGTATGTGCGTCTCATTAAATGAAAAGATAAAACTTTATGTTTAAAGATTGTATCTTTTTCATGAATGGTTGTAAAGTAACAAAAGTTGCACTGTTTTACGAATGAGTGCAAACCACTCTATAAAATGCCCATTTCTACGTCATTTGAAAAAGATCATAATTTGGCTAACTTTGAAAGTTAGACCAGTGATTTCTCCTCTCCATTTTCTCATAATTTTTTTTTTTTTTTTTTTTTTAAAATCATGTTGTTACATTGTTTTCTTGCATTAAAATTATTGATATTCTATCAACTGCGTAATAATAGAATTTCATATATTGACAAGCCTGCAAATTAAACATCATAGATGTTAACGGTCTAATATCGTTAGTGCACGTACAACGACATTAGACACCAATGTTTCTTTATATTTCAGATGATTATTTGCATAACCCGATGCAACACCTGATTGGTGAGGGTAAATATTGTCTTAAGGAAAGCGTCATTGATGACGTGACTTGAAGCACACAATTTCTATTCTTACAGATTGCAGCTAACAATATCGTGTTTGATACAAGTTATATAGTTCGAATAAGTTTTCAGTTCAATTCAATAATTCTCGAGAATGTTTTCGGTATATATAACAATAATATAGTGAAGAAGTCAAGGGATTAGTCGAGATGCACGTAAGCTGGCCCGGACACCCACGGATATAAATATATATATATATATAGTGAAGAAGTCTAAGGATATAAAACACATGTTAGCTATACAAATATATAAATAATGATAATATATAATAGTAATTTGAGCATCTAATTCCATGTTACATGTCCATAATTCAGGCTGCTCGAGGCATTAAAACTAATAATTTAAAAAGAAATTCATTAATCCACTTTTAGTTAGAGTCTTTTAGAGTCAGTCACATTTTACAGGTTAGCTAATATTTTTTCTTTCCTATTACTAAATTTAAACTAAACTAACCAAAACATTGTAAGGTTAGATTCCTACGAGTTTGCTTCTTCTTCTTCATTTTTTTTTTTTTTTTTTCCCTTTTTCACAGCGACGTTAATTTAACACATACATGGAATTATGGAAACTAACGTGAACAGAACCGTCTAAGTGGTCCAAAATTCAATTATTATCTTCTTCGAATCTTCAATACGCAATTGAAATAAGAAAAAGGTAAAAAGTTGACGTTAAATATTAAAATAAAATAAACGACCATGGTAAAGAAGAAATCAAGCAGCGCCGCTTGTTTGTTTGTATTATTGAAGTGTTTATCCATTTTTTGTTTTTTAATTGATTAGGTGTAATTACAATTTAGTCCCTGAAATTATTTAAAGTCAAAATATAATTTATTAAACAATAATGCTAGACCTAAAATCCCACATTTTTCATCCCACCACATGTGGCATGTGATGTGTCAAATTGTGAGTGGATACACATTAATAATGATTTATCTCACCTACCCCATGTATCCACTTACCATTTGACACCTCATATGCCACATGTGATGAGATGAAAAATATGGGATTTTAGATGGAATGTGTAATATTATTGTTTATTAAAATACTGATGGTATATTCCTATCATTCCATGTATCTATTAATTACCGTTGTTATAAGATCGGTGGCAAACTGGCAATTTATAATAAGTTTAATATATCATTATGCGTAATGAGAATGTATATATAGCACATTCAATAGTATTTAAGAATTTCCATTATTATGAGATATATATATATATATAGTATTGGTAACCTCAAGGGTTTAGCGGTAAGGGAGAGTATGTGATGTTTGGTTTGACGTACAGTCACAGCTTCGATTATCCCTAATGTCAAATTCTTGAAACTTGGGACCAGGCAGTAAATGAGGTAATTAATCTCGGACAACCTTGTAAAAACAAAAAAAGAGGGCCAAAATTGTTAAAATATGGCTTGTTGACAAGTTGACATGCTCTATAATAATATAATTATCTTTTTTGAAACATATAATAATATAGTTATTAATATATGTATATTGAAACACTATTTATAAAATTACGAATACGTATGTATCGTATATGAATTTGATACCGAAAACCACCATAAAAATATTCACGTGACTTATGTAGATGTGTCGTTGCTTCCAATTTCTACGATGAAAATTGATTAAGATATTATGTGTTCTATTATTCACATGGAACATGTTATTTGACAGCCAAACAAAATTGAGACCCGCTTTCTTTTCAAGTATTTATGGCATTTATTGTTGAATATTGTTACATAGTCCCAATTTCAAATCTCGTTATGCGTATTTTACAAGTATGTGTGGGGAATTTTCTTCTCGGATTGTAAGAATAGTTATCTCTCGTTATAGGAGTAGATATTCGGACCGTATATATATTGTTTAATATCGATAGGTACTGACAATTTTATTGTAATAATTATTGTAACACTTAAAAAAAAATGATGATATGCATTATTACTCTCCACAAAATTAATCATTCATATTGCAAGAACATGATTGAAATCATTATATAATATAACTCCAAGGCTGCTACCAATAATTTAGATCACTAATGTTAATGCTTTGTTATCAAACATAGTAGATCACAACCATTTTTAAATTACCCAATATTAGAAAAACAGAAGCAAGAAAACAAAAAATGGGTTAGATTTGTCATTCGAAGAAACATAAAATAGACTAATTAATAATGAATTTTTTACTTCAAGAATCAAGAGTTGTTCTAGCTAGTAGTCTATAGCTTTCGTGCCAACCACCGATATTCCAAACAAGTCTACATCACCTTCCTCATTTTTCTCTGCAATTCAAATTCTTCCATAAATGGATAATAATAATCATGGAGAAGCAAATGGGTCCAAATATGAACATTCAGATTTCTCTACAATCTCATAAGTCAAATAGTTACATGGTTAAAAACCTAATAATCATACATGATACAATCCTACAAAACAGAGGATTTTTGATCACGAAAAGAAACAACTAAATTAATTAACAGAAGCATAAAAATTAGATGATAAAAAAAAAACCCAGAAGAGAGAATGAGTTCATTGATCTCTACAACTGCATCATCATCATCAAAAAAAGAAAAAAAAAAAATTCCGTTAATTAATTATTTCTAATGATTTCTTACTCTGCTAATCTTCAAACCCAACTTTTTGCCAAATCGCATTTCTCACGCTCCGCAAGTCTCTGCCTTTCAGAGTCCTCCCGATTCCTTCGTGAACGGAAAACGACGCGCCTCTTCTCATCGCCAAATACTCGTGAGGAGGGACCAAATCATCGTCGTCAACGTTGTTCTCATCGCCACCATCGTCACTTTCTCTTTTGCTGTGCTCTGTGTACTCTTCTTTTAAAATCTTTGACCAGTCCGGTATATTGACCGGCAACGAAGCAGGGGTTACAGGAATCCGATGAAGATTATGATGATGATCACCACCCAAATCAAAGCTCTTCTTCGAGAATCTCTTCGACGAACGCGAATTGGGTATCGGCTTCTTGTTGTTGTTGTTGTTGTTCGACTCCATAGTCGCAGATTGATCACTCGATCTCCACGTGTCGGCATCATCGAATTCGAACAGAGCATCAGAAGCGATCGAGCCACCCGGGGTTGGGTAGATGTAGTTTGGGTTTGCAGGGAAAATCTTTCTTGACGCCATTGAAGAAGCGAGACGAGAACAGAGAGAGAGAAAAATGGTGAATGTGGATTTGGTTGAAAATTTATGGAAACTTTTAGTTTGTTGTGTAGTTGTGAATAATGTGTTTCTTCTACTCTACCTTTTGTGTTCTTATCGTTGATTGTGTTTTCATTTTTATAGTGTAGTGGATAAGCCAAAGCTATTTCTTTGAACTTTTTTTTTTTTTTAGGCATTCAAGTTTCCATTTTAAAAGTTTAAATTAAATTTTATCAAATGCGGGCGCTCTCATCTGTTTATCATGAGCTCACGCATCACTTCTCCCCATCAATGGCTTGATTTCACTCATCCACCACCACAAGATCCGAAATCCTGGAGGACCCATCTTTACATAATCCATCACTTCCTGCAATTCGAGAGGAGGATACTTGACTTGAAGTCTTTAGAACATTTATGACTTCGAATTGTGTTTGTGATGGATTTATGGTTAAATCACCAAACAAAAAAGAAAAAAAAAAGATACTATTAGTTTTATTTTATGTTCTCTAAAATTTAATTTGAATATAAATAATTATCGTAAATACTATATAAACGTATTTGTCTTGATCCGAATAAAGAATCCATTTAAATATGAACATCGATACCTTTAGTTAATAGTGTCATAATCTACAACAATACTTAGATTTGTATCGTGTAAATAAATTGCCAAGTTTCTATTACATGATGGGCAAATCTTAGCGGAGAGCCCATAATAAGTTTGTGGAGTCGCAAGCAGAAGAAAACTACTCCAATACGAAAACTTCGGAGTTTTCAAGGAATGACACGTCGGAAAATATTTACTAAAAAAAATAAATTGAAGCACACGTACAGCACGTGAAATGGTTGTTAAATGGATATATTTTCGGATTCAAATCATACGTATAAAAATTATGTTTCAATTTGTATCTAATCAGTCAAATTAGACCGTATGTATATATTATTTTTAAAAATATAATTAAATATAAATAATAGTAGTAAATATGACTCAATTTAATTGTTTAGACGTAAATTGAGACACCATTTCTAACACTAGATGATTTGAATTCTATATTTTCCGGTATAATAATGTCTACTCTATTAGATAAACTTCGAATTTATCCAGTTCGGACCAACCGGATATGTAGACCAATAGCAGGTCTCCGTTACGTTGCTCAAATTCAATTGGCAGCGATCTGATGGGCAATTAATGACACGCTTCCTATGTAGTGACTCACCAAACTGCAACTCTAAGTTTGTGGGGTCCACCTGCCCATCACCGTCAAATAAAATGATCTAAATGTCCATATCTCGACACGTCATGTATGAAAAATTTACGCCGGTGATTTACGTTTTTGTCGCGACGTGGAAATTACGTGGCATGTAAGACGCGACTGCAGCTGGACAAAATCAAAACGACACGTGGATTGAGCGTGGCGAAAGTGACTGTTTCTTGAGACTGTAAAATCATTGGTGGGTGACAAAATTAAATGGTTTATGGTATAGATTGATTTATTGGACCAATTCATATAATTTTTAGTAATTTATTAAATTCAATGATCCTTTTTTTCAATAGGATTCCGCATCTTTTTTTCTTTGGAGGATTTTATATTATTATAATTAATCAATTTTTTTATTGTCATAAATATATCGGGAAGAAAAATATGGTCCATTAAATTTACATACTTTGATTCAAAGTGTATGTACTTATCAAAACTTCTCCATAATTTGTAGTCCATATTCTTCGTTCTGATATATTTTATATCTGGACGAACTGACAGTAGAAAAACTGTAAAATTAATATCTCATTTTGTAGCGATTATTAGGTCTTACGATCTTTTAAGATCCTAAATTAAGTTACCAATAAAATTAATTGTAGGTCATGTTTAATTATGATATTGATTTTTCTTGTTTGTAACATTCATTAAAATTTAATAGAATCTGTTTAAATAATTGATTATATTTATAATTATGATAACACATTGCATTATATTGATGCATTCACCGACAATAAATACTCAATTGAACTAATTTTCATAAGATTCATTGAATTTAGACAACTGAAATGATTTTGAAGTACAATTTGCTTGTACTACAAAATGGTACGTAAAGCATTGTTACTTTTTTATTTTAGTTACTTTTTTTTAAAAAAAAAAAGTTACTTTTTTTCTTTTAAAAAATAACTATTGAATTGCATTTTATAAAATCCAATGTTGACATTGGGCCAATAATCTTAATGGCAAAGAAAGGTAAACCAATATTCCAGACGCATAAGGATTTCCTGAACCTAGAATAGATGAATATATAGAAAATAGAGGATTAAAGGATTTTGAAAAACAATAAATAGATAAATTAGAAAGTTAGAGAAAAATGACCCGTATAAAATGACCCGTTAGAGAATTTATTTATTTATTTATTATTATTATTATTTATAAATGAATGAATCGATATTGTCCTATTACTTGTTAGCACATTGTTTATCCTTTGATTTTTTTTTTTTTTTATTTACTGGGCAAATTAAATCATCCAATCAAACGCAATCTCCTAGAAGGCTTGCAATTGGACTCCAAAATTACAACAATTAAATAATCATTACGTGCTAATAATGGATTGTCGTTAATAAATTAATATTTTTCAAACTTATTAAACTTTGTTTAGAAGAAATTGCCTCTCATAATTTTTTTTTTTTTTTTTTTGACCTCAAATCTATTGGATTGAATTGCCTCTCATAATATGATGGGACTTTAACCAGTAAAATTGCATTGCTCCCTTGCCCGAATCAAGAAATATTATAAAATAATTAGCACAGTTAAATTAAATCTCGTTAAAACATCGATTATCACACACATTGAATCAATATATATATAATTAAATTTTAATTAGGCACATATAATTAGAGCAAGATAAACTTTGATTATAGAATTGTCCAAAAGGGTAATTAATTTAAAATTTATTTATGTTAAAAAAAAACACGTGAAGAATTGATATAGCCTAATAATGTCATTCTTGTTACCATTTTTTAATACAAGTCTTCTATTCTAGGACAATCTTTTCTTTAATAACAACAATATAATTTATACATTTCATCTTATCCAAAGTCTTTAAGTATAGGATAAGATATAAATGATATGGTCTTTCTTTTATACCATATTTGTGTAAGCAAATGGGATTTTTTTTTTTTTTTACCATATAAAATTTTATTTTATGAGTTCATCGATATTGGAGGGATAACCGAACGATAATAAAAATGTTTTGTAGCTAGTTGAAAATAGAATATTGTAATTTTATGGAAGAACCGTGTTGAATAGTATGAACCACACAAAGTCTAACATTTACTACTAGAAGTATTTTAAATGGATAATATATATAATTTCATTTCGGATTTGACAAAAAACATTGAAACTAGAAAGTTGGTTCCATTTTCTAGTAATGAATATGCGATGCTTGACTTACCAAATGATTCACCCAACAAGTTGCTTTGAAATTATGTAGAGAGGAAAATATGAACCGGAATTAACGATAAGACCTCAATGATGTAAGTGTCAGGAACGTATTATTGGATAAACCTGGTCCCGTTTTCACGTGGGCTCATAGATTTTTATTAATTCTACAAATTTAGAAGTCACCCAACAATTGCTTTGAAATAATTAATGACAGATACATTTGTAGGTGTAGAGGGATGTTGGTTGTTTGGTGGGTGGCGGTGCCGTGTGGTAACTCATGACTGTAGTTTGCTTTAAACTTTAAACATATATCGGGTGGTTCTTCCTTATGTTATAGTTTATAATTAAATGATTGAAAATATTTTTCCTCGTTTCGAAGTGACATGATCAATATCTAAAAAAAAAAAAAAAAATTATAAAAAAAACTTATTAACTAAGATTTAATTCATTTTACACATGTTAAGTGAGTCAAATTTACTACAGAAAAATTTGAGATGAAGATGGAAAACAAAAGTGAGAAGTGTAATATTTACTTGCTTGAAGTCAAGATTGATTCGTGTGTAGATAAGAAAATGTTTGTTTTGATCCCATAAAAACCCTTTTAAAAAACGTGTGGGACAATGTGTCTAATCCAACAAATATCAAATGGGTAGCTGAAATGCAATGCTATTTTAGTATGTTAATATTACAATTTAACACATAATAATAAAAAAAAAATAAAAAAAATAAGCTAAAATGTAGTGCAAAATTTGGTACCAAGTATAGTATATGTCAAATTTGGTAGAACAATAAATATTATTTTTTTTTAATTACAAAAATACAATTTCATAATTGTATTGAATGTATTAATTGTTACCTTTTATGATTTTAAATTATAATAAATATTATATAAATTGAATGCATTAATTATATTTGTTGACTTTTATAATTTTAAATATATATATATATATATATAAAAAAGGCATTTCAAATAGAATTATATATTGGAGTACAATACTAAAATGATATGTAAAATATGAAATATACCATTTTACTATTTTTGTGTGCCAAATTTTGCACTGTCATTGACATATGCATTGAAGATGGTCTTATAGTGCGAATTTTTGACATCAATGTGTTTCAGTAAACTATCTATTTTAAAAGTAAATTGCAACCAACCTCCGTAAGGATTGATATTTGACAACAAAAAATAACTTTATCATTAATTGACAATGATCTCCCCTACCATTAGTCAAAGCTAGTCAAATTTAATCATTGACCAAATTAAGTCACTACAAATACCAAAATGCATCTAAAAAAAAAACTGATTTAAAAAAAATGAAAATTACAAAAAAAAAATAAAAAAAAAAAAAAATTGGAGACATAGGTTGTATCTCCATATTTTTCTTCAAATTCAAAAGTTTTGATTTTTCAAAAAAAACTAAAAAATTAATAATATGGATTATCAAAATCCAATCCAACAACATTTTCTTCTGGTAATTTTTACTTCTTCCATATGGAACCCCAGATTTTTCTTCATATTCAAGTCTTCTAGATTTTTCAAAACTAAAAAAATTATAAAAATTATAAAAAAAACTGGCTTATTCGTCTAAATCTAATCTAACAACATTTTCTTCTTCCATTTATGTATCTTTAGATTCAAGTTTTTCAAATTTTTCAAAAAATAAAAAATAAAAAATGTGGCTCACCTAAATTCAATTCAACAACATTTTCTTTAGAAATCTTTTTTTTTTCATTCTTCCATGTTAGTAAAACTTGAGAAGAAAATAGAAAAGAAAAGAAAATAAAGTGAAAAAACTTGAGATTATGATTCACATCCAAATTCACATATCTTACATCACAACCGACATAAAAACAACACCATTGTCACTCTCGACGTAACTACCGCAGTTGTGCCACCACCGTTGACGCGCAACCACTGCAGTTGGGCCACCATCGTTGATGCGCAACCACCACTGTGTTCGCCAAAGATCCTTTCCAACTGAGATCTGGCCGATCTCCATGTGGATATTGCCCACACTCTGATGCGATGTAGATTTGGGCGATCTCCATATGAAGATCACACCAGATCTACAGTGATAGTGGTCAGATCTTCATTGTTTAATGGAGGTCTGATATCCTCATATTCAATGGTCTATTGTTTTTTATTTTTATTTTTTTTATTTCTTAAAAAATTAGTTTAATGTCAAATGTCAAACCTTAAGGAGGTTGGCTGCAATTTACTTTTATTATAACATATTTGAGTAAGCTGTTTATTACAAATGCGAACGTGACATCAAATGATTGGTTAGCTCATATTTGCGGTTTGGTAGTCCCTCGTACCATGATAAAAAACTATTGGTGTATAATTAATCATTAATGAATACAATAATATCAGAGAGAAAACCACTTTTAACCATCCAAAACATCATACTTTTGTTAATAACCACTTTTGAAAATATAATTGTTAATGACCACTTTTTTGAGAAATGACCTCAATACCCACATATATATATAAACCCTTAAAACCAAATACAACAACAAATCGTTTTCAGAGAACAGATCAGGAGAGTTGTTTTCATCGAGAGAAGAGAGACCCACCACCAGAAAACCCCACCGGTCCCCTACCAGAAAAGAGAGTCACTTTCAGTGAGAGAGAAAAGAGACCCACCACCAGAAAACCCCACCGGTCCCCCACCAGAAAAGAGAGTCACTTTCAGTGAGAGAGAAGAGAGACCCCACCAGACAAACCCCACAAGTCGTTTTCAGCGAGAGAGAAGAGAGACCCCACCACAGTCGTTTTCAGCAAGAAACGATCCCACCAGTTGCCGTCACATCCCGGAGAAAACCCCACCAGTCGCCGGAGAAGATTATTTGTCGATTTGTGGGTATGATTTTCTCTTCCTTTGCTGAAATTGGTTGATAGAGTTTCGATTTGAACTTTAAGAACAATATCAACAGTTAGGGCTTCTATTTTGTACAAATTGAGACTAGATTTTGGAGTTTCATTTGAATAGAAACTTGAAAACCTAACCAATATGTTGAATGATTTAACCCTAAACTTTCAATGTTTGCTTAATACTTGAAATTTTGCCTTAAATTCGTTTAAAACTTGAAATGTTATAAAATGAAATGTTTGATTTGAAAGTGGTTTAAATCTCTGATTTAATTTGAGAAGTGGGAGAAGTAAAGAGGAAGGAACGTATTACAGGTTTAGAAATAAACTATTCAATCAAATGTTTGTGTTTTTTATTTATTATTCTTTCAAGGTTGTATTTGTCTTAACATGCAAAGGGTTCTTCATGTCGATTAGTATATTCAATTTTTTTTTGAAAACTTTCAAACAGGTACTACCGTGAAGTATGTGTTGGAGCAGGATAAGACAGCCTTTGTTAGATTAATTGGTGTTAGCATCCTGCAAAGTGCTGCATCTGCATTTACTGCACCTTCATTAAGGTAATTTTGGTGTTCAGGTGAATGTATTTTATGTCAAGATTCAAATATTAACCAAGGCATTTAATTTTTACTGAGATGTATTTTTTCAGTCTGTTCAACTTTTACTTATGTGATTTTTATGCATTTTGAAAGTCTTCTAATTGTTATTCAATTCCTGATTAATCTCTCTCTGTCGGTCACCATCAGGGAAGTTATCTCTTACCTTTTCCCTATTGCCCTGTGAGCTGTATGTTATGTGGTTGAGTGAAATTTTGGAAACGTGAATGTAAATTGAGTGGCTTGCATAGTGAACTTGAATTGTTCTAGCATCTTAAATTTTCTATTTATGCTGATTATTCCCCTCTGAACAATTCTGACCCCACCCAATGAAACTTTTAGAATTGTGTAGTTTTTTTTTTTCCTTTATTCTGTCTTGTATGAATTGAGAGGTCCAGTTTATGTTGATGGATTAAATGATGCTGGGTATCTTAATATGAAAAAAATTCCCTTATTTTTTTATTTTTTCTCCCTATCTAGGTGATGTGTATATCTATGGACTTTATCTCACATCTTGCATCAGAAATCTTTTCTTCGAATACTCGTTATGGTTGCATTGAAATTAAATTTTCACATAACATTCCATTGTCATTGTAAAACGAAAGGTGAAAATATTAATATTGTTGAAACAATTGATTTAATATTGTATATTCTCTATAATTATATAATTTATATATTGATTTAATATTGATTTAATATATTGTATATTCTCTTAAAAACATGCAAAATTACTTGTATTATTTTTTGTTATCACTGGAACCAGTACTTTGAAAAGTATTGGTGTAAGTGCCTGTGCTATTACTATACTGGGGTGGCTGTCTTGCTTTTTCTTTGGTTTTTGTGGTCTGTTGCTGTTTTCTTTTGTGTTGTGGTCTGATGCTGTGGCTGTGTTGGCCTGGTGCTTTGTTTTTGTTGTTGTTGTTTGGGCGCTGCTGGGGTGTGCTGCTGCGGCGGACAGCAGGCTCTGTTTTTGGTCTGGTGTTTTGTTGCTTGTTTGGTTGGCTTTGGAATAAAATTGCAGGTTTTTTTTTTAAAAAAAAATACTAGTACCACAATACTTTCTCATGACACCCATTGAGATGCATAAACATGTATAGAGTCTTCTTCAATTTACATATTGCCCATGTAATTAACTAGTATTTTGTATAACACATTTCAGTCCTGAATCAGTGCTACTGTGTTTTGTAATTTGTGAAATGTGTTGCTAAAACTGAAATATGTTGCTAAACTGAAATGTGTTGCTAAAACTTGATATGATACTTTAAGTTTTAGTGATAAAACTTGAAATCTTGCTTTAATTCTGTGGCATAAACTTGAAATCTTGCTTGACATCTGTAGCATAAATTTGAAATCCTGCTTGACATCTGTAGCATAAACTTGAAATCCTGCTTTAAATCTTGCTTTTTGAAATATATTGCAGATGGCCAACGACGGACAAAATTTGGTTTACAAGCATCCAGAGGCTAATTGGTTTGATGCTCGAGTGAACATTTACTGTAAATTGTCTAATTTGACAATTATTAGAGATGCTATGGATAGGGTTGGCATGTTACGACGGTGGGAGCAGGGTGTTTTCAAACAGTTTTTGGCAATGGGCAAGGAGCTTTTTAGTGGTAAGCTTTGCCACCTATTGCTATGTAGAGAGTTGAATTATCCTGGTGCGCGCCCTGATGGGATGTGGTTTCGGGTCGGTCAACGTGCAGTGAGGTTTGGGAAGGAGGAGTTTCTTATTGTCACAGGATTAAAGTTTGGACCGATGCTAGAGAGTGTTAACTCCGTACGTAAAGCTACAGAAGGCAGCGTACATCACCGATACTTTGGAGGATCCCCCACTCCCCTAAAAGATGTTTTAGGTAGATTATGCGGAGATGGGTTTGACGAGGCTGAGGTCGTTATTAAGTTGGGATATGTGTATTTTCTGTCCCATATTATGCTTGGTCGGGAGTACCGGTGGAAGGTGCCTAATTGGATTTGGGGATTGGTTGAGGATATCACAGCTTTTGAGGCGTTCCCTTGGGGAACTTACATTTACAGTGTTACCATATATTGGCTTGGTAAAGCCCTCAACGATAGGACAAACGGGAGGAAACAAAATAGAAATTACAGTACAAAGCAGGATTTGGGTTACAATGTGTATGGATTTCCGTGGGCATTGATGGTTAGCTATCTTGTACATTGATTTGTTTATTTTATTTTCTGAGTTTACATGTGTAACAATTTTAATTTGTTTCATTTGCTATTGTTTCAGTATTGGGCGATGGAGGCCATCCCGGGTTTGACTGGTTTGGTTGGAAAGCAGAGAAGGGGGAGAAAGGGGCATGGATTTCCGCGATTGACGAGATGGTACTGCCGGAAGAAACCACCACGTTTGGGAGAAAAATTTAGTGACGAGGTAAGCACACACACAAATATATATATATATATATATATTAGAGTTGCATATAGTCACACTACTTAATTAGAGTATAATTAAGCAATATTTGAAGTTAGTTTTTAGTTGGCGTATGAGTGACCAAACATATGCAAGCCAGTGCATATACATTTCCATGATTTTGAGTTTGTGATCACAACTTAAAGCCAATTGCTTTTAACTAAATATTTAAGAAAATAACCCTGTTTAATTGGCAGCAGCATGTCAATTGATTAACATTTATATTTATTCATAAATTTCATTCTCGCTGTTCTAACATTTATATTTATTCATAAAGTTGGAGGCTTATACAACTTTGACTCCTACGGCTGAGGAGAGGCTTCAAGAGTACTATAGGCGATTCGATCCGCTTGCGGTTGTCGGACCCAAGCTGCACAAGCATGGGGGGTATGACCCAGAGAATGAGGCAGGTCACCGTGAGACTCGTTCGACGGGGGGCCATGATAATGATTTGAGGTCTTATATTGAGTCTCGCTTTCAACAGATTGACTTGAAGATTGACAAACTTCTTGCTGATCGAGTACATGTACTAGTCCCATCTGTACCAGTTGCACCAGTCCCACATGTACCAGTTGCACCTTAACCTACATGGTCCCCCGGGTATACACCCACAGCATCTGCCGGGTATACACCCACAGCATCCACCGGGTATACACGTAGTTATGCGGTAAAAACCTTTCGAACATATTTTATTCTTCATGGATTTTGATAATGTTTGTTGTAATATAGATTTCAAAATTATATTTTGTATAGGAATCTTCAATGCATAGATATGACATGGAAGAGAGAGGTGAACAGCAGGTTGAGCAACAGGTTGATGGTGAGCAGCAGGTTGAGGATGAGCAGCATGTTGACGATGAGCAACAAGTTGAGGTCGAGCAGCAGGTTGATGTACATGAGGGCGAGGTTGAGGTTGAGGATGAGCTGGAGGTTGAGGATCAGCAGGAGGTTGAGGATGACCAGATTGATGTGCAGCAAGGCGCTGAAAACCAGAATGATGAGGAGCAGCGGATCATAGTAAGACGTAGTCAGAGAATTAAGAAGCAAGCATCAGTGGTTCAACAAGAGCAAGAGGTTGAGGACGAGCAGGTTGATGCGCAGCAAGGCGCTGACAACCAAAATGATGAGGAAAAGGACGTGGTAAGGCGTAGTAAGAGAATTAAGAAGCTAACTTCAGTGGTTCAAACCCCTTACACTGTCCCTACAGTGGTGAAGAACATGGTTTATGTGAGAAAGAATTCCCGCAAAAGTTAAACTTATTTGACTACTTTTGGATGTTGTTATATATTATATATTGTGGATGTAAAACTTTATTCCCGGAGAATTTCCTATGTTGCTGCAAATTACCTATTTTGGATGTTAAACGTTATTCCCGGAGAATTCCCTATGTTTGTGAATGGTAAACGTTATTCTAGATGTATATGATATATAATATTTTGGGCAGGTTTTGTTTATGTCTAAATGGCTCTAGTTTGTGAATTGGTAAATTTCCTGATTTGTTTGTTACGTAGGCAGGTTTTGTTGATTTCAGTTGTCAAGCATAAAACTTGAAATCACGTTTTAAATATCTGGCACAAACTTGAAATCACGCTTTAAATCTCCAGATAGATACTCCAGAGTGCCTCCAACTCCCAATTTTGTTTTGTTTTTATTTATTTATTATTTATTTTATGATTTCAAAATACTATAGCTTGACCTGAAACAAAACTTGTTATTTGAAGACTTGACCTGCAAGTGCTTAATTGATTTTTGTTTGGCAACTTGTTATAGATTATTTTGTTTAATTGTTTTTTGTTTGAAATGTTTTCCTAAATGAGTTTAAAAAACAAATCAGACATCACATTTGATTAGTTTGATTAACAGATGGCAAGAATCAGTCGGTGGAAATAGGAAGAGGAGCCTGATGAGATGGTTGGTCAATTGCCAGTATAAAACTTGAAATCATGCTTTAATTATATGGCATAAACTTGAAATGATGCTTTAAATCTCCAGCATAAAACTTGAAATCATGTTTTATATATGTGGCACAAACTTGAAATCATGCTTTCAATCTCTGGTACAACTAGAAATCTTCTCAGAAAACCAACAATTCAGATGTCAAAAAGTTTAACAACTTCAAATCTTCCCGTAAAACCACAGAGTCAATACTAAAACATAAACTTACAATAATGAGTTCATACACGATAAGTTCATAATAAAACAAAAAAGGTCATGGTCAACAATCACAAATTGACTAATGAGTAGTATCTCCATTAGCGGGATTACCCGCCGTAGGCTGGGAGTGGTCAACTAACGGGCATGTCTTGCGATTATGGCCAAGTACCTGACATACAGTACAAGCACGTTGTCTACGTGTCGGTTGTATCGGCTCTGTTGGCAACTCTTGACTTACAGATGTGTTTAACTGTCCATTGTTTGATCTTTGCCTTGGGTTGGAGCATCTGACCCTATTGTGACCTTCTTCGCTGCAATTAGCACATTTATTTTGTCAACGAAACTATCCTGCGAAAGGTGTTCTTATTTCTTTTGGTCTACCTACTTGCCTCTTACTATCCGGTGGAAGGACAATCATAGAGGCCACCTCATCGGGTACTTCCCAAAAAGCTGGATGGGGTACTGGATTTATTGCTGAGGCATAAGCTGTCTGCATCCATGAAGTGTTGTAGTACTCATGACAAAGGGAGTTGAAATTTGTCTTTGTATACCTAAAAATCAACAAAATGAAGAATGTCAATAAAAAAACCAATGACAAACTGATAACAATTATAGAATTAAACAATGTACCTAGCAACTGCTATAGCGTGGTCACATGGCAACTGATCTAAGTCCCAGTTACGACATGTGCACGTACGCTATTCGATATCGACCAACCCATCATATTTACCATCCTTAACTAAATATCTGGTCAACTCAATAGGATATACATGGTACGTCAATGACCATTCGTTCCTCTCCTTGCAATGACCGACTGCTACCTTGCCCAAGTAAGTTGGGTTCTTCCCCGCTTTCTCACGTCTGTCATTAAACCATCTCTGCAACATATCTCTCAAGAACTCCATCGCTGCAGTAATAGGCAACCTCCGAGCCTTCTGAATACAATTATTCAACACCTCTGCAATGTTCGTGGTCATCATCTGATACCTTCTTCTAGGACAATAGGAACGTGACCATCGCTCGGGGCCAATGGACATCAAATAGTCATATGTTCCCGGGTGAAATTTTTTGATTTCATCCATTTCTAAGTCGAATTGTCTAGAGGTGGAACAGTATGCTGCCTTATAGTAAATATCAATCACTTCTTTTCGTCCCTTTAATCTAGTCCTCAAGTTCTGTTTAAGATGGAAGAAACAAATACAGTGAGGAACATTGGGGTATACAATACTCACTGCTTTAGAATGCTGACATGACGATCGGAAACCAATAACATCCCCTCAACTTCACCAATTGCCTCTCGTAGTCGTTCCAAGAACCATATCCAAGAGCTTTCTGCCTCACCGTCGCCTACACCAAAAGCTATAGGGTATGCATGCTCATCTCCATCTTTGCACGATGCTATATATATAACCCCCTCAAATGCACCCTTCAAATGAGTGGCATCAATGGCAATGACCGGACGTATAACTGTCTGAAACCCCTTAATGCATTGACCAAGTGAAAAGAAAGCATACAAGAAATTATTGTTCTCATCTGTGTGAATTGCCGTCAGGGTGCCGGGATTTGTTACTTTTAACAAATGAAAGTAAGCAGGTAGCAACTGGTAAGAATCCTCAGGTTTCCCGTACAAAATATTCTTAGCATGCTTCTTTGCCCGCCATACTGTGGTGTACAAAAGTTGCACACCGTGCTGCTCGCGCATTTCTGCAATTATATCAATTGGTCTAATGGTGCGGCCATTGGTGTTCAATTTTGGGGCATACATCTCTCCAATGACAATGGCACTCACTTTACGGAAGTGTGAGTCATAGGTGTCCAAATTGCATGTGTGGCCATGTGCGAATTTCCTGACAACCTAATATGTGCAACCATCCCTACATGTGGCTCTAAGTGCGAAATCACAGTTGATGTCATTACAACCAGCCTCAAATCGGGACTTTGTCGACCGTCTAATTCTTGGATTAAACTTCTCATTTAAAGCATATTTACTAAACTCATTCTTCAACTTCTGCTTAGTATCGAAAATCTGTCCTTTGTAAAAAGGGTCCACCCTTGAGGTAGAACATGTGGTACTGTTCAAGCTAATGGAATATTGGTCTGCAAACGGAACAATCCAACGAGATGGTATAGCATCACATGTCCGTCTGTATGCACCACTTTGCCCCTGATTATGCCCCTGAGTGTTTGTGTCTGCATCATCTTGCCCGTCTAGATCATTGTCATCTTCATGGCGGGTGAAAACTTCTCGCGATTCATGAATCTCATCACCATCCAACGAATATGAATCATTGGCATCTACTCTCTCTTGTTCATTGGCAATAAATGTATCTTGAATGTCATTGTCACCATCCCATATGCCATTGTCACCATCCCATATGGGAACCTCCGGTCTAAGTCTAAATTGTTGGGTATTAGGAACCAACTCGGTTGCAAATTGAGGAGGAGAAGGTGCAACAGGGACTCCATTGGGAATCGATGATCTCCGTGGAGGTACTGCTGGCTGATCCCAAACATCTCTTGCAGCTTTCTCCACCAAATCAACATATACCTCTGGAACAACCGTTTGACCAAGTAAAAGAAATCTCACATCAGTGTCACGTTGTAATCGGTACTTTCGTTGACCACTTTCTGTCTTAACCAAACTGGTTATGATTACATCATACAAAGTTATATCAAAATTTGTGAATTGGTATACCAAGTTCTCTAACTCTAAATATTTTAAATTAATCGGCACCACCTCAACAAATGTATCACCACCAACATATCGTAAATCATCCCATTGCCCACCATAGTTGATTACCAGTCTGTAATCCATTTACCTGGAAAAAAAAAAAAGATTTCCAAAAGAAATTGTAAGTTCCAGTTTTTCTAAACATTTCACGTTTTCTGTGGTATAAAACTTGAAATCATACTTTAAAACAGATCTCAAGTTTTGTCAACATTCCAAGTTTTTATACTAGATTTCAGGTTTTCGAACCCGTGAAACTTGAAATCTTCTGGGAAATTTAAAGTTTTATTGAAATCGATTCTTCACCATAACACACATAAACCCATGCATTAAAGCTAAACCCATGTTAACAACTTAGTTAATGAACAAATGAATGATACTTACCGATTTAGAGCAAACTAGATTATGAATGATGCTTTGTTCATTCTAAACATTTCACGTTTTCTGTGGTATAAAACTTGAAATCATACTTTAAAACAGATCTTAAGTTTTGTCAACATTCCAAGTTTTTATACTAGATTTCAGGTTTTCGAACCCGTGAAACTTGAAATCTTCTGGGAAAATTTAAAGTTTTATTGAAATCGATTCTTCACCATAACACACATAAACTCATGCATTAAAGCTAAACCCATGTTAAATTAACTATTTTCAACTTAGTTAATGAACAAATGAATGATACTTACCGATTTAGAGCAAACTAGCTTATGAGATGAATGATATTTTCTTCAAGACACTTTGTGAAATCTTCAGACATCAAACCTTTGTGAAATCTTCGTGAAATTTTCTTCAGCCCAACAATGGTGCGGCCATTGCTCATCGATTTGTAGGACGATGATGAAGAACGAACACAAGGGAGAAGGATGAACAAACCAGTGAAGAAGACAGTCACAGTCAGTAAAACAAAAATAAAATAAAATTGAAATATTACTTTAAGGGCATCTTGGTAATTTATGGACACCCAATGAATTTTTTTTAAAAACATGGTTATTAACAATTAAAGTTAGGTATGTGGTCAAAAAGAAATTTCCTATAATTAGAGTGGTCATATTTGGCAATTTTCACATAATATCATTAATGTATTGTATTAATGATACTATTATATTCATTAATGATCAGAGAGGTTGGCTGCAATTTACTCTTATTATAATATATTTGAGTAAGTTGTTTATTACAAATGCAAGCGTGACATCAAATGATTGGTTAGCTCATATTTGCGGTTTGGTAGTCCCTCATACCATGAAAAAAACTTTTGGTGTATAATTAATCATTAATGAATACAATAATATCAAAATAAAAAATAAAAAATTGTATATACACATTTATGTTAAAAATTCACTCTAAAATGCAAATCGATAAATAATCTATTTGTATGTCCTATATAAAATATCATTTAAATTACTAGTTTTCCAACCCGAATTTTGCACTGGTTTTGTATTAAAAATTGTTTGTAAAACATTGTGTTGTTTATACCGAAATTTTTGATGCAAACATATTTAAACATAATAAACATATAGTTTTTCCTTTAGTTACCTAAGTCTTGTTAACCTTAATAGGTTATAATTTGTTGTTAGGTGGTAGGAATGCTCATACTCCAATCATCTCTATATAATATAAAGCATACAATCAGAAAAAAGAAAAAAGAAAAAAAAAGCCAAGTTTAATTATATAATAAAGGGAAGAAAAAGGAAATCCAGCAAACCATTATAGATAGAAATCCAAAAAATAATATATTAAAAATAACATTTATGATTACCACGTGTCACTCTCATATCAAAAGTGGGGAAAAAATGCTATTAAATTATATACTAGTATATCAAACATACGATGCACAGGGCTCCTTCCCGTTCAGCTTTGACATGGCGTCTTTTGTTGAATCGGCTCCCCACAGAAGATCACTTGTGTAGGGCTGGGTTTCACTTAGCTTCTCGATGCAGTGTTTGTGGGGTTAGTAGTGAGTCGTCTGATCATCTTTTCCTCCGGTTCCCCATAGCGACTGCTCTTTGGGAGGCGATTTTTTCAGCTTTTCATCAGCGTATTTCTATCGATTCGTGGAGTTTGTTTTTCTCCCAGGGCATGTCAGTTTCATTTAGTGATCAGGTGCGGGTTTTATGGAAGACGACTATTCATGCTGTGGTTTGGAGTGTGTGGTTTATCCGTAACCAATGGATTTTTAAGAGTAGGGATATGGATTATCTGCTTTGTCTTTGGTTCGGCATGCAGTGTCTGACGCTAACAGGTTAGAGATTGGGTGTATGCGTAATTGTGTAGATGATCTTTTAATTCTTTATAGGTTTGATCTCCGTGGTCGTTCGGCTAGGGCCTCGGTTTATCAAGAGTGTGATTTGGTCACCTCCGGCTCCTAGTTGGATCAAAGTTAATAATGATGGTGCTACCTTGAGTTCTCCAGGTGATAGGGATTATGAGGGTGTCTTCCGTAACAGCTTTTGCGAAAGGTTGTTTTGCTGTTCCTCTTTGTCGGGTGTTTGCATTTGAGGCGGAACTTCTTGCAGCTTCGATGACCATTAAGTTTTCCTGGCAGAATGGGTGGCATCAGATCTGGCTTGAGAGTGATTCTTCTTATGTGGTTCAGCTGCTCTCATCTCGATCCGAGTAGGTTCCTTGGCGGATTCAGCAGGCTTGGCAGCGCTGTATCTATCAAATATCGAAAATGGAGTTTCAGGTCTCTCATATCTTCAGCCAGGTTGTGGATGCTCTTTCTAAGCATGCTTCGGCGTTGGAGGTCGATTCGTGGTGGTCTAACACCTCGTCTTTCTACTCTTTGTTGGTTGACAATGATTGCATGTGTCGGGAGTCTTTTCGTTTTTCTTGATGTTTTCTATTTTAGTTTTTTGTGGTATGCACGCCACTGTTTTGTTAGGAATGTTTCCCTTGGTTTTTGTGCTTTTCTGGTTTTTTTTACTTTTTTTTTTATTCTTTTTATTATTATATGGATGGATACTACTTAGAGGTTTTTTTAGCATATGATCGTTTGTAATATTTTTTTCCTCTAGGTTAGTCCAATTTTACCAAAAAAAAATATGTTGATCAATATAATTTGTAATACCTAAATTAAAAAGTGAACATGTTTAAACATAAAAAATTAAAAACATGCATTGATGATGGAGGTCTTACAATTTTTTATTTTATAGTTTTTGCGTGTATAATCCAAAAAAAAAAAAAAAAAAAAAAAAAAAAAATTCCCCCAATTATGAGAATATGATACAATAGAATGAATAGAACATAATTTTCTATTGTATCATATTCTCATAATTGGGGGAATTTTTTTTTTTTTTTTTTTTTTTTTTTGGGGGGGGGATATGATTATAATACAGATTTTTTTCTCGAATCTTTAAACTTCTAAAATAAAATGTATCAATAGGAAATTATGTAAATATGAATCAATGCGAGTTTTGTATTACCAAAAAATAACAAGAAAATTTGCAAATTCACATCCCATAAACCAGATCTAACCCAATATATATAAACAACTAAAAAGACGTAATACACTAAACTATCTTGAAATCAAACGAAACATAAATTGAAGATCAGTCGAAAAGCGGATAACATCGCACACTCAAATCAAATCCATCCGGGTCGATTTGAAACCTCATGAAAACTGTGGAATTGAGTAGTTGAAAAGTTAAGCCTTTTTCTCGATAATAAGCACTATAGAGCTATTTTATTAATAAGAATAATAAAAAAATAAAAATAAAAACAAATAAAAAACAAAAACAAAAACAAAAGCAATGGGGCACACATACCCAAAACACATTAATCTAAAAAGACATGCATACCTGAATAGAATACAAAAAAAAAATAAAAATGAACGTAATTAATTAGACCAACGGAATCATTCCTTTTAAGATTTATTGATATTAGTTCTAATACTTGGGTAGTTGAAAAGTTAGGATTTTATACAAATTATGAATTTTCTCTACGTGAATTTATTTTAAAACCCAACAAATTAATAATTTCATAATATACACAATTGTTGCATATTACAGTCTACCATGTCATTTGCCATAAATTTTACGCAATTATAATGTTAATTAATTAGCATTACTCTCCAGTTTGAGCTGGACTTGGTTTTCGCTTTCTCAATAAGCCAACTTTCAAAAACACCTCTCTCCAGCAAGTAAGCGATCCTCTTCATGTGAGCTCACGTTGTTGAATCAGGCGTCACAAACACCTTCTCTTCGCATTTTTTTTTTCGGATTGAGCAACGGGCTCTGTATAATGAGATTGAATAGCCTTACAATTCTCCTCGACGAACGACATCAAAGGTGGAGTTTCATAGTAGCCTTCAAATATATCTCTTTCTTTCATGGTAAACCCTAGCCATTTTGAGATAGCTAAAGAGTAGAAATTGATTGACATATTGATGTGTGAAAGATTATGTGAAGCTAGGGTTTATATAGAAATTTCATGTGAATGTTACATGTGCATGAGGATTGAAGAGACATAATTAATTGGTGTGATTATGATAAGTTAATGGAGGCAATGGAGTCATTATGTAAATATATATAATTGTAAAGTAAGTATTAATCTAGTGTTAATTTTCAAATGTAATCGATCATAAAAGAAAATTAATTAGAAAATGAAAGGTTAATTCTTTAATTAAAATTTATAGATATTATATATATGATTTTGGTAAGATAAGGTTGGTCCAGTGAAAAAAAAAAAAAAAAAAAAAAACCGAATTTATGTAACAGTGTAATTCTTAAAAAAAAAGGATTAAATATAGTATTAAATATGATTAGTAATGAGTAAGAATATATTATATTATATGATATTACTATCAAATAGATGAAAAATAATAATTAATAACCATAATTGGTGTGATTATGAGAAGTTAATGTAGGCAATCAAGTCATCATGTAATAAAATTATAAAGTAAGTAATAATCTAGTGTTAATTTTCAAGAGTAACCGATCATAAAAGAAAATTAATTGGAAAATGAATGCTTCTTTAATTAAAATTTATAGATATTATACATGATTAATGGGATATTATTTTATTGCATCAAAGAATGGAAAAAAAAAAAGTGGAATAGATTAAATATATTATTAAATCTGATTTGTAATTAATAAGAATATATTATATGCTATTACTTAATATCAAATAGATGATTTTTAAAAATAAAAAATAAAAATAGGGCAATTACCAATTAGGTCTTGGACATATATTTTTTTTTTTTTTAAATTCCAAGTGGTTTACAACTTTTACAAAAGTAACTAAATTAGTCCTTACATTTTTCCAAAGTGTCAAATTAGTCTCTCTAATTAAGTTCCGTCTGTCAACTTTAATTGTGTATGGGTAAAATTGTACTTTACTCCTAAATAATATAATAATGGCACATGCATGTGTTTTTTTTTTTTTTAACACATGTATATATTTGTGGGTTTTTATTTTTAAATAATTTTGACAACAGTACTTGTATAATATTAACAAAAAAAAAAATTATATAAAAATAGTAAAAGATAGAACTGAGAATGAATAGTAACTTTATTTATAATATAAGGGCATGTTTGGTGCACGGGATAGATAGGATAATTTTCATGGGATAAGATAGGATAGGATTGGATAAAATTTAGTGCTATCCTGTGTTTGGTGCAACATAGGATAGGATTAAAAATGGATAATCTTGTGTTTGGTACAACACGGGATATGATTAAAATTAGGAAAATTATATTTTTTATTAATTACAAACCCACCCCCAAGCTTAACCACCCACCGTCGACCACCACTCACAGCCAAACCAAAAATTACACAGTAATTAAACAAAACCACCACCACCACCATAACAAAACACAAACCCACCCCCAAGCTCAACCACCCACCGTCGACCACCACCCACAGCCGAATTCAACCCACAAAATCACAAAATCAACCCACAATTTGAATTCAACCCACAAAATCAAACATTCTATTAAACCCTAAATCAACCCACAAAATCAATTCAAGTTCCAATTCAAAAATCAATGGAACTCAGTATGATTTTGGAAGACGAAGACGAAGAAAGAAGAAAGAAGTAGTGACGAGCCGACGAGGAAGGATCGGTGGCGATGAAGCAGCGGCGACAAAGCAACGAAAGTGACGAAGCAACGGCGGCGACGAAGCAGCGGCGGGCGGCGGTGAAGATTGCTTGGGAGGTTGAAGAAGGAAGATGGGATTCATTTGAATCCCATCTATTTTCATGGGATTCATTTATCCCACCAACGTGGGATTCAAGGATATGATGGGATAAAATTTATCCCATCCCAAGTAGGCACCAAACATGGGAAAGGGGTTAAAAATAATCCTATCCTATCCGATTCCCAGCTGCCAAACATGCCCTAAGGGTATAATTGACATTGTCTTATTACAAAAAATTTAGATTTTTTTATAAAATTTTAATTAAAAAGGTAAAAATGGTGTTTCATGAATAATATTTTTGGATTTTATTGTAATTATAATAGTGAATTTAATGCACAAAAAACAAAACAATTTTACTCTAATATGACAAATAAATGGTATTTACGAACTTTAACTAAAATTATTAAAGTCAACCGTTATATTTAACACCGTTAAATCGTTAGAGAGACTAATTTGGTTACTTCTAAAAAGAGAGGGACTAATTTGACACTTGAAAAAAATGTGAGGACTAATTTAGTCACTTTTGTAAAAGTCACAAACAACTTATAATTTTATTTTTTTAAAAGTCCAGGACCTAATTGGTAATTGCCCAAAGAAATATTAATAATATTAAATTCTACATGTCACTTCCTCATGAGAAGAAGCTATTTTTGTTGATGTATGATTTATTTTTATATTATTATATATGATTATAATATGATAAATTAATTACTTAATATCAAATAGATGAAAAATAAAATTAAAAAAATTAATAAAAGTAAATAGATGCCACATGAAAAGTATCTATTTTTATAACATGTTAATATGATTTATTTTTATATTATTATATATGATTATAATATGATAAATTAATTACTTAATATCAAAAAGATGAATTTTTAAAAAATAATAATATTAATAACATTAAATAGATGACACGTGTCGTTTCCACATGAAAAGTCGCTATTTTTATGTTATATAATATGATATGATGATTTATTTTTATATTATTATATATGATTATAATATGATAAATTAATTACTTAATATCAAATAAATGAAAAAAAAAAAAAATTAATCGTGTCGCTTCCATGAAAAGTAGTTATTTTTATAATATGATAATATGATGATTTACTATTATATTATTATATATGATTATAATATGATAAATTAATTACTTAATATTAATATTAATAACATCATATAGATGCCACTTGCCGCTTCCACATGAAAAGTAGTTATTTTTATATTATATAATATGATTATGATTTATTTTTATATTAGTATATATGATTATAATATGATAAATTAATTACATAATATCAAATAGATGAAAAAAAAAAATATTAATAACATTAAATAGATGTCACATTTCGCTTCCACATGAAAAGTAGTTATTTTTATATTATATAATAAGATAATATGATAAATTAATTACTTAATATCAAATACATGAATTTTTTTTTTATTTTTTTTTTTATGAAAATATTAATAACATTAAGTAGACGCTGCACGTCACTTCCACATAAAAAGTATCTATTTTAATATTGTATAATGATATGATGATAATATTATAAACTAATTAATTAAGGGTCATTTATTTTTTTGTCTGAATAGTCATGGATTTTTTATTTTTATCACATATGAATATAGACTCAACTTATTATTATTATTATTTTAAAGATAAAATGGTTTTAAAACAAATAATTTGGCATTTACACCATTATTACTATTAATTATTATGTATTTTTATTTTATATGATACAAACAACTAATAAAAAAATTTAACAAATCCTAAAAAAAAATAAAAATTATATAATAATGATAAGATATTATTCATGATGAAGATAAATAATTTTTTTTTTTCAAATATAATGATTTAGAAATGATTTTGATTTTACTATATATATATATATATTATGGAAGGCTCAACGATGGTGTTGAAAGTGATAATGTGAATAATGCTTTTTATATATATTATATTATATATATATATAATTGTTTATTATGAGTAATAGGTTAAAACAAATAAATTTGTCAAATATAGAATTATGATAAAATTAGAAATACGTTATCTTTGGAAGGATAATCTAAGAAGATAATATATTAAAGACAATCCAGTGATTTTGAATTAAGTTAAAAGTTAGGATTTCTTACTTTTTATTTTAAGTTATTTTTTGGTATTTTTAATTTACTTGACCGCTTAAAAAAAACACCAATGATTTTGAATTAAGTTAAAAGTTCAGGATTTCTTACTTTTTATTTTAAGTTGTTTTTTTGGTATTTTTAATTTACCTGACCGCTTAAAAAAAAAAAAAAAATTTAATATTTTAAATTCAGATTCATTAAGTTTTAAGTTCAAAAACAAACGACCCCTTAATGTCAAATAAATAATATATATATATATTAATAACATTAAATAGATGCCACATGTCACTTCCACATAAAATGTAGCTTTTTTATATATTATATAATAGGATAATATGATAAAATGATAAATTAATTACTTAATGTCAAATAGAAATTAAAAATAATAATAATAATTAATAACATTAAATAGATGTCAAGTATCGCTTCCATATGAAAAATAGCTTTTTTATATTATCTAATATGATAAATTAATTACTTGATATCAAATAGATGAAATTTTCTCTTAAATATTAATAACATTAAATAGATATCATGTGTGACTTTCACATAAAAAGTAACTATTTTTATATTATATAATAGGATAATATGAGAAATTAATTACTTAATAAAAAAAATATCAAATAGATGATTTTTTTTTTTAAATAATAATAACATTAAATAGATTCTATGTGTCGCTTCCACATGAAAAATAGCTATTTCTATATTATATAATATGAATGATTAATTAATAAGCCACTTATTTAAAATTTTAAAAAAATGCTACTTGTTAGCTTCTGGTTCAAAAAGGCTATTATTATATATGATATATGATATATGATATGATATAATGATATGATTGTTTTTTTTTTTTTTTTTTTTCTCGATTAAACAATAATTGTCGGAACTCTATGAGAATTAGACTCTACTAGCATAGTCTGGAATACTACTCCCACTTAAGGGGAGAGCAGGGACGGAGCCACATAGTGACTAGGGGGGGCCACTACGCCCCCTGAACTTTTTCAATTTTATAAAATTTTCCCCAAAATTTTATAATTTTTATGTTTTTACCCTTATTTCTTATTTAAATTTTCTAATCCTTTTATAAATTACAATGTTAATAATTTTCTCTTAATCATGTAAAGAATATATTTTATCCTAAATATGCTATTAGAATAGTTTTCGGATATTAGAAAAATATTAGAGATACAGTTTTAATTTCAATTTATGTTATAACTCTTAAACAATATTATTGAATCTTGAATTAATATCTAAATTTTTTAGTCTATATTATTTTTAGAGTAATGCTAGATATTCTCAACTAGTTGTGTGTCGATTGACAAATGGATATGTACATATTAATTATGATTTATTTCACTCTTCATATTTATATAAATTAAATTGTCTAAGTTACAAGTTGAGATATGAGTTGAAGTATCTAGTATTTTTCTTATTTTTATTATGTTTTTATCATATTCAACGATTATTTTAAATAGACAAGATGAAGTTGGTTTGGTGGTATATCCCTTACACTTACGCTATGAGGTCATGGGTTCGAGTCCTCTGCCTCTTCCAAATAAAGCACAAATTAAGATAATTTATCTCAGTAAAAAAATATTATTCATTTTAGGACTAATTGCACAAATATCCCCGGACATTTAGTGTAATTGCATGCATATGGAACTTTTATCTGAAATTGCACAAACTTCCCCGGTGGTCAGTTGACTTCCGTCAACAATAACAGCCGACTAACATTTATGTGTGAAGTGTCCAAAATACCCCTAAGTTAACTTTTTTTTTTATTAATTTTTTTTTTAAAGAAATGACTGTTTTTTAACTTTTAGATATTTAAAAATTGAAATATATATTTAGTAAATAATATAAAAAATATTTATACACAACACCAAAAATAGAATAAAAGATTTTAAAAACCCAAAACTTCCTTTTATGTAATTCATACACGAGATCAGTTGATCACAAATATCACTACCAATCTCAACAACATACTCATATTCCAATATTTGAAAGAGATTATATGATCCAATATTTACCAAAATTATTTAATAAAATTATTGAGTTGTGTTGAAGAATTTTGTGTTGGAAAAAGCTCAACACCAATTCAGTTAATTTTTTTATAATGTCAAAAAAAACCAATTAATCAATATAATAAAAATAATTAACAATTAAAAAAAAGATAAAATCATAATTTACAAGTCTGGAAAACTTTTGTTTTAACTTCAAACACAAATCTGGAAAAGCTCTACCGCCTCCACCGCCACTTTTCTAGTAGGAGACGTCTCTCCTCCCGCCGGTCACCTTTTCCAGTCGGTCTCCTCCTTATGGTCACCTTCTCCAATCGGTCTCCTCCAGCCAGATGTGATCGCGCAGATCTCTTCCGCTTGAAGGAGATTTAATGTTCATATCTCTTCCGCTTGAAGGGACGAAAATACAGTACCAACTCTCCATCTATTGTCACATTCACATCAAATTAAAAGACCAAACAAGCTTTACAAAAACATTTTGGGATTTTGTTGATCTGGCCTTGCTCTTTAATGGCAGATAGTGGTGGATTTGAAGGGGTCGTGAACAAGTCAATGCCGCCGGCGTTATCTCCTCCGTTTGACAATAGAAGAGTCGATTTCCTCTAGTAACGGAGGAGATCGATGCTGATCTCCTCCTGTCGAAGAACATATCTTCTCTAAGGAGACCAACGACTTCTCTAATTGGTGACATCTCAAGGATTTCTCCATTTTTTTTTTGTTTAGAAAAAATTATTGAATTATTTCATCATCGTGTTTTATACTTCTGATCGTTTTCCTTTCTGGGTTTGGTTTAGGTCTTGTTATGCGTTAAATATTTGTAATGTGGATCTTGTGTTTGATCTCTTTTGCTTTGTTTATGTGTTTTTTTTTTTTTTTTTTTTTTTTTGTTTGGTTGATGAGAAGTACCAAAGAACGAGGAGGAAAAAATTGGAAGAAAAACTGGAAGTGGCTGTTTAAAAAAGAAATTAATAAAAATACAAATCATTTTCATCAAATCTCCTCAATCAACGAAGATAAAAAAAAAATGGATGGAGGTATTTTAAAAATAATAATTAAAAGTGATTTTATCTTATTAATTGGTCAAAAGACCTTTTTACCCCTCAGCCGTTAGGTTCTAACAGATTATCACTAACGGTAGGGGATGTTTGTGTAATTTTAAGCAAAAATCCCATATAGCTGCAATTACACTTAAACTCAGGGGACGTTTGTGCAATTACACCTTCATTTTAAATAATTAATAAAAAATTAATGTTTTGTTTAACACAACTTCTAAGATATATGTCGATCTAATCCATCATTTCACGGTGCTTCCCCTGGAATATAATCCTAGCTCCGTCCCTCGGGGAGAGGACACCCACACTTGGGATATATATGATTGTATTATTATTTTATAAATATTAAATAAGATGCCACATGTCATTTCTGATTCAAAAAGGCTATCATTTTATTATTATATATGACTAGTGTGCCAACCCTGTGTGATGTGCTGGCTTTATTAAAAAAAGAAGAAAAAAAGTTGGTCTACTACCATGCATGTATTATAAAATATATAAAAGAAATCATATTTATGGAGGTAAATAATAAAAAAATACTGTTAAATTAAAATATCTTACACAAAATCAAAACATAAGTAAATAATCTCAACTCAATCGGAGAGTCGATATCCTTTTGAAAATTTTGAATTATATTTTAGGGGCTCTTGATCATTGATATTTCTCATCTCTGAAACCTAAAAACCCTAAGCAATGGAAAAAAAAAGAATGCGGGTAAATAAGAGAATTAATTTTGAAAAAAATAACAAAATCAGTGTGCTAGAAATTAGTACACGGGAGAAAAACAAAATACTTACAATCAGTGGGAAGAATGTTTTACTGAAGAAAATGTTTTGCAACCAATCAAATTGATAAAAGTGAAAATAGTCAATCCCTGGTTTTTATAAATGAAACCCAGTTTAACGTACGAAAACTATAAAATTTTATCATAAAACATAGATAAGTAGGTTAATTATATATATATATATAATGATTGAGTAAAAAAGAAAGTCAAAGATGCCTAAATCGTTTAAGCTTTACACGTAAAAGATATAGGGAACAATTGAATGTTTTTATTTATGTTTTCTACAATCAAGAAGAAAGAAAGCTAAAAACATATTATTTAACTTTCAAGCTTTTATTGATTTAATTTTAGTTGTGGGACTTTTCCATCGATTAGTTTTGAACAACTAGACGTTTAAGCTTGCCCCATCCTTTATTGACTCAAACAAATGATCAGTTTAATATATAAATTCATACAGATGAGTACAAGTGGGTAGGGGTGTGCGTTTTCAGGTTGGGTTAGATTAGGTTGAAAAAATTTCAACCAAATCCAACCCAACGTAAATTTGAACCCAACCCAACACAACCTAATATTTGTCGGGTTGGATTGGGTTGGGTTAATCAAGTTGGGCTTCTAAGCCCAATAGAAAAAATATATTCGAATTCAAATTTTGTTATATGAAAATTTAAATTTTTAATAATTTTTTCACCCTAATATCATATTACATAGAGTTTAGATTTTTTAAAAACATTAAAAACAAATCACAACATATAATACTGTTGCATAATTAAAAAAATTAAAATATAACAATTTATTTAACTTGGAAAGTCTCCATCTAAGCCTCTCATCCATTTTACATTATAATCATTTCGTTGAATATCTCGTGGTTGGATAATCTATCATTTATTTCAATCAACATAATAGTTTGAGCTTCTATACAATTATTAGACTTTTTTCTACCAAATTCTCAATCAAATCCTAAGAAAAAAAAAAAAACATTTTAAAGTACAATTAAGGATGTGCCAATTAATATAAAAGATGAAGACAATATAATTGCATATTTTTAATAAATGTATTACATATTATGGTATAAAATATTTAAAATTATGTATTTATATTTGTCATTTATAATATTATAAATGGTGTATGAATAAATATTTTAAATATGAGATTTCATAATAAATAAAGTTATTAATTTTTTTTTTTATTAATTATGTTGGGTTGTCGGGTTGTGTTGAGTTATATTTTATTAGCCCAACCCCACCCAATCTAGTCGGGTTGGCGGGTTGGTGTCCACCCCTACAGGTGGGGCGCAGCTCGGTTTGGTTCGGTTTTGGCCAAAACCTATTGCACCGACATGTTTTAGGTTTTTAAAAACATGAATCGGTTTGAACTGTTTGGACCTTAAAATCGAATTAAACCGAACACATTTATCTCGGTACGATTCGGTTCGGTTTTGTGCCTAACAAACACATTAAAGACTTGACTCATCCTTGGCCTTCGAGACCAGTTGGATCTAAAAACTATAGCTTGGCGTAGCCTGGCCTGTTTTTTGAATTCTATTAATAAATGTAAATATTTTTTTATTAATAAATTTTCTCTTACACGGTTTTTTTCACTTGTGATTATAGAACAAATTAAATTGTCATTGGTATGTACTATGTAGTTATGTTTGTCTTAGCCTGGACTATGAAAGATAACACTGCTATTCTTCTGTTAAAGCTTTCACAGTCCCCTCTCTCATTTCTCATATCCAATTGAATTCTATAAAAATAATGCTAAACATCCCATCTAAAATCCCACTTTTTTTATCCCACTACATATGACATATGAGGTGTTAAATTGTGAGTGGATACACATTAATGATGATTTATCTCACCTACCCCATGTATCCACTTACCATTTGACACCCCACACCCCACATGTAGTGGGATGAAAAATGTGAGATTTTAGATGAGATGTGTAACATTACTGATTCCATAATGGACCTTTAATTTCTTCATTTATTGAGCCTTAAATTCGAGACAAACGAGTTTTGATTTTATAACATCATAGTTTTTTTTTTTTTTGAAAGGATATAACATCATAGTTAAGAAACTCTTAAAAGTTAGAATCAAGGCAATAGATTTGATTTAAGCAAATTAATCAAATGTTAGACCATTTCTAATGTATATATCAATGCGAATACTAAATTTGGCACGAAATATAGTAAAATGTTATATTTGACACATTATTTTAGCATTGTATTCCAATGTAAAATTCTATTTGTTATGTTATTTTTTATTTTTTAATTATTTAAAATTATAAAAATCAACAATACAGCCAACGCATTTAATGAATACATTGAATATATTTTTTTAATTATTTTAATCTCAATTTTTCCTACCAAGTTTGTTAAATTTTTATTATTTAAAATTAAAAAGTCAATAAATACGGTTGTATTTATTGCTGTGCCAAATTTGGCATATGCTATACACTGTGCCAAATTTAGCACAATTTATAGTATATGCCAAATTTATCATAACTTTTAGCATTACATTAGAGCATGTTTTTTTTTTTTTTTTTTTTTTTTTCTTTTAACTTTAATTTTTTTTTTTTTTTTACTTTTTGCTAAATTATAGCATTGACATAGTGATTTAACATTGCATTGGAGATGCTCCTATACTTTCAAATATTGAAAATTAGAACAACTGAAAGGTAACAAAGTTTTTGACAGATTGGTGTAAAAAAAAAAAAAAAATTTGACAGAGAGGAGGAGTAAATTTAATGAGTTAGAAATATGAATTTACAAGCTATATAAATCCCATCTTTTACATTCTTTTGTACCCGGTTTTGGAAGAAAACAATTTCCAAATTCCAGGTTTTGTTAACTAGCTAGATTAGCACGTAAGGAGAAAGAGATACTTTTATTTATTTATTTATTTTAAGTACGGAACTAGTTTGAACTGAATTGATTATATGAACCGAACCGAACACCCTTTTTCGATTCGGTTCGACTCGGTTATGGTTTTTGTGCACACCCCTACAGATGAGTTAAATAAATCTATAATGGACCGGTAATTGAAAGGGCTTTAATTAATGGAAGGTTATAAATTAATTGAAATGATTTTATTATATATTATGGAAAATATAGAATTTAAGGCTAATTAAAGCTCTGCCTTGGGACAATTCTTAGATACGGACAATTCCTATCCCATATTTATATTTATAATAATAAATATATATTTATATCGTAGTACATACTTTTATATATATATATATATATATATATTTTGAATTGTAGTACATATTTATATAATTACGTAGAACTTTGCATAGTTTTTTTTTATATTCATTGTTTTTATATAATTCCATTGCACATAGTACATTTTGATTATATTCTAGCTATTTTTATATTCCAAAGACCATTTAGTATACAAAAAAAAATAAAAAAAATAAAATAAAAAATAAAATAAAAAAATAAAAAAAATGAAAAGATCAATAAAACATTTATCTAAAGAACTTAGGGACCGTATGATATGGGGTAATCAAAATAATGTGATTGCTGGTGATGCAGTGGAATATTCACCAAGCAACAATCGATAAAAAGAAAGGATAAACGATTTGGATCCGTTGATTCGCACACGAATACCGGAAACTAACCCTACTATTAATCTGTTGATCCGCGCACAGATACCAGAATAATAGGCCTTAAATACCAACCGAGGTAGCGGAAAATTCAACACAAACAACAATTGATAAAAGAAAAGATAAACGATTTGGATCCGTTGATTCGCGCACGAATACCGGAAGCGAACCCTACTATTAATCTATTGATCTGCGCACAGATACCAGAATAATAGGCTTCAAATTCGTTGATCCACTCAGGATACCGAAATTGGATAAAAGGAGATACTCTCTCTCAAATTTTATTAATCATCAAAAAACTCATAACAAATTGGATTCAAACAACTTAAATAGGAAAAACAATAAGTCGACTTCCACAAGGAATCAACTTCTAAATTATTTTTGAGAAAATAAGAAACGAGACAGGCAGAAGGCAAGACATGGAATGCTTACAACGAGATTACAATGCAACGGGGACATCCCCTAAAACCACCGGAGCCACACAAGGGGGCACCTCTTCCATCCAAAAATTATCACAACCTAAAGAAATACCAAGCTTGGCTAGGCAATGAGCCGCCATATTAGCTTTTCAGAGAACAAAGCACACAAAATTCTGGACAGGCCCTTTCACAAAGGAGACAATATCATCAATAACAAGGCTAACATCAGACAAAGCACCCTTACCCGAGGTGATCAAAAAAACCAACAATTGAGAATCAGTTTCAATGACACATGGGCCAATCCCTGACTCAACAGCAAACTTCAAACCATTCAAGAGAGCCTGAGCTTCCGCCAACAAAGGATCAAGGCTTACTAAAATGACCTGAGTACACGAGGCGAGGACCAGACCACAATGATCTCTAATGATCGCACCAGTACCAGTTCTATTGGCAGCAACATCAATGGCAACATCAGTGTTAATCTTAAAAACACCCACATCAGGCGGTCTCCAAGACTCACCCACCAGAACAATCCCAGCATAACTCTTCCCAGCAAGCACGTTAATCCTCCTGTAGTCCGCAAGGTACAAGTCAACCCATTGAACAACATCATTAGCATCAATAGGAGAGGAGTTATGAATCAGAGCATTCCGACGAAACCAGACTCGCCACACCACCACACACAACCTCTCCAATTCTGATTGCGGCAGAAAATCCCTACAGGATAACATAAAATCTAAGAAAGATAAATTCTCACACCTCGCCAAACCCTTCACCTTCAAGAATTCCATCCGAATCACCTTTAAAGAAAGGCAGCTCCAAAGAGCATGAAAAACGGACTCCTCTTTGCAGCGACAGAAAGGACACCAACGATCCACCTGCATACCCCGAGAACACAAATTATTCCGAACCGGAAGACAGCCTTGACAAGCCTTCCAAACAAGAAGCTTTATCTTAGCTGGTAATTTAAGCCGCCACAAATATTTCCACCAAGAAAACGAAGGATCCAGACCCAACCCCGACGCTAAACCAGAGCCAACTGAAGAACAACCCAAATGATAGGCACTTTTGATCGAAAAATTCCCCAACTTTTCATAATGCCACACCAACTTATCATCACAGCCAGTTGACGCACACAGAATCCGCAGAATATGATCAGCATCCTCAGGCAAAAAACAGCTACGCACAAGATGCTCATCCCAACGGCCCGACGGAAGCTTAAGATCACAAACTCTAATATTATAATTAAGCACAACAGGAGAAATCACCTTAAAGGAAGTAGGCCTAGGAATCCATCTATCATGATAAACCTTAATAGACTGACTCGATCCCACTCTCCATCTGGACCCTTTAAAAATAAGCTCTCTACCCCACATAAAGCTCTTCCAGACAAAAGAACAAGAAGACCTTAACTCAGCCGAAAGAATAGAGGAGTCCTCAAAATAGCAATGCTTCAGGACTCTAGCAGCTAGCGTATTCGGATTATGAAAGAGTCTCCAAACTTGCTTAGCTAAGAGAGCCTGGTTAAAAACCTCCAGGTCACGAAAGCCCAAGCCCCCTAAATCCTTACTAACACATAATTTAGTCCACTTAAGCCAGTGAATTTTCCGTCGCTCCTCATCTGACCCCCACCAAAACCTTGCACTAAGACTATGAAGGCTATTAATAAGAGATTTAGGTAATCTGAACAGGGACATGGAATAAGTAGGGATAGATTGGATCACAGCCTTCAAAAGAACTTCCTTACCACCCGTCGAAAAAAATTTACTCTGCCAACCTTTAACCTTATCCCAGACCCTATTACAATTACTAGCTAACAAATCTTTCTTATTTCTCCCTGCAAAACTCGGAAGACCCAAATACCTCTCATGACACTCCACCAGCCGGACCCCCAAAGTTCTAGCCAAAACCATTGCCCGTCGTCTAGGAACTTTGCTACTCACACATAAAGCCGATTTTTGAAAATTGACCACTTGACCCGAAGCCGCAGCATAACAATCAAGAATACTCTGGATACACCTACAATCCTTCTCCGTCGCATTAGAAAAAACCAAACTGTCATCCGTAAAAAATAAATGGGTTAACTTAGGACCACCCCTGCTACACTGAAACCCAGATAAACACCGTTTCGTTTTCGCCTCAAAAAATAAGCGGGACAAACCTTCCGCACAAATTAAAAATAAATACGGAGAAAGTGGATCCCCCTGCCTTAGGCCATGGGACGGTTTAATATCCCCATAAACCGCATCGTTGAGAAGAAAAGAGAAAGAAACCGACCTAATACATCGCATGATCTTGCTAACCCAAGCCACAGAGAAACCAAGACGAAGCATCATACCCTCCAGAAAATCCCATTCAACCCGATCATAGGCCTTAGACATATCCAGTTTAATTGCCATAGCACCTTTCTTCCCCTTTTTCCTCCTCTTAAGAGCATGCATACACTCAAAACCCAGAATAGCATTATCAGAGATCAAACGGCCCGGAATAAACGCACTCTGAGTCTCAGAAATAACATCATTAAGAACATTGCGAAACCGATTTGCAAGAGCCTTAGCAACAATTTTGTAGATCACATTGCATAGACTTATAGGGCGAAAATCTGACATTCTCTCAGCTCTCTTAATTTTAGGAATTAAAACAATTAAGGTTGCATTAACCTCGTTCAAATCAGCTCCCAAATTCAACACCTCAAGACATGTGGCAACCACCTTTGGCCCAACCGTAAACCAATGTTTCTGAAAAAATATAGCCGGAAAACCATCTAAACCAGGTGCCTTCGTCGGAGACATATCAAAAACTGCTCGTTTAATCTCTTCCGGGGAAAACAACGCATCCAAATAAAGACTATTTGCCGAACTCAGGCACGGTTGGAAACAATCAAATATCCCACCATGGCCGAAGCCCTTGGGTTGCTAGAGCAGAATATATCCGTAAAATATTTTCCAACCACCTCCACCATACCCAGCTGATCATCCCTCCACACACCCCTCTCATCAACCAACCCCACAATCCGATTCCTAGAACGCCTAGATGAAGCCTGCCCATGGAAATACTTAGTGTTCTTGTCTCCACATTTCAACCACTGCTCACGGGACCTTTGTTTCCAGTATACCTCCTCCACCGCCAATAAATCCTCCAAATCTGTCTCAATGGACCGAATCTACTGCCAAGAATAATTTCCAACAGTAGATGTAGCCGCACGAAGCTCTGCATGCTTCGCCACAATCCCTTCCTTCATACGTTTCCTATTCTGAGCATATACTACCGCCAATTGATTTGTGCAAACCCAAATCCTCCTCAACAAATCAGGTAAAATCACCCCCCCCCCCCGGCACTAGGATCACCCCAAACTTTATGAATAATATCACAGCAGTTCTCATTTTCCATCCAACATTCTTCAAACAAAAACCTCTGCCTAGGACACCGAAACAACCTAACATCAATCTCAGGATCAGAATCAAGAAGAATCGATCGATGATCGGATTTCCAAAACTCCAAGTGACTCACTAAAGCCCCCGAAAACAAACTCAGCCACTGAGCATCACAAACAAATCTATCAAGACGTTCCATAACCATATCCGGACCCTCAATCTTATTCGACCAAGTGAACTCGGGTCCAGAAAAACCCAAATCCTGAAGACCACAATCGTCTAAAGCTGATCGAAACTCGTCAGCTGAAAGCACAGATCGAGAAAGACCCCCCCTTCTTTTCCGAGTTATCCAAAATCTCATTAAAATCACCAGTGCAAATCCACGGTAGCGAGGACATACCAAATAAACGCCGTAACAAAGTCCAAGAATGCTTCCTTTGGCTAGCTTCAGGATGCCCATACAACCCCGTGAACCGCCAAGAAAAACCTCTAGGAGAGAAAACTTGAACATCAATGTGAGAAATAGAATACGAGAATAAAGAAACATCAACAGTCTCATCCCAAAATAAGCAAAGACCACCTTTAGAACTAATACTGTTTACCACCAATTTACCACAAAAACCTAACTTAACACGCACCCATTCCAAACGCACATGATCACACTTCATTTCCAAAATAAAAAATAAACTGGGTTTGTAAACCTGCTTAACTCTCAGCAGGATCTGGAATGCCCGGTCACTACCCAAACCCCGAACATTCCATGATAAGATTTTCATTGTGACCGGCAAGCCGATAGAGACCGACTCGTCGATTTCTCCTGACTAGCAACAACAGAAACATTAACAAAAGTTTCCAAAATTTTCTGTTTTTTCTCCACTGATAACCCTTCCTTCATTGCCTGTCGCTTACCCAAACCAGAATCCTCCGTCACTCCAGTTCCGGTTTTAACACCATCCCTTGCCCAGCGCTTCCACTTACAAGTCTTTGGCCCAGCTCGTTTCTTCATCATCACCAAAGATTCTGCACCCAATTCCTGAACAATGTTAGAATTCTCCTCTACCGCATCAATATCCATATTAAAAGGCTATACCCCAACCGAAACCTTCCCCCTCTAACAATATGAACCCCATTATTTTTAACTGAATTCTGGACTCCACTACCATCCCCTACTATCACAGCCTCCCCATCCTTTTCCCGTCCCTTAGAACTATAACTGCCCTCATCAGAGATAGCCTTCTCCTTAGCAAGACCTGCATTAGTTCCCACGTTATCCGTCCCAGAACTTGAGGAGCATTTGGCACCACTCTCAGTAGACAAAAGGAGTCCAAGACTCTGACGAACTGAACGAGCTCCCTTTCCCAAGCTTGGATCACTCCCCTCAAGACCAGTCTGCACCACTCCTTTCTTAGCCAAACCACTCGCCCTATTCTGACGACAACCTCTATCTGCTTCAGCACGACCCATATTCAGATCGCTATCCCCCACAGCAAATCCCTCATGAGGAGCATTCCATGTCTTGCCTTTTGTCTGCCTGTCAACTTCTAAATTAACTTAAACTAAAACTGAAAAGAAATCATATATAGGAAAAGAGAACAAATTCTAATCAAACAAAGATTACAAAAAAGAGAACAAATCCTAATCTGACTCGGACTCAATGTCATCTAATTCAAACTTCCTGCTCAAGTCTTCGCGCAACAAAATAGATGGCCAAATTTGGGCCTTTTGTAATCTGTTACAGAGGACGGAGTCTTCATAACATTTGTAGGGCTCGTCTTGGGCTTTCCGAAAATATATTATAATAGATGATCCGACTCTATATGGCCTCTGTAGAGGTCCACGAAGTTCAGCTCCCCCAGCTTGTCCATCTCTCATCCAGCTCATGTCTTCGCGTAACAAGATAGATGGCCGAATTTGGGCCTTTTGTGATCTGTTATTGAGGATGGAGTCTTCATAACATCTATAGGGCTCGTCTTGAGAATTTCGAAAATATATTATAATAGATAATCCGACCTCATATGCCCTCTGTAGAGGTCCACGAAGTTCAGCCCGGATTTGGTTGGTCCACTCGACCCAAATACGAATTCGCCACCCGCTCCATGTGTTCCATTGCCTTAGCTGCTGCTGCATCAGCTGGGAAAGTGAAATCCGAAAATGTGATTCTTGGGAAAGTTGTATACATATGTTTGGTTGTGCATGAGAATATAATATCGGATTTCTAAGAATATCAAGTAAAAGTGTTTGGTTGTACATGAGAATTTATTATTTATTTATTTATTTATTAAAAACAATAAAAATAAAAATAAAAATCTAACATCAATTAACATATCAAAACCGATCATCCTCTCTCTCTCTCTCTCTCTCTCTCTCTCTCTCTCTCTCTGATCATCGTCACCACCTCCGACCATCGTCATCATCGTCGCCTCTATCCGATCGGGATCCTCATCGCCGTCATCATCATCAATGCTCATCGATGGATGGTGCTTGGTTTGCTCAGATCTGCGTTGATGCTCATCGTCGTCATCATCGAAACCCTTCGTTGATCAATGCTCGTCGTCATCATCATCGAGAAGCTCGTTATCATCGAGCAAACCCAGATGGTGTGATTGAAAATTGATCGATTTGGATTTGGGTTTTTGAAAAATTGATTGACTGGACAAGATTGGGATTTGGGGATGAATTGAAGGGTTTGTGTGATTGAAAATTGAAGAAGAGGAAGAGGTAGTGTGATTGAAAATTGAAAATTGAAGAATAAGAAGAGGTTTGATTGAAAATCGAAGAAGCTGCGTGAAGAAGAAAATAAAATAATTTTTTTTTATGAGGGTGGGTCCCACAGTGGGAATCTGATGGAGGGGCATCTGAAACCCACCTGTTGGGGTGGGAATCACATTACCCTTCAAATGGTAATATGATTCCCATGAGATTCACATTCATAGGAATCTGAAAATGCAAACCTAGTAACAAACATGAGAATCCTATCAGATTCTCATTCTCATGCCAAGATCACCCCATACCAAACGGCCCCTTACATTCATATAGATATTGAGAATATGAATCTTTAACCTAATAAAAAAATAGAAGAAAAAAAATTAATAAATGAGCTTTTCTTAACAAAAATAAATAAATGAAAACCATGAAAATAACGTGAAAATTGTGAAAAAAAAAGTTAGAAAGAGAAATGAAGGTGAATAAAAATTTAACATCTCTATATGAAAGAGTACTATTATATGATATATTATTATTATTATTATTATTACATATAATAAAAACAAACAGACTATTATTATATAATTATATACGATATATGATATGATATGATATATGATTTTATTATTGCTTTATATGTATTAATTAAGATGCCACATGTTAGCTTCTGGTTTAAAAAGACTATTATTATATGATTATATATAATATAATATATAATATGATATTTATATACTTACGTAAAACTTTGCATAGTTTGTATAATTCTGCACGTTCATTGTTTTTATATAATTCCGTTGCTCATGGTACTTTTTTGGTTATATTCTAGCTATTTTTATATTTCAAAGACCGTTTAGTATCTAAAAAACTATAACACAAGTTACACAACAATAAGACAATGAAAAGATCAATAAAACATTTATCTAAAGAACTTACACTCATATAGATATTGAGAATATGGATCTTTAATTTGATAAAAAAAAAAAAATAGAAGAAAATAATAATAATAAATGAGCTTTTCTTAACAAAAATAAAAATAAAAATGAAAACCATGAAAATAATGGGAAAATTGTGAAAAAAAAAGTTAGGAAGAGAAATGAAGGTGGATAAAAATTTAGGATCTCTATATGGAAGAGTACTATTATATGATATATAATAATTATTATATATAATAAAAACAAACAGACTATTATTATATAATTATATATGATATATGATATTATATGATATATGATTTTATTATTATTTTGTATGCATTAATTAAGATGTCACATTTCAGCTTATGATTTAAAAAGACTATTATTATATGATTATATATGATATAATATGATATTTGATATATGATTTTGTTGGACGAGGAAATCAAGACCAAGTCTACTCTTGGATGAAAGCACGACCAAGTCCACTCCTAAATTTTAGGTCCTTTAGTTCTGTAACCCGTTTAGTGAATTTGTTAGTTAGTTTCCTCCTTTTTTGTATATTTTAAATTTAAATCTCCTTTGTAATCTGCCTATTTAAATTTAAATCTCCTTTGTACTCTGTCTATATAATATACGATCATTGAATGAATAAAATAACAATTCAAAATCATTTACTTCTTCTCCTATTGTGTTCACCATTTTCACATGGTATCAGAGCAGTAAAATCATATTTTAATTCAATTTTTTTTTTTTTTGGTTTCTTCACCATGTTTAATGAAAATCTTGCCACCGACATTACACCACAATCATCATCTCCGCAGTCATCAACACCTATGAAAACAGATCCTTATCCCATTCATCACTCAGATAGCCCTTCTACTATTCTCGTTACACCTCTATTAACAGGAGACAATTATGGATCTTGGAGTCGTGCAGTGACAATGGCACTTCGTGCAAAAAGTAAGCTGGGTTTTGTTGATGGGTCACTCTCAAAACCGAAGGAGACAAATGATATTTCCAACTGGGAACAATGCAATGATTTGGTTAGAAGTTGGATTCTTAATTCAATCTCACCTGAGATCCGTCCAAGTATATCTTGTATGCTGAAACTATAGCACAAATTTGGACAGATCTTAAGGATCGTTTTTCTCAATCAAATTCTCCTAAGATCTATCAATTGAAACAATTAATCTCTGTCGTCAAGCATGAAGGTATGTCTGTTTCATTATATTTCACACAACCCAAATCCTTATAGGACGAACTCAATTCCATTGTTTGTGTCAATCCATATATCTGTGGTAAATGCATTATTGATCAGCAGAATCAAGATCGTGCCATAGAGTTTCTTCAAGGACTCCATGATTGCTTTTCGGCTATTCGTAGTCAAATACTCTTGATGGAGTCGTTCCCTTCAATTCAACGTATCTACAATTTGGTACGTCAAGAAGAAAAACAACAAGAGATTAATATTCGAACAACTCCTACCATTGATTCGGCAGCACTTCAGGCGTCTAAATCATTTTCTCGACCTTCGGGAAAGCGTCAACGTCCTTTTTGTGAACATTGTAACAAGCATGGTCATACTCTTGCTACATGCTTCTAGATCCATGGCTTCCTAGATAAACAGGTGAAGAAATCAGAGCCACTTTCATCCACTTCCGCTACTTTTGCTAGCCAATTGTCACCTAAACAATACAACAAGCTTCTTGCACTTCTATCCAAAGAGGAATCTAGTGGATCATCAGTCCATTTGGCAGGTACAACTCTCACTTGTTTATCTTCTTGTTGGATTATTGATTCAAGTGCTTCTAATTATAAATGTACATCTCTTTCATTTTTTCTTCATATTCTACTGTTCATAAAAGTATGTAAGTTCAATTGTCTGATGATTCTCATGCGCCTGTGACACACATAGGCACAGTTCATTGTTCACCATCACTTATTCTCATGAATATTTTCCATATTCCATCTTTTAAATTCAATTTGTTATCTATTTCACAATTAACAAATTCCACAAATTGTGATGTATTTTTTTCACCTTCTAAATGTATATTTCAGGATCGAGCAACGAAGAAGAAGATTGGTCGGGGTAGTGCTCGAAATGGTCTTTTTTACCTAGATGCAGATTTGGTTTTTAATTCTGCTTTTTCTTGCAAGCATTGTAATAAATTTGACCTATGGCATTCTCGTCTTGGTCATCCATCTAGGTCTCGTTTTGATTTCATTGTCAAGAAATTTCCAAGTGTTATTGCATATAAAGATTTTGTTTGTGGTGTATGTCCGCGTGCTAAATAGTCACGTCTTTCTTTTCCTCACAGATCATCTTGTTCTTCCCATTGCTTTGAATTAATTCATGTTAACATTTGGAGTTCTTTTTCTATTCCTTCAAAAATTGGATCACGTTTCTTTTTAATTATTGTTGATGATTATTCAAGGTGTACTTGGATTTATTTAATGAAATGTAAATCTGAAATTTTCAACATGTTAATTCATTTTTTTAATCAAATCAATCGTCAATTCAATACAAAAATTTCTCGTATCAACTCTAGTAATGGGGACATTTTTCTTCCTCAACTTCAAACCATTCGTTCAGACAATGGTACTGAGTTCCTTTCTAAACAAATTCCTACATGGTTCCATGAAAATGGAATTGTTCACCAACGTAGTTGTGTTGCGGACCCCCCAACAAAATGGCATTGTAGAACGTAAGCATCGACATCTACTTGATGTTGCTAGAGCCCAACGATTTCAAGCAAACTTGCCTCTTTCTTTTTAGGGTGAATGTATTCTCACTGCTGGCTTTCTTATTAACAAACTTCCAATTCCGATCCTTAAATATAAATCACCTCATCAAGTTTTACTTGGAACTGTTCCTTTATACTCATCTCTTCGAGTTTTCAGATGTTTATGTTTTGATAAAAATATGAATATTCAACATAAGTTTGATGAGCGAGCCAAACCCATTATTTTTGTTGGTTATCCATACGGTCAAAAGGGATATCACATATATGATTTCGAAACTCATAAAATTTATGTTTCTCATGATGTTATATTTCATGAGTCAGTTTTTCCATATTGCGATCTTCCATCTTCATCATTAAAAAATTCAATTAATATTAATCCAATTAATGATGATGAAACTTTTGACTATACCGCACCACCGATTGTTCCTATTGATATTTCTTCTAGTGGTTCTATTCCTCATAATCTAGTGGATTATTCCAATGATTCTCTAGAGTATATTCCAACATCTTCTCAGCTTGATGACACATCCAATTCTCCACCTATTTCTGAGGATACTCTCTCTAATAATTCTCTTTCAATGGCACTTGGTCCTATAATTGATACTCATTCTCACCGAGTTCGTCGCCCACCAGGTCATCTCAAGGATTATATTTGTAATCATATTTCACATTCAACTGGTTTTCCACTAGCCAATTATTTTTCTTTGTCCCATCTAAACCATTCTCATCGTGTTTTTCTAACAAATATCATTGAACATCAAGAACCATGCTCTTATTCTCAAGCCATGAAATCTGCCGAATGGCGTGAGGCCATGGCTAAAGAAATTCAGACTCTTGAATCTAATAACACTTGGTCTTTATGTTCCCTTCTAAAAGGAAAATCACCCATTGGTTGTAAATGGGTTTACAAAATTAAATATTGATCTGATGGTTCAATTGAGAGATATGAAGCTCGTTTAGTTGCCAAAGGTTATACTCAAGTTGAAGGAATCAATTATTATGATACCTTCGTGCCTGTGGCCAAACTAGTAACTATTCGTCTCATTCTCTCCATTGATGCCATTAAAAATTGGTCCCTACATCAACTTGATGTCAACAATGCGTTTCTCCAAGGAGATCTCACTGAAGAAGTTTTTATGAAACTTCCTCCCGGTTTCTCTCATACAGAGGAGACTCGTGTATGCAAATTAAATAAATCTATATGTGGTCTCAAACAAGCTTCTCGTCAATAGTTCTCTAAATTCTCAACCACGCTTATTCACTAAGGTTTTCGACAATCTAGTTCAGACTATAGTCTTTTTACATATATTCGTGATCAGGCTTCTATTTTTGTTCTCGTCTATGTCGATGATATTATTATCACTGGCAACAACAATGATGCCATCACTAAAATCAAACAATTTCTTGCTCAATCTTTTTCCATACAATATCTTGGCAATCTTTCGTATTTTTTAGGTATTGAAGTGTCTCGATCTAAACAAGGAATTTTTCTGTGTCAAAGAAAATATACCCTTGACATCCTATCTGATTCTGGTATGAATGGTTCAGACCATATGATTTTCTTATGGGACAACATCTTCGATTACGACCAACGAATGATACTCCTCTTCCTGATCCAACAATCTATCGTCGACTGGTGGGACGTCTTTTATATCTTACTGTAACACGTCCAGATATTCAATATGTTGTAAACACACTTAGTCAATTCATCCAATTTCCTTATTCCACTCATCTTGATGCTGCCAATCGGGTTCTTCGTTATCTTAAGGGTACTATTGGTAAAGGACTATTCCTTTCTGCATCTAGCTCTCTTACTATCATTGGATATGCTGACTCTAACTAGGTCGGTTGTCTTACTTCTCGTCGATCCACCACTGGTTATTTTACCATGTTGGGTTCTAGTCCTATTTCTTGGAAAACCAAGAAACAACCAACTGTTTCTCGTTCTTTTGTAGAAGCAGAATATCGTTCTCTCGTTGCACTTACTTCTGAGTTGCAATGGTTAAAATATCTTCTTTTAGATCCTAGTTTCAATCATTCGTAACCAACTGTGATAGCCAAGCTGCTATTCACATTGCCGAAATTCCTGTTTTTCACGAACACACCAAACATATTGAGATTGATTATCATATTGTTCGAGGAAAAATTCAAGGAGGTAACGTTTTTCGCATTCTACTTCGCAAGTTGGGTGTTCTTGACATTTCAATTCCAACTCCAACTCCAACTTTAAGAGAGGGGACAAAGAAATCAAGACCAAGTCTACTCTTAGATGAAAGCAAGACCAAGTCCACTCCTATATTTTAGGTCCTTTAGTTTTGTATCTCATTTACTGAGTTTGTTAGTTAGTTTTCTACTTTTATGTATATTTTAAATTTAAATCTCCTTTGTAATCTGCTTATTTAAATTTAAATCTCTTTTGTACTCTGTCTATATAGTATATGATCATTGAGTGAATAAAATAACAGTTTAAAATCATTTACTTCTTCTCCTGTCGTGCTCACCATTTTAACAGATTTTGTATGCATTAATTAAGATACCACGTGTCACTTTTTGGTTTTAAAAGACTATCATTACATGATTATATGTTATATGATGATATGATATCATAATTTTAAGGGGTAATTACCCTAGTGATCATCAACTTATGCCACCACTATCAAAATGACCACCAGATGAGGAATTAATTTCAAAATGATCATTTTTGGCAAACACTGTTACACTAATAGCCGTTCCATCCATTTCCATCAAATGAGTGGCATTTTGGTAAATAAGTGGATGACATTAATTTATTTTAGATATTTTTTAGAAATCAATTTTTTCTTTTGTTTTTTGAAACAGATAATTATATTTAGTGTGTGTATATACATATAGCATATCTCAAATATATATATATATATATATTTAGAAGATTAAGGCTGTAAAATCTAAAAATTCTAAAAAGTATATTTGAGATAAGTTGAAAAGATATATATATATATATATATATATTCTTTTTTGAAAAGATCATGGGTACAAAAATCTAAAAATTCTAAAAATTCTAAAACAAATATATTTGAGATAAGTTGAAAAGAAATATATATATATATATATATACATATGTTTGACATATGCTATACATATATACACACACTAAATTTAATTATTTGTTTCAAAAACCAAAAGAAAAAAATTGATTTTCAAAAAATATCTAAAATAAATTAAGTCATCTCTTTATTTACCAAAATGCCACTCATTGGATGGAATTAGATGGAATGACCATTAGTGTAACAATGTTTGCCAAAAATGACCATTTTGAAATAAATTTCCCATCCGGTGGCCGTTTTGATAGTGGTGACATAAGTTGATGACCACCAGAGTAATTACCCCTAATTTTAATTTGAAATACCACTTATGATATCAACGACACGAAGTTAAAACATTAACAAACTGAATATATTCTTTTTATCGTCAAGCCACATTTGACGGTAGTAGTTATATCGTAATTTTTCAAAAACTGTTTTAAAATCACGAATCATAGACACTTTGATTTCAATTTAACAAATATATTAAATGTTTAGTTGATTGGGGTCGATCCAATTCTTCATGGACATGGACTCAAAATACTGAGCTTATACGGACCCAAGAAGGCCCGATCCAACTTACAGGAATTAGACATTTGGGCCGTAAAATGCCAAGTTGCTAGTCCTCAACTATGGTCCACTAAAAACCCTGTAAATTCAGCTAAACCCCGAGAACATTATGGTCATTTTACTGAAACCATACGCAAAACCCTAGTTTTTTTTTTACACAATTATATTCAATCTCAAACCCTTCTTTTCATTTCGCTGCGCCTCTTAAAAGTCAGAGACTCACAAACCCGCACCCTCTCTCACTCTTGCCCCAACCAGTCGAAGCAAAGATGCCGCCAAAGTTCGACCCTTCACAGGTTGTGGATGTCTTCGTCCGTGTCACCGGCGGTGAGGTCGGAGCTGCCAGTTCTCTCGCCCCGAAGATCGGTCCTCTCGGTCTCTCTCCCAAGAAGATCGGAGAAGACATCGCCAAGGAGACCGCCAAGGATTGGAAGGGCCTCCGTGTCACCGTCAAGCTCACGGTGCAGAACCGTCAGGCTAAAGTGTCTGTCGTCCCCTCCGCAGCTGCTCTGGTGATCAAGGCTCTCAAGGAGCCGGAGAGAGACAGGAAGAAGACTAAGAACATCAAACATAACGGAAATATCTCTCTTGACGACGTGATCGAAATCGCTAAAGTCATGAAGCCGAGGTCTATGGCCAAGGATCTGAGCGGTGTCGTTAAGGAGATTCTAGGCACGTGTGTCTCCGTTGGTTGTACGGTCGACGGCAAGGATCCCAAGGATCTTCAGCAGGAGATTACTGATGGAGACGTTGAGGTTCCTCTTGATTGAATTCATCCATCGAAGCCTATTGTGAGGGTTCCTTTTTTAATTTTTGTTCCTAAATTTAGTTTTTAGTTTAATATCTATGTTTTTATTATCAGTTTTGAATCTTTATAAGGATTTCTATTATTATATCTCCGAATTCGAGCTTTTTGAGAACTTAAATGAGTGTTATATTTGGATCTGGAGATGTAATATTCAAATTTAGCTGGTTCTTTTGGATAATATTTGATCTTACGTTTAAAGTTTATAATGCATTCTCTTAAGCAAAGTTCTTAAAAGTTCATGTCCGTGTGGAATGCACATTATCTATTAATGTTTGAATGATATTTCAATCGTGTTCGATTCATTATGGATTTTTTTTTTCTCTGCTAGTGTAGTGGGGTTCTCTATATAAAAGTGGATAATTTTTTTCAATGTGGAGCTTTCGTGATCCTGGAGTTTAGAATGTTCATTAGGGTTATAGTTGATGGAGGGTGATGTTTCTTCACATTGTTATGTAATCATGGTTGAACAACAAGAGACTGCAAGGTCTGTGTGTATGCTTAGGTGAACATTGGAATTTGTTGTTTGGGGGTTTAATTGACTTCCATGCTCAATGTGTACATTAGTTTATTATCTGTCCATTTTGGACCATCTTCTAGTTTGATATTTATTTACTGTTCTATGCTATGGATAACTTTGTGTTGTATCAGCAGAGTTTGTCACTCCTTTAAAATCAATCTGAAGTCTCTGTTATGGATTATGAGTTATGATGCTGCGTGTCCGAATTAATTGCAAACCATACAACTGTGCAGAAAAAGAAAGTAATAGTTTTCAGTTGTGCTTCATCTGTTGTGCTTCTGACCTAGTCTTTTATTATCGGGTATCTTCTTTAACCGCTTAGTCTCTTCTGTTAGAAGGAATGTCATGTGTCATTAAAGGTTTTCGATTTTGTTTTAGTCGATGTTTTGCTATTTAGGAATGAATGGCATTTCTTGAATTGATTTTGTGGATCCAAGGTTTGATTAATGTCGCTTCTATGTTGGTTATATCTTTGTTCTTGCATATAGGTGTTCTATGATGCAAACTTTCCAAATTTATATAGGTTTTCAGATATTTTCATTTGCATGACACTTTAAAATAAATTTTTGATCAACGGCGCTTATATTGTAAGCTTTCGAAGTTTGCATATTTGGTTATAGTTAAACTTTTATTATAGACGGAAGTGAGAAATGCGTTGAGGTGTGACTTTATGTATGCAGTTCACCTTTTTAAAAAAAATTGAAATATGTAGCTTTAAAGTTACTCTATTACTGCTTAGTTTTCTGGTGGGAGAGCTAAAATTGTTCTGTAATATATTATATTGACAAACAGTGTTCAAATGCTTTATTCTTCATTGAGATTTTGCATTATGTTTTTTCGTCATTGAGTTCTGGATATCTCAGAGAATACCTTGCACTGTATTGAAATTTTGAATTCTCTTGTAAGTTATGAGCGCAGATATGAGAGCGTTGATATGCAATTGCCAAACCTTTCTTGTTATGATTCAAATACCATACACTTGTGCCATTCTATCATAACAAATTCTCTAAATCAGTTTTGAATGTGTGGATCATAACAAAATCGCTTATGGTGCTGCTTGTTTCTAATTCTAACTAGTCTGTTTCCATTTTTTGTTTTTGTTTTTGTTTCTTCCTCTGTCTTTATAAGAGCCTTCTCTTTTATATTTTTCGTAACTGATTCTTGATTCAAGATTGTCTGAAAATTCACTTTAGCCTAGTGAAAACTATTTTTAGCCCCTTTTTTTCCTGCTTCAATGGCATTTAAAACTAAAAATCTTCATTCCTGGATGGAGGTAGCTCCAGCTCCCATCATATACCCACTGAAGCCTTCCAATTCGCCTGGTTTGGAGACTATTGTTGAAGAGGCGATCGAGGAAGATGGTGATGACTAGTAAGATCTTGCTGGTTCATTCTTTTTTGGATTCTTTAAAACCCTACCCATTCACATTGCAGGCTTCTCTTCAATGATCTCATTTCATTTGGGTACCCTTCACTTTGATTATCTGCTGATCTCCAAAAAAAGCTATCAAAATGGAATGGAAGAATATATGCTTGTGAATTTCATCGATTGCCTGTATATTTACGTAAAATCATTTCTTCTCTTAGGGTAATGTAGTTTTAATCTCTATTAGAGAATAAATGATTTGTTTAACATTACACAATTATAGGATTATAGGATTATATGCAATAGTGATTTCAAGTAACTCGATTTGAAGATTGATTTCAGTGGTTGATGTAATAGCAAAAGCTTTGAATTCAATGGTTGATGAAATAGCGAAAGTATACATTTTCATTATAATTTGACAATTTTTGAGTTCAAATTTCGTTCTCACTAAGATGGGATAGGACTGTTTTGACTCTACAGTACATGGTGAAGGCTCGGATAAATTTTTACTATCTATGAAAAAGGAAACACGTCCAGAATTATCAAAATTGTTTTTTCTTTACTTATTTTCTTATTTACACTTTATTTAATTTAAATAGTGATTCTGAATAAAATAGACCTTCCATATTTTAATTAATCATTAACGATTTCTTACTCATTTAATAGACTCCGGTGAAGCTCTATCAAGAACTCCACTGAAAACTTGTAGAGTGTAAGTGGTGCCGTGTGTAATAAGTCAGTGCCTTTCTCAATCTCAAATAAGAGAAAATCTTCAATGGGAGATGAAACCGTCCCATTGAAGATTTTCTCTTCAAATAATTGCCATCGTTTATCTTGCTCAACTTCATCATGTCTTTTAGCTTTTAAGTGGTTTCACACTTTCACCCACTTTGATGTGTCACCACTCACCACGACCTCTCCTTCTCTCCAATAATTCATTATAAAGACATACAATCTGAGAATACCCAGTAAGCGAATTCCAAACGACACCTGATTTGTGTTCTCCTAATAAATTGAGATCAAAAGCAGGGCTAGAACTATCAAATATATTATATATATTATGGCGAAGGAGACTTGAGATCAAAAGCAGGGCCAGAACTATCAAATATATTATATATATTATGGCGAAGGAGACAAGATCATGTTTGAATTGTTGGATTGAAGTTGCACCGGCCCTTCTCATCCGCCGTTTCAAGATTTCCATTTCTCCGAGTTTGGAGACAATCACAGAAGAGGAAACTGAGGAATATGATGAAGAATTGGAAATAGGTGAGTTCACTTCACTTGCTCAAGATTCTCTACAAAATTGTATCAGTTTTAATGATGAGATAGATAGATTGTAAATTGATCATCCAAATGTAAAGGATAAAGGATAACTGTGTTTAATTTAGTTTGTATCTCTGTATTTATCATTAGTTAAATTACTTGTATTTATCTTTTAGTCTTTAAGTCCACTTGAACTATGCTTTCTCAAAGCAATGTATTGTATATGTATCTCATGAATACCTACAATCAATATACTGAAAATATTTTCATCATCTGTTCGTATATGGTATCAGAGCTCTAACAACTCAAAAGAGTCAAAGATCTAACAATGGCCACCTTTGCTTCCTCTTCCTCAAACTCAGTAACTGTTATCTCCTCTTCCTCCTCGTCTCATGACATCACGTCTTCTTCAAACACCATAATCTCTATTAATGTATCAGCCCAAGCTCCCTTGAAATTAACAGCGACGAATTACCGCTCCTAGAAGCTACAGTTTCACACACTTCTCGTCGGCTTCGACCTCATGGGATTTGTTGATGGCAAACACCCATGTCCACCGGCCACAGTCACAACCGATGGAGTTACCACGTCAAATCCGACACACTATATTTGGACCAGACAAGATCAACTTCTTTTGAATGCTATTATCGGATCCATATCTCCGTCTATTATTCTTTTTATTGCTTCGGCAAGCACCGCTCATGACGCATGGTCTGCACTTGCCAACACATATGCGAAGCCTTTTAGAGGACACATTATGCATCTCAAGAGCGTTCTCACCAATGTCACGAAAGGCACACAATCCATTACTGAGTATCTGCAACATGTCCAAAGCGTCGCTGACAAACTAGCCATGCTTGATGCCCCAGAAAACCCTGAAGATTTAACTGTGAAAATATTGAATGGTCTTGGAGATGAGTTCAAAAACATATCATCCGCTGTTCGTGCCCGTGACTCCGCGATTTCCTTTGAGGAATTACATGAGAAATTGATTATTTTTGAAGCAGTTCTGAAGCATGAAATTGCAAAGGCTCCGAAGCTCCCTATCATCGCCAATTTTGTTGCTAAACCCAACCCGAGCGGCCACCAATCAGGTCCACATTGATCCTTCACCACCAACAGAAATTTTCAGCTGAACTCACAACACACCAGGCCAGTCACCACTCCAATCAAAGAGGCTCTCCAAACCAACCCGAGCGGCCACCAATCAGGTCCATATTGGTCCTTCACCACCAACAGAAATTTTCAGCCGAACTCACAACACACCAGGTCGGTCACCACTCCACCCATGCATTCTAATCAAAGAGGCTCTCCAAATCAACCAGAGCGGCCACCAATCAAGTCCACATCGGTCTTTCACCACCAACAGAAATTTTCAGCCGAACTCACAACACACCAAGCCGGTCACCACTCCACCCATGCATTATAATCAAAGAGGCTCTCCAAACCAACCCTACTAGCCCAAGCCTTACCGTGGGTTCTGTCAGTTGTGCGGTGTATAGGGTCACACGGCCAAGCGTTGCTTCACCTTCACGTTCGCACCTGCACAGTCTTGACCTTCAGCAGAACTGCCACCGCGACAATGGCAACCTCATGCCAATTTTGACTGGTTGCTCGACTCCAGTGCATCACATCACGTCACAGCTGACTTGCAAAATATGTCCCTACATTCTCCCTATAATGGTTATGACGATATTATGATCGGTGATGGCTTAGGTTTGAAAATCATACACACTGGTTCTCGCAAATTATCTACTCCTTGAATACCTACAATCAATATACCGAAAATATTTTCATCATCTGTTCGTATACCAAAAAGGTCATTTATTATTGTATGTAATCTTAATTTCCCAACATCTTACAACTGCAATAGTGTAATCATAATGGATATACCCAGGGGTGAAGCTAGAATTTTGGTTTTAGGGAGCCAAGAAAAATATAAGAATATTTAAAAACTAAGTTATTAAAAAAATCAAATGTAACATCATTTAGTCTCATATGTAATAGTACGATTATGGTCTTTTCCTACATGAGTTAAAAACGCACAATTGTTGCCATCGCTAACCGTTTTCCAACTTCTACATTCATTAGTAGTTGGCCTACTAAAGAGAACATACGGTTGACATAAAGTTGTATGTTTTGTAGGATAATATTCTACAATGTAGACAATAAATGAAACCAAGTATATTGGAAGCTACTTGGTTTAATATAAGCTCAACAAATTTTATCACGTTCATTGATGGGCTCCACACACAAATGATGAATTAAAGTATTGTTGGAAAAAGAACTATTTCCCTTCCCATAAAAGGAATCAAGTTCTTTTTCATGGAATTTGATTCTCTTTTATTTCATTATCGATTAGTAATTGCATTAAAAATTGAAATCCTTCAAATTAAGGTGCTGTTTGGAACCATTTTTAAAAATGGTTTTCTTTTTTTAAAAATAAAAAAACAACTTTAATGTTGTTTGTTTACATGTTTTACAAAACTGTTTTTGAAAATAAAAAACAAAATTTTGAAATGTATAACTAAAAAGTTAAAAACAATTTTTTATTGTTTTTCACCATTTTCAAAAACATTATTTCAAAATAAATCAACTTTTCCCTTCAAACAACTACTTTACCCATTTTAAAAATAACAACCAAACACTTTTACATCATTTTCCATTTACTTTTAAAAAACACTACCAAACACATTACATTTTTAAAACATGATTTCCATTTTTAAAAAAAGTTTTTTACAACACCATTTTAAAAACAATACCAAATGCACCCTAAGGTTCTGGATCCCCTCCTCACCTCACATTGTCCTCACCTAAATCAATGTTTTTGATTAATTTTATCTTTTGTTAGAGTAAAATCATAAAAATTAATGGAAATAATTCATACCATTGATTTGTTATATTTGATACGTGACAATAGATTATGAAGGTAAGGACAAGGTGGAGACAATTAAGGTAAGAAGAGGATCAAAATCCTAAAATTAGATATAACTGGTTGGATCTAGACCCTCTCCTCACTCTAAGTAGAGGTGGGCATGGTTTGGTTTGGGTTGGGTTCGACTATACCCAAACCAAACCATTATAAAATCAGTTCATTTTTTTACAACACAAATCAAACCATTATAAAATCGGTTTGGTTTAACGGTTTAAGAAAATAATTACATTATTTTTTATTTGAATAAATTTAATAATATTAAATTATCAATATAAGCAGTTAAACCAATTATCAATAACATAAATAATAATACTAATTTATAATATTAAATTTAACTCAAGTGCAGAACGATAATCGTTAAAAAAAATAAAATAAAATTCAAGTGTAGAACACCTAAAACTTATAAAATAAAACTAAATTGTTTAAGTTTTTAAATTAATAATATTTATCACCGTCAAAACAACCACTTTGAAGTTTTGAAGTTCACTTCTTGTAACATTGGGTTAACTTTAGTTTTTATTTGTTTTCTTCGATAATTTAATTAATAATATATATATAAGTATGTAATGGTTTGGGTTGGGTTATACGGTTTGATAAAACACAACTCATAAACCAACACAAACCAATTGGGTTGCTCAAAAACAACCCAATCGGTTTATTTTATTTAATGAAACCAAACCAATCCGCTTAAATTGGTTTGGTTTGGGCAGGTTGATCGGTTTGGCGGTTTGGGTGCCCACCCCTAACTCTAAGTATTCTCACCTTCATAATCTATTTTCAAGTGTCTAATATAGCAAATTAATGGTCAAATTATTTATATTAATTTTTGTGTCTTTACAAAACAAAAGATGGAATTAATTTAGACCATTAATTTTTATGTGATGACAAGTTGAGGACACCTAAATGTAAGGAGGGGATCTATAAATCCTGATTATGGTGAAGCCATATTTTTCCTTTATTTGATGTAATATAAATGTTTTTAATTAAAATATAATAAGGGGCCACACAATTTATTAGATATATTGTATAGGATACAGACATACAACACTATTAAAATAACCACTTAGACAACACTGTTATATTAGAGCATCTCCAATGGTATAAGCAAATTTGGATCCTCAAAAGTTGTCACCTCAGCATTTGAGGATTATTTTCAGGGTTTGGTAAATTTGATGATTGTATAGTCCACAATGGTACATTTGTAATGGTACCACAATGATATATTAGTTTTTTTTTTTTTTTTGCTAAAAAAAAAATAATTATAAAAAACAAGAGAAGGTATATGATATGGGTATTGATCTATTCGTAATGAAAAGACGAATTTTACCTAATTGAAATTTTTGGGGTTGAAACAATGATGAAATACATAGATGATCAGAGAAAAAAAGAGGAAAAAAAAAAGTAACATAAGAGAGAGAAATAATAAAATTATAACAATTAATTTGGGTTAAATTTGTATTTGATGATTGAAAGTCAATCTTCAAATTTGATTATTGAAGAGGCAATTTGATTATTAATAACTGCTATTGCTAAATTATAGTGACTCCATTGGACAGTGTTTTTTTGGTTAAATAATCAAATTTTGATTACTCTCCCACTTTTGAAGATACCATTGGAGATGCTCTTATACTGGTATAATTAGTACACAGCAACTATTATATATTCATATTATATAGAAGGGTGATTATCATTTGGGTCCCTAACTTTTTCTGAATAATCAATATTTTAAACAAGTTTGTTTTTTTATCAAAACTTTCCCTGACTTTTGTAAAGTATATCAAATAGGTTCATCAGTTAGTCAGTTGTCAGCCAAACTTAACATTTGCAAGGGTATTTCTGTCTTTGAACCAAGAACATGCCATGTGTCACAAAAATAGAAATAAAATAAATAAAATAATTTTATAATATTCATATAATACAAAAGTAAAATGTTTTAAATCTCCACCATCCAAATCTTAGATTGATGGTGAAGATTTATTTATTTAAAAAATAAAAATATAATTATAAAAAAATGTAATTTTTTTTTCCACCATTGTAAACATTGTCTTACAAAAACACGATAGAAAATAGAAAAAAAAATGAGATTTAAAAAAAATATATATATATATAAAGATCATATCGTCTTCTTCTTCATTAGATCATTTTTGGTCTCTCTCAAACATCGATCTCTCTATCTCTCACTCAATCTAATCTCTCTCAAATATTCACTCACTCAAATATTCACTCATTTTCGATTGGGATTTTTTATTACATACCTAGATGTTGTGTTTGGGGGTAAAGGTTGGGTGGTGTGGCTGTTGATGGGGATTTTGGTGGAAAGAATCACGGCAGCGGAGGAGATCGATTCGGGGATGGTCTGATTCACGACGACGTCTGAGATTGATTCGAGGCTGGTTGTGCAAGATCGACGGCAGCTGAGATTGATTCGCGATGATTTCTGAGATTGCGATGATTTCTGAGATTGATTCACTTTGTTGTTTTTTCTGGGTTTGATTGAAATGTGGTGGTGGTGATGAGAAGCAGGTGGTTCACGGTGGTGGCTGGATTTTAGGGGTGGTGATGGGTGGTTCACTATTTGGTCTTTGAGGTGTGGTGGTGGCTAGGGTTTGGTGTTTGAGTTCTGATGGATTAGGTTAGGGTTTGGGTGTTGGAGATGGTGGTGGTCTTATGGAGAAGATGATGCTCACGATGACCACGATGACCACGATGACCAAGCTTGCCTGAAAGTTCTGAGCTAACCAAACGTTATTATAATCTGGGTTTTCTTTTGATTTGGTCTTCTTTGCCTCTGTTGAATTGGCTGTATATGCTGTTGTAGATGCTGATGCTACTTGTGGGTTATGAGTGTGTTGAAGAAGATGATAATTTGGGTTTCCAGATGTTCCAGAGATCCACCGGATTATTTTTTTTATAATTTTTTTTGTAATTTATAATTCTGTTTTAACATTTAAATAAAGAAAATAAAAATAAATATATTTGCACCATCCAGTGGAGATTCACTTTTTTTTTTTTTTTGTGTTTTTTAATTTTGTGTTTGTGTTTTTTTAATATATTTTTTATTTAATGAGTTGTAATTTCATCTCTTTAATGAAATTTTATTTCATCTATTTAATTAGTTTTATTTTTAAATTTAATTTTGCTATATTAATAAAAAAATTTAATAGTTTATTTTAAAATGTTGGCGACACGTGTTAAATTTTGATTGGATCATATTAAAGTTGAATTGTAAAATTTTAAAATGTTAGAGGGTAAAATTGTATTTTTAAACTCTTTAATTAAAATTAAGGGCAAAATGGTCAATTTATATATTCTGTCACGTTTGACCGTTAAAAAAAAGTCAAAATGACCTATTTGATATACTTTACAAAAGTCAGGAAAGTTTTGATAAAAAAACAAACTTATTTAAAAAATTGATTATTCAGAAAAAGTTAACGACCCAAATGATAATCACCCTATATAGAATGTAATTTTTTTTTTCACACCTCCACATCGTGCTCTTATACGGAAGGCGGTTGTCCTCGCCCCATACATGCATCTTTCGCCGCAGCATGATCATATTCAGATGGCAAGATTGGAAGGGATAGCGTCCTGATGACTGACCACAATGTAATTGCCAAAAGTAGAACTTAAGACTTAAGATTTTCATCCAAACCCTTGGACCACCAAGACAACGACTTCATGGTGATTGAATATGACATCTTTTTACATTATAAACATTACGTGTGAGTTCCTAAATGGATAGTTGCTGGCACCCGTACACGTATATCTGATTGTCTCTTTCTATTTTGGGATCAAAACCGACCAAAATAGTGAGGATGAATTGTCGCCTTTTCACTGGCATACGTGTCACTAAAAATCTGAGACATTCGATTTGAAGAAAAGACAAATCAAATTATCAAAAGCATTTTCATTTCGAATCATTGTTCGTTGACTCGTTGTATCAAAATTATCATTAATTGTTCCCACACGGGCACACGGCACACCAGACCAAGTGATATAAATCTACATAACTTTTTAGTTTTCCTAGTAAATTAATATTACAATTTATCAATTGCAAACTAGGAAGCACGGGTACTTCATTTGGTGGAGGTAACTCGTATCGAATTCGTATCCAGTTCTGATATTTCCCAGATACTTTCGGATACTCGAGGATACGTATCCGATACACCAAATGGTGTATCCGTTTACTTTTTCACAAGTTTAACTGGAGGATACTTAGAGGATACTTAAGGGATACTTGGAGGATACATTTGGGGTAATATTATAATTATTTTAGTATAAAACGGAGTCAAATTATAATTTCAAAATATTAGGAGTCAAAATAAAACTGTAAAGAAATTTTGGCTTTGATTCCATTGACATGGAGAATAACGGGATACTTGAGATTGCAAACCTTTCACTTGATGAACCAGAGTTATATGCCGAATTATTTAGATCCTTTAACAATGTGAAAGTTAATTAAGAATTTAGTATCTATTTTATGAGTTTATTTTATGTATTATTTGGATTTTGTAATATACTATAACTTATGTGACGTATGTTTTATTTGGATTTTCAATTTTGTAATATGTTACGACTTAATTTGGATATTGTAATATGTTACATTGTTATGACTTAGGTTGTTATATGACATGTTTTATTTGGATGATTAGATATGAATATGTTTTGATTTTTGAATGAATTATCAAATATCCTTTTATATATTCTTATTTTTAAAAAATATAAATATATATTATTTTAATTGACGTATCCTGCCATATATGTATCCTAGTTTTTGAAGATTTACCGTATCTCCGTATCGTGCCGTATCCATATCCCGTATCTGTATCCGTATCCGTATCCGTGCTTCCTTGATTGCAAAAAATTTGAACTTGGATTCTTACAAAATTCTTGGTTATCTGATTATCTTATGCAAAAAAAGAAATGTAAAATTCAGAAGCCAGCTTCATCAAATCGGAGTATCTGATAATCATAATTGGAAAATTTAAAATTAAATATTTTTTTAAAATTTGGACTTTTTTTTTTTTTTTTGAAGGAAACAAAGATTACAAACAGGAGCGGCATTCAACCGAAACTAAGGAACCAACACAGGGAGGAAAATCCTCCAGCCAAAACATGTCCTCAACAACGAAGAGACCGTTTTTAGCTAAAATATGGGCTATTTGATTAGCCGTTCTGGGAGAGAAAATGATAGAAATACAGTGAACTTGTAACAACAGTTTGTGAATATCCATGATGACAACCCCTATTTCAGAGTCAATAATCTTACCGCTATTGATCAAGCGAACCACCACTTCAGCATCTGAAACAAGGATACAAGAAAAGAGACCAGTATCCATTGCCAACTATAGCCCCCTACGAATAGCTTCTGCTTCCGCCACTTGTGGAGAGAAAGAAGCAGAAATTTTTTGTGAGCTAGCAGCCATAACAAGGCCTGCAGAATTGCGAATAACAATTCCGAAACCCACTGAACAATCAGAAACTTTAATCGCTGCATCACAATTGATTTTATAAACATCTGGATCTGGTGGAATCCAAATTGGACTTCTAACAACAGTAAGGGCTGGCGACAAAATAAGAGGAGTGCAGGCATTCTTAAAATCAGCCACATAACCACTAGCCCATTCCACAATATCAACCACTAGGGAAGAAGAGGAAACATGCACTTCCAAATTACGCAACGACCAAATCTTCCAAAGGCAAACACAAAACAGCCCCATCTCAACATCTGATAAGCGGGAATGACAATGGAGAATGAAATCAAAAAAACTGATTTTACCATTAGGAGAGATAGGAAGAATTTTGGACCAGTAAAAACGAACAGCCTTAAGTTTGCTACAACTCCAAAGGCAGTGAAGGATGGATTCTGATCTGCTCTTACAGAGAGGACAAGAACTGTTGACAGGAAGCTTTCGTCTTTCCAGAACCTCGTTAGAAGGAAGAAAGTTGTTGCAAGCCTTCCACATAAAGAATTTAATCTTGGAAGGGAGATGGAGCTTCCAAAGAGATTTCCACCAAGCCACAAAGAAACAAGAAGAAGGACTGGAAGAGGAAGGACCAATATCTGATCTAACAGCAACTCCCAACCGATATCCACTCTTAGAGGAGTAGGAACCATTCTGCTCATAGTGCCATTGGAGAGAGTCCGGAATACTACTGTGACAAATGGGGATACTAAGAATGGCTTGAACATCATCTTCATAAAAGACAGCCTTTATCAAGGCAATATTCCAACCACCAGAAGCTGAAAAAAGCATATTCACAGTTGTATTATCACCCAAAGTAGGAGGAGAAAAAGGCTTGAAGGTAATAGGCCTCGGAATCCAGCGATCCTTGTAAATACGGATCGTTTGCCCATCACCTACTCTCCATCTGGTACCTGCCTCAATAATAAGCTTCCCCCACATCAGGCTTTTCCAGATATAGGAAGCTGAAGCCTTACAATCTGCATCAACAAAATCAACATCAGGGAAATAGCTGGCTTTAAGCACACGAGCAGCCAGAGAAGATTTATTGGTCATAATTCTCCAGCACTGGTTAGCTAAAAGAGATTGATTATGGATCTCCAAATTTTTGAAACCAAAACCCTCATTTTCCTTACTATCACATAGCCTAGCCCAAGTACACCAATGGATTTTCCTAGTTGACTCATTATGCCCCCACCAGAACCTAGCACATAAACGGTAAATCTCCTGGAAAATACCTTTAGGAAGCTGAAAAAGGTTCATAGAAAAAATAGGAATAGACTGAATAACGGCTTTGATAAGAATCTCTTTACCACCCGTTGAGAGGAATTTATCTCTCCAACCCTTAATCTTGTCCCAAATCCTAGAACAAATGTCTGAGAAAAGATCCTTTTTCTTACGCCCTGTGAAACATGGAAGTCCAAGATATTTCTCATGGCATTCAACAATGTTAATACCAAAAATAGAAGCAAACTGATCACGATCAACAAGAGAAATAGAAGGACTAAAGCAGATAGCAGATTTTTCATAGTTGATGAGTTGGCCTGAAGCTCTAGCATAAATCTCTAGAATACTCATAAACTTCAAACAATTAGAAGTAGAAGCCTGGGCAAATAAAATACAGTCATCTGCGAATAACAGATGAGAAATAATCGGACCATTTCTAATACAATTAAAACCCTGAATATCTCCAAAACTAACAGCTTGATTAATTAAACAAGAAAAACCCTCAGAACATAAGAGAAAAAGATATGGTGAAAGAGGGTCACCTTGCCGTAATCCCCTGGAAGGTTTTAGCATACCACGAATCTCACCATTGATAAAAAAAGAGTATGAAACCGAGGAAACACAGCGCAGAATAAGACTGATCCAACGCGAAGAAAAACCGAGCTTGCGCATCATTCCTTCCACAAAAGTCCACTCAACCCTATCAAAAGCTTTTGACATGTCAAGCTTGACTGTCATTGATCCCTGTTTTATTTTTCTCCTTTTCAGCCAATGTAAACGCTCAAAGCTGATTAAAATGTTATCAGAGATAAGCCGCCCAGGTATGAAGGCACTCTGAACCTCCGAGATAATCCCATCTAGCGCGTGACGGAAGCGATTAGCAATAGCTTTCGCCACAATCTTATGCAGCACATTGCAAAGACTTATAGGACGGAAGTCAGTAATCCTCTCTGAAATATTCTTCTTAGGAATGAGAACAACTAAAGTTTCATTCATTTTGGTCAGAGAACCACCCTTATTAAGACAGTCTAGGCATGCTTCCATCACACTAGGCCCCACTCTATCCCAAAACTTTTGATAGAAAATTGCCGGGAAACCATCCTTTCCTGGTGCCTTCAATGCACCCAATCCAAAAACAGCTAAACGAACATCTTCTTTAGTAAAATCAGCATCCAAAAAATTGCTCATAGGAGAAGAGAGTCTCGGTTGAACACTGGTAAGAACCTCATCAATAACACTGGGAGTAGGAGAGCTAGTCAAATAAATATCCTCAAAATAATCCATCACAATACCTTCGATACCGATATGAGAATTGTTCCAAATGCCATAATTCCCGAAAAGACCTTTGATTTTGTTACGAGCCTTCCGAACTTAAGCTTTCATATGGAAGAATCTCGTATTTCGATCACCACACTTTAGCCAATCAATGCGTGACCGCTGTCGCCAGTAACGTTCCTCAGTCTCAAGAATTAAATCTAATTGATTTTCAAGAAGCTGAATAGATTGCCAAGAAACAGAAATGACGTTATCATAAGCATTCTATAACTCTCTTTTCTTCTGAAGAATAACATCCATAAGCCTTCGCCGACAAAGGGAATTCCACTGATCAAGACGAAATCCACAATTCCTAATGTTAGTCAATAAACTCTACTTGAATGGCCCTATTATTAATTAACACTACGATTTTACACTTATTATATACATTATTTTAGTTTTAATTTAATCTCATTATTTAAAAAAAAAAAAAAAAAAAAACTTAATCAACAATTAATAATCATTAGATAAATAGGTTTTTAAAGCAGTAGTTAGTGGTGTCAAAATGTGTCGGGCCTGGAGGGCCCGGCCCGCCCAGACTAGTGGGCCGTTCTTGGCACGACCTGCTTGTAGCGTGGGCCAGGCCAGGCACAGCCCACAGTGTGGCCCGGGCCGGGTCACATTTTACGGCCTGGCGGGCTTGCCCGGAACGGGCCAACAGGCCGGCGGGCCAAGCCCACCAGGGCGAATGTTAAATTTTTATTTTTTTTTACTGCTAAAAAAAAAAAAAAAAAAAATTTAATGTGGCACGTGCCAGAAGCACATGCCGGGCCTACTGTCCATGAAAACGGGTCGGCCCGGCCCGACACAGCCAATTCATGTGCCGTGCCAGGCCAAGCCCGTTTTCATAAATGGGCTCATTAGGCACGGCACATGTGGACCAGGCCGACCCATATTGACACCACTAGTCGTAGTTCAACCGGAACGAGTTTGAGATTTAAGTAAATATCTTCCAAATCAGTGATTCGAATCCAAACAATAACAAAAGTTTAAAAAAAAAAAATTGATTCAGATAAATAAATAAATATATATATATATATATATAAAAGAATCATTAGATATAAGGGTGGCCGTCGATTCTATGGCTAATCCAGTAATTTTATATTGAAAGAAAAAATGTTTAAATCAAGCAAAAGTTAGGGGTCGTTTATTTTTTTGTCTGAAGACTGAATAGTCCTGAATTTTACTGAAGACTGAATAGTGACTGAAACATGAATCTGAATGACATGTTTGTTTTTTTTTTTTCCTCACATCTGAATGTACTGTCAACATGTTTGTTTTTTACAAATAAAATTGTCTTAAAAGAAGTAATTTTACATATATACCCATGTTAAACAATTATACATATAATATAGAATAAAAACAATCCAAAAATAATAATTATGTATGAACACATATGATCATGATCTTCTTCTTCGATTACAAACAAACTTTATTTTTACTAAGAAATGAAAAGGTTTTTTAAAAAAAAATAAAAAATAAATAAAAGGAGAGCAGGAAAATTTACACAAAACACTCTAAAAAAAATAATATATAAATACATCACCCTAATATCATAATAAAGTATTGACATTAAATACTAATATAAGAAGTGATTAGGGTTCTTTTTTATTTTTAAAGCTATTTAAAATAAGCAATATATTAAAATAAAGATTTCTATACAATATATAATTATGATGAAATTGGAAATATGTTATATATGGAGGATAGTATCGGAAGAAAAGATTTTAGATTGCATTTAATGCAATTCAGTGATTTACAATTAAGTGAAAAGTCAGGATTTTTTACTTTTTATTTTAAGTTGTTTTTTGGTATTTTTAAGTTGTTTGACCACTTAAAAAAACAAACAAAACAACTTAATAATTATGATTCAGACCCATTAAGTCTTAATTGGAAAAAACAAACGACCCCTTAGAGTGTTTTGCTTATTAGAAATAAGTTAGGTAAAAACAGAACAAGTTGCAATCTAGAATTCACGTGTCAATTGCTTTACCATTCCTTTATAAAACGTGTGGGTTTCTTGCACGGATGTGAAATAAAAAATATCGTCAAGCATGGGTCCATCAATTATTGCGAAAATCAATCTTCACCACACGCTTTCCCACTAACACTAAAAACGTGTACGTTGTTGTGACTTCCACGTGGAAACTAAAATGTGGTCCATCCGTCCATGTCTTTTTCATTTACCACATGCCTTATTCTTCCAACAATAGGGTGGGTCACCAACTTTAATGGGGACAGACATTTGACATCTTCAATTTTCTTTATAAAACCCCACAACTACACTCATCTTTCTTCTCAACCCAGAAACCACATCAAAATATCTCAAGTATTCAGATTATTGAAGAAATCAGCAGATTTTTGGAGCAATAATCACAGTCACAGCTTGTTAGTCGTCTTTTTTGATCACTTATTGTAATGGCAAAGGAGAGTAGATATTTGAGTTCTTGGCTTGAAGTAGCACCAGCCCTTGTCATTTCTCCTATCAGACCTTCCAATATTCCCAGTTTGGAGACAATCAAAGAAGAGGAAACTGAGGAATTTGATAAAGACTTGTAAATTTTTCTGGGGGGGATTTGCTCTGTTTTTTTTTTTTTTTTGGGTCTGTTAGTGGAGGAGGATGCTGGTAATTTCATGGCACAAAAGGATCTGTAATAAACCTTTTGGTTTTGTGTTTAATTTTATTAACAAAATGTACAATTCTCTTCACTTCAATCTACTTACTACTTCCATTTATTATTTTATCTGTTCCAAGTATTTATTTACTTTCAAACAGGAGATGGAATTCATAGAAATTGGTTTGCAAATTGTATTGGTAAATTTTGATAATTTGAAGTCATTCAAATAATCATAACACTAGAATGCTGAGTAACACTCCTCTGTTTCAAATTTTTTGATCAACTGGAAAGGAAAATGATTCAGTTATATACATTTTTTTGAATCAGATTCAGTTATATTTATATCCTGAGAAATTGTTTTGAAATTTGTTCTTAACTTGTATTCCCTTTATAAAATTAGAGAATAATCATCTATGATCTGAGAGTATAATTGATAGTAATTAGGGTGTTTCTTAACCATTATGATCTATCACTAGATTTAACTTCATCTCATTATATAAACTCTGGATGTTACAAAAACGGTTGCTGCCTATATAATTTTGAATCTCATTGAAATTGAATCACTTCAACTTTATTTTCTATTTTTTTTAAAAAAAAATTTTCTTTTTAAGTATTACAAGAATTATTGCAATAGTTCTGTCAAGACCTATCGAGATCACATAATATATGTACAGTCAGGATATCTACCCCCATAACAGCAGATGACTACTCCTAAACTTTGGAAAGAAAATTCCACATGCACACTTGTAAAATACTCATTGTGGGATTTAAATTCCTCATCACCTATGTGGAAGGGGCGGTGCATTGTCGGCTCTGTTAAGAATTGATATTCATTTTATTGTCCACTTAAAAAGAGAAAAAGAAAAAACTTTTGATATTACATTAATTTTGAATTTGGGAAGGGTACATGAACCCAGAAACTAGTTTCCTTCAAAAAAAATATATATATATATATTTGTGTAAGTGGGACCCCCTGTCTTGTCACGTAAGCTTAACGACAAAGCTACCACTATTAATCACACAAAAATAAAAATAAAAATAAAAAAAATCTAAACAAGATCTTTGCACCCAAAAAAGGTGCTTAAAAATAAATAATTTAAAAGTCTCAAATTCAGTATGTGCCAATGACGCATTTTTGACTTAGAATCCGGAGAAGATATCAGATTATCGACCTATTAGCCTATGCAATGTCTTGTATAAGATTATTGCAAAAACCCTGTCAAATAGATTTAGGAATGTGTTACATGAGGTCATTTCGGAGAATCAGTGTGCCTTCATTCCGGGTCGTAGAATCTCTGATAATACGATTGTGGGGTTTGAATGCTTGCATAGATTGAAGAGGAGGAAGAGGAAGGTCGGCTCAATGGCTATCAAGCTTGACCTGTCAAAGGCGTATGACAGGGTTGAGTGGGTGTTCATTACAGAAATGATGCTGAAGCTAGGTTTCTCTGAAAAATGGGTAAAGCTGATTTTTATGTGTATCTCGCCAGTTTCGTATTCGTTTAAGCTGAACGGTGAGGTCTGCGGGAACATTAAGCCTTCGAGAGGTCTTCGACAGGGGGATCCATTATCCCCTTATCTTTTTCTGTTATGTGCTGAAGGGCTGTCGGGCTTGATCAGTGAGGCGCAGGGTAGGGGGAAGCTGGAGGGTTTTAGATGCAGTAGAGGTGGTCCTGCCATTTCGCATCTCCTCTTCGCGGATGATAGTATTATTTTCTCGAAAGCTACTGCTGCTAACTGCTTGGAAGTGAAAAGGGTGTTGGATGATTATGCCAAGGCTTCCGGCCAGAGGGTAAATTTTAACAAGTCAGTCATCTGTGTGAGTCCTTCATTCTCGGCTGATGAGGGAGCTGTTATGGCGTCCATAGTAGGCATGAATTTGGTGAGTTGTCATGAGAAATACTTGGGTTTACCATGCTTTACAGGCAGAAGCAAATGGAAACTCTTTGCGGATATCGTCGATCGTGTGTGGAGCAAGATTAAGGGATGGGGGGCGAAATTCTTGTCGGTTGGTGGCAAAGAAGTTTTAATTAAAGCTGTAATTCAGTCTATCCCAACCTATGCTATGAGTTTGTTCCGGTTGCCGAAAGTGTTAATCTATGAAATCCATAGGCTCTGTGCCCGTTTCTGGTGGGGAACAAATGATAAGGAATGGAAGGTGCACCGGTGTAAATGGGAGAAGCTGTGTATGGCTAAACAGGAGGGTGGTATGGGTTTTAGGGACCTTGAGGCTTTCAATCGAGCTCTTTTGGCCAGCCAGGTATGGAGAATTTTAAAAAGCCCTGGTTCCTTAGCAGCAAGGACGTTGAAGGGATGTTATTTCCCTGATGGTGATCTGCTCCTGGCCCCTGCTAAATCTGATGCTTCCTTCATCTGGAAGAGTCTTGTTTGGGGAAGAGGTGTTTTGGATGAGGGTATTCGAAAGAGAGTGGGTGATGGAACTTCGATCCGTATTTATTCCGATAAATGGATCCCTAAGCCTAAAACCTTTAAAGTTGTTTCTTTCCCTACTTTGGGCTAAGGTGCGTTGGTGAACCAGCTTTTGCAGCCTTCAGGTGGGTGGAATTCTGAGGTTATTGAACAAAATTTTTGTTCTGATGATGCCTTGGCCATTCAAAGAATCCCGATTGGTGTTAACTATAGGGAAGACTCCTTTTTGTGGCATTATGAGGAGAGTGGGACTTTTTCGGTGAGAAGTGGGTACTGGGTTGCAAGAAATATGGTGGAAAAACCTTGCTCATCTAACTCTGCTCTAAACCCGTGTTTTGCTTGGTGGAGATCTCTATGGAAGCTTCAGCTGCCCCTGAAGATTAAAATTTTTTTGTGGAAAGCTTGCAATGATTGGATACCAACCATGGCAAATCTCTGTAGTAGAAGAATTCCGGCTGCTGATAGGTGTCCTAGCTGTCTGAGATATGGGGAAACTACTCTCCACGCTTTGTGGGAATGTAGAAATCTGAAGCTGGCCCGATCAGATTGGCTACCTGGGAAATTCAGGGGTAAAGGTATGTATAAATCTTTTTTTGACCTCATTCTTGATAGTTTTTCGGTGCTAAGTTCTGAGGAGTTGGAATTATTTTGTACCATTTCTTGGAGAGTGTGGTTTTTGAGGAATTCTGTTCTACATGGTAGCCATGGTCATGATTTTCTGCAAGTTTTATCTTGGGCAAAGAATTTTTTGGTGTAATTTCATAGCTGTAATGATAGGGGGCGGGTGGTTAATGTTCCTAGATCGGTGGTGGCTAAATGGATCCCTCCAAATCTGGGTGAAATAACGATCAACTGTGATGCTGCGGTGGATGTTGGGGGGGGGGGGGGGGGGGGGGGGGTAGGATTGGTATTGGTGTTATGATACGGGACTCTACTGGTTTCGTTTTGGCGTCCAGTTCCCAGGTGCAAAAGGCAGCTTTCAGTCCCCAAACAGTGGAAGCATTGGCAATCTATAGGGGTATCTTCCTTTGCAGAGAGTGTGGGCTGTCTCCTTCGTTCCTTCAGTCGGATGCAACGGTTGTGATTAAATGGATCAATGAGGGCAGTCATCTTGAGTCTCCTAGTGGTGTGATCCTGGCTGATATTAGAGATTTAGTGAATGAGCTGAATGGTTTCCAAATCAGGTTTATTCCTAGGCTGGCGAACCAAGTTGCGCATGGTCTTGCAAAATTTGCTTTGAAAGGAAATGTTAATTTGTTCTGGATGGAAGACCATCCTAGTTGTGTGGCCCAATATGTAATGGTTGACCTTCCTGTTTTTCAGGTTGGTTCAGACCCTCTTTGAGTTTGTATTTGTTGATTCTCAAAAAAAAAAAAAAATGATGCATTTTTGATTTTCCATTAAATAGTGAATTCACAGTAACACAGACACAGTGATGCCTGCCCCGAGCAAATTGCTTGTTTTTGAGTTTCACAATTGCTTATTTAATCTTTAACATTTTCCACAATTTTTTACAATTGAATTGAGTGAGTTACCAGCTTTTTCATGGTGCTTTCTTAACTCTTTTTTACTCCATTAATATATTATAAAAGACCATATACATTCGATTCACATCTCAGCATAATCTTTTGTAAGAAAAATCACACATACAAATCTAAACACAGATAATATGAAAGCAATAAGAAGAAAAAGATGACACTAAAGATTTTACGTGGTTCAGTAATTTACTTACATCCACAGAGCGTACCGCACTCAATCCACTACTTTCAGAGTTGATTACAATCTCTCTATCTCTCTCTCAGTCTCTCTACAATTTGCTCTTTATCTCTCTAGCAATTTTTCTCACACACATTAAGGTTTACATAATGTTGGTATTTATATGGGAGCACTAGGGTTTGCCAAATCCTAATTGAGATCTATTTCCTTTTAGCTCTTTCTTTACTGTGCAAGTCTTCATCGCACACGGATTTACGTTGGACCACTGTCGATATCACAGCGCTCTTCACAGCGTGCACCTTTGTGACAAATACCGCTCTCAAACCGCTGCCGAAAAAATCACAATGCGCAGCGCAGCGCAAAACACTGATGCCTGACTGCTGTCTTGCCGCTGCCAAAATATGTAGCTCAATGCGCAGCGCTTCAACAAATTCAAACCGCTGCACATCACGCTGCCATTGCAACAGCGTTGTAACAATTTCAATTTCAATTGCTTAAGCCACAATTGTTGACTTTGCATCTACATAATCCACCAACCTAATAATGCAATTATTTTGCATATCAAATTTCATAAGAGACAAAAAACAACTTTGCATAATTAATTTGTTTGACTTTGAAGTCTTCACACTCCAACAATCTCCCACTTAAAGACTGAAACTCAATAGACGTTCTTCATCCTCCTCGATGACTTAGTGGATAAATAACGGTGCGCTTATCTCCCACATCTTCACTCTTGAAGACCAACTGAAGCTACGCACGACTCTAGTTTCTCAGTAGTGACTGGCTTAGTTAACATGTCGGCCGGATTCTTGCTACCTACTATCTTCACAAGCTTTAACCCACATTCTTCGATTAACGATCGAATGAAATGGTAGCAAAGATCTATATGTTTGGTCCTAGAATGGAACGCCGAATTCTTGGCCAAGTGTATTGCACTCTGACTGTCACTGTGCAACATATTCATCACTTGATCGAATCTCAACCCAACTAACAAACTTTGTAACCATATCAGCTCATTGCTTGATTCTGTTATAGCCACATACTCTGCTTCAGTTGTAGAGATTGTCACTATCTTCTGCAACTGGGACATCCAACTAATTGCGATACCAGCCATTGTAAACACATATCCGGTGGTACTCCTTCTATGATCTACCTCTACAATAAAATATGAATCCACATAACCTTCCAGCTTGAGTTCGTCTCTTCTGAAGGTTTTCTGTCGTATCCCGCAGGTATCTTAGGATCCACTTCACGACCTCCCAGTGAAGCTTGCCTGGATTTGACATGTAACTGCTCACAACTCCCACTGCATGGGAAATATCTGGTCTTGTGCAAGTAATGGCATACATTAGGCTTCCAATAGCTAAAGTATAAGGAACTTTAGCCATGAAGTCCTTCTCATCTTCCGTCTTCGGACTCTGGTCCTTGGATAACATGAAATGACTAGCCAAAGGTGTTCTTACCGATTTTGCATCACCTATGCTGAATCTCTGCAACACCTTCCGAATGTACTCTGCTTGTGAAAGCTTCAATGTACCTTCCTGTTCATTTCTGCTAATTCTCATTCCAAAAATCTGTTTTGTTGCACCTAAATCCTTCATCTCGAACTCACTCGAGAGTTACTTCTTCAAATTGTTAATCTCTTCTAAATCTGCACCAGCTACTAACATATCATCAACATAAAGTAGCAGAATAATAAAATTTGACTTAACATTTTTGAAGTAACAACAATGGTCAGCATTGCATCTCAAATATCCATTGTCTTGCATAAAACCATCGAACTTTTTGTACCACTGTCGGGGAGTTTATTTTAAACCATACAAGCTTTTTGTCAACCTACATACCAACTCTTCCTTGCCATCTTCTGCGAACCTTTCTGGTTGCTGCATGTATATCTCTTCCTCCAAATCTCCATGAAGAAAGGTAGTCTTCATATCTAACTGCTCAAGATATAACTCATTTGCTGCAACAATACTTAACACTAACCGGATAGTTAGTTTAACAACAGGAGAAAAAATTTCAGAATAGTCAATACCTTCTATTTGTTGGAAGCCTTTGACCACTAGTCGTGTCTTGTATCTCTTGGAACCATCATGTTTCTCTTTGATCTGAAATACCCACTTATTCTATAGGGCTTTCTTTCCTTCAGGCAACTTGGCTAACTCTCAAGTTTGATTTGAAATCAACGACTTCATCTCATCCTTCATTGCAAGCTCACACTTGCTCGCATCTTCTTCTTCATATGCTTCATCATAGAACTCAGGTTCCCCTGCATCTGTCAACAATATGTATTGCAAGTACTTCCTATTTGGTATAGGAGTTCGAGTTGATCTTTCCACTACACTCTAAGCCTGTGTCGCTGGAACGTCTCTATGTGGGATAAGATTTATAACCTGGAGCGGCACACCTTGTTCTTCATCATTCTGAATAACTGGTTCCATGACTCTGTTCTCTGACACATCATTCGGCCTAAAATACTCTGGCTCTTCTGGCTCAGACACCTGTGTGTTTCTGTCTTTATCCATTGAAGACAATATCTCTACTTTTGATCATCTTGCGGTTTTGGTCATCCCACAGCTTGTAACCAAATTCATCTTCTCCATAGCCCACCAAAGTACACTTCACTGACTTGGCGTCTAACTTATTCCTTGCATGATCACTTATATGTACATAAGAAACACACCCAAAAACTTTAAGATGGGAAAGTTTTACCTCTTTCCTGGTCCAGATCTCTTCTGGTATAGCGATGTCCAAAGGTTTTGATAGTCCTTTGTTGATCAAATATGCTGATGTATTGACTGCCTCTGCCCAGAACTGTTTTGGCAACCCTGAATGTAACCTCATGCTTCTGGCTCTCTCAGTCAATGATCTGTTCATCCGGTCATCCGTTCTGCTATTCCATTCTACTGTGGGGTTCTAGGAACTGTTCTACTGAGCTTAATCCCGCTAATATAGTAAAACCTCTTGAACTCACTGTTTTCATATTCTCCACCATTGTCTGAATGAAGCTTTTTGATCTTTAACCCTGTCTCATTCTCAACCCTACCTTTCCATCTCTTGAAAGCATCAAACACCTCAGACTTGTGTTTCAGAAAATAAACCCATACCTTCCTGGAGTGGTCGTCAATAAATGTGACGAAATACTGTTTACCTCCGGTTAACTAGATTGAAGTTGGACCTCAAACATCGGTGTGCACTAGTTCCAACTTCTCCTTTTATCGGTACCTATCTGGTCTTCTTGAAGCTCACTCGCTTCTGTTTTCACAATACGCAGCTCTCACAGAAATCAACCTCAACACTCTTCAAATCTGGCAACTTATCTTTCGAATGTAGACACTTCAGCCCCTGACTACTCATGTGCCCAAACCTCTGGTGCCACAAGTTCAAATCATCTTTACCTTCCGCCATAGCGATTGAACCACAACCATCCGTGGTTGTGTAAAGTGACTCATTCTTATTTCCTCGGGCGATTGTCATAATACCCTTCAAAATCTTCCACTTATCATCTATGAAAGTTGTCATGTAACCCTCTGATGCCAGTTGCCAATGGAGATCAAATTCTTCCTCAAATCCGGTATATACCTCACGTTATTGAGTTTCCAAACTGACTATTTCAGCTGAATCTTCACATCTCCCTAGTAATATTGCATGTTTGATCGTCACCAAGATACACCTTACCTAAATTTTCGGAGACGAAATTCTCAAATAACTCCCTATGAGATGTGGCATGGAAAAATGCTCTTGAATCCAGAACCCAAGACTCCGTCTTACTTTCCAACGAGCAGTTGAGGTTGTCATCTGACTCCTCCGACGCACAGTTCGCACTGCTCTTACCCTTTTCTTTCTTTTCAAATCTACACTCATACGAGAAGTGGCCTTTCTTACCACAGTTCCAGCACTTTACATCTTTTTTGTTTCATTGCTGATTTCCTGAATAATTGACCTGATACCTGGATTTAGACTTACCTCTTGATTTTGATCTTTCTCGTTGATTTGTGTTCCGATTTCTATTTCTGCTTTCTCTATCTTCCATATTCAATGCTGAAGATGTAGACGCTCCAAATCCCTCTTCACGCATCATAATCTCTTCGATCATGATCATGTTCACAACCTGTGAGAAATCCAGTTTCTCTTTTCTGAACCAGTTAGCAATTGACTGACATGTCATCTTCCAACTTTCTGGCAATTGGTGAGCATAAACACCGCCAAGAATTCTTCATCGAAACCTATGGACATAGAAGTTAACCCATCTTTCACTTTATTGAACTGGTTTAAATACTCTATAAAACACTAACCTTCCGTCATCTTTAAATTTGATAGCTTTTTGACAAGATGGACCTTCCTTACCGTAGAAGGCTATTCATACATGTTTGATAGAGTCTTCATCAGATCTCTGGCAGTTAGCTGATCATTTACATTAAAAGCGACCTGCTTCGTCAAACTGAGACAAATTGCTCCCAATGCTTTCTTATCCAGCAGTTCGAGATCCTCTTAATCCATGTTCTATGGCATCCACTTCTTTGACCAATCTGCATCGGTCATGATTACCGGCTTCTCTTTTATCGACCAATGCAGGTCTTTCTGGTACAGATAATCCTCCATCTGCATCTTCCAGAAATTAAAATTCGTCCCATCGAATTTCTTAATCTTTTGAGAATCTTTCTCAGATCCCATCCCTGCGATAAAATCGTTGACCTCGAGATAACCTAGATTTGTGTGAAAAATAACATGCCCCAACCTAGGGCTCTGATACCAATTGTTGTAAGAAAAATCACACACACAAATCTAAACACACAGATAATATGAAAGCAATAAGAAGAAAAAGACGACACCAAAGATTTTACATGGTTCAGCAATTTGCCTACGTCCACGGAGCACACCGCACTCAATCCACTACTTTCAGAGTTGATTACAATCTCTCTGTCTTTCTCTCAGTCTCTCTACAATTTGCTCTCTATCTCTCTAGCAATTTTTCTCACACACATTAAGGTTTACATAATAGTGGTATTTATATGGGAGTACTAGGGTTGGTCAAATCCTAATTGGGATATATTTCCTTTTAGCTCTTTATTTACTGTGCAAGTCTTCATCGCATGCGGATTTACATCGAACCGCTGCCGATGTCACAGCACTCTTCACAGCGTGCACCTCTGTGACAAATACCGCTCTTAAACCACTGCCGAAAAAATCATAGTACAATGCGCAGCACAAAACACTGATGTCTGACCGCTGTCTTGCCGCTGTCAAAATACGCAGCGCAATACGTATCGCTTCAACAAATTCGGACCGCTGCACATCACGCTGCCATTGCAACAGCGTTGTAACAATTTCAATTTCAATTGCTTAAACCACAATTGTTGACTTTGCATCTGCACAATCCACCAACCTAACAACGCAATTATTTTGCATATCAAATTTCATAAGAGACAAAAAAACAACTTTGCATAATTAATTTGTTTGACTTTGAAGTCTTCACACTCCAACAGAATCAAACCCAAAACATCTGCTAAAAATTCCATCCTATTCATCCAAAAAAAATTCCATCTTCCACTTTTCCTGAAGCTGAAGTAACAACTATCAAGTTAACATCAACAGGGTCTGAGTTTGCTCTGTTTTTCATAGGAAATTTTTATCCCAAAAAGAGAGTATTTGTGCAAACACAGCTTTTTACTGCAATGGCAAAGGACATCTGCAGATATATGAATTCCTGGACTGAAGTTGCACCAGCCCTTCTAATTTCCCAACTCAAGACCTCCAATTCTCCAAGGTTGGAGGCAACCACAGAAGAGGAAACTGAGGAACATAGTGTTGAGGATTTAGGACTTTCAAATTGCTATCAGTATTTTTATTATTGACGATGTTTTCAATTTAATGGTCTAATTCTAATAGGTCCTGTAAAAAAAATTTGTAGTTAAATCATAATGTCTTATAGTAATTTTAGTTCCCTTTCATTTTGTTTCAATATAGTTCAAGTTTGGTTCAAATTTTCTAAAATTTGCAGCTCATATTTAGATGGAAGTTGACACATTTGAACAAAAATTAGTATCAACAACACAAATGGTAATCTTCTATTTTCTACGAAATAATTACATAAATCTCAATCACAATTACAGTAAATTGTTAGCATTTATACAAGCTTGTGCAACATTGTGATCAGAACTTTATGATTCAAAAACGAGAGAAACGAACTAATGGGGATGCTAATCCTAGAAACTCACAGAAAAAAAACTGAAAAGTGCCACTAAAATGAAAATCAGCTCCTTACTTTTCTGAGTAAGAACTCCAGTTCAAACAGGGATTTTAACCGAAGAATTATTCTATAAGGCCTCGTTTGGCACACCAGATAAACTCTGGATTGAACATTGTTGGTGACGCACTACAACATGAGATTCGTAATCCCAAATTCCCAACTAAAAATTAGCACCAATTCCCACCAGAATCATATATAATAATTATGTCTTCTCCCATCTTTAGTTATCCCAGGACTATTTATAAAGTTGACATACATTTAATGCGATTACTTTTACACATTCAACTCTTTTTCTCTCTCGTTAACAATCAAATCCAATACCAATTCCATCTCAATTCTATCAAATCCCATAAAATAGTCGATCAAATCGTTAAATGAAAACAAAGGAAGAACTTTTATATAGTAAGTTGCTAGCTGTGTGTCTTATCTCTTAAAAACATGGAAAACTACCACCATATTCCAGGGCCAAGGCATGGATTATAATTGAATTTTAAAGTTAGCAAGAACTATATGATCAGTTTACTTGGACTTGAATCTTCTTGATACTTCAAAAACATGCCCTTGCCAATTATAATCAAGCATTTTGCACTACCTCTACTCTACACATTCACATATTTTCTTTCCACTACCTGCGATATTTCTTTGCAGTTTGCATTATCCTACTTTTGTATACTCGAAGTCAACTTTTCACAGCCCATCTTGTATTAGATCCATTTCAGCTCTCATCATATAGTTTACCAATATTAAATTTAAGTATGTTTAAAATGATACACACAATTGAGAAACCATACAAATTTAACAAAGATTGAGGTATTACAGATTTACGAGTTTAGAGAAGAAGATATGACTTGAATATGGATATGAAGAGTTTATATCTCATTATTTTTACTAATTAGAATACATTTGTCAAGTTTATTACTTTATTTATGATTACTTTGACTTAAATTTTTGAGTAATGCTACATTGCTCAAATTTGGTGTCAAAATCTGGTGCACAAATGATGTGGCAACAATGTAGACCATTCATTTAAATTGTATTAGATTTGTATGATTTAAATGAATGGTCTACATTGTTGCCATATCATTTGTACACCAGATTTGGACACTAAATTTGGACAATGTAGCATTACTCTAAATTTTTATATCGAATTAGGAGTTTGTCAGGACCTGGCAAGATGACCTTTCCAACCCTTTTGAATCCGCATATGACCATAGGAAAGGGGTCTTCCCAGGTTTTGCTATTTATTGATCAAAAATTAATTGCCAAAATTGATAATCCTTTTGAGTTTTAACTTCTTCTTTTTTAGGTTAATAGCAACTTTTGCAAATAACTTTGAAGCTTCCCCGGTTGTATTATGGGAGTGTAGAGAAAAAAAGTAACCAGTAGACGACAACCGACCATTGCTTGACACGTGGCAAAACACCAGCCAGGAATAATATTTCTATTCATTGAGAGTGGGCTGGGCTATAAGAATTGGTTTTTCCATTTTATTTTACGAAGGATAGATAGAGTGGATAGTGATGAATGATTGATTACTTGATTAGTGATAAGATTAGCTTGTTTATAATTAAGATTTTATATTAAAACAAAACAAAAAAAAAAATGATTGGTGGCGGCTATAGTGACAGGAAACCGTGGCAGGACGTGAGTGGTTGAGAGAATCAACGGGGGTGGTGGACTGGGTTGGATGGACGGTGGTGGTGAGTGAATGATGATTGGTCGGTTTGACGGTTTGTCCACGAACGTCACTAGCTCACAAAGTCACAATACTCATGTGAATATGTGATTGGTAGACCCCCACATATGAAGTTGGATTCCACGTGTCACATTATCAGCCACTTATGTCCCATGTACAGTCAATACATGACTTAAACGACGCCGCATCTCTCACTCTTGTAGCCAAACACATTTTTCTTTTGTTCTCCTCTCTTGTTTGCCTTGGAAAAAAAATAATAAAGGTGAAATTAATGGCACATTTTTTTTTAATATACAACAACTGCCGGGACTTGGCGAGATTGGGCTCTAGTAGTGTAGCCTCTGACTACAGCTCCCACAAGCGGGGAAAGAGCACCCACAATTGGAGATTAATGGCCAAGGGGGACAAATAATATATATATATATATACATGTACACATTGGGCGTTGAACCGTGGTGGTGAAAGCCTCCAAGGGAGGGTCCAACCACATTGGCAAAAGGCCCAAGTGTAACAAATAATGTTTTTATTTGGTAAAAGTCAAACGGTATAATGTTGAATTCATACAATTATAATATTGAATTCATACAATTAAAGCTTAAATATGAACATTTTAGACTTTTAATATCAAAACTCAATCAATTGAACCATTATCTATTAGTCCCATGTGATGTTTATGAAATAAAAGCATTTTTATTATGACATTCAATAATAGTTTAAAGGTGAGGGGATGTCTTTAATAGTAACCCTTAAACAAAACAACAATTTTGAAAGTGACAATGGTAATGTTAGTAAAACCGGATCAAAGAGTTTAAAGTTTTAACGGATAGAAAATAGTTCAATAATAGTGTTTAAATCCTTTTATGCCAATCTGGCAGATTTAATATTGTATACTAATTATAGAGCGTGAATCCAAAACTCCAACATAAAACTAAAGATCTCGTATCAGTAACTATTAGATCTAAAAAAAGATCCAACAATAGCATTTAAACATCATAACGAATAAAAACATCATAAAACCATTTTGGAAATGACAAAAAAAAACAAAAAATCACCTAACTAAAGTCGTCGTCTTCAAACATTTGAGTAAATATTAGAACATACTGGAAGTATCTATCAGCTAGCTTTAGAGTTTAGGTAGGCAAAAGAAAAGAAGCCAGAGAAGCGCACACATATATACATGAACAGGGTTAGGTGGGTAATGGGTTTCACAAAAAGTGAAAGAAAAGTAGAAAATGAGTGAGATGGCAAATGGGGCGGCAAAGCTAAGTTTTAATTAATTCCTCACTCTTCTCTCTCAAGCCCACCCTATAAATAGCTCTCCACTTCTCCACACTTCTCTCCATCACTACCAAAGTCAATAACACTTCTCTTTCTTTCCTCTGCCTCTAAAGCCACAGCTTTCTTCATTTCTAATTAGCTCACTCTCATCAGTCAAGAGGTTTTAGCCATGGCCAAGGACATTGAAGTTGGTGGACACAGCAACTTCCATGCAAAGGACTACCAAGACCCTCCACCGGCTCCATTGATCGACGCTGAGGAGTTAACCAAGTGGTCCTTTTACAGAGCCATCATAGCAGAGTTCATTGCCACGCTCTTGTTTTTGTACATCACTGTGTTGACTGTTATAGGCTACAAAAGCCAGACTGACACAGACAATGGCGGTGAGGGGTGCGGCGGTGTTGGAATTCTCGGTATTGCTTGGGCCTTTGGTGGCATGATTTTCGTTCTTGTTTACTGCACTGCCGGTATCTCTGGTAAGTACTTATCAAATTCAAATTTTAGAATTGGTGATGGTTTGAATAATAATAATAATAATAATAAAAATTATAAAAATGTGCAGGTGGGCATATTAACCCGGCTGTGACTTTTGGGTTGTTTTTGGCAAGGAAGGTGTCTCTGGTCCGAGCTATATTGTACATGGGGGCTCAGTGCTTGGGGGCAATCTGCGGTTGTGGGTTGGTGAAGTCATTCCAAAAGGCTCACTATGTCAGGTACGGTGGTGGAGCCAACGAGCTTGCTGATGGGTACAGCACCGGCACCGGCTTGGCTGCTGAAATCATCGGTACATTTGTTCTTGTCTACACAGTTTTCTCTGCCACTGATCCTAAGAGAAGTGCCAGAGACTCTCATGTCCCTGTATGTATATCAACATCATATCTAATTAAACACTTCTCAAATATTTATTTTCAAGTTCTGATGTTGTTCTTGAAATAAAAGGTTTTGGCTCCACTCCCAATTGGATTTGCTGTGTTCATGGTTCATCTGGCTACCATTCCAATCACTGGCACCGGCATCAACCCTGCTCGTAGCTTTGGAGCTGCAGTGATTTTCGGCCAAAACAAGGCTTGGGATGATCAAGTATGCAACTTTACCTCTATAATTTGATTCTGATATTGAATTTTCCTAATATTCTTGTTGTCTAATAATGTTTTTTGTTTGTATTGTTGCAGTGGATGTTCTGGGTTGGACCCTTCATTGGAGCTGCCATTGCTGCATTCTATCACCAGTTCATTCTCAGAGCATCTGCTGGTAAAGCTATTGGATCATTCAGGAGCTCATCTGCAAATTAATCATCAAAAACAATGGAATTTGTATATTATTATTATTATTATGTGCTGTGGCACTTCTTTTAAATGTGCCCAAGTGTTGTTATCTGCTCTGCTTTTCTTTTTCTTTCTCCTATGAGTTTGGTGATGATTGTGTAATCCTAATGCTATTAAAAGATTAATGAGCAACTACTTTGTGATAATTTGTCTTGATTACTTATCTTTTTTAAATTCTATTAAGTGGTTGTTTAAATATAGCACATTACAATATTACATGCAAGTGACAAGTGGGGTGTAGGAGACTTTTTATTATTAGTATTATTATTATCATTTTTTATGTTTATAATAAGATATAAACAATATCTATTAATTCAGGACCATGTATTTTTTTGAAAGTTTTCGTCATTGGTAGGATTTGAACCGCTGACTCGAGAGTCATTTACCCAAACCTCAAGCTTATCCATCTACCAGCTGAATTACGCCCATATTGGCTTATTATTATTATTATTATTATTATTTTAATATTACATTAATTCGGGATTTGAGCATAGGGGACAGACTCGAATCCACTGGTCACAACCTCATGGGTGTAGCTATGGGAAGCAAACCGCTGGACCAACATTATCTTGTCTAGCCGTTACCGTTTTGGTGTATATAAAACCAATCCATCAGATTTTTTTTTGTCCCAGATGTATGATGCATCTATCTCAGACCAAAATGTTACGCAGTCGATACGTGTACCGATTTGGCCCCAATGTTCTATTCATAGTTTGGGCTGATTCATTCCGATCTGGGCCGAAAACATACTGTCTTGGACTTTTTTGATATTAATTATCTGAATAAGACCTGTGTTATTGCCTATTGGCACCCCAGTACATGTATCAAGACATCCTTCTCTTGTGAAATATTGTAAGTAAAATCCAACATTACTATCATCTAATGTGACTCGGTGATAAAGTATCTTCATTCGGCTTAAAAATATTTCAAGTTTTAGATGCATTACAATTATCGGATTGTGTCGTACCGTGCTTGTACGAAATTATGGCCGGCCTGACCCAATTTACATGTCACCACTACTGTTGTTGTAGAATTTTAGTTTTTTTTTTTTGAAATAAAAAATTCTGTCTTTGAGTGTTGAATGCCTAAAAAATTGACTTTTTTCAGTTTTCAATGAAAAACTTGTTCCAACTCACAAAATATTTATTCAATATATATATATATATATATATCATAGAAAAAGCAAAATTTGGTGTTCCTCTTTTTGGCATACATGGATCTAATTTCAAAAACCCATTTTTTTTTTTTCTTTCGAAATTTTCAAAAATGAAGATCACTTTTTGCTATAAAGGTTTGCACAACTATGTTAAGATTCATTTCTCACTTTCTTTTGTTTCATTTTGCAAAAACATATTATTGAGAATTTACATATATGTTTGAAATTTAAAGCATATTATTAGGAATTTTTATATTTATAACTAAAATTTCTTCTTTGATAAACATATTTGTTTCACTTTCAAAATAAATAAACATATTTGCTTCCTTTAATAGATACAAGTGCTTTAATATGTAAAATAATAGACTAGAAATATAATGAAAGCATAAATGTAGAATCAAGAATAATTTTGCTTTTTAATAAGTGGATTATGTAAAATCTTCTAAATGTAAAATCCAAAAAGTGGACCAAAAATTTAAAAAGAAGGATAAATAAGAAAAACATGTCGATCAAAAAGAGTATTTGGTTGATTGAAAAATGAGATAACATTTTTGCTCACCCCCCTTCAAGGAGGTAACCATTACCCCCCTCCCAAATAGATGACATGTGTTCAAGGAGGTGATTATGTTTGGACAAATTTACCCCTCCATAGACACATGTCATCTATTTAGGAGGGAGTAATGCTTACCCCTTTGTAGGGGTGAGCAAAAATGGACTCGAAAAATGATCTGATCTAGATAATGGAGGTTACAAGAATTAATGATAGGTGCACAATTTGCTTTTGACATTTTCAATTATACTTCTAATAAAAAAAATTAAATAGATACCGTAACACATATTAATTAATCAAAAAATCGACCCATTGCCAAAATCTAACCTCTGTAGCTAGAACATCAAATTTTTGTCACGTTTGAGGTGTGCAAACATTTTTCATTTTCTCATTGCATGTTGTCTTTCTCCAAAATTCCATTGCAATTACATTTAGTTAATGCCATTAGCTTTCACTTGGCAAACTCAGCATTAAAATTTCAGAAAATGAGATTTTCACAAACCATTTCAACACAGCCGATCTGAAATCATCACCCAATTCCAACAACTATATATATTGAGGTATCACCCAACAATCTTAGCATCCAATTAAAGAATATATTCTTCTTTGCATTTTTTTTTTTTTTTTTACTTTTTATATATCAATCCAATTAGTTTGTGTGATCATTATTTCTCAGTGATCACATATAGAAATTTCTCACATTCTATACTTCTCTCTCTCTCTCTGTAATCATGCCAAAACAAGTTTTGCAGATTTGTTTCTTTGTGTTTTTCTTGCTGTCATTGAATCATATCTCTTACTCCAAATCAACAGGAAATCAAACAGTATCTGAAGCTCTAGAATCCGATAATATTCAATCATCAAATCTTTCTCCAGAATCCAATCCTGAAGATTTACAAGAACCAGATTTCTTTTCTCAAGAACACTATCCTGTTTCCTCTCCTCTTCCTGTTTCAGAAATTCTCAAAACTGATCAACTTCAAACCGATGATTATAACGTATCTGTAAGCAAAGAAGTCTTAGCGCAATCACCGTCGACAGATTTCCCATTACCAGAAACAAAAACTGTGTCTTCTGATGAACCTGAAGCTGATGCTTATGAGGCTCAAATAGCCAAATTAGCTGCCCCGGAGCCTGCACCATCAATAATTGCCATTCCATTATCAGAAGCTGAAACAGAATCTACCCAGGTTGAGATTGGTGTCAATGGCGTGTCTCCTGCGCCTGACTCTTCTATTTTAGCTTCCGAAACAGAGGATGCAGATACTCTGTCTCTTGAATCTGATCAAAACATTGATAACCCAGAGGATTCATTAACATTACAAGAAGACGGTAAAATCCCAGAGGAGCCAACAACAACAACGTTTGATCAGGAGTCAACATCATCACCAGAAGAAGACACAACAATGTCTACACCTGTGGTGGTTGATGAGGACGTTGATATCCCGCCAATTTCTCCCAATAATCTACAGTACACATACAGAGCTGAAGATGAAACAGTTGACAATGTATACGCAGAATACGGGAGTGGTTGGAGTTATTGGGTCGGACAACAGACCGATGGAGTTACGGTTGCAGGAGTTATGGTGGTTGTGTGTTTGTTTTGCTTAGCGGGTCTTGTCTACAATGCTAAGAAGAAGAAGAAAATACAGTACCAGTACCAGGCCTTGTCTAAGGGGTTCTAAATTAAAAGCCTCCTTTTACTTCTACAGATTCTCTGCTTGGCTACCAAATTCTATTTGTTGCTATGAATATGTTTATTTGGATTGAATAATATTAGAAATCTATTGTTACTATGAATTATTATTAACAATTACAAATAATTTTGCTGTGGAGTCGGGTTTGCTTCCTGTTGTTATTGAATCGGATGCTTTAGAAATGGTTAATTTAATTAATTCAGGTGACAACGTTTCAGCTGATATTGGATTAATTATTTGGGATATTAGAGATCTTCTCCATGTTGATGCTGGTAGTGTGGTTGTTCTTAAGTCTAAAAAGACGAAAAATAAGGTCTGTGTTACTGTGTACCGATGAGGACCGGTTCTGAATGGAATCTTACCTTCCGTGTATGAAGAGGTTTGTCAAGGATGACTGTCCTATCTAGTCTTGTGTTGTTTTGGGTTTTTATTTTTCATCTATAATATATATATTACAAATACTTTTGGGTTTAAGGGTGCAGACAATATAAGGTGGCGTCCTGCAGCACGTTTTCAGCCTGTTTTTGTTTTTATTTTCCAAAAACGATTTCGAATTCGCGTCCTGTAAACCGTTTTTCATTTTATTTTCAAAATACAAAAACAAAATGAAAAACAAAAGCAGTGTTAAAAGTGGAAGTTTTGAAAAACAAAAAAAAAATTGTTTTTGTTTTTGTTTTTGTTTTTGTTTTTCATTAAAGTGGGTCCCATATTATTAATTAAATGAGTCCCATGTCATTTTAAATTTTTTTTTTTCTTTTCTCTCACCCACCACCCACGACCTCATCTTCTTCTTCCTCAACTCATCTTCTTCTTCTTTCTTTCTTCTTCTTCCTTTCTTCATCCATGGCTCCCGCCACCCATCTTCTTCTTCTTTCTTTCTTCTTCTCCTTCTCCCCGCCGTCACCTTCTTCTTCTCCCCACCGTCATCTTCTTCTTCTTCCTCCTCCTCCCTTCTTCTTCTTCCTCCTCTGATTGCCGCAGCTAGCTGGTTTTCTTCTTCTTCCTCCTCCGATCGCCGCCGATCTCTGCCGATCTGGTCTTCTTCTTCTTCCTCTTCCTCTTCCCCTTCAACTGTTAAAATTTCTTAAACCCTAAATTAAATTAAAAAATGTTTTTTTGTTAATTATTTAATCATTTATTTATAATTGTTATAATATTAAAAAAAAAATTAAAAATTGATATTTCAATTTTCGAAAGTTTTGGTTATCCTACCGGACGCGTTTTTTCCGTTTTTATTTTCAAAATACGGATTCCAGCAAATGCTACCAGACGCGTATTCGAAATTCAAAAACACAACCAAAAACACTGTTTTCATTTTCATTTTTATTTTCGAAAAACAAAAACAAAAAACGGCTTACAGGACGGGCCCTAAGAATCCATAATCTCAATCGATGAGAGCCTACCCCATCTCTGTCTTACATCTAGAATTGTTAAGTCTAATGGTTTATATTTGATCCATTATTTGAGTCAAATCATAATCTTAAATGACAATTAATAAAAACAAAAATTTAGTGTAAAAACATGTTCGACAAAGATTGCATATGAACTTAATCAAATTCTTAGGGTTAAATTACTATATAAGTTCGGTACAGTTACAAGTTATATGAGTTATATAGTAAGCTAAATTCCAAATTTTATTGTCTAAATGGGTAAAAAAAAAAAAATTAATTTCTACTAGCTTTTTATCCAACTACAGTGACAAAAGTATATATTGATAATTGAAATATGCAATGGCACTGTGGCAGTAGATTTTTCTTGATGATTGGTGTTAGATTGGCATTATTAGATAATCGGTGGGTTTATTAATAGCACCACTCTTATTTTTAAGTAACTAACAAATAGACTTTTTTTTCTTAATTTCAAAACTTTTTGATTTTTTCATTTTTGACCAAATTGGTCTTCATAATTTTTAGGGATATTATTATTTTCGACCCTCACTTTTGAGGTATTAGTCATTTTGTACACTTTAGTTTGAATAATGGCCAAAATCCACCCTTTAATTTATGTTAATAGTCAAAATGCATCCTACCGTTATTATTCTGTTAAATTTTTTATTTTGCTGTTAAGTCAGTAAGGGTATAATGGTAAATGAAGTGGTAAAATAAATAATCATTATTAAATTAAATAAAAAACAATTAATTTAATATATAAAAAATCTCCACTCAATCTCTCTCTCACACCCGACCACCCACCAGGCCACCATCGATCTCCACCCTCTCCCTCTTTTTCTCTTATTCTCTCTCTCACAATCCATCGATCTCCCTCTCTTTTTTTCTTTGATTTTTCACTCTTTGGAAATCAATCTCTCTCTCACTCAATCTAATCTCTCTCAAACATTCAATCATCTTCCCCACCATCATCTCCACCCATTCAATCATCTTCCACACCATCCCTCTCTCGGTTTCCTCCGAGTCGAGATCGGCACTCGATCTCCTACTTCACGCCGCTCGATCTCCTCTCACTGCCGAGTCCCTTCTCTTTATCTTCCCCCTTCTTCTTCTTCCCATTTCTCTTCATGTGGTAGTGGTGATTGTGGTGAATGAGTTTCTTTTTGGGTTTGGGTTTGGGTTTAGGGCAGTCACCGGCAATTGGAGAGTTGATCTCCTTCGTTGAGAAGAGATCAGTTGATGGGGGGTGGTTGGGTGCTTTCGGTTGTTGGATTTACTAGTTAGATTTGAGTGTTGAATTTTTTTGGTTTTACTTTTAATTTGATTTTGCTATAAAAAAAAAAAAAAACAGGCGGTTCCTTTGATTTTGGTTTTAATTAGTTTGACATTTTTTTTCAACTACTTAGAATCTATTGTTGAATGGAGTTGCAGGTTGGGAATTGGATGGATTTGATTTCGTTTTTTTTTTTTTTTTTTTTCTGGTGGGGTGTCAGTTTCTGGGTTTCTATTTCTTGTTGGTGTAACGGTGATGGTGTTGGTGTTGTTGTTTTTCTGGTTGGTGTTGGTCTTGATCTATGGGAGCTAAGTTGGGTGATAACTGATGAGGTTTCTGGGTTTTTGGGTTTCATGATGAAGATGAAGAAGTTGAAATTTTTTTTTGCTTGGTTATCTCCACCGTCCATCTCTGATATCGATGGTAGAGATTGAATTTGTTGATGCTGTTGAATTTTTTTTTTTAAAAAAAAAAAACTAAGCAAAATTAAAAACTAAAAAAGAGAGGTAGACGGGTATAATAGTATTTTTGATAAAAAGTTAATAGAAGTTAACGGAAGGTGGAAAATGGCCATTACACAAACTAGGGGTGGAAAATGGCCAATACCTCATTAGTGAGAGTGGAAAATAATAATATCCCAATTTTTTATAGGCTAATTGATACTGATACCCCCTGAACTATGTCTGAATTTGCACCTTACCCTGATCTCTCATAAATTGTCAATAAGTGACAGAATTTGCTCCCTCACAGGAGGTAAAAAACCCAAGTGTTTGCCAAAAAAAAAAAAAAGAATTCAGGGGGTTTAGTGACGAAAAAAAAAAAAGTATAAGGGACATAGTGCATATTTTGTAAGAGTTTAGGGGGCATCAATGTCAATTAGCCTTTTTTGTAAGTACCAAATACGTCACTAAATTTTTAGAAGTGATCAAATTGGTCCCACTCACGATGAAAATTAACGTTTGACTTTAACGGAATCTGTAAAAGTATACTAGTACCTCTGATTTGTCTTATTTGAGTAAAATTGATTAAAATGATATTAATATTTTCTTTAAAAAAAACTTAGATTAATAGTTTTACAATTTAGTACTTACGAAAAAACATGGGGACTGGTTTGGTTAAAAACGAAAAAGTAGCAAATTACTTAGAATTAAGAAATAAATACGGTACTTATTTAGTAATTGACCAAAACAATTGAAAAGACAGAAACGGCACCGTTTTATTTCCACTATAAGTCTAACTCGAGTCGGGTCGGGTTATTTCCACATTATTACATCGGTCAATAGAGGTCTCTGGTTGTGTTTCGTGTCCTGTATCCACTGAATCTTCCCCGGAAAGCAAGGCTCGATAGGTACGTTCCCCGACCCCTCACTGTAAATCTGATCTTCTGCTAATCTTTTGATTTCATGTCTACTGGTATTTTAATTAGATCTACGAATGATCTACTTTTTTTATTTATTTATAAATTTTAAATAATGTAAACGATCTGAAATCAGTTACTCATCTGGGATTTCTAGGATAAATCTGTGGTTACGTTGTTAGATAGATTGCTTAGGCTTGGTGCGAGATGTTGAATTTACAATCAATTTCACCTGCTTGTTAATCAAATTTGATCTAAATTTTATGGTTTGTGCCCCATAACGATTGAGATCTCTAAAGATGTTTATTTGTGTATGCACGATTGTTTAAATTATGGTGTAATTTTAAGTGTGTGATATATCTCTACACAAAATATTAATAAAAAATAAAAAATAAAACTGATTTTTTAGGGAATTTAAATATTTGTATTTTGTTTTTTTGTTTTTTTATTCTCATTTTTAGGATGTCTATGTGGTAGACTATGTGACTGAGTTGTTGTTGTTGTCTTCAATTTTGTTCTTAAAGGTAGGAAAGAATGGCATCAAATAGGGGTCATGGTGGAATTCAGCAGTTACTGGCTGCGGAGCAAGAAGCTCAACTCATTGTCAATGCTGCCAGAAATGGTAATTCATAATTGTGCTTTAAAAAAAAAAAAAAAAAAAGAGTTGTGGAATACATCATACGTGTACTGTGTACAACTATACATTTTGAGTTGTTGAAGCGATCTATACGCTGCTAAACTTTTCTGTCTATGCAAACCATGCCCAGAATTGATGTAATTTATAGGTTTTTGTGTTATGATTGCAAGTTTTGCTACATGCTTCTATGGAACTCCTAGCTGCGCTTGTGTCTGCGCTTTACAAATCCATTGTTCTAGAAATTGTTTTTCTTTTGGTTATTATAACTTTATACCTAATCTTGAGAGCTGTCTTTCTTCTCATCCTTTTGGTGTCTTGATTTTCTGCTTTTCAGAGAAATTGATTCGGCTGAAGCAAGCCAAAGAAGAGGCAGAAAAGGAGATTGCTGCATATCGAGCTCAAATGGAGCGTGAATTCCAGAGGAAAGTTGCGGAGGTAAGTTATATAATGTTGCAACCTATTCATAAGAATAGGAGGGGGTAAAAATTTATGATTCTTGTATTCTCATTGATTTTCATTGTCAAATTTGGTTTAATGGATGCCTTTGAGATGAGATCCCTGGCAAGGAATGCATCTTTATTAGAATAAAACCGTTCGTCAGTCTTGTTGCTGCTGTAATACAAATATACAATTATAATTTCCTTATAAACGTGTTAAACCTGTTCTGTTCATGTCGTTTTCTTCTCATCAACAGAGCAGTGGAGATTCTGGTGCTAATGTGAAGAGGCTTGAAAAAGAAACAGATGCAAGGATTCTTCATCTGAAAGCAGAGTCCGAAAAAATATCAGACGGTGTTGTCCAAATGCTCCTGAAGCACGTGACAAGTGTGAAGAATTAAAGCTCCTTGATGATCTTATTGCTTTGCTCCTGCAAACACATAAATATGTGCTATTTTTTTTTTATGCCCGGTTTGTTGTGCACCTTTGACTACCTCCGTGCTGTCGATATCATCTGTGTATTTGTTGTTTGTTAAATCTTAAACTGTACTTTGTCAAACTGTTCTCATTGCACTTAATAATATGCTCATTGTTAGAATAAATAATCCCATAATTTGTTTATACAATTCTTTTGCCAAGTACAGATGACCCTATTGTTTGTGTTTTCCTTTTCTTCTTCTTCAGTTTTGTTTAGTTGAACCTAGTTGGTGACAAAGAGCTCTTGTTTTCCATTGCACATTTTACAGATATGATCTGCCAAGTCTTAGATCCTTCCACTTTTTGCTTGTATGTCATTGTATGGATGGATGGATATATACGTTCATAAAAGAATGTCAGATGTTGAATTCCGTGCTTCTTTTTTTCTTTTTTTTCCTTTACAGGATTTTAGATTGTCGCATTTGACAATCAGTTTTGTAGCGTTACAAAATTGATTGTCAGATACGACAATTTTATATCCCACACTAGTTCATTTATAGCACCTAGCTTCACCTACCATCCAATTAAACTCTCCAAATCTCAGAAATCATTTGTGAAATAAGGAAAGATAAATAATATGATTCCTTAATACCACATGTGGTGGCAACGACGACTACTCAATAATTTGTTAAGTGTTTTATGATAACATTTAGTAAATAATCTACGTCGATATATCAAAATTACATTTTCCACACACAACTTGGAATGCTTCTGAATATAATTTATCGGTATAGGTTAATTTGATGAAGCTTTCAAACATGACCTGTGGCTGTGGCATCTTTGTGAGAAATCTCTGGTGTACTGCCAACAAACCTCTATGCTTTTAATCTTCTTCAATGTGCTCAACCTCTTGTTCTCTGCAAATTAGTCGCCACAGGAAAACAGCATCATAATATTGTACGGAGTAAATTACCTTTCCTTCAAGATTTGTTTCGTGACTAAAGAGTCAGAAAACAAATAGAAACTTTAAGAAGATTGGATCCATTTTTGGGCCCATAAAGTCTTTGGCCCAGTGAACCCTCTGTCAACATTTTAACTCATTTTGGGTCAATAAGTTTCTCGCTCCACTAGCAAGTGAGGTTCAGACAAGTTTGGATCAACAAGTTTTTCACTCCGCTATATAAGTGTTGGTTTCTCTTAACTTAGAGCATCTAACCTGATACACCAAATATTACACCAATTTGTCATAAAAAGAGCATCTTTCTTACACTAATTTTTTTTTCACTCCAATGTATCCGTACCAAATTTTACATTAAAAGAGCATCTTTAAAGGATATTCTTCCAATAAATATTATACAATACCAATTAATTTATATTAGTTAACTTATACAATATTCAATAATTTTATTGACATAAAATATATATCAAAGTGGGTATCATTTTAAAGATCTCAAATAGATCTTTCAAACGGTATATTTTTTTGGGAATACATATTGTTATAATTAAGTATGAAATGGTTAAATTAGTAATTTTAACAAAAATTAAAAGCTAATGTGACATTTAACCAGAAAAAAAATAAAAAAAAATTAAAAAAAAATCCTTGGTGTAGGTACGGTTCACACTAGGTTTAGTGAACACCGTAGCTCCACCAAATCTAATTGGTACAATTGGTGTGTTGGTTGGAGGAGATTATTTGATGTGTTTGGTGTGTTTGGTATAGATGGTGTGTTGGTTAGAGATACTCTTAGTAATCGTATTTGGGGACATGAGTGGATGACGTTTGCGTAAAGCCCATGATCCAAAGCAAGTTCTTAAGGGTGAAAGATGCATCCGTGAAGCACCGAAACCCAAAGCATACAATATTTGGTATGCCGTAATGTTAGTTTATTGAGGATTTGAGGGACGCCAAATACACATTAGCTATTTTTAAGTACACCAAGAGTCAAATCCCCCGAATATGAGGGATACAACAAAAAATATTATTAACAATATGAGAAAGGAAAAACGCACCATAATACAGTATATAAGCATCAATTGTTGACTATCGTACACAACAATAAACTGATGAACTTGGATCCTCTGTTGATCTAATCTTTTTCTTGACTTTACCTAATCTCATGACATTGGTTTCCACAACCACTTTATCAACAACCAATTACATACTCTAAAAAAAAAATTAAAAAAAAAATCAGGAAAAAGATCAGATCAGCAAAAGATCTAAATCCTAAACTGACTTCAGTTTTCAGAGATTCCGATTCTCACTTTTCATCTTTTGATCCAAATTCACCTGAGTTTTCTTTATATAAAATATATCTGATAAACTCAACTTGATTATAAACAATGATTATGAGCAAGATTTGGGATCCTGATTTGAGATTTGGCAATAATTATGTAATTGTAGGTTTACAAGCAGACAAAATGTGAAGATTGTGTTAGGAGGTACAATCTAGAGCGATTTCCGTTCATATCTGCGTCCACGACAGTCCACATGAAGCCTCACCATCCAACCAAACAAGTGGGTCCAATTTCACAAACCAATTCCGCAATTCGGTCCATCAACCCAACTTCATCATTCTATTCCAACTTCTATTTTCCCCTCTCATTTCTCAATCCCCTTAATCCCCTAAATTTATTACTTTATTTATTTATTTATTTAAATTATTAATAATATTTTCACCATTTTTATTTATTTTAAGTATTACAATTAACAACGGATCCCAAAATCAGATAATAAGGGAAAATGTTTATTGAAAGAAAACTGTACTAGCATTGTCCATTTATATTAAAAGATGATGTATATATATTTTTTATTTTAGCCCCGTTAAAACCTTTTATTTAAATATAATAACTTTCCGGATAATTTTTTTAAACTCCACCCCGATCAACCAACTCAAGTAAATTGACATTGACAAAAACATTGAAACCACCGAATAATAACATCCAGAATCCTGAAATAAATTTATCCAAAGAAAAAATTGTAAAAAAGCTGCCTCCCCATATCCCCCATATGATTATTATCCATTGAACTTTAATAACCGGACAGTACACAGTATATTGAAATTTGAAAATTGTCAGTAGATACGAGAGATCTATCAAAATTCAAAAAGGTCCCACAAAATGAATGAGATTGGATTCTTGTAAGATCAAAGACATGTTCGAGTGTTGATGTTGTTAAGGGTAAAGTTAGGGTTTTGATGTGTTTGACCAGAGAACAGTGTAAGATATGTAAGAAGAAGCAGTGTTGTAGAGCGAAGACATGCACAAGACAGGTTGACCATTACCATTTACAATTTGCCATTTTTAATTTAATGGAGACCAGCTGACAGCTGACCAAGCAACCACGTGATGTGATCGGCGGTTGAGAATTTCTAGGACGTCCTTTGGCTGCATGTGCACCAGCAACCCACACTGTATTAGACCCACCATGTATGGGGATTTTTTGTTAACAAAATTAATTGATTAATTAATTAATTAATTAATTAATTGGTCCTTGTAATGTACTTTGAAATTATTTACTTGTAATATTTCCAGATTTGATCTCTCCCGTGCCTGAATAATTACAATATGTTTGTAGCTGTCTCGTGGAGAGAGTTGCCAGCTACTCTACTTTTTAAAATTCCAATTTTGTCTCCACTTAACTAGTTTCATAATGCATTTTCAGATATAGATATCTCTCGAATAATTAGAGTGAGTTAAATGCATTTAATCGAGTTATGTTATGTCAAAATCAAATTGATAAATCAACAGAATTTTCGTAGGTTTGCTTTTCATATAGATCGATATAGTAAATATTAGTGAAGTTTGATTTGATTGTCATAAATTAACTGAACCTCGTTATTGTTGTTGTTGTCGTCGTCGTTTTTTCCCCTCTCGATATGTGTATGTTTTTACGTGATAAACAATGTTTACTTTTCAATTTAGTTATCATCATATATTGATATCATGAATCATGGAGGCAAATCATTTGAAAAATAATTACAGTTGTTGAATATAGTAATATGAGTGAACTTTGATTGTCATAAATGAACAGAATTTCCTATATTTTACCTATTTTTTCGATACTTTTATATTTAAAAAAAATCGTTAAAAATAATTTATCATCCATAAAAAAATTTAGATCAAAATTCATTCAAATCGATATGATTTATGGGTCGTTCTTATCGAAATTAAAATAAGATATCATTTATAAGAGACTCACTATATATATATATAATTTTTCTATTGTCAGTTCGTCCTGATATAAAATAAATCAGGTTAAAGAATGTGAATCATTATATTTACATACTTTGATTTAAAGTGCATATATTTGTCAAAACTTCTCAAAAATATATGATTCACATCCTTTATCCTGATATATTTTATATCAAAACGAACTAACACTAGAAAAACTATATATATATATTTATGTGTGTGTTAACTCTGAAATTGTAAATGAATATGGAGGAATGAGTTATAAATATGGATGGAGGATGGATTAAGAAAGATAGATGCATGAATATGCATGGCAATTGGCAAGTGGGTCACAATCTATCTATCAATGCAAGTCACGACAATGTTTACACTTTACATAAACTCTAATATATCCCACCTGTACACACTAGGCACTACCCTTTTTTTTTTTATTATTTTTTTTTTTAATGGAATTATTTATCATCTGGTGCCTTGTCTTTTCACTGTTTTTTTTTAGGTAATTATTAAACTAAATTAATCAACTCAACGTTGTAATTCTAACTTGAACATTCAAAATCGCTGCATCTACTACTTTGATTTAAAAATAATTTCATTGTTAAATATTTGAACTTGCTTTCATTTTGCTAAATTGTAAAGAAATTAACACTCATTTTTCAAGAGTTTTAGAGATTATTTTGCTTTTAAACTTCTTTGTTATTGATTTGCACCTTAAAATTATTTGATTTCATACTAAAAATATATCTTTGAAGTTGAAAACTTTTTTATTTTTTATTTTTTATTTTTTACCGTGATTTCTTTCTTTTAACCTCAAACTATTTTCTTTAGACATTATCTGTTTTCATGATCGATAAAACACTTTCAAAAAGCCTTTGTGAGAGGTAAATAATGTCGGATTTGAGCCTATAATATATAGTAAGAATCATCTCGACGAGGATAACGAATTTAATCCTAACACACTCAAATTCAATGTTTCTAGCCTCCATTATGACCTTTTTTTAAAAATATTTTTGTTGTTATTGGTGTTCGTCAATGTCAGAATCTTTTTCACTCTCGCCGGAGCTAACTTTTAACTTTTTATTTCTCACCTTTGAATTTTTTGGGTGTCGGTTGAGGGAATTTAACTAGGGTATTTTTTTTTTCAAAGTGGTAACAATAACATGGACCCTCCAATTGGAGCCTCAACCACCATAATTCAATACCCCTAGCACCCATGCATATATTTACATATATTATTTGTTTCTCCTTGGCTATCAAGTGAGGGTGATCTCTCCCTTTTAGTGGGAGCAGTTGTTCCGGATTGTGATAATAGAGTCCAATTCTCACAGGGTCCCGGCAGTTGTTGTAATTTAAATAAATAATAAAAATAAATTAATTAATTAATTAAAAAATAAATAAAAAGAAAAAAAAGACCAACAAATGATAACTCTCATAATAACAATAATAATAATAATGGTGCAAGTTTCATTTCCAAGTATGAAAAGCTGATTGAGTTCGCGGTAACTAGTGAAGTAGATTATGAAATTCTAATGGGAACTGTAAAAATGGCGACACCCACGTTCTTCCATCGTCACCACCAACAACAAACTCACCAATTATACAACACTCTTCCTCCACCTCCTTATCTCACTGGTCCGTGTCTCTCTTGATCCACTACCAGACCTATCATCACAACCATGCACTTCCTCACTTCCTCACTTCTCTTCTCTCTTCTCCTCATACTTTCTCCATCTGCCGTATCCGGGTTCGGCTCAATGGGTCCCATCTCCGCCTCGTTTGGCCTCAACAGCTTCTTCTGTGCCATCGACGCCGGCGGCAAACAGGATGTTGTTTGCTGGGCAAAGAACACCTCCTCAATATCCTCGCCTTCTTCATCTTCAAACTCTGCTTATTTTAGTAGCATTCCCGCAATGGCAGCTCTATGTGGCGGCGATGGCTTTCTCTGCGGCATTTTAGCAAACACTTCACAACCATTCTGTTGGGCCTCTAACGGTTCAGGTACAGATCTCGTACCTTCTGTACTTAAATCAACAGCTTACTCACACATCGCTGCTGGCAAGAATCACGTGTGTGCTATAAGAGGGTCTTATTATTCTGGTCACGATTCCGGTACTGTTGATTGTTGGGAAATTGTGAGCAGTGGTAATAACTCTTTAAAGTCTGTACAAAGTAGTGTTTTTTATGATGAGAATGTCAGTAATCATGTATTTGAAAATGTTGTTTCTGGTGAGGGTTTTAGTTGTGGTGGGATTAGAGAAGGTGGTGTTGTTTGTTGGGGACCAGAATCCGTTAGTGTTGGAGTCTTTAATGTAACTGACAGTTTCAAAGTCTTAGCTTCAGGAAGAGGTTCTCTTTGTGGGATTTTAGAAGTATCTGGTGAGGTTAGATGTTGGGGGAAGAATGATTCAATTCCAATTCCTCCGGCAGGGATCCGATTCGTGTCCTTATCTGCTGGTGCTAATCATTTTTGTGGTATTAGGGAAGATAATCATGGGGCTGAGTGTTGGGGAAGCTATAATTTTTCGTCTGTACCGAAAAGTTCTGGGTTTGTAGCTATTGCTTCCTCTGATTTTACTACATGTGGCATTAGGGAAAATGATTTGGTTCTTGATTGCTGGTTGGCTAATGCCTCTTCACGGCCTGATTATGATCCCCCACTTGAGTTGTTCAGTCCCGGACTTTGTAGTCCCGGTCCTTGTAGAGTTGGCGAGTTTGCCTTCAATGCGAGTATTCTCAACGAACCTGATTTGCCTAGCTTGTGTGTTAGGAAGGATCTAAAGATATGTTCTCCTTGTGGTTCAAATTGTTCTGCAGGATTCTTCTTGTCTAGTCCATGTACCCAAAATGCTGATAGGGTGTGCACGGCTTGCTCTCTTTGCCAGAATAGTTCTTGTCGGGAGGTTTGTGGGCTCAAATCATATCCAGAGAAGCATTGGCATAAGCTTAGTAAATTAGTGATCATAATTGGTTGTTCTGCCTCAGGTTTCATATTGATAATAATTAGCTGGTGTATTCTTCCACGTTTGTTTACCACTAGAAAAGAAGAAGGGACAAAAAAACAATTCAAATCTTGCATAGGTAAACCAGAGTTGGACACTGATGTCACTGCTGATTCATTCCTTCCTTCTGTAGCTTCCTGCCCCGGTATGGCTCAAGTTTTCCGACTCTCAGAGCTAAAAGATGCAACCAATGGATTCAAAGAGTTCAATGAGCTTGGCAGGGGAAGCTATGGTTTTGTTTACAAAGCTGTCCTACCAGATGGGCGGCAAGTTGCAGTCAAGAGGGCAAATGCTGCCACCATAATCCACAGTAATATCCGGGAATTTGAAATGGAGTTGGAAATACTTTGCAACATCCGGCATAGCAATATTGTGAACTTGCTAGGTTACTGCTTAGAAATGGGGGAGAGGCTTCTTGTTTACGAGTATATGCCCCATGGAACCCTTCATGATCACCTCCATAGTGGACTTTCTCCTCTGAACTGGAGCCTCAGGTTAAAAATCGCAATGCAGGCTGCTAAAGGGCTCAAGTACCTCCACAAGGAAGTCATTCCCCCAGTTGTTCATCGGGATGTCAAGACTTCAAACATCCTCTTGGATTCTGATTGGGGAGCTCGAATTGCAGATTTCGGTCTTCTCACATCGAATGACAAGGATCATATTGTAGAAATGAAGAGTGATGTGTACAACTTTGGGATTGGACTATTGGAGATTCTAAGTGGAAGAAAAGCGTTTGATAGAGAATATACACCTCCCAGTATAGTTGATTGGGCAGTGCCCTTGATCAAACAAGGCAAGGCAGCTGCCATAATTGACCGGAATGTGGTTCTGCCTAGAAACGTTGAGCCTCTGCTTAAACTTGCTGATATAGCAGAATTGGCAATAAGGGAAAATCCTAGTGAGCGTCCTACTATGTCAGTGGTGGCGACTTGGTTGGAGCAAATTGTGAAGGATGGTTTGATCTTCTAGTCTTCAACTTGATCTCATTTTTTTTAATTTTTTTAATTTTGAGCAAATTCAAATTGGTAGATACATAACCAGCAGTGAGTAATGCTATTTGGAAACTGTACATTTGTTACGAGCTTCTTGTACATGGCGATGCATACCCGTGCCTGCTTCTTTCAATCTCCAACAAGTGAAGGAGGTGTAATTTTTGAACATTCTAAATTTTTTCATTTTCTGGAAATCAATACAATGATTTTGGCTTTCATATGTAACAGTGGACATCAATGCTTCCTGTTATATTGGAAATAAACAATGTGCTACAAATGTTGTCAAGATGTAAATCCTTTTGTTCCATGCCTATAGAGTTGTTTGATTATTTTCTTCCGTTCGTGTGTTATTTATACATTCGTTTCCTATTCATCGAGTTGTTGATGTTACGTTTTTCATACCTAACGTATTTGGTATATATACTGGTGGATAGCTTGACATCTATTGATATTTAAATATTTGTCTCTTGCCTTTTTTTTTTTTTTTATGTTTTCAATATATTCACATAATCTATGATTTCACATATGGGTTTTCTAATCTCTGGTTTCACATGCGAGTTATGTTGAATTGAAGATGTCGTCCAACTTCTTAATGGGAAAATGACAAGTCATTCATGGTCATTGACTGCAGGTGACAAAGACACAAAGTTGTCCATTTATATGCAACCTCTTGCATTGTTACATTATTATTATTTTGAAAGATTTGCATAGTTACTTTATTAAGAAGTTACAAAATATTGCATTTATTTCCTTTTCTTTTAATAAATTGGATTCATTATATATAAAATTCGACTCAAATTATTCAGGAGTCATACACCGAACAAAATCATTTTTTAGCACCGACTTTACACTAAACCAACTTCATCTTGTATTCAGGGATTTGTTAACTACATTGGTCGTGCCTCCTTGCAAAAGATGTAACAGCTGAAAAACGATTTTTGTTGTGGATTTCTCCTGGAAAAATTCCCTGGCAATGCAGAATTCAACAACACATTTCCAGAACAGTCATGTTCAATTTCTGGATTCTCTGTCGATCATTTGAGAGAAATCAACCTGCAGAAGTGTAGAAAGCTAATTCAAAAAAGCTTGATCTTTTTACAGAAAATCAAAAGAGACCATGGTATGGAGAGAGAGAATCAAAGAACAGAATCTAGGCGCAGGAAATGGTGGTCAGGCAAGTCCAAACACAAAAAGTGATGGAAACCCTTGTGAATTCTGAATTCTGAATTCTGACAAAAAGTGGATTCCCAATGTTTGGTGTTCCTTCCAGGCTTCATTTATGCTATGTAAATAATAATAATAATAATAATCACCAATTTCAACCACAAGTTGGGCATCTTTTTTCATTTTGAGTCATTTTTTCTTGTAATTATAGAATGGAAACACTCCATCTGCATATTGCAGCTTTTCTTTTCTTTTCTTTTTTTCTACTTGACTTTGAATTATTGGTAACACCAATCTGCTCCTATCATACATTTATTCCCATCACACCAGGAATTTTCCCTTCTTCTTCTCTTTCTCTCAAAAATAAAACTTTCACAAGTATTTTTTGACTAAAAAAGAAGAGAAAATATCACTGCTTATTATCCTATATTTAAAGTGAAGTCAAATATTACTTTATGATAAAAATATTTGGAGGCCTACTTTCCCTAAAAAGTACACTTCAACTTGCTTTCTACAAAATTACATATCAAACCCTTTTCCAATAAGTAATTAAATATTTGTTATCAAAAAGATCTATATACCTATGATTCTCTCTACGAAGATGTTTCAAGTTTTATCATACACATTTATTGGTCAACGTAAGATGTGTCTATAGTTTTTGATCTTGACAAGTCTCGACAAATCTTTAACATAATCGGTTAAACAAAAATCCATATGCTTAAGAAACAGTATCATCTGCTGATTTGAATTCTTTAATAGCTTTTAAGGCTTTATTAGTAACAAATCGGTAGAATTTATTTTCTTTACATTTTTTATTTGTATTTTTCACACCCAATACCCAGATTAGAAATGAATTCAAATCAGATGTCATAACAGTTATAGAGCCATTTTAGCCAATACAAAAGAATATTTTTAGCTGTCATCAGAGTTTGAAGAAGATGATAATTGGTACTTGGAGAGGAGAGGAGAGGAGAGGAGAGCAGATGATCAGATGAGAACATTGGGAGAGGAGAGGAATTTAGAGAGTGGGAAAAAAATTGTGAAAAAGAGACAGGGAAAAGATGTTGTTGTTTCAAGTAATGCAGGTGTGGAGACATGAGAATCCAAAATGATCCAAACACTCCAAGACAAATCGGTTTCTGAAGAACAAAAGAATCTTTGCTTTTTGCTCCAGAAAAAAAAAAAAAAACTGCTACACTCATCTTTTTATTAAAACTAGAGCTCCCTTCTCACAACTCGCTTGCATATATATTTTATAATCACGCACACAACAGCAGCAGCAACAACACTCTACAATCTTCACTAAATTGAGAGACAAAAACATTTGTTATCGACATGGAAGGCTAGCAAGCTGATGGTGATCATCACTCTGGTTATTTGCATATTTATTACATTTTAATGCATGTTTGTGTGTGTGTGTATATACAAGTAGATGGTATGCCTGGCTCCCTGTATGCTGTTTGCAGAGCCCATCAAAACATCGGTGGTCTTTGTGGATAGCGTGCGAGGAGCCATGCATGCTTGCTGATGATTTCCTGTCATTAATTGGCATCTATGCTTAATTTTTGATCCTTTTTCTTCTTATTTCACCACCTTATATGAATGTTTTCTCTCATGTCTTGATTGTTCTTGATTGTTCTTGATCACTAGAAGATTTAACAAAAATCTTTACAAGATTTCAGATAATGCTCAGGAATCAGGATTCTTCCAATGCCGCGCTCTGTCTGAAGTTCTACTCCATGGTCACACTGGACTTACACTTCCTTGGCATCATAATACTTGTCAATCCTATCACAATCTCACTATGGTCTTGCCCAAGTTCAGGTTTGTATTTTGTTGCAAATTTAGCTATTTTTTTTCTTCAATTGGAGCATCATTTTCTCCAGTCATGGAACTTCTGATGTATCAAAGTTTGTCATATACATAGCAAAATGATGTCTTTCCCTTTCACTGCTCACTAGACATTATAGTAACAGACAAACGATACGAGAAGTTCGGAAAGTATACGGCGATTATACATATGCAGATATTACTTTTTTTTTCTGGTACTATATAGATTATAGCTCAAGTCTGAAATGTAATTTCTGCACAATACAAAGTTATTCTCACTTTTGAAACAATGACATCTTTGAATGAATTTTTTTACAAACTGCATCTATGACTATGACTCTTCTTCTTCCTCTTCTTCTCCTCTGTGTATATACAAAGAAGGACTACTACTCCTATGTGAACACATGTATCCATGTAAATGGAAAGAAAAAAAAAACTACTTAATAGAAAGAAGTAGTGGTCCCTGATGAGGAGGAGATGCTCTGTGACAGCATTTGCTGCGCCAATTTGATATCCATAAGGTCAGCAACAAATCCTGGCTGTGAAATGTGAACATCCCGGATGTCGATTTCACCAGTCAACATCTTCACGGCTGTTGACATTATTGGCCGTAGCTTTACATTTTCTTGCACACAAAGCAGGCCCACTTTCAAGAATTGAACTGCTTCTGCTTCTGGATAGTTCACATCTAGCTCAGGATCGACTAATCTTACCAGGTTGTTATCGTTATAGACTTGCCAAGCCTGCTCGATCGAAAAACGCTAAATTTCATTACAAATCAACTTAAGAAAACAAAAAAATTTAGAAGATTCAACATTGATATTTTACCTTCTGTACAAGGTAATGTTCTCCTTGCTCTAAATCAAAAACAACAAATGGCCTGCCACTGATGATTTCAAGTAGTAGTACTCCAAAGCTGTAAATGTCTGATTTCCTCGTCAAATGTCCAGTAATGGCATATTCTGGAGCAAGATAGCCTCTTTAGCGAAAAAAACTTCATTAGGCAACGTTTCCAAAATGGGAAATGAGACACATCTGAAAACAAAAATTTGTAGTTCACTTACAATGTACCGGCCACTCGTGTACTAATGTGAGACCTATTATCTCTTAATAACCTTGAAAGGCCAAAATCAGCAACCTTTGGTGAGAGATTTTGATCAAGAAGTATATTGCTAGCTTTGATATCTCTATGTAAAATGTGAGGCTCAACCTCCTCATGAAGATAGGCCAGTCCGCGCGCAACTCCTACCGATATATCCCTCCTTGTTTCCCAGCTAAATTTCAATCTATTCTGCTCTTTACCTATTGTTAATTGATTCAATATCTATCATTTTGTTCAATTGGGTCTATCTATCTGTAAATCATAAACTAGCAAGTACATTTAACAATGAAAATAAATTTATAAATTACCAAGTAATCTGTGAGCGAGACTGTTATTCTCCATGTAATCACAGACCAGATATCTGTTGGCTCCTTCGATGCAACACCCGTGAAGGGTTACAAGATTCTCGTGTTTGATGTTTGATAGTGCAGATAGCTCTGAAACAAATTCTCTCTCTCCTCTCATGGATTCAAGTTCAATTGAAAGCACTTTTACAGCTACAATCGTGCCATCTCGAAGCCGACCCTTTATATTATTCAATATCAGCAGCTTAATTAATTGATTACTATCTCGTATACAAAAACCCAACAACAGAGAATTCATGAAAGAAAAGTAAAACCTTGTAAACAGAACCGGAAGCGCCTGCTCCGATCTTGTTCGAGGCAGAGAATCCATGAGTAGCAGTTTTCAGCTCATTGTAAGTGAACACACGAAAATTTTGATCATTTTGCTCACCTGGTTTTGTGGGCATTTACAGAAAAAACAATCAAGAACTCAGATTCAATCAAGAAACAGAGAAAAGAAATTTAATTTCCACGAAAATTACCTTGCCTGCTTGTTGTGTCTATGGTGATTTCTGATGCAGAGATGGAGCAACTTGAGCAACAAAAAGGGAACTTCATATTCGAACCAAGTTAGTTTTGGTGGAAATTAATCTTAAAATTTTGAACCTATCGAAAAACATAGTAATGATTATTAAAGTGGAAATAAATAAGATGGAACATTAGACGATAAAATAAGAACGCGGGCACACGGCAGGTTGATGTTTGACTCCTGCCTTTGAATTCTACTCGTTCTGGATTTTAAATATTCATGTTATGGTTGGACATGACTCTTCTTCCCCGTACCTACTTCTTCTTCATTATTTTCTCCGACCGACAACAAAGACAAACTGTCTTTAACTCAAATCGATCCATTAGTATAAACTCAATCAAGAAAGTTTACATAGTTTGATTTTGCTATGGTTTCATGAGAGATTAATATCATGTTAACATGTTACCATTAGACTCAACAATCAATAGAATGCAACCACCACTTGTTTTTATTTAATGGATAAATGTGGATATATATTTATAAACAGATTTTCTATTATCAGTTCGTCATAACAATAAATATATCATGATGAAGAATGTGAACCACTAGATATACATACTTTGACTCAAAGTGTATATACTTGTCAAAACTTTTCCATAATCTATGATCTACATTCTTCAAGTCAGGACGAACTGACACTAGAAAGATTGTATTTATAAATATCAGGATTTGAATTGAGGAAATTCATTTTTAAAGTCTCCAACTCTCAAAGACCCTTGGTATATCATGTTTATATATATATATATAATATTACGTAAATTTGGATGTTTGTTTTTTTTGGAAAGGGATACTTGAACCCACAACCTCGTTTCGTTGGGGTATATCATGCTAGTGGTTAAGTTTGAGACTTACTTTGTTTTCTATAGTTTTATTGACTTGGGTGAGAAAGCTGGTCAAACATAGTAATTAGCACCTAAAAGCCTTTGTGGTCCATAGATTTCGAAATCCAAAAGTATTTTAGATTAACTTAAAACTTTAATTAATAGTGAAGCCCATTTTGTTTTGATAAAATAATAATAATAATAAAAAATAAATAAATAAATAAATAAATAAAATTTGGTACATACATGGGGAGAAAAATTTGCATCAGTAATGACAAATTAGCCGCCCGAAATAATATGTAATAATTTAATCTCTCTAGAGTCTGGACTGAGTCCAGTCTATAATTTCAAGAAGAGTCAAAAGGCTTTAAATAAATAAATAAATAAATAAATATTCGTGTATAAAAAGAAAATTAAATTTGAAGATCAATTCCATCCAAGTTATGACAAAAAAAATTGAATAAGATAAATGTAGCAAATTGTCGAGTTGAATTTATCAAAGTCACCAGCCAAAAAATGAAAATATAGAACATATATTTCCATTTTTTTGGTTGTATTACTTGTCATCGTCGATTTCAATCCCAAACCGCACGGTTGGTCATCCTCGGTCAACTATTAACTGGGTCAATTTCTTAAGCACTTTCATTGAAATTTATGTACATTGATTCCATTAATTATATTAGCGGGAATTATGGTTTAGTCCTTATATTTTAAAAATGAAAATATAGAACATATATTTCCATTTTTTTATTTGTGTTACTTGTGATCTTTGATTTCAATCCCAGGCCACATGGTTGGTCATCCTCGGTTAACCACTAACTGGGTCAATTTCTCAAGCATTTTCATTGAAATTTACATACATTGATTCCATTAATTATATTAGTGGGAATTATGGTTTGGTCCTTATAATTTAAAAAACCAAAATATAGAACTTATATTTCCATTTTATTTTTTTTTGTTTGTGCTACTTGCCATCTTCGATTTCAATCCCAAGCTGCACGGTTGGTCATCCTCGATTAACCATTAACTGGGTCAATTTCTCAAGTGCTTTCATTAAAATTTACATACATTGATTCCATTAATCATATTAGCAGGAATTATGGTTTGATCCTTATATTCTAAGAAAACGTTGCTTTATTTTATTTTGCTAATATACCATTTGCGGTAGGACGACGTTATTTACCACCATGTCAATGTAATTAGAAGAGAAACATGTATAATTATGAATTATGAATTATGAATATAAGTGGAAAGAAAAGTAGGAAACAACGGCTTTTGTCAGGCTTTTGCAAAACCTGACAATAGGGTGGGAATTGGGCTGGGTTAGGTTGGTTAAGGCCCATCAACCGCAGTGGGGCAGCCCTTGAAATTCTCCTGGGCCTTAAACCTTGACATGAGAAAACAACTTTGGCTACCTTTCATCTAAAATTTGTACAGAAAAAGTGACGGTATTTGCATCCTTCAAAAACTGCATTTATAGTATATTTTTTGAAATCCAATATTATCATTTAATAAAATTCTAAAATGATTAAATAGTTTGTAAATACATCCACAAATTATTAATTAGTTTCCTTTTTTTTTATTCAAGGAAAATTATCATTCCAAAACCAAAACACAATTACAACGCAATAAGCTAAATTTTCTCTATCCAGAACAAGTTATCTGCCTTTCCAAGGAAAAAAAAAAAAAAGTAATCTGATCAATATTTTATCCAGATATTTTATCTAGAACAAGGTAAAATTGTTTGGATTTATTTATTTATTTATTTTGGATATTAAAGTTTATTTATCTACAATATTTTATCAAGTTTCATATTCAACATTTACTTCGAAAAAAAATTTCTTCAGATAAATATATATCAATCATGCAGTCATGTGCACTCCAAGGCCATATCTTGTATTATCTTATTTATTGATATTTTTATCACCCGAATCAAATCCAAAACATTTGGTATACTTTATGTATTTAGGAGTTATAAATTATTTATTTAAATAAAAATAAATAATTTTAAATAATAATGAAGTTGATTAGATTAAAAAAAAAAAAAAAGTAAATGTAGATGGGTTTATTTACAAAAATAAAAGGTATTTTTAATATTAAATGAGGTTTTTTTACAATGTTATAGTCCCGAGTTCAAACTCTCCTCCCCCACTTAAAAAAAAAAAAAAATACTAATTTTTCAAAGCAATGTTCAAATTACAAATCAAATGCACCTAATTTTCTTAAATTATGATGGATAGCTTGTGGGTTCTTGTTCTACCAACTCATGATGGATTATTGACCTCTAGTGTAGGCAAATGAGTGCATATCACCTTCTGAGTATATATCAAGGGCGGTAGCTGGTACCCATTATAGATTTTATTCTTTTAATTTAGAAGATATTTTCATAATACGGTCCAATCTATACACCATTAAATTTTAGCATTGTTTTGAGTCTTTTCACATGATCACATATGAACGGTAGAAATACAGAATGTTTCTTTTAATTTAAACCTTTACGAGTTTACGATATATATTTTTCGGAAATTGATAGAATACTAATAATACACTCGCTCACCTTGTGAACAAATTAATATATATAAGTTATGAGTATATTTCCAAAATTTTTTTTTTTAAAAAAAAAAAAAAAAAAAAAAAAAAAAAAAGCTAATTAGGTAGGAGCCTAGGAGTAGTATTTTCTGGCGACATGATCATGGAATGTGAAAAGTTTATGAATTATTTTATGTAAATGGAAACGTTGATGGGCACATTGAGAGGACAATATCAATGCGACCCTTTAGTGGTGGTCAATTCAATTTCAATCTTTCACTTAACTTATTAATATATATAATTTTTTAAATTACATATCTTGTCAGGCTCGATTTGCTACCTCTTGGTGTCACTTTCATTGGAGATACTAAAAGATTGTTACAGCATATGGATCAAATTAGCGTGAGAGATAACTCGATTCTATTTATAGTGTTTGATGAAAGTCAATAAAAGGTGCCACATGTCTATTCATGAGATCAAACTCTTGTCATGTGTGTTTGCTTGGTGCCAAGTGTAGAAACCGGAAAGCCATACGTGTTTGTTAGGGTTTGAAACTTAAAGATTTTTTTTAATTTTTAATTTTTAATTTTTAATTTTTTTAAAAGCAAACAAATTATAGGTGAATATGGGGTTTTGTTAGAATTCACTTTAAAGAAAATGTTTATTTATTTTTTTTTATTTATTTTTTTTTAATTGCATGTCTTGTTAAGTAAATTTGATAAAGGATATAAATGTAATACAAATAAATTAAAAAAAAGTAAATAAATATTTATGTATGAAATATTTTGTTTCGGATTCCATGATTGCTTAATCTACACAACACTCACTTGTTGTTTCACACACAATTACTTGTATTGCACATACGCAATACTAAAAGCAAAAAACAAGTCAAACTTAATTGTGTTTAGTTTGAACACTGCACCACCCAATTCACAGTGCACCCAGTAGTTGATCCTATCGGGGGTGGGGGGTGGCCGGGTGGGGGTCATTAGATAGATAAATGAAATATTGATTATCATTTGAATCCATTACCCTTTTAGGAACAGAAAATACGAAGATGATAAATAAAAATAAATATTATTTTCTGTCAACATTAAAAATTCTACAAACAGATTGATGAATTGTTTTTGCTTGCTATTGGAGCTTTTTAGGGAAAAACAAGCATGAACTAAATACAGGCGTCTCTATTTTCACATTTTGGATGTTTATTTTTCCTATCTTGACTTGAGAATGAGTAGTAATCTTATAATGGAGATAGATTTTGTTTATTTTTCTTTTATGATGAAATCATAAGAAAAAAGAAAAGAAAAGTCATGAATGGGTGCAATAGAGATGAGAAAAATATAATACACGTATATAGTTCTAGGGTTTGTTAATTTTGAAAATAAGTAAGAAGGGTAGTCTTGGAAATAAATCAATAAAATTTAATAAAACAGTTTAATGTTATATAATTAAAACAATAATTTTAAAATTGGGGTTTTATTAGGTCATAGAGGGGATGCCAAGAAGTTAAGGTTATAATAGATTTGTCAGGAATAAGGAGTTAAGGACTAGTAAAGAAGTATTTAAAAAAAAAATGTAAATTGATAACAAAAATAATCTTATTTATCATGTAAATTAATTTTTTTAAAAAAAATTATTATATGAACTGTTACAATAGAATTGTCGGGATCTGCAGAGATCAAACAATATATGTACGACCCGTATATTTACTCTCGTAACGGGAGATAACTACCTCACAAACTGGAGAAAAAACTCTCCACACAAACTTGTAAAATGCGTATTGTGGGATTTGAATCACTCACCGCTAATGTGGAAGAGAGGTGCACTATCACCTATGCTAAGAGGTTATGTCCATGTAAATTAAATTATTAGACGACTGAACGTTGAATATTAAATACTTAAATCGGCTATAATATCACAAGAATCATCAAGATAAAATATGATGTTACACATTATTCAGAACCACAGATCATTCTTGTGTATTTTACTATTTTATAAGTTTTCGATAGTACTCTGTTTGCCTGTGTCTCCAGGCTTGGCCGATTGTGGCTTCCCTTTTGGGGTCTTATTCGAAAAAAAAAATAAAAAAAAATAGTAATGTTTAGATAATTAGGGGTAAAACTGAGGTTTTAAAGTTAATTATATACTTATAAATTATTAATAACAATTTATAGGAGAATAAAATGTTATTGGCCATTTGTGAATTTGTTTAAAGGCTGAGGCCTCAAAAGGGCTGTGGGCGGTAGGCCAGTAGCAGCCCACCATGACGGCGCCGATAATAAAGGAGAAGCGAACAATCACTCTAAACCAAACAAAAAGTCTTGATTCTTTGAGTTATTAATAGCCATGAAATGGTATTAAAGATTATTAATAATAGTTAATTAGTTAGTTTGTGCACAAAATTATTGGATTATGGAAAGGATGATACGAATGTCGAAGATATCATAATTTATAATGTCACTAACGAAAGGCTAATCAAGAGCTGGCAAGTTGTTGAATTCATGGTCCCATCTCCATTAAAGCATGAATCATCATCTCCAAGGATACTCATACACTACAGAATTATACTCTCGGGAAAATTATTATATATACGAGTAACTTATTTTAACGTAACTTAAAAATTTAATTTGTTTTGACATATTCGTATGTAGCTTATACATCTTAAAATCACGTGAGTTGTATGTAATTATATCAAAACAAAACAAAATTTTAATGATATATGAATATATCTATGTATCAGAAAATATTCTTTTAATCAAAAAGAAAATAATAATCATACTATATATTAGAGTTATTATGTACAAACCCTGAATATGAGATTATGTTCAAATATAATCACTTTTTAGGGTGCCATATTACCATACCTAGTTATTCAGTGCACCCACGTTTAAATTTTTGATAATTTAAATACTACTTTAAGCACCCAATAGTATACTAGTATTAACCTAAAAAAAAATACTACTCTATTCATCTGTATTTTTTAACATAGAATGACATTATAACATATTCGGACCAACGCAGCAACAATAACCTTTTTTTTATATTTATCCCCAGCAAGTTTAAATTCCTATCGATAACAATCGATAATTTAGTACGAGATATACTACATTTAAAGATTTTCGTAATTGTTATATATGTACTCATATAATGCTACATGATAATAAAAAATATATATACAAAGACCTAGATTTAAGATTTTTTTTTTCTACATAAAAAAAAAAATAAATAATCAGAATTATAAATTGTTTAAAAAAAATCAGAATTATTAATTAAAATAGTTAGGAAAGAATTATTATTATTATTTTTATTTATTTTTTTAAAGAAAAAGAAAAAGAAAAAGAAAGGAAAAGCGTGTGACTTTAGGAAAAAAAAAAAATGGATATGTATGGAGCAGAAGATGATGGATGGTGTTATGGGTGGGGAGCTTTACGCAACCCCCATGATACCCGTCACCCGCACCCACTCCATCATCTCTAACATTTTTCATTTTTCATTTTTCCATCTCCATTCTCAACTCTTCACTTCCTTCAAGGCTTCAACAATTCTCCCTCATTTTCGCTTGTGATGGGAAACATAGCCATCACTGGCGGGAACGGCCGCCGTAGGAATGGTAGCAGACGTTCTCACCCTCCTCCTCCTACGCCGATTCCGCCTCAACAGGAAATCACGCCCAACCGTTATGTGTTCGCGGCGGTGACTCCGTACCCGAACCAACACAGCCACAGCCCGAATCCTAACCCGCAACCGTATTATCATCAGTACCCGGGTTACTACCCGCCGCCGACACCGACTATGCCGGTGCCGCTTCCAGCTCCGTACGATCACCATCACCGTGGAGGCCACGTGGACCCAGGGCAGTGGAGGTACCCGTGCGGGCCCATGGTGTCGCCTCCCACACCGTACGTGGAGCACCAGAAGGCCGTTACGATAAGGAACGATGTGAATTTGAAGAAGGAGAGTTTGAGGCTGGAGGCGGATGAGGAGAATCCTGGAAGCTTACTGGTTTCCTTCACATTTGATGCTACTGTTTCTGGGAGGTAACTTTTAATAAAGCCAGAGCTTTGTTTTTCAATTTTGTAGTTTGAGAGATAATTTGTGATTTGTTTAATTTTGAAGGTATAAAATGAGAAAATTCATTAATTTTTTTTCTCTGATTGATAGACTCTGAATGCTATTGTTAATGTTTTTAATCTATTTTATAACCTTTAATTAATACATGCTCTGGTGAAGAGTCATAGATTGTTTGCTACTTGTTTGTATTTTTTACAGTGATTTCCAGGCGGCTATTGTTTTCCCTTATTGTAGAGTTATGGAGATAATAGCCTTTTTAAATTATAATGATACAGAGTTTCATTTCTTGGGTGATTATACATCGGGTAGCCCAGTTCGTAAGTCTGCTTTTTATCGAAGTTATTTCAGGGTAGGAAGAGGATTGATGCTTTCCCTATCTCGAAATAAGATAACCGGGGAATGAGTGTGGTGCGGAGAAAGTTGGACAAAAGGAAAGGTTCATTATTTGTGGAAACAAGGGAAGTATTGTTCCAACCATTTCCTTGGGGTGAATATATAGGTTGTTCTATTCATATACCACGAAGAAATGTAGAACTCATAAAGCACTTTTATTAAGTAATCAGTTAGCAATACGATCAGTAATTATCTTGAGAATTAAGCTTCTAGTTACTAGGATATGCTTGCATTGCATGGGTGGTTGAAATTATTGTGTGCGGAGTGAAAATTGAAATCGTTGAATGCTATAACGATGAATGGATTTGATGTATGTTTCATTCATGCCTCGTTGAATAACATTTGGTATGCCCCTTTATTTTTTTCACCAGGTTCATTGAGTATTTTATAGTTCAATGATGCATTAATGTCATTAGTTATTAGGTCTTACCAATTATTATTTTTGTGGAAGCATACTTTCTCGTGCTGAGGTGTATATCAATCATGAAAACTGTATCCTTATACCACATCGCGTTTTGTTTTTGGAATTAGCATCTTGTTTGCAATAGAAGCAGTTTCTTGCATTGAGATTATTTGGCATCTGATCAGGCTTCAAATTCTCAGTTATATAAAGTTTCCATTTCTGTACTTCTTGTTGTCTATCTGATTGTAGTCTTACTAAGAATTGTATTCACCTTGTGAACAGCATCACTGTTATTTTCTTTGCTAAAGAAGGTGAAGACTGTAATCTGACACCAACAAAGGAAAACTTTGCTCCAGTAACTGTGCATTTCCAACAAGGTCTGGGCCAGAAGTTCAGACAGCCTTCTGGAACAGGGATCAACTTCTTAATGTTTGAGGAGACAGAGTTACTGAAACAAGGTAACATGGATGTCTACCCTCTAGCAGTGAAGGCTGAGGCAACCCCAGTAAACCAGAATGGATCAGATGGAAACCCTATTCCAGGACCCACAAATTCTCAGATAACTCAGGCTGTGTTTGAGAAGGAGAAAGGTGAATACCAGGTGAGGGTAGTGAAGCAGATATTGTGGGTGAATGGAATGAGATATGAGCTGCAGGAGATATATGGGATCGGAAATTCTGCTGATGGTGATGTTGATGCAAATGACCCAGGAAAAGAATGTGTGATTTGCCTATCAGAACCACGGGACACAACTGTCCTTCCCTGCCGACACATGGTACATATACTCTTTATATACATTTCTAATGTTAATAGTTTTAATTTTTTCTACTTTCCCCAGTTCTTGTTTTTCGTAATTATTTCAATTTCCTGCCAATCACTTGACTATGGTGGGTAAGCTTGTCTTCACCATGTCTAAAGTAGTCTCACTTGGTACTCAAATAACTTATTTGTGGGTGGGGCTCCCTTGTGGATGCAGTGTATGTGCAGCGGTTGTGCAAAGGTTCTGAGGTTCCAGACAAATCGATGCCCAATTTGCAGACAGCCGGTTGAGAGGCTTTTGGAGATAAAGGTCAATGGAAATGATGAATGAGGCAGCACGAGTTACTGCTTAGTGCGCCTGTATTTCTTATGTATAGTAATTAGTTGTTGTCTTTCTTTCCTTTTCCACGTTCTTTCAATTTTATATTTTCTTTCTCCTTTTTCCATTAGGCATTTCAGCCTTTTTAATAATCAGACACGAAGTTATAGTTGATATCTGATTTGGCATTTGCACGACAAATTATATATAAGCCAGTTCCTCTTGTATGCAGCATGTTGCGACTCGTGTGTACTTTTGAGGCAATTCCTCTTAATTTTTATCATACTACATATCATATACTAGCATATGCTTGGTTTGTTTAAGGAAGATGCCAAATTTTATTCATTTGTTGTGTTACCTCTTTTAATTATCTTTTGCATTTGGCATATTATTATTTTTGATGTTTGTCTCAACTGATTGCCATCAGGTGTGTCAATGTTTCTCTTCCTGCCACGATTTTTCTTTTCTAATAAAAACAGATTGAGCAAACCAATGCCCTCTTGGATGTATATGCCTCGTTCGTGTAGGAATTTTAGGCAGATGATGCCAATCTTGGATGTCCTAAGAGCTGCACCCTGCTCACAAATTCACAATACCAAACAAATAGTTAATGGCTACCCAGCATAATAGTTTTTTCCCGGGATTTGGATCCTCTACCGATCTTTTTAAAGCATGTGATTGGTTGTTGATAAAGTGATTGTTAAAACCAATCACATATTAACAACACATTCATTGCAATGCTTATGTGTCATAAGATGAGGTCAGGAAAAAGGAAAAAGGAAAAAGATCATATCAGTAGGGGATCCAAATTCTTTCTCCAGATGTTAAATGATGTGAACAGAATGTAAAAGGAACAGATTAAACACACACAAAACAGTTCATTCAATAACACAGAGAACAAGTGGTTCGTTATTTAGGATAAGTGGCCAAGCGCCCAACCACAAAGCAGCTTGATGCCAAACTAGGAACTTGAACAACAACACGCAAGTACAACAATAGTTCAAACAAGATAACACTGGGCTAAAACATCAAGGGGTTTTTAGTCTTCCCACCATTGATGAACAAACATACCACTGCTTCTGAGACTCTTGAAGATGTCCATGCAGCTTCCACAGACTGCATCTTTGCCTTCTGGACCACCGGGACAGCGAAGAAAGAGCTCATCAACAAAGCATATGGTTCCACTTTTGAACAACTCCAATAGAAATTTCAGCTCTTCCTCTCCTACATTCATCTTCAGAACAACAAAATCTGCATATCGCACTGTTTCTTTAAACCAGAGAAGAAAATCAAACCCTTCATCCACCACAAAAGATGGATCTAAATCATCGGAAACATCAAGAGTGGCTCTGGCCTTACTTCCAGCAAGGTCCGGATGATAAACAAAGGTTATACCAGGCTGCTTGACATAGGATAGCAGAATAGAAGTGTTATGATCAACAAAATAAACATTGAAAGCTTTGTGATCCACAGGGTATGAGGGCATGAACCAATTTGTAACATTGGTGTTCAGATGCTCCGCTGCACCAATATCAATATAGACTAAACGCTTCTTCGAGGCAGCATCGATAAACTTAGGCAAATAAGTAATCTTTTTCTCAAACCCCATTGGTTTTTCCTCCACGAGAGGCTCAATGAACTCCATAAATGGTTTGTTGTTTACAAGAGACGAGCAATCAGCTGGAAGGCGAAACTGCTCAAAGTATGTGACAGTTTCGATTCTTTTCTTGAAAACTACTAGTGTATACTCATTCAGATGGCCAACATGCACAATACTGGAAGTTTTCAGGATCGAAGAAACTGGGGTAGCAGACCTGATCAAGCTATTTGGGCTCGAACCACCATCAACAAGCATAGCCCCTATTCCACCGGGAATAAGGACTCGCTCAATCTCGAGCACTAGAAGAGCAGGGACAGAAACCTTATCTAGGTCCCTAGAAAACACAAAGCCAAAGGAATTGTCCTCGTAATCAAGCTCATAAACGAACTTCTTATGCTTCAGCGAGAAAAATGGGTGTCTATAAACCCCGTAGACATTGGCAAATCCCAATTCTCGCAATGCAAACACAGATGAGGACGAACCTTCACCGACACAGAGAGCTTTCACATCTTCACTCAACATTTTCATACCCATCAGCTCTCTGGCGGCGTCAACAGTCAAATTCACATTCTCCATGCACTGCTGCGGCTCAAGTGAACCCAAAATCGGATATATGAGGCGATGTAAGAACAAATGCGGATTCAAATAGCCCGAAATCACAGCACAATCGCTAGAGCTAACCCCAGCGAACAAAACTGGATCAGACCCAGATAAGATGTGCAGGAATGGAGCAATCGACAAAGCTGAGGCGACCATAAATGCGCGTAAAATAACACGCCTCGCTATAGACCCATGAAGGATCTTGCATTTCAAGGACTTAAAAAAATCCATGAATCTCGATTTCAAATCAGTGAAATCACGAAGTAACAGATATATCGATCGAATCTTCAGAGAACACAAAACGAGCTTAGTTTGTAGTTTGTTTAATTCAAGTGAAGAGAATATTAGTATTCACTATTGAATAGAGAGATTTGAAAGCCAAAACGAAAACGGAAAAACAGACTAGCGAGTGCAAAACCTGGAGGAGGTGTGATTTCCACCCACGAGGACACCCATTGAATTTTGGAAGCTTAACCAGACCCTCCTTAGAACCCTCTTCGGCCTCGGCTCGAACCACATCTGACCACCCATTTTTACCCTCATTTGATAATGAATTCTACATCTACATCTTCCAAATCAGCTTTCCTACTCTCAACTGCGTATGAATTTTGATTTACAAAAAAGAAAAAAGAAGAATAAAACCCAGAAATGATATACAATTGAAGTTAGGGCTTCGAAAAGTAAAGTGAAAAAACGAAGGGAGAGAGTGAGCGAGTGAGTGAGCGTTAGTGGTAGATCTGATCTGATATAAGAGAGAGAGAGAGAGAGGGTATCTGCTAACGTAATCATAGACTTACGTGTCATCCTCCCAACGATTCTTAATTATGATTAGCAACTTGGGTGATTGGGTCGATAAACGCTTCAACTGAATAAATTATCGTAAATAATTAAGCTGACAAAAGCGCGTGGGGTGTCGGGAAAACGATGCTTCGTTAACAAAATACTGCTGGAAACGAAACCGATCCTGGTGGATGTGATGCCTTTCATAAAAAAACGCGGCCCACACATGATTGTAAACAACGCCCATATTTTCAAGGGAAAATTATAAGCATATCCTTATTTTTAGGTTTAATTACAAGTATATGAAATATTTACTCAAACATGAGCAAACTGCCTTTACTATTAGAATAAATATATATATATATATATTACAAAAAAAAAAAAACATTTTATTTATAAAAAAAAATAGATTGTTAGAAGGGACATCGTAAAGTATTGAGTCATGTCCCATAACCTTTACCCAAGTAAGTCTATTAGAATATAGATATATATAATTAGTTATTTAATGGTTTTAATAAAATAAAATAATAAATAAATACATTGAAAAAAAAAAAAACAAATATAAGAGCAAGCCAATATACAATAAATAATATAATGAAAAATAAATAAAAACAAAAGTCTCTACTGTTGGTGGAGATTCTCTTCTAGTTGGAGGAGCTATCTATTTGCTTTATTAGGAGGAGAATGTCGATCTCTTCCGATTGAAAGATATCAACACATCTCTTCTATTGAATTTCCTCCGGACATATGAGATTCATATCAATCCCCTTCAACCGAAGGAAATGATTGATGAAGTTTGAGGTTTTGTTTTTATTTTTATAATTTTTACATGTTATTTAAGAAATATTTTAAGATATATGAATTTTAAAATTTTATATATACAAATAGTTAAGCTGTTGATATTTTGGATATTTTTCATTAAAGGTTGGTCAATTGTTGCCTTGTTGGAGATAACCGGAAAAAGTTGCGGGCATGGGAGATTCAGTTATGGGTAAATATCATATATGTATAATTAAACCTAAGTTTATGGGTATTTATACAATTTGTTCTATTTAAAACAACAGTATTGCTGTCGGTGGCCTCAATCGAGCTAAAAATGCTCTCTAATAATTTTTTTTGCAATAAAGGCCTGTTTGGCACCTTGGATTGGATTAATTTTAGTTCAACCTCATATTTGGAAGCACACATGACTATTTGTCCAATCCGATGAAACTCAATTTTTTAGTGATTTAGTCCTACAAACGTTGGACTAAATAAACCCAGCAAATTGTTGGGTTTATTTAGTCATACGTTGCTAGGACTATTTAAAGAAAAAAAATCTTTTAGTTTTTTTTAATGATTTATCATCATCATTCAACAAACAAACCCAGATCTTTAAGACCGCTGCTGACGCTGCCACCACCACTTAGCACCATCGCCGCCATCGCCACCCAACACCATCTCCACCGCCGCCATCAAAAAACCTCCAGAACCTAAAAACACTATCGCGACCACCATATTCAAATTCTTTGGTGACTCTTTTACCTATTCTAGATTTCAAACAAATTCACAATCACTTCACAAATCAACTTAATCATTCAAATGCAAATACGATTTCACAACACAAATTGGATCACAAATTCACAATGACTGAGTTTCGAAACAAAATTAATTGAAAAATAAAAACCTAATGAAATTCAAATATGTTTCCAGAAAAATGAATCGCCGATTCAACCCCAAACTGTCATCCTAATCGCCATTGCCATCATGTCGCCTTCGCCCTCTGCGTTTTCTAATTCCAACAATCGGTCCACCACAGCTTTCTCTCTCAAACAGTGAAAACGAAGGAGAGAAGAGAGGAGAGAAAGAGATGAAGAGAAAGAGATGAGTTTGATGAGTGATGGTAACAGAGAAGAGAATGAGAGGAGTTTGATAACTGAAGAAAACGAGTCAATGGAGAAGAGAAAGAGAGTCTGCGAAGTTAAAAAGATTTTTTTGTTATATATATTACAGAATAATGACGAGAGTGCCCCTCTTATATATATATTACAGAATAATTTACTTTCAACTCGAACTCAAAGCATTCATGCAATAATATTGGTACATATAAAAATAATATTATAATTATTATATATTATATATATAATATTATAATATATATTTTATATATAAATATTATATATAATATATTAATATACATATAATATTACATGTATTATTAAATACAATAATTATATATAATATATGTGTAATAATATATATAATATATAAAATAATAAATACATATCATATATATAATGTTATATATATTGTTATTTTATGTAATAATATATAATAATATATAATATATATTTATATATATAAATACACAGTCTTTCTATTATCAGTTCGAACTAATATAAAATATATCAATTACTTGCATGTGGACAATTGGATTTAAAATATACTTTGACAAGTGCATGCAGTCAAGTCAAAGTATTTAAATCCAAGGCCCACATACAAAGAATTGATATATTTTTTATTAGTTCGAACTGACAATAGAAAAACTGTATAAATACATATCATATATATATACAGATTTTCTATTATAAGTTCGAACTGACAATAAATATATTTTGACGAAGAATGTGGACCACTAGATTTACATACTTTGACTCAAAGTATATGCACTTGTTAAAACTTCTCCATAATCTGTGGTCCACATTCTTCGTCCTGATATATTTATTGTCAGTTCGAATTGATAATATAAAAACTGTATATATATATGATATATAAAATATAATAATATATAATATATAAAAATATATAATATTATATATATTGTTATTATTTATAATAATATATAATATATTTTTATATAATATCATAATATATATTATTATTATATATTTTATATATAATATATATTATTATATATGTAATAATATTTAATATATTTTTTATATATTATAATAATATAAATAATAGTATATATTATTATTAAATATGTTTTTAATTTTTTGAAAATTTAAAGGGTAAGGTAGTCTTTTTGTACTTGTACCATGTCATGGGACAACCTTGTCCTAAGGTCTTGGGTGGGATAAAATTTGGTGTTTTTTGTCCCATCTTGTCCCGTTCAGTCCCATGTTAACAAGATGAAATTGTCTCACGTTGTCCCATCCCGTTCCGTATACCAAACGCACCCCATAGTTGTTCTCCATTGAGAATAACATCGGATTACAAAATTGAGGGTAAATTTGTCCTTTCCCTTATAGAATAGGACAAAAACGTGAGCAATAAATGTCGAAAGCTTCTCCTTACAATCCACAAATTATCTATTCACACTCCAAATTGATTTTTTTTATTAATGACAATTTTAACCTAAACTAAAATTACTAAACGAGACAAAAAAAAAATTTTAAAGACACTCCAAACTAATTAATTTATTAAAAAAAAAAATTCTCTTTCTTAAATCATTAAATTAAATATTACGTATTAAACTATCTTCCTTAAATTTGTTATTTCCATATTAAATACTCTATCTTGATTAATCTCTCTCCATTTTTTAAATTATATATATATATCATATTTCCATGCTTTTTCTATTAATCTCTAATTAATAGTTAAAGAAAAAAAAAACTTACGAATATTTTAGTTTTTTACTAACAGTAATATATATATATATATATTAAAAAGTCAATTTTTTTTTTTTGAGAAAAAAATAATATGGAAGCTTGAATTATTTCAACTAGATTCGATTAAACTCAGAATTTATAAGACTAATGAAAGAATTAAAGTTCTCTAGGCAATCATATACCTACAAGAGTAACAATTTTTTTTTTTTTTTCATATATATATATATATATATTTTACATACATATGGTTCATAAAAATCAAGTTTATTAGTAAATTTTTTTTCTTAACCGTTAGTCTTGCTTGAGAAATAATGGATATAGAAAATTTGAGATATTTATTGGAGGAGAGAGAGTTTAATACGGTAATTAAATATTTATGAAGAGTATTTAATATGTAATAATTAATCTAATGATTTAGGAGAGATAATTTCTTTTTTTTAATAATTTAATTCAAAAAAGATAAAAAGGATAATCTTGTAACAAAATGAAGTGTCTTTATAATTTTTTAAAATTTAAATTTTGAGAATGAAGTGGTTTTAGAAAAGAAATGTAAAAAGAAAAAATTGGATTGTTAAAAGAAGCTCTCTAAATGTCAAACAATAATAAATAAGAGTAGCATCCCGTTTACTTATGCTCTATTTTTAAATTATATAGTATTTTTTTCTTTTATCAACATTATCTAAAGAGACATATAATTTATCTTCTACGAGTAAATTTATTAACATCCCATATTCATTTTTTTTTTTTAAAAACAAAAAACCCACTTTCTTGTAATCCATTTTTTGAAAAAATAAAAATAAAAAATTCTTAACTCTTAAACCCTAAAATTTATTTCTTACACACATATAAAATATTATGGAAAAGTCTGACAAATATATCAAGCATATTAAAGAACTGTTTGATGACGATATCAAACATCTGGAAGAATCATTTGAAAATGACATAAAAAAACATCTGCAAAAATTGTCTAACAATGATATCAAATATACGTTATAATTGTTTGAGAATGATATAAAGCATCTAGAAACATTTTTTTTCTTTTTTTTTTTAGCATGATATCAAGCTATCGTTGTGTTAAAACAACCATGTTATTTCTTTTTTCTTTTTTACTTTTCCACCTTTAAATAAGAAGAAGAAAAAAAAAACTCAATTTTTTTTAAAAAAAAAAATCGTTCAATGGAGGTAAGAGAGATGTATACAGAGATCAGAGATGAGGTGTATTAAATTTGAAAAATAAGTAAAAATGGGTAGTTTTGGAAATGAATTAAAAAAAAAAAGTAATAACAACATTTTATTTTATTTAATTAAATCAAAATTTTAAAAAGTGGAGTATAAATAAATCGGTAGAGGGTGTGCCAATCGCACCACTCATAAATAAAGAGGTATTATTAAAAGGTAATTCCATTTAAGGTTAGTTTTAGTAATTAAACTTTGTAATAAAGAATGGGCGTAGAGAAGTATTTTGGGTCTAATATCCTAAGAATCAACAAGAGCCCAAGTCCATTTCACACTTATTAAACAGCCCATACCTTAGATATAACCAAAGCTTTGGATAGAAAAATGACGATTACTAATTTAAAGCACCCAAGTCACCAAAGTCTAAACAAATATAAAATGCAATCTTATCACACATACGCTAATACAACTAGAACCTGAGATATTATCCGACAGAATGAGCGTCATTTTCCATAAAATTAGATTGGCTGGTCAATCTTTAATTATTACGCTAATAAAATTAAATCACTGTAAATAAATAACACAAAATGCCAAAATCATTAAAATTAATATTACTTTTCAGCCTTTTTTTTTTCCAAAAAGAAGATGTAAAATTAAAAGGTCTAGAGATTAATCCATCTCAACAAACCTTTATAAAATGATTTAATTTAAACTTGTATTGACAATTGGTGCATGAAGTTAGATGGATTACAATGTGTAAAAAAAAAAAAAAAAAGGTAAAGAAGAGTGAAAGTCAAAGCAAAGTATTTACAGAAAAAGGAAAAGTGAGCATAATTACATATATTGTGATGATTTGATTCACATTAGAGCATCTCCAATGCAAGCGTGATTTGTGAAAAAAAAAGATGCCACGTAGGATAAATAGACGTTATGTTAACAATTGTGTCTCCAATGCAACCGTGCATATTCAACCTCAAGCTGACGTGGCAAAAAAAGTATTAGACATTGTCAACATGACCGTCCACTTTCAGACGGTCTGTTGCACAACTATTTTTTAGGTTGACTCAGCAAACATTTAAAACTGACATTAATTTTTCATATATTTTTGGTAAGAAAATAAAATAAAAAAATAAAACAGAAAAAAAAAGATGGACATGTCATTAAAAACATTGTGTTTTAGACGGAAGCATTGGAGACCAAATTTTGAGTTGATCGTCTATCAAGTCTATTTTTATGCCACATAGGAAGCAAGTCTCTTGACATTGTTGCTATGTCAACAATTATTGGTATGCAAGCCACTTTTGCATTGGAGATGCTCTTAGGTGCTTTCTTCCTTATGTTATTAAGAAATATATATTTTTAGCAAAATGTATTTGCCATAAAGGAGGAGGACGAAATCCAATGGTTTCACACTACAATTAATTTATGATAATCCTTTTCTATTTTTGCCATATTTGAGTAAATTAATTTATGGATAATATCAAAATGAATATACTTTTTGGTCATGCATGTTTGTGCCGAGTGTTTTTGAACAAAAAATCAATTCTTAAGAATTTTTTTCTTTTAATTTTTTATTTGAGAAAAACGTTTAAAAAGACATTTTAAGTATCTATATTTTTAATTATAAAATATGATTTTATCTATTTTAATCAATAAAATGTTATAACAGTTTAGGGAAAAAGATTCGATCAACAATCCTAGAAACCCCCCACATCCTTTTTTTATGTGTATATTCGTTTCCACGATAGTGGCGAGGGATTTGAGTTTTACCATACGCATTTCACAAGTATATATAAAGAGTATTTTATGAATATTTTGAAACATATATATATCTTGATTATGAGAAAATTTTGTATACTCACCGTCACGTGATGAGACTGTCAATTATAATTATATCAAATAGTATAATATATATTGAGAATATAAAAGTAGATTTTAGAAATTCTATATGACACAATTATATTGGACTGTCTAATCACGTGGCGGTGAGACTGTCAAACGCAAGAATAAGGCTATGTTTGGGATTGCTTAAACTTATGAAATAATCAATTATTTCATAATCTATGATCCAAAAGGTGTTTGGTAAATCATTTAAAAGCTGATTATTTTTCAAATTGCTTGTCATATAAGCTGATTTTAAGAAGCTAGAAGGGGGTTGCTTTTCTAAGCTGCTTATTGGGGAAGTTGGCTTCTTATCGTTAAAATGTCTATAATATCCCTACTATTTTAATATAAAGACAATAATACCCTTCTTTTAATAGTGTTATTTTTTTAATTAATAATATTTAAAAAAACTGAAAAATTAACAGATTAATTTTTTTAAAAGAATCAGTGCCCACTTTTCGCTTGTGGTGGCCACCACCAACGACTGAGGCCGGAGGACAGCCGGCGACGTTGAAGTCTTTGAAGGAAGCCGATCCTCCTCCGACAGTGGAGGAGACAAATCGTTTCATGATTGAAATCGCGAATCTTGTCGATAGATGCTGGTTTCGTCACGTTTCCGTCGCGATTCCATCCCAATTCCATCGCAGTTCCGGTGCGATTCCGTCGCACTAGAGATATCTTGTCGACGATTGAGGAGTTCCTCCATTTTCGCAATGAATTCAGGACGAAATATCGCGAAATTTCTCTATACTTTCAGTTCGGCTATGAAGACGATTCCATGTCGACGGCGAGGGAAAAAGGATGGCGATGCTCTTGGCGACGAGGGATGAAGGATGAAGGATGATGATCTCTTGATGTCGGTGGCGAGCGGGAGACGGTGGCGGATGAAGCTTGAGTTGCAGAGATTCATTAATGAAGATTGAGTTATTGAGTTGACTCGGCCAAGTTGACTCAGTAATTTAGAGTTAAGAAGAGCGAGTTGACTCAGTAATTAGTATTAGATAACCGAGTTGACTCAGTAAAATTTAAAAATTAAAAAAAAAATTATATATACATATATATTCTATATTTCTATGCTTTATATTTGTATTTTCAAAATTTTTTTTTAAAAAAAAGTAGTAAAAAACTGTTTGAATAATATATTATATTTCTTATTTCAATATATATATATATTATATTTCTATGCTTTATATTTGTATTTTCAATTTAAACAAAAAAAAAGGTAGTAAAATCCTATTTGAACAATATATTACATTTTATCAACTATGTACATTTTAGTCATTTTTCATAATCAATTAAAGTTTACCAAACACTTTTTTATTGTTTTTTTCTTAAGTTGATTATTCATAGAGTCAATTTACCAAACACCTACTACTTATATTGTAAGTTGATTATTCCTTAAGTTAAGCTAAAAGCAAATTATTTCAAAAGTAAAGCAATCTCAAACATAGCCTAAATCCTCCTCTAATCTTGCTTTGGTATTTGTCAAGTCAATGTTCTATGTAGAACACACAGAACAAAGCGGTGCTTTTCATTCACACAGATCCTTTGTACGGCTGTGATTAATTGTCCTTTGACCGTACACATCTATTTAATTATTAAAGAACCGCACAAAAAATAAAAAATAAATAATAATAATAAAAAAAGAGATTACACAAAAGTTTGAGTAAAGCAATCAATGATTAACCCCAAGGGGTGGTGCCGTTGGTCACTGGGACGAACTGTAGACTCGGACGTTTTGAGTTTGATCTCTGACAATTTCATTTCTCTTAGGGCCACTAAAAGTTTACCTAGTTATTAACTTCAAGGCCTCATGGGATTAGTCGAGGTGTCTGACCCGAACACCCACGGATATCAAAAAAAAAAACAATCAATGATTAATAAAACTAGCATCTCAAGAAACGGCGACGTTTAACTGATGGGTTGTTTGCAAAGGCATCTTCTACTTCAAGAGAGACTTTCAAAGTTTCAATTTCGTTAAAGGTCAGTTTGGTATTACTTTTAAAAAGTTAAAATCAGATTATTTTATAATTTTAACATAAAATGATATTCAAAATGATATTTGGTAAAACTTCCAAAAGTAATTAATTAATAATCTAGCAAGTTTTGACGGTAATTTTGAGAGGAAGGTTGAGGGTTACTTTGAAAGTGATTATGAAATAATATATTTAAGCATTTAATGAATATTTTAAAATATTATTATTATCATTATAAAATAAAATAAAAATTATTTATATACCTTGTTTCATCTCAAAATTGAATATTCTATTTAAATATTGATTTGATTTATAAAATCATTTAAAAATATTTTATTGTTCTTATGGATTTTTTTTCTTCTAATTTAAATATTCTACTTAAATATTGATTTAATATATATAATTAATGAAAAAAAAAAAATGAAATAGGGTCCTAAAATCATATATATTTTAGTTATTGTAATTGATTTCGGCACGTTTGCACTAAAATTACCAAATACATATATATTTTTTAGTTATTGTAACTGATTTCGGCACTTTTGCACTAAAATTACCAAATACATGTATATTGTTTTTGAGCTATACAGTAGTTTTAAAAATACAATTAACTAAACATTTGCTAATTAACTTCATAGTTGATTATTCATTCAGCATAGTTAACAGTGATCATTATAAAAATTACAGCAATACCAAACTGGCTATAAATTCCATTGAACAACTTGTATGTTACACATTCCATGATATTTTAAGAGTAATGCTACTTTGCTCAAATTTGGAGTCCAAATATGATGCACAAATGATTGATAACACACTAATCAATTCATTTAAACCATACAAATCTAATACAATTTAAATAAATGGATTATAGTGTTGTCATATTATTTGGGCACCAGATTTAGACAACAAATTTGGGTAAAGTAGCATTATTGATATTTTATCAATTAAATTAGGGTTAATATTAAATCCCTCCCCTCACCTTTGAACTATTATTGGATATCTTGATAAAAATGCTTTTATTTTAAAAACATCCCATGTGAAGTAATAGATAATGGTTCAATTGGTTGAGTTTTGATGTTGAAAAGTCTAAAATGTCCCTATTTAAACTTCAATTGTATGAATTGAACATTATACCCTCTGACTTATACCAGATAAAAGCATTGTTTGTTAGTTCACAAGGGGTGTTTCTGAAATAAAAACATTTTTATTTTGATATCCAATAATAGTTCAAAGGTGAGGGAATGTTTTTAATATTAAACCATTAAATTATTGTATAGCAATTTTCAACCATCAAATAATTGTATCTTTATAATGAGATTGACTTTAATTTAGTGTTAGTGGTGCACCCAATTCTGAACCATTCACTTAGTTTAATGGTCTGTTTCTATTTTTGTATTTTTTGGAATATGTCAATTTTTATATACGTGATCCAAATATTTATTCTAATGATAGATAACGCACATAAGAAGATATATATTATTTGAACAGGTAGACATGGAACGGTAGATACGCATGGATGAAAGAATTTTAATAACCATTTTCATTGATCTTGACATTATAAACATATAATTATTGTCCTTGTCATCTCTCCAATTTGGTTTCTACGTTACGTAAGATGAAAATATTTAAAGGTATAAACATAAAATAATTCTATTAAATTGAAGAGTCAATGCAGCAGCAGCCATTCAAATTCATTTTCGTTTGCTCAACGAAACTTCTATGCTATTCCAGATTTCAGCCGGCTGCCAACCAGGGAGTTTTCACGAAACTTCTATGCTATTTCAGATTTCAGCAGAACCAGGGAGTTCACGAAACTTCTATGCTATTTCAGATTTCAGCAGAACCAGGGAGTTTTCACGAAACTTCTATGCTATTTCCCAACCAAGGAGTTTTCACGGGATTGTTTTACTTTCAATGCAAAAGTGGTTTGTATATTAAAAATTATTGAAATCACAACAATGTTAATAAACTTGCTTTCTATGTGATATAAATATAGAATTAATAGATAATTAACTCAAAATTTGGTATCTAATGCTTCTATTTAAAACACACATATTTTTAATGACTGTTTTTTTTTTTTTCCTTTTTTTTTTCCAACTAAAAATAGATAAAAAAATTAATGTCAATTTTAAATACTTGCTGAATCAACCAAAAAAAATGAGTGTTTGCCACATCAGCGTGATGTTGAATATGCACAGCTGTATTGAAGATAAATTTTTTTTAATAGACTATTTATTTTTATTTTTTTACAAGCCACTTTTATATTGGAGATGTTTTTATGGATTCAAATCATGTATTTCTTTTCCTCCCAATCATGAATTTATTATAATAATTCAAAATCGATGGCATGTAAAATTGACTGATATTATTATACGAGTAATGCTACTTTGTCCAAATTTATTGTCCAAATCTAGTGCTCAAATGATGTGGCAACACTATAATCTATTCATTTAAATCATGCAAATCTAATATAATTTAAATGAATAGATTAGAGTGTTACCACATCATTTGAACACCAGATTTAGACACCAAATTTGAGCAAATAACATTACTCTTATTATATTTTTCCATATATATATATATATATTTTCTATAATTACTCAAAAAGAAATATGCTATCCTCATTTTGGTGGCACACAGATAACGGTCTCTATCTGTCTGTCCAAAACAAAAATGGATTATTTCTATTGTCCCACCATTGGCCTTAATCTCCCAAAGTGTGGGTGCCGTCTCCTGATTCTATGGAGCTAGCCCTCTCTCTAGTGTTGAGAGTTGTATTTCCATTTGTTCCCTCTTCCCGATAGTGGGAGTAGTATTCCGAGCCGCGCTTGTAGAGTCTGCTCTCGCTAGATCCCGGCAGTTGTTATTGTAATTCAAAAAAAAAAAAAAAAAAACCAAAATTTGGAAATTTGTCTCCTAATTTACAAATCTACAGTAAAACTTGGTAACTTCTAAAAATTCAATAATTACTAATGATTATGACCTTTCTTTTCTATTTAAATATTTCTCTGTAATTAAAACTCCTAAAGAAAATACTAAGAAAAAAAAATAGAATGGGTGTATTTGTACAAGGCCAGGTCAGGTGATTAACCCACCCCCACCAAATTATCTTTACCTAAAAATATGATCACCCCATGAAAAAAAACAAACAAAAAACTGATCAAATACAACAATTAATTAATTAAAATCCTGTAATATTTCAACTTTCTCTCATTGTTCCTATTTCTCCATTTGCCATTTGCCCACTTTGTCTCCCCTCAGGTGTGAAACCTGTCTACGTACATCATCTCTTGTACCTTCCCTTTCTCTTCTTCTTTTATAGCTTTCTAGCAAGCTCTTCAGATGGTTCTTGCAGAAATATCTCTTCTTGTTGAAATTTAGTGGTACATACATACATAAACATCTGCTTGCCCACTTTACTGCTTTTTTCAAATATGGGAAATGAAGAACAACAACAACCAGTTGTCAAGGAGAATGATGAACCTGCTTGTAACATTTCTGTTGATTCTCCGGCTCATAGGGTATTTTTTTTTTCCTTCAAATTTGCTTCTCTACTTCTCTATCATCTCAGTTATTGTTTTCACAAGGTTTGCTGTCAAATTGGTGACATGGCTGTGTCCTGTGTGTTTTTCCAGAAATTTTTTCGATGATTCTTTATCTGTTATTGCTTAATATATGACAAACAGAGTACAGACCCTGTTTATTTCATGAAAATGAAATGAATAAGCTCTAATTTAGAATTCTACAAACCTGGAACTTTTGTGACTTGACTCAGCCTAACCAGTTATCTACTCAAGCCATGAAGAAACTCAAAATTTACAGAAAATGTTTGAATATTAGCGGCAGCTTTTAATTTCAGGAATCATGTTGAGTTTAAGAAATTTTCGTTAAAGCTTTTGGGTGGTCAAATCTTCTTCTAATTGTTGTTGTTGTAGATAAACCATGTCTCAGAACATTCATTAACTTGATAAACTCTCAGAACATTCTTTCGTTAATGCTAATGCTAATTGGTGGTTAATTTTTTTTTTTCTTATAGGTTGAATATTCAACTGAGATAGTTGAAGTAAACCCACCTGATCAGCCCATGAGATGGCAAAGCCTTGTCTTAGAGATACCACCAACAACTGTTGGAGAAGATTTCGTGACAATAAACATGCCCCTAACACCAAGTACTACTCCCAGAAGAGTAAATTTTTCTCCGATGCCCAGTCCCCCTCCTACGGTTGACACGACAAATGAGTCCCAAGGTCCCTTATCATCGAAAAATAAATCAACCATTAAAAGCTTCCTTCCAAAGCTAAGCTTCAAATATCGAAACAATACTACAGATATTGAAAAGGCCGCGATCCTAGCTCTAGGCAGTTCATCTACTCAGACACGAGGGAAAATTTCAAGGACGTTATCCCTTACAAAGTTTTTCACACCTAGAGCGAAAGCAGCATCGTCTTTACCTGTCACTCCAATTTCTCATTCAAATCCAGAGTCCCAGCACGGGGCAAAAATATATGATCCTGTGAGTACTACCAACCTTTGCATATAGAGGTTAAAATCTGAGGGCCTAGAATTTCATTGCACCAACTTGTATTCAGACATGATTTAAGATCCATAAAATGTGTAGAGTTGCCATCTCTTTGTGCAGCAGATCAACATCAGACATCCATTTTAAGCATATGTAATTTTGGATATTATCCCTCTGGCGTATTGTTTATTCACTTTTTTCAATTGATTCGTATTTGATGAATTCCTGACTATACAGAATGGAGGAGCTCAAAATTCTTTTCATCGTTCACATTCAGTCCCTGAGCTCAACAAAGATATAAGTGTAAGACAGTTGGATTCCTTACGTGGTGTAATCCGCGTAATTCGTACCACTCCTGAGGATACTATCATGACAACTTCAGACACATCTCCTCCAAATGTTACTGGTAAACTTTTGCTCTCTTTATTGCTCTATAGTTCCTTTTGATTCAACACCACCAACATAAAATATCGAAATTTGACATTTGTGGAATTCACTAACTTATATTGTTGTTCTGTCACTTGCAATGACCAACCTACGCCTTATCTTAGTCTTATTGTACAGATAGAAATGATGATGGTGGTGAAGATATTCCGGAGGAAGAAGCTGTTTGTAGAATCTGCATGATTGAACTAGGAGAAGGTGCCGACACACTCAAGATGGAATGTAGCTGCAAAGGGGAACTTGCGCTAGCCCACCAAGAATGTGCTATAAAATGGTTTAGCATTAAGGGTAACAAAAGGTGTGATGTGTGCAAGAACGAGGTCCGAAATCTACCTGTTACCCTTCTACGACTTCAAAATTCCAATAACACGCAAGGAACTGGTGCTCAGCAAGCTGATGTAATTCCATATAGCAGGCAAGTAACCATTTTTAACATTTACAATGCATATCATGAACTTGCTCTTGGCTGATCATGTTTTATCTAATCTCTTTGCCAACATCAACTTTGAAGGTGATTAAACTTTGATGCAAATTTTGCAGGGTTTGGCAGGATGTTCCCGTTCTTGTTCTTGTTAGCATGCTTGCTTACTTTTGTTATCTTGAGCAACTTCTGGTAAGTTTAGCAACTTCTGAATGCTGCTGCTAATTTTCTCAAGACTGTCATAGTTGTTAACATTATCAAGTGGACACAGGTTTCGAAAATGAAATCCGGTGCAATTGCCATCTCTCTCCCATTTTCTTGCTTTCTAGGCCTTCTTGCTTCCATGACAGCATCAAATATGGGTACGATTGAGTTTTGTCATTTCAATTTAGATGAAATCAGTACACGAGTTTGGCTGCTGGCTATCGGTATCTAACTGACTCTTCTAAGTTTGTGTTCAGTAAGGAGAAAGTTCATCTGGGTTTATGCATTTATTCAATTTGCATTGGTGGTTCTGTCTGCTCATCTTCTCTACACTTTGGTAAGATGTTCTTTGCTCACAATAACTATTTTCCGGATTTGTTACATCAAGTTGAATATAGGACTAACTTGATATGCAAGCTTTAGGATCAGATAATTGAAATATAATGATGTGTTTAAGATTTTAGGATTGTTGATTAAGTAGAATCAGTACCTAATTATATATCTGATATGTTTGTTGGGGGATCTACAGCTTCATATGCAGGCTATCCTTTCTGTTCTACTCTCAACTTTTATTGGTTTTGGAGGCTTAATGTACGGAACTTCTTTTCTCCGGGAGGTTTTGAGGTATCGGAGACAATGGCTAGCTAGGTCACGTCAACAGCAGAATCATCAGGAGGAGGTGACACAGACACAGACACAACCCAATGAACCATCCACAACTCCAAGCCAGAACCAGATAGATTCACAACACCATGGAACTGAAACAAGAGACTCAGAAACCACCCGTGACAGCTAACATAGTATCGTGTTAAAATACCTGAAATCAACGGTGTTTAGCTGTGTATGGATAGAAATTACATCATGATTCATGCATGTATTCTCAGTTGTATGTTTGTATATATATATACATATAAACCAGATCATGTATATGTTTCTCTTCGGTTTCACTTTCAGGATTTTGTATTGTTTTCGAGTGAACTTTGCTTCACCCGACCCCTTTCCCTTGCTTCTTTCTTTTCTTGATTGATGGAAATTGATATCACATTTTGGTTCTTTATTGTATTTTTTTTTTTATTGCAATAAGCCATTTTTTTAGTGCAGTGAAGAAAAAAATCACACCACTAAAAGGAAAAGTACATGGCCTCATACTGTATATAAAAAATAGATGCATAGGGCAAGTAATTCACTCTGTTTCATTGAAGAAAACTACAAAATTTTAACGTTTCTTACCAGATAATTGGAGCCTCGTAACAGCCAGAACTCATTTTAGCTTCAAACTTGATAATCACGAGTTCGAAAAATCAACACATTTTCCATCCAAATTAAATGACAAACTAATCCAAAGTTACATTAAACCATGAAGCCACATGATTGAGGCTAGTTTCCAGAAAGAGTAAGCAAAAATACATGGTAATTGTAACAATGCATTACCAACAGAATGAATAATCACCTGAATGCACCTCAAAAGTAATCCAACTCCTAAACGGAGCAACTTCACATTATTCTTGTGTAAGGATCATTAAATATATCCTAGCAACAGCCGTTTTGTACTTACAAAGGAGGTTCTTTCTTCCTCCAAACCTCTTAAGTGTCATCAGTGGCATTTTTCACCTTGAATATACAACGGAACCTGTCTGTTAGTCTCACTGCAACCAGATTATGTTCACACAATGCTAATTTTTAAGATAACCAACTGGATGAAAAGAGATGAACGACCATGCTAGTGAATAGAAATGCAACACCGTGACAAATAGAACTTTGTTTGCCTCATATCTGATGACAGTTTGGTTATTGCCTATAACTAGAACTGCCAACCTTGCTTGACAGCAATGGCTTCTCCTTTGCACTGGTACTCAACAGAGTTTCTGAGTTGTTGCCGGATTGGCTTTCGGCAAATCCGGGTCTCATCCAGATTTTTATGTGCCCCTCTCTACAGACAGTAAGAACAGATTCTTGGGTAAATATCACACCAGAAAGGGGTTCAGTGTGAATGCGGTGTGCAACCAGTGGAGAGAGCTTTGGAACATCACGAATGCTTGGAGCAGGCTGTAGAGTGCCCACAGGGACATTGTCCCAATGGGCAGACTGGCTTCCAGTACTGAAAGTGGGGGACCCTCCAGGAGGGCCTCGGCGAAATGGCACTACAATCTCGTCCATTTCCAAGTCCCACAGAAGCAACCGTGTATCCTGCTCAAAATAATAAATATGTAAGCTCAATAATTGTGAGATTTAAAGGTTATGAAGTAAAAAGGTTATTCAAGAATGCCAAAGATGGCAAGCTCAATAGTAAATTATTTGCTCACAAATATTAAGTTACTGGAGAGGTCATATGTGAGGACCTCAAGCATAAAAGCGATATGGAAGTTCAAAAAACTGAATTATATAATGTGAGTTAGTAGCGATAAAGGTCAAAATGTCGACAGTCTCAGCATGACTTTCAACTCAAACAATATACTATTTAACCTAGTAGTGATTGATGTATGTTTTTTCTTGGTTCCTTTTTCTCCTCTCTAATTTTTCTCTTTCAACTCTAATCAAGCTTTTACAATCAAATTTTATAAGAACAATCTGAAAACCCTAGACCTGGCACATGTTAAATATCGCATCAAAATCATTGGCACTCATCATCGGATAATGTTCAGGAAGCACTTGGCCAGAGTCTCTGACTCTGCACAATATGTTTGACCGTCAGGCTTACATCTCCCCATCTATGTTTCTTTCTACTTTTACTAAAATACAGTCTTTGTCGTGTCAAAAAGAACCTATTTAGTCCGAGCATTCCCCATAGTTCTAACAACTAGTAAATCTCTGCTATACACAACCAAAATGTCAGACACCTGTCATGTAGCATGCCCGACATAGTTGATAAAAGTATATAGCTTGCAACATCACCATGATGGCAGAGAGTAAGCATTCATTTCAGAGTTGAAGCTCGAGTAGCACAATCAATCAAAATATAATTACGTTTCAGACAAGAGTACCATTACATATACAAGAAAGCTTGAACAAACTAACAGTGTAACTACAAATAAAGTACCTGACCAACAGAACCAAATCGGTACATGACAGTCTCCCCTGTGCCATCTGAATTTGGCGATGACCAATATGAATCAAAAGCTACACCACTGACCTGCCAATACCACACAGGAAAAATTATCAGGTAAGAACTGAAGTGGTTACAATCGTGTGCAATAAACTATAACAAGCTTAGTATCGTTAAATCATACCCATGAATTGTGCCCCTCACCCCAAGCTACAACTTTGCGATCTTCCATACTCCAAACTTGAACTAAATCATCTTCACCACCGGTAAGAATGTATTTTCCATCCATGCTGTTCAGCGGCACTTTGTTGTCAAATACGCCATTAATTTTCTCAAAATAATAATATTTAAAAGTAAACAGAACTATAATTTACAAGAAAAACTTAGAGAAAGTAAATTTGGAGATTGGAATAAATTTTTTAAGCAAATAGCTATCAGCTAAAGTTGTAAACAAGGACAGATAGTCACCTCCAAGCACAACATAATAGCGCACCATAATAGCTTTTTCCACCGCAGATAAGTTGTTCTTTTGAATAGTCGAAAACTCGTAGATAACCTACATTGAAAGAAAAACTTAAGCTCATACAAACTAATGAAGTAAAGAATAATCTATCCAAAGTAAACAGAATACCATCTCTTCCAACAGTTGCTAGGTGAGTCCCATCGGTTGAGAAAGCAATGCTATTAACTGGACCTTGGCAAATATGCCATCTAGCAATTGGATTACTCTGCATAAGAATTTCTTGAAGTCAACAAATGAATATAGATGGAGCAGGCAGCAGAAAAACAATTCAACACTTACAATGCACATGCTTCCTTTTTTCAATAATGAATTACAAACAGTTAAAAAAAAAAAAAAAAAAAAGGTACGACCAAAAATCATTATTTTGCCAAGTCCTTGCACATGACCTATCATGCCCCTGCCCTCAGACTTAGTAAATACTTAAACCATAATAACCTCAATCAAAACGATGATAAGGTCCCTGCACAAAACATAAAAATTTAAAAATTGTGCTTTGGGCCCCATGTCACCAAATACAACTGTCTCATGCAAATGATGTTAGTCTCAAACTACTAACAGCAGGTACGCAGGCACACACCGATGGTAAATATAAATATATATATGAAATTTGGTTAATGTTATAGCACTAGCCACATACAGAATACTATTCATAGAGAAAATCAACAACTAGAACAGATGTGGAGAACAAACGAGGTCAAGTGACAGACTCCCAACCCCTCACATGAATTTGGATGCTGAAACAAGTTAATCTTTTCTGCACCCCACGTGTATCACTTAAGATCATATATGGTGAACTTGACACATGGTTTCAATAAAATATTATTAATAAATATAGCATACTATTGAAATACAACCACAACCATTTCTTTCAAGGTACCATGCAACAATGGTAACCACAATTAATGGTAGACATATAGCATAAACAAAGATAGACACAAAGATACATTACACTTGGAAAATACATGTGAAAAATAAACCCGATGGATAGCAAACCAATCGGACTAGTAAATCAACATGATGGTATTGACTACTTTTTAAACTATTGGAAGCATGTATGAGGCGGATACCAGCATATACAAAATTACACTCAGGCACACAAGCATCCTTGCAGAGAAACCATCTAACTGCTACTCTGATGTCACCAAGAATCTTGACTAAGACTAGACTGTAATAAAAGAGTACAAACTCAATAATGGAACTGTTTGCAACATCAGAGTTACCTGCAGCTTTTCTAAGAACATAGCTTCAATTTCTTGTTTAAATATCTAAATTAAATTCACCTCAGCAATGGAGGAGCTGATCACTATTACACCTCATCGAAATTTGAACAGCAGTATCCAGAACCAAACATCTAGAAGGACCTATGAATGAAAATTGAGCTACATGCACAACACGTAAAATAAATATATATGATGCAATGATCAATTTCTTCTAGAAATGATTGTGATGCTGAGTACAAATTGTGGAACAACAATTTCAAAGAAAAGACAACAAAATAAGAACACAAATCATAAAGTATTAGATTTAAACAACATTGACCCCAGTACCTTACTGTAGCGTGCATGTGCAACAGAAAATTGAGTTTGATCTTTGATAACAGGGAACGAAGAATCACCCGCACCATCCTTGCTCTAGAAAAAAATTAAAGCACACCCAAATCACTACATATATCACCACGGAATACAAAAATTAAGGACGAAGAAAGTAGTTCTCTTGATATTCAAGGCTTGCCTTTTCATACACATACAAATTACCATCGGCATGAGCAACAACAAAAGCACCATCACCTCCAGGAACCCATGCAATACTAGCACAACGACTGTTGGAAACAACAAGCAATATCAAACAAGCTACATACAATTAAAAAAATCAGAGAATTCTCAAACAGCATCACTAAGAACAGTAGAAAGCTAATAAATTGTAATCAGGAGATGTGTCTTCTATGTATAAGCTTGCCAAGTGAAAATTAACTTGAAAATCAAAAAGTAGAAAAATATTGACTAAATTGATAGATTTAGCAAGTTTAGAGCCAAGGCAATTATATATTCAGCAATATATTTGCCCCACCTTAGCAACAGACAATATAGACAATATTTAATCCCTCAGGAAATCAAGATCAATAAATCTACAATGAATAACTTGCGCAGAAGACCTATATAAAATTCCTTATGCCCCTTAATATCATTTTCACACGTCTCCCATCTGCTGATTCTTCACAAAAACCACAAGAAGAACGTAAATGAAAAACGGTCCAATGCCTAATCACCATCCTAAGCTACGTGTCATCACCTATGAGCAGTAGTCTAGACATGAATGCAATATCTAATAAGCCCAATCAATACACTTGGAAGAGAAATCTAGAAATATCACCAACTCATAATGCAAAAGAAAAAAAATGTTGGAAGGTTATTACAATTAAATCTTACCCATTATTAACAGACCCATCTTTGTTATAATGATGAGCCCCGACAAGCTTCTTTCCAACATCCTGTAATTGCTGTCTCAGTGACACTGAGTAGACTGCAATGATGCACAAAAAATTCATTTGAAAAGTTTTAACTTTCAATCAAACTTGACATTCAAATTCACATTGAAAGTATTACCATCACCAGAATTCAACCCAATAAGTAAGTCATGTCCATCCTTGGCATCCTGATCAAATGCGTGGCAAACAGGGTTTGAATTACTGAAATGAATAGACTTGATTGGATCCTACATCCAACAATGAACAGCTTTAGTTTCATATACAAACCCAAATACCCACTATTCTTAAAAACATTAACACCAAATGCCACCAGATTACCTTATCTTGAGAATTCAAATCACTTATAAAGATAGCATCCCCCACATTGAATATTATATAGGTCCCTTTGCCATCAAAATTTGTATTAATCATCGAAGAACTCGAACTTGAAGCACCCAATGAACCAATCCTACTACTCCCACTAAGACTTTTACTCCCACCATTGCCTCCAACAAAACCAAGAGCTCGACTACCATTCCCTGCACCCAACAACCTTGCTGCAGCTGACCGTACCCCACTGCTGGCACTGAAGCTCGAAGGTGGGGCTGGTGGAGTTGATGGGGCTGGCTTGTCCTTGAGATTAGCTATAGTAACCTGGAGTTTTAAATTCAATCATCATATGCTCTCAAAAATGATAATGAAACTTGGTTCTAAATATAAAATTGACTAAATATGCTACCAAAATTCACTTTACCAATGTCGAAAACAAGAAAAACAGGGCAATATTCGAAACAAATTACACATATAATGGTCTAAAACAACTATTCCAAAAAATGGAGCATTGAGTAAACCGTAGAGTACCATTGTTAACCAACAATGCAATCACATACTAAATTTTATCGAAATGGGTGATTATAAAAAACCCTGTTATCAGTGATTTGGAAAATTGACAAACAACATCCCTAGAGAGTCCCTAAATACATTCATATTATTTCATAGCCAATTCTCACAGTGAATATCCTACAAATTTGAATTAACATCAAGAAATGCAGACAAAACAACAGATTTTCAACAAATGGGTATTAACGAAAACCATAAAAGGTTAAAATTAACCCAAAAAAAACGAATCCAAACACTGATATCACATAATGGGTACTTGTAAAAATCCCTTACAAAAATTAATAAAGTACCTGCGTAACAGTTTTCCCGTGCGCGTAGTGAAGCAGACCAGAAGGGTGGGTCTTCTCATAGTGAAGCTTATATCTCCCTTCTGGGGTTTTGAAGTACGTCTTTAGACCCGGTGACTGGGCGTTTGCTGCTGCAGACGATGTCGAAATCATACCGTTGCTGGGGTTGATCATGGTTTCTCTTTGGATAGACCCGGGAGCATGTGATCATGACACTAGGGTTTTATAATTTTTTTTTTTTTTTTCAGTATTGAATTCGTCGGATATGAAGCTTTTGTTTGTTGATGGCTTCGCTCTTCTGGGTCTTCAATGGCTAACCGGACCGGATCAAAGAAAGGGTTTGGATCCTATGGTTTGCGACTTATGTGATCGTTGAGGCTGTTTTGTAATTTTATTTTTTCTTATATCGTTTGTTCTCTCGATTAGTTATTAGAGCCTAGAGGTCTGACCTTGGAGTGGTAAAGTCAACGAAATGGACGGTGGTTATGATAGAGAGATCGTCACTCACTCTCTCCCTAACGTTGAAGTCGTATGTTTGGCTTCTCTCTTCTTCTCTTCTTCTCTTCTCCGTTTTAGAGATTTTTATTCAACAGTGGAAAAAGGGTCGGTTTTGTTTACAGATTTGAAATTCAGCATATTACAACATATAATCTGTCCTTAAATACCCGTAATGGGATTAAAAGACTAGCAGATTAACCTTGGTTTGTTGAGTGATTTGTGGTGGGTTTGGACTTTGGACTTTGGAGATGTGAAATTGAGCAATACATAAAAGTTATACAAGTTGGCTCATGGATTGCATTTTACTTCCATTAATGTGCTTGCTGCTATTTGGGCCACTGTCTCACTTTCAGATGTCAGACCTGTAATCTTCTTTACTTTGTCAAGACATTGATTAATGAGCAGTGTTAGTTCTCTTTAATGAACTCGTGTGTGATGGGTCAAGCCCAACATGTTTTCTCTTTCTTGTTTTCTGCTTACTATTACGGATGTTTGGGCCAATAATGGGCCGATTTAAAGCCCAAATTGACATGTAAGTTTCAATTCGTCGGTTCATCAACCACAAATTGGGAAGAAGCCTTAAGGGTGCGTTTGGTACGCGGACGGGACAGGACAAGGCGGATGGGACAGGACAGGACGGGACAGAACGTATTGTTCTGTATTGTGTTTGGAAGGTCTGGGACAGAACAGTGGACTGTACTATTATGTGTTTGGTATGGCTAGAACAGGACGGGACAAGAGGTTCAAATGACCAGAGTGTCCCTATTGTCATTTTTTAGATGAAAGACTTATTTTATCATTTTTTTTATTGTTTTAAAATCAATTTTAATACTTAATTATGCTCAATTTTATTACTTTTTTTTTTTTTTTTTTTTTTTTTTACCAAAGTGTAAATTTACTAGAGATTCAATATTGAATTGCTGATGAACTATGAACAAACATATCAGCATATCATGTCTTTCAATCCTTTTTTTATTTTTGAATTGCATGAATTTAGTCAATTTTAATACAAATCAATATGAATTTGATTCTGTACTTCATCCTACCTATTTGATGAAATCTGTTTAAGCAGATTACATGTACGCAACAATACAATCGATATAAAAGGAATAATATCATTTTAATTAGCAAATCATCGTGCTTACACAATTTGTCTAACAATAAGATCACTTAAAACATATCCTTCTTCTAATTCAAATAGAAAATTATAATAAGCCCAGAGCTCTATCTCAGTCCCAATCAATTATCATCACTTCTTCAGCCTGTCGAAGATCCCAGGTCCGTAAGTTGAATAGAAAATTTCAACAAGGAGGAATTGCAATAGAGCAAAAAGTGTAACAGGAAGACTAGCAAGCAAAATAATTGGAAAAACAAAAGCAAACCAACAATCCAAGCTACAGCAAAAGGATCTGGGAGAGCAAAAACAAAACCCCAAAAATACAACAACAAACAACAGAAAAACAGAGCAGAGCAAAACACAGCTCGCTACAAAACAGCAACTCCCAGGCACCCTAAATCTCTTTCAATCTATTTGAACCCTTGAACACAAAAGAAGCACAAATAATTCCACAACTAAACTAAACTAATTATCAAAAAATTGGTGAAAGAAATCAAATAACAAAATCGGGAACCCTAAATTGTAATCCCAAAATTAAAATCGCAAAATCCAAAATTAAGAACCTTAAATCGAAATTCCAAAGCCCAAAATTGAATCCCAAAATCCAAAATCGAAAACCTTAAATCAAAAACCAAAAAACCCAAAACCCAAAATTGAAATCCCAAAATCCAAAATCGAAAATTGAAAACCAAAAACCCAAAATTGAAATCCCAAAATCCAAAATCAAAATCCCAAAACCCAAAATCAAGAGAGAGACAAGCAGGAGAGACTGCGAGATATCGTGGCTCCTCGTCGGCGGCCAAGCAACGGTTGAGATGGAGAGAGAAGCGACGTCAAGCTTGGTCATACCTGGTTCGACGGTGTACGCTTGCGACAGCAAACCAAGTCGGCGATGAGTTGCGGCGGTTTGGAAAGAAGAACAATGATCGGTTTGAAGTGATCGGTTTGGAGAGAAGAGAGAAGAGAGAAGAGAGAAAGGTGAGAGAAAAAAGCTAGGGTTTTAATTTATATTAGACAGACTTGTAATTTTTTTAAGATTGGAAGGGCAAATATGTCATTTTGACCCTTGTCCCATGTCATGGAACAACTTGGCCGAGGGTTTGGCATGGGACAGTTTTTTGTAAAATTTGTCCCACCTTGTCCCACCTTGTCCCACGCCAATGTCGCACCAAACGCGGGACAAGAACAATCTGTCCCTAGTTGTCCTGTCCCGTCCCGTGTACCAAACTTTGGCCCAGTTTGGCATTGCTTCCCCATCTGCTTTTGGGGCCAAAAGTGATTCCGGACCAAAGACAGGGTGTTTGGTAAAATCATGGGAAAGTGCTTTTGGTCACTTTTAGCTTCTCCCAACTGAGTTTTTGAGAAGCTACAAATACATGCTTTTGGATTTCGGCTTCTGCTTCTCAAAAACGCGCTACAGTGAATTTTAAATGAAATTTTGTGAACTTTCCATTTTACCCTTCCTTTCACCAAAATCATCGACAAACCTTCATCTTCAGACAGCAACCACTTCTCCTTCAATGTCTCTCCTCTCTCGCTTCGATCAGAAAGCAGCCCTTCTCCTTTGATTTCTCTTGCTTTCAGGTTCGATTTCTCTCCTTCTCCTTCGTTATTGCAGCCTTCTTCTTCGTTCATGTTTTAGGGTTTGATTTTGAATTGGATTTTTGGGGATTTTTATCTAATTTCCTCTTTTAGGATTCTAATTTCGTTTATTTCAGGTTGAGGATCCCTCCATCTCAGTCAGTTCTCGCTTCTTGTTCTCTCTCAGCCTTGCATTGCGCAGCCAAAAGAGTGAAAGAAGCTTTGCAGAGATCCATGGGGCTCAAGATTGAGCAGTTGAAAGCCGAGCTGCGACAGTTGGAGGAGGAGTGACGATGAGGTTCGTCAAAATTGCTTCTTTGGACTCTCTTGGGTCAATTTTGTTATTGGTTGTTTATTCATGTTTTTTTTTTTCTTGATTGTGATGTGGAGTGTGGACTCTCATGATTTTTGAATAATGAGTTATGCAAATTCTTTCAATGTTTTTAGGATTTTGGTGTTGCTTGTTATGATTTCTCTTGGAATTTTGTTTCATTTTATGATGATTTGAGGTTGATGTGATGCATGATTCCTTCGATGAACCTCTGGTTGTTTAGTTCCTCAATTGTAGTGAGTCTTATTATGAGCATTCCTTTTTACGAAAGACGAGTGCAATGTGATTAATGGAAAAATGTGTTGTAATGAGGTCTTGAGATCAGAAATTTGTTGGGGAAAAGAGGTCAGTTGGTTGTTGAGTACAACGGTAGAGAGTCGAACTCTGATGCCGATTGTTTGGCGAAAAAGGGGGCGGGAGGGGATGGTGATATGCTGGACTGGAGACTGCTGTAAGGTGGTTCTAGTGGTGTTTTTTGTGGGGGTTGGCCTTGTGCTTTGTTTAGGCGTGCTTCTTTCTGCGTTGGGTTGTTGGTCTGTTTTTGGACAGAAATAAAGAATTGGGGCTAATTAATAGGGCTAAAGAAATAAAGAATTGGGGCTAATTAATTCAATAAAGTAGAATAAAAAAAAAATAGGGCTAATTAATTCAATAAAGTACCATAATTATATAACACTAAACACAAATAAACAAGAAAAATGCAAAGTATATCACCATTTAGATGTCTGTGTCCTTTTAGTAATTTTACACACTCACAGCACTTTTTACTTCAGTTTACCAAACACATTGAAATTGTTTTTGGTTCTCACAGCACTTTTGAAAATCAGTTTACCAAACACCCAGCTGATTCTTCCTACAGCAATTCCAAAAGCAATTTCCCCCACAGCAATTCCAAAAGCACTTCCCTCCACAGCACAGCAATGCCAAACTGGGCCTTTGTCTTTTGTTGTGAAGAGGAATTATAAATTGAGAAGTATCCCTACCTTTAATTTCGGTAAAGACTTTGATGAAATTATATTGATTTTTATGAATTTTGATCTAAATATTAAGGCATCAGAAAATGAGAGAAATATAGGAAAATTCCAAAAAAAAAAAAAAAAAAAAAAAAAAACAGTTATGTACTTAAATTCATTAAACTTATCATCCACAAAAAAATTTGAATCAAATTTCATAAAAATCGATAAGATTTCATCAAGGTCCCCTTTTAGAAATTAAAGTTAGGGATACCTTACTTGATAATTCCTTCTGTAGTGAACTTCCATTTGCTGATTTGCAGTAGCTTTTTTATATCATTGAAGAATAATGGGGTAATCACTAATCAATATGCTAAAATTCAGGCATTTGTTTTTGTTTTTCTGTTTAGTCCTCACATATATGATATATCTCTGGTTTTGTATATTTACTGTAATTTGTAGTTTCTTGATCCCTTGGCAGCTGCCCTGTCTGGATATAAAATAGACTGGAGAATACCAAGTATTAACCAATTTATGCATGATTGCTCAACAGAAATTAGCTACAAGCTTTCCAATTTGAATTTTATTAATGTCCAATTAACTTTAAATATCAGAAATTCTAACCAATGCTATGCATGACTCATTTTCAGAAATTTGTGTCAAAGTTTGTTGGAGATCTGTAAAATAATGAAGATCTCAGCATTGGACCACCATTAACGTACATCACCATCATCATCCCAGCTGGAACCTGAAACTGTACAAACTACCATTGACAACTTCAAGTTAAAGTTTTCTTCATAAAAAGTTTAGTCCCCACTCCCCACAAACAAGCAAAAGCATTACAATATTTCATCATCATCGTAACTTTCTGCTTACACCCACTCTCATAATTCAATTTTGGCCCTTTTTGATCCCCACTGTTTTTCCTGCCTCGCAAAGCAATCTCCATTTTTATTTTTAAATTTTTCTCCATCTCCCCCAATATCATATATGCCTTACAAAGAAAGGTAGAACAATTTTGAAGTACTCTTACCACCATAAATTGTAACGTTTCACCTACCATTACAAATTGCAATCCATTCTATAAATACAATACTTCAAACTCTTCTTCCATTTCAAAATCATTTTTTGAGCTAATTAACAAAATGAAAATGTCATTGATCACCATCTTCTTCTTCTTCTTCTTCTTCCTTCATTGTTGCAGCAAAACTTCTGCGCAAGGACCTGCTAAAGCGCCTTCAGGTCCACTCAACATAACAGCAATTCTTGAAAAGAATGGTCAATTTTCTCTGTTTATTCGGCTACTTAGAAGCACCCAACAGGAGGATCAAATCAACACACAACTCAACAACTCAAACATGGGCTTGACAGTGTTTGCTCCAACCGATAATGCCTTCTCGAGCCTCAAAGCAGGGACATTGAACTCGCTCAGCGATGAACAGAAGATCAAGCTGGTGCAATTCCATGTTCTGCCTGCAATGATGTCAATGACACAGTTCCAAACCACTAGCAACCCAATACGTACACAAGCAGGAGACAGTGCTGCTGCTGAATTCCCTCTAAACGTCACGACTTCAGGAAATAGTGTCAATTTAACAACTGGGGTCAATCAAGCGACAGTCTCTAACACTCTGTTTACTGGAAAAAATCTAGCTGTTTATCAGGTCGATAGTGTGCTTCTTCCTGTTGAATATTTTGGGTCACCGTCTCCGGCTACGGCTCCGTCGCCTTCTAAGTCTGATAAAGATGTTCCAGTTTCAACTCCCAAAGCGTCTACCAGCGACAACTCCGCTGATGCTTCCGGTGCAGTGAAGTCTGTACCCTTTGGAGTGGCAGTTTTTGCAGCAATTGCTTTTTGGCTTTGATTTTCGTTTTTTTTTTTTTTTGGGTTATGGTTGATGATGCTGAGATTTTTATTTTTATTTTTATTTTGTGTTTGTTGATGATGAGATGTTTTGTTAATCTGGAATCATTATTCTTTTAAATAATTGCCTTGTTGTAATTTGTAAAATTGGAAAGAGAACAAAATTTACTTCAGGTTTTTTCTACTCTTGAGTTTTTAAAATTTTAATTGTAACTAATTATTATTATTATTTTTAATAATTCCAATAGATTATGACACTCAAAATAAAACGGTAAAAGCACCCATTCAATGCCGTCACAATATCTCATTGTCGCCACAATATTACGTAAAATGTCATCACAATGTCACATTCACTCTCGTAATGTGTCACAATATCATATAAAATGTGTATGATGAAACTTAAACTCCACAACTAATAACAGGGGTTGAAACTTGAAATTCTATTCTAAAAGTATCTCCGATGCAAATATACATTTTTGAATTTCTAAATAGTGACACATCATCATTTCTATTTATTATGGATCCACTTTAGTAAAAAAATTTGGAAAAATGCATATTCATATCTCTAATATAATTATCTAAAATCAAATATACATTCATTTTATAATCGGTCATAATAAAACATTTATTTCATTCTTTATCCTCTTTTATTTTACAATTAAATGGTCTATAATATTATTGAAGGAAAGAGTTAGAAATTCTAGTCAACATTTTTAGAAAAGTTTCTAAAATTAAAAACTCAACTCCACATTCTTTAACTTTTTTTGCCACATCACCTCCATATTAAAGTTAGATAAGGACTCAAATCAGATGTTCAAAAATGGTGTCCCGATTTGTGTCTAACCAACTAAATTAGGACATATGTCTACATTTATAGAAAAAGTTGAAAGAAAAAAATTTAAAGGTAGACACATGTCCTAATTTGGTTGGTTAGACACAAATCGGGACACCATTTTTGGACAGCTAATTTGAGCCCGTTAGGTAATTGAGTTCATTTTTACTCACCCCCTTTGAAAGGGGGTAAGCATTACCCCCTCATCACATATTAACACGTGCCTATTTGTTAATTATTAATTTACCTGTTTATCCTTGTGATAGTTAATGTTGTCAACTTTTAAATAATAAATGGACACATGTAAACATGTAAGGAGAGGGGTAATGCTCATCCTCTTGCACAGGGGTGAATACAAGGGGGGTGCCCATAGGGGCCATGGCCCCCCTAGCCAATCACAATTCAAGAAATTTGACTTGTTAGCATAATTGTAATATGGTCCCCCATGTTATTCATAATATAAATTTTTTCCATATTTATGTTTTGCCAACACAAAATCAATCCCTTTTAGTGTTTTAATTTCTTATGATTTCATACATTATTTCTTAATATAGTCTATATATGGGTTTAGCGACTACACAGTCATTGGATAGTTACATGGTTAATTTTTAAGGATTTCAATCAAAAGGTCTACAGAAATTAAAGATTTAAAATTTTAAAAGAAATTAAAACTAAAAGGAAATAACCTTATCTTGTAATTGCATTTACAACTATACATGAACTATATAGCATACTATATATGTATGTAATTTTTATTTTTTATTAGGTATTCACTAGAACAAATTAAGACTTTCTTTAGACGATATGAGGTTGGTCTAGTGATAAACCCCTCATACTTATACCATGAGGTTGTTGGTTCGAGTCCTCAAAAAAAAAAAAAAAAAAAAAAAAAACTTTATTTACTATTTTATTATACAATATTTATCATGTTTTGAGGTAAACCATGTGGTTCTTACGGTTTACTATACATAATTTATATCATTAACTCAAAGATTAAACGGTATTACATTTGGATATATTAATATATTTTTCTTACGTGATATTTAATATTAGTTTCTGTCCTAGCCCCCCAAAGCCAAAATCTTGGCTCTGCCCCTGCTCTTGCAAAAGGTGTGAGTAAAAATGAACTCTAGATAATTCACATTGGAGAGTTTTTCTAACTTTTATCTATCTAATATCTATTCTATATGACACTCAATTTTCTCCAAATGCATATTTGCATTGGAAGTGCTCTATCAAACTCATCAATTAAGTTATAGTTTAATTAGATGAAATTAAATTGTATTAGATTTGAATTTATTCAAGATTTGATTGATCAGATTGAATTCCATATATATATATATATATTGGCAAATTGGATTGAATGGAACAGCTTCCAAGCAAAATACTACTATCATAATCATCAAATCATCAATATAAGTGCAATTATAGAACTTCTGATTTGCAAGGCTGGCTAAGCCCCACAAAAGTTGCAACAACCAGAGCGCAGAAGAGGAAAGCAAAAAACTGTTGCACTGAATTATTTGATTTGATTGAAGAATAAACATATTCAATGATTAATGAATTCTATGGCCAGCTGAAGTCGAAGCATAGTAATAATAGAGAGATTCATGCACCAAATTACTAGCCAAAAAGCTAAGCTTTTTCCTTTTTATCACCTAAATAAAAATTCCAGAATTGAGATATCAATGGAACAAAACTTTGTCAAGGGATACATTTTTCGTTTAACAATGAACCTCTTCCGATGGCCGAAAATATACACCACCATGTGATACCCGTCAGCATTAGTAATATTTCGGTATAAGCTATGCTTAAATGGAAAGCAGCTGCACTCTTGTGAGTTGTAATCTTTCACCACTGGAAAGCCGCGGTTCACTGGAATCAAAAATGAAAACCGAAACCACCATCGAAACCACCACCACCACCACCACCAAAACCTCCAGGAAAGCCCCCTTCAAAATGAAAAGTGTATTGTTGTCCTCCGCCACCAAAGTTGTAACCACCGCCTCCACCCATTCCCGTCTCTTCAATGTCTTCCCCTCTATCAAATCTTGTACGTTTTTCTTCATCCCCCAGAACCTGTGAAGGGAAATACAGGCATCAGATCAGAGAACATGACATCCAAATTTCAAATAACCTTTGCAGGATTTTTGACATATACATGCACAGTTTCTAACTGGTAGAGATATATGATTGTATATGTCAGCCTAAATTACACCAGTATATAAACTAAAACGTCCAAGGACCGGATAGTCAACCAAAACGTAGAAGACAAACCCTGTAAAATTCAAAAATAAATTATATACAAAGTAAATTATTCCCAAGTCTGACCTCGTATGCAGCAGCAATTTCTTGGAATTTGGCCTCAGCTTCTTCTCTATTGTCGACATTCTTATCTGGGTGCCACTGCAAAGCAAGCTTCTTGTAGGCCCGCTTGATCTCAGATATAGATGCTACCTTTGAAACTCCCAAAATCTTGTACCAGTCCTTGCGTTTGCTCATCTTCAAAGCCTTTTCAGCCCTCATTAGTGCTTCCCGGATATTCATATCCTGTATAGTTAGCAAGTTTTAACTTAAATCACAAATACATACAGTGAAGAAAGAATATTAAACACTATAAATTATACTACAATCTTGTGGATATATCAACAATAAGGTACGTCAAAAGATTCAAATCAAGAATTAATAGACAAGGAGTCGAGGATGACTGTAAAATTTGAAGGAAAAAAAAATGCTTATTGATGTGCTACTGCGGCAGTGAAAAACGTTATTTCTGGGCTTAACATATACTATAGAAATCTATAATATGGACTTCAATTATGACTAACCTGAGGTGATTTCTGAGCTGCCGACTTCAAATCTGCAACAGCTCCTTCCCAGTCCTCTGTTAAAAGTTTAGCTTCACCCCTCTGAAAAAAAGCCAAGCCAGATAAAAAATGTGAGCAAGGCCATACACAATAAGAAAACCTTAACAAAATTGGTCTCATCTAAGTAAACAGAACAGCAATAAGGATGCATTCATGTATAGCAATTCCACTAACAGCTTAGAAAGATGGAGACGAATGGAAACACGAACGAACCTGAACTAAAGCATCAATAAGCTCCTCATCAATGTTGAGTGCTTCACTGCAACTGCTTAAAGCATCCTTACCCCTGCCAAGCTTGACCAAGACCTTACATAAACCGAGATGAAGATGCACATTATATGCAAGATGATTAGGGTCCAATGCAAGAGCTGCCTTGAAGTCCTCTACTGCAACCCGCAGCTTTCCCTTACTTACATTATCTTCTGCCTGAATAAAACACAATTGAGTTCAAGGATAATCACTAAATCATGGTAAATGAAGCATAACATGTCAATTGCACTAACAAGTTCTAAAGAGGCTTGCTTGATGAGAGAAGGGTCATGCCAAACTCCACTCTATCTAAACCCCCAACCCAACCCACACAAATTTAACCAAAAGAAAGTAACAAACTCAATAGAGGTTGTCTTACACTTTTTGTCTTCTTGAGTAAATTTTTCAATCCAAAATATGCTTTTTTCAGTTCGCTGTGCTCTGGATCCAGGCGAAGACCTTTCTGGTAATGCCTGAAGATAACATATGCACATGAATATAAATTTCTGATTATAAACAAATAATTTGGCACTATTATGATTTAGCAAAGTCTGCTATTAAAAAAACCTTTGTGCAACATCATGATCTGCTAAATAGTAGTATGCACGGCCACGGAGTAGCAATGCCTCGAGATTATTTTCATCTTCCTTCAGAATAAATCCACTTTCAGCAATGGCACTAGAATATTCTTTATCCGCTAATAACAACTTCACTTTCAGAAGTTTGGCCTGCAACATGCAATGAATATAGAGTTAACAGCATGCTAAGAACTCTACTCCCGAGCCTTACTCCCAAATCCATGGGGAGAGCCAAAAGCAGCTGGAGTAAATAGCTAAAACAAGAAACACAGATATAATGAATAATAATCTGTAAATGATACCTTTGAGCATGCTGGAGAAAAAACAAGTACAACTTTATCGACATATTCCAATGGTTTTGAAAAGTCGCCTGAATCAAAGAGCTTCAAAGCTGTATCTAAAGCCCTCTGAGCCTGAAGCAATTGAGAAAGCTCCTTTTCAGCAACTGAGTGCCCTGGTTTTAACTCCAGAAACTTTTTGTAGTTCTTCTCAGATTCCTCATATCTACATCGAAAAAGCGCCTGAATCATATAAGTTTCCAATCAGAAGTTGGAGGATAGGAGAGAGAGTAGTGTTTCACAAGCCTTCCTAAATTCTAATATTCCAAAATCCATAGAGGATCTGTACAAGTTTATAAATATATTGTCTTCCAAGACTTGCTGTCAATTTCAACTCAGACTTGAAAGAGATACAAATAATAGTAGCGGATCATAGCTGGAGGCAAGAACAACAATCCAAACTCATTCGGTATCTTGCAGCTTGCTAGAAATAGCAACTTGAACAAACTGGCAACAAACAATCCACTAGTGCCCTGTTTCATTTGTTTTCTAACCAACATGGTTCTAATCCCATGAATAGGCAAACATCATGCTACCATGACACTCTGATAGCCTGATAAAGCATGTTCTGGAGCTGCACTGATGTGCTTAGATGTGAGATCGGGATGGTAGCAGCTAGATGGTATGAACATATACAGTATGGGAGAATTTTCACTGAACAAAGGTCCCCAAGGAGAGGAAAAAGGTGCCTATGGCTACAGGGGTAAGGTGTAACATAGCATTGAAATTCTTATAAAGTACCATCAAGAGATTGGAGTTTAAGGCAGTTTATAGAAACTAAGTCAGTTGTCAACAACATGAATGCAGAAGTAGTAGGTAAAACCAAATTTGCAAAATAATCAATTCAGATATTGGACCCTTCACAAATGCCTCAAAAATAGCCAAAATAATTTGGAAACTGTTGCTCTTGTACGACAAGTGAAAAACAAAATATTGAAATAAAGAAATAGCATACTAAATTTTCAAGACTGACAACCTGCATAACTGGCGAAGAACAGATCCACGGTGATAATATGCTTCTGAAAGAGTAGGATCTGCCTCTATAGCGGCATTGAGATCATTAATTGCCTCACTGTAATGTTTTACTTTTATACTTTGTGATACTCTCTCAAACAACTCAGCAGCACTCCCAGGTTTGCCATCTACAGCATACAAGTTACACACATAAGATAGATAATATACAACTTTTGTGGACTACGAAACACTAAGGCGTGCATATCATTCACTACCAATGATATTCAATTTGATAATTTCTCTTAGAACTTGATAATCTTGACATATAGAGAAGCACAAATGTCACAAATGCTAAATTAGAAATCGGAACTCCATTGTTCGGTGGCTTGGATTCAAGCATTTGTGCATATAATCAAAAAATGTATACTGAAATAAATCTGTAATGACAGATTTATATTTATGCAATTGAACATGAAAACAGAAAAATAAGACAGCCCAGGGAATAGTGACTAGCTTTAACCATATCATCCCCGTCTATATTTTTATTTGCACCAACAACACCAACCTCAACTTCAAATAGCACAAGTTCTTGTTATAATCCACCAAGTAAGATAGAAAGGTAATTGCAGTAGATAATGAATTAAAATTTAAAATGCATGAAAAAGAAAATGCACTATAAAGAGAATAAATTTTTCTATCCTCCATTAATACTTGTCCAATAAACAAATTTAAAATCCTATTTTGCATCTTCAATTATGCCTAAGCAAAAAGCTGCCTTTTTTTAATTGAATACTAAATCCAGCATGAAATTACTATAAACATCCAAGTACGACTATTCAGGAATATAAAAGTAACATAATATTAACAGATCAAGAGCTTTTCTACCTCAATTAATCCATTCAATAAAAAAACAAAAGGACATTAGAGAATATAACATAGAGATCAAAGTGAGAGTTGAAAAATACCTGAAGCAGATACAAGTGGTTGTAATAATAGGAACTGGCAAGCGAAAACAAAATGGAGAATAAATACTGTGTAAACCAATCCTCTCCATGCCAACGAATCCATGACAGAAGATAATTTGAAGAAACTCATCGTCGCTTCGTTCGTGTAAACCAACAATAATTTACAGTCAAACGCACATATGTCGTGTCCGATGTTTTTGTAATAACTCTGATTTGGAGATTAAAACGCAGCGGAACAGTGGGAGAGACGATCGATGGAAGAAGAAAATTTTGGGTTTTCAATATATTTTCGAAAGAGGAAGTGAAGTGCGTGACCGTGTGAGGATTTGCATGTCATTCCACGTCGCTACCACCAATAAATCACGGACACGTGGATTTTGGAACATGTGTTGTTGTTATCGCCAATGAGGAGTTGACACCTGGGTATCAAGCCTTTTTCATTTTATGAGCCTGACTAGGCCCATATTTTACATTTGGGCTACCATTCTTCAATTTGGGCCAAATGGCCTAGGCCCAATCTGCAGCTAATGTAATTTGATCATGACGTGTCCAGGCACGTCACGGATGGATTACGACGTGGCAAGCCATGTCATTGTAATATTAACCACGTAAGCACATAGCCGATGACGTGATCGGTCACGTCGGCGAAAGATGATGACGTGCCCTGTCAGTCATCATTTGGGTGTAAATCTCTCTTTTTTTCTCGAGAAACCGAACCGAGAAGAAAAAAAAAGAAAAAGAAAATTTCCAGCCATCCGAACACAACCGTTTTTTCTCCCAATGCTCGACAATGGACTCTCTGATCTCCTCCTCTGTCGACGAATTATGCTCGCAGGGACAGACCGGCCTCCCTATCTCGTCTCTCTGGCCGAAGCTCGAGAACTCTCTCTCTCTCGCTCTCTCAGTCTCTCAAAGCGCGTATCTCCTCAATTGTCATGTTTGTGAACAATTTCTTCCCAGATTTGTCAGCCTTTGAATGATTCTGGTACGGTTGAGGAGTTTGATGTGGTAGTGAACGAGAAGGTGAGTTAAATTATTCAAATTTCATGAATATGTTAAGCTTCAACTTTGGTGTTTTGTCCCTTTACTTGTAAAGCTTGAGTTTTTATATATCATATATGGGTATAGTAATCATTGCATATGATATCAGATTCTAATAATTTACAAAGTATTGGTTCAATCCCTCCACATCATTACATTTGTATCTATTTTTGCTTGTTCTGTATATAGTATCTGTATATGTGTTCATGAGGTGATAATTGCTCTAGAATGTCTCATCAGACATGTTTGATGAATCCTTTAGATTTATTGAATATAGTTTTTTCTTGTTATTTGCTTTCTTGTGACCTTTCCTTGAGTTTGCATATAAATAACCAATTCTTCTTCATTGCTTTTAGGATATGGAGAGCAGGACAAAAGAATGTGAGGTATGTGTGCTGCTATTTGCACCTCTCACATCGATGAGTTAAAATATTTGATCTTTTTTCTTCTTATGTAGCATTTATAATTTATCAATACATAACTATCTCATGAAGAATATCGGAATAAACCCGGTGAGATATCTATATGTCACATGACATGATTTATATGGAATATACGTAATGAATACACCGAAGAATTAAATGAGTATTAAGTCTCTTGTCGTGTTCATTTTTGGACCGATCAAACAATGTAAACTGTTATTGCAAGAACTTAATATACAAATGGAGTGTATATAAATTTGTTCGAATAAATTTCCTCCACACCGTACACTAAAATACTATCACTGTTATATATACTAAACTTAACCCTTCTCCATCTTGGTTGGAGCAGGATTTGAACCCAAGACTTGTTGGGGTTGCAGGGATTACAAGACAAGATCAAGCTGGTTCCTTTAAACTTTCAAGATAGGCTTGCTTGGTACAATATTTGCTTGGTTCCTTTAAACTGCAGGCTTGAGGTTACTTTACATGCTAATTTCTGAGGCATGGCAGAGTTGGAATATTTGCAGGTAAAATATTTAGTACAGAATTCATGTTGCATGCTGACCATAATGGATTCACACTGAATGTTTCCGCTTCTTACTTCTTTATCAGCCATCCATTGCTGTTGTTCGAGGTTTCGTTGGGTGTAAGATGATCTTGGATTACTTTGGTGCGTCTCTTCAAGCGCCATTATACCACTTACGATCTTTTGAATTTCTCAATTGAAAACGAATCAAGATAATAACTAAATCTTTACCCAACAGTTCCTGTATGGTTTCTCGATGTTGTAGCTACTTGTCTTAGCGCTGGGGTGCTTTTGAGTCTAATGAAGAAGTCTGACTAGTTATAGCAACAAACCAAACTTGGAGGAAGGTTAAAACTTTGTTGTACTTCTTACGCTCATAGTAAATCTAAGCAGAGCAATCAAAAATCGTCATTGATTTCTTATGTGTCTGCAAAGAAGATCAAAATCTATTGGGCCTTTTTAATTTAATCGCTCGGCCCAACAATTTTGTTAGCCCAATAAGAAATCAATGACGTGATCGGTGACGTGCCTGAGCACGTCAGTCAAAAGTCAACCTGTGGACCTGAATGTATTATTGCTACCCTTTTCAAGATCTTTTAGGCTATAGGCCCAATTTTGGACTGGGCCCCCAATAAATATATTATCAATAACTTCAATTTTTAACAAAAAAATGTCGTCGAAGAATATTATTACTCATCACATTATTTTAGTTGATTTATGAACCAATTGTTTGAGTTATATAATATTACTCATTATAATAGAGTAAGTGGTCAACCAATCAAACCTTCGTCCCACCAATCTTTAAAGGAATCAGAATTTTATGTCTGTCTAACAATGAACATGCTGTGAAAAATGATGGAATTGTTACATTGGAAAGGCTCCAATTTCAAAGATTTACATATATATAGCTTGACCCAGGTCTCAAAAAGCCGGTCGATCGTGACAAGTACCAATAAAAAGGTTCTCTGTTATTATAATCTCTCTTTTTGTGCAATTTTCTTGGTCTCCTGAGAAAATCTTGTGTGGGTCAGTTTCACCATTCAGTTTGTGAGACTGTCCCACACAAATTTTTCTCATCCCTTACATGTCCACTATTGGTCGTGCACAAATATAAACCACACCTTGTATAAATTTATAATGTCTACAGGACTACAACTCTACGCATATTATATATCTTTATAATAATAGTATTGTATTTATTTATGTTAATAATAAATAAAGACCGACCATTGAAAGTCAAAAACTGTCCCAAGCAATGGACTAAATATTAGGGACAGCAGTGGGTGCCCTAGACTGCTTATAATCTAGGGGGGGTCCCCCTCGGCCATCTCTACAATCTACACTGACAAGAGAAAACTTTCTATTTTATAGGGCTTTTTTTCTTTTCTTTTCTTTTTGTGTGGCTGATCCAGAATCACAAATCAAGCAAAACTGGGCACTGAAACGTATTTGAGTAACCAATAACAACATAAAAGTGAAAGTGAATGTGAAAGAGGATGTGATGATCAACGGCGTTCATGCATGCAGTTTCCATTTTCCAATAATCCACATTGGAAACTTGAACATTCTGTCTTGGTTGTTAGTTCCAACTTCCAAGGTCTCTGTAACGTACCATCCCAGCTTTATCAGAAGCAAAAAGATTTTTCTGATAAGAAAAAAAAGTGACTGATGAAACATGAAGTCAATCCCTCAACTTTTTTCACAAATTAAGTGCATGTTTAGATAATATATATTACTCAATAAAAATATAAAACTAGTTAAACTTGGTAAAATCTAGGTTTTCTAATTAATTATACATGTACGATAAAAGCATATGAATGAGATGGTCCAACTGATGTTAAAAAGCACTTCTCAAGCAAGCCACTTTAAGTATGTGTTTGGTATGGTTTTTATAAGAGTTAAAAGTAATTTTTTTTTTTTATTATTATTTTTTTTAATGTTAGAAACTATTTTGAACACGGTACAATGCTTCACAATGTCATTTTTAACATTTTTTTGTAAAAAAAAAAAAAAGGGGAAGATTTTTTTTTTTTTTAGTTGTTTGGCAAAACTCAGAACATTTTTTTTAATATATGAATTGTCTCAACTGCCTTGTCTAAAAACTATTTTATGTTTGTTAGGAGAAGCCCAAAATTTGAGATTTCACCATTTTTTTTTTTTTTTGAGCTTTTTTAAAACATATGAATTATCTCAACTACCTTTTATAAATTTTAAATTTTCTACCATACAACTCTTTCATTAAATATATTGTCAACACATTTTTTTATAATTTAACAACCAAAAGCTTTTTTTTATTATTAAAAGTTTTATTGTAAAAGATCTACTCTAGAAACTCTACTTGAAAAACCATACCAAACACACTCTAAAAATATTTTGCAAGAATACCAAAGCATAAAAAAAACTTTCTATATATAAATCATGGAATTCAAATATGAACTTCCTACACCTAAAAAAAATGGGTTAATAGCAGTAATGGCTCCTAAATTATACATGAAGTAGTGATGTGTCCCCAAACCTTTTTTTTTCCTGGCATTAAACCCCCTAAATTATTGTATATTGGCAAAACCCGACTATAGATGTCCTCTCTCATAAGGGAAATAAACCCAACTATTTGCTAATAAATGATAATTTAAGGGGTTTAATGTCAGGAAAAAGGGTTTAGGGGGTACGTCGCTACTTTGCATATAATTAAGGGGCCATTGGTGCTATTAACCAAAAAAAAAAAAAAAAAAACCACTAGAATTGGTATAGGCATATAGCTAGCGGTTAGCTGGTCATCAATCCATCAATCTAAGCAGGCTCATAATTTTGCAATCCCATCAAATGTTGTTGACAGATCAGACGGCTATCCTTTGATCTTCAAAATTTGCCCTAGTCTCCCTAATTTACCCTGAATTTACTATACTTTAAAGGGTACCTATCAACAGTTACCTAGATTCTGATTTCTGACTAGTTGATCGAACATGGCACTACAATACTACATGTACGTGAATCTAATTAGCATAAAAGCTGCAAAGTTATCTCTAAAGTCCTCTTAGAGTCTTACGTCTTAATTTCATTGTAAAATAAAAAATGATCAACGGTGTAATCAAGTTAGATTAATGATTTTTTTAATTAGCGCAAGTTGATAATTAGTTAGCTTAAAATAAATGGCAGACGAAGACTTGGGAATTTTCTTCTAAACCCACCAATGTTGACGAGTTGGAAATAACTTTGACGGACGGTCAACGTTATATAACGTAGTTTTCTGTGCTAGCAATGATCGATATCAAAAAGGAAAAATAAAAAGAGACAGAGAGAGAGACAAAACACGATAAAAGAGTAGAGACATAAGAGTAAAAACAACAAGAACAACAACGAGAACATGCATGATGACTTGGAGTTGCCTCATTAATTGGTCACCTCATCAAATATGCACTGGCCTGGCCCCTACTTGCATGCCCCCACTGACCATTTTTCCACAAGTTGCTGTATAAGGCGGTCTTTGTGCTAAATCCTGGCTTGCTTCCGGTACCGAATATACTGTTGGTTGAGAAGCCTAACTCAGTAATGTTGCGCTACGCAGATGCAGCATGGCTCTCGATCTGATCAGATCATCATACCCTAATCAAGTAAATTTGTGGCATTTACAAGGGCTAACTAGCTGTAATTATATCTAGGAAAATATGGGATTTTGTTTTAAAGCACTTTAGCGGTTGCTGGTGAATTGGGTCAAGCCCATGGAAGAACCAATGGAAGCAAACTTTGCTAGCTCATGAGGCAGAAATGGACGACCCGATTGATCTCCACCCATGCCAAGGAAATCTCTAGTAAGACTATGATCGATTGAATTTGAACCTTGATGATGCATTTTCAATTGGACTGCAGGCAGCCGTTGATCATTTTGTTGATCCCCTCTTGTTTGCATCATCAGCTGACTTAGAGAACCGCTGCTTGTGCTAGTCATCACTCCTGATGACAAATTATCTTGTATTTCCTTGTTGACATTTTGATAGACCTGGTGCAGCTCGTTTGATCTGTTCTGGTTATTGAGAGCATTATGATCATTTGAGTTGATCATGAGGTTTGTTGCATTATTTGAATTAGCAGAAGTAGGGCTCATCACATTAAGTGTACTGACCGTCGTGTTTCCAAACATGGATGGATTATTGCTTCTTGTAGAACCCATCTGGGCTGCCTTTTGCAAGAGCGCGGTCGCGGACATGGGCGCAGCTGATTTCGATGGCTTGTTTTGATGAGTATCTGAATAAAGAGAAGAACTTTCCTCTTTTAGTACTCCCTGTTGAATTGCTGATGATAAGGAAAGATTCCCACCTTTTGAAGTTGTGGCTTGAAACTGATTATTATTTTGACTTCCAAAATTACCCATATTTGAAGATGAGCCATATAGATTACCTGAAGCCATTTGCATCATCTCAGGCAAACCTGTGGATATATATAGTAATTATTTAGAAAAAAATATCATAATTAATCTAATTAAATTCTGCTGAGATTAATTTGGACTAAATAGAGTCAAATTAATCACCTCCGGCGGAAAATTCAGGCCTGTAACCGGATCCGAATTGGGAAACTCCAGCAACATCTTGTACTAGTCCCTGGTTTGCAAACCCGTGTGGCATGTTCATGGTTTCACTTCTGAAATTCAGATTTGTTGAAGGAACTGAAGTGAGTCTTGCACTTTCTTCAGCCAAGGCGTCACAGAAAGCTCTGTGAGTGATGAAGCTATCTTTTCTGTTCAATTAATAAAAAGAACCCAATTAAATTAACTTATTTCTATTTCATATGATCTAATCATTGACTGCATTAAATTCGAAACAAAAAAAACTACATGAAACCCTCTACGTGAGCATTTATTTCTACTATAAACGTAACCAAGAACAAATCTGTATGTAAATATATATACCTGGAAAATAGAGTTCCACAGTCACATTTGTACTCTCGAGTACCACAAGTTTTAGAGTGAGCTTTCCAGTCAGATTGAACTGCATATTTCTTGGAGCATTTCTCACACTTCCATTTCTTCTCTCCATGTTTTCTACTGAAATGCTTTTTTATACCAGTCAAGTCGCCGAGAGCTCTTGAAGGATCGTGGTGAACACAGGTCTTCTCTGGACAAATATATACTTTCTTTTTGACCTCTTTGTTTGTCCTTTGCTTGAGCTTCCACGGAAGATTGTGACCTCTTCTGTGAAGCTGTAAGTTTTGGTCTCTTTGAAACCCTTTGTTGCATATCTCACATATGAATCGGTTGGTGGCCATGAGTGTCTTTGGAGAAAGAGCAATAACCTCAGCATCTGGATCTGTTGATATATATGCAAATAAATTAATATTAAAAAAAATAAAATATAAAACCATCAAGAAAATCAACAGATAAAAGATAGATAGAGCTTGCAAAATAATCACCTGGTGTTCCTGGTAAATTTCTTCTCTTTTTTGCAGAAGCTGACTGGTTTGGAGGAGTAGGTAAAGGATTAGGGTTAGGGTTGGAGTTTTGTTGTTCTGGAACAAACACTCCAAAAGAAGAGGGCATTGAAAACGCATTGCCAGACATCATTTGCATATTTTGGATTCAATTCAATTCAAATAATAAAAAAACTGGTTGCTAGTGAATTAATTAGTTGCAACAAAGTTTCAAAACAACTAGTTTTCGAAAAGAGCTCAAAAGCAGTACTAGAAACAAAAACAAAAAAAGTAACACAAGTGCTTCTCCAAACACAAACAGATAAAAATCTTTGGTATATTCAAATACTGACTCAAGTCTCTGATTTCTGCCAAAAGACAAACAAAACCCAACTCAAAACTTTTAATCTAAAAGCACCCAATAACACAAAACAATAGAAAGGGAGAGCAAAGTAAAATAATCTAATGAAAAAATTTCGGACTCTTCTAACAGAGAGAAAGAAGAGAGAGAGAGAGATCTGGTAATCAACCCTTGTTTGATTTCAAAGGAAAACACCAAAAATCATGATAGCTCTAGAGAATATATTGTATCTTCTTTATTTTCTAACCTCTCTCTCTCTCTCTCTTTTTATCTTACTCGTATCCACAAAGTCGGTCAGCCATTGATTCAAATGGCCCACCTCTGTGTCTGTCACGCGCGCGATTGTAAAGAAAAAAACAGTAGAAAATTAAGCTTGTATGTGTGAGTGAGTACGTGAGAGTTGAGACAGTATCACAGCAACCTGCTCTCGTGTAGCCAGAATGTGTAGGATTGTGTGTCTTTTTTTGTAACCTTTTGAGCTCAAACTCCAATTATTTCGAGATTAAAAAGCTAAAAATATTATAATGAACTTTTTACTTTTATCAAGTTAAAAAGGCAAAAAAGTTCTTGGAATTCTCTATGACATAAAATCGATTTACAAGCATAATCCAGCGTAATTTAAGGGTAATTAATATATTACCCTGAGCTGAGAATTTATAAAATAATGAACCATTTGAAGATTTTAAGAAATGACTTAGATAAAAAATTAAAAAATTAAAAATTAAAAATTAAAAGGCTACCTTTTTTACCATATAAAAATACATATTTTTTTAAAAATAAATCAAACATTGTTTATACATGTCTTATTTTCGAAAAGAGAAGTGTGTTTTCAGTTTCCACGGTAGATCAAATTTTTCTTTAATATATATATATATATATACACACGCGGTGAATCTTTTATGAGGGATCCTTTATTTTAATTTTGATAAGGACCATCATAAAAACATATCGATTTTGATCGATTTTCATCTGAATTTTTTTTTTTTTTTGTGAGTTCAATAAAATCTAAATGTGAACAAAATTTGAGAATTTTTCAAGCATTATAACTGTTTATCCAAATTTTATTAAATATGAAAGTATCGAAAAATATATGAAATATAAAAACATTCAAGAAAAATAATTCTAATATTTAAAAAATTCTCAAATTTTGTTTAAAGAAAGATTTTAATAAACTTATTATCCATAAAAAAATTTAAATAAAAATTTATTAAAATCGATGAATTTTCATCAAGATTTTTTTATGAAAAACCTATATATGTGTGATGATGATGAATTTGAATGTAGAAAATTACGTAGTGTTCGGTCAAAATGAATATTGTATATATAAAATGCAATAATATGAAAAGGAGGAGCTGCTTTTGAGATGAGGTATAAAATGATTAACCCATAATTATAAAGGTGAATACTCCATGGAAGCAGTGCAGTACTGCAGAGCAAGGTCAGGTCATCAGGCTGTGGAGAGACTTGTGAGAGAGAGAGAGAGAGTTACGTTTCCCAAGGAAGATGATAGGACCGTCCGTGATACCTCTGTGTGTGTAATGTAATATGTCTCACTGATGACTGTGATTGTGGGACCATCCCAAAAAGAATCACTTGCATGATGCATGTGCCTTTGATTTCAAGTCAAAATCATCTCCCTCTCCATCATATCTATCTATCATTCTATCTAAACATTTTACATGCTTCTCATCATCTCGACACAAAGAACGAATTCAACCGAACTTAGTCGAAAAATGATGTTTAGTTCGATTCATAGTTTTTATTCGGTTTAAATCGATTTGAATTTTAAAAACCGAATTAAATTTAAATTCGATTCGATTTCGATTTTAAACATACAAAACCGAATCACTTATATATAATTTTTGAAAGGTATCACTCATATATATATATGAGTGGTTTTGATTCCCTCATAAAAGATTCTTTATTTTCGGTAAGGACTTTAGTGAAATCACATCTATTTTTATGAATTTTGATCTTAATTTTTTTATAGATGATATATTCAATAAAATCTACATATGAAATTTTTTTAAGCATTTTTACTATTATACTTGAATTTTCCTATATTTTACCAATTTTTTATGCCATATATATATATACTTTTAGCCTTCTTTCGAATTTTCTTTCTTCAAAATAATAATAATAATAATGCAGAATATTCTTTGCTTATTGGTGACATGACATTACACCACTAATAATACTTCACAACGACAGGTCTAGTATGTTGGTGTCAATCTAATCTAATTATAGAACATGGATCGTTTTCTTTGTTCCCTAATATTTCTATTGAATTTTTAATCTCATAACACATTAAATTTAAATGACAATCGATTGAAAAAAGTGCAAATTAAATGTTACTATATATATATTTTTTCGTTGTCCTACCTTAAGTGTGGGTGCCTCCTCCCCATTTATAGGAGCAATTGTCTGGGCTGTGCTAGTAGAGTCCTATTCAAGATCCCGACAATTGTTGTAATTTAAAAAAAAATAAAAAAAATTCCAAATGAATACATAATTTGACAATATATATATATATATATATATATGTCACCTTTAAAGCTTAGCATCATAAAAAATCTCAAATATTACAGTTTTATCCCTCTTCTACTTAATAATACTTGAATATACAAACTATGTTTATATTGTGTTATCTTTTATATAATAAACAATTTTTATGTCTATTGCATGTGTAGTGTTTGAAAGATAGGGAATTTGTTTTTTAATTAAAAAAGTATTAGAAATTTAAAATAACTTCACAGAAATATTTAATAGATTTTTTTAATTATAAAATTAGTTAAAATTCTTTTTTAAAAACACTATAGATCTTTATATATATATATATATATATATTTTTCATAAAACCATATTTAATTGTTTTCTATAAAGTTTCTTTTTTTATTATTTTTTATAATAAATCGATACACCTTTTAATCTTAGTAGTTCATAAACGACTTTTAGCTCACTTTTAAAGTTTTTTAGGGTTTTAATAATTCAACTTGGAATTATAGGCATATATAGTAGTAGGCCAGTTGACTTGCATTAGCAAAGATGTTGCTATATTAATTTTGACTTGGTAAATGCGCTGTAACATTATCTCTACTATGTACATACTAATAATTAATCAAGAGAATACATACATATATATATATACTGATTTTCTATTGTTAGTTCGTCCTGACAATAAATATATCAAGATGAAGAACGTGGACCACTAGATTTACATACTTTGACTCAAAGTGTATATACTTGTCAATACTTCTCTATAATCTATGGTTCACATTCTTCGTCCTGATATATTTATTGTTATGACAAACTGACAATAGAAAAACTATATATATAATAAATAATAGATATGTACAAATTATAGAATTAATTTATGGGTGTAGATATTATCACCCATAAAACTAATTAGTACATCCATTTTTATAAGTACACATATGTCTCAAAGTTTTTAAAAAATTACTATAAACACCTATCATAATGTCAATAATATCCTTATTGAAATGAATATATTCCTTTTAATACATTTTATTTGTAAACCCTCTTAAATTATTAACACACCAAATTTATTAAAAAAAAATCATATTATTTTTGGAATCAAATCCTCTTCTAATGATGGTCCAATTTACTTTTGAAAATGTCTCGAATGTAGAAGCTTTATGAAAGAGAAGATATATAATTGAATTGTATATGGGGTAAAGAAATCTTCAATATGAAATTCTCTTATACATACAACTATCTTAAAGGAGGAAGAAAGAAAGAAAGAAAGAAAATATATATATATATATATATCTATAGCCATCTTAAAAAAATATATCTTGTTTATTGATAGAGTTTATAACTATACATAAAAGAAATAAAAAATAAAAAAAGGGTAAAATAATACCTTGTATGACCAAAGTCCTCTAATTTTTATTTTATTTTTTTATAACTTTATTATATGATAATCATGTGAGATATGTGAATATGAGAAAGTTTGATACTTAAAATAAGATTAGAGTTTAATTATGGTTTATCATAAAAATTAAGGTTTATCATGAGTTTTTTTTTTTTTTTTTTAATAAAGAGATATAGTTGAAGATATGAGTGTAATTAATTAATTAATGTATGTACATAGTATTTGATTTATTTTTAATTAAAATATGAGTAGTTCATAAATGACTTTTAGTTAACTTTTAAAGACTTTTTAGGGTTTGGTAATTCAACTTGGAATTATAGGCATATATAGCAGTAGGCCAGTTGACTTTGCATTCGCAAAGAAGTTGCTATATTAATTTGGACTTGGTAAATGCACTGTAACATTATCTCTACCACGTACATACTTTTTTTTTTTTTTTTTGGAAAAGACCATGTACATACTTATAATAAACTTTAGATATGTACAAATTATAGAATTAATTTATATATTATTCAACTGCTTTTGGCTCCATGCATTCGGATCTTTCTTCATCATAATTGATGCTTCCTCATCTCCCGCTAAGTATCCAAAGCTCTCCCTATGTCTAATATAAATAAATAATGAAAAAAAAAAAAAAAAAAAACATTTATTAAAGTTTCATATATCGAAACCCTAATTCCCAGATGAAGAAGAGAATGAATTTATTATATATTGTGTGTCCGACAAGATACGACATCTCTCACACACATCCATTGCATAGATTCCTAGCTAACAATACACGTATAGATGCAGAATGCCTCTTCTTTCTTTATTTACTTCAAAATCTTGTTTTGTGGTGATTTGAAAAGAACTAATTAGAAATCGTTGAATTGTTAAATAAACACGTTACAGTATAACAATAATTAAATTAGGGTAGTAGTAGTACTTTAGTTCTTCAAAGTTCTCTCTATATTATTTTATTGGATCAATTTAAAGCGACACTTAGACGTCTTCTAAGGAGATTATGGAATTTTAATTAATTATCAATCACAGCAGGAAATTTATTCATAATCATCCGAAAATTTTGTTCCATAATATATATATATATATAAAAGTCAAGATAAATCAACTTAAATCTGTTAATTTTTTTACTTCAGCATCTCAACCACTTATGCACTTTTAATCCAATGGTTGAGAATTAAATGCATTTACAACTCTTGGAAGAAAAACATGTTGATAGTTGAGATGTTGAAGTTAAAAAATTAAATTACAAATTTAAGTTAGTTTAATCTAAGGATTGATATGGTGTGTTGCTAGCGCTGGTACTAAGTGTTCCAGTTTGGTGTTGTTGTACCAGTTGTTTTGGTTTTGTTTAGGTTGTCTCAGCTGGACTTTGTATGTGTTCCTCTTGTTCCTTTGGGGTTAATTCCTTTTTTTAACAAATAATTATGCTGTTTCAATATATATATATATATATTATTGGAGAGTTCTCATGTAATTATTTATGGGTACATTTAAAATAATTCATAGCTAGTAAGCTAGGTATAAATTTTAGAAACCTCATTTAAAGTTTAATTGTGTTTAATTTAATTAAGAGGTAATGAATTAAAATGCACAAGTAAACCTCAAGGGGTTGGTCTAGCGGTAAGGTTGAGTATGTGATGTGTGGTTAGACGAACGGTCATAGGTTCAATTCCTCATAGTGTCAAATTTTGTGGGCCAAGCAAATAAGGTAATTCCTTTGTGAGTTCACTAAGCCCCCGTGGAAGCCGTCCTGGACCAACCCAAAGGATTAGTTGAGGTGTACGAAAGCTGGCCCGGACACCCTTGTAATACAAAAAAATAAAATAAAAAATGCACAGGTATGTTGTATAGTCACTTTACTTAAGAGTGAAAAGTAAGTAACCCTACATTGAAATATATTAAAAAATTAATGATGATTTGAATTAATTAAAGTATATATGGAAAAGTGGACAACTATATTGCACGGATACAGGTACGGCACGATACGTAGATATAGTAAATCTCTAAAAACTAGGATGCTTATACGATAGGACATATCAATTAAAATAATATATATTTATATTTTATATTTAAAAAAACATAATCAAATAATTCATTCAAAACATATTCTATATAAATATATTTATGATATAAGAAATGAACCCTAGAAAGTAGAAACTTAGGGGTCGTTTTTTTTTTTTTTTTTTTTTTTTTTTTTTTCCACTTAAAACTTAATGGGTATGAATTGAACTTATTAAGTTGTTTTGTTTGTTTTTTAAGTGGTCAAACACAACTTAAAAATATCGAAAAACAACTTAAAATAAAAAGTAAGAAATCCTGACTTTAACTTAATTCTAAATCACTGGATTATAATTAAAATATTCACTTCCAAGTCTATCCTTCTAAAGAAGATATATTTCCAAATTTATTCTAATTTGATATGATATAGAATTCTTTCTTTTAACATATTTCTTATTTTAACACATGTTTTAGAAAGAAGAAAAAAAACCCTAATCACTTCTCGTACTGAAATTTGCAATTTGCAGGGGATTGAATAATTGAATTTCTCTAGCTCCTACCAAATCCCGGTAAGAATTCTTTATTTTATTTTTTTATCTAACTCTATATTCATGTAATGCTCAATAAATTTGTCTATCATATTGAGTAGATTATATTCTATGGCTTGAAGATGTTATAGAATAATCATATTGTGTGTGTGTACATATAATTCAAGAACCTATTTCAAAAAAAAAAAAAAAAAAAAAAAAAAATCAAGAATTTTTTTTGATTTGGCTTCTAGTGAATATTGAACTTGAACTTTTTTTTTTTTTTTTTTTGATAATAAATTGAACTTGAACTTTGCTTGCAGAACATGTAAAATTATATTCTTTGATAAATTTTTTGTTTTGTTAAATTGAACTTTATTTGTAGAAGAACATACAAAATGTTTAAAAAAAAAAAAAAATTGTGTGTTAAATTACTTTTTTTAATTAGTATGGGTATAAATGTAAAAATTACTTATTTTCAGACAATTTTATTATCAAAAAAAAAAAAAAAAATCATGTTAACAATACATTCAGACGTGTGAAAAAAAACAAACAAATATATCGTTCAGGTTCAGATTTCAGTCTCTATTCAGTTTTCAGAAAAATTCAGAACTGTTCAGTTTTTAGACAAAGAGACAACCGATCCCTTAGTCTGAGATTTATTTTAAACAATTATATTTTGACCCTTCAACTTTGTAAAATCGTAATTTGACCCTGTTTTTAACTAAAATAATTAAATTTTTTCCCCGAACGTATCCTCGCTGTATCCTTACCGTATCTCCACCGTATCTTCACCGTATCCCCAATCACACTTGATAAAAGTCAACGGATACACCAAAATGGTGTATCCAATATGTATCCAAATATATCCATAACATATCCGAAATGTATCCGTACATGATATGAGTTCAATGCGAATTCCCTCTCCGATCTAGAGTATTCTTGCAACATATATGGACAATATATGCTCTCTTTCTCTCTCTCACTCTCTCTATATATATTTCAAGCTGCGTAAAGACTTACGGATCCTTCACGTGTGTGGTCAGGTCACTGACTCACCGGCCACTGCCCCTATAATTTGATCCCTTAAATTGTTTAAATTACTCAATCAATTAAGAGCATATTAATATTATATATATATATATATATCTCTTATTAAATAAACAAATATTTAAGTTGTTGGTTTTGCACTTTATTTCCCCGTAAATATTCGAGTTTCACCACACTGAAAACAAAAATAAATAAATTATTGTAAGTAAACCTCTTCCCTCTATATGAAAATACCAAAAATAAATTATGAACAATGCTTTAATTTGTAATGCTTGATCTAGTAAGTTTTTATATAGAGCAAATTGCAGCCAACCTCTATGAGATTTGGCTTTTAACAACCAAAAACAACTTTATTATTAATTAACAATGATTTCCCCTACCGTTAGTCAAAGTTGGTCAAATTTAACCATTGACAATATTTGGCCGCTATAAATACCAAAATGCCCATGAATAAAAAAAAATTCTGATTTTAAAAATATATAAATATATGAAAACAAATTTGGATCTCCACTGTAAAAAAAATGAAAATTACAAATTTTAAAAAATATGTGGAGACACGGATTGTATCTCCATATTTTTCTTTAAATTCAAAATTTTTGATTTTTCAAAAAAAATTGTGAAGATTTTAAAAAAAAATTTAATTTTTGGCCAAGATGAATAGTGAAGATTTAAAGCTTTTAAATCTGTTTTTTTTTTTTTTTTTTTTTTTTTTTTTTTTTTTTTAATAAATAAAAAGTTCTTATCTTTATTAAGTTTGACTTAAATTTAACTAATGACAGGGGAAGTCGTTAATTAAACATAAAGTTGTTTCTAGTTGTCAAAGGTCAAACGAGGTTGGCTGCAATTTGCTCCTTTATTTATATACTATTTAAAGTATTTCATTTTATTGAAAACATTTTTTTTTTTATTGTTAAGTACTAAAAATGCTTCTAAATCATTAAAAACATTTTTTTAAATCTCTTTCAGGAATAAATAAAAAAAATTAATTAACAAATAAAAGTATTTATAAAAGTACAGTAATAGTGTTATACATATCTAAAATCATTTTACTTTAAGAATATACATTCTTTATGTTTCCAAGTGATAAAGTGGTGAGAGATTGCTATGAATTTTTTTTATTTTTTTTATTTTTTATTTTTATTTTATTTTTATTTTTTTTATTGACAGTCATAATAATAACCTAAATCTCGATGCTTCTTGGTGAAATGGGGCCATGACTAGCTTGGCTTGAAGCTGTCGGTGCATAAAATATTGTTGTGGCGAAGTTTATACTTTTATTATGGGTAAATTACACTGCATCTCTTGATGTTTGGCCTTAAGACACTTAGATGGAAAAATTTTGTTATTCTACACTAACACCCCTGCATTGTCAAAAATATCCTTGCATAATAATAAAAAATAAAAGTTTTTTTACACTGACACCCAAGGGCATTTTGGACCCATGGTCAAACAACGGTGTTAGTATAGAAAAACCAAAAATTTCTATCTAAGTGTCTTAAGCTAAACCTTAAGGGGTGCAGTGTAATTTACCCTTTTATTATTAATAAGAGGTGCATATTAATTCTAGAGGATTAATGTGGCATATTGGTTTCCAAAAATGATTATTCAATCTCCCCATCGTGTACTGTAACAATTTATATTATTTCAAGAAATATCACAAGTACTTTAGAATATTATTTCCCTCAGATATTTAAAAGTTGATACAATTTATATATATATATAATTATTATAATTTGGGTTTTGATAGATGAAAACTTGAACCCCCAAAAGTTCATCGATAAAGATACGAGGGGATATATTCCACCGGACACTAGCTAATCTCATCTCGTCAAAGTATAAAATTATTTTAATATTGATCCTACGTACTTATTCAATTAATATGATTAATTGTTCATAAAATTAAGATCTAAGGGATTTTGGAATACAAATTTAATTAATTTGAGCATTTTTAGAAATGATTTTTAGATATACTTTTTTTATTTTTTTTTTATTTTTATTTAATTACAGTTACAATTGTAGATGGGACTTGGCAAGATTTGACTCTACAAGCACAGTTCGGACTATCAAGAAGATGGTATAAATAGACTACAACTCTCACAGCTGGAGAGAGGGCTGCTCCCACTGAATCGGAAAAGGGCTCCCCACACTTTGGGATTTAAAGACCAAAGGTGAGACGATATGTACATACCAAGGCTTGAACCTTGGTGGTGGAATCTCTCTTGAGAGACTCCAACCACCAAGGCAAGAGGCCATTGGTATTCTTAGATACACTCGTTAAACCAATTTTTTTGGAAAAAACAAAAAAACAAAAAAAAAAAAGTAAAATGAGCCAAATTAAAATGAAGAAAGAGTTCATTTTAACATTTATAATAAAAGTAAAGTTAGACATCCCACATTTGTATCTTACATCCATCACAATTTATAGGTAAATACATATGATAAGTGAAATAAATCATAATTAATATATATAATAAACAAGTGGGGGTCAAATTAATCTAGCTAATACCACGTAACCTTTAATTTAAAAGAGAAAGTCGGATTAAATGGAGAGGGTCAGATTTAGTACAACCCAAAGTCAAATCCACTAAAGATTACAAGACACAACAACTTTTTTGTTAATTTTTTTTTTTTATAAAAAAAATGTTTAATTAATAAAACATATGATGAGATGAAGTTGGTCCGGTAGTAAATCCTCTCACACTTACACCATGATAAGATTACAAGTTCAAGTCCTCCTACAAAAACCGATTTATGTAAAAGTGTAATATTTAAAAATAAATAAATAAATAAAACACATGCATTGTAAGTTTGTAACATTGGATTTGCCCTAATTCTCTCTCCAAGATGTCCTTAGCAGCCTCTTCTAGTACTCTTACAAGCAACATGGCCTTTATGAGATTTCAACTCCATTTGATTAATTAAGACAAACTCTTCCTAGGATGCATCGGTCTTATTAAATTGTAAACACTTTGAAAGAGAAATCTCGATACGAACAAGAGTCATCTTCTCTGTCTAGATGACCTTCATTTTTTTTTGTTTTTTGAAAGAACCTTCGTTGATAATTTATTATCTTTCATTATCTACAGGTATTTTTAATTATTAAAATATTTTTTTCTTTCTTCTAAAGATACAAGACATGTATTTGTTAATATAACTTAATTAACATTTCTTTCTCCATTATTCAAACACAAGAATATATGAGCAATCTTTGAGATGTGAAAGAATGGTAATATAAATATAATAATGTTGAAAAAGACTCAATAATTAAGGATGGCAAAAGAAGAGTGATAACAAGGACATTCCAAGGAGGAAAAAAACACACAACAGAATCTGTAGTGTAATTTGTAAAGTTGCTGGAGATCAAGCGTTATATGTCCCCACTCTGTCTTTCTTTCTTTATGATGATCATGTTCTGTTTCTTGGAGTTTAGCTCAATAAATTATAAAGCTAAGTCATGGGCGAGAATAGATCCAATCACAACAGCATCTGTACAAAAACACTATGTTTTTCTGGCTTTAATTTGCTCCAGTAACTTGTCTTTGCTGTGCTAACATACTAACATGTCTTGTAAGAATGGCAGTTATATATATTTGAATTGAAGCAGATGGAATATTAAAGGTGTCAAATTTACAATCTACTAGTTAGACAAGTAAGAATATAAGGATATTCCTTCTTTTTATCATAATTAATTTTACATAAACATAGTAAGATGAAGTTTATGGCGTGAGATTCCACATGTTTTTTTTCAGGAGTGGAGAGGAGCTAGTTGGGGCTATGGCCCCCCTTCCTAACAAAAAACCTAAAATACATAATTATTTATTTTTGAAATGCTAAAATACATATTAAATAACTATAATTAAAATTGTTACTCTATTTTAAACTTTTTTTTTTTTTTTTTGCTAATTGGCACGGATACCTCCTAAACTTTTTTTTTCGCCATTAAACCCCCTGAACTCTTGTAATTTGGCAATTGCTGAAGGAATTTGCCCCTCACCAGGGGGTAGATTCCTTCAACGATTGCAAATTTACGAGAATTCAGGGGTTTAGTGCAGAAAAAAAAAAGTTTTGGAAACACGGTGTAACTTTTTAAAGAGTTTATGAGGTATCTGTGCCAATTAGCCTTTTTGTTTTTCATTTTGACCTTTCTAATTTTGTTTTTGTTTTTGTATTATATCCCTCTAGAATTTCTAGCTGTGCCCCTAGCTAGGAAGTAGGAACACTGATTATCCTGTGATAGTCAGTTTCGTTATTAATAATAATTAAAATAATTTAATTTAGAAGATGCTATCTAGTTCTCAAAGCTTCTTGAAACATTTTGATATGATCTATAGTTTATCTTGATCTCCCATGTATCGTCGAGAAATACAAACCCGTGTGTGGACACATAAGGGGAATGATGAATGGAATATTTGTAACAGCAGAAATGGTGGACTAATGTGGAATGGAATTATCAGGAATGGACTAGGCCGATAGTTCTGATAAGGTAGCTAGCTAAAATAATTTGTGGCAACAATCATTGGTTTTGTAATGGGAAACAGGATTGCCGACACATTTCAATCTTATGTTGTTAGAATTGACATAATTTGGACTTATTTAAAATTAAGAATTTAGTTGTAATAGTTATAAAAAAAAAATTAAAAAAAAAATTAAAAAATAAAATAAAAAACTAGGCTTCAAATACGAGTTAGGATCTTATCCTTTAAATACAAGCTGATTTAATTGAGCAATATATCTTATATACACAGTGGCTATACTGGGAATTGGCAAAGCAAATTCTTTTAAGTACATACCGCTTCATTTTCCCTTGGTGAGGTTTTAACAACGCCCTTAGTCTCCTACGTTGTTTGATGGTAAACTGTGTTCATTTATCCTCTCAATATCCAGATTCAAGTCGTGTAAAAAAAATAATAAAAAAATAAGGTTTTAAATATATCAATGATTCAATTCCACCAAATTATTGGGTCAAAAGATCCTGAGACTCTGAGAGTATATATAATATCAGCCTCTTCATGAATTCTAGGGATATGTCTGCTTACAGATTCAATCTTGCTACTCTGGATTTAGAGTTCTCTCCTTTTCTTTTTGGGTCTCTGTATTGCATTGTACTCAAGTTTGCTTCTCATCATTTTTTTTTAAAAAAAAAATCTTAATGTCTTAAAATATTATCAATATAAGGTTAATTATGTCTCTCTATTTTAACACACAAAAAAAATTAACATTTGTCATGGATTGTTAAAAAAAAAAAATCAAAATAATAAATTTAATGTTTTTAAAATAAAATACTAAACATGTTTTTGTTGGGAAAAGTTGACGCGGAAGCTCATGCCTAATATTCACCACATAACAAATAACGTCTATTAGCGGAAAAATAAGATGAGAGTCCAATCGCACAACATAAGATTTTATATGGAAAACCCACAACAGGGAAAAACCATAGCCGTAAGGATGACAAGAGAAAAATATCACTACGTCGAAAATTGCTACAACTACACAATTCCAATGTTCTTTCTCTAACCCCAAACTCCAATTACAACCTGATCCTTACCGAGCTTACATTCTAACCCTCGGCTCAAAGCTCTCTCTAGGCCCCTCATGAGTGCACCCCGGCCTATATATTCCATTGATCTCCTCCCGGGTCTCCCCCAGATATCCCTTGGGTCTCCCGCGTCTCCCTCCCCCAGATATCCTTTGGGGTCTCCCTCGGATCTCTCCGAGTCTCACTCCTCGGATTTAACCACTCTTTGATCGATGTTCTCAGGTGTCTCTCTGGTTTCTCCAAGTGTTATCAACCGAAGAATAAGTCTCACTAAGAAAACCAACTTACACATGTTTTTCCATGTCTTCCAGAAGTCTCACATGCCAAACCGGGCCCTAAAAAAGTGTCCCACGCACCTAAATACTTCCGGCCCGCAACAACACGCATGTACAATCTTCCAACGGCAGCATGAGCGCATATGGGACTAGATTTCGACTCTGTATTCACTGCTGGTTTCGTCCCAAACTCTTCTTTCCAACACTACCTGAATTGCAATCATCCGAATTGAATCCGTTTAGACCACTTTCGTATCAGTTGAAGTCATTTGGTTGACATTATGAATACAAGCTAAATCCTAGCGGTTTTTTGTCATTTTTCTAGAAAACTGAAAACCAAATAAACCCGTATCCTTTCCCAATATTCTCCTTGCCTGTGATCTTTTTTAAATTACGATAGCTTGAATATATTTGACAAACCGGTCATCATTTACCAACCGTGAGTAATATATATACAATTAAAAATTAGATGCTCATGCATTGGACCGCATCAACATTCAACAGCAGACAATCAAAATCTATCTAATAATACCATGTATACTTCTTTAAAAGGTTTATCAAATTTCACATAATGCATTAGATTGGATGATTTAAATTATTATTTTTTTACGAAAAAAAAATGTGAGGTCATTCAAAGGTTTGGCATAATTAATATTAATTGATGAAGTTAATTAACAGAAAATCATATTATCTCAAATTCATTAATCTAAAATGATAAAAAATGATATATGATTTGTTGTATATTTAGTGGCGGGTTTCAAGTCCCACCTTAAACATTTTACAAGCATGTGTATGATCTCTACTGTATTTGTAGGAATAGAAAACTCCTGATAATCTGGCAAATCAAAAACCCGTCAAATTTTAAGAAAAAAAGAAGAAGAAAAAAGAGGTTTTTATAGTTTTATTAAAAAGGAATGTGCGGTCCAATTACAGATAACATATATATCAAGACAAACGTCCAAGATGTTGCCTTCAATTCTCTTTCGTTGAATCTTCACTATTTATGTCCACATCTACATGAGAGAACACACTACCTATATAACTCCCCTGCACAGTACACAAATTTCACCTAAATCGATCGATAATATCATTGGTTTTTTCCTTGTTCCAACGTACATCTCCAAGAAAAAAAATAATGCAACTCTCAGCTTCCATGGAAAAAAAACCCTCCTCGTCAGATATTCAACTCCCTCCTGGTTTCAGATTCCACCCATCCGATGAAGAACTCATCGTTCACTATTTGAGAAAAAAAGTCACTTCAAATCCTCTCCCAGCCTCTATTATCGCTGACGTAGATTTATACAAATATAATCCTTGGGATCTACCAAGTATGTATTGTATTGTACTATATTGCATCAATTATTATTTGTTATATATTTTTACTATTATGCTTTTGTTTGCCTTAACGAAATCATTTTTTTTTATTTGTTATATATGAGAGTAGAGAAGGCTTTGTTTGGGGAGGAGGAGTGGTATTTTTTCACGCCAAGGGACAGGAAGTATCCGAATGGAGCTCGGCCGAACAGAGCGGCTGCGTCAGGATATTGGAAGGCGACGGGGACCGATAAACCGATTCTGACTTCATGCGGGACGAAGAGTATTGGAGTGAAGAAAGCTTTGGTGTTCTATAAAGGACGCCCTCCAAAAGGGTACAAGACGGATTGGATCATGCACGAATACAGATTACTTGATACCATTATTTGGACCCCGAAGAAAAAAGGCTCCATGAGGGTACGTAATCTATGCATGTATATTCATTAATCATCAATACTCAGATATCTGTAGACTATATTCATCTTAGATATATAATTGTCACGATGGATCATATATATATGGAGAAAGAAATTAAAATATTCTTAGCCAATTAATTATATATAGTTTCATTCAAATTGAAACCATATTATTGCTTTAAGGGTTTAAAGAAATAGTGAATTAGCACGTCAACTTTAAACACAAGTGGTAGTACATCTCCGATATGGTGAAGGTTTTTTGCTTCATCATGCACATTTTACAAGTATGTGTGTAGAGTTTTCTCGTTTTCAATAATTGTTTTAAGTTTAATTAAGGGTAATTGAAAAAAACCAAAATTCATTTTAAAATGATTTGCATGTGCAATTTTTTTGTAAACACGTCATTTGATTATAAATTTAATTTGATATAAAATTCTGGACCAGTAATCGTTCATAATAAAATTACAAAAAATAAATAAATAAAGTGCTTGATATTATTGTTTTAAGAAAACATTGAAAAGAGTAAATTAATCATATGTTTTGTGTCTTTTTTGGTTAAAAACAAGAACAGGAACAATATATATATATATATATATATATTAAGTTACTATTCTACGATGTCCAAGCTTTTTACCTAATGTTTGCATGTATATTACACTAATAAATGGTTAAATATTGATGTCACAAATTTTAAGTGGATGCATGATTAATCGTTTTCTTTTCTATATGGCAGCTAGACGACTGGGTGTTGTGTAGAGTCAGGCAAAAGAACGGTAACCCTAGAAACACTTGGGAAGATCACAACTGTCCAACTCACGAAACAACTGGGTTTCTCCAAAAAGCGAACGAATTATGGCCTTTGAATACAAATCCCAACAATATTGAAATTGTGAAGAGTTTTCTATACAACGATTGCCCGATGTTACCTTACATTTTCGCCTCTCAAGACTTATTTCCTTGTATTGACACGGACACTGCCTCAAGCATCACCTTCCAAGATAATAATAATGGTCACAGAAAGGACAACTTGATGTTCTCGATTTCTTCATTAGACAGATCACTGAAAAGAAAATTCAATACAGAGACCAGAAACCAGCGAGAAAACGATTATGTTCAAGATCCAGTTCCACCAAGCAAGAAAATTACAGCTGCAGAGGAAATTGTAATATCATCATCAGCTATTAGTAATGAATATGAAGGCACTAGTACTACTACTACTACTGACCATTCAGATAGTAACAATTTGGGTCATGATCATCATCAGTGGAGTACTGTCATGCAATATAAAGAGCTCAATAACTTGGCCTTCTCAGAAAGTGATGATCAGTACAGTAGATAGAATCGTGTATATATACGTATAATGAATATATTCTTCTAGGGTTCTTATATACTAGTGTGTTTGTGAGAGGTTTGACCTATTTCATTTCAAAACTTGTTGATTTTTCAAGCGTGATATTTATATATTTTTAATATTGTGTGTATATAGTTATGCGAAGCTGCTTTAATAAGAACTAAGAAGATACTGGTTTCGATATCTCTATTTTTTCATTTTTTTTCTTAATTAATTTCCTTTAAATGTCACATAGAAAGAGAGAGAGAGATAGAACGGTTTGTTGTGGGCCTGTGGCACCAAAGGAAGAAGACGAGATTTAGTGGACCGTTTAAAAGCCTAGCCCAGTTTAATTTTCATCCACAACCATTTTTAAAGCACGTGCCCGGACACGTCATCAGACTATTGTGTAAAACTCTACCTGGTCTTGGGCTGGTAACCATCGAGTCAAGGTTAACATGTGCAGTTTCAAAAGTCTCGTTCATCCAATGTTTGACAGTTTCCTGTACACAGGGTATTGTTATGGAGCTGTTTGTTTCTCAAACTCATGGCTTAAAAGATCTGAATTGAATTAGATGAATCAATTTAAAGTAACAAAATTAATTCAACTGCACCGGAAGCAAAAACATCGTAAACATGTACATTGACAGGCCTCGTTAGTTTATACATGAAAGACAACGGTACAATTTTCGAATGTGAGAAATATATCACAATCCACAAACATAAGAGGAACAAATAATACAAATCAAATGAATAAATCAAGCACCAAAATGAATCCTCCAAATGCAAAACACTGCCTGGAAAGCCACCAACATACGAGGGAAACAGGTCAAGCAGCCCTTTGTATCTTCACTTCTTCAGCACACTGCAAATGAAGGACATTCCATGAGAAAAAAGAATGGATAGTAATTGAGAAAAATCGAAAAGCACGTAAGCAAGTATGAGAAAAAAGGATCTCAAAATGGCAACTCTAGGGAGAGAATCATTGACAACTCTAAACCATGAAGGATCTAGGCAACTTAAATACCTTTCATTAATCACATCATCGTACACGATTAGATTCGGTAAATCAACCTAATCAGAGACCATTATTATTATTTTTTCTTTTAAAAAAAAAAAATTCAAATGAAAACTCCAATCTATGCAAGGTATACTCATGCTTTAAGTGCTAAATTACAATTATTATTTTTCTGACAACTCCCATACACAAAATCAAAGCATGTAGATAGTGGACTCCAATATTCATCTCCTTAGTCCTTCCCGAAAACTTCCATAAGTAAAATGCATTGGATGCTAATCAAGAAGCCAATGGAAAGAAAGGTCTACAAGCTTAAGTACATACTGTGCAAAGTGATCAATTTAAAAGTTAAATTCAAACCAGAGAGTTCAAAAACATTATTATCTATGCAATGTAATTTATATAATTTGATGACACAATGACCCATTCCAGTTTCCCATCCATTACACTGACAATTTACACATCACTCATTTCCATCTACATGGGTGCCCAAACTCCAATGATTTTTTTAATATAAGGAAATGCAGATGATGCCATAACCTTATGGAGACAATCAGGGTAATTTCATAGTAATTTAGATTCCGAAGAATGAGTGGCGACATAAATATAAAGCTGAAAAATTGAAAAAAAAAACGCATACGCCAAAAATAACTAGTCAAATAAGAAAGCTTTGATGGTAGTTATTAAAAACTTCTATACAGACTTAATCCTAAGCTATATAATTAGTCAAACTTAAAGAATTGCTAATCACATGAATCTAACTGAATGTGTGCAAAATTTGATGGATTTTTTGCCATGATGTTGTGGGAGAAAATGATACAGTAAAGTTGATAAGACAGTGACAGGCATGCAGAGAGCATTTACGCTACTTATTAAATGGGAAGGAACTTACTTGTATAAATAGGCAGCAATTCCCAGAATTATACACAACAAAACAATATCGATACAGAAATTGCGGCTGGACCTCAACTGGAACAGAACCAAAATTTAAGTTAGATCCAGCAAAGAAACAAACAATTGGATACAGTTAAAAAACCAGACGAAAACTTAAACTTCATAAAGTTGCCAGTCATCACCTGGTTAACAGTGTCCTTAAGTCTAACATTTGTATTCTTAAGGTCAGCCGTAGCTCGATCCACCTGTAAAATTGAAGGAACACATTCAACATATATTTTATATTCCAACAGGGCAGAGTTTTAAAAGCATACGAGGATAACAATGTTTCGTACCTTAGAGTCGATTTCATCCATCAAAGGAACCTGCCTATCCAATTCCTGTAAAACCCACAAGATACAGTGAGCTAAAGTGTGTGAATATAGTAACTGAACTAGTAGTTGAAGCCAACCCAGCATACCTCATTCATGTCACCGGCCATGTTTTTTAAAGTATCCAAACCTTCAGAAATCATATCCAAACCTTGATCCTGTGTGAATGCAAAAATAGATAATGTTCAAAAACCATAGGTCCATAGCTGAAAATGCAGGACGTGTATATAAAACTTATGTTTCCTTCTAATTATAATACATTAATACTAATACTGATAAATATATAAGAGAAACTGCATCTGTAGATATGAGCCTTGCCTGCTTCATTTTGCGCATTTCATACTCTTGCCTGAATTGGCTCGACTCCTCAGTTTGTTGAAAGTATTCACTATCAAACCTGCCATCTTTAGCAAACGCAACAGATGTAAGTAGACAACAATAATATTTCATAAAAGATACAAAAATACTTCAAAATTACATAGATTTCAGTTATTAGATTGAAGTATGATGCTTTGTAATGTCTAGCAATGTATATAAAGTCATCTGCACTGGTTTAATTGTTTTACCTTCTTTAATTTCCAAGGGTTTTGTAAAGATCTAAACCATGGTCTCACAACCCTTCTAAAAGGTTTTACATCTTTAGATCAGCTCATCAAAAACTCAAGAAATACTTTATGTTACTTTCTTATTTCCTCTTCATTTGAAAGAAAAAGTAACGAAGAGTACACAGGAAATGTTTGGCAAATAAAGCCTAGCCTACATATTAATTCAATTCTCGTGTTTCAGGTCTGTATTTCAATAAAGAAGAAAATCACCTGAATCAAACTTGATCTCAGTACGAGAAGCTGATGTTGTCCAGCCTCCACTTTGTTTTGGTGCAGTTGCAGTTCCATCTGGTATAGCTTGAATCCTATCAGGCAATGCAAGTACTAAATCATTACGAGCAGCAAATTCTTCTGTTGAAAGCCCTTTAACCTGTAAACACGTTTTATGATTTATGTGATGGCAGATAAAGTAATCAACACTATAATTCTGCAAGGGAAACTATGTACATAATTGTATTAGATTAAGAATTCCCATCACAGAATGTATGTCTTGATGATGATTTAGTCAATCAGTGATATTTATGAAGCTCTCACTTTAAACAAATTCTATAACTATCAAAAGAAGCTTTTAAAATAACAAGAGAATTGAATATTAACCTTTTTCATGGCCAATCTCTGCAACTTGGGGACCTCTTCTAGCAATCGAGCTTTAGTCCGCCGAATCTCGGCATTTAAAGCAACTGCAGATGCTTTATTTTTCTCCTTGGCAGCAGCCTCTGCTTTCTACAGATCAAAATCTCAAAGTTTAGTAAAGTAAACCAAAAATAACATAAACAAGAGAAACCCTGGTCCTACTTCTAATTTCATCAAAATGTAGATAGAAATAGATCTCCACCCGACTAACTCTAAATCAACAACTTAATGGTTAACATTATATCAAATTCGAAACTTAGTCCAGAATCATCACATTTTGACATTTTCAAGTTCTCAACAATCGACAATGAGAGGTGATAAATATTAATCAGATTGAAGCTTATAGATATTAGTCAGTATCAAACATGATAAAGAGTCAAGTAAAGACCACAGATCTCATGTTAATTGCATCTCAGCTAATGATTCACTTGAAATTAAGATAAAGCATTCCCTTCTTAAAATGCCAAAACAAAACAAAAAATCATCAGATCCGAAATTCTCTAAATTGAAAGCCAGAGAAAGAGAGATCAAGTTACCCCAATAGCGGCTTCGATGTCGGCTTCAACGGTGCTGTAGAGGCGAGCAAATGCATCGTCACCGGAGACATTGGCGTCCTTCTGCTTTTCGATGTCGTATCTGTCGTACTTCTTGCAGATCGCGTCTACTCTCGTTAGTATGTCGATCACACTCATTTTCTAGCTTTTTTTCCCCTTCAATTTCTCTGTATAACTGTACAAATCTCTCCAATTTAGAGGAGGAAGAAGGAAACAGAGAAAAATTTGAAGCTCAATTGTTTGAAGTTACAGTTTACAGTCTCTTTTTGCTGTTGTTGCTGAGTAATCAACGCCGGTAAATGGTAACCTACAAGCTACAGCAGTACAGCCTGTCTGAAGCACGACAATTCTTTTCACTGGACACGTGGCGCAGTAGCGCGTGGACTTGAATCAAAATTTTTTTGTTTTTTTGTTTTTTTGTTTTTTTGTATTTTTTAAGATGGAAGACTTGAATCAACTTCCTCGCTATGTATAAGAATCCACTTCATATAAAATGGAGATAAATACTGTCATTCTGGAGACGGAGTGAGATGGATGCCATTATAATATTCATTTTATTTTCGATGATGATATCCATCCCTATTGAGATTTATTATAAATTTTAATATTTTAAAATATAAAAATTTATTATGTAATTATTAATTATAATTATATAAGTTATTAATAATTTTTTATTTTAAGCATTTATCTCTTCCTTTAAATAGGATAAAATGTATCATTACACATCTTAGTTACAATTTTCCTTGGTAAACTTTAAAAATTAACATTTTTTTTCAATAGACACGAATATATATGAAGCGGGAATGAATATCCAATTAACATTTTTAGGAATTATCTAATTATGTCCCGCTCATTTATAAATGATAATTTATACGGGAATAAGATATATATCTCAAACGGATATGGGGATAGATATTGAGGCATCCATCCCCAATCGATATATTGCCAACCTTATTGCTTGTCGTGAAATAATGTATTTTTTTTTTTGTTTGAAAGCGCGAAATGATGTATTAAATAAAATAAAAGTTAATGTTAGTAGAAATTAAAAAATATGGTGGTATAAGATAAGTGGTGAACCGGTGTGACCGGTGAGTTGCGAGTATTTTAATTGAAGAGAGAAGATAGAATTTATTGGAGTTATTTTCATTTTATTTTTATCAAATTTTCTAACATCACTAATATTGATTTAATTATTTTATTACATTAAAAAAATCAATAATAGTTATCTACTGAGATAACCCTTTCCGTCAACATTTACAGGGGAGCTTGATAAAATTCATTAAATTTTGATTTTTTTTTTTTCTTTTCAATAAATGATAAGGTCAAGGAAAGATTTATATATAGAGAGAGAGATGAAAGATACTTGTAAAATAAAATTTGAGTATTTTTCAGTATTAACACTATTTTGTTAATATAAATCATTAAAAAAGTGGATGATAAGTTGGTAACCGGTGACAGTGACTTGACCCTAGAATATTGTCAAACTTACAGTATTTAATCATCATTGCACAATTGGTGGTGGTCACAAAATTTCAATAAAAAATAACTTTTTTTTTTTTACTTAACTATAGGACTAACTGGATATGTCGAGATCAAATGATAATGTACGGTCCGGATATTTACTCCCATAACGAGAAATAACCACTCCCACAAGTTGAAAAGAAAACTTTCCACACATACTTGTAAAATACATATATTGAGATTTAAACCCCTCAGCATTTATGTGTAAGAGAGGTGATTTGCTAATAAAAAATAACTTTGATGTTGCAAAATCTTATATTTTTTCATAAATATATTTCATCTATCTTGTTATCCATAAAAAGATCATATCAATTTTATTTTATTTTTTAAAAAATTTGATTAGATAATTTATATTTCATTTAAGTTTCTCACAAAATTTTGAAGTAAGAGATCACTCCATAATTGCCAAACAAATTAACCCTAATGCTAGGCAACACAAATAATTAAAAAAAAATAAAAAAATAAAAATAAAAATAAAATAAAAATAAAAAACACAAATATAAGTATAAAACTGACCTTTTCCATTTACTCAGCCAATAAACTGTAAACCCCCTAAAAATACAAAAGGGACCTTACAATTCAATTACTTGGGACAAGTATTTTAGTTTGCGAGAAACAGACAGTGACACTGACACCTGATCAGGTTAATTGAGAATTCCCGTGAGGATCCCACTATGTTGATTAATTGCAAATATAATATATTAATATCCTTACAACTTTGTGGAACCCGAACAAGTAATGCGTCCACAATTGGTCATGGCCCAGTTAATTTATAGGCAGATGTGATAAGGAATCCCGATTAAGAAATCAAAGAGTGCTTCAATTCTAAGCCACCTATCCGTCCAAATTATCAAAATATATGGTAAGTTAACAACCCACTTGAATGATTTAGGGTTCTGCCGAACTATTGAAATCAAACATTACATGTACGGTCTAAATATCTATTATCGTAATATTAGGAAGAAAACTCACCGTACATGTTTTTAAATACGTATAATGGGAATCGAACTTCCTATCACAAACGTTGAAAGAGAGATGCACATCACAAGAACTGAAAAATGAGATGTGATTTTTATCACTAATTTTGAAAAGGCAAAATCAACCACTTAACACAATTTCAAGTTCTATGTTGAATCGACAAGATGATGATGACCTAATGGTATTCCTCTCACAAGTCACACCCACATCACGGTATTATGGGTTCGAGTATCTTTCCTCCCCAAAACCTAAATTATTATAATATTTCAACAAACAAAAAAAGGTCTATGCTGAATCAATTAATATCAATCATTATAATGAATTGCTTTGAATTTATCAGTAAGAAAGTCGGTATGATAATTTGGACTAGCAAACTTTCCTTACAATATCTCTGATTCAAAGTCGATAAGATTTTGAAATATTACACCAGAAACATCTCAAATAAATTTGTTTGTGTTGTGGACCGTGGTGGAGTGTGACGTGTACAATGATGTTATAATGTTGCAATAAAAAATTCAATTGGTGTTTTTAATAAGTGATAAAAAAAAAAAAAAATTTAAAAAAGTCAAAATTTTGAAGTTTAAAATGTTATGTTTGCTTCTCTAGTAAAACAAAACTTTTTAGCTTTATAAGATGTCAATGATAATAATTGATATCTAATTTAAAAGTATATAAACTAATTGTAATCATAGGTGGAGTTATATATTTATATTAAAGTAAACTTTTGATATATTTTTTTAATAATTTCGTACCCAATTATTTATTCAGCTTTAATTAAATGGCTTAAAAAAATAAGTGAATATTGACTTAACAATTAATTGAACTTGTGGTTTAAGAATTATAAAAGTTAAACTCATAAATTTAATTAACACAAGTGGTTTAAGGCCAGTTTGGTATTGCTTTTGAAAAGTTAAAATCAGTTTATTTTATAATTCTGATATAAAATAATGTTTGGTAAAACTTTCAAAAGTGATTAAGGCTATGTTTGGGATTGCTTTACTCAACAAATAATCCTAGCTTAACTTTAAAAATAATTACCTTAACAAAAAAGTGGATAGGTGTTTGGTAAACTAAATTTTGAAATTCTTTTGCTTTTGAAAATGTGGAAAATGTATTTGATGAAATGACAAAAATGGACATCATTTTAATAAGAAAAACATTGTTGAACCAGAGGCCCGAACATTGTTGAACCAGAGGCCCAAAACAAACTCGACCCGTAACTTTGACCCGGTTTACTTGAAACCCTACCTGCCGCCGCCCGCCGCCTAACCGCTGCTCGTTCAACTTCGCGCATGCCCGCTGCTCGTTCAACCTCGAGTAGGCCCGCCGCTCGTCTCGTGTCGTTGCTGGTCCCATCGCCGCTCTCTGTTTTCTCGACTGATTCCTATGTTTTCGGGTGGGTAGATCCATCTCCGAGGTTGGAAGAGGTGGATTGTTCTGGTTGTCAAAAGAATGACCGGATTTCTCTGCGGAATCGGAGGAGGTGGATTGTTCTGAGCACGAAGGTGCGGCAGGTCCAGTCTCAGCGGATTTATAAACGGAGGCCGGCAACGGAGGAGGAGCAGGCTTCTTCCGGCAACGACCTCAAGTTTGGCGGTGGCAGTTTTTAGTTTTATTTAATGTAGGGGTAATATTGTGTTTTAATAAAATGGTGAGGATATTTTGGACATTTCAAAGTAAAAATTTAGCTTCTGATTTCAAAAGCAACCCCTACTCAACTTCTCAAAAGTTGATTATTTGAGGAGCAAATTGTAAAATAAGTAGCTTTTGGAAAGTTTACCAAACACTTATTTACTCAAAACTTGATAAATAAATGATTATTTCTTAAGCATAAGCAACCCCAAACATAGCCTAATTCATAATCTAGTACGTTTTGACAGTGATTTTTAGAAGTAGGTGGGGGGTTACTTTTTGAAAGTGATTATGGAATAATCTATTTTAGCATTTAATGAATCTTTTAAAATATCATTATTATCCTTATGAAATCAAATTAAAATTATTTATATACCTTATTTCATCTTAAAATTAAAGATTCTAATTAAATATTGATTTGATTTATAAAACCTTTAAAAATATATTTCTATTATTATTATGGATTTTTTTTTCTAATTTAAATATTTTACTTAAATATTGATTTAATATATATAATTAATGAAAAAAATAAAATAAAATTATAAAATTATGTATATTTTAGTCATTGTAACTAATTTCAGCACTTTTGAAATAAAATTACCAAACATACATACACTGTTTTTGAGCTATACATCAGTTTTAAAAGTATAATTAATCAAACATCTGTTGATTAACTTCACAGCTGATTATTCATTCAGCACAGCTAACAGTGATTATTATAAAAGCTACAGTAATACCAAACTAGCCCTAAGTGGGATGTCGATGAGATGGGATTGGAGCGAGGTTAGGAATCCTCAATCTCGACTCCGAAAAAATTATATATCCCCAAACCCGGCCCGACATGACAATTGAAGTTGGAGTTCAGGGTCCTAAATTAAATTACTAACAAAGTAGAATAAATTAATTTAAATAAATTAGCTAATTTAAACATATTTTTTATTCAAATAAAACTCAAAACATATTTTCATGGTAATGTCGATGCTACGAGCCCTACAAGCATGGCTCACGCAGTCATGCTCCCAAGTCCCATCATAACCACAAAGCATGTTTTGATGCCCGACTCTTTTGTGTGTTTTATTTTATATTATTTTATCTTTCTGTTTACCTTTATAAACTTGGCAACTTGGGTTAGAATTATTATCCAAAAAAAAAAAAAAAAAAAAAAAGAGTTATAATTGTTTCTACTAGATATTAATTTTAATTCAATTACCAATGTAAGACATTTAAAAAACAACGCTTGTAAGGAGTCCTATTGAAACCAAAAAATATAAGGTGGCGTCCTGCAGCGCGTTTTCAGCCTGTTTTCGTTTTTATTTTCCAAAAACGATTTCGAATTCGCGTCCTGTAAACCGTTTTTCATTTTATTTTCGAAATACAAAAACAAAATGAAAAACAAAAGTAGTGTTAAAAGTGGAAATTTTGAAATACAAAAAAAAGTTGTTTTTGTTTTTGTTTTTCATTAAAGTGGGTCCCATGTCATTTAAAATTATTTTTTTTCTTTTTTCTCTTCACTGTGCATCATCAGATCATCTTCTTTCTTCCTCATCTTCTCTCTTCCCATCTTCATCTTCTCTCTTCCAGATCTGGTCTTCTTCTTCAGCTCGTCGCCGCCGATGATTAGCTCCCGGTCGCCGTCGTCGATCTGCTCTTCTTCACCGTCGCTGATCAGCTGGTCGTCGTCGTCTTTTTCGCCAGCTGGTCGTCGTCGTCGTCGTCTTCTTCGATCGCCGCCGTCGTCTTCTTCAGCTGGTCGCCGTCGTCGTCTTCTTCAGCTGGTCGCCGTCGTCTTCTTCAGCTGGTCGCCGTCGTCTTCTTCTTCCGGCCACCGACGTGCCGATCTCCTCCTCCTCTTCTTCTTCTTCTTCCTCTTCTTCTTCTTCTTCTTCTTCTTGCGGATCCGATCTGGTCTCCAACTCTCCATTGTTTTTTTTTTTTTTTTTTTAATCATTTATTTATATTGTTATAATATTAAACAAAATTTAAAAATTAAATATTTTATAATTTTCGAAAGTTTTCAGTTATCCTACCGGACGCTTTTTTTCCGTTTTTATTTTCAAAATACGGATTTCAGTAAATGCTACCAGACGCGTATTCGGAATCCAAAAACAAATCCAAAAACACTGTTTTCGTTTTTGTTTTTCTTTTCGAAAAACAAAAACAAAAAACAGCTTACAGGACGGGCCCTAAGCCTGCCTGCCATCCACACCAGAATAAATAGAGTTTTCCGAAAAAACCTACTAGTGGAGGAAGACCTCCTAGGTAGGGTTGCACATTTTTCCCCGGATCCCCGTTTCCCCGCTTCCTCATCCCCATTTGGGGGGAAATTTTTGGGAAAAAATGGGGAAATGGGGAGGGATGGGAGTGAAAATCATCCCCAATTTGAAATGGGAATGGGGATGGGGAGACCTCCCCCCATCCCCATTTCCCCATTTTCCCCATTAATATAGTGAAATGGGGATGGGGATGGGGATGGGGATGGGGATGGGGATGGGGGGACCTCCTCCCATCCCCATTTCCCCATTTCCCCCACAATATTATAAAAATAATTATATATATATTTATATATTTTTTGTAATGTATTTTCTTTGACATTATTTTATAATATATATATATAATATAATTTTGTAATGTATTTTCTTTTGCATTTGTAATGGAATGTTTTTTTTTTTTTTTTCTTTTTAGTTTAATTTGTAATTTTCAATCAAATGGGGAAATGGGGAAATGGGTAAACGGGAAAACGGAGAAAATAGAGAAATGGGGATGGTGATGGGGGGACCTCCCCCCAAAACTCCCCCATCCCCATTTTCCCCAAATGGGGAAATGGGGAGGGATGGGGATGGGGGGACCTATATCCATCCCCATTTCCCCAATGTGCATCCCTACTCCTAGGGATAAAAGAAATAGAGTTAAAGGGAGAGCCAAAATAGGATCTTTTGTGTATAATCCCGCATAATCTCGAATGTTATTGGTTTCGGTATGTGTTTGACTAATAGTAATAAGATTCCCCAATATTAAAACAAAATAATATTAGTATATTAAAAGAACAAATAAACTTCTTCATGTGGAAATGAAATTGAGATTTTTCAATATTTTTTTTTTTAAAAAAAAGAGAGATTTGAGTTTTTTTTTTTCTTTTTAAATTAAAAATTTTTCAAATTTTAATTATAGATATACAAATTAACTTTTTGAGTGGTAATATTGACTCAAAGGACATCTACATTAATAAAAACATCTTATTTTAATTCATTGAAGATTAATTTTATTTAAGCATTTAAAAAAGAAAAAAACCTACTCAAAACTAGATGATACATGGGTGGTGAAGAAATTAAAATATATCTATCTAGAATCTACTAAGATGATGTTTTGTTCGTGGAAAAGTATTCATCTAGGAATAAAATCTTTATAGGAAAGGAATCCACTTCCTATATGGATTCCTTTGCTTGGTTTCAATACGGAATCCATTATAAAATCTGTGAGTCTTTAGACTAAAATGCCCCTTATATGTTTGATGTATTAAAAATGTTTTTATATTAAAATATTATTCTAATATTCAAATAATAAATAATTAAAATTTAAAAAATATTTTCCAAACAATTATGAATAATATATATTTTTTGAATATTTTTAAACAATATAGTTTATTAATTTAAAAGATTTAATAATAATTTTTAAAATATAAATTAATTTATTAGAAAAAAAAAAAAAAAAAAAAACTTTTTTTAAAGAAAAATAATAATAAATATAAAATCTTCACCAGCTTTCTGAGCCGCCGCATCCTTGACTTAACGTGCCTTCTCCTTAGCTGTGTTTGCCACATCACTAGCCTTCTCGGACGACGTGCATACCTTATCAGTAGGGGTGGCAAATCGTGTTGGCGGGTCGTGTTGAGCCCAACACGAACACGACACGTTTATTTTTGACACGACACGAACACGACACGTTTATTAAACGGGTCAAACCCCATAAACACGAACACGACACGAATATAAATAGGTCAACACGACACGACACGGCTAACCTGTTTATTATACGGGTCAAATCGTGTCGGTTTAACACGATACGTTTAAATGACCCGTTTAACCCGTTTAACCCGTTTAGTAAAAAAAAATTAGTGTCCACCAGTTTAACCCATTTAACATGAATAAAGAACCCGTTTAATACATTTACCACAAAAATAAAGAAATACCTGCCAAATAAAAACATACATACAATGAAATTAATTATTACATATCCAACTAATTAGCCATAATAAAATTCAAAAGTCCAAATAACTTCTTGCAAACAACTTAAAAGTCTAAAACAGGTCCAAATGTGCATAAACACAATCCAAAATTACATAAGCACAAGTTCAAAAGTGCATAAGCACCATTAAACTAAACTAATTTAGAGGCGGCACTCTCCATGATCGATCCTCCTCCACACTTAGGTTCAAAATGTCATCAGTAACTTCTTCCACTCCAATAGTTTCACTCACTGCAAAAAAAATATTAATGTTATTAAATACAAATATTTATCAAATTCAAAAGTAGTTAGAAAAAAAGATTAACATATGTTGCCTAGATCTACTGATTGTCAATGTAGTAGATAATTGTTAACTGGCACTTCCAATTTTGGTTACAAATGAAGATAAAGAGAATGATTGAAATGAACTTCACTTTGTTGACCAGGGCTCCTTTTTTCTTGGCTTTGCTTATATGTTGCTGATACAGTCCATTTTCTTTAAGTTTCTAGGGATTTTTCAGATTACTTGATACTTTTTCAAAACGACCCAATTTTCAGATGATAAGAATTTAGAGTATTATTTTATTTTTCAACCGAATTATATTTGCTATTCAAAGACCATCATAATATTGGTCCACTATCAAAGAAATTACAGATCTATCTTCGGAACATTAAATCAAAACCCATCGTTTTAGTTTTAGGCTTTTAGCTAAATAAAATCAGATCTATATTATATATTCTGGAACATTAAATCAAAATCAACCACTTTAGTTTTAGCTAAATAAAATCAGATTTATATTCTAAATCAGATCTATATTATATATTCTGCAACATTAAATCAAAATCAAAACCAACCAGTGGTAGGTGCTAACTAAGATTCACCAAAATTAGGACATTACCTCTTGCTGCAGTAGTGCAGCTGCACATAAGGTTTAATAGCTAAAAACACATTCTCTATGAAAATCAAACTAAGTAAAGTGAATCATTCAAGAACAAGCAGAAATATCCTTTTTAAAAAATAAAAAAATAACTCACCGTAAAAAATCGAAGTGGAGGATGCGAGAGCACAGAGCAATGAGTTAGACGGAGAAAGAGGTGTATATGGAGGCGTTGCAAGAGGTTGAGTTGTTGTAGATCGAAAGAGAGAACGAGAGAGAGAGAGAGGTCAGAGAACAAAAATTTGGTATTTGGTGGCTGAATGGATTCTTGAAAGTAGAGTGGGGTTAGGGTTTTTTTAACTATTTATATTGAAATGTACATTTACATAAATATCTTTAATATAAATGAAATTACAAATTTACCCCTATTAATCGTGTCAACCCGCGACACGGTGGGTCAACACGAACACGACCCGTTTATTAAACGGGTTAGACGGGTTAACACGATTATTGACACGACCCGTTTATCCTCAACCCAAACCCGCAATAATCGTGTTCGTGTCGTGTCGACCCATCGTGTCGTGACCCATATTGCCACCCCTACTTATCAGTCACATTGTGTTTTGCTCTGTTTGTGAAGTTAGTTGCTACGTTCTTGGCATCTTTGGCTTTCTCTGCTTCAGAATTCAGATTGAGTAGCTTTAGAGCTTCTCCAACCCGGCCCCAAACCCCTCACCATCGCCAAGTTGCCACAAAATCAGCCTCCAACCCATCGCCAAACACTGTGCCAATGGTCGGATGATGAACAGTGTCGCGCAATATATTGTGCACCTGCTCATCTTTGCGTAGACACTATGCAATTTGTATTCTTTTTATCCCTCAACTTTTATACAATCACGTTTTGACCCTATTTTTTAAAATATATCATGATTATATCATTTATTTAAAGGTTTTGTTTATTCACAGTTTTACCCTAATCAATTAAATTTATTCCAATTTGGTCCTTTTTATTATTTAATGATTTTGGTGTTGGTTTAATTATTATTGATATTAACATTTATAATAAACTAAAATGAAGTGTATATAAAAAATTTAAATGCCATTTTTTTAAATAAATCACTTAATTCCTACATCAATTCATAAGTTTTAAATGCAATTTTTTTTTTTTATAATAAATCACTTCATTCCTACGTTAATTCATGAAGCAAAATACATTAATTCATAAAAACATAAAAAATGAAATACAAACTTCATAGTGATAAAATAAATTACCACTAATTGGATTACACTAAAATTAAGGAAAAATACAACATAAATTACAACAACGATTTAGTAGTCTGGAAGACCATTTCCAGATCCTCCGATATTATTGAAAAAATCACCAAAAGACTCAGATGAACTACCGGATCCATGGCCTTGTTGCCGAGCATGTTTTGCCATAATTTTTATTTTATGAAATGTAATGTTTAAGTTATTTTAATAATAAATGCAACATTTTACCGAATTAAATTTAATTTCTATTAATGTATTAATTTCATAATTTTGTATTGTATTGCAATATTATGTTAATTATGGGGTGAAATGTTAATTGTGGGGAAATATTTAAAAAGGGGAAAGAAATGGAATATTCCTTATAGAGTAAAATTTGGTGCAGTAGGTTAGAGATGAAATAATGAAATAGTGTGACTGTTGCACTATTTTAGTGGAAAAATTGCACCAAATCCACTATTCCGATTGGAGTTGCTCTTAGAGGCAGGATCGGAGGACCTCGACGATGGATTAGTTGATGCGGTTCTTGAGACTAATTGAGGTTGAGGAAGCCAACGTCGGCATCGATGGAGCATCCTTTGATGGTGGCCTCTATTTTTTTTTTCATATTTTTTTAATTGAGCGAAAAAAAAGGGTAACTTTGTCATTTTAGGGAGGGTCGAATTCATATTATGATCTCAAGAGGTAGGAATCTATTCTAGCTAATTTGATGGAATCATGATTCCATGGTTAATTAAGGGAAAACAAATAATGGAAAATGATTCCCTTTTTTCTTTCCTACCCAAATTCCATCGACCAAACATCACCTAAAACCCTAAAAGTATCCAAAAACAAAAGTCAAAATGAATGGAAGAGAAATTTCTACTGTTTTTCAATTTCAAGCATTGTCATCTCCGTTTACAATGTCAGCAACTTTGTTGTTCATTAGTTTGGCGTGGTAGAGAGCGACGATTGAATTTTTTTGACAGAACTAAATTCAAACCCTATCAAAATGCTTTCTTTCATGCATTTTGGTTTTTATTTTGGGTTTAGGGTTTATGAATTTGACAACATGATTTACGTTTCTATAGTGTTTTTTAGCATTTGGGTTTTGTTATAATTTCTATTCGTGCGTGTTACAATTTGTTTGTGAAATTTTTGAATTGATTAGTTGTTTAAATGTTTAAAATTCCACTTTTGATTCTATTTGACGGTGTTTTGAAGCTAGGGTTTGTATTTGGGCTTTAATAACAATCTTGTAAGAGCATTATGTTTAAAAAAAAATGGGTTGAGTTTTCATTGATGTTTGTTGATGCTTTGGATTTTTCTTCAAAGTTAATACGATGATGTTTGAAACAAAAAAGTTATGTATTTGTATCAATGACAAAAAAAGTTATAGTTGTTTGAAAAACAAGAAAAAAAAAGTTTTCTTGTCGTATGATTTATATGAAGTTTTTTTGTATATTGTTTGGATGTTCGAAGAAAAAGTTGCTATGTCTTTTTTCTTCTAAAAATCTGTTTTTTTAGTAATGTATGAAGTAAACTATGCTTTGTTTAAAGGTGACATATGATTTGTAAAGTATTTTTAATATTAACAAAATGATTTGTTAACATTTTAATTGTATTTAAAGTATATTTAGTTGTTGTTTGAGTGTTTTTCAATGCTATGTATTCTTCTTATTATCATTTTTTTTTTAATGTTCATAAGATGTTCAGTTTCAATGTTATAGCAACTAAACCACAAAGAGTGAAAAGATAGATGGGATTCAAGATTTGCATGCTATAAAATAAAAATTGGTTGCATTTTGTAGCTGAAGTATACAACTTCTTTGCAGACTCAAAATTTGCTTACTATGAAAAGAAAATTGTAATAGTGAATGCATATGATTATAATGTTAGTAACTATGTGTTTTTATGTTAGTAAAAACCTCTTAATAAAACTGGCATTCTGTCACTTTTGGCACATCAACTCTTAATAGAGCTGGTAGTGCATCTCCCTTCCTCATAAGTGGTGAGGGGTTTAAATCCCACCATGTACAGCAACTGAACACAAAAAAAATGAAAAGATCGATGGGAACAAGAAAATGTTGGCACATCACCTTTTAGCAAAACTGGTAGTGTACTTCCCTTCCACATAAGTGGTGAGGGGTTCAAATCCCACAATGCACATTTTACAAGCATGCGCGGGGAGTTTTATTCCCGGGTTGTGGGAGTAGTTATCTCCCGTTATGGGAGTAAATATTCGAGCCGCACATGTATTATTTGATCTCGATAGGTTCCGACAGTCCTATTGTAACAATTCTTGTAATACTTCAAAAAGAAAAAAAGAAAGAAAAAAAAATGCTTACCATTTATACAAATAGTTAGAACATAGCCATAATAACTTCCATTATTTCCACAACTTGATGTTTCAAAGAATTATTTTTTTATTTTTATTTTTATTTTTGTGATGACCACATATGGTTGAATGCCATTTTATAGGCAACCAAACAATTTTTTTAACGTTTAGAAAAAATGAACCATAGGATGCAAATGGTCAAAAAATCTAGAGCATATTTGTCCACCTAAAAAATAACAATTTTTTCATTTTTTCCATCGTGTAAATATTCATTTTCAGTAGAGGTATTTCGGTCACAAAAAATTATTACAACAAAAACCTGTAGACCACCTTCCCACCATTTTCATTATTATATTTTTTTGTCTTCGTTCATAGGTTAAAAAAAAAAAAAAAAAAACTTATTTCATTTAAATAAAGGGTATTTTTTTTTTTTTGGATGGAATAAATAAAGGGTATTTTGTTCTTGTTAATATATGACATTGTTAGATGTTAATGTTAACAAACTTCCGTTAGTTCGGATGTAAGTGCCAATTTCGTTAAAGGTTTACTATGACTATGATTTTCACAAGACAAAGCTCATGTTTAATTTGCTTAAGTTAATAAGTTTATTTATATTTTTGAAAAAAATAAATAAGTTGAGTTTTAATAGTACATATTACATAAAGTAAATTTTTTGAAGTACGTAAAATAGATTTTTAACAAAAATACATTTGAAAAAGGAAAGAAAATAATTCTAAAAATCATCACGTACAAGAAAAAATTGAAAACCAAAACCAAAACAAAAATAAAAGAGGCAACTCAAATCTTTAGTTTTGCTTATCATAACTCCTTTGGTTTAAAAAATTAAAAAAAATCCTAATTTTTTTTTTTAAAAAAAAATCCTAATTCTTAAAGAATCTAAACCAAACGGATTTTGATGATTTGATGATTTGATTTTTTTCAAGACCTTTTTAAAGTATATGATTGGTTGTTGATAAAGTGATTGTGAAAACCAATCATATCTTAGAGCATCTCTAATGCAAGAGTGACTTGTGAAAAAAAAAAATGTCATATATATATATATATATATAAATATTCAAGTCAGTGCGCACCAATGTAATAATAGGGGTGGGCATGGATCGGTTCGGCTTGGTTTTGACCAAAACCGTATTGAACCAACATATATTTGGTTTTTGAAAATGTGAATCGGTTTAAACCGTTTTGAACTTGAAAACTGAATTAAACCAAACACCTTTATCATGGTTTGGTTCGGTTCGGTTCGGTTCGGTTTTGGGCTTATTGGGCTTTGAAGATTTTTTTTGTTTTTATTTTTTGGTCCTTAAGTTGCTTTTTTGGCATTTATGCTTAAATTTTTTTAAGAAAACATAATAAATATAAAATTATTTAAATAAAATACAACCCAATTTTTAATCCAAATCTAAAATTTCAGTCATATCAATCTACATAATTAAAATATAAAATCTTCATAACTTTTATAAGATAGAAGTCAGAAAATATAGTATATAGTGTAGTCCAAAATAAAACATCATCATCTAACAGTCCATGATAAAATTGAACCTTACAAAATAATTTATTAAAACAATTCGGTTTATTCGGTTTAGTTTAGTTTTGTACGTTCAAAACCTAAACCGAACTGAATTCAAATCGGTTTGAACCGAATAAAAGCCATGAACCGAACCGAACCAAACACCCCTTTTTGGTTCGGTTCGGTTCGGTTCAATTCGGTTTCGGTTTTTGTATCCACCGCTAGATGTAAATATATGAGGTAATTGAATGTGAGCCACTCATTTTCCATGCTTTGACTTACTGTGTATGTACTTATCAAAATTACTCTATAATGAGTGACTTACATTCAATGTACTTATATATTTACATTAGTGTACACTAATGTGACAGAACCCCATATTATATATATATATATAAGTCACTTTTTGTGGCATTATTGTGTGGACACGCCCTCACACTTGCGACGATTGTCAGTAAATTTTAAAATAAGAGAAATTGGAAGGAGAACATTTTTGCTCACCCACCTTCAATGGAGGTAACCATTACCCCCCTCTTAAATGGATGATATGTGTTATAGAGAAGTAAATTTTTAGACAATTCTACCCCTCTATATACACATGTCATGCGTATGGGAGGGGGGTAATGGTTACCCTCCTTAAAAGGGGTGAGCAAAAATATACTCCTTTACTATTTACAAATTACAATACAGATCAAGATATATTGCCACGACATCCTCGTTGTCACATAAAAAGCGTTTCACGTTTCTTTACGTGTCACTGTGTCAGGTCAAACAAAGACGAATAGTAATACTACAGTACAAAGACCAGCGCTTGGGCTATCGTGGCCATCGATCCTGCTGCCACCTAAAATATAATGGGTTCGTAATTCTAGCGTTGCTCTGGGCTCTATAGCCGCATTAAGGGCTTTTTCGTCCAAACAATTATAGGTATCCTCAAAACACCCCTCACATCACACGTGTATCACATGATAATTAGTGTATCTATCGTACTTGCTAATTACTATTTGTATACAAATATTAAAAAGGAAATACATTAATTAGAGTAACTTGTATATTTGGTAATGTTTTTACTTTATAGAATTGTTTTTGAAATAAAATTATTTTAAAAAAATTTGATTCGTGATCTATATACTATTCTTAAGATTCGATTTAGATACAATTTTAGTAATTTACTCAATTGACTAATTCTCAAAAGTATGTGGACCTTTTATTTTGCTTCTGTTTTTTTTTTTTTTTTTTTTTTTTTTTAAATAGATTATATATTGTTTTAAAATCTATTTTTAGTTTACAAAAACAAAGAGAACATTGCGGTTGTGAGTTCGATTTGTGCTCCTTCCCCATAATCTGCAACCTTACATTGTAAGGATCGTGATTCGAGTCATATTTCTCCTTAAACTCGAATTAATTATAATAGTTAAACAAAAAAACCTTAGTGATGTTTTTAAAGATGTTTCCGAATAAATTTAAAAGATATTGATTTGTGATCTTTTAAAAGTTTGAATATAATTAAATGTGAAGTTACAATTTAAAAGAATTGATTTTTGAATCAATTCAAGATCATAACAAGAAATAATTTTTATTATTTAATTAAAATGTATACATAAATTTTAAATAGCATTATCTGAAATAAATTGAATTTAAAGTTGTTCATCAATCATATTAATTAGTTAAATCTATTTCATAATTTTCCAAATATGTTGAAATTGAGATATTTTTTAATAAAAAATTTATTTTAATTTAAAGAATTGAATTTAATATATATATTTTTAAATGCATTTCATGTATCTTTTTTTTAATTGACCTATGTATTTCATATATCTTAAGATAATATTTTTTTTAAACTTCTTAAAATACTATTTTAAACTACATATTATTTCCTTTAAAGAATAAACAAAAATCGCATATTATTTGTTTATTTAACAAAAAACGTTTTATTTAAAAAAACTAAAAAACTTTAATCACATAAAATAACAAAGAATAATAATAAAAGCTACACGTTTTCTTCAAAAATAATAATAATAATAAAAGTTACACGTTAATACAGTTTTTCGTAAAAAACAATTAATACGGCTTAAATCGGTAGCCGGTAAAGGTGGGCAGACCAGCCAATTTTCTCCTCCTCTTATTTATGTAAACTACGCTTTATTTCATTGTCTTCCTTCTCAGAACAAACGTCTCACCTCTCTCTCTCTCTCTCTCTCTGAAATTCTCTCTTTCAAAGTCCTCTCTCTGATTCTTCCTTCACCGGCACGGACCTATAATCGGCGTTTTCAAGGTACGTTTCTCCAGTAAAAATTTATCTCTGGCATCATATGTATGCCACGTACACGTGTATTTCTTTTGATCATTCTATTTTTCTGCTTGAACATCCTCCGATCATCTCTAACTTGATCAGTTTCGAGATTCTGTGTTCGATCCTTCGGTTGGTGGTGTCTACTTTGTTGTTTGTAGCATTTGATCGTTGCGTCTTGCTTGTTTGGTGTATTATCTGTTTTTGTTTTCTTAAAAAAAAAAAAAAAAAAAAAAAAATTGTTTGGTGATTTTACGGTCGATTATCGTCTTCAGGCGTTTGGTACTAACCGAGGAAAATACTGAATGGAAATGCGAATATTCCAAATACTTTTGGAATTTTATCATCCTGACTAATAGACTATGTGATGACTGCTTCTCTTTCTCAACATGTATATCGTACGGTGCAGAAACTGTTGCTTAGATTTGTTTTGGATTTCGGTTGTTGTGGATTGAATATTATTTTTAATTGATTTTGGACGATTGTTAATATTATTTGAAGAAATGTGATCAGAATATTGTATCGGGTACAGACGTACAGTTAACCGTTAATATATTTTTTTCTACCATTTTAATAAATTCTTAGAAGATGTTTACATGTGATAGACTGATAGGTCAAAAGAAGTTGTATGGATCATTTATGTTAATATCTATTGATTTCTCTTTAATTGAGTCTATGGATTAGCCTTGCACATTGTTTTCCTAGTGATAGCCACAGTAATTTCACTTGTTTTTATGTGTAGTATTTTTGTTGGTGGTTTCGCACATGAAAAAAACAGTAGTTTTCTTTGTTCATTAGGACTCAATGATGCCTAGTGTTAGTTTTGATTGCGAAATTTGGGATCACTAATTAATTGGTGGAAGAAAACAAGACTTATAACTGCCATCATAGATTCATAGGAATGAATATCATTTTGTTGTGTGCTAGTTTTCTGGATGTTTAACTTGTTTTAGCTTCGTATATGTCGAATAGCTTCTTGTCGGACAAGGGAGTTTAGTCATAGCCTTTGTCCTAGTTTTACTCTTGATTACCTTAGCATCAGCTAGGTTTAGACGGTTTCTGTTATGCAGGTTTAGGGGCTCTGATGGTGTGTCAACAATGCTCAAGTGTTGAGTTTGAACTCGAGAATGAACATTAAATAGTATGGAGATTTTGGAACGATAGCACATCTACACCTACAGGTGAGAGGTTTTGAAATTATTAGCTTTCTCTTAGTTTCTCTACCTACGCAAGCAATCACGGCTTTCAAACAATATATCGAGATATTTATATTCAGTGTAGTTTATGGCTAGTGTATGCAGGTCAGTCAGATTCTGCTATTTACAGTTTCTTGACCTTATACCTTGTTTAACATAGCCAAAAATATATTTTAATCATTCATTCCCTTGAGCAGTAATTTATTATGTGACTAAGTTGTAGATTGTTTTTAAATATTGGCGGCTGGCCCTCCGAAATGGCTGTATATAGAATGCTTAAGTTGTCGGGATAGTCAAGTTAGGCTTTTCTGCTTTACATTTTCTGAATTGCAAATGGTGTTGCAGGCACTTTTGGTCGATTGCGCAACTGAAGAACAGATTTGAATTGGAAACGTGTATTTCCCCGAAGAATTTGCTAGCATATATTCTACAATTTCAGAGTGTTGTGCATTGGCCTCTCTACTTGGAGAGCAAAGTATATGGTAGTAGAGATTCTATACCTAACTTGTTAGACCTTTTTCAGTTGAAATTCAATTCACAAAATGGGGCTGTATGGGGAAAAAAAGAGACTTATTGACTATGTTGGGGATGCCATGATATTTAAGTCTCTCATGTTTGAGATCTACATAAGTGATGTCAGGTGTTTGGTACAAAGATTGTTACCAAAAATTTAGGGGAATTGATAAGAAAAAAAATGCACAATTCAATATTTAATCTTTAGTTTATGGCATGCAGTGCTGAGCTGATGTTGGCTGATTGATGTAATCCCAAGAATCTGGTAGTCAACTTACTACTATTGTTGTGCTGGTAGCGGAAGTTCAATCTATGGCTGCTGCTAGAAGCCAGAATGTATTAGAGTTTGATGTTGGAATTACTGAAATCTCTGGCTTAGTGGATGATTGCTGGATATTGTGCTGATTAACTTTTGGCCATTAGTACATGCTATTTCTGTAGAATTTGTTTTGTGGAGCTGAATGGATGTTGTAAAGAACAAACTTGGTTCTTGGTGATGGTGGCAGGCATATAACTGCACTGTGTACTGCATGTTACTTCCATTTCTTGTGGATTTATGGTAACACGATTATTAGGTTGATCTTATATAACTTTCGTTGCAATCTGATACCCTAGAATGAGGATAGTTAAAACTTGTAGCATTAAGGTCCTGATGCTCATATTAAGTCAAATGGACAATTCTAATGCCTTCAGGTTGATATATTTATGAGGGTGGAGGGAGAATACTTGTACTTGCATGATGTGATCCATATAGCTAAATCCAATGCTTAAAATAGTACTTTCCTAGATGCAGTGCTTGGACTCTTGACAAGAGGTCTGATTGAGTGTTGGGAAAAATATAAAGAATCTTAACTCTGCTTTTCGCAAGTTTTTCTGCAGCTTGATATAAAAGGACAGTTACCGAGAGTTAAGATTTGTGAGAATATCCCAATTGCATACTAGGAGATGTTTTATTGACCAGCCTTTGGGAGGGGAGGGGATGTAGAGGGGGAGGGGGAGAGAGAGAGAGAGAGGGAGAGTTCTATGAATGTGTGTGTGATGCTTCTTTCTTCTCGAACTTTTCCGAGCTTGTGTTTTGACGAGAAGCAATACCTATTTCTGTTCAGAGAAACTTTCCCATAGTATGAGGGTAATATTATTGTAAACATAGTTAACTTTAAGTGATAGAAGATCTTTAGCTTTTAGCAATGTATATAGCGTGCTTATACTTACTGATGTTCCACCTTGACTGGAAAAATGTCACAACTTCTATTTATTCAATTTTGTATTTGCCTATCCAAGAGCTTTGAGTTACTCAATGTTTACTTTGCATTAATTCAATAAATTATTAATTTTATGTGTTTTTGTGTAATGTATGAGAAGTTATACGACATTTGAGTAAATTTCTTACAGTTTTCATTTGTAGCCTCTTGTAATTACTATAATATGTAATTGTTTGTAGAAAACGAAAACAAGTATGACAATACAAGTAGATAAGTGCAGCAATGAAATATGCATACTACATATGGTGATATGGCCAACAAGTAAGTGAAATGCCTAATTTCCATGATTTAGAAGAATAAAACTCAAAAATTGAACTTGATGCTGAAAATGCATCATACTATGTTGGTCTGATTTGTATGAAATTGAAAAATGTTTTCTTTTGATGACTTGAAGGAGGAGAAGTCATTACATGAAGTGCTGTTCTTAGCAATGTTAAAGAACTGTTAGAGTTTCCTATGTTACAGATGGTAATGGGGTTGATTTAGGTTGGAATAAGGCATAGGTTGGGTTCTTGCCTATGAAAAGAATTGACTATGATTTGTTCACGCTTAATCATTGATTTCAAAATTTGGATTCCTCCTCTCCAATTGTCTTTTGGGTTTCCCCTTTGTAATTATTCTTATGATAGGAGTTCTTACACTTCAAACTTTTTCTTGACTTATGCCTAACTTGTGAAACAATGTTAGTTGCATGTGTCGATTGAAAATATCCTGCAGCATTGTTGTTTGCTGTATCAATCAGTGCTACCGGTATTTATGATGTCTCTGCTTCCTCATTTAGTGGTAATACTGTTGAGTTTTATACGTGATCAAGAGTTCTACCACTGCTACCAGTGCTTATAATGTCTCCCCTTCCACATTTAGTGTGGATACTATTGAGTTTTATACCTGTTTGTGAAGGATATTGTTGCTTTAACTTTTTTTTTTTAAATACATTTATGCTAGATGTTCCATAATTCTGTACTAATTGATTTTTTTTTTTTTTTTTCGTATAACTTCTTAGTATTTCAAGATATGGAGGGTATATGGAGGTTGTTTTGATAGGGCTAGTTTCTGTACTTCCAAGTGTAACTACCATTTTGCTTTGTGGCAGTTGAGCTGAGCAGTTGATGAGATTATGCCTTGTGCTTTTAATAAAAAGAGAATTTGAACCTGATAGTTCTGTTATATGTAATACGCTCTCCTTCATGCTACCTGCTAAGGTATATGCCTATGTCTAATGTTGTGTCTGTTACTCTGGCCAAAGTGCTCACTTTGATTTAAACCCTAGCTTTCTGACATATCTTCACACTTCAAAAGGTTACAACTATATTCAATTCCTCGATGCAGAGAAAACTTACTCTCATGTGGATGTTACTTATGAGTTGTATATATCTTTGGTTTGATGACTCTTCCGACAAACGGTGGATAGGACTGAAAGGCCAAATTCTTCTTCCTTGAACCTTGATGTGCATTATTCTATACCAAATGCATGGTTGAATATTCATCACAGGTGCAGTAAAATAATGAAAATGCTTAGTGTTTACTGTTTAAGTGAAAGATTTAGTAATGATGCCATTACTTCCCCTACACATGACTTCTTTGATCAAATCCAGGTAAGGTCCTTTTTGTGAGTATTCTGCTCCTCATCCTTCTTCTTTTCATCATTAATAACAAATCTGATCTCCTGGAGAGTATAACGTCCTATTTTGATCCTGTGTGTTATTAGTTAATCTTGTTATTCTACCATGGCTTCACTTTTTCTTCTTCTTTGTTTATGGGCCTCAGAATTTGAAGGAGCTTCCTCTTGTTGAGATATTCTTTTCCAGTCACGAATTTAGGGACGAGCCACAGTTTTATGTTCTGGAAGGCCGAATTGTTATCTTTTAGGACCTCCTATTTTGTGAGGGTTAATTTTCAGTATGATGTTTTAAAGTGGTAAAAGTTTCTGATTTTATGTTTTGTTGATGTACAATGGATAAAAAATAGTTTAAATAATGAATTTTTGTTATTGAAAACTACCTTGTTAGTCAGTTGTCGCAAACTCAATTTACATTGAAATAGGATTTTCTTACGCTTGACAGTAATATTATTCTGAATTTGCTGAAACTGTTGAAAAATAATAAAACATTCTGTTGTGGGAGACCAATATTAGTGAAAAATGAACATTATTATCCTCATGAATAATATATTGGACCATACATATTCATAGCAAATGCTATGCATGTTTAAATGCTGCATTGCTTGTGACAATAACATTGATGCATAGAAGTGTTTTTATTTTTTATTCTATATATATAATTTAATTTAATTTTGTTATGTACTTCTGAATATATGAGATTATTTATTTATTAATTTTTCACTTTTTTGCAGCTGATTTTGACTCCAAATAATTTGTTTCCGGCTCAGAGGTGGCATAGTTATGGGGCATAGACATTTATTTAACACACCACAAATGTTTGAGGGTGAACATGATCAGAACTGGAACCATATGCATTCAGAGCAACCTTTGGCAAATATGGGTATTGGGACTTGAAATGTTTTCCTTCTGCAATTTATGCTTTGTTATTAATAATGTTGCAGTAGAATAGTCAAGAGTCAAGACATGCCATTTCAAAAAAAAAAAAAAAAAAAGATTTGTCAAGACATGTCTTTTTCTTGCAAAGTGAACTGGAAAATTTTGCATAGAAAATATGGCTTTAAATCATATGGTATGTTTTTGTATTACAATTGCCTACTCAAGCCTGTTTGGAGTTCTTTTACTTTGCAGCATTGCATAATCAATGAAACCCAGAAAGTGAATTTCTGAAGTATTTGAACAACCGTTGTTTCTCCATGTGGTGCCTTTTTTTGGTAACTTGATGAACATGCAGTTTTCTATGAGGGTTTAACAGACCGGTGATTTCATTTATTTTTCTGTATTGTAGGAGACCTAACTTGTGGATTGAGTTTTGCTGTCATGATCTTTACTAAATACTAATATTGTATTTGTGTTGCAGCCATGGCTGGCACTGCAGATAATGGTTCTTTCTTCTATCCAGGGGAAACTATGTCGGTTGATGGATTACATTTTAATTCTCATTGGAACCCTGCTTCAAGCTCAAATGGGTTCACCTTAAATCACAATGTTGAAGCGCCTCATTACCAACCAGATGCTTCTGGCCCATCCCATGATCCTTTTCTGCATCCATCAGCTGCTGGAGCCTTCTATACAGTCCCAGAAAATTTTGTGCATCCTGCTGCCTCTTCAAATTATGACAGACAGACATTCCATGGCATTGAAGGTGGATTTGTTGATCTTACCATGGGCAACGGAAGAGGGCCTCATAAGCGAAAAAGCCCGGGAGTTCCTTCAGTTTGTGAAAGAGGCAGTACAAGCAGATACTACAATGCTGGAAGTTCTTCTGACCTCCCGCCACCTGAAGTGTGGCAGGAGAAACCAAATATGGATTCCCTACACATGCCTTGGGATCGTGTTAACATGACTTCCGGTTACAGAAGTAATGCCCTCTCAATTAGGGGCGAGGGTATGAGGAATGTCAGAAGTCGGCCTGCACTTGATTTAGAATCCAACTTGGCTAGGGCTCATTTATCAAACAATCCTTCCCACAGTGCCTATTCAACAGGCCGCCCCATTGACCATTCTAGCCCAGTGGACCTCTCAGTTCAGAGTTCTAGTGCCTTGACTAGGGAGTGGAGCCACAACAGAGTTTCTCCTGGTCATGGAAGGATTCAGGTTTCAGGTAGTTGTCAATATAATTTTGTTTTTCCATATATTGAATTTGTAATCTCTTATAATATTTTTGTTGGGAAATTGCAGATTCAAGTGCATTTAATCATGAGATAAACCACTTTCTTGTTGGAAGTGGTAGTAGTACAAATACTTCGGCAGATATTGGAGCATTTCATCATGATTTCAGTTTGGGTAGAAATTCTGCTGTTCCTCAAAGTTTTCATGGTGCCTCAACTCAACCTGTGAGGGGTGTTCGCAGTAGCTATACTCAGAGATCTGGCCCAACTTTTAGGGCTTCTTCAAGCAATATGCGCATGGGACAGGGACATGTTGGATCTTCAGATGAGGGGCTGCAGTTGGTGGCTGAAAATTTCTCCTCCAGACATCCCAGGCCATTGTCAACCGTAGCATGGCGACATAGTGATAGGAGTGGGAGATCAAGGATTTCAAATGAGAGATATCGAGCACTAACTGATGAGGCAAGTCTTCATGATCGATTTTCTTCTGAGGTATGTACTCGTGTATCATTTTTGCTTCTTGTGATATTTGAGAGAGGGTTATGCATTCTCTACTATGATTAGAGAAACAGTATGTCATTTCATTTCGTGTCAGTATACATACGCCACTGCATCATCTTATCTGAATGGAGTAGTATAGTTTGTCATCCATATTGCTTCTCAGTAGAAATGTAGAATCACTTTGATCTTATGCCAACTCCTGGATGCATGTAATGTGATGCTGTATATCGAATGATTTAAGAGGATTCAAAACCTCTACAGCCAGTGTTTTGTTTACAGTTGATAAAAACCAGGAAAAATGCTATCAGGGAGACTTTTTGTGAGATGTTTGTAGGCTTGCATTCACATGGACTATATGGGGGCTAGATATGGTAGTCAGAGTTTTACTAGTCAGCAAACACCTGTTTTATCTGAGTGGGTGCTTGTGCTCAACTTGAAACCTAATTGAGGTGTGACTTGAGTCATCATTATAGATTTAATGCATGTATACAATCTTCTTTCGGAAGTTGGTGAATACAGTTGAGCAGTTTTAGTGTTTAAAAAAAAAAAAAAAAAAGAGAAACAGTATACGTTAATGGTAGCGTCATGCAAAAGTCAACAGCCTGCAAAATGCTAGCTGATCCTATAATATTTGAGCCCTACTTCGAAATGTGACTAATAAAATTCATGAAAGCAACAAAAAATTGTATCATCATGCTGAACTAGTTCTATATTGAAATTTCTCCCTGCTTTTTGTTTGGGCCTATATGGAATCCTTCATGTCATATTGTCATTAGTCCAACAATTTTTCCATTCCCTAGCTGTGATTTGTTGCCGAAAGTTCATACTTTACTTTTAATTTGCAGGGTTTTATGATTGCAGACCGCTCAACTATGTATGGTTCCAGAAGTATGTTTGATCAGCATAGAGACATGAGGCTCGACATAGACAACATGACATATGAGGTTATTATAACTGTTCCTATGTTAGTTTCAATATTTGACATCTTTGTTGAAATTATTTTATGCTAAAAGTCTAGAATAATTGACTTGAGCAGGAACTACTTGCACTAGGAGAAAGAATTGGACATGTCAGCACAGGTTTATCAGAAGATTTGATATCCAAATGCGTGACTGAAACAATATACTGTTCGTCCGATCAAATGCAGGAGGAAGGAACTTGTGTTATTTGTCTGGTAAGGAGTTTACCCTATTTAAACCTGCTTTTCGTGCATGTTAGTCTCGACACCCACAGCACTGAGCGATGTCATTGAGCTTTGGTGTTAAACTCTCAAAGTAAAGTGACTCTTCTACTAGCACTAATTAAATCTCTATTGCGATTGACAGGAAGAGTACAAGAACATGGACGATGTTGGGACAATGAAACATTGTGGGCATGATTACCATGTGAGCTGCATCAAGAAATGGCTATCAATGAAGAACATGTGTCCAATCTGCAAAGCTTCAGTTGCAGCTGATAATTCAAAGCCATAATTTATTCTTCGTTTCGTTTTACAATTTACCATTGTTGTATCTGTGTATATATATAATATATTTGGAGATTCCCTCAATTGAAGGAAGCAAAACTTTGCTGGAAAATTTGTATAAATGGAATGCTTGCCAGTGTCGGTCCATTTGTCATTGGCTTCCATATCATTTTTTGCGGAGCCTTCAAGTCATCTTTTCGATGGTTTTACTTAAGTGAATGTGATTTTTGGTTAAGTCAATTTCAAGCTTCTGTCGAGTTTTTTATCTTTATCTTGGCAATTTTCATGTTTTCTACAGCATCGAGATGATTTAAGTTTGGTTTAAAACTGCCAATATTATGCGATGCTTTTTATTGATTTAAATAATTTATTCATTTAACAACAAATTTTCAACTGGTGGTAAAATATTTATGACTTTTTTTTTTTTTTTTTTTGAAATGACACCAAAAAAACAGTTAAGCATTACTTACTAAGTTACTAGTATTAATGTTGAGTTAAGTTTTTTTTTTTTTAGAGAAATAACCCCCCCCCCCCCAATTTTGCCATATTAGACACTTTACACCCTTTAGTTTCAATAATAATCATTTTCCCCATAAAATTCAAAATATTAGACATTTTACCCTATTTAGTTTCAGTAATGACCATTTTTCTCTCTGAAAACCAAAATATTAGACATTTTACTCCCTAACCGTCAGGTATTCCGTTAGTCAACAATTTTGACAGTAAAAAAATCAACTAAATGACTTTATTACCCTTGATCACATTAGTTATGCTTCCTAATGACACCATTAATTGTTTTTAAAGAAAAAAAATTAGAAAAAAAAATTAAAACTAATAAAAGTATTTTTAAAAAAATATAATTGAAAATAAAAATTATAAAATTTAATTAAACTTTAATAAAATAATTTAGTATTTCAAAAAAAAAATATATTAATGTTTTTTACATTATTTTTACATTAATTAAATTTTTTAATTATTTTTACATTTCATTCTTTATATTAATTTTTTTAAATGATTTTTTTTTACATTTCATTCTTTATATTAATGTTTTTTAAATAAATTTTTTATTTGTACATTTAATTCCTTATATTTATTTTTTAAAATAATTTTTTATTAAAGTTTAATAAAATTTTATAATTTTTTAAAAATACTTTTATTAGTTTTAATTTTTTTTATTTCTAATTAAAAAAAAAACAATTAGTAGTGTCATTAGGGGGCATAACTAATGTGTTCAAGAGTAATAAGGTCATTTAATTGATTTTTGATAGTCAAAGTTGTTTACTAATGGACTTTCTAATGGTTAGGGGTAAAATGTTTAATATTTTGATTTTTAGGGTTAAAAATGGTCATTACTGAAATTAAAAGGGACAAAGTGGCTAATAGAGCAAACTACAGTGAAAAATGATTTTATCCATTTTTTTATTTTTGTTAATATATAATTCAATCTCTAATCAAAGCCTAATCCAATGGACCAATTCCAACCAAATAATGTCAGACGTACCTAACAAAAACTCGTTGGAAATTGGTTGGTTCTTGACTTCTTGTCCTATTAGTTTTAGACCACAAATTGAGATTATATTATTGGAAAATCGTAAATAAAATAAGAAAAGTAAAAGGTGAAAGATCGTAGTCTCGTAGATAGTGCGTCAATGACGTAAGGCGTAAGCTAAGCTTGTACAGTTGTGCCGATTCTTCTTGACCACTAGTTGTTGTAGATAAGGATTGCCCTTATCTTAGAAAAAGCCTCTTTATTTTTCCTATATAAACCACCTCTCCTTCCCCTTTTCCTCGCATCCAATCAATCTCCTCTTATCTCAATTTTCTCTTCAATTTTTTGTGTTGTAATCTCAACAAACTTGTCTCAAAGATGCAGATCTTCGTCAAAACTTTGACCGGAAAGACCATAACTCTCGAAGTCGAGAGTTCCGATACCATCGACAACGTCAAGGCCAAGATCCAAGACAAGGAAGGCATCCCTCCTGACCAGCAACGTCTTATCTTCGCCGGCAAGCAGTTGGAAGACGGCCGCACTTTGGCCGATTACAACATCCAGAAGGAGTCTACTCTCCACCTTGTCCTCCGTCTCCGTGGAGGTATGCAGATCTTCGTCAAAACGCTTACCGGCAAAACCATTACTCTTGAGGTTGAGAGCTCCGACACCATAGACAACGTCAAGGCCAAGATCCAGGACAAGGAAGGAATTCCTCCAGATCAGCAAAGGTTGATCTTTGCAGGAAAGCAGCTCGAGGATGGCCGTACTTTGGCCGATTACAATATTCAGAAGGAGTCAACCCTCCATCTTGTCCTCCGTCTTCGTGGAGGTATGCAGATCTTCGTCAAGACCCTTACAGGGAAGACCATAACACTCGAGGTCGAGAGCTCCGACACCATCGACAACGTCAAAGCCAAGATACAGGACAAGGAAGGAATTCCACCGGACCAGCAAAGGTTGATCTTCGCCGGCAAGCAGCTTGAGGACGGCCGCACTTTGGCCGATTACAATATCCAGAAGGAGTCAACCCTCCATCTTGTCCTCCGTCTTCGTGGAGGTATGCAGATCTTCGTCAAGACCCTTACAGGGAAGACCATAACACTCGAGGTCGAGAGCTCCGACACCATCGACAACGTCAAAGCCAAGATACAGGACAAGGAAGGAATTCCACCGGACCAGCAAAGGTTGATCTTCGCCGGCAAGCAGCTTGAGGACGGCCGCACTTTGGCCGATTACAATATCCAGAAGGAGTCAACCCTCCATCTTGTCCTCCGCCTCCGTGGAGGTATGCAGATCTTTGTCAAAACCCTAACTGGAAAGACGATTACTCTGGAGGTGGAGAGCTCTGACACGATTGACAACGTCAAGGCCAAGATCCAGGATAAGGAAGGGATTCCTCCAGATCAGCAGCGATTGATCTTTGCCGGTAAGCAATTGGAGGATGGTAGGACCCTGGCGGATTACAACATCCAAAAGGAATCAACTCTTCACCTGGTGCTCCGTCTTCGCGGTGGTATGCAGATCTTTGTTAAGACGTTGACAGGGAAGACGATTACTTTGGAGGTGGAGAGCTCTGATACGATCGATAATGTCAAGGCAAAGATTCAGGACAAGGAGGGGATCCCACCGGATCAGCAGAGACTCATCTTCGCTGGAAAGCAGCTGGAGGATGGTCGTACTCTGGCTGATTACAACATCCAAAAGGAGTCCACCCTCCACCTTGTCCTCCGTCTCCGTGGAGGTCAAATCTAAGAAAGTTGGGATTGCATGGTTCTCTCTATGTTTAATTGTTTTAAGTTGGTCGTCTTGTTTGTAAACAAGACTAGTTGCCTTTTATTTTCATTTGCTGTGTCTGGATATTTTCTTTCAGGTTATTGAATAATATAAATGGTTTAAATAAAATTGTGTGTGGGAATTATATGTTGATAGATTTATTTGCCATTTGATTACATTGATGAATGTGATATAGTGTTGTGTCAGTTCTATGAAGATGCTATGTATGCGTGAATTTATAATGCTGTGCAGGATCAAGCTTCCATTGCTAGGAAGATAATATTTCAGAAGTGGCTGTGTAAAACTGAGAATTGAGAGATCAGTTTATGTGCTTGTTTGAATGGCTTATTGGCTTTATTTGTGTTTCTGTGTGTTTTTCACTCCCATGTTAGTTGTTGAATTGTTGAATTTGAGATTGGTTGTTGATACACTTCCGACACAAAAATCTGATACAGATAGGTGTTGAAGCAATGCTTCAAGGTCATGTTTCTCGATTGAGATTCGTATTTTTGGCAATTACGCAACTCTGTGCATCATCGTTCAGTTTCTGTGCGTGTTTGAATGACTTTATATTCTAGTTGTAATGTATGCATTTGATATGTTCTCCCCCTGTATCATTTATTGACACAACAAATATCTTCAAATTTGTTCATCCTTCGGAAAAATTTCAGCCAAATTTGGATTAATTTAAGTGATGGGTGCCAACTAGTACAGTTTATAACATTGTTGCACTAGTCCCCTTCTTATTATACACATCTGACGTCATTTCCATGAAGGGTTATATCAATTTCATAACGCTTTGAAATGATATGAAGTCAGGCAGGAGGTGCTGATATGAAGTTAGAAGGTTATGAATTAGTCAGGGTAATGCCGTATTATTTGGACATCAAATTAGGGCAAAGTAGCATTACTATTTAAATAAATAGATAAAAGTGATGCCACTAGATTTGAGTAAAGTAGCATTACTCTCATTTAAATCATACAAATCTGATGCTATATCATTTGGGCAGCAGATTTAGTGGGTAAAGTATAGTAGCATAATTGGTATATAACTATATATATATATACCCCTTGTATTTCTTTCATGGACATATAAAAGCAAAAACTACTCTCCTCTCTTTCAAACAAAATGGAGAAACAATCGGTCAAATTGGCTTGCTTTGTAGTTCTTCTCATCATCGTTGCTGGTATTAATTACCAACCTTTATTTACTCATATATATATATATATATGTGTGTTTAAATCATAATCTGTTGTTTAGTTGTTAAAGTCAGCTAGAAATGAATATTTATGTAAAATTGGAAGTGTGAGATTGATATTGAATTATTGATAGGTATGAGAATAGGAGAAGCAATATATGGAACCTCAATGCCATCAGGAGACTGTTATGGTCGTCTAGTGTGTACACCCAGTTCTTACACTCCTACGTGCACCCCTTCTGGCATTTGTGCATGCATAACAGAGAAGCTACCACCAGCAGCGAATACTAGAAGTGAACCCAATATCTAAAAAGCAATGATTTCTGAACTGTTTTTGCATTTCAACGTTTCTGATTAATTAAATTTTAATTTTCTTGTTTCTTTTTTAGATCTCTATATCTAATTTAATTCTCACATTCTATCTGATTTTTCCTAAATCCTAATCATTGATTACTTCAATCAAAACTATTAATGGCCAAAAACATTTTCACACTAAAAATATGTGTAATAATCTCAGTCCCTTATAATTTTTTAAATAAAACGATATTTTAATTTATAAATTATTAAATTAAAAATATTCAAAATTAATTTTAAATAAATCTATAGTTTTATATTGTTTTTAAATCTATGATTTATTTATCATTTATTTAATATATATATATATATATAATCCCACCAACGCAAGATTACACAAAGTCACAAACCCACCAATTTGGTGGGTTAGTGTAACACTAATGCTAAATAACCCAAAAACTAACCAAAATGATGTGACAAATGATTTTTTCATTAACTACATCATCTCATGATTTGTGTGATAATGACAGATAATTTGACACATTATTTGGATTGAATTTTAGATTTATTATTTGAGTTGTATAATATTACTCTTTGTATAATCCCATGAATTGTGGGCCTGCTGGATTGGAGATTGGTGAGCCTATCAAATATTGGATCGTTTGAAAATGTGGAAACGGTATCGAATAACTCTCTTTTAAGGTTGAATTTTAAGAGTATCACCATTTTAATAAGTTAAATTTAAATGGCACTAAAATATCTTCATCTCATTCTTTTATTATTTGTGCCATTGTTAGGTTTTTTATTTGTTATTTGTTTTATTTTATTTTATTTTATTATTATTATACTATTACATAAATTTGAGGTCTTTTTAGGGAGAGGAGACTCGAACCTACAATATCATTATGCAGGTACGAGGGGTTTACCATCACAGCAACATTATCTCGTTTTTTTTTTTTTTTTTTTTTTTTTTTTTACCCTTTATTGTTGTGTATTTTTGCTGCAATATCGGACTGCATTTAATTAAAAAGATTTAGCTATTATATACGACTTGCATAATTGTAAGACAGCTTTGAGATAACTATAATCCAATATATTTTCTGTAAAAATAATAAGGGCAATTACCAATTTAGTCTTGGACTTTTTTTAAATTTCCAAGTTGTTTGCGACTTTTACAAAAGTGACCAAACTAGTTCTCAAATTTTTCTAAGTGCCAAATTAATCCTTCACTTTTCAAAAGTAACCAAATTGGTCCATCTAATAATTTAACGGTGTTAAATATAACAATTTCTGTTAAAGTACGTATATACCATTTATTTTTCATATTAAAGTAAAGTTGTTTTGTCGTTTGTGCATTAAATTCACCATTATAATTACAACAAAATCCAAAAATATTATTAATGAAACACCATTTGTGCCTTTTTTTAATTAAAATTTTCTAAAAAAAATCTGAAAATATTTTAATAAGACAATGTCAAGTATAAACTTGTTTTATAAACAAAGTTACCATTCATTTCCATTTTAGTCTTTTACCATTTGTATATAATTGTTCTTTTTTTTTTTTTTTTTGTTAATATTATGCAAGCACTATTGTTAAAATTATTCAAAAATCAAAACCAACAAATAAAATAAACAAAAATATTCATGTGTTAAAAAAATGTGCATGTGTCATTATTATATTGTTTATGAGTAAAGTATAATTTTTTCCCCGTATACAGTTAAAGTTGACTAATAGAACTTAGTTAGATAAACTAATTTAGTACTTGGAAAAAAATATAAGGACCAATTTGGTCACTTTTGAAAAAGTCGCAAATAACTTAAAAAAAAATTTTAAAAAATTCAAAGCCTAATTGGTAATTGCTCTAATTACCCCATTTAAAACTGCACATACTTTTTTTTTTTTTTTGGATTAGCTCATCCACAAGTTTCCTACGCGCACTCCAAAATAGAAGTACTAGATAGCGAGAAAGGGGTTCATAAGTTTTCTAGCACTCATTAGTCTTTTACTTTTAATATTAGTATCAACTTAATAACTTAAATTTTAGAAGCACATAAAATGTTTTTTTGAAAAAAATATGTTTAAAACACACTCCTATAAATAAATTTCGCGTATTTTTTGCGAAACATTTTTTGTAATTTTCTCGACTTATTTTATATTTCCTAGACTTTATTTTATAGTTTTCGAGACTTAATGGATATTTTTACAATTTCCAAGACTTATCAGGTATGGATTAAATTTTCTAATTTTTTTTATTATTTATCATCTACGGACAGGGACGAAACACTGTGGAGGCCAGCAAGGGCCATGGCCCCCCCAAAGTTTTTTTTTAAAAAAATTATGTGTTGCTTATATAGAGATGTTAAAACACCTTTGATTTGTTGCAGCCACCCGAGCTAACTCTTGACTCTTGAGTCCGGAGTACTCTAGACTGTCGGGAAGATTTTATTTTATTTTATTTCAATAAATGTTTTACACCTATTATTTCAAAGTGATTGCTTTCCTTGGACAACAAGGTCCAATTTTTCAAAGATATTTCAACAAGGTCACCACTTATCAAGATTGAATTTGCTTCTAAATTTTGATACACAGCTTAAATAAAGTTAATTTATAGAAAAAAATAATAATAATAATTTGCATGGCTTGGTAATAGTGCTAAATCAAATAGGTATTTTCGTTGAAATATGAAGTTAAAAGTGAAAAAATTAAGCTAAAAGATATTTTTTAATTAAAAACTCTTTAAATTTTTTTCGTTGATCATTTTTGTGACGATTAATCGGCCAATTTTTCCGATTACTACAACACTCACTGCATTGCACTCTGTTAGCTTCACATGAGGCCTATTTTTTATATTTTCGCCCCGGGTCTCAGATAAGTCAGGACTGGCTATATACATACCGTAGAAAATTTGTTAGATATACTGTGGCCAGGGGCGAAGCCAGGATTTTGGTTTTGGGGGGCCGCGCAAGATAAAAATAAATTTAAGTTTGTGCAAGACAAATATATTAATATTTAAAAACTAAATTATTAAAAAAAAAAATGTAATACTGTTTAGTCTAATAAATTAATAAACAAAATAAACTTTAGTTTTATGAATCAAAATGCCGATCTTTAAAATCTAAAAAATCGTTTATAATCGATTCTATACTCATATTAGTTATTGTAATTGAGAATCAATTTCAACATAAATTATATACATACCCAATAGTACCGTTAATTTAATTGTAAAATTATCTTTTTAATGTTGAGTTCGACCTCGTATTGCAATATAATAAGCACTAATATCTAGAACATCTATGTTGCATGTCTCACGAAATGAACTCACTACTTTAGTAAATAATCATCTATCACATCCGGTATTTCTTAGTGACCGTGATTATTGTAATTGAGAATCAATTTCAACATAAATTATATACATACCCAATAGTACTGTTAATTTAATTGTAAAATTATCTTTTTAATGTTGAGTTCGACCTCGTATTGCAATGTAACAAGCACTAATATCTAGAACATCTATGTTGCATGTCTCACGAAATGAATTCACTACTTTAGTAAATAATCTATCACATCCGGTATTTCTTAGTGACCGTGATTAATAATCTTCATGATATCTTTTCATTAGATACATTATTAAATAGGAACATATGAATAATTTCTTCTTAAAATGGTTATGGTCACAGGCTCATAGATGCTGATACCGTCTCACATCGAACTTTCTTAGATATATTAGTTGGACCAGACTTTAAAGGGTAATAATTATGTTTATAATTAAAAAATAATGTGATGGATCAAAGATATCTTTACCTATATAACACATTATGACAATTTTATACATGGAAAATTTGTTGAAAATATTTTGGTTGGGGGAGCCATGGCCCCTGTCGGCCCCTGCCTATCTCCTCCCCTGACTGTGGCCCCCACAACATCAAACTTCTAGTTCCGTCCCTGTCTATGGACCTCCAACGTAGGTCGAGCTCTGTTCGACCTCCATTAGAACATGAGCTCCAATTTAAATTAGATCATATAAATAACCTTAAATTGTTAAAACAAACCTAAAATCGGCCGGAAATAAATTGTGATTGAATGCTGATATTGCCACTCATAAATATGATTTACAAACCCATATTTTATTAAAATTTTAATTATAAAAATATCCCAATATAAAATTACCACCAAGGACAAATTATTTTATTTAAAAATAAACCAGATACTATATATACCTATAAATACCCAAATAGATTTCAAGCTAAAAATTAACTTAGACGTTTCAAAAAAAAAAAATCCATAAAGTTGTAAAAGGACAGCATCAAAATAACAAAGTGAAATAAAAATTCTGCAAAACACAAAAACAGAGAAGGGAATCAGAAAAGAGAAGTGCCATTGCCCGAATCTCAAGGTGCTTGCATTTCTTGAATGTTTCGGAATTCAGATCGGTACGACGCTTGCCTGTACTGCATCACCTTGTGCAAGTTGTGCTTCCTGGCATTCCAGGGCCGTCTCTAGGCATTTCGGGGCCAAGCCATTTCATAATATTAACAAAAATCGGGGCCCCATATACCAAATACAATGTAATTCTTTACCTTAAATAAATAATTCTTTGTTGACTTGTTTCAACTTTCAAATAGGTAATCTGATATTCATTTGGATTTTTGGCCCTTAATGGGCAGTTTTTTTATTTTATTATTATTATGTAGTTAATAGAATAATTGGGCCCCAAATTTTATAAAGGAAAAAAAAATACATATGAGATTGAGCATTTTTAAACACAAATAGATTGGACTTAATTTTAAAAAACCAAAGAAATAAGTAAATTGGAACAGATTTTAAAAACTTTTGAGATTGGGCCATTTGGGGGCCCCAGCAAACTGCTGGGTTTGCTACCCCCATGGGCCGGCCTTCCTGCACTCCTTGCTTTTGCAGTATGTCTTCTTTGTTTTGGGTACGTTTCACCATTATTGAGTATCACAACACAGATTTAGATACATGTTTCTCTTGTCATGTACACCCATTAATTACATTCATAATATCTTTAAATATATCTTAATTAAATTCTATTTCCTTTTTTAAAAGAAGCTTATAATAAACCTTAATTCTATTTCAAATATCAAAATATCATATCATGATTATCATATAATAAAATAATGGAAAAAGAATTTTAAAGGACTCTAATCATACAAAGAATTTTATCCTTTTGTTTTATTAATATTCCAGTTTTTATTTTTATTTTTTAATTTTATATATATATATATATATATAATAACATCATAGCATACAAATAACATAAACAATAATATGCTGATTAGTTTAGCCAAAACAGACAGCAACCCTAGTTGATGAGATCAATGTATGTGTTGGCTAATTAGCATTAAGATTGATGAATAACAAATAATATCCTTTTAAATATTTCACATTTTAATCCAAAAATAATATGTTTTATTTATTTATATATAAATAAAATTTATTAAAATAAATATATTCATTTCAATATGGGTACTATTGGCACTAAAATAAATGTTTAGAGCATCTGTAATGGTATATTCAAAAGTATAAGAGTAATCAAAATTTGATTATTTATCCCCAAAACACTATCCCATAGAGTCTCTAAAATTTAGCAATAGCTTTAATCAATAATCAAATTTGAAGATTGACTTTCAATCGTCAATACAAACTTAACTCAAAATAACTAATGTTGTAATTTTATTCTTTCTCTCTCATCGGTGGTTTTTTTTTTTTTTTTTTTTCTTCTTCTTTCTATGATCACTTATGTATCTCATCATTTTCGATACCAAAAATTTCAATCAGATAAAATTCGTCTCTTCATTACGAATAGATTAATACCCATATCGTATACCTTCTTTTGTCTTTTACACTATGTTTGGTTTGAAGGAATATGAGAGAAGAGAAAGGAAAGGAAATGACTGGGAGAGATTTCTGATTTCTTGTTTGGATGGTTAAATGAGAGGGAAAAGAAAAGGAAATGGAGAGAAATGGGTGGAATAATTTCTTTCTATTTTAAACACTTTGCTTTCCATCCAAATTTGGGAGGAAATGGAGGGAAAAGGAAAGGAAAGGAATCCAACAATAATAATTTTTTCAAAATCCCAAAAATAACCCTACATATTGTTTGTATTCATATTGTTAAAAGAAGAGTATTTTCTTAAATAAAATAAAACCACTATCCTTTCATTTCTTTTCCACCCATAACCATTTAAACAACAATCATAAAACCACTATCTTCTCCTTTCCATCAAACCAAACATAATGTTATAGTTTTTTTTTTTTTTTTTTTTTTTTTTTTCTTTTTACCCTATTTGGCATATGATAAATTGAAGGAAAATTTTATTATGATTCTGTACCATTGTGGACTACACATTCATTAATTTTAGCAATCCGTGAAAACAATCTTCAAATAATGAGGTGGCAACTTTTGAGGATCCAATTTTGCTTATACTATTAAAGATGCTTTTATAGTAATGTTTTAATTTTAAATTTTAGATATAGATGTACTTATAAAATTGGGTGTATAAATCATATTTATGGGTGGCAATACTGACATCCATTGTGATTAGAGTGATAAATAATTAATTATGTTATAGATAGTTATATAGTACTATTGAATAAGGAAAGGGGTTATAATTTTTTTATTTTTTTTTAATAAATTGAATAGGAAAGGTTATTAATCATCAATCGTAATATCAAAAATTAATGAATTTAACATAAACTATTGGATATGAAAGGGTTTTTTTTTTTTAAAAAAAAAATATAATTAGTATTTTTAATTAATTATGGTATATACTTAAAAAAAAATAGTTATGGTATAATAGGAAAGAGGTTTTTATTTATTTATTTTAATAAATTGAATAGGAAAGGTTATTAATTATCAATTGTAATATCAATAATTAATAAATTTAACATTAACTATCGGATAAGAAATGTTTTTTTTTTTAATAAGTATTTTTGTTTTTTGTTTTTTATCAAAATATAATTAGCATTTTTAATTAATTATGGTATATACTTTAAAAAAAAAAATTATGGTATAATAGGAAAGGGGTTTTAATTTTTTTTTTAATAAATTGAATAGGAAAGGTTATTAATATTATTAGAATAGGAGATTATATAGATATAATATGAATTTATTACTAATAATATTAATATTCTGATGTTAATGTTGGGACAATTATTATTATTTTTTTCTTTCAATGAATATATAAATATTAATAGTTACCAGAATTTAAAGCCAAACTTCTTTCACATTGACATGTGGGAACAACTTTACACGCTCCATTATCAAAGATTATATAGATCGCAAGAATATTTTTAAAATTTAGAATCTTTAATAATATGTCATGCATTACAAGATCTGTACAATAAGATGGCCAAAAACATTACACACTAAAAAAAAAATGTATGAGTACTATTAGGTTTTCCAAATTTTTTCTCAAAAAACCTTCCAAATTATGTGGTATGGTGAGTTGTTAACATCACATCCCTAAAATTGGGAAATCTAGCGTTCCTCAGATGTATATACCCCCTTGTATTTCTTTCATGGACATAAAATCAAAAAACTACTCCTCTTTCAAACAAAATGGAGAAACAATCAGTCAAATTAGCTTGCTTTGTAGTTCTTCTCATCATCGGTTCTGGTATTACCAACCTTTCTTCACTCTTTATATATTTAAAGAAATTATCATGTGTGGGATTTTGTCCGAAATTTTCGTACAGGATCAAGGTTTATCACATGTGATAAATCATATAAAATTTTTTACTCGGTTATCACATGTAATAAACCTTAATCTCGTACGAAAATTTCGTGCAAAATCCAGCAGCTAAAAGTGTATAAATATATATATTTAAAAACTTTTTCTTTTTTGAGTTATGATCGACAAATTATTTCTTCACATTAATCTTGAAATTACAACCAAAACAAAGTAATATATTACATCAAATTAAATATCTTGTTTAGTTGTTAAAATCAAAGGTAGATAAATGAATATTTATGTTATAAATTGAATGAGTGGCTGAGAAAGGGAGATGCAGTGGATCCTCATTGCAAAAAGGACTCAGACTGTTATCGAGTGTGTCATGTACGTCCTACCAATCCCATATGCCTTTCAGGCGTTTGTATATGCAATATAGGGAAGTACCCACCAGCAACAACAAATACTAGAAATGAACCCAATGTTTAAAAATCAATCATTTCTGAACTATGTGTTTGAACGTTCATCAACATTTCTGAATAATAAAATTTTAATTTTCTTGTTTCTTTTTTAGATTTCTATATCTAATTTATATGTCACATGGATTACTTCAATCAATTAAAACTATTAATTTGTCTAACTAAAATTATGAGAGTAAATATTTGTCATGGCTCAATATTTTTACATCTCGATCAACTCTCAAATGACGAGGCAATCAAATTGGCACTGCCATAGATGATAATAGGTAAGTTTACAAATATGCTTTTAGAAGAAGTGTATTAATTCAAAACTATCGGATGAATAGTAATGAATCCTTTGTTTTTTCACTTAACACTCGATAGGTCTGAACCATAAAACTTTTAAGAATTGTATTTATTCAAAATTATCGGATGAAGGGGACATGTCTGTACTACAGTGGCAAAGTAGTGGCTATGGATGTGGAGATCGAGACAGTGCAGAACTGCAGAGCATAAACTTAATAAAAGAAGGAGATGAACGTATTTTAATTATTTGATATAATTTAAACTTAACTTATTAAAATTGTGATGCTCTCAAAATTCAACCTAAAACAAGTGCTATTTGATACCATTCCCACATTTCTGATCGATCCAATATTTGATAGGCTCATCAATCTCCAATCCGGTGGGCCCACAATTAATCCTACCAACGCGGGATTATACAAAGAGTAATATTATACAACTCAAATAAGAAACCTAAAATTCAATCTAAATAATGTATCAAGTGAGCTATCATTACCACACAAATCATGAGATGATGTGGTTAATGAAAAAAAGAATCATTTGTCACATCATTTTGGTTAGTTTTTGGGTTGTCTAGTATTATTGTTACGTGGAATTGGTGAGAAATGTCACCTTTTTAAATTGATGTGGTGAGAAAGGCACTAGTTTAATAAGTTAAGTTTAAAAGGCATCTATTATGGTGAACTACCAAAATTGACCCTCAGTTTAATAAGATAATCATTTATGTTAATCTGTTTGTACTTTTCTCTGTCGTCACTTCCAATAAAAAAATTTCTCAGAGTAACCCTCTATCTCTCTCTCTATCTCGGGTTTCTTCTTCAACTTATAAAGAACTCGACGTGCTTTCTCAACAACAAGGTAATATTTCTTGCAAATACTTCTTTTTATTTGTTCACATTTTCATTTGTAGATAAACAAATCTGTTGTAGTAGTTGTAAACCTTAAGCCATTGTGAGAATTTTTGATCTTCGAGACTTTGTAAGTTCTGTCCTAGCTATTTAAAATTATGTCCGAGCCTTTTCCAGCCTTTTCCAGCCTTCTCCGAGCCTTCTCCGAGCCTTCTCCGAGCCTTTTCCAGCCTTCTCCGAGCCTTCTCCAGCCTTCTCCGAGCCTTTTCCAGCCTTCTCCGAGCCTTCTCCGAGCCTTCTCCGAGCCTTCTCCAGCCTTCTTCGAGCCTTCTCCGAGCCTTTGGATGTTTTTTCCGAGCCTTTTAAATGAATAAGTATCGAGCCTTTTCCAGCCTTCTCCGAGCCTTTTGAAGTCTCCTCCGAGCCTTTTGAAGTCTCCTCCGAGCCTTTTGAAGTCTCCTCCGAGACTTTTGATGTTTTTTCCGAGCCTTTTAAATGAATAAGTATCGAGCATTTTCCAATCTTCTCGAGACTTATCCGAGCCTTTTGAAAGTCTCCTCCGAGACTTTTGATGTCTTGTCCGAGCCTTTTAAATGAATAAGTATCTTCTGTGAATTTTCAAGTCCCCTCCGAGACTTTGCATGTCTTCTCTGAGCCTTTTCCAGTCTTCTCCGAGACTTTTGAAGTCTTCTCCTACACTTTGCAAGTCTTGTCCGAGCCTTTATAAAATTAATATCTGAAAATATTTTATAGTCCTGGGTTCTTATCAATGGGATTATTAATTTGACAGCATCATGAATCGGGCTAGAATAGTAATATCTTACAACGGTCGATGAGAACAGTTACCCGACGGAAGTTAGAGGTTTGTTGGATCCGATAACCGGGGAATGTATGTGTCACAGAATATGACTTACGAAGAATTGGTGGCGATCGTGCATACCATTGTGAAGTATGATGTAAACAAATTCAATGTGGATCTGTCATCGATATCAATCGTTCCTGGCAGTACATGTCGAACATTTATAAGAAATGACGACGATGTCCAATTTATGCTAGGGGAAGATCGGGTGATCCCTCAAGTATGTGTCAGTCTAACTGAGAGGACAGCTGGAGATGTGATAGGGAATGATATTCCCCCTACTGAAAATACCCAACAATTAGGATCCTTCAGTGGTAGCAACCAAGTGTTAAGCCAAAGAAGCGCCACCGAAGATAGGGGAAACATGTGTGGTGTCCCACCGGTAGCGGTCAACCATGCAGATGCAGTTGAACCTCAAATTGGTCATGTGTTTGGTTGTGGAATTGAGCCGTGTAATGAATAGTACAATGAGCAGTACAATGACCAGAACAATTGCCCGAACCATGAGGTGGATAATGAGGCCAATAATGAACAAGTTCATCATCTACAAAATATCGATGAAGAGCCTGCACAAATTGAAACACGTGGTAGACGTGTACAAGGAGTTAGTTGCACTGCACCAGATATGCCTGGGAGTTCCGAGGTCCGTAATAATGTAACAACATCTGATTTTGCTAATACGCCAACGTGGGTTATTCCCGGAGCAAATTCATACTCGTTTGGTATTGGTAGAAGCAGCACCTTGGCAGCGCCAGAACCTAGAACCATGATTTATAAAGGTCAATTTTTTCCAAGTAAAAAGGATTTGAAGAGGCTAATTGGCCATTTTGCGATGCAGCAGAACTTTGAATGGAAGGTCAAAAGGTCCAATAAGACAACTTTACATCTGGTGTGCATCATTGACGACTGTACGTGGAAATTAAGAGCGGTAAGGAGAAATGAAGGGACTTACTTTCAAGTCAGAAGTTTTGTCAATGAACACACTTGTCCCTTAGAGGAGATTCACCGTCGCCACCGACAAGCTAGTGCAGTCACAATCGGAGAAGTCGTGGCACCTAGACTTCAACAACATGATGGTCGTCTCATGCGTCCGAAGGACATAATTGCCGATATGAAAACAATGTATGGCATCCAAATCATGTACAGTAAGGCACATGATGCCCTGCAATATGCATTGTCATTGACCTATGGAACGCATGAAGAAACTTTCCAACTACTGCCATCTTTTGCATACGTTTTGGAACAACAAAATCCTGGCACAATCACTGAGTTACAGTGCACTGACGATGGTAAATTCCTATACTTTTTCATGTCGTTAGGGTCCTCAATTAGAGGTTTCCGGAGGTGTATGCGTCCTGTGATTGCAGTTGATGGTACCCATTTGAAGGGAAGATTCGGGGGTACAATGTTTGTTGCAACTGCACAAGATGGAAATGAACAGGTGTATCCAATTGCTTTTGGGTACGGTGACTCAGAAAACAACCTTTCGTGGGAATGGTTTTTGGAATGCTTGAGGAGTGACCTTGGTCATATAGATGATCTGGTTTTCATTTCAGATCGTCATGCAAGCATTGAAGCAGGGATTTCTAAAGTGTTCCCTTATGCAACCCATACCATATGTTGCTGGTATTTTGCTGAAAATATGAAGAAGAGATTCCACAGAAAGGATGTTGCCAAACTAATGGATAACGCAGCTAGATCGTACAGTGAAATCGAGTATGACCGCCACATGGAGGAGTTACGTAAGCTGCACAAGGCTGCATTCGATTATGCCATTGATGCCGGTCCGCACAAGTGGTCCCGCGTTCACTGTCCCCAAAGAAGGTACAGGGTGATGACCACAAATGTTGCAGAGTGCATAAACTCATGCCTAAAATTCGCAAGGCAATTGCCACTGATGACCCTGGCAGAGTTCATTAGAAATATGCTACAAAGGTGGTTTCACGATCGTCATGCAGCTGCACAGTCCATGCGTCATCGATTGACTGATGCAGCACATCTTGCGATCTTGAAACGTGTCGAGAAGTGCGGTTATATGACCGTAAATCCAGTTGACTGGAACATATTCTCCGTCAGACACAAGGGAAAACAGTGGACGGTTGACTTGGCCCGGAAGACTTGCACATGTAACAAATTCCAAATGGATTTTTTACCATGTTCACACGCACTCGCATCGGCAAGGTACATGAAAAGTTACAGTTAACGCTTTATATTACCTAAACGTGAATCTCACCATTTTCCTTATTGTAGGGAGCGGAACTTGGATTTCACATCTCTGTGTGCGGACTACTACAAGAGGGAGACACTTATTGATGCATACTCGGTTCCTATTATGCCTATTGGCCATCCTTCTTCATGGGTAGTGCCATCTGACATCGCAGCGCGGGTGGTTTTAAATCCAAATACGAAGAGACAATCAGGTCGCCCGATGGAGGGTCGACATGCCTCGTATTCAGAGAGGATAACCACACAGTCGTGTAGAAGATGTGGACAACCAGGACATAATAGTAGGAGGTGTTCCAACCCGCCTATGGTTAATGAAGGTCCTAGCACCATTGTCCCCGATGAATACCGTCGCAAGTGCAGCATCTGTCACTCAATTGGACACAACAAACAAACATGCCCTGAGAAGGACTCTACCGTTGAATGAATAAAAGTGATCAAACATAACAGGACAGTAGAAGAGGAAGAGGAATTGCCACCAGAAAAGCTTGCAATTGAGGAACATGTCTCCAACTTGATGTCTTCCAACATCGTTCAAACTTTGGGAACCATGCTCGATATAGTTGTTTTATGACATTCGGGGTTTTTATGCTTTTATGTCCTAATTTGATTGATTTTATGTTCGAAATTTTATTTGAATTAAATCTTCGTCTACTTGATCCTTTGTTATAGTGTTCATGAATTTCCTGTATTGTTGAAGGTGCTCAATGTATGAAATGTGTCTTTAACTGATAACTGCAAACACTTGAAAATAAAAAATAAAAAATTTCTTTATTTCATTAGTCAAACGTTATGTACATCAACTACATGGCCTTGGAGTTACAATAAACCTCCACAGCCATCTTCTCTCGGATAGTGGTCATATCGTCCTCTGACCAGTCGAACATATCCCTGTTCGCCGTCAGGTACTCAATCATTCTCAGAGTATGGGCACCACAATTTCCCCTACAATTGTGATAAAATGAACAACTATTAGAATGTAATGTTATTAAAACCAATTGGGATAGAATATTAACTTGAAACATTCATACCCCTCTTTCTGTTGGGGCACGCGGTCGGCTGACACGAACAACATCCGAAAGGGCCCATTCTTCGATTTGTACGTCGGATCACCCCTCTGTCTGTTCCTGTGAAAGTGCACCGCATCCAACATCGACGGTAGCAACCACCGCAAGCACGCGAACTGGGCATTCCTGTGCCTAAATGGGACCTCTCGTCTGAACGGGTCAAACACGAGAATTTGGCCTTTCATGAGGTCGACGCTGGCCATGACCCAATGCATACGTCCAAGGTTGCAAGGAATCAGAACCTGTAGGTGTTTCTCCAAAGTGTTATCACATTTTGTTATTATACACATGGACGCAAATTAAAATAAATACTCACCAAGTCAACATCGTGCCATGGTCGGATTCCTGACGGGAGCTCTCCACGTACCACCGCAAGCTCATCACGCCCCCACCGGTGGTTGAACACAGACCAACCCTTTCGAGGTTTCCTCTCCTCACCAGTGGCGATTCTGTCCCAGTCATGATATAACAATGACTGTATAGATTAAATTTAAAAAATGTTAGGCAACAAATATTTGAATGAAAGAAGTTGAAGCGAAAACCGTACAATATAAACACTTACATAGAATTGAGAATCCAGTATGTTGACCCTCGAACTGTAGACAGTGGGGAATGCTCGCTGACGATTCCGGAGAATGTTCAAGTATGCATCAATGTGCTGACAATTTCAACAATTTGTATTGTTAGGATTCCACCATTTCTGAATGAAACTTATACGGACAATTCAAGTAAGAAACATACCGTATCCTCCAACTCCATCAAGTTGGTTTGAAACCGGTGGAACCAAAGCACATCGACACCAACTGGGTCGTGCAGATCCACATCACGCCTGCATAATTGTTGAACACGTTACACAATACTTACTTGCATATATGTCGAAAAAAGTATAAACATATTGTAATTTTTACTATTATACTTACAATTCAGTCCCCGGGTTCCTCTTGTACTCCATGTACGCCGCAAGGTGCTCAGGATCTACCAATGCGTGTGGCATCCATTCATGTGTTGGCGGCGGCAACATTCGTGGTCTCTTCGGTCTACATGGGTCCGTGTATGGGGTCCGGTCCCTCCAACCTCGACGTCGAATTCGGTGTCCACGCCTTAGGGGTGGGGGAGTCCGTTCCAAATCACTGGGATCAGTGCGGTGTGAGGGGGAACTCCCTCCCTGTTCATCGGGTGGGATGGACCGGAGAGGTGCGTCGCGAGGGACCAAATCATCTCCCGTGGATTGCCTGGAGGGGAGAACTGAGCTCGGATCAACTGAATGGTGGCATTCTGAGGAAGGACTCTGTCCCTGTGGATCTGCTGCTAGGGTGCCCCGCAACGAGGGACTCTCTCCCCGTCGATCCCCTGCGGGAGAGGTGCGCTGTCCGAAGGAACTCAGTAAGGATGGATCACCTGTAGGTGTCAGCTCCGCTGGGGTAAACCCGATGGGATCGCCTCTACGAATGGAGGGATTATGTATCTGCTCTGTATCCATAGGCGATGTCCCTGTACCGCCAGTGCCACCAGGCCCCTGTTGATCTGGATCGGAGAAGTGCGTAGTATGATGCCTGGTGGGTGGCTCTGCCCCGTCCTGATGACTACCCGTCCTGTCCCTAGGAGTGAAGTCCTGGTCTCGGCCATCGAAAGGTGGGTCATCGAACCGTGGACCTGAACTACGGGGCTGCGACGTCGACGTCGATCCCTGAAGACCCCGAATCAAATCCAGCAACTCCTGATGCTGTTAATCTCGTTTCTCCTCGTTCTTCTTCATTTCAGCACGTAACCCTCGGACCGCATCCATTAGTTCAGTATACCGATGGTCCTGAAATGATTTAGAACTGTTTCAGTACTAAAATCATTCAATACTAAATTCAGAGAAAATAAGGCGACAGAAATATTTGTACATACCTCAGGAACCCCTCCATCGCCTCCTCCTGAGTCACCTCCAGCTCGAGGCTGTCTGGGTAACACGAACCGAACCCGCCTACGACTCCCACTAGTGCCCTCCATATCAGAACACTCCATATCACTGCGGTCGGAAATTGGACCCTCAATATCACTGTCTCGGGCAGTCGTAGTCTGGTCAGGATTCGGGATGTCAGCATGTACATAATCGGCATCATACAGATTGCATCCTTCAGAAATGCCCTCGAAGTATCGCTCAGCCCACTCAGCTGCGGTCGGCACCAACTCCACCCTCGCAAACATCTGAAATCATAGTTAGACAATTGTGAATTGTATATACTAATAACTATGAACATTAACAACATAAAAAATGCTTACCCTTTCAATGAAAATGGCATCCAGCTTCTCACTCCTTGGTCGCTGACTCAACTGCCATTTTAGAATACGGGGGGATAGGTCGATGTCCCTGCGAGTTCCACATCCGGTGTTGCCAAGCTCAGGGATGACCTCAAAAGCAAATATCTGCATTAAGAATCCAATACATCAGTTATATGAAATAAAAAAATACAATTAACGTACGGATTCAATTTCTAAATTCTTACCAACAGTGCATGCGTAAGACCGTATATATTGTACGTCTCCACCTTGTGCTGGTCAGCGCCCTTTCTTCGCTGTCGTTGTTCGAACCGCCGCCGTCGACCGTCCAACGCATGCTTGAACCAAGAAATAGACTGCCTAAACACGTGTGCACCCCAGGGGAAGACATCAAACGCGTCCAAGTCCTCGACTAGGCGAAACTGCCATACTGGAACTTTCTGTCTCTCGTCCAACCCCATCAATATCCAGTTAAGCATATACAATAAGCATAGCTTAACCACATCATACTGCTCATGGAAAACACCAATCCGCAGTACGGCTCTCAACTCTCCATACTCGATGTCATCTCGACCCTCGAAGTACCGCTGATGTATGCCATTCTGCACCATATTGTAGGTCGACGTGTCGGGAAGTTCTCCGAACTTCAATCCGGTGATCAGACAAAACTCGACCTTCGAGAACCGGACCGAATGTCTACCCAACAGAAACCTCATCTCATCTTCCGGCCCATCGTGATGCAACTCCCGAAGAAGCAACCGATGGACAATTCCAGCTGAAAACGTCATCTGCCGATGCATCGAGAGGAAGTGTCCAAAACATGACTCAGTATAACGACGACGGTTTTCAGCCTGAAAATGTTCATGTACCCTACTCAATGCATTGTCGATATCTGTAAGGTCGTCAAAATGGTCATGGCGAGTTATTTTCCCTGAGTACCTTTCCTCCTCTGGAGTTTTAAGCAAATCTTTCAGCGAATTCCTCATCTGCATATTCACAATAAAAATATACATATATCAGTTCATGAAAAGGCTCGGAAAGTAAATCAAAAAGCTCGAACACTATATCAAAGGGCTCGGACATTATATAAAAAGGCTCGGACATTATATAAAAAGGCTCGGAAAAAGCTCGGCTAAAGGGTTAAAAGGCTCGGATAAAGGTTAAAAAGGCTCGGAGATTGAAAAAGCAGAGAAAACTATTGAAATTCTTAAAAGGCTCGGAGTATTTGTGAAAAGGCTCGGAAAAGGCTCGGATTAAGGTTTAAAAGGCTCGGAGGTTGAAAATGCACAAACCTATTCATATTCCTTAAAAGGCTCGGAGTATTTGTGAAAAGGCTCGGAAAAGGCTCGGATTAAGGTTTAAAAGGCTCGGAGGTTGAAAATGCACAAACCTATTCATATTCCTTAAAAGGCTCGGAGTATTTGTGAAAAGGCTCGGAAAAGGCTCGGATTAAGGTTTAAAAGGCTCGGAGGTTGAAAATGCACAAACCTATTCATATTCCTTAAAAGGCTCGGAGTATTTGTGAAAAGGCTCGGAAAAGGCTCGGATTAAGGTTTAAAAGGCTCGGAGGTTGAAAATGCACAAACCTATTCATATTCCTTAAAAGGCTCGGAAAAAGCTCGGACCAAGGTTTAAAAGGCTCGGAGATTGAAATTGCAGAAACCTATTCATATTCCTTAAAAGGCTCGAAAAAGGCTCGGATCATGGTTTAAAAGGCTCGGACAAAGTTGTAAAAGGCTCGGAGAAACAACTATTCATATTCCCTTAAAAAGGCTCGGATACTGTTTAAAAAGGCTCGGAAAAGGCTCGGAAAAGGCTCGGATAAGGTTTTAAAAGGCTCGGAATCTCAAATTTTCATCGTCTTCTACCTCCCTACTGTACAGATTCAAACCCTAATCTAAACCTAAACTAACCCAGAACCCTAATCTAAATGAAACACACATAAACTAACAACAAAAACCTAATCAAAACAACAACGAACATATATTTTTCAACAACATAAAGGAAAACGAAATCGAAAAATAAACTTACCACTGTCAATCAGAAAAGCTTTCTCCTCCACTGAAATTACTGTAGGTCCACCGCCGGTGAGTATGCTGTGGTATTTCTGTCGGATTTTTTTGACTGGTCACTGTTTTTGTCGTGTTTCTCTCTCTCTCTTTGGTTTTTTCTCTCAACTTTGAAAAGCCACAAGCAGACAAAAATAAACACCGAAATAGGTGCCTTTTAAACTTGGATTATTAAACCACTGCTATTTTCACAAAAACCGCCCTAAATAGTGACATTTAAATTTCGAACCCTTATTGTTACACAAACCCACCAAATTGTGACTTTGTGTAATCTCGCGTTGATGGGATTATATATATATATATTAAATAAATGATAAATAAATCATAGATTTAAAAACAATATAAAACTATGGATTTATTTAAAATTAATTTTGAATATTTTTAATTTAATAATTTATAAATTAAAATATCATTTTATTTAAAAAATCATTTCAATAATTTATTATTCAATTTTCTCCCAATTATATAAAATTATAAAGGATTGAGATTATTACACCTTTTTTTTAGTGTGAAAATGTTTTTGGCCATTAATAGTTTTGATTGAAGTAATCAATGATTAGGATAAATCAGATAGAATGTGAATTGTGAAATATAAATTAGATATAGAGATCTAAAAAAGAAACAAGATAATTAAATTTTATTAATACGTTGGTATGCAAACACAGACCTCGTTAACAATTATTGATTTTTAAACGTCGGGCTCATTTCTAGTTTTTGTTGCTGGTGGTACCTTCTCTGGTTTGCATATACAAAAGCCTGAATGGCTGCACCTGCACATAGGTGTGAAAGCACTGGGTATACACACTCGATAACAGTCTGAGTCCTGATGGCATTGAGGTTCCATATATTGCTTCTCCCATTCTCATACCTTTCAATATCAATCTCACATTTTCAATCTTACATAAATATTCATTTCTAGCTCTACCTTTGATTTTAACGACTAAACAACAGATTATGATGTAAACATATATATATATATACAGTCTTTTTATTGTCAGTTTGTCCTGACAATAAATATATCAGGACGAAGAATGTGGACTATAGATTATGGAGAAGTTTTAACAAGTGCATACACTTTGAGTCAAAGTATGTAAATTCAGTAATCTACATTCTTCGTCCTGATATATTTATTATCAGGATGAACTGATAATAGAAATATATATATATATAAAAGAGTGAATAAAGGTTGGTAATTAGTACCAGCAACGATGATGAGAAGAACTACAAAGCAAGCCAATATGACTGATTGTTTCTCCATTTTGTTTGAAAGAGAGGAGAGTAGTTTTTGCTTTTATATGCCCATGAAAGAAATACAAAGGGTATATATATAGAGAGAGAGAGTTTTTGAGTGTGAAAATGTTTTTGTGATGCATGAGATAGGATTTGGATCCCCTCCTCACCTCATATCGTCCTCATCTTGTCATCACATCGTCCTCACCTAAATCAATGGTCTTGATTGATTCTATTTTTTTTAGAGTAAAAACATAAAAATTAATTGAATTAATCCAAATCATTGATTTGTTATATGGAGGTGATGACAATTAAAGTGAGGTGAGGACCCAGAATCATGAGATATTATTAAAGATTTTAAATTTAAAAAATATTCTTGTAATTAATACATATTATTATGTTTCTTTTTATTATATATTTATTTTCGGTTTTGAATTTGATTAGGTTTATTTCCATATTTATTTATAATTCTATTTACGATTAAGAATACTTTTATATTTGTTTAAATTTACTTCCATATATTTTTTTGGTACAAAGGAGGGCCAAGCCCAGAAAAACAGAAAGAAAAGCTAAGAAGAGGAACGGGCAGAGGACTGTCTAAAACAGACAACACCTCTGCAGTTAGCTTCATAAAACGAAAGGATCTCAGGGGGAGGATTGTCGAAGAAGACAATGCCAGTAGTCATGCTATGGCCCATACGAGCCAGCCCATCAGCAAGCTTGTTACCTTCTCTGTAAATATGCTTCAAATTGCAGTCTCACTCAGCTAATAAAAGGCTCTTACAACTCTGAATAATACTGAACAAAGGATGATTTTGGTTGGTAGCCTTGCACATCAACTGAATTGTATTGAGAGAATCAGACTCAATCATAATTTTTCTAAAACCAGAAGACCAAGCCATCTTCAGACCTTCATATAAACTCCACAGCTCAGCTTCAATAACACTGCCATAACCTCTGTTCGCCACAAAGCCCCTCACCCAGTTCTTCAAGTGGTTACGCAGAACACCACCACCAGATATGCTTCCTGACACAGGGTTTCTACTCCCATCAATATTGATTTTAACCCAGTCCACATTCGGTTCAACCCACTTAACATGACGCAAAACCATACCACTGCAATCAGCAGAAAAATTAACATTCCACCAGTCCTTGGCAAACAAACTGATAACCAGCTTAGGAGAATGAGGAATAGAAAAATTAGGATCAAAAACCTTACAACACCTCCACTTCCACAAAAACCACAATACACATACAAACTGTAAATAGTTGGGGACACCATCAATAGACATCTTACCATTTTGAAGATTACCAGCCATCCATCCATCGAAATCACCACAGAAATCAGCAGTAGCAGTGCTGTCTTTGGACACTATTTCCCACACGCGAATGGAATCTCTACAACCACGAAGAAGGTGATCAATGGACTCAATGCCGGCGTTGCACCTAGGACAAGAAGAATCTGAATCCATACCACGCATAGATCTCTCCATGTTAGTAAGAATCTTACCATGGAGAAGAGACCAAAGAAAGTAGAGCACTCTAGGAGGGATTCTAAGGTTCCATATACACCTCCAATGCCACAAAGAGGACCTCTCCAGATCATAGAGACCATGATAAGCCGATTTCACCGAAAATTCCCCATGATTGTTCCACCCTCAAATAACTCTGTCAGGCCCACTGTAAGGTTTACCAGCATGAACACCTACAATTTTACGGACTATATTCCAAGGAAGCACCATTTTTAAAAGAGAAATATTCCACTCACCATCGTCATGAAGGACTTCCATATTTATTTCTATGTTTTATATGCGATCCAAACTTCGAATTTGATTGTTATAAATACCAAAATACCCCTAAGAAATCTTAATTAACAAATTTTGTTTTTTGGAAGTATTACGGCACTTTTGCTAATTAGATTGAGAGAACGATGTTTCCTATCTGTTGATGTTGAGCTCAATTGTTAGAACGGGGATGTTCCGTTGTCCCAACAATTGTTGAACGAATTAATTCTTACCTTTCTTATTAGTTTGTAATACCTAACAAGTAGAATAATTTTTCATGTTCTGAGTAAGTTTTTTATGAAAAAAGTGGGAAGGTTCAGAACTCAGAAGTTCATTATGTTTGTAGTGGTTGATTACAAAGTTCTCCTTCGCTACAGGTTCCGGCATTGGAACACAATGGCAAAAAAATCTCTCTCTGTGTTTTACAGGCCCAGCAGTGAACTTGCCAGCTATTGTTTTAGTACCATGATGACTAATAACTTGGTGCTTCCAATAAAACAATACCATATTAACTGTATGATAGATGTTTTCATCATGTATCTTTGGATTGTTCTCTTTAAATTAATAAAATTGAAGCACTTAATAGTTAATACTTTCTTTGAATTTACAACTTTTATGCCTTTCGGCCTATGTACTATTTTTTTTTGTTGGATACTTGGTTGGTTTAATTGAGGGAGATTATATTCAATGAGATAAATAAATAATCACCGGAAGATAAGTAGAATTAGATAAGTTGATTATTTTACATATCAATCCGTTCGAATTTGGATCATCTACTGATCTGATCCCTTTTTTTTTTGTTGACATTTTTAATGCATGTGATTGGTTGTTGATAAAGTGGTCAAGAAAACCAATCACATCTTAATCACTCATTCATTACAATGCTTATGTGTCATGAGATTATACGAGGTCAATGCCGGCTCAAAGGGTAGGCATAAAAGGCAACTGCCCAGGGCCCCCAAATTTCTAAATTTCAGTTAAAAAAAAATAAAACTTTATGATTTCATGAATATAAGGTCAGAGGTCCACATAACAATTATAATTAAAAGTCCACCGTTTACACATGTTTTTTTCTTTTTGAAAAAGGTCAACCGGAAATACAATTTTAATTATTAAAAAAGACAACAACACATCAAATTCCTTTATCAAACTGATATAGGACACTTCCGGAGGGTTGTTGGAGAGTCAAACGACGTCTGTTTTGGGCCCATAATATGATGTTGGAACTTGGAACCATATCAATGAGCTCTACGTTATTATGACTGCTGTTTTACCAGAAAAGATCGTTTTTACCTCTGATTTGCTGGTTTTCTGTTTTAGATGGGATTTTGATGTTTGTTTTTTTCAATTTAAGAAGATTTCTTTTTTTAGTCTGATTAGGAATAAAGTTTAGGTTTTGGAAATAGATCAAACTGATATTTTCTAGTAAAATTTGATCTTTTATTTTCAGTCAAGTTAGGAGTAATGAATTCTAAAGGATTCTTATTTGTTTTATTTTCTAAAATGTGAGACAAGTAAGATTTAATTAAGCGATATATTCTTTGATGTAATTATAAATTTTTATTTCGGTTACTTTTTATTTGTATTTTATTTTGTTATAGCTTCGATTTTGAGTTATTATATTGATTTTTGTAAGTATTTACTAAAAAAAAATAAAAAAAAATCAAGTAAATACAGTTAATGGTCTCATTTTTACATTTCGCATCAGGCCACCGAAATCTCAAGACTGGCCCTATGTGAAGTTGGAAAAAAAATCAGATCAGTAGAGATCTAAATTCCGATTGCTCTGGCATCCTGCCTTTTCTGACTTAGCATGCTGAGGTCAATTGTAACTGATTCTAGATTAACATGGATGCATACTATGAGAATTGTGGTTTTTTCTAACTTCAATTTTGTATGGTGCATCTGTATCCTGGTCGACCTCACTGTGAAAAATGATGGAATCACCATCTTGGAGATGTTTACTGCTAACAAAATGAAGCCATCCTGAGCAGAAAGCAGGCCTTGGGTTGAGAACAGATTGAAGAGACAAACGAAAATGTCCACACATGTCCTATTTCATCTTTGACCTTCAATTCAACTTCGACAGCTGGGAATGCTTCGACACAGTATCTGGGATTCGTCAGTCTTCTCTCAATATCAAATCTTGTTAGAGTCCGTTTGGATATTGCCATACTAATTATTAACCAATGAGAAAGATTTGTGTCCAAACCAACTTTTGCATTTACTTGGAGCTCGTGAAAATCGAATCTAAATCAAAGACAAACTTTAGAAGCAATATATACTTGCAATATTATTCAAGGATTTTTTTCCAGCTCCAATCTAAAACCATGTAGTGGCAGAGCATATAGATTAATCGAATACAACAGCCAATTGAAGAACACAGAATTTATTTAAACTAAATTTACTTTTTATTCCGATGAACTTGTTCGACACGAAGATTAAAAAAAAAAAAAAAAAACAGAAACATAAAAATAGCAATTAGTCTTGTTCAAATTGAATAAACTAAAGCAACACACGGCCCATATTTCCTAGATTTTCTGACCACCACGGAGACGGAGGACGAGGTGGAGGGTGGACTCCTTTTGGATGTTGTAATCAGCAAGAGTGCGGCCATCCTCCAGTTGCTTTCCAGCGAAGATAAGCCTCTGCTGATCCGGTGGGATCCCTTCCTTGTCCTGAATCTTTGCCTTCACATTATCAATCGTATCAGAGCTCTCCACCTCCAAAGTAATCGTCTTCCCTGTCAAAGTCTTAACAAAGATCTGCATCCCACCGCGAAGACGGAGCACCAGGTGAAGAGTTGATTCCTTTTGGATGTTGTAATCCGCCAGGGTCCTACCATCCTCCAATTGCTTACCGGCAAAGATCAAACGCTGCTGATCCGGAGGAATCCCTTCCTTATCCTGGATCTTGGCCTTGACGTTGTCAATCGTGTCAGAGCTCTCCACCTCCAGAGTAATCGTTTTCCCCGTTAGGGTTTTGACGAAGATCTGCATACCTCCACGGAGACGGAGGACGAGATGGAGAGTTGACTCCTTCTGGATATTGTAATCAGCCAATGTACGGCCGTCCTCCAATTGCTTGCCGGCGAAGATCAACCTTTGCTGATCCGGTGGAATTCCTTCCTTGTCCTGGATCTTGGCCTTGACGTTGTCGATGGTGTCGGAGCTCTCGACCTCAAGAGTAATGGTCTTTCCGGTCAAGGTTTTGACGAAGATCTGCATACCGCCACGGAGACGGAGGACAAGATGGAGGGTAGACTCCTTCTGGATGTTGTAATCGGCCAAAGTGCGGCCGTCCTCCAACTGCTTGCCGGCGAAGATAAGACGTTGCTGATCCGGTGGAATTCCTTCCTTGTCCTGGATCTTGGCCTTGACGTTGTCGATGGTGTCGGAGCTCTCGACCTCAAGAGTAATGGTCTTTCCGGTCAAGGTTTTGACGAAGATCTGCATACCGCCACGGAGACGGAGGACAAGATGTAGGGTAGACTCCTTCTGGATGTTGTAATCGGCCAAAGTGCGGCCGTCCTCCAGCTGCTTGCCGGCGAAGATAAGACGTTGCTGATCCGGTGGAATTCCTTCCTTGTCCTGGATCTTAGCCTTGACGTTGTCGATGGTGTCGGAACTCTCGACTTCGAGAGTTATGGTCTTTCCAGTCAAAGTTTTGACGAAGATCTGCATCTTTTAAGACGAGTTTGTTGAGATTAAAAACACAATAATTGAAGAGAAAATTTGAGAGAAAAGAGATTGATTGGAATTTGGATGCGAGGAAGAAGAGAAGGAGAGGTGGTTTATATAGGAGAAAAGAAGAGGCTTTTTCTATGATAAGAGGCAATTCTTTTCTACAAAAACTAGTGGTCAAGATTGTCGTAGAAGTTTAGCGTACGTCATTGCCTATACATGCGCACTATCTAGAACCTTCCGGCTTTTACTTTTCTTATTTTATTTCGGTTTTCCAATAATCAATATGAGATATCCGTTGCACACCTTCTGTCCTTTTTCGTGTAGCTTGCCAAAACCTTTCGTGGAAATTGATAGACTTGTTGGCCAATTTTTCATGTAACGTTTGTTTAGATATTACCTAGCAAATGTCTTAACAATTGCTTTGATTGTGAAACAAGTATAGTATATCATTATAATTGGTTCTCCAATTGCTTCACGCATGGGTATGTAATCATATATTTTGCATTTTTTACTACTACAAATTAAATCATTTGCGAGATTAAAATCTAATCTCGAAGGACCGTGAGTTTTTATTATTATTATTATTATTTTTTATACATGAATTTGCCTCTTTTTAGAAAAAACACATGAAAAAAATTTAATTAATGTGAAAGTCAAACGGTCAAAAATAAGCCAAAAAAGGGTATTAATATGTAAAATTATATTTCAAATAAATAAATAAATAAATACATAAGAGTATAAGATGTGGTAGCAAAAAATGACTCTTAGGTCAAACGCTAAAACCCACAACCAACCGGGTTGGGTTCGGGTAGGATCCATTCAATACGGGTTTATTGTATTTGAGCTCCATTTGACTAAGTCTCAATGTTATCGGTTAAACTCTATCAAGTGAGTTTGCACTAGTCAAATATCATACAATCCTAAGAAATCTAATCGAGATTTCAGGGATATTATTTAGTCAAACTACATGATCAGTTTCTATATGAGACACATAAATATGACCTCTCACGCATGAGAAATGGATTCATATTTTCCTTCTATCTTTAACGCTCTTGCGTGTCGAAATTATGTCAAAATACTAACTCTGGCTATCGGAATATGTCAACTCCATCACTTTACGATATCCTTTACTTTTACGCTTAGCACAAGTGCACCTAAGGCTAAAAACGATTACCACCCCCTTTTTTCTTTTATTTCTTTTCGTTTTTTCTGTTTGTTTTCATCTTTTTTACAAGTTTTAGAAGCAGTCGACACATCTGATTAGACAGGTAAGAACCAAGCTGCTTGGACCTAACTTGAATTTGACCTTATCCACACTAATTATAGATCAACCATATACATAAGACAAATGTTAGCTCTTGAATGGCCCAATAGTTTTACGGCACATGCCCAACTTATGTTGGTAAGAGTCCTTGTAAAAGTCATCGATGTCCATTTGCTTCAAGTTTGGTGGATTGACATACATGATTTTGGTAAAAGTGGTAATAATGACACCTCTTAAAAACTGTATATACATCCATTTCGTAATAACACTCATCAAATATTTTATAATTTTTATAATTTATAAATAAACCTCACTTAATACCAAAAATATCTTTTTAAAAAAAATTATATTTTTATAAGTACAAACCGCTTAAACCTATTATTGTATTATGTTAATTAATCAATTTTATTACTATATTTAATTCTATCAATGTGCTTTCTCTTCCCTCACTTTTTCTCTTCTATGTTGTCGATCCACAAAATCAGACCCATTTTTTTTTCTCTCTCTCGTCATGTCAAGCAACTCTCTCTATATCTTATTGATTGTTTTCTATCTACAAAATCACTACGATTTGAGGTTTTCTGGTTGGAGATCCATTTTCTATTAATGAAAGTGATAGGGATGCAAGGTTTGTGTCATGTCCCAATTGATTTTAAAGTAGAAAAGTTTTTGATGAAATTGAAGAACAATTGATATTAATAACAAAAAAACAAAAACAAAAAACTCTAAAGAGATTTTGATTTTGAAACTAAATAATTAATTTAAAACTTCATAACCAACTTTGGATGATTTTGATTTATTCTTTATACTTAGAGTATCTCCAATGTAATTCTAAATCATTGTGTTAATGCTATAATTTAACACAAAGTATAAAAAGCATGCTCCAATGCAATGCTATAAATTGTGCTAAATTTGGCACAGTGTATAACATATGCCAAATTTGGCACTGCAATAAATGTAACCGTATTTGTTGACTTTTTAATTTTAAATAATAAAATTTTAACAAATTTGATAGGGAAAATTGAGATTAAAACAATTCAAACAAAATATTATTGAATGCATTAGTTGTATTTGTTGACTTTTATAATTTTAAATAATTAAAAAATAAAAAATAGCATATCAAATAGAATTTTGAATTGGAGTAAAATGCTAAAATGACGTGTCAAATATAATATTTCACTATATTTTGTATCAAATTTGACATTGGCATTGACATATGCATTGGAGATGGTCTTAAAGCATTTCCAATGCAAAAGTGACTTGCATACCAATAATTGTTGATATGATAACAATGTCAAGAGACTTGCTTCCTATGTGTCATAAAAATAGACTTGATAGACAATCAACTCAAAATTTGGTCTCCAATGCTTTCGTCTAAAACATAATTTTTTTTAATGACGTGTCCATCTTTTTTTTCCTATTTTAATTTTAATTTTATTTCCTTACCAAAAATATATAAAAAATTAATGTCAGTTTTAAATGTTTGCCGAGTCAACGTAAAAAATAGTTGTGCAACAAACCGTCTGAAAGTGAACAGTCATGTTGACAATGTCTAATATTTTTTTTGCTACGTCAGCTTGAGGTTGAATATGCACGGTTGTATTGAAGACACAATTATTAACAAAACGTCTATTTATCCTATATGGTATATATTTTTTTTCACAAGTCATACTTGCATTGAAGATGCTCTTAGAAATCAATTTGTATTTCCATAAAAGAAATTGAAAATATATTTGAAATTAGTATTTAAAAGAGAATATAGGGTTTAAGAAAATGAAAAGAGTTTTTAATGATATATGTTACTTTTTTTTTTTTTTTTCACAAAAAATTAAAATAGGAAACTAACTAATAATTATTAGTGGGTCTTCTTGGTAATTTTACTCAAGTGTATTATTAGAATTTCAAAAACATACTAATTTAGGAGTGTACATACAATTTTTTAGGAGTGCAAATATCGCTACTCTTTTGATGAACATAAATGTAAAAATGTATGAAGAGAGACGATATTTGTATCATTAAAAACTGTATGTACACTTCAAATTTATAAATTTTTAAAATTTCAACATTAATTAAATTATTACTATTTTAAACAAGATATTATAATTTTTTTTTTTAATAATTACTAGATAAATTAAATTTAAAAATTAATAAATAAATAAAATCCTAAATTGAGGGGAAAAGGGAGCCTTTTGCCTAGTTTGAAATTGAAAGGATGGAGGTAACCTCCTTTACCACATAACGGAAAAGATAGAGGAACAGTTGCCTCTTCCATCAAAAGTAACCCAAATCTGAGAGGAATTTGGTAGGAGGCTCCTCCCGGATATATATATATATATACATATATTTCATTCTAATTATTTATAATTTATTTCCATATAATAGGTTTTGTTTCAAAATTAAAAGGAATGACACACTAGATTAAAAAAACAAAGGGACATAATTAATAATGTGTGGGATGTAGTGATTTACTTGCAAGATATAGGTTTAAAAAAAATCCTAATTGGGTGTCCATACAAAAAGGATGCACATACCGTTTCGAATGTAAATATTGTGACTCATGAATGAATTCGGTTAGCAAAAATTCTAAGTGGGTGTCCATACAAAAAGGGTGCACATACCGTTTTCGGGTGCAAATATTGTGACTCATGAATGAATTCAGTTATTAAATATGCAAGCCCAAGCCAGCTAAAACCGCTCCAACACCACAAAGTAGAAATTGCTTGGTTACTTCTAGGGATGGCAATGGGTTAGGTTTAGACGGGTTTTACAAAATCCAAACCTGCACCTGCAAAAAATTTTCTCACTCACGCCCGACCGTGAACCCATGAAAATAAATGGGTTCGGGTTCGAGTTTCACCCGTGGATTTTATGCGGGTTAGCGGATTCACGGGTCACACCCACTAACTCACAAATATATTAATTTATAAATATTTAATATTTAATAATATTTATATATATATACAATATAGAACTTCTCTTTATTTATAATATATCATGGAGAATTACAAATACAATAATATAAAACACTACCAAATAAAACTCCAAATGGATCTCCAAAGGCAAAACAAATAAACAAGCACTATGTTTCATAAGAATAAAACTAGTTAGTGTAACTATCATTAGCTATATATAAATGAGAGTTGAGAATTGTAATTCTCAAACTTAGAATGAGTGGAGTTTTTATAATTTATTCTCTATATGGTTAAAATTTAAAAATGTTCAATTGGAGTTTAAATTTATGATATTTTAAATAATAAATGTTATATAATTTTATTTATGCGGATTCGTGGGTTCGTTTTTCCAACACAAACCAGCTGGGTTTTTATTTATACGGGTATATGGGTTCGTGGGTCATAAATTCACCACCCAAACTCAACCTTATAGGGTCGGGTTCGGGTAGGTGCCCGCGGGTGCGGATCAAATTGCCATCCCTAGTTACTTCCTTTGTAAAAGCATCTCCAATGAGGCTTTTTAAATTCAGTAATGCTACATATCCCACCTAAAATCCCATTTTTTTCATCCCACTACATGTGGCATGTGAGGTGTCAAATTCTGAGTGGATACATGAAGCAGGTGAGATAAATCATCATTAATGTGTATCCACTCACAATTTGACACATCACATACCACATGTAATGGGATGAAAAAAGTGGGATTTTAGCTGGGATGTTTAACATTATTGTTTTAAATTTTAGTTAAAATAGCTAAAAAGCTATTATAGTTAATAACTTTTCACAAGGTCACTCCAACATCATCTCCATCTCTATTATAGCTAGACATTAGTATTTTAATATATTTTGAATTTAAAATATAAATATATATTTTTTGTTTAAAACTGTATTAAAAAACAAATTAGTTTAAAAATAATAAAATAATAAAAAAGAGAATTTGGCTAACATAAAATGGCACTCCACATTTGGGGAGTGTCTTGTTATTTCTCCAAAATAGAGAGCCATGTTAGAGAGGGTTGGAGTGTAAAAAAACCATCATTTAGAGAGCCGAGGAGATGCTCTCATGCCTAAAATATTTTCAAGAATAAAATATTTAAAATACTCATGTAAAGTAATAAGATTAAGATTGCATTAAAATGTAAGACAAATGCTCAAACTTGTAAATGTAAATAAATAAATAAAATAAAGTTAATTCTGAATCCTTGAAACTGCCAAACTGGAATAATCTGGAACATAAAAGAAGTTGCGTGAATATTACGTAACCTGATTTTCCACCGACTCAAATCGACCGTTTGGCTGTCGTAATAGGATTTCCAATTGCTTAATCGAGTTGGATTCGTCCTCCTGGGTCATCTATTTATACATCACCTCTAACCTCTCACCCATTCATCGTTCTCTCAATCAAATTAGCATAAAGCTCTCTTTCTGTTTTCTGCGATTCGCTCTTTAATTTGTTCAAGAAGCACCACAAGATGCAGATCTTTGTGAAAACATTGACAGGCAAGACCATCACTCTCGAAGTCGAGAGCTCAGACACAATCGATAACGTCAAGGCCAAGATCCAAGACAAGGAAGGAATTCCTCCTGACCAGCAACGCTTGATCTTCGCCGGAAAGCAGCTCGAAGATGGCCGGACTCTGGCCGATTACAACATACAGAAGGAGTCCACACTCCATCTCGTCCTCAGGCTCCGTGGTGGCATGCAGATCTTCGTCAAAACCCTAACCGGTAAGACGATCACTCTCGAAGTCGAGAGCTCCGATACCATCGACAACGTTAAAGCCAAGATCCAGGACAAGGAAGGGATTCCTCCAGACCAGCAAAGACTGATTTTCGCCGGTAAGCAATTGGAAGACGGTCGTACTTTGGCCGATTACAACATTCAAAAGGAGTCCACACTTCATCTTGTCTTGAGGCTTCGTGGAGGAATGCAGATTTTCGTCAAAACCCTTACGGGAAAGACGATCACCCTCGAAGTCGAGAGTTCTGATACCATCGACAACGTCAAGGCCAAAATCCAAGACAAGGAGGGGATCCCACCGGACCAGCAGCGTCTGATCTTCGCTGGCAAGCAGCTTGAGGACGGTAGGACATTGGCGGACTACAATATTCAGAAGGAATCAACACTTCACTTGGTTCTCCGTCTTCGTGGCGGTATGCAGATATTTGTGAAGACTCTGACCGGAAAGACGATAACTTTGGAGGTGGAGAGCTCTGATACCATTGATAATGTGAAGGCGAAGATTCAGGACAAAGAGGGGATTCCACCGGATCAGCAGAGGCTTATCTTTGCCGGGAAGCAGCTGGAGGATGGCCGCACTCTTGCTGATTACAACATCCAGAAGGAGTCTACCCTTCACCTTGTCCTCCGTCTTCGTGGTGGTGATTTCTGATAAAGCTGGAATGCGTTTGTCTCTGTTTTAAGTTTGTTTTAGTTGGATTTAAAATGTTCATGCACTTAATCAAAACTAGTTACTATTAGCCTATTTTGTTGAAGAAGTTTCTTTCTGTTATTGAATAAAATAATTAGTTTAAATAAATAATTGTGATCTTCTGTTGGCTATTATTTTGCGTTTGATTGATCTATATGCCCTGCTACTACAATTATTACTTCGTTAACTTGAATCTGTTACTGATGCTATGCATGTGTAATCTTCTAAGCATCATTGGCCATGAAAAAAGTGCTTCAATAATGTAAAATAATGTGTGATTCGAATTTTGTATCACATCATATCTAATAGAATTGTGAACCTCTCAGCATCAACCAATGTTCTGTTTTTGAAAACCTGTTTGAAATTGCTTTATTTGTAGCTGTAGTGTATGAATTCTCTGTGTTATTTTGTCTATCTTGGTTGTTTTCAAACAAAATCGGATGAACATTGGTTGATTTATTTTCAGACGAGTTAAATAGATCATGTATTGTTGTGCAGGATCACAATTAGTACATAACCTTTTCTGTTTTTAGTCTAAGTTGTGAGATTGTTTTGTGTTACTGAATAAAATAAATAGTTTAAATAATTATGTGTAGATATATCTATATGCCCTGCTACTACAAGAACGAGTGTATTGGCTCAAATTTGTAATTGATGTTATGCATGTGTGATCTTCTTCTTAGTTTTCGTTCCAATTGAATCTTGTACTTGGTTTATGTTCTGATTGGAATGCTGAATGTACTCCTAAGTTATAACACTGTGCAGTGTAGGATCAAGCATCATTTCCCTGGAAAAAATTGTTTCGAGAGGTAGTTATGTAATAATGTAAAATAATGTGCGGTTCTTATTTTGTTTCACGCCATATCCAGTAGAATTGTGAACCTCTCAGGATCATCCAGTGTGTTCTGTTTTGGTAAAGTTGAGTGATCAGTTTGTGTTACTGCTGTTCTTCCCTTCATTGGTTGTTCGAAATTGCTTTATTCGTAGCTGTAATATGAGTGAATTCAAATGAAACCGTGTGTCCGTGTCTTTGTGTGCTTGTTGTTTTGTCTAAGTTTATAATCTAATGCAACAAATAAGTTTCAAACTAAATTGGATGAAACAGAAGAGTTGAATTCATCATGTTGTGCTGCTGCTGGATCAAGCTTCTTTTTTGTATCATTACATACCCAATTGGATTGTGAGTCTCTCTGCATCTTCTAATATCTCCCCTTTTCAGTCAAGTTGTGAGATTGGTTGGTTTGTTTGCACTTATGTTAGCCTGATAATTGATAGCTTGAGTAAGATCAGTCCTGAGGGTTTACTTCTGGTTTTTTCATGATCTTTGTTTGTGTGCAGAAATCTTTCCTGCTCCTTTAAATGGGTTTTCTTCTTTTTAATATGTGATTCTCCGGACAATTCTTTTCTAGGTGCAAGCAATGAATGCATTTTGTTATTGATTTTTTTCCAGTTCTTCGTGTAAAGTTGCACATTTTCGTGTTTATTTGGGTAGAAAGTGATGAATAACAGTCTTCATTTGTTTTGTGTGATTGAACTGAATGATGTACATGTAAGAACCCGTCTTCAGGAATGCGAATATCGAAGGGGTTTTACGTCTTGAGTCTTTGGCATTGTGATACTGTTTTGCTAATATTGACTAGTGAAGGAGCAATGCCCAAGCTGTAGGGTTCTAGTAGATGTCTTGTTTGCAGGTTGGTTCTTTTGCACGTCGAAAATCTTGGCTTGGTCTTGCAACAAGTTCACTTAGTAGATACTTTTCCCAATGACTGCTCGAATATGATTTCAAATCACATCATCTTCCGCCTGGTTCTTAATATATCTTTCGATTTTCCGATTGAATTTCTCAAGTTCCAGATGTTCTTCCAAACGGAAACTGGAACTATAGTTGATGTTCCTTGAACATGATTTTATTTATTGTGGTTGTGTGTGTAGATGTATACTTTTGTAGTCGTCTCATTGAAGATGGTGATGCTTCATCGCTGAACCTATCTCTTTTCTAATGATTTGATTATCTGAAACGAAAAGATAGCCCCATGTATGAAAATTAAACTAAAGCATGAACTATTTTGATTTACAAATGGTGGCATTGTTAGAAGTGTCCATGTATATATATGTTCAAACGCTTTTTGAGAAGCAGTTGTAGTACACAAATCATGAATATATTTCATAGTCTTCTGATGGGAAGTGGCCAATAATGGCAGCTTTTGTGCAAGTTCAGATTCTAAACCACAAACCTCTTGATGAAAGTTCCTTTCACTTCTTCACAGATAATCCAAAGTCTTGCAACTTCGGTCATCTTGAAGGAGTCCAGGAGCCAGGATTTGGGTTCTTTTATGGAGGTCCCCATGGAGATTGTGGAAGTTAATTAAATTTGTACGTGTAGTCCTGGTTAAGAATATAATAATAAGACACGGTGATGAAGCTATGAGGGCACCCCGTAGTCTCTTGGAAAATTCATTTTTAATTCTTATAATTAATTGAAATTTTTTTCTTTAATTCTTATAATTAATGGCAGTCTTGGTACAACTTAAGATTCAAAACCACAAACCTCTTGATGAAAGTTCATTTCACTTCTTCACAGATAATCCAAAGTCTTGCAACTTAGGTCATCTTGAAGGAGTCCAGGAGCCGGGATTTGGGTTCTTTTATGGAGGTCCCCATGGAGATTGTGGAAGTTAATTAAATTTATACGTGTAGTCCGGGTTAAGAATATGATAATAAGACACATGGACGAAGCTATGAGGGGGACCCCTTAGTCTCTCGAAAAATTCTTTTTTAATTCTTATAATTAATTGAAATTTTTTTCTTTAATTTTTCTAAAATGAAAATTATAGAGTTTTGTTTTCCCGAACTTGGCAAAATTTGAAATTCTAACTTCGTTACATATAGGTGGACTTAGGGACGGTAAAATTACCCGTAGGGAGTGGGGACCCGTACTTTTGGGGTGGGGATGAGTTTCAATTTGGTGGGAATAGAATAAGGATGAGGATAGACAGTCTAACCCGCAATGGGTATGGGGAGGGGATGAGTTTTATACACCCTGCCCCACCCCACTTAAAATAGTACTCGGATAAACCACATAGTTTCAAAGAAAAGAAGTATATCTTTTATATATATATATATAAATACATTAACCCTAACTTTACATCTCTTAATCGTTATTTAACATGAAGTGACAAAACAAAATACTAGTAAAAAAAACCCTAACTGCTAACTGCAACTCTCTAAGTCTCTAATCCTCAAACAGTTCGAAGTTCACCGTTCAATACTTCAATCTCAAACACAAAAGGACATATAGTAAGTTTTTTTTTTTTTTTTCAAGTTTATTACTTTAATAATTCTCAACTCTTGAATCAAATTTATTTCGTTTATTACTAAATAACTAAACATTTTAAATTAATTAATTTTTTCTTTTTTATCTTATGATTAGTTTCATGTTCTTCTACTACAACTGAGCGTTCAACAGGTCTTGAAGGACCAAATTTTAATGAAATTAAAATCAAATTAAGTTATTGTTATTCAAATCAGATTGAATACATTTTTTTTGTTGGTTTCGAATGTTGCAGGAACCATGTGAGTGGGTGTCAACATCTTGAGGAGATGCCAGATGGAGATGATCGTATGAAGAGAGAACTAGAGAAATAAATGCAACTATTAGATGATTAGAGTTACAAATTTCGAACATTTTGATTTCATACTTTATGTTTATGTTTAAAAGTGATTGAATTTACTTATGAGAATTAATTTTATGAGATGTTTTTTAATATTTTCTTTGAATTACTTACTACTGTATATATTATATCATATTCAATGGTTATAAATTTGTTATTTTAATAAATAAAAATTATAAATTGGGTAAATGGGTGGAGATGGGGAAAACACTCCTAGTTGTACCCCGCCCCGCTCCATCTATAGTGGAATTTTATAAGTGGATGTGTTTTCAAAAAATAAATGGGACGCGGTGCGGGGAAGACAACCCCACCCCATTGCCATCTCTAGGTGGACTTCGTCAAGGATTCAAGCCCATCCATTTGTAGGTCTTTGGTCATTATTTTGCCTCTTCGTGGCTCCATTCACCAAGCCATTGTCAATTTCTCAGGTCCATCACCTTTGCGTGAATGACCAACCCTCCCTCATGTAAACACTACACCGTTTTTTTTCATATTTTCAATAAATCATATTGTATATGTCCATAAATGTGACATGTTTCCATAATATCGAAGATTTTTCTTTCTATTCATGACTCCGGCAATCCACCGGTACATAGCGCCTGACACATGGAGGGAACTCCTCCATCCAAAAATCGTCGTTATCAATAGAAAGCACCTATTTTGCAGAAAAAAAAACAAGAGCCACTTGATTAGTCTTCCTAGGGGCGTATTCCACAGGAGCACCATTCACAAGAGGATACAAATTACCAATATCAGTCAAAATAAGCTCCACCTCAGAGCTTTCCTGGATACCATTCTTAATCCAGTCAACTACAACAGTCCGCATCTGCACCGGACATCCCTTATCTAATAGTTAATGTTAGAGTTAATACCATGATTAATTAGGCACCAACTCTAGAGTAGTAGATACGTCAACCAACATTGACAGGCTTGAAAATTTCTTTTCAAACATTCAAAACTTCACAAAGAATATCAAGATTAATAAAACAAAAGTAGTTTTATTATGTAAAATTTCTTTAAAATACTTGAATCGTGGTTTTATAATTATTTTCTCTCATCATTAATTGCTGCTTATGCTACCATTGAAGATCTTTTAAAAATAATTTTGGCTAAATATCATAAAACAAATAAAAGGAGCTTAAAACGGTCTTTGAATATGTCTTTAACACCATCAAAATTGTTATGAACTGCAACTTGGAAGAGTCTTTTGAGGACCACAAGTTGTGTGAATTTTTCTCATGAAAAAGAAGACCTTACAGATGGGGTATTTATTGCTACAGTGACAATGGCTAGGTCGTCTAGGGGACTCTGGAAATGGAGGACTTTTCTAATTCACACTTACGCGTTTGAACTGATATTTCAATGCAAATTTTATGAGCTTAGAAATGATATTTGTGTTTTCAAAAAAAAATTGAAAAGAAAGGGGCATTCCGAGAATTGAACTCGGGACCTCTCGCACCCTAAGCGAGAATCATACCACTAGACCAAATGCCCTTCTTGCTACATTTATCGTCTTTTAAATATATAATCAGTTTCTTAGTATAGCAATGATAAACTATCATTTTCACTCCTCTTGTTTAAATGTTTAGTTAATCGTCATTCTCTCTCTCTCTCTCCTCTTTTTAATCATTTTTTAGTTTTGAAAATGTAATTAGTCAATAGAACAAATTATAATTAAAGTTTAGTACAAAATATATACGAAAGATACGTTCTTTGTTGTGTCTTTTTTAAAAATCTACTTCGAATCTTCAATGCTTATGTTTGATTGTTCATGCATTTGCATCTAAATTTTCAAACCGGATTAATAATATTTTAATAAAATGAAATCTTTAATACCCATTTGTTTTTTGTTTTTCCTTTAAAAAAAATAAAATCAAAGTTAGGTAATAATAATTATTTACTACTCAATGAATTTCAGTCAATAGTAGATTATATGACATAACAATGGTTGATCATATAGACCATATATTTCTGTGCTTGGACCTTATAAATTGATTGATGACAACAACGTGAAGAAATAATAATTAAATTAAATTAAATTAAATTGATAATATTCAGATATTTAATCTCATTATCTCAACCACCAGGCTTAGTATGAAAATGAGAAAAAAGAATAGAAAAGAAATATATATTATAATATTGTTTCCTTAGTTTTTCCTATATAATTTCTTCCTTGGTTTTTTTTTTTTTTTTTTTTGTTCATAATTCAAGTCTTGGCTTTAATTACCTTAAATTCATGTTAAGAAGAATCAACAGATAATTACTTTGGCGATCATGGCTGCATCAAGCACCCGTTCTCTGCAAAACACACCATCATGGGCTGTTGCAGTTGTTTGCTTTATCCTGATATCTATTTCAATAATATTAGAGCACTCTTTTCATCGTCTTATAAACGTAAGTAGAGCTAGCCAGGTTTTCCTCAAATTAATTTCACTCAATTTTTTTTTTTCCTTTTTTTTTTTCCTTTTGAATATTATATATGCTAACTCATATAGAAGAACTGGTGCATGCAGTGGCTCAAGAAACGTAGAAAAAATGCTCTGATTGATGCAGTGGACAAGCTCAAATCAGGTCTCATGATCATCAAAGACTATATAATGTTATGTTATATATATATATATATTGATATTCAAGAGCTGTAACTTTTTGTTGTTTTTGTTGGTGATACAGAATTGATGCTTCTGGGGTTCATGTCACTGATATTGGCAGTGTGTCAAAGATATCTAAGTAAAATCTGTGTACCCACCAAGACTGCAGACATTATGCTTCCATGTCGACAACATCAACCTTTGAAAGTAGAAAATTATGAGCACTTTGTCAGTAGAGTTATTGATGGAAATTTTTCATCCATTGAAGATTCATATGAATATATTCTATGGCAACAAAGGCGATTGGTTTATGATGATGCTATAGATTCTTGCATATCTGTAAGTATGTCCCGTTGTTCATATATAAACTAGTAGTATTATTGTATTTTTTGATGATCGAGTTAATATATTATATATAAGAAATGAAATCAATTTGCAGGGAAAGGTTTCTTTAATATCCGAAAATGGTATTCGTCAACTACACCATTTCATTTTTGCTCTAGCAGTTATGCAAATCGTGTATACTACTCTCACTTTGGCTTTAGGCAAGGCAAAGGTAATTGAAATAATTAATTCAAGTTTTATGTAAAATTATGGTCTGTCCTGCAGCTTGTTTTCAACTTGTTTTTGTTTTTGTTTTCCAAAAATGATTTCGAATTCGCGTCCTGTAACCGTTTTTCATTTTATTTTCAAAATACAAAAACAAAATCAAAAACAAAACCAGTGTTAAAATTGGAAATTTTGAAAAACAAAAAAAAAGTTGTTTTTCTTGAATTTGTTTTTGTTTTTCAAATGAGGTGGATCCTATATCATTAATTAAGTGGGTCTATATCATTAATATATTTTTTTTTCTTCTTTCTTCCACCTGACAGCTGCGCTGTCTTCTTCTTCCTCTTCTTCTTCTTCCTTTTCTCCTTCTTCCTCCGCTTGCTGCACCGATGGCCGCCATCTTCTTCTTCTTCTTCTTCTTCTTCCTCCTCCTCCGCTCGCTGCTGCATCTGGCGACCGTCTTCTTCTTCTTCTTCCTCTTCTTCTTCTTCCTCTTTCTCCTCCTCCGCTCGCCACCGATCGGCTCTGCGTTGCCTCTCACCGCCGATCGCCACTCGCCTCGCCGATCTGGTCTACTGTCGCCGATCTGGTCTTCTTCTTCTTCTTCCTCTTCCTCTTCCTCTTCCTCTTCAGCTGATAACTTTTGTTTACTTTAAAAATTACATTTCAATTTTTTTAAGTTAATTATTTAATCAATTAGTTTATAATTGTTATAATATTAAACAAAATGTAAAAATTGATATTTTAATTTTCGAAAGTTTTCGGTTATCCTACCAGACGCGTTTTTTCCGTTTTTATTTTCAAAATACGGATTTCAGTAAATGCTACCAGACGTGATTTCGGAATTCAAAAATGAAACAAAAAACACTGTTTTCATTTTCATTTTTCTTTTCGAAAAACAAAAACAAAAAATGGTTTACAGGACGGGCCCTTAATCTTCTCAACTTTAACAACAAATTCAAGTTTCATTTAAGAATATTTTTTCGTAATAATATTTTGTGTACGTAAATCAGTGATTGTTCCTGCACAGTTTTTCTTTCTATGATTTTTATCGTTTGATGTTACAGATGAGGCGTTGGAAAGCTTGGGAGAAGGAAACTCAAACAATTGAATACATGGTCGCAAATGGTATATATATTTACATTTTCTCTAGCTATCAAAGTTTATACCAACTATTTTTGTGGTCCAACTGGTTGCAAATGCATTTTTACATTTTTTTTTTATTTTATTTTTATATATATATAACTTCGGTCACAATTATTTCTAGCTAGACCAACTTTTGAAAATTATTAGATGAGGGATTCCAATCGATTTTTCATGCAGGATTTCCAATAGATATCAATGTTAATTCAATAATTCCCGGTATCTATTTGGAATCCCTCACGAAAAAATTCGTGGGATCCTGTATCCGATAATGTTGTACATATATAACCTGCACCATATATTCATAGGCCTAGAGCTAAGTAGCTAACCACGTATACGTTGACTGTTTCAATTACATCAACAACAGATTTTGATTTGATGAAATCTGAAACTAATTACTGTTTATTAGAGTATTATTATGTTTCATTACGTGCATGTATGTCTTCTCGAATTTTCATTCATTCAAATTTTATTTTTTCAAGTATTGTACTATTATATAAATTTGGGGTTTTTTGAGAGGGAGGACTTGAACCCGTAACGTCGTGGTTCAAGTCCAACCATACAAGGGGTTTTAATTTCATTCATTCATTTACTATCTAATTTCATTATGTTAACATAAAACGTTTAACTTTATTAATCAGATCCCGAACGATTTAGACTGACGAGACAGACAACATTTGGAAGACGGCACATGACTGAAACATCTGTTCATCTATGGATTGTGAGTTTCTTAATTTCCTCTTCATTATAAATTTATATCGATGATGACTTGATTAAAGTTTTGAATGACTATGAAAATCGGCGGAGCAGAAATGCTTTTTCAGGCAGTTTTTTAATTCAGTAGCCAAAGTTGATTATCTTACCTTGAGACATGGTTTCATCTCGGTAATTAATGCCTCCCTTTCTTCCAGTTTTTCATTCTATTTCATATTCTCTAATCTCAACTATACAATTATATACACAAAATGAGATGACAAATAATGCTTCTTGAACTCTTCAGGCTCACTTCCCAACCAGTATCGACAATTTCAACTTCCAAAAATACATAAAAAGAACCTTGGAGGAAGATTTCAAGGCCGTGGTTGGAATCAAGTTAGTAATTTCAATCTCCGTTTACGTACTTGTCTTTTGTCTTATTTTCTGATTATCTAACCTTTAAATATCTGATAGTGTTTGATTTCGACAGATTCTGATAAACCTCTTACCACCATTCAGTGTCTGGATTTATTGTAATATTATTTTAATAAAAAATACTAACACAATATAATCTAATGTTTCTGTCTTGGCAGCCCTCTAATGTGGTTTTTCGTTGTCATCTTCTTGCTTGTGGATGTTTACGGTAAGGCACGTGATTGTCTGTATTCATTTCATTCTAGTTATATATTTGATGTGCATTCTTTATAAAAATTTCTGTAAACTGGAACAGATTGGCAAGTTAATCACTGGATTTCTTTTATTCCACTCATGGTAAGTACATATATTATATAGAACTTGTTACTCGTGCTTTTAAATTTTGCAAGTTCCTTGTGTTACAAGTTACAACGTTTTTGTAGATGTTGCTGGTTCTGGGAGCCAAACTTGAAGCAATTGTAGCGAAAATGGCTCTTCAAATCAATGATAGGAGCAGAGTAGTCAAAGGAACTCCTCTTGTTCACCCAAGTGACAATCTCTTCTGGTTTGGCCGTCCACGTTTCGTTCTCTTTCTTCTTCATTTAAATCTGTTCATGGTAATTCATCCAATCCCAAAAGCAAAAAAAAAAAAGAGCTTATATGATCCAATAATTTTTGAACATTGAACTAATTGATTTTAACTTTCCAGAATGCATTTGAGCTGGCCTTCTTCATCTGGGCTTCAGTAAGTCTTCCATTCTTTGCTGCTCTTGCTTGAAGAATTGGCAAATTGATTTCACGATCAATGTTCTTTTGCTTATTTTTTGTTTTCTTCCTCATTTCAGGTACAATTTGGGGTAGACTCTTGCTACCATGAGCATAGAGCAATCATTCTCACAAGGGTGGTATTAGCGTAAGTATGCCTTCGCGCATTGTGGTAAAATCAAGAGTTTAGAATAATAAATCAGTTTCAATCAACGGTTCAAAATTCCATTAGTCATGATTTTAATTTAATTTACTTTAATTTTTGCAGAATAGTTGTTCAATTTCTTTGCAGCTACATCACTCTACCTCTATATGCACTTGTGACACGGGTAAAAATCGTTTGAAATTAAAGTATTAATGCTTGTTAATTCTTGTAGAGAAAATTTCAAAGACCTCAAAACATTTTGACGATGCTCAAGTATTTTTTTTTAACAGATGGGTTCGCAATACAAGAGTAAAATAATAGAAGAGAAAATGAGTAAAATCTTAAAGCAATGGCATGCACAAGTAAGGGAGAGAAGGAAGAAACAAGAACAACAATCCTTACAATCTCCTCGCACTTCTTTTCTTGCGGAATGGAGCCCCAAGAGGAGCAGACCTATCTCTGAATCCTCTTCTTCTCTCGCAAGAACTACATCGATGCTTAACAAAAGCATTCACTCCGTGAACAAAGGAAAAACCAAAGAAGCAGGCACATCAAGGGGTCCATCTCCAGCGTTAAGACTAGAAATGCAACTATTGAGGCGAGACTATATAATAAATTGAGCTCAAAAAGGAGATTTGGCATTTGTAAGTGTTTCTGATATGCCGGGCCTTAGTGCATCTCCAACAGTCTCTCTTAGAGACCCTCTTAAATAAGGGTGAATGTTGTGTAAGAGGTCATTAAGGGAGTATGTGTTCTAACAATACTCGTTTAAATGATTCTCTTAATAATTTATTATTATTATCTTGATCATATTTTACTTTGTAATTATTATTGTAAAACAAATTACTCATCGTATAAAAAATAATTGTTGAGATTTAAAAGTTAAATATCTGGTGCTTTTCAAAAAATAAAATATGTAGAGCCCACCTAGGGAGACTGAAGCCACCTCTTAATTAAGGGAGTAAGCACCACCAAAATACATTTAAGGGAGCCTTTAAGGGACCTATTGGAGCTATAAAAATATAGCTTCTCCCTTAATTAAGCTAATGGGGCCTTTAATCTAAGAGAGATCGTTGGAGATACTCTTACAAATTATAGGACAACAGAGGATGGTTTCTTGTCACAAATGTAATTGCAACTAAGATGAAGTTGGCCCAGTGGGTTACCCATCACCTATACTATAAGATTGTGGGTTCTAGTCAGTCCCTTTCCCCCAAATCCTGAATAAAAAATAATAATAAACCTGCTCAACATTCAAGAATTACATCATTGTCCTTTGTTAACAAGTTTTCTGTTTTGTAAATATATGAAGAAGCACGATAAAAAGAGAAAGAGAGCTAAAATAAATATATTATGCGAATCTTAGTGCATATATAATTCCCCGGCTTCTTGTTATCATGATATCATCCTTATCAATTATCATCCATGGGGACAAAGAAAATGGGGTCCGTGGAGATGGTGAGTTGGTGACTGTATTTATCAAGGAAAGGGCAAAATGGTCATTTTAGCATATGTTGAAGCCTGGAAGGTGTGGACTTGTAAGAATCCATAGCTCATGACCACATTCTCCATTGTCCCAATAAGGTTCCACCCCCACTTGCTTTCCTTACTCATTAGCTTTCACTTATTATTCTCTTTTTTCTTTTCACTACCACCACAACTCACTTCATGTGTGATAACAATTTAGATTTTGCTTCTCAAAATCCATACTCTCTCTCTCTCTCTCTCTCTCTCTCTCTCTCTCTCTCTCACAATGGCTGATCAATACATTCTCTGTCTGATAGGAGCCATGGATCATCTTTGGTTTAACAGAATTGTTCTCTTCTCATCAGAACCCACTTCACTACTTGCTAATAAAACTCTAAAACTACCCCAACCACCCACCACATCATCAGAATCTCTTACAGGCCTCTCATCAACCTCATCCTTATCAATTCCTGAAGAAGAAGAAGAAAAATCATCATCTGATTCCTCCCCATTTACTCATCTGGTACATTCATTATTTTCTTTCATAGTCGATTGTTAGAGTGCTTAAATACTGATTTTTCTTTTTTGGTTTTTTGTTGTTGCTAGGACGATTCTAACAATGAAGAAGATAAGAAAGAAATGGACCTGAAACAGAGAAGACCAAGAAGATTGAATCTTATCTCAGAAAGAACTCGTTCACACTCTTCTTCACCATCAACTCAAAAACGACGTCGTCCGAGAAGAAGATTATTAAGACACTCAGATTCAACACACTCAGATTCAATAGTTACACTGCAGAAATCAATGAGTTTCAGGAGCTTGTGGGATCTTGAACTTGAAGAAGTAAAAGGGTTCATGGATCTAGGTTTCATATTCAAGAAAGAAAATCTAAGTCCAAGAATGATGAGCGTAGTACCCGGTTTGCAAAGAGTTGGATCATACAAAAACAAACACAACCCAGAACTGGAATTCGACGAAGCTTCTCATGAAATCATTAACGATGATGGTGGTGATGATGATGAAAATGAACAAGAAGAATATGAGAAAAGCATCATGAGACCATATCTATCAGAGGCTTGGTTAATAAAGAGACCAGATTCACCATTGTTAAACTTAAGAATGCCAAGAGTTTCTGCATCAGCTGACATGAAGAAACACTTGAGATTCTGGGCCAAAACTGTGGCCTCAACAGTTAATCAAGAGTGTTAAACAAGTTTAATTATGTTCCACCGACAGACTCAAATGTAAAGTAAATAAAATAAAATAAATCAGTACAGAAGAATGTACTTTTTTTGTCATTAAAGCTTGTAATTGTGAGGTAAAATGGTGTGATATATCAGAAATTTGTTCATTAATATATTAATGTGGAATTCTATCTACAGATGAGTAGAGAAGTGTTGGGGATTGTGAAAGTGAAGTGTGAGGAATGGCAGTGGGCACAAGCAGGCAAGAGGCAAGTAGCCACTTGCCAATTCGATTGCTTTGGTTTTGTTTGTTTGTATAAATAAAATATATTTATTTATTCAACGTGTTATGTCATATGTGTTGTGTATTTTTGTTTGCTTTTGATGGTGAATTGGTGATGTCGTATATATCCTCATTTGAGTCTTGAGGCCTACTTATAATTATTGTTTTCTCTGAGACATTTACAGGTGCATGTAACAAGAAGATGGCTTTTTGATGTTGTCTTGAAAGTTGAAACTCTACATTGTATCCACAATTATTTGTCACGACAAATAAAATAAAATAAAATAAAAAAGAGAAACATAATTCGATTTCATATAAAGTTGTTTAAAATTATATTTAAATCGGTCAAATCAAATCCATTGAATCTTATGTAAAGCATCTCCAATGCTGTGTCAAATGCCTATATCAATGCTAAAATTTAGCACAGGGTGTAAAAATCATCCTTCAATGCAGTGTCAAATGATGTGACAAATTTGACATATTCTATATTGTGTGTCAAATTTGACACACAATATAGCATATGCTAAATTTGGCACAGCAATAAATGCTTCTTTTTTAATTACAAAAATACCATTATGTATATATTTTAAATGAAATAATGAATTCATTAATGGAACTTTGCATCGAAGAATTAAAAGAAATAATGAATACATTAATGGTAGGTGTTTACTTTTATAATTTTAATTAATAAAATAAAATAAAATAGCATTTTAAATAGGATTGTGCATTGGAGCACAATGCTAAATTAATGTTCCAAATATAGCGTTTTACTCTTTTTTATGCCAAATTTAGCATTGGCATTAGCATATGCATTGGAGATGGTCTAAGATTAAATAAAATTTTATAGAAGTTTCATAAATGAACCAATATCTAATCGGATTAAATTTTGATAGAACTTTGATTAGAAATTTCTGTGGCTTGGAATGATGGGCCCAATGGGCCTAAACAAGAGTGTAACAACTCCAAAAAGCCCACTCGGCCATTTCTTTAAGCAACACTCACTCAATGATTGCAAATTAATGGGCTTTTATCATGTCCAATGTGTGTGTTTGTTTTTTGTTTTTTGTTTTTTTTTTACAATATTTATCTCCACCTATCTATACCGGATTTTTTTTTTTTTGACGTTTTTTATTATTGATTGGATTCGAACCGACGATTTGAGATTTATTTACTTAAGACCTAAACTCGTACACCTACTATCTAAGTTACGTCCTCAAGGGCATGTCCAATGTGTTTTCATCTTGAAAACACATTTTATTTTCTTTGAAATAAATCTAGAAAACTCTTTAGTATGTCTGTGGATGAAAATCATATGATGTGATATAAAAATTATTATTTAAATATTAATTAAGTCAAGGCTTATCCTGCTTCAGTGCTTCAAAATAAAATAAAGCCACTTGGTCAAAGTAATGAAAAAGAAACAAACAAAACTAGCATCATGAAATGGAGTGGAACATAATTAAACTTTCAAATCCAGAATCACCTTTCTTTGTGGCAACTGGGAAATTAATTAAAATAAAACTGTGAATGGTTTTTATGTAAACTGTATAGCCAAAATGGCCATTAGGCATAAACGTTTAAGCCCACAATCAATTCGGTTGGACTCTGGCTTCGTCTGATACGGGTGGATTGTGTGTGAGTTCTATTTGACTAAGGGGTGAGGGGTCGTTTGTTTTTTTGTTTGAAGACCGAATAATCCTGAATTTTTTTAAAGACTGAATGGGAACTGAAATCTGAACCTGAATAATATGTTTTTTTTTTTTTTTTCCTCACATCTAGATGTACTGTCAATATTTTTGTTTGTTTGTTTGTTTTTAAATAAAATTATCTGAAAATAAGTAATTTTACATTTGTACCCATACTAATTAAAAAATGTAATTTAATATGCACCATTCTTTATAAGATTTGAAATGTTCTTCTGCAAACAAAGTTTAATTTAACAAAGCAAAAAATTTATCAAATAATATAATTTTGCAAATTCTACAAGTTCAAGTTCAATATGCACCAGAAGCCAAATAAAAAAAAAATTGTATTTTTTTTTGAAATAGGTTCTTGAATTATATTGCATATATATATATATATATTAAGTGAGTTGAGGGATCCCTTATTTTAATTTCGAAAAGGACCATGATGAAAACACATCAATTTTAATGAATTTTTATATGAATTATTTTATGGATGATGAGTTCATTAAAATTTACCTAAAAACAAAATTTGAGAATTTCCGAATACTAGAACTATTTTTCTTGAATTTTCCTATATTTAGCCTATTTCCCGATGCCTTCATATTTAACAAAATTTGGATAAATAGTTCTAGTGCTCAGAAAATTCTCAAAATTTTTTCACGGGTAGATTTTAATGAACGCATTATCCACAAAAAAAATTCAGATAAAAATTCATTAAATCGATGTGTTTTCATCTTGGTCCCTTACCGAAATTAAAATAAGGGATCCTTCACAAGAGACTCACTCTACCTATATTATATTATATAACATCTTCAATCCACGGAATACGGTAGACAAATTTATTGAGCATTAGATGAATAGTTAGATAAAAAAAAAATACAGAGTTCTTACCGGAATTTGGTAGGAGATAGAGAAATTCAATAAGAAGTTATTAGGGTTTTTTTTTTAAATAAAAATAAATAAAACTTTTTTTTTTTTTTTATACTTAAAACCCGTTTAAAATAAGAAATATGTTAAAAGAAAAAATTCTACACTATATCAAATTAGAATAAATTTTGAAATATATCTTCTTTAGAATGATAAACTTGGAAGTTAATATTTTAATTGTAATTCAGTGATTTGTAATTAAGTTAAAAGTTAAGATTTCTTACTTTTTATTTTAAGTATTTTTTTTTTTTAATGTTTTTAAGTTGTTTGACTACTTAAAAAAAAAAAAAAAAAAAAAAAAAAAAACTTAATGAGTTCAATTCAAATCTATTAAGTTTTAAGTGAAAAAAACAAATGACTCCTTAGTCTCAGTCGTCAACTGATAACTCACTTATCAATGTTTGATAAATGTTTGCATTGGTCTATGATCACGTGATCCCACGAAATCTGATCGAGATTTCAGGGGTATTCTCCAACAATGCTCAACTATCAGCTCTCCTAGAAAGCCTATAAATATAACCTCTCACCAATAGAGAGAGGTTTCTGATTTTTTTTCTAACTAGCTAAAGCTTTTACATGCCTAAACTTTGCTCAAACCAAATCCCCATCACCAGATTTCATTCATGCTCACTTGCTCAGTCGCTTTACGATCTCTCTTTACTTTCACACTTAACCCAAGCAAACCTAAGGCTAAGATCGATCACCATCATCTCTATTTCCTTGTTTTTTGTTTCTTTTAGTGTATGTTTGGTATGGCTTTTGAAAAGATCAAAAACATTTTTTTAATGCTATAAGCTATTTTAAAGTTTTTTTTAGTTGTGTGACAAAACTCAAAACAGCTTTTTTAATATATTAATTGTCTTAATTACCCTTTAAAAAAATCATTTTATGTCTACTTGGAGAAGCCCAAATTGTGGACTTCTCCAATAAGCTTTTTTTGAGCTTTTTTTAAAACATATGAATTGTCTTAACTACCCTTTATAAATTTTAAATATTCCACCATAACTCTTTCATTATAAATACATTGTCAACACCATTTTTGTAATTCACTAAACCAAAAGCTATTTCTAAAATTACATTGTCAACACCTTTTTTGTAATTTACACAACCAAAAGTTTTTTTTGTTAGAAACTCTATTCATTAGAAGCTATACCACAAAAAGATATACTCTAGAAACTCAAATTGAAAAGTCATACCAAACACACTCTTAATCTTTTTTGTAGGGCACAGAAGCAGTCAACACGTCCAATTTGACAGGTTATACCAAGTTGTTTGGGCCTAACTCGAATCTGATTCGATCCATATTAACTATAGGTCAACCATCTACGTAGGCTAATCTAAAAAAAACAATAATTTTCAATTGAAAAATATGTACAGCCACAAAACATGCTAAGATAGGTGGAGTGAGTGGAGATTAACTCACAAAATCACATGATTTTGGGCTGAAACCACGACTTTACTCGTTGAGTGCCGGTGCTTCTTTGTGCTTCTGACTTCTCATCTGAGTAAATGATTATTTGCCCACTGACATTATCGTCTATCGATGAGGTTTGACATGATCATCCATTTTTAGAGGTTATAATATTTTCCTCAAGATATTGGTTTTATCAAGCACCATTTCATTTACTATTATTATTATTATTATTATTATTATTATTATTATTATTATTATTGTTTTAAGTGCGTCAACATATGCACCGAAAGCTTTTCTCAAAACTAATTAATTAGATCTTTCGGAGTTGGAAGGTAATTAAATATTTAAATATATTGTTAGTGAAATTCAATTCAATTCAATTCAATTTAAAAACTCTCACGTGTATAAAGATTAAAAATTATTAAATTAACTTTAGTCTCACAAAATCAGTACCAAAAGATATTAGGCAATGGGTTTTTTTGACACAAACATTTTATTCAAAACCATAAAATTTACCTATATATTTGAGAATATATAATGGAATGATTAATTATCATATTAAATAAGTTTATTATCTAGCACATAGAATAGAATAGAGATAGCAAATACTAGTATTTTCTTTCTAAAAAGAAAAACAATACAAGCAAATATTAATATATTAGGTTTTGAATTATTAATTGAATAATTATGTACGTATTATGAAAAAGATATATTCGGATCAATAATTTAATTATAATATCTTATTTATATACGATAAACGTTTCCTTTACGAAAGCAAATACTACTATTTTCTTTGAAAAAAAAAAAAAGAAATTGCTAATATCAGGTTTTGAATTTATTGATTAATTATATACTTATCATGAAAAAGATATATATATATATATATGGATCAATAATTTAATTACAATCTCCTTATGTATATTTATATATGATAAACTCTTGCTTTACGTTTTGCTCTAAAATAGGATGAGCCATATATATATATACAATCTTTATATGGTCAGTTCGTCCTAACAATAAATATATCATGACGAAGAATGTGGACCACAGATTATGGAGAAGTTTTAACAAGTGCATACATTTTAAGTCAAAGTATGTAAATCTAGTGGTCTGCATTCTTCGTCCTGATATATTTATTTTCAGGACGAACTGATAATAGAAAATTTGTCCTACTGTTAATGTGTGGCTGTGGTTAAACGTCCTGAAATTATAAAGTCGATCTTGAAGTATTATATATATACAATAATTTTCAAGTCAGCACCTCCTCATTGTATTATTATCAGCATCTTTTAATAAAAACCATAGGATTTAAAAGATGTTTTTCATTAAAAGGTGTTGATAATAATACAATGAGGGGTGCTGACTTGAAAATTAATATATATATATATATCAGTAATGCTACATATCCCATCTAAAATCCCACATTTTTCATCCCAATACATGTGGCATATGAGTTGCCAAATTGTGAGTGGATACACATTAATGATGATTTATCTCACCTACCCGATGTATCCACTCACCATTTGACACCTCACATGCCATAAATGGTGGGATGAAAAATGTGAAATTTTAGGTGGGATGTTTAGCATTATTGTGTATATATATATATTATCCAAGAAACCCACCAATTATATTCAAAAAAGAATATAAAATACACGAAACGGAATACAGATTGGCTGTCAGCTAATTTTTTAATTTTAATTTTAATTTTCTCATTATCTCCAAATTATATATATATCAACAATTCAAACGGCATACCCCAAATAGAGTTCTTATATTAGATGATGACATAGTTATGTATTTTTACTTTTATTTTTCAATTTTATAAATTGTAAGAGGATTGGCTCGGTCGAAGTGGGGCAATAATTCGCGTGGCACAAAAGGTCAAACAAAGTGGCGTAGTGGAAAGATGCTTCGAATTTAATCCAATTAAGTACTTCAAAGTTCAAAAGCACTTCCCTATATAAGGCTTTGGACTAGTTACTCCATTTGATCACACAAAAGCCAATTAAACAAAAGCTAAAAGCTTGATTAGAGAGAGATCAATGGCCTCTAACAGATGCCATCTCTGTTCCAGCTTCATTGTTCTGTTATTACCGTTATTCTTGCAGTTCTATTCAGGTATATATACTGCTCTTCCTTTTCTACTTTACCATACAAGTGCTTATATTAATATATATATATATATATATGTGTGTGTGTTTTTGAAAGTGCTTTTGTAAAATATGCTTTTTATTGTACTCCCTAGTGAACATATTTCTTGTTTTGTGAAACAGGCAAGTGCGATCTCCAGTTCAATTACTACGAAGAAAGTTGCCCAAAAGCTGAAGAAATAATCAAACAAGAAGTCGAAAAGCTGTATTACAAACATGGAAACACTGCAGTTTCGTGGGTTAGAAATCTCTTCCACGATTGCATCGTTAAGGTAACTTTAATTTCTTATACTAATTAAAATGGATCGATCAACCATTGATGGATATTGGTTGGCTCATTGGCTGATGAATGAGTTTGTTTTTTATAAATATATATATAAATATATATATATATATATAAAAATTGCAGTCATGCGATGCATCGGTGTTGCTTGAGACGGTGAAGGGTATCGAATCGGAGCAAAAATCTGTGAGGAGCTTTGGCATGAGAAACTTCAAGTATGTGAGGACAATCAAAGAAGCTCTTGAAAAGGAATGTCCATCCACAGTTTCTTGTGCTGATATCGTCTCTCTTTCTGCGAGAGAGGGCATTGTCATGGTTTGTATTTTGTTAATTTGAAGGCATGCATGGTCTTGTCGAAAGCCAAATTCTTATAATTGAATTGATAAAGATGATGATGATTTGAATGGACAGTTAGGAGGACCACGCGTTGAGATGAAAACCGGGCGGAGAGATAGCCAGGAGAGTTATTTTTCAGATGTCGAAAAGGTCATCCCTAACCATAATGATAGCATCTCCTCTGTGCTTTCCATGTTTCAATCTGTTGGCATTGATGCTGAAGGAACCGCTGCTTTGTTAGGTATTCCACTCTCTTACATTTTTCACATTATTACCACTCACTTGCGAATACACCCGTTTCAGGTGCGGTGCGGGATATCATACGTTTGTTTTTAATATGGAATTATGATTTGGACCATTCATGTGCGATTCTGGTTTAACTCGAAATCCCACGTGAAAAAATTGTATGGAATATCTCACACGTTTTTTTTCCGTGGGATTCTGTTCCAAATCAACACCTCACGTGTTTTTTTTTTTTTTTTTTTTTTTTTTGTATATGCTCTTGGTGCAAATCGAAATCCCACACGAAAAAACTTACAAAATATCCCACAAGTTTTTCATGTGAAATTTTGATTTAAATGTTTGCTTCAATGCAAATTAGAATACCATTGAAATATCACACAAAAAAATAAATTCTTAATGGTGCAAATTCTGACGTTGTATCATTTAGAACGTGATACCACGTTCTAAATGATATCACGTCATTTGAGTATGAATTTGAGCACCGCCGATGGGGTATTCTATTTTAGAATAATGCAAGAAGATAAACGTAAAAAATAAAAGAAAAAATGCCATATGTCAGCACTCCATTGGTGGGTTAGTACCTTGAGTACTGACCGGTCAATACCCAAGCATTTTCCTTTAACAAATATTTTTGATACACGTATCATTTAGAAAGTTTGAAAATCAATAAGGCCTAGCCCAACAGGCAAATTGGGTTATTAAACAGGCTTTGCTTTGGTTGTGTTGCAGGTGCCCATTCAGTGGGACGAGTTCACTGCACGAATCTGGTAGACAGACTCTACCCAACTGTTGACCCAACTTTGCATGAAGACTATGCTGTGTACCTGAAAGGCCGCTGCCCAACGCCAAATCCTGATCCAAAACAAGTGGAGTACGCAAGAAACGACCGTGAAACGCCAATGATACTCGATAATATGTATTACAAGAACATATTGAACCACAAGGGACTGCTCGGTATAGATGAACAACTGGCTTCTGATCCAAGAACTGCTCCTTATGTTCAGAAAATGGCCGATGATAATGACTATTTCCGGGAGCAGTTTTCCAGGGCCGTAGTTTTGTTGTCCGAGAACAGTCCACTTACCGGAGAAGAAGGCGAAATTAGGAACGATTGTCGCTATGTTAACACCAATTAACCAGACTACTGGTATCTATGATCAACAAATGTGTTGGGATACAAACTAACATCAAATGTGTAATTGTGAGTTTCTATCCTACCTATTGTATGATTATGATTCAAATGGACGATCCAGTAATAAAAGCCATACAAATATATATCGTGAAAATAGGGGAAAATAGCTCGATTTTTATGCAGACTTTTAAGAGTAACACTAGTTTAATAATTTAAGTTTGAAAGACACAAATAGATAAAAATACCCTTATCTCCTTTTTTTAATAATTTTTTGCCATCTTTAGGGTTTTTTTTTTTTTTTTTTTTTTTCTTTCTCAAAAACCTCCATGGATGGAGAATCATTGGAGGTCTATTCCATCAACCTCGACCTCCAATGGAGATCGATCAATAAAAAAGATTAACAAGAAAAAAATTGAAAGTTTTCATTTTTATTTAATAAGTCTTGACAATTGTAAATATACATAATAAGTCTCAGAAATTACAAAATAAACCTCTGAAATTATAAAATAAGTATCAAAATATAAAATAAGTCTCATAAACACTAAATAAGCCTCGGAAAAAAAAAAAAAAAAAAAAAAAAAAAAAAAAAAAAAACGCGAGACTTATTTTTATAGGTGTGTTTTAAGGTTATTTTTGTTAGATCACACTTTAGGTGCTAATAAAACGATAGTCTCAAAACTTAAAACTTACTCTTTAATGATTGCTATTAAATTTTTAAGCCCTATATATTTTGGGGGTTCAAAAATTAAATAACACTTTTTCATTGAAAAAAAAAAAAAACCAAAGAATTTGTTTTCAAAGGTTGAAGAAACAAGGGCTTTTTTGGAAATCACATAATTTTAATTCAAACAAAAAGAGTTATATTTCTCACTATTTCAACTATATTACAGGGGTTCGTCAATCAAATATAATAATTTTATCCACATTTAATTCAATAATGTAATATTTAATCTGTACGATTTCTGTTATTAAAATATTATTAATTTGTATTTTTTTTTTTTTTTTTTTTAAGGAATTTGTATTTAGTTCAATCTAACAAAATTAAACTAAATGGACAAATTAAATTCGACAAATCGATAACTTGACTTCTTGGGCTTACTGCCGGACCACCTCATTGGCTCATTTTGTCGGTTGATTTGCATTTTTTTAACCACCCAAAGTATATAATTAATATCTAATGAGTTATAAAGTACATCATTATATTTAAAAACTTTTAAATAAATCCAAGGGGGCACGTATGTTTGGCTTTCTGCCAAATTTATAACCAATAAACATGAAAGACTATCAGAGGTCCATTGTTTTAGAATAATGATAGGCTTTTTAAATATTTTTGTCAAATTCATTTGTAAATGATATACAACGTGAGGTGTCAACATCACATATCTCACCATATAATTTCATGATTTTATGAATTTGTGTAAAAATTTGAGAAAATAATTTAAAAAGCCTAGCATTACTCATTATTTTAACGGCCGGAGATTTCACGATATTTTTTGTAAGAATAATGTTAAACATCACAACTCATATTGCAAAAGTCAATTGGGTGAATAGATACACAATAGTAATTATTTATCTCACTTACCCATATATCAAATTATAACTCATGTTGCATCTGAGATGTTAATTGGATGAGTGGATACACAATAATAATGATTTATCTTACAATTTTTTTTAAAACGGACCTTACAATAAATTTTTCTCAATTAAAAAATAGGTATGTAGATAAAAAAGATATAAATGATGATTCTCTCTAAAAACATTTAAAATGATTAACTACGAAACAGAGAAAAAAATAGCAAGCATATAAACTAAATGCATATTTGTTTGAACTTTAACAAATGAAGTATGAAATTCAAAATTTGTTTCTTTCATTTATAAAATGAACCGAGAGGAAATGGAATTTTAATGTGTTGTGTTTGAGTGTCGGTGAAATACTCTAACTAAACTATTGAAACTATCTCAATTAAATTAAATTATAATTATATTATTTTTATGAATTATCAAGAATATTGATTTTGTAATATATTTTTCTGTACTTTTACTTGTTTTTTATAATCAAACACTTTAATTTAAACTTTTAATTTTTATTTATTTATTTAGAAAAGCTAAGCCCGTGCTAATTTTCAAATATCTTCGTCTTTGTCTGCTGTCCTATAGATTGTGATTGAAAGTTACAACTTACGATAGTCGTTGTAATGTCTAGTATTACACTATTACACTTCTCGTACAATTGTATTGTTTGGAGTCGACTTTTTTTAATTATAAAAATAGATGTTTGAATGCGATATACTATTTAATCTTGGTGGGTACCGCTGCCCACTTCTAATTGGTGTCAAATTTTTATTTTTATTAACAAAAACAGAAAATAGCCGAACTTACATGAATAATGCATGCTTATATAACAAAACATCACAACTCATTCCACACAGACCACACCAGCACTCATCGGCCATTGCGCCTCGTGTTTTTCAGCCAACATATGCGAATTATCCTATAAAATATTAGACAAAATGTTGCGGTCACCTACAGTAAGCTACCAAGCATCCCCACCCTCATCGCTCAACCTGAACCGTCCGATGATAACAGGACAAATTAACAATGATTATATGTCTCGTGCAGTGCATGCCCACCAAACGGATAGCCCATCTCCGGGTCCCACCACATGCTTCATATTTCAATCAGTGGTCAGCCCACAACAACAATCATACACTAGAGTGCAAACTCGTTAACTTGGAAAACGCTCATTCCCACGTAGAGGTTTCTGGTGAATGTGGGGTCGTGGGGTCGTGGGGTCTTGATTCCACGTGCTTACGTGGCGGTGACAGAAGAGTACTACGTGTCGGATAGGCGTACAACTTACTCGTACTGTACATAAAGGACTCAGGATCCATTGATTCCATTTTTGAACAGCTGATTTGAGTTCGGACATAAAACCTTAGTTATCAAGGTTTTGTTTTGTTGACCCGTCACTCGTAGTCAGTCACGTGAAATTAATACTGTTAAAATAAATAGGGGAATATCATTTAGGTCCCTATCTTTTTTTGAATTATCAATTTTTTAAACGAGTTTGTTTTTTTATTAAAAATTTCCCTGACTTTTGAAAAGTATATCAAATAGGTCCTTTTGACTTTTTTTCAACGGTTAAACATCATAGAATTGGTATAATGTCTATTTTACCCATGTATGCCTTATTAATGGCTGAAAAGATTGTTTTACCCTATAACATTTAAAATTTAAACAATTTATCTTTAATTTTAAATTAAAGATATAAATAATACAATTTTTTAAAAAAATTTATATAATACAAAAATAAATTGTTTTAAATCTCTACCATTCAAATCTTAGATTAATGGTGGAGATTTATTTATTTAAATTTTTTTTAAAAATAATTATATAAAAAAATGAAAAAAAAAATCTACCAAACTAAAAAATTTAAAACTAATTAAAACTAATCAAAATTCTGAAAATCATCAAGCAAACCATCATAAGAAATCTTATTATTGATCTCAAATCTTATTAAAAACAGAAATTTAAAAAAAAATTATTATTTTTTATTTAATGAATTGAATGATTTTGTGTTTTTTTAATTTCCCGATCAGCTCTCCAAAGTCCAAACACATTTCACATCTCAGCTTCTTCTTCACATGCTCAATTCCCTTCCCTTGATTTTTTTGTTCCAATTAATTATCCGATTACGCAACAAAACATTCTTCAATTTTGTCATATTAAAATTTCTTAAAGCCTCCGATTTTACAAGTATCAGTAGCGATCTGGATCCACCACCATCGTCAAACACATCCACCACCATCGTCAACCATCCACCATCCACCATCATCACTCATCCACCATCCAACTCATCCTCATTCATCTTCTACCTCCGACTCTATCAATTTCAGTTTGAATAACAAAGGAGCAGAGCGGCGGAGAGAGAAAGAGAAGAAGAGAATCGACGGTCGTCCTCTGCTGGTTCGGTCGACGACGATTATGCAGTTCTCGATCTCACCATTGGATTCTGCACGTCGCCGGCTGAGAACTCCTGACTCTGCCACGCACAAGCATCACCATCGCTTGAATTTAGGGAAGCCAAACTCCTGACTTGGGAGATTCGATTTTTAAACTCTGAAGAGGGAAGCCAAAAAGAGATAGAAGAGGGAATGGGAGAGAAAGCCTAAGAGGGATTTCGTCGGCGACGGCAGACCGAGCGCCGATCTTGTCAGTTGATCTCGACGAAATGGTTAGATGTGTTGGTTGATAGGTTAGGGTGGTTGCTAGGGTTTGGATGTTGGTGGAGAAGGATTTGGGTGTTTGACTTTAGGTTAGGTTTTGGAGGTGGAGATCAATTTTCTGGATTTGGTGTTATGGTATAGATGATAGAAAGAATACAAAATTTTTTAAAGTAATTTTTTAAATAAATTTAAATTTTGTATTTTTGTTTGCTTGATGATTTTCAGAAATTTGATTAGTTTTAATTAGTTTTAAATTTTTTAGTTTGGTAGAATTTTTTTAAAATTTTTTTATATAATTATTTTAATTTTGATTAGTTTTAATTGGGGTTTAAATTTAATTTAGGGTTTGGGGGTGGTATGGATGGTGGGGAAGAAGATGATGTATTTAATTTAATTAATTTTTTAATTTTTTAATTTTTAAATACAGATTATTGTATTTATTTTATTTCTATTTTTGTGATACATGGCATGTTCTTGGTTCAAAGACAAAAATACCCCTGCAAATGTTAAGTTTGACTGACAGTTGACTAACGGATGGACCGATTTGATATACTTTTCAAAATTCAGGGAACCTTTTGATAAAAAAACAAACTCTTTTAAAAAATTGATAATTCAAAAAAAGATAAGGACCCAAATGATATTCCCCCAAAATAAACACTTCTTTTTTTCCCTACTAATTTCTTATCTTTATTTGTCTGGTGAAGTGAAAGAATATAACGTAAGAAAGTTCTCGCCCAATCCCAAGTACTTTGTCTAGTGTGAACGCGCTCCACAAAGTCCACCTTGTAAGGTAAAGGTTGAAAAAAAATGAGGATGCTTTTGTTTTGAAGCATGCAAGTCGCAATTAATCATCCATTCATCCCTTAAATCATCTTCATATATAAACGTTGGTGGTCAAAATGATGAGGACCGTTAATGAGATTATGAGTGGGTGTCTAATATCTCAATGCCTTAATTAATAATAACCTTGAAAAGTCATATCATAAACGGTTAGGGTGGCCAATGGGTATATTAGCAGACAATCTCTCATGATTAAGTCAGTTCTAGAGTTTTAGTAAAGATACAAGGTTAAAATCAAGGGTTTTTACTGAATGAAAAATTACTTGTTTGTAGGGTTTTAAACACTTGACATGTGTTAAGGGAGAGATATTTTTATCCAAAAACTATCACGTGTTTAGATAAAAATACTTTCCCTGGACACATGTCATGTATTGCAGAGGGGGTAATACTACCACCCTTGAAGTGGATGAGCAAAAATGGACTTATACCATTGTCGGTCTGAGTTAATAGTTGTCTATTTTGACAAGACAAGTGTAATTTTACATGACAATAATGTTATAGAATTTTTTAGTTGTGAGACAAATGTTATCTCCAATGGATCGGGTAATTTTGTGTGAGGGTCATCAACCAACTTGTGGTGATCGACGGCATTCTTCCCGACCTTGAGGACTTTAATGTTTTGGAAGTAATATTTGCCACCTGTCATGTTTTTATTTGGTTACAAATTATTTATTATTTATTGCCAACAATAACAAAAATTTTCTCACGAACTATAAATATTAAAAAACGGTTAATATTTTTTATTTTTTTTAAAACGGCTAATAGTCTGTAATAGACAAGCAATTAGGCTAGAAAAGATGATGCTTGGAAGCATCTTCAAGTCTTTTGTCTTGTTGAATTTACACAATCATTCTTAATAAAATGGTTTAGCAAGTAGCAACTATGTAATTAAGATTCAAGTCTCCTATTTTCACACTACTATATTTAGAATAGTTGATATTATTCTTAACGGGTTTTGATAGATCACTAACTCGATTGTTAGTATATTAAAAAATAAAAAAAGTCTGGTTGAATTGGAAAACGTATGTCAACATTGGCGTAGTTCAGCTGGTTGATGAACGAGCTTGAGACTTGGGCAAATAACTCTGAGGTCAGATGTTCAAATCTTACCAATGGTGAAAGTTTTAAAAAAAATATATGGTCCCAGATTAATAAATAATATTATAAAATAAATGGAAAACCTACAAAAACCTTGATTAATTTTTCTAATCACAGAAGCTGATGATGCAAAGGTTGTACAGTAAATATTCTGTCTTTTAACCGAGCTGGGTGGGCATTCCGTTTAATTTCCACAGTTAGATTCGGTTCCCGGACCGTGAAGATAACTACAAAGGCACGTGCTAGAAGAAGTGTGTGAACCGTAGAAGTGAAATGGAGGAAAATATAAAGGTTTCTTTATCATCGAAAAAATAACCGTTGGAAAATCCACGTGGCGAAAAATCCATCCACCTGTCTTGTCCATCTCTCCTTTGGATTCTCTATACTTCCCCAATCCATTGATATTCTTTGTTTCTTCACTTGGCTTGTTCTGTTTTAAGAGCAAAGAATTTATACAATCCTCATCACTCTCTCTCTTAAAAATCTCGTGAATTCGATCTTCTTCAATCTCCTTCTTTTAACACCTCCCAATGAGCCTCCTCCATATCTGAATAATGTTGCAACTTTCCAACAAATTCTCACGAACTACATGTATCTATCTCTCTTTCGTGGTTTTTTGTCTGTTCAACGACTATGTTGTAATAACCACATCCTCAACTGAATTCGACTTCGGTACTTTAACTTTAAGCAGCTTGAAGCTTCTGGGTGACGCTCACTGGAACAATGGCAGCGTCAGGCTCACTCGTGACCTCCCAGTCCCCAACTCCGGCGCCGGAAAAGTTCTCTACTCAAAACCAGTCAGATTCCGGCAGCCAGAAACTCACGCTCCTGCGAGTTTCTCCACTTTCTTCTCGTTTTCTGTTCTCAACCTCAATCCGTCATCGATCGGCGGTGGGCTCGCATTTGTCATCTCGCCGGATGATGACACCGTCGGCTCGGCTGGCGGCTCGCTGGGTCTTCTCGATGAAGCAGGTCTCGCGAAGGGGTTCGTGGCGGTGGAGTTTGACACTCTGATGGATGTTGAATTCAAAGACATTAATGGAAATCATGTGGGTTTGGATCTAAATAGCATGGTTTCATCTCAGGTTTGTGATTTAGATGCTATTAATATCGATCTCAAAAGCGGTGATACTGTGAATTCTTGGGTTGAATACGATGCGTTGTCTCGGGTTTTTAATATTTCGGTTTCGTATTCGAATTTGAGGCCAAAAGAGCCGACTTTATCTTACAGTCTTGATCTAGATCAATATGTGAATGATTTTATGTACGTAGGGTTCTCTGGGTCAACTCAGGGAAGTACAGAGATTCACAACATAGAATGGTGGAGTTTCAGCTCTTCAATTGAGTCAAACTCTGCTTCAGGGTCATCACCTTCTTCTTGGCCGCCGCCGCCGCCGCCGCCGACTAATTTAATGAACCCAACTGCTAATACAGTGCAGTTGCCGCCGCCGTCATTGGCCCCTTCAGGTTCTGATTCTGGTTCAAGTACGACACAGAGGAGTAGCAAGTCCTCTTCTTGTCACAACCAGCTCTGTAAACAAGGTCCAGGGGCCGTGGCAGGGGTAGTGACAGCTAGTGCTTTCTTTTTAGCAATTTTTGCTGTTGTGCTCATATGGATTTTCACTAAAAGATTCAAACATGTGAAGAAATCTGAGTCTTTTGCATCGGAAGTAATCAAAACCCCAAAAGAATTTAGTTACAAAGAGCTCAAATCCGCTACAAAATGTTTCAATGCCAATAGAATCATCGGTCACGGCGCATTTGGGACAGTTTATAAGGGTATTTTACAAGAGACTGGTGACATTATTGCAGTCAAAAGGTGTAGTCATCACAGTCAAGGAAAAAACGAATTCTTATCCGAATTGTCTATAATTGGGACTCTTCGACATCGAAATCTTGTTCGTCTCCAAGGTTGGTGCCACGAGAAAGGTGAAATTCTATTAGTATATGATCTAATGCCAAATGGGAGTCTAGACAAAGCTCTATTTGAATCAAGAACACCATTGCCATGGCAACACAGGAGGAAAATTTTGCTAGGTGTGGCCTCTGCCTTGGCTTATTTACATCAAGAATGCGAAAACCAAGTGATTCACAGAGACGTCAAAACTAGCAACATAATGTTAGATGAAGAATTCAACGCTAAAGTAGGAGATTTCGGTTTAGCAAGACAAGTAGAGCATGACAAATCACCAGACGCAACGGTAGCTGCCGGTACAATGGGCTATTTGGCTCCTGAGTATCTTCTAACAGGTAGAGCTACAGAGAAAACCGATGTGTTTAGTTATGGAGCTGTGGTTCTTGAGGTTGCTAGTGGGAGGAGACCGATTGATAAAGATGCAGGCAATTTTGGCAAAGCTGGAGGCAATGGTACTCCTACTACTACTAACAGCAATTTGGTTGAATGGGTTTGGAGTTTACACAGAGATGGTAGATTGTTAACGGCGGCTGATTCGAGGCTTGAAGAACAATTTGATGAGAGTGAAATGAGGAGGGTGCTTTTAGTCGGGTTGGCTTGTTCAAACCCGGACCCGTTAGCTAGACCCACTATGAGATGTGTTGTTCAAATGCTGGTTGGTGAAGCTGAGGTCCCCATTGTTCCAAGAACAAAGCCTTGTATGACTTTTAGCACTGCTCATTTACTGTTGAGTTTACAAGATAGTGTTTCCGACTGCAATGGCATGATCACTATCTCCACTTCCTCGTCTGAAAACGACTTCATTGGTGATGATCTTGTCTGAATCTGATGAATCTTCCAATTTCCACCATCTTTTGTTTATTATTATTATTCTCAACTTATAAATATTTATATATTTATTATATTCATTGGTTTATGTATTTTTACAACACAATAACTTTAATAGAGTTTCGTTTGCTTTTTTGGGTAATTATTTGTACGATTAGTGGGGGTGTTACGTGTACGATTTAATCACATTTCTAATTTACTTTGAGAGAAACCAAAATCTCTAAAATATCAGAATAAATTACCATTTAATTTCAGAAATAAACTCTAATCATGTTATTTCATAATTTATAAAGTAAATTGAAAAGATTACAACCTAACCAATAAACATGAGATAATTAAAGACACCTGATTATATTGAGTAACTGCAATCTAATCTTATTTAATCTAACAATTATCAAAAACTATTCCTAAAAATTTGAAAACTAACTTTATTTTTTCTTTATTTGACTCATACGTAACACACACCGATACAAATTTTATTTTATTTTTCACTTTTTACTATATTTCGCATCGAATGAGAAAACATGACTTGAACTCACAATCTTTTAGATATAGGCGCTAGAGGTTAACTATTGAATCAGTCTCATTTCATCCTCATAATTAGTTGGTGGTGGGAGTCATTCAACAATCAACAAGCCTCCTTTTATCGTCACCACCGTGACAGAATTAGTTAGAGGTGGGAGTCATTTTCTCGATCTACTTGGATGGTTTTGTTAATGTATGGAAGGTCGGTAGTTGCTCTCACAAGCAAAGTCTCCAAAGTCAAAACTCAAAAGAAAGATCCAAGAGTTTGAGTAGAGGCTTGGTAAAGAATAGTGTGTCAAAAGTAGTGTATTATATATAGAGAGATTTATTTCTTTAATGGTGGTTGTTGGTTTCTGAATTATGAAATAACAAAAAATCAATGATCCAAAAAATTGATTTTTAAAGTTCTCTCTAACTCCAATTGATTCTGTTGTTACTTGTTAGGCTTGTGCATTTCAAATCTTTAATTATGTTTTTTTTATTGGAAGAGTTGATTTAATTTATTTGCATGTAGAAAGTAGTGGGTAGTAGCTTTAGAAAAAGACCAAAAAATTTTGCTTATAAAAGGAGATAAGGCAAGCTTTTTTTCTTTTTTTTTTCTTTTTCTCTCTCTCTCTATAAAGTAATATTCAGGTTAACATCAAATCATTAATGTTAATTATAATCACAGTTCAATCTTAATAAATTCTAGACTTTCGTTTGTTTTTATCTCGTATTTGATATGGGAGGTTATGCATTGATTATTACTTAAAGATACATTTAAAACATTTGAATGGTTGTTTAATTTCCTTTCGAACAATTGAAATATAATTTAGGAAGATTGTCGGCACTTCAATACAAAGATTCAAAGAAGATATATATATATATATATATCACACGAGCCTTTAATTTATGCGACAATATATCCAAATAATAAGTCCAAAAAAAACAATGACCTCTTGCTTTGGTGGTTGAAGTTTCACAAGGGATGCTCCACCACCAAGGCTCAAGCCTTACCTTGGTATGTATATAATTTGTTCCACATTGGCTATTGAATCCCAATTGTGGGTGCCATCTCTCGGTTTTATTGGGAGCAACACTCTCTCCGTTGTGAGAGTTGTAATCCATTTGTATCATTTCCTCGATAGTGAGAGTAGTATTTCGGACTATGCTTGTAGAGTCTAATCTCGCCATGTCTCGGCAGTCGTTGTATTAAAAAAAAAAAAAAAAAAAGGTCCAAAAAGCACAGTATCTCATACCTAATTAGCTAATCTCAATTAATTAAATAAAGCTATCTTAAAATCAATTAAAATCTATGATATGACCTCTTTTTAGGTGAATTAATTAAGAGTAATGTTATACGTTCCAAATTTTTTTTTCTCAAATTTTGTTCTAAATGATGTGACACATAAGATGTCAATTTTACAACAGTTACCACATAATCTCATGATTTATAAGATGCTGACATCTCATGTGTCACATCATTTGTGACAGAATTTAGAAAAAAAAAATTGGGACGTCTAGCATTACTCATTAATTAAATGGTGTCAACTAAATTCAATTGATTTTATTACTCTATTCTAACTTCAATTTGCAATTGCATTATTTATTTTTTCCACATTGTTAAAGGTTGATATAGACTGTAGTCACGAGTACAAAACTACATATATATTAAAACCCACTTGATTCAAGAGAAAAAACAGAAATAGCCATAGGAAACATTAAACTTTTGTTAATAACCACTTTTGAAATTTTAATTGTTAATAACCACTTTTTTAAAAAACTTTCAGTATGTGTCCATAAATTACAAGATTATCCATGAAATTAGTTTTTTTTTTTAAAAAAAAAAAACCTTGAAACTTGAAATCATGACTAAATTGAAATATACAAACTTGAAATCATTCCTAAATTAAAAATATTGAAACTTGAAATATGGACTAAATTCAAATTATCCTTAGGGTTTTTTTCCCCAATTTTCTTCTTCCTTTTCTTCTTCCTTCTCTTCTTCCTCGGATCAAAATTAGGTTTAGGTTTAATTGATTTCTCATTTTTGTTGCAGATCACGTCGCCGAGGCCGCTGGTTCGCTCGACGACCAGGCGGTGCCTTCGTGCGCCGCTGGTCGTCACTGTCGCTCGTCTAGGCGGCGTCCGATGTGTTTCGGCGACCACTCCGGCCGGGATGGAGAGGAGAAAAGAAAGATAGGAGAGGAGAGAGAAAGAAAAGAGAGAAAAGAGAGAGAAAGTGTTTGGGGGATGGGTTTTATATGAGGACTGTCTAGTAATTTCCTAAAAACATGGTTATTAATAAATAAAATTTCTTTTGTGGTTAAAAAAGAATTTTCCCTAATATTTGTGGTCACTCTAGGTAATTTCCACCTTGATTCAACATGAACAAATTTTTTTGTATCATTATGTAGAAATTAGGATACAACCAAAACAAAATAAGCTCTACGGTCACACTCATGGTGACCCTCTTCATGAGGTCGTTAAGAGAATTGAATGGTTCAATTCAATTCAATTCAATAAATTGCAATTTTCACCAGCTTTTATGTTCATACCATTGACATTGACTATACCTTTCCCTATTTATCTCAGTGTTGCATTTAAAACAAAAGTTTCTACTTTCATTTCATGCTTGTTTTGCACCTTTTTTTTTTTTCCTTTTCTATTAGAAAAAGAAAAAGAAAAAGAAGAAGTACATTTCTTTCATGTGAATTACCATTAACAGATTCCATGCTAAAATCAAAAACAAAAGATTCCTTGCCTTTCTTGCAATGCACATACTCTATATCCTCTGGTTTATTCCATTGATTATTATTAAAGTTTTTGTTTTTTTTCCTTTGTTTTTTTACTCTTTTTAAAGCAAAGAATCCAAAAGATCAACAGTCTCATAAAAAAAAAAAGAAAAAAAAAAAAGGTGTTTTAATACTATATATTCTCACTTTCCAAAGTCACTTTGAAAAATAGATACAAAAATTTTTTATTTTAATAAATATATTTTAAGTAGTTTTTTTAATGAGGAATTATCAGGTGAAGTATCCCTAACTTTAATTTCAGTAAGAATTTTAATATAATCACATCGAAATTTTTATTGATTTTGATCTAAATTTTGTTGAGGATGATAAATTTAATGAAATTTACCTATAGATAAAATTTAAGAATTTTTCAAATTGAATTTTCCTACATTTCTCTCATTTTCCAATGCCTTCATATTTAATAAAATCGGGATAAATAGTTTTAATATTTAAAAAATTCTCAAATTTTATTTGTAGGTAGATTTTATTAAACTTATTATTCACAGACAAATTTAAATCAAAATTTATAAAAAGTGGTCCTTATCGAAATTAAAATTAGAGATACCTTACATGATAATTCCTCATTTTTTTATTGTGGTGTTTAAAACAGTAAAAATAAAAATGTAATATTTGTCTTGCAAGAAATGAGAATCATACTCTGATCAGTGATCATTGCCAAACAATTGTTTTCCGATGTGGCAATAAATGATTGGACAATACATTTGCAGCTTTACACTCTTTAAAAATCCATATCAAGTATCAACCAATTACCAACCACTCAGACAAGCCCAAAATTTTAGATACAGTGTCTGTTGCCGACCATACGTGTATATATAAATATATTCGATCCTCAAACACAGTTTTTGACACCAACTCCTGTCTGCATTTGAATTATTATTATTATTATTATTATTAGGGAGAATCGCAAATACCCTCGACTTTTAAACTAATGGCAAATCAAACCCTCTGATTTGAACAATCAGCAAACAACCTCCTACAAATTTGAACAATCAGCAAATAACCCTCTACAAATCAGCAAATAACCCCCTACATGCAGCAAATAATGCAAGGGTTCTTAACGGTAGAGGGTTGTTTGCTGATTGTTCAAACCAGAGGGTTTGATTTGTCATTTGGTTAAAAGTCGGGGGGGTATTTGCGATTCTCCCTTATTATTATTATTTGAAATTACAACGACCGTCGGGACTCTGCTAGAATTGGACTCTAGTAGCACAGTCAGACTACTACTCCCACAAACGAGGAGAGGGCACCCACACTTAAGGTGGGACAATGAAAGAATATGTAGTGCAACTTTGCTCACCTACCTTAACTTTGGACACATGACAATATTTGGGGAGGAAGGTAATGGTTACCTCTAGTTAAGGTGGGTGAGCAAAGTTACACTCTATACATGCATATCAGGTATTGAACCGTATTGGTGGAGTCTCCCATTAGAGAGTCACACCACATTGGCAAGAGGTCATTAGCTGTATTTTTAATTATTAATTACAAATCTTAAAAAGAAAACTGGGCATAATTAATCTAAAAGATTGTGAACAAAAGTTGTGATTATCTAAACGTTAAAATGACAGATGGGTTTTTGGATGACCTAGCAAGCCCATTGAACACCGTGGAATTGTCCATGATCAACCAACACTTGGATTAAATAATCTTAATTTTTTGATAATGACATTTCTTCTGTCACGGGAAGCCCTCGTGGCCTTGTCTAATTATTTTGTTAATATCATTGCTTTGGATTTGGTCCCTACTGGTATCATTCTATTTGTTCACATTTATTAGAATTTCGTCCTCGAATAAAAGAAGAAGAAGATATTTTGTGATTTCATTTGAATTCTCAATCGTGTGTTTTATTGTTTTTCAAGTATATTCATGTCAAAATCGTATTGACATAGACGTACCAATATACTTATGTGTCATGCCAGATAGATTATTTGTAGTTCAAACCTTAGGTTTAATACACGTGACATGCATTATTTGTAATAACATATATATATTTTATAATATGCGGTTCTATTGTCACTATAGAAGAAAAAATAAATCTTAGTATATTAATTTATTTTTTATTGAAAATTTTATTTATAATCTAAATTATTTACCGAAGATGTAACATTTTGAAATTTAACTAGTAGCCAAAGCAAAATTAGAAAATTGAATGAAAAAATATGACCACTATAATCATGTGAATAGTATCATTTTAAGTAAATAGTGATATATATTTTTTTATAATATCTATTAATTTGGGACCATGAATTTTTTTTTTTTTAAGCTTTCGTCATTGATAAGATTCGTTTTTTTGAAAGTTTTTATCATTGGTAGGATTCGAGCTGCTAACCTGGGAGTCATTTACGTATGCCCTAAACTTGTCCATCTACCCACTAAGCTACGCTTCTGTTGACAAAGTGAATAGTGATATTGTACTTAAGTTACTCATGACTCAAAATAGATTCAATTAAATACTAATGGACATCTTAAATTCGTTTGAAAATTTGAATGCTGCATAACTCATAAAATGGGTTATAATAAGATAAACAATCTAACCAAAATGATTATTCAATTCTTTTGAAAATTTGATTGTGGCAAAATTCGTAAAATGGGTTATAAAAATGAAAAACAATCTAACCAAAATGATTATTCATATTAATAGTTACTTTTTTTTTTTTTTTTTTTTTTTTTTTTTTGACGTATTACATAAGTTACAGGTTTTTTTGGGAGGTGGAAGAATCGAAACCATAATCTCGTGGTGTACGTTTGAGAGATTTACTACTGAACCAACTTCATCTCATCTATTAATAGTTACTTCTAATTTTTTAGAGTGTGCAAATAACAAATAATTAATTATTAAAATTTCAAAAGGTATAAATAGTAAATGAGTATATATAATATATATATATATTGGATGTGGAGGAGCATTTTTCACTGGATCCCAGCCTTGCTTGTATTTCCTAGTGTTGTTTTCCTTTTCGTTATTAATCAAAAAAAAAAATGTGGAAGAGAAGTGTTAAGACTTAAGAGTACTTGTGTTATTAAAAGCCAATGCAGAATGCAGAACAAGATTCCCTTACGAACGAATTATTAGTTAAGATAATAAATGCCGCTGATCAACATCAACAAGCACCAGTGGTCTAGTGGTAGAATAGTACCCTGCCACGGTACAGACCCGGGTTCGATTCCCGGCTGGTGCAATCTGTATAGAGCTGTGATGATTTCTGTGCTGGTGATGGATGGGTCCATCACAGTCGTCTGATCAACTTGATGACATCTAGTACCTTCTGAGCTCTTACCTTTTTGTGGAACCCGTTTATTTTTTATTTTTTTATTTGAGTAATGCAAGGGCGGGTCCATCACAGTCGTCTGATCAACTTGATGACATCTAGTACCGTCTGAGCTCTTACCTTTTTGTGGACCCCGTTTATTTTTTTTATTTTTTTATTTGAGTAATGCAAGGGCATGTCAACAGTGAGTATATGGTGCTAAACATTTTGATTAATCACATCTAAACTCTATATAAATTATAAAATTAACCTTTTCAATGTATTTATCTACTCTCATTAATTTTTCACAATAATAGAATACAAAATTAAAATTATAACCTAATTATTTGTTGAGTTGATCGTGACCCTCCACTTCTACTGCTAGTCTACTATGATGGACATTGATGGTGGTTTGATTCCCATTTATTTGTGGAAAGAAAAAAAAAAAAAAAAAGGAGTTTGAGAGACCTCTTTTTTGCTGTGGAAGTAATTATTCGAACCACAATTCCAGTATTGATAAATCTTTATACGGTGTTGGCCCTAAAAAACATATATAATATAAATTAATAAGATTTTATCCAGTTCGGAATACCGACATTAACTTGAGTTTAAAAAGGTCTAGATCGTTCTTATGAGAATATTATTATTCAAATTACATTTTTGGTAAGATTATATTGTGAGATACGCGAATTAACTTGTATATGAAAAGTTTAAAAGTTTGTGTTAGAATATTTGATTATTGGAGTTGCATTTTTGAATCTTAATTCTATTGCGAGATATTTGAATTAATTTTTTTTTGGAGAAAGTCTATATAGTTATTGTTAGAATACCGAATATTTGTATATGATTGATACTCGTTTACTGATTATTCGAGTTACATCGTGGATAATATTTGTACATTATCAATGCTCATCTAAACTTTTGTTTTCCCCCTTAGGTTAGTCCTATTAAGAGAAAGAGAAAACAAAAAAAAAAAAAAAAAAAAAAAAAACTCTAAACTCTAATATGGATAATCAAGACACTTTTTTTTTTTTTAAAATATATATATATATATATTACGGTAATGAAAACACTTGCAAATAGACCTAGGTGGTGTTTGGTTTCATTTTTAAAAGCAGATTTTTTTTTTTTTTTTTGCAACTCTAAAGTTGTTTGGTTTATCATTTTGTAAATTTGTTTTTTAAAACAAAAAACATCTTTTTAAAAGTTATAACTAAAAAGTTAAAAATAAGGTGGTGTTTGGATCAGTTTTTAAAAATTGTTTTTTGTTTTTAAAAACAAAAAACAACTAAAATGTTGTTTTAAAAACAAAAAACAACTTTTTAAAAGTTATAACTAAAAAGTTAAAAACAACTTTTTATTGTTTTTTATTGTTTTCAAAACAAGTTTTCAAAATAAACTTTAACTTTTCCCTCCAAACAACTATTTCACTCATTTTAAAAACAAGAGTAAATTGTACTGGTGGCCATCAGTTTTAGGCATAAATACCAGTATAGTAACCACCTTTACCCAATGCACCGAAATGGCCACTTTTGGCAGACATGTCATTAACGGTGGCCATTCCATTCATTTTCTAACGAAATTGCTGATGTATTGCTGACGTATTCCGTCAATTTTCACTATTTACCACATAAAAAGTCATTTTTGCCCTTACAAACAATTGGAGCAGGGCATCCACATGGTCAAAGCACCATCTGTTCTTGCACAGGACCAATTTCTCACTCTTCCAAAGATCAAAGTCAAGGTTTCCCAAGTACAATCAGAGAAGAATCAACCCATGGAAGAGTGATTTTAGATTCGGTGCTCATCTCACTAAACTCATTATATTACCAAGGCATTAGTATTTGCAACTCTTGTTTCAGTATTCAAGAATTTTTTTTTTATTTTTTTTTTTATGTGGCAGCGAAGTTTCGTCTGGAATTTCTACTGTACTTGCTTATTTTAATGTAACTGGCATTCATCTCATCTTCACTCTTCTTCTTCAAATAAAAAAAAATCTAAAAAACTTCATCAAAATTCTCACCAAACTTAATTCAACAACAAATTTCATCCACAAAAACAAAAGAAAATTAAATCCAACTGGCATTCATCTCATCTTCACTCTTCTTCTTCAAATAAAAAAAAATCTGGAAAACTTCTCCAAAATTCCTCTTTAACAACTCAAAAAACTCAAATCTCCAACAAAAAAATAATACAAAGCTCTCTGTTTCTCTCTCTCCCGATGGACTCTCTCTTCTCTCTCTGAAATTTGCCATTGATGGTTCATCATCCGACGCCGCCCCGCCTCTGTTTTCTCCGACTGGAACGACGAGCCGCTCCCTACCACTGGTCAACGACGAGCCCGCTTCCTGCCACTGGTCTGGTTTAATTTTGTTTTCAATTTTTTAAGAGAGATTGAGATTGAGAGAAAAATGTGTGAGATGATGGTGTGTGGTGGGGACGATGGTTGGGTGTTGATTTTGGGGTTATAGGTTTGAGAGTTAGGGTTTGATTATTGAGATACTGATGGTGGAGTGTTGATGATGATTGGGAAGAGATGAATTTAGGTTTCTTAAAGATTAAATTTTTATTTATTTATATTTTCTTTGGATCTGGTGATCTACACCGTCCATCATCTCAAATGGATGGCTGAGATCTTGTTTTGTTAAAAAAAAAAAAAAATAGATATTGTTATATTAAATGGTAAGGGCAAAAATGGCTTTTCATGTGTTAAATAGTGAAAATTGATGGAATACGTCAGCAATACATCAGCAATTCCGTTAGAAAATGGATAGAATGGCTACCGTTAATAACATGTCTGTCAAAAGTAGTCATTTCGGTGCATTGGGTAAAGGTGGTTATTATACTGGTATTTATGCCTAAAACTGATAGCCACCAGTACAATTTACTCTAAAAACAACAACAAAACACTTTTACATCGTTTTCCGTTTCAAAAAACTACTTTTAAAAAACACTACCAAACACATTACATTTTTAAAAACATAATTTTTATAACATGATTTCCATTTTTAAAAAAAGTTTTCAAAAACATCATTTTAAAAACGATACCAAACGCGCCCTAACTTTTTATTGTTTTTCACCATTTTCAAAACAATTTTTTTTTAAAACAAACCACAACTTTTCCTAACTTTTCCCTTAAAACAATTATTTTTCCCATTTCAAAAAAATTACCAAACACATTTACATCGTTTTCGGTTTTTGAAAACTACTTTTAAAAAACATTACCAAACACGTTTGCATTTTTAAAAATATTATTTTTAAAACATAATTTTTATTTTTAAAAATGGTTTTCAAAAACATTATTTTAAAAACGACATCAAACGCGCTCTTCTTGTTCGAAAAATAATTGAGAATTAATTGCATGATTTTCAACAACAGCCCAAGACCCAAGTGATAACGTGGCCTGGACATCGGCCCAAACCCCAAAAAATTCGACCCAAAAAAGAAAAATGGAAACAATTTATATTTTTGTGCAATAAATGACGAAGAGTTTTGTTTACTTCCGTTAGATCTAACTTAAAATCGTATTTTCTGAAATCTTCTCTGGTCAAATTCGAACAGTGAACCGATCTCTGCCATGGACGGTGATAAGGTCCCTCCGTCCTTCGATCGCATGGTATTTTTTTTTATTTTTAAATACATATGATTTGTTTATTATTATTATTATTATTATTATTATGTTCTCGAATTCATCTGCTGCCGAAGTTTTGTCAACTAATTTACGAGATCTAAGTCGATATACTTCGATTTGCGTTTATAATTCAAAGATCTACCTTTCTTATCATTCCATGTCGTGATGATCTCGTGTTTTCTGCTCTTGTTAGTTGAAATTCATATTATTTTTTTAATCCGATTGAACGTTGAAGATGAATTTTCACATTGTGCATGGATTGGATTGGTTGATCAAATAGTTTTAGATGTTTTCTGGTCTTTAGTTTATCGAATTTTGATGAAATTAAATAAATTAATCTCTGATTGCTGTGCATGTATGGTTGTTTAAATGGAAAATTTTGAACTTTTCTGTCAATCCACTTTTGGGAGTTCTCTTACGGCTTTCTCATAAATTTTTAATTTCTCTCGAAATTTTTATTCATAAAAGCTTGATCTATCACGAAAATTTTTGCTGGAAAAAATTGTTTGACTTATACACGGGCTAGTTTTGGTCGTTTGAGGCATTTCAATTGCGTTGATTCTTGGTGGCTGATTACATTTTTAAATTCTGAATACTGAACTGGGGATGCATTGTTGGTCCATCAATGAAATCATAATGTCGTTTGCAAACAAAATTATGATTTGGAGACCTATATTTTGAGCTCAATCCGTGCATGCTATAGAAAACTTAATTCTTTTCTGTATGTGAATATCTTGATGAGTTTTTTTTTTTTGTTGTTTTTTTAAATTTGAACTTTTGCCCAATTTTCTGGCCAGGTTTTATTAAGTTCAGTTTGAGTTGATTGTTTAAATTAGAGTTCAACAGATGTGTTTATCGATCAAATAACAATTAGCTAGCTCCTGTGTGTAATGAGAGATTTTGTGCCATCGGTTCTATCTTCAATTGAAGATAATATTTATCTAATAGGGCTTGGAAATTACATTCCTCGTAACGTTAACATGTTGTAGATAGATTTAGTCAAGCATTTAATGCTTATGTAGGATATGTCTGTTGCGAGAGGGAAAGCTGCCGGTTTGGTGATTATCCCATTGGGTGCAATGCATTAGTTGAATGCTTTCAAAAATTAATGGAGGATGGATATTTTTACTTAACTGGCCACGGATGTGTATCTAGACATTACAATTATACCTTTTGTTCTGGAATCTGTACCATGGGAAAATTTGTTGGAATTTTAATAAAATTTAATTGATGTTGAGCATCTTAATCTTAATCCTTTTTATAGGATATTGGGTCTGCAGACTTTACGGCTCAGGTAACGCTGAAGAACACTATTAACAGCTGTTCTTACTAATGATAGAGAGTAGGTAAAGGTGTGTGAACCACAAAATAAAGTTTTAGGATGTTGTGCAAAGATTTGCACAAAATAAAGTTTTAGGATGCCAACAAGCAAAAAGCATGAAAAAAGTATCGCTTTGGACATAATGATCTCATCTGTTGTGCGATGTGTACATAAAGTTATGGAAAGTTGACTTGTTGACTTGTTTTTATGTTGAACAGGGAAAGGTGATCAAGGATGCTGAAGCCAAAGGGTTTAATCCAGGATTGATAGTGCTGCTAGTTGTAGGGGGTCTGCTATTGACATTCCTTATTGGCAATTATGTTCTTTACTCGTATGCACAGAAGAGCCTTCCTCCAAGAAAGAAGAAACCACTCTCCAAGAAGAAGATGAAGAAGGAAAAGCTGAAGCAGGGTGTCTCTGCACCGGGAGAGTAGAGTAGATTATTGATAGTTGTTTCTGGTTATTTTTCTACTTGTTAAACTATCGTGTCCTGAATTTTCCTCCGAACTTCATTGTCAAGAGAGTTGTCTGTGTTTTCCTCCATACTGAATTAGAAAAATAACCTTTACTTCATATTTTTAGAAGTTTTAACTCTTTGTTTATGTAGACTAGGAGGTAAAAAATGCAGTTTGTTTTTCCTCAACTCTTCACAAGTAAATTTTTAGTTTTATTTCGAATTTAGTTATTGGTGATGAAGAAGCTTATTTTATATTTAGGAGGCAACAATGTTTGTGCTTATAAATATGTTGAATCTAATATGATAAAAGCTTAGGGTAGGGGCTCCTTTATTCGACCATTAAGGGCTTCAATATGACATACCGGTACATGTACGAAACAAGTCTCTTGAATTATTACTATATTTCGAGATTGGCTAATGGGATATAATTTGAACCCGTAACTTTTTGAATGTACGGCAAATGACAGCTGTACTTTTTACTTCACATTTCAAAATACAAAAGACACATCTCTGCAAGTATCACATTCTGACATTCACAGTTCACAAACACAAAAGCAAAGTCTAGAAATCCATCACATGTTATTTAAACTTGATTGACCAATCAAGTAATAGTCTTAACTGCGGTTTCCGGAATACAAAATAAGGTATGATTCTGCAATATCACATCGCATTATATAGTATAGACAGGCTAGAATTATTTCAGGTCGGGGCAAGATGCAAATGAAGTGTGTGACCTCAAGCTCCACGTCCCATGGCCTGCTCTCCAGGTGGAATCATGACCAATACAGGTTGAGCATTGAACCCAGGATGAGGCATCCTCCGACGGAGCTCACGACCTTCTTGGCATAGAGCACACAAGTGACAGAAGACATGAGTTGCGAAATCAAATGCTGACTCACAGCTCTCGCGTTGCAACTCATCTTCTACACAGCTTCCACAGCACCCACATGACCTGTGTAGTGTCTCGCAGCTACCCTGTTTGTGACAAAATAGAAGAAATCAAAACAAGAAACGCCCAGAAACCTTCTACAAACAATTCAAGAGATGGAATCTCATAACATCGATACTTGAAAACTGATGTTGATTGGAACTTGGACGCAAATCAAATAACAGTAAAAATTAATCTTACAAAATGAAAAACCATTTAAAAATGAGTCTAAAACTCTAAATCGACTGGATTAGAACTACAAAATGCTTTAAATTGCCAATTTCTCAAACATGTAGCCATTTAACCAAATTTATAGGAATTAAGTAGAATGGTACACTGAATGTAGACTGCATATTAGGCTTTTGGGGCCAAATCTATTTAAGAAATGTAACTTACCATCAATTAGCAAAGTTCTGAAGAAAGGTACAGTCCTAGATTACTTTGAAACGAGGATATTGTAACATAGTCATAAGGCATGGAAAATTAAAAATATGAAAATAAAAAGTATAGAAGCATAATTGTTCTTAAAAAAACATGTAACGAATAATTCTGAGGAACAACTCAATGAAAATCAAGCTCAAAACATCCCAATTGACAAAAACTTAATAAAAGAGGGAAAGGGTATGCAAGAATGACTTACCTCTAGGTTAAACTTCCTACGAATAGCTGTACGACTAGAATAGGAAAACCATGGCGCAAGACAATTCCAACCAAAAAAGGTTTGACCGATCAGGTATAGACCAGTATAAGGCACACAGTGATTAGCAAATGTCCCAGTAGCAGATCCAAGCCTCTCAACATTGCTTCCATATAGCACACAAGGAGCCATGCTTCCAAGGAGACCTAACCATAATCGTCAAGATTACATTACAAAAGAAAAGAGAAACATGTGGAGAATTGAAATGGAATCTCAAGACCAAAGATTGCAGCATACGAAATGCAGACCTAAAATGAAACGAGCATAGCAAAATAAATACGTGAAAACACACATAGCAAGTGTTTTCTATTCGTTCACAGATAATTTCCCATAACCAAATGGTTTCTTAAAGTGTAGGAAACTGGAATATTTGACAATATTTTTCACAATTGTGAAGCATGGAACTATAGAAGCTGGGCTTATCATCATGTTACAATCTATACAGATAAGATACAATAATGTAAGACCACCGTATATGCAAAGCCAATAGCATGTTAGAATTAACCAACAACATAGAAATGAGATATTATAACAATTTGAATCTTAATCCCAATCACACATTCAAGAATGCAACTTAACATCCCTATTTAACATAAGAATGGCTGTTTTTTTTTTTTTTTTTTTTTTTTTTTGCAATCTATGACCAAAGATCAAATTCAATCAACAAGCTATCAGGTAATCACCAGCTTCATTTTCATCAAGTTATGATTATTACGATCTAAACTTATGCATAATTTACCATAATATATCAATCAAATCCCTAATATCATAAAATTGTTCTAACAAATATGTCTAAAAAAATACAATCATTCTCCGGAAGACGAAACAATTATCAATTCAAATCAAATCCAAGAAAGAATCACTCACAAACTTCGAGATCGCTGCTGCAGAACTCATCATTGCGACCAAGGCAAGCGCACAAACTCGAGTCCCACTGAGTCCGACCCATCGGTTCACCCATCACGCTCCCGTGGCCCAACGGCAGCCCGTTAGCGGTCCAACCCACCGCCGCCAATGATTTCTGAGGTGGCGGAACCACGGCGGAAGCCTTGCCGTCGACAGCGTTTGATTGCTTCTCATTTTTCCCTTGGTTGTTCAAAAGAGGACTCGATTCCTCATTAGAATCGTTTCGGCGTGCATCTTGGTTGTTGTTGTGAGCCATTTGTTATATTGCAGAGAGATCAATTTTGTTCTGGATCTGATGACACGAAATAGTGAAGGACAATAAAGAAAAAGAGAAAAAAAAAAGAAGAAGAAGAAGAAAACAAAGGAGAGTCTTCCTGGAAACGAATCCCAAACAACCTATTCCGCGTTTTGTTTATTGTCATACACGTTTCCTGTTACATACGGTGATCCCATAGATTTTCGACACGTATGCGTGATGCGTACACATATGTGTGTATATATATGTAGAGAGATTTTTATGAAAGGTGTCACATGTCTATGAATTGACGTTTGAGAGGTGTCACGTGTCGTTTTATGAATTGAAGTTTCTCATCTTTCTCATCTTTCTTGGTAGTTCCGATTATTTACTCATCACTTTTTTTTGGTTAAGTTTAATTTTAGAAATAACTTAAAATTATTTATTATAATTTGAGGTTGAGAAATTTATCACTAAGACAATCATATCTAGTTTTTAATTTTATTTTCAAATGTATAAATAAAATTATGATCAAATTATAAATTAAATAAACTTTTTACATACTAAATATTTTATTTTCAAGAAAAACTATTGGAATCTTCAACTACTTCCATTTACAGTTGAATCTTTCAATTCAACTATTGATTAATAATTCAATAAATATAAAATTCCAAATTATCTCTTAAATAAAAAATTGATATTTTGATAATGATGACACTAATTTTTCTATTGTCAGTTTGTTCTGACAATAAATATATCAGTACGAAGATTGTAGACCATAGATTACGGAGAAGTTTTGACAATTATATACATTTTGAGTCAAAGTATGTAAATCTAGTGGTCTACATTCTTCGTCCTGACATATTTATTATCAGGACGAACTGATAATAGAAAATCCGACGATGACACATCAGTTTATTGTTAATTATAATTATTTTTGCAATAAAAATAAAACACAGAAAGGCAAATTAATTGAGAGGCATTAATTATTATCACCAAAAAAAAAAAAAAAAAATTGAGAGGCATTAATTATTTAATTTAGGAGAAGGACCATTTTATGGTTGGGCCAAGCCCAGTGGTTCCCTTAGTTGTGTCCAGATGTTCAATTTCAGATAAACGTTCTTTTCATGCCCAATTACACATTACATGTGATTCCTGACACAGACACTCACATGCACTAGAATCTTATTTATTTTAAGTGACAAGAAAATTTCTACATATTAAGGATTTTGATACAATTCTTCAAATTTTAGTGACACTTTCAACACTATTTACAATATATTTAAAACAATTTTCAACTTTTAGGGTAAAATCCTCTTCATTTTTATTCTTATTAGTAAATGTACTCTTAAATAATGAATTTTAAAACCAATTAAATTGATCTAGCTAGGTCGAACTTGATTTCAAAGCTTTTTACATTTCAATTGGACTTCCATGACTAGTGGCAAAGCCAGCTTGAGGGGACATGATCACATGATCCCTAAACCCAATTTTTTCTTCTAAAAAGAAAGTTAAATGTTTACCTCAGATTTTCTTATCATGATCCCTAGTCTCTCAATTTTTTTAATTTTTTTTAATTTTTTAAAAAGACGACTTAGGCTCTGTTTAGTACGAATGAGAGAAGAAGGGAGGGAGAGGGTAGAGAGGAGAGCTTTAATCCATTGTTTGGTTGGACAGATGAGAGAGAGGAGAGTAGATGAGCAGGGATCTCAACTCTCTCATGGCCCGCCAAAATCAATCTTTCTCTCATGGGACAGATGAGAAGAGGAGAGATCTCATCGATAGGAAATGACAATATTACCCTCCAATTTATAAGAGAGTAATATATTAATTTTATAAATTATATACTAATCTATCCACTCAATTCTTTTTTCAATACCAAACAACATGAATAATAAATGTTATCCTCTCTATCCCTTATATTCTCTTTCCCTCTTACCAAACAAAACGTTAATGTCGACAACTTTATAAGTAAATTTATCGATAAATTCTTACTAGTAGTGTCACTCAAGTCAACACTCAACCACTACTCTAGTGTCCTCCTATGAAATCGACAATAAACATTGCCCGTGAACATCAATAAAACATATATTGTTTATTTATTTTTTCTAATTAATGATTAGAATTCATGAATATAGAAAAAAAAATTTAGAAATTTTTTTTAGTGCGTTTTAATTAAAATAGTTGAGTACCTTTTAATTAAAATCATTTATAAAATACTGATTAGTCATATACAAGATATAAATCCCAAATGTATCAAAGTTTTTCTCATGAATATATTACGCTTAATGTCACAAAACTTAAATTTACGAATTTAATTTGTACACTTTATATATATATATATTTTTTGAATATACAACAGCTGCCGGGACCTGACGAGATTGTACTCTACTAACGCAGTCCGAATTACAGCTCCCACAAACGGGGAAAGAGCACCCACAATTGATGGAACATCTAACCACCCTTGGGATTAATGGCCAAGGGGGATTTGTACACTTTATATTATCAACTCTAAAGCTTGGACGATTAAATAAATAATACTCAATTAGAAAAATACCATTAATCACAAACTCCACATATAAAAAAGATCACACAATTTACATTTACCTGATAGATGGTTGAAAATGCCGATCCCAAGATCATTATTTTCATATCTCTCAACATTTAACATGTATTTTCCATATATATAAATATATATATATATATATTATATCATCTATGACTATAAGAAATCAACTAAACCGTGACAATTATTTTAAACCAAAATTATTATCAATTATTCGCTTCCAATTAAAACTTCCCTATCCATGGATTTTCTTCTCCTGCATAACAAAAACAAAACCATAGAAAATAATTAATGTTAACAAAACTGTTTTCCGTGTTAAAAATAAATAATAATAATAATAAAAAAAGTTTTTCTTCTTGTATAAAATATAATTTGCATTTACTTTGCAATGTTGGACTAAAACTGTTCCTCTTCTTCTTTGCTTTTTTTTTTTTTTTTTTTTTTAATAATTTTTTTAAAATTTTTTAAAATATTTAATTATGATATAAGCATATATAGGTCCTTTAATATAAGCTATAATTTGCACCTTATACCAAGAAATGAAATCCATACAATTTTTTTTTTCCTTAGATGAAAAATCTATTTGAAAAAAACAAAAAACAAAAACAAAAGTTCTCTTCATAATTAAAGGTAAAAAAATGAGTACTCCATAGAACTTTTGTCAAAACACACACTATTTTTATCTTATATTACTTGTTTCAAAAACCATGCAAACCAGAGAGTAAATTAAACATGTAAGATCATGGAGACTTACATTTGGTGCAACGTTGCAGCCTCTCAAGCCCTTGCATTTGGGAGGAGGATCCATGGTGGCTTCATGACGAATCATTGGCTTCCCACGAGAATGATCCGGCGGAGGAATAGATGCATGCGTCTCTGGACCTTTGTAGTCAATCTCATAAACCTCATTAGATTCCACCGCAGCCACCACCACCTCTGACGACCCACCTAACAAAAACCAACAGCAAATTAACTCCACATATACATATAGAGATGAAGAATCAATCAATCAATCACATAATCACGTACCCTTTGGCGAGGAGATAAGGAAGAGAATGAAAAGAGAAGCAAGCAGTGTTGTAGACTTGAGTTCCATTGTTGATTATTATGTGAGCTGTAAGTGAGAACAGAAGATGCAAAGTTGTTGTTGGTGATTTTAATTTATAAAGCCAAAGTGATTAAGAGGAGATGAGAGGCAGTTGAGGCCTGAGGGAATTGTTTTCAGCTTTTGGGAAATGAAACCGTCCCCATCGACACAGCCAATGAGTTGCGAGATGTTAGATGGAGAGCAGAGAAATGTTTGATAGGACTTGACGTATACATCAATCCACTTATATTATGCAACGTGGTATATGTATCTTTAATGGGATTGGTTATTCATATCACATGTTATGATTTGATTGAGTTAGACGTATATAATCAACACACCGAATTATTTCTCCGGAGAGTGGTGTTGCGTTGGAACATTTATCAACTTTGTGTGACCATACCTCTTTAAATTCTAAAGCCAGCATTTTTTTTAGGTGATTTCATTTTTTATTTTTATTGGTGTGGACATATCCATGTGTGTATTATTGAGATGTCCTATTGAGGGACACCCCATTTAGGTCTAATTTTGCTCTCTCACTTGGATATATATTATATTTATGTATATTGGTTCCGTTCACATCAGTGCACACTGATGTAGTTATACAGTGATGTGACTACATCAATATCAATGCATGTGGATTACTGATTATGGAGAAGTTTTGACAAGTGCTTACACTTTAAATTTAAGTCAAAATTTAAGTCAAAGTATGTAAATTTAATGATCCAAATCGAACGCAGAAGTTATATATATTAGTGAGCATGAACATTTCTCATATATATCCCTCGCCAACTACTCTCTTTTATTACATGTCTTTTAGGTTATTAAACTCTAAAAAACTTCATTGTTTATCACATATTCACATCACAACTTGAATGAAACTATAGGGAGGGTTGGATTTGATTTAAATACAAACTAGATCAACACAAAATTTGAAAAAAGTGTTTTTAAATTGATCGTGCAATCATTTGAATTTGATTTAGCAACAAGTGAGTCGTTGAGTCGTTGGTTAATAGAAATTTTTTTTGAAAAAAATATTATAATAATTCAGGGTTTTTGGAAAAAGGGACCTCGTGAAACTTTGGTTAATAGAATTTAATTTATCCGAGTATAATGCTTACCCTTGTATGTTAGTAAAATATGCTTTGGTTATTTCGTGCAAAAAAGGGCATGATTTATTTAGATTAAAAAAAAAAAAATGAGTCAATGTGGTTGGTGTTGGGAAATAAATGGACCACAGAGAGGGAAATTGGCTGGGATATAAGCCAGATTTATTGTTCCCTAAATTGGTCGATGAAACTTCAAGAGCAAGAAAATTAATAGCATTACCACTTCAAAAGGGGCATGTTATATATAACCTATGTGCAATTCTGGATTGTAAATCATTTTCAAAGCAATGTCCTGAGAATACAAATGAAAAAAAAAATTGAAAAATGGAAGATGCTAATCTGATCCTAAATCTTGTAGACCCCCAAATGCTTATATTTAAATTTATTTTTATTAAGTATTTTATGTACAAATATTTGAAAACGTTTCTTTGTATATGTAAATTGTAATGTGTTTCTTGTTAATGGGGTAGCATCAATAAGCTTCGTGGCTAATTAAATTCATAATTATTTGTAATTATTATTTTCTAATGCATTAGTTTTCAATTAGAGAATTATTAGTGGGCCAAAGGTGTTGCAACATTGATCGAATGTTTAATTTGAAGGATATGATTGTTTTTTTTTCTTTCTAATTATTATTATTATTATTATTATTTAAATAAATATATTAAAAAAAATACACAAGGCAAAATTAAGGAGTGCATTTTTGCACTAACTAGGGTGAACCATTACCACCCACTCCAGGTGTTGACACGTATCCCAAACTTAACCCAAAGTCCAAAGTTAACTCAAAGTTTGGGACACGTGTCAACACCTGGAGTGTGTGGTAATGGTTCACCCTAATTAGTGTGGATGAGCAAAAATGCACTCAAAATGAAAAGGCATTACTATTATGTTGACACGTGTTGTGTGGTTGCTTGGCAATCTAAAATTTTCTGTGGCCATTTCTATGAGTCTATTTTTGCTCACCCCCTTTCAAGGGGGGTAAGCATTACCCCCCTCCCATACACATGACATGTGTCTATGAAGGGGTAAAATTGTCTAAAAATTTACTCCTCTATGACACATGACATCCATGCAAGAGGGGGGTAATGGTTACCTCCCTTGGAGGGGGGTGAGCAAAAATGTTCTCCATTTCTATCCAATCTGTCAAATTATTTAATCATTAACTGAAAAATTGCACTAATTAAATACAATTTTCTTGATCACACCCAATCATATACTATAAACCCAGCAAAGACAATTTAGACACAGTTTTTGATTTGATTTGATTTATCTTTCTTTAATTTTATATTTGTACGGAATTTAAATAAAAATTGTACAGATGATTTTGAAATTGACAGAGACATTTTATAAATATATTCAATTAGTTAAGGGAAATAATCATTTTCTCCCCTATAGTTTGACATATTAGACACTTTGTCTTTTAGTAATGACCATTTTCTCCCTTGAAAACCAAAATATTAGTTATTTTACCCCCTCTAGTTTCAGTAATGGCTATTTTCCCCTATGAAAACCAAAATATTAGACATTTTACCCCCTAACCATTTGTTAGTCCGTTAGTCAACAACTTTGACGGTCAAAAAATCATTTAAATTCCCTTATTATCCTTAAACACATTAGTTATGCCCTCTAATGACACCACTAATTGTTTTTAAAGAAAAAAAAATCATAAATAAAAAAATTAAACTAATAAAAATATTTTTTAAAAAAACATAATTGAAAATTAAAAAAAAAATTATAAATTTAATTAAACTTTAATAAAAAAAATTCAGTATTTCAAAAAAAAAAAAAATAATGTTTTTTACATTATTTTTACATTAATTTAAATTTTTAATTATTTTTACATTTCATTCTTTTTATTAATGTTTTGTAAATTAAATTTTTATTTTTACATTTCATTCTTTATATTAATGTATTTTAAATAAATTATTCAGTATTTCAAATATACATATACATATATATATATTAATGTTTTTTACATTATTTTTACATTAATTGAAAATTTTCATTATTTTTACATTGAATTCTTTATATTAATGTTTTTTAAATAAATTTTTATTTGTACATTTAATTCTTTATATTTATTTTTGTTTAAATAATTTTTTTTATTAAAGTTTAATTAAATTTTATAATTTTTATTTTCAATTATTTTTAAAAAATACTTTTATTAGTTTAATTTTTTTTTCTAATTTTTTTTCTTTAAAAACAATTAGTGGAGGCATAATTAATGTATTTAAGGGTAATAATGTCATTTAATTGATTTTTTATCGGTAAAAGATGTTGACTAACGGACTTTCTAACGGTTAGGGTGTAAAATATATAATATTTTGGTTTTTAGGGCAGAAAATGGCCATTATTGAAACTAGAGAGGGTAAAATGTCTAATATTTTAGTTTCAGGGGGAAAATGACCATTACTGAAACTAGAGGAGGCAAAGTGTCTAATATTGTAAACTACAGGGGAGAAAATGATTATATCCCATTATTTAATTATGAAAAGACTTCTTGAAATTTGTTGATTGCTTTCTCTTGCATATAGATGGAAATTATCATTAGAAATTTTTTAAAACCACTAGATTTTGTTTAATTTCCAACCCAACCAATTAAAACAATTCAAAACCCCATTTTATTTAATAAAAGCAAATGATAAATTCAAATTCATTATTATTAAATATTGAAAAATAATATTTTTAATTAATTAATTATTGAATTTTTTTGAATATTTTATTTCTATTCTATTTTATTTTAATATGAAAAGAAATAAAAGCTTACAAATATTTTTAGATTGATATACATAATTTCTAACTCAATACTTCATTCGAATCATTTTTCACAGTCTTATAAATCTCAAATATATTAATTCAAAAACAATATATAATCCTAATTATGGTCAAATGTAACATTTTGAAAGACTTGAAAAGAAAGACAAGAAATGGATATGAAAGAAAAGCATAGAAAAATTAATGAGAAAAAGCTGAAAGTAATATGTCCAATATGCATACAATAATAGCGTAAGGAGACAAATTGTTGAAAGCAAAATCTCCATTCCAAGCACATACAATTAAATATTGTACAATGATTAATACAGAAAACAATAGAATCAATCAATTAATTATTATTATTATTATTATTATTATTATTATTATTTGATAATATCTATTAATTCGGGACCATGAATTTTTTTAAAAGCTCTCTCCATTGGTAGAATTCGAACCGTTAACTTAAGAGTCATTTACCCAAACTCTAAACTTGTCCATCTACCAGCTAAGTTATCCCCTTGTTGGCATTAAACCAATTAATTAAAAAGCACTGCATGCACAGTTCGAACATGGAGTTCTACATGCAACACTAAAGCATGGTGGGTGAGGGAACCTAACACCTGTGATGGTCAAACATATTGCCTAGCAAGTGTCGCTGTAAGGTGTGCTGTGAATGGTACTTGCCCATATTATATTCTACTTTCAATTGATCATGTCTAACATCTGCAGCAGTGCAGCTTATACATATATGGCTGGTGTATATGTATATGTATGTGTGTGACCTGTATCAAAGCTGGATTCACTCTTGATGCTTCTTGTTAATTAATTATATTAGTTGTTTTTTTTGACTCTCACAACAACTACTCATGCAATTGGAGACATGGATTCAATTCCCATCTTAGTTTTGTCTGACCAAATCTATATATATGTTTGTGCAGATCGATCTCTATATGGATAGGTTTGGTGTAGCAATTCGGTTTTTATACCAACAAGAATTTATTTAATTTCCAGTTGATGGGCGTTGGTAGCTAGGGTTATTGGCGTAACCTCTCTTACGTTCAAATCAGAATGATTGTTTTGTTGGTATGAACAATGTGTTTATCAGTTAATTAGTAGAAAAAGAGTCGCATAATTTATCATTAATGTATTTAATTATTTATAGGCATTTGCTCGTAGCATGCAAAACTCAACCCCCGGCCACTTCTCAGTATGAACAAAACTCAACTTCCACTTCTCAAGACTCAACTTATGCATCTTCAATTCTTCATTCTCTTACAAAGTTACAATTATCATATGTTTCCTCTTAATTCTATCATGCAATATTGAGTTATCATGCAATATTTAATAGGTCACAAAGGGAGTGAACTCAACCGGAACTCATTTAAAGGGGCCGGCCTTTAAGGTATCCCTGGAGCTGTAAAAATGCAGATCCTTTCTTAATTAAACTAATTAAGAGGGGTCTCTAGAGGAAACTCTTAGAGATGTTCAATTCTAACTTAACTTAATAACTTGGTGGCATGTAATCTACAAGATGCTAATTTTTTTTTTTTTTTTTTTTTTTTTTTGATGGAAGGAGCACCTGAAAATCTAGAACACCAGATACAGGGCAAGGATACAACCGAACTGGGACTCCACAGATAAAACTAATCGAGCATAAGCCCAGATCAGAGTCCCACAAACGGGAGAAAAACGCCCACACAAGAGTGGGAATACAAACAAATCAAAACTATACACCAAACAAAACACACGAGCAGAAGACCGAGAAGGAGGAGAGATCCATGCTGCCGGAGAAGCCCCACCAGTGACGTCGCCGACCACGCAGGGACGCCGGAGGTGCTAGAACAAACTCCTACCCACCACGCCAACCAAACCCCCATCAGTACAACGCCCGACTCCGAAAAGCAACAAAACCGACCAAACTGAACCCAAAATCAGTGAAAGGAAGACACCAAAGCTGCCGGTGGTGTCCCGGTGGAGAGGATGGGGCCGGACGGCCGCCGATCAGACACCTCACGTCGATAATCACACCAGATCTGGCCGGAGATCGGCCGATCTAACACAAGTTATAACTTGCTAGCTAGGACCTCTTTCTAGCATTAATTGGTTGACATGGTCCCATGCATGTAACTTCTTGACATGTACTATTAATTATCAAATAAATTCTGAGACGAAACTTTTATTTCCAAATTTAAATAGTAAATCAATTCTATTATCTACGAAACTTTCTAAATAAAAAAGCTCAAATTCAATTCATTCCTCGATTATTTTGTGTACAATATTTATTGTACGGTGTAGTTATGGTATTGAATAGTGAATTCCATGGCTTATCCTTGAACGTTTTCCCACTTTTGAAATGGTGATTGGTGTCTGGGCCAGGCGAAGAAATGATTTCAATGTTGAATATGATGACCATATATATATATTATAATGAGAAGCAGCATTTAGTGTTCCTGCACATTAACATTAATGTGCTGATTCACAGCTATTTGATAGCTAGTGTGATGTCGATACTCAGATTAGGAATTTAGGATTCTCTCCTTCCCATTTTTTTTCTAAACTTTTTATATTCTATTGACATTTTAGCATAACAAAAAATACATATTTAAAATTTGATCATTTTTTTTTCTCTTATACAAGTTTTTGTTTTTATCACACTTGAAAACAAAAAAAATAAAGAAAAACAAGATCAATGAGAGGATCCTAACTCGTCAACAGTCACCAAGAGGGCAATAACTCTTTTTTATTTTTTTACTTCATTAAAGATGTCTAAAAAATGGTGATCCTATTATAAAAGTATTATCAGTAAACTAAATGGAGAATAATTTTGACAGGTTAAGAGGTTGTGCGTTCGAGTGATATCCTACCCCAATCTTGAAATATTATAATAATTAAAAAAAAAAAAAAAGTGAATAATTTTATCATAACTCTAAAATTTATATAAAGGGCTTGATAGGCATGGTGGTTTGGGGTTTCGATCAGGCATCTCCGACGTCTCTGCTTGGTCGGCGGCGTCCTGGTGGGTCTTCTCCGGCGACATGGTCTCTCCTCCGGACCGGTTTCAGTTCGTTTGTTTGTAATTACTGTTTGTTTAGTTTTCTGTTTGGTTGTATTCCCACTTCTGTGTGGGCGATTTTCTCCCGATGTGGGACTCTGTTCTGAGCTTGTGCTCGACTAGCCTTATTTGTGGAGTCCCAGTTATGGTTGTATCATTACCCTGGATCTGGTTTTCCAGGTTTTCAGGTGCCCCTTCAAAAAAAAAATAAAAAATAAATAAATTATCACATTATTTAGATTATTTTTGGGCTCAAATGCTTGATGAGCAATGAGTCGGCGGCCCACTAAAAACCCTTTTAAAGTTGTTTAGTAGGACTGGTGCCTGACAATGTTTGACTTTTACAACTTCAACAAAAAGTCAAATAAAGCTCATCTTTTTGCCCTAAACTAAATTCAATTGCTGCACCCAATTCCAAATTCATAACAAAAAGTTGCATACTCTTCTTTCTGCTCTACTGCTACAAATTCACTATCTGATTTCAGCTTTTTATTTTAATTTAGTGGCAGACCAAACGTTATCTCAGTCAATTTGGATACAACGGATGCACTATACATTAGTTTCCAGTCAGATCTTGACACATGGCAAAATTTATCACATGACAAGATCACAGTAATAGGGATATGATACATATGTTTTTAGTTTTTATCCGGGTCAAGATACATCAATATCAATACTATGATATGATTAGAGGTGACAATTTAGATTACCGTATATCATCAAACTGTGTCGACAATTGACTCCCTAACTCACAATCATCATAGTAAAGACTAGAGAGAGATACTGCTAGAAGCAACAGAAAACACGTCTTTGAACTTTGATGATATAAATGGGGTACACAAATCTCAAATTTCTAAATATTATTACTGCTCTTTATTAATATGTCCAATTCATGATTTCAATTGGACCATAATAAATCACCAATCAATTTTGCTTTCATGAACACATACTTTGAGTATATTTTAAATATACTAATAGTCTAATACATATCGCCACACTTTTGCCTTATATATTATTACGATTGTTGTTACATTGCTGACATCATAAAAGTTTAGTGATGTGTATTAATATGTTTACCGTTATGTGTTCATGAGAGAAATCGAATAAATCATAACCCCAAATGTTTTTTTTTTTTCCTTTTCTTTTGGCAGAAGAATCATTTTAGTCCAATCAAATTCTCTATCCTCATGTTTTTTTTTTTGCTTATCCAGTTTGAAATGAATGATGATCAAATATCTACCACAAATGAATGCACATGGCTCTGTGGACTCTTTGACTAGCAACAGCCAAAAGCCAGCAGCCCACAGATCTTGATACATTAATTAATTAACAATTATAAATTTCAAACCTCCTTTAACATTTCTATATTAAATTATATATTATCTACATAGTTATAAACTTTGTTATTTTTTTTTAATTCATTTTAAAGAAAAAATATATATCACATTGTAGACCCTACTTTCAAACCCCCTCTAACCCGTTACCATCGCGGTCGTACACCTCCCCTGTCTCTTATCGATATTACGAGCATGTTTAATCTTCACCGACCCATGACACGATAAAGAGAAAAAATATATATATCAAATTGTAGACCCTACTTTCAAATCCCCTCTTACCCGTTACCATCGTGGTCATACACCTCCCCTTCTCTCATCGGTATTACGAGCGTGTTTAATCTTGACTGACCCATGACGCGATGAAGAGAAGGCCCAACCAATTATCTATAATTAGATACTCCCATTTTTTTTTTTTATTAAATATGAATCTTGTGTTGTAATAAAATATGCTAATATAAGTAACATTTCTTAGAGTTTGTTTGATTGGACTTTTGAAAAACCTCTATCGGTAAAAGATCGACTTATAATACATCTATTAGAAATAAAGTTTTTGAAAAAAAAATATCATAGATGTTTGATTGGTAAACTTTTTTGAAAAAAATGTCTATTTGAAGAAACACATTCTCATGATATTTTGTCTAGTAGAGATTTAAATTTTATTAGCCTCTACTCAATTTAAAATAGACAAGAGGCTAATAAAATAAACAATCTTAAAAATCTAACCAAACAACTCTAAAAAAACTCAAATAAACATTGGTAGACATTTTGAGCCAGTAAAAAGTTTAACCAAACAAACACTTAGTCTACTAGGCCTACTAAAAATAAACCTAAGTTTACAATAAAGAAGATAAAAAAAGAAGAAGAAAAGAAGTGAGTCACCTCATGAAGGGATAAAACTTAGGTGTAACAGGATACATCGTATATCATCCATCCTAATGCTGTCACATCAGCCACATTGCCTACCCGTATAGTTATGTCAATAACTTTGCTGATTTGGCACCATTAGGGTGGGCGATGGACCATGCATTGGATACACTCAAGGCCTTCTCTACTTATGAAGATATAGTCACAAAAGTTGGTCAGAGAATCCAAAGATGTATAAATCAAAGTCAAGTGTAAACATAGTCCCCAGAAAGGTCCATAAAGCAAAAACAAAATTAAATAAATAAATACATACAATTATACAAACCACTTCCATGAAAGTTGAAACCGTAAACAAAACAAAGTAAAATACAAGAGTACACAACACAAACACACAATTTTCATTGTTTTTTCTTACATCTTTCAGTGTACGAACCAACTTTAAACTTTAAAGCTGTTTTTTTTTTTCCTGAATATTTATATAGAAACAGAGCCATAGAGATTTTCTCGTACAACTCCAGATGTGAAAAAAGATTAATCAAAACAAAATATATATATATTCAGTTAAGTTGCGAAAATTATCCAAGAAAATAAAAAGAGATGATGAGAGTGGAAATAATATTATAATTAATTAAATTTGATTAATTGATTTCATGTGAAACCAAACCTTGTTTTGTTCCAGAAACATATCTCTGGATCGAGCTTCTGTCCGGTTCTGGCAGGTTCCGATTTACACCTAGTGAGTATCAGAGGCCGTACACTTATTACTGGCTCCTCTGTTTTTCCTCCTCCTTCTTGGGTATTTTCAGATTTCACGAATCTCTCTCTGATTTTATTAATTGAACCATCTAGTTCTTTGAAAAAACCCATCTTTTCTTCAGTTTCTGGATCCATTATCGATTCCTGATCCGAATCTCTGCAAATGGACTCTCTTCTCGATGTGGGGTTATCTTCTCCTCCTCCTCCTCCTCTTCTGTTTTCTGGTTCTGTTCTTGACTCTGTTTCTTCGTCTGACAAAGGTGATCCCCAGAATCTACTAGCTAGAGATGATGATCTGTACGGTGCAGATCTACATCTTGTTAACAACAAAGCGTTTCTCGGTGGTGTAGAAGAAGAAACCAAGACCTTTACGTCTTCTTCTTCTTCTTCTTCGTCTTCTTCTACTTCATGGCCATTAACACCCTGAACAAAACCTTCAGTTTTGTTGCTGCTAAATTTCGATTCTGTCTTACAAGAACCTTCTCTAATTTTACTTTTCCTGAAAAAACCAGCACGGAAGAACAGTACCCACTTGCGCCAAACGGGTCTAAAGGACCTGGGCTTAAGTCTTCCGTTGAAATAGTGGCAGAACCAGGCGTTTTTCATCCATTTACACCGTCGTCGTCTAGTCGGGGCTCCGTTTTTCTTACCGGGTTGTTGTTTAGACCTCCTGACCCGGACCTGCCCCATGCATGTGACCTTCGGTGAAGTGGGCTCTTGCGTTTCAATGGCAGTGCTCTTCTTTCGAAGAACGAACATAGGACTCGAACGCGACCTGCCTCTGCTTCTGCTCCCAACATTGCTTCTCAAGAACCGCATCAACGGTGGCGGATACTTCTCGGCCCGACCCGGACTGGATATGGGTTTGTTGGAAAGCTTCATGTCTGTAGAAAATTGAAAATCTCTTCCTCTGAGAATTCTATCTTCTATGAAATAAATTTAGGGATGGTTTTGTTTTCTCTGTGTTGGGGCTTTTTGTATTTACAGAGAAATGAAGAAGATATGGTGGTCACCTTCTCTGTTGTTGTTGTTTCTCTGCTTCGCTTTTATTTGTTTTTGTTTTTTATTTTTTATTTATTTTTTTAATTATCTTTGCACGGATGGGTGAATCCTTCGTAAAGATTTTTCTATTTGCAGGCTGTAGGGTTGTGTTTGGCTTGGTTCTCCAACTCCGTTTTTTAATTTACTTATTTATTGATATATATATATATTTTTGTTATAATTTATAATAACTGTACAGTTAATTTGGTGCAGTGATTGATAGCCGTTGGATCTCTGCTATTGTGTAGTCAAGGGGCGGTGTGTGAAGCTACCTTACAAGTTCTTCTCTTGTAGGGTCCTTTTTAAAACAAGTGTGTGTATGATTGGATGGTGATTGATGGATCTTTTTAACTAAGATATCATTAGAGAACATGCTGATTCTTACACTAAATCAAGTAATATTCATTTTATTAAAAAAAAAAAAAAAAATTATCTAGAACGAGTGAATGACCTCCCCTTACTTTGTAGGATTGATCCTCCTCCCTACATTCTATAAAGAACGATTTCGTAATAGTATACTGTATGCACATAAATGATTTTGTAACGTTATTTAACTTTTTAACGCTATGTTTCAAACTCATAAAGTAATAATTTTTCTATTATCAGCTCGTTCTAACAATAAATATATTAAGACAAAGAATATGAATCACAAATTATAGAGAAGTTTTGACAAATATATACATTTTGAGTCAAAGTATGTAAATCTAGTGGTCCACATTCTTCATCCTGATATAATTATTATCAGAACGAACTGATAATAGAAAATCTGCATCAAGTATATACGTTTTTTTTTTCCTTCTTTTGTTAAATATATACATATTAATGATAATTTATCTCATACTATTACATATTATTGAGGCTAGAGAGAGAAAAGTGCTTCTCTCAATGAGCCAAAGCAAAAAAAAAAAAAAAAAAAAAAAAACAACAGTGAAATTCTGCACAAAATAACATGAAATAGGGTCATATATATATTTTGATAAGCATTGGAAAAGGTCAATCTTTTCAAAATCCACCATGGCTCCACCAATTCTCAATGTGTCCCTGCACAAGCAACCACCATAGCACTCAAAATTTCTCCGGAATCAGTGCTTACCCTCGTTGGAGATGTTCGTTGTGACTTTGGTAATTTCCTACAATGTGAGGGGACAAATGAGTAATATCATGTCCCAACACAAAAACAAAAAAGTCAACTAAGGTATCAAGGGTCCATTGCTGGAGAGAATCTTACATGCACCCAGTGCATTAAACCCATCCAATAGGTGTATGCCATATGGCAAGGACAACAATCAAATGAGTTCTCTCTACCATGTGGCATGCACCCATTGGTTATGGTGCATTGCACCGGGTGCATGCAAGATTTTCTCCCATTGCTGCCACTCAAAAGAGAGCTTGACGATGGAGCAACCAGGCTAGCTAAGTCAATCAGAATCAATTGATCTAGAGACTGGTGAGTTCAGCTCCGGCTCCAGACACTAGGGATATTAGAAAAAAAAAATTAAAATCCAACAAGTCAGATGCAATTTAAAAAAAGAATAGACTAGACAGGCAATGTGCATTAAAGGAGAAGCTATAATATTTACTGCTGTGGCCCATCCATGGCATTGAAATCTGATAATAGGCATATTCCACTACTTCTATAATTGCATACTAAATTACATCCTCACCCTCTGGAGAAATGATGTCATTTTACATAGTAATAGCAAGATTCACGAGTGGTCAATAGGTCTTTTCATCCCTACTACTACTGACTTCTTCATTGATTCCAATTCTATTTGATTGTTGCAGTTCCATTCCCTGGTACACTCTTGCCCTTCTGGTTGTGCCTCAGTTTCATCATCTGGGAACCAAAAATTAGCAATCACAAACTCTTTAGCATTTTACAAGATAAGGGTATTTCTTGAAGTTGATGATGACAGTTCATGTTAATCTAAAATCATACAAGATAAAAAATTTAATAGAGAATAAGTAAATGTAAGTGTAGGAGGTGGTAAATCCTGCCTGAGACTGTTGATAGAGAGAATTCAGTCAGGCGTTTAACGCAGTCCTTCAGCGCTTGGAGTTCAGTTTCCTTCTCACAAAGTTTGGATTGAGCAGAGTGCAACTCAGATTCTAGGTCCACAATTTGGTTTTCCTGCTGTTTAATGAGCAAATGGGAGAGTTTCTGCTTCAGCTCAGATGGTGGTACTCCAAGACTTTGGCAATATTCAGAACTCTGCCACTCAAATTCATTGAAGCCCGTTAGTTGAAATCTCAGTCATCACAAAATTTCTCCAGTCAAAGTGAGAACATTGTAATATCAAAGATAGTTATTAGAAGAATGGAGCAGACCCAGTTTAGGGAAACATGACATCAACATACAAAGTAGTTGATTTTACCATAATATTCTATTTTAACCTCTCTATAAAGGCTGTTGTCAAAACAAAACATGATATCTATTAATGGTAATATCGACAAGAAAAATTTCCAAGCATTGATGAAATGACTATATGCATTTTTAAGCTTTGTTCATTTATCAAATTCACCAAGTTACACTTTATTAGGAACCTGCATCAGGGAGGTTTAGGCTCTCTCGATGGTTGCTTGCAAATTGTAAGATGTAGCTCAAGCAAATAAATTCAGCAGAAGGGCATTGATTTTTGTTGAAAAATATTGCAAGTGTACACATAACTCGATCTTGATAAAAGTTGGACACAAACTGAAGAGCATGAAGTGCGAACCTTTAAGTGGTAAAAACATCTACAGAAAGGATGCAGTGATATGTAAAAAAGCTCACCTCATCCAAATTCGGTCTCATATCTTCATGTCCAAGAGCTTCTGTGGTGTACCAAGGCAGTTTCTGGAGTTCAGACTCAAACTCTGCTTCCAATTGATCCATTTCCCGCACCTCTGGATCTTGCTCTTCAGTAAGAACACTACTTTCATATTCACCATCATCAACTCGAGGGAAACCAAACACCTTATTATCAATAAAGTCTCCGTTTCCATTTCTCGACTTAATAAGCACTTGCTGAGTTTCTTTGCCACTAATTTTCTCTGTGTTTGCAGAAGTAAAATCCTGCAAACTGTGAGATGATTTTCTTTTACGTAGTTCAGATTTTAATTCCTGAATAACTTTGGCAGTCTCATCCATGGTTGTGTTCAGCTTACTGATCTCAGCTTTCCCAGCAGACATCATGTACAGGATCCCAACACCAAGCCCCCAATTAAACAAAGAGCTATCTGAGAAGTGTAATACAGCATCGAATAAAAATGTCAAATGTTAAAAATTCAAATCTTCACTTCTGATAGGCATATTCAACCACAAACAGGAAAATAAAGACCACTTCACTCATAAATGTCAACCGACAAAACTAATATAAGTGTAAATCCATGAAAACACAGACACACATTTCTTAGGTGATAATGAAATTAGTTGTTAGTGATTTCCAATGTCTTCAGTCATGCAAATTTGGTCAACTTACTTCTAATTGTCGGATTTTGTAAGTTAATAATACTAACTAGCTTAGCTTATAAGTTTTTATTTTTATTTTTTAAATACCACTTATTTTGGTGTTGGCTCGAACCTAGAACATTATCAGACTGAATAAACGCTCTTTACCACACACACAAAAATCACCCCAATGTTTTTCAGTTGTAAAGAACATTCATTCAGTTCAATGTGTCTTAGTGGTAAGAGCGTTCATTCAGTCCGACAATGTTCTAGTTTCGAGTCGACACCAATATAAATGGTATATTAAAAAAAAGAAAAACAACAACAGAACTTATCAGCTAAATTCGTAACTTACATAATCCGACAATCGGAGGTAAGTTGGCCAAATAGCCAAGTTGCTTTCATTTAGTAAGCAGATACCATCTGGATGATGGTTATGCTTTCAACCTCCACTGAACTGCACGTGATTTGTAAGAATAACAACAGTTAAACTATTCTTATAATGAAAGGTTCTTTATACAGAATTTTACACATAATAAGGGAGAATTTAAGAGAAAAAAGGACTTGTAAAAATATTTTATTAACCCAGCAACTATGGGAACAAAAAATGTGACTTCCAAGAACAAACTCAAGGATCAAAACAAAGGCCATGGTAAATACCATAATTTTTCTTTTCATGAACAAAATAAATCAAACATAATAAAAGAATGACCGAAAATATCATGAATAACTTTAAAGAACTTTTCTTAGCTGAGAGACATAAAGATGACCATAGGGCCCATAATTACAGTCACCTTGCTCTCCAATAAAGAGCAATCCTTCATTACTTCTTCATGTTAAAAGTTAGGATTTTCTTTTACTCAACAAAGTTATTAAATATATCTCAAACATCTTTTGGTCTCCACACATTAAGAATCCTTTGCAAAGTTCAACAACCAAACCAATTTCCCAAGAAAATTTAGGTAATTTGCAAGTTATGTATCAGAGATATATTGTTAGTACAATCATAAAAGTTTTAAATTTGCATTGTCCAAGCAACAGTTCTCAGAAATTAACAGATCAGTACAACATTTAAACAATAAATCTAAGACATTTTTTAGGCCTACCTTTTTCAAGTCACACACAAACACCCAAATTGTATCTTGCAATTTTTCTACTCTCAAAGAGTACAAATGTAAGTGATTAACGTGATAACAATTTGAGAAAACAAAACTGATCATTCAAAAAACAAGAGAACAAAAAAAAAAAAAAAAAAAAAAAAATCCAACCTTTAGAAGAACATGATCCACGCTTGGCAGATACATTCTTGCTAGTCCTCCTCTTCTTCAAGCAAACAGCAACTCTCCTTCTACAAACCTCTATACCACCACCACGTCCGCGTCTTTTCTCATTCTCTACCTTCTTAGAATTAACTCCTCCTTTCTTCCTCGACCCGGGTCCAAACCCGGACCCGGAACTGGAAAACCTGAAGATCCCTTCTTGATTCTCGCAATTAATTTCACATCCAGACTCATTCAAAGTCGAACCAGTTGGAATCACAGAAGCCTGATATTTGGCATCGTCATCAAATGGATTTGTTTGTTGTTTCTGGTATTGATCATCTTGGGCTTCACATTCTGTGGAATTGGGCCTGAACCAGAAGAGGCGCTTGGCGAAAAAACCCGTTGATCCAGCCGCAGCAGCAGCCAACAGAAGTTGCCACATTTGTTGGTTTGTATTTTGATTTCTGAGATCAAAGAAGATTTAGTTCGATAGAAACTAGAGAGAGTAGAGAGATTGCATTAAAGAGAAGAGTGTTAGGTGGAGAAGAGAAAGAGAGTGTTTTTGTCTCGCTGCCACATTTGCAAATTTTTATTTATTTTTCTCCCATTTTTGGTTTCCCGCTTTGCACCTAATTTCCAATTTGTATTAAAATTTACCTTCATTGGATTTGGACGCTCTTCTAGCAGAGTTGGAATCTCACCGACACGTGGCTTTGTTTTACAATCCAACGGCTAAAAACACCTGGATTTTGCACACTGTTTGTTCTTATCAATACCTACCAACCTACCATTTCAATAGTTTATTACCAGATTGATTTTTGGCGACTTAAAAGGAAGAAAATCTCCAGTCTTCTCGTACAGATTTTATAATTTGAATTTTCCAAAAATATATGTTTTAAAATGGGATCTGTCTATTTCACATTTTCACTGTTTGGAATGAGGATCTCTCCTCACCTCACCTCATCCTCACCTCATTTAATCTTGTGACACATAAGCATTACAATTAATGAATGGTTAAGATGTGATTGAAACTTTATTAACAACCAATCACATGCTTTAAAAAGGTGAGGAAAATGTGAGGATGAGGTGAGGTGAGGAGAGGATCCTGACCACTGTTTGAGGGTTGGCCGGTTGTGAGGTCGTAATGTGAATTCATTACTGTATTTATTGTCTTGTTTCGGACAAGGGGCTGTAAGTTGAAATATTATAGAATAATTATTGCATTTATTGTCTTGTTTACTGTGGTTATAGAATGATTCTAGGCAAGATCCTGCACATAAAAAACACATGCATCTGGTAATTCTGCTATGTATATAAATATAGAGGAGTGCTAGATACACTATTTCAACTCACTCTCCCTTCTTTTTTGGACACTTGTCCTATATTGACTTTTAAAAAATAAATTTTAGAGCCATCACTAATAAATTGTTTTTACATGTTATTTAAAATTTAAAGTTTCAAACTATCCACGTATTTTCAAGTTGCCCTGTTTTTTTACAACAAATTATCATTACCGGTATGTGAAGCAAAAATGTTCAAAGGTAAAATGAGTTGAATAATCTTTATTAAATTTATTTTAAAAAGAAAATTAGCAAATATAATATTTACAGTATTAAAATTATTAAAATACAATAAACATTGACATCTTATGTTTTTTTTTTTTTTTAATTTTTTTTTTATATATATATATTTGAGTTTTGATATTATTAATAAAAATTTTAATTTTTTTCACTATATTTTTTAAATCACGTAAAAATAATTACTTTATAAAATATGTTTAACTTATGATAATATATACAAAACCAATAGTTTTTCAAGTATAAATTGTGTTTGTAATGTCATTATAGAAAGTAAAAAAGTGGTATATAAAATAATAATAATATTAATAATTAATAAAAGGACTAACAATTTGGTGTAAAATAAAGGGCAATTTGAGAAGATACGATGGTTTGAAATGTAAATAACATGTTAAAACAATTCATTAATGATGACAGTAAAATTAATTTCCAAAAAGTAAATGATAAATAAGTGTCAAAAGAAGAAAAGAGGGTGTCTTGAAAGAGTGATTCTAGCACTTCTCATAAATATATATTCTGACGGCGGACTTTTTCTCCGTTGGTAAACGAGGATGGTGCAAGTCCAATGTAATTGAAATTCAAGGAACCTAACATTCTTTCCAGGTTCAGAGCCCCAGTTCAATGCAGTTTCAAATTAAATTTTTGTTGTAAGAAAATATAATTTCATCAACATTTTCCTGGCTTTCAGGCTCCAATGCTGTAATGGTTCCATTGACTCGAGTCCTGCGAACAAACCTTAGCAAACAACTTTTTTCTATCCATCAATCTCAGAGAGTAGTTCATTATAGTAAATTAAAGACAAAATTTCATGCACCACAAACTCAAATATAGATTTTGAAAGTAAACTCAGCACAAATCGAGTTATGAGATTTGTAAACTTAAGTGTATAAATCACCCAAGTAGTCTCTGAAAAAAAAAAAAATTATATGTTGAGGTTTGTAAAAACTTAAGCATCTAGATTTTCTGTTGTCTATAACAGTTCTTTTCATCAAATAGAAACCCCTGCAAAGAATTAAGCGCAGCTGTATTCGTAACTGTAAAGCAGTGTAAACTCCAAAGCTAGTTCTTTCAGGTAGGTTCATATACGAAGTTTCCGAAAGGAATGGCATTTGGTTAATCAGATCATCTATCCAAGCAATATAGAAATTCAGAGCAATTAACCTGCAACAAGAACAAGTGTAACAAACAATCAAAGGGCTTATCCAATATCACCATTAAAAATTGAAAACATTTAAATGCGTTTGCACATGCATGCTAGAAGAGAGTGAGACAAACGATGAACAACAACAGAAACTAAACCACTTTCTCTAGAAAGGCAACTGCAACATAGACACGGTCACACAGAGCATGAGAAGATTATACCTTTGCTTTTACTAAATAAGAAAATTGATGCTACATAAAAATGCATTCAACACATGTATTATAAATATAAATTGATTCAACATATTCACATCCATCCACCCTTCTCTCGTTTTATCATCTTGTTTTAAGGGAACAATTTATTCCAAAGGATTCCTAAAATTCACGAAAGGGAACAAATCTGAAAGGATGCTCTTCCTTCCAAGTCCATCAAACCTTTAATGTATAGTGACAGATGAAAATGGAAATAAACTGGTAACAAATTTTATTCTCTCAATCACACATTTTCCTTTCCTTCCACTGAACTAAGAAAGTATATGGAAATATATTATCCCTTATCTTCCTACTTTTTCTTCCCTCCCACTCATACCAAGTTACCAACACTCCTCTTCCTTCTCCTCCCACCAAACAAAGTTATGGAAAAGATAATATAATTCAAGGCTTTGAAAATGCTAATTTTTTAAGTATCATCCAGCCATTTTTGTAATGGAATATTTTTTCAAGTAATTCTAAAATGCAACAGAGTTAGTTCAAAGGCCATATCAAATATACAAAGAATAACTACATCTCCATAGAATATCCAATGTTCCTGCCCAAGCATATGTTTCGAATTACAATTTTACCAGAGCACTGATTTTCTCACAGGTATTCCATCACTATTTATTTTGACTAAAGCATGACGGAATGAACATCGAGAAATGGCAGCAGATGCTAAAGCAAGAGTAGAAACTAGATGTTCTAGCATTATTAATCTCGACTAAAGCATGATGAAAGCATGAATAGAAAATAACTCTTAGTACTTGGACCATATGAATCATAACAGGTAAACGTACTTCAACACTATAACCTCATACTGTAAGTGAAATCATCTTCGTAATTGAGAAAACTAATGCAGTGACACAGAATATAAATAAACGAGATCTAGGCCTGAAAGCATTTCCAAAATATAGGACATCAGATTATTAAATAGTGCAACGAGAATAACACCCTTCCAAACTTTCTTTGAATGTAGGGATAAAATCATAAATCAGGTCGAGCATTGAAGTTTTAGCACAGAAGCCATCCTCAACTAATGGTAAGAACTGTTTACCATCTACGATTTCTCTCTTCCTATCAGAATGAGGTTATTGGTCAGTGCCTATGAGATAAGGGTATATTTCTATCGTGCCAAGTCGAATGAATCTTTCACAAGTCAGTTAATGCATAGACACGTGATAGTAAAAACTAAATAAATAGATCTACAAACAAATTACACGATTGTCAATAGCATTTCTCATGGAAAGTGACAGTGAGCTATTTGCTTGTCCAAATAATGACAACATGTTAGCACGGTGCAAGCATAGAAAGCACATTCATCTGATGCTAATACTACTTAACCTACAACAAGTCAACAATAAGATTAAATTTGATAATGACTCTACTTATCCTACAACAATAAGATCAAATTTGATAATAATTCTATTTATTCACAGATTAAACGTGACCTATCTACTCGAATAATTCACAATCTCAAGTAAAATCATGACATGACTATCAATTAATAAAAAAGCAAGATTAACCAAAATATTAACTTACTCCGAAGGTCCTTCATAAATCAATTCAATTGGTCTTACAAGCCTTGTTCCTAGCAGCTCTGGCATTGTCATACTCAAACTTCAACACATCTGGAATATGAGAAGTGTCCTTGAGATAAAAATACCTCCCCAATGCACTCTCTTCAATAGCCGGAAAATTAGAAAATAACACAGAATTCACAACCCAAAACCAAGCAGCTCCAACCAAGATCCCTAAGGTAGCCCCAGCAAAGACCTGAGCCACAGTATGGTACCCCAAATAAACCCTAGAATACATGGTCAAAACAGCCAGTGACCAGTTCAAAAGGTTCATGATCCACCTGTTCTTAATCCCCCAGGGGCCGATTCCTTTGCAATTGAGAAGACTGAAATAGACAGCAAAGAAGAACATGTACTGGGAGTGACTGGAAGGCCAGCCGTGAGAATCGCACATCTCCAAAAGCGCACAAGTCTCGGGCCTTGCCTGTTGGACATTTTTCTTGATTAATTCATTGATGAATTGGGAAATTATGAGTCCGATTCCGAAGAAAATGCCTTGAAGTTCGCGACGGAAGATGAAATGAGAAACGAAACCGCCGAGGCTGATGAAAACAGGGACGAGAGAGACCCAACCGAGGAAGTGGCCGAGCTGGTCGCCCTTTCGATAACGCACGTGCGTCAGTGTCACGGCCTTTAGCGGCACAGCGTTCATGGTTGGTGTGGTAGAGAGATCTGACTGAGTGAGTCTCCAAGAAAATTGATAATATAAATGGGAAGAGAATCAGAGATCGATGGAATGAATACTTAAGATTTAGTTTGGTTTCACTTGTGGACCACATGTGGTGTGGTGGAGTGGACCCTCTCTCTCGCGCTCGCGCCACTTACAAGTTACAACCTTCGATCTTTCTTCTTTTTAGAAAAAGTTTAATTAATAATTTCTTTAAAAATAAAAATAAAATAATGGTGCGTTTGATGTACGGAATTGGATGAGACTATTTTTAGGATCTTGATTCTCTCTTCACATTTTCTGATTTTTCTCACTTCACATTTTCTCTCATCATTTTGTTCTCACCTTTACTCTATTGACAAGTGTCTAATATAACAAATCATTGATCTTGATTAAATCTATTAATTTTTATGTTTTATTTAGTCAAAAAGTATAATTAATCTAAACCATTAATTTAGGTGATGACATAATGATGTGAGGATAAGATCTAAATCCCTATTTTTATGGGATTGTATTGGATTGAATTTGAATGGACTAAGGGGTCGTTTGTTTTTTTCACTTAAAACTTAATGGGTCTGAATCAAAATTATTAAATTGTTTTGTTTGTTTTTTTAAGTGGTCAAACAACTTAAAAATATAAAAAAACAACTTAAAATAAAAAGTAAAAAATCTTGACTTTTCACTTAATTGCATTAAAAGCAATCTAAAATATTTTCTTCCGATACTATCCTCCATATATAACATATTTCCAATTTCATCATAATTATATATGGTATATAAATCTTTATTTTAATACATACCTTATTTTAAATAGCTTTAAAAAAAATAAAAAAGAACCTTAATTACTTCTCATATTATGATATTAGAATGATATATATATAGAGAGTATTTTGTATGAGTTTTCTTACTTACTCTTTTATTTTTGTGGAAAAAAAAAACATTTTCTTTTCTTAGTAAACATGAAGTTTATTTGTAATGGAGGGGGAAAATCATGATCATATGTGTTTATATATAATTATTATTTTTGGATTGTTTTTATTCCATATTATATGTATAATTGTTTAACATGGGTATAAATATAAAATTACTTATTTTCAGACAATTTTACTTTTAAAAAACAAACGTATTGACAGTACATTCAGATGTGAGAAAAAAACAAACAAACACATCATTCAAGTTCAGATTTCAGTCTTTAGAAAAATTCAGGATTATTCAGTCTTCAGACAATAGAACAAACGACCCCTAAGTGTTTGGTGCAGTACAGATTGGACTAAAATAAACGATCTCTTGTTTGGTGTAACATGAGATTGAATAAAAAATAATTGAAAATAATTTTTTTTTTTTTGAAAGGTAAGTATAAAATTATATTAAATAAATAAAATCATTTTAATAATTCAATGAAAATAAAAATTAAATTATTTTAAATTAAATTCAGTAAAAAAGTTATAAAATTATTTTTTGAATAAAATAAATTTGAAATAAAATTACATTTAATTTTTAATTAAAATTTAAAAAATATTTTTAAATATTTGATTAAAATAACATGTATTAAATTAAATTTTCAATCAGATTAAATAAATTTAATATTTTAAATATAAATAATATAAATTAAAAAAAAAAAAAAAAACAAAACAAAACAAAAGAAAAGGCTAGGATAAAAATAGTGTCAGCCAAAAATGTAAAAATATAAAGGCTAATTGGCACGAATACCCCCTGAACTATACCCGAATTTGCACCTTACCCCCTGAACTTTTTTTTTCGCCATTAAACCCCCTGAACTCTTGTAATTTGGCGATCGCTGAAGGAATTTGCCCCCTCACCAGGGGGCAGATTCCTTCAGCGATTGCAAATTTATGAGAGTTCAGGGGGTTTAGTGTCGAAAAAAAAAGTTTAGGGGGCACAGTGCAACTTTGTGAAGAGTTCAGGGGGCATTTGTGCCAATTAGCCAAATATAAAAGAACAAAAGGCTGGACTATAGCATAGGATAAAGAGTGGGTCCACCAGATTGACTCTCCAGTCCGGTATGCCGTATGCTCAGCAAACACGGGGACAGTCCTGGCTACCAAACGCAGCCTAAGAATATACTATTTATATATACATATAATATGGCACCTAATTGGGTCAGAATCTGCCGTAATGACTTCTAGGATGTCAAGATGTTAAAGAAGCTCTGATTTTGTATGGTATTTTGTATCCTGTTCTAATCACACTGGGCTCATTTTTTGACATGCAATCATGTACGAGACTACGAGGTAGGCACCAACATTCAACACTAGTTCTAATTTCCATTTGGCACATCATCTGGAACTTGAAAGATTGAATCAGAAGATTGGGAGATAATGTGATTCGATATGCACGATATGTATGCTGCATAGTGCATACAAATAAGAAACTAGCTGCAGTTTTTGATCCCATCCATTGCAATAACAAACTGGGTGGAAGAACAAAGAGAACATATGATTTGAATAATTTTTCAAGATATTACAATCATACACCTTGATATTATTTGATTAAGTTTAAATATTAATTTTTTTATTAAAAAAATTCATGATATTTATTATAGTCCGACCTTACAAACGTGATGACACTATTTACACAATAATAAAAGTTTTACAATTAAAGTTTTTTTTTATTTTTTTTTTATTTATTTATTTATTTTTTTTTTTAACTAAATGTCAATTGTTAAGTATCAAATTTACAAACGGAGGAAATGAGGCAAAATAACACTTTTGAAATTTGAAGTTGTGCAACTATCACCACATTACTAACTCATGTTTTATTAGCACCAAAAATGGAATTTGGACAAAAATACCCCCCATATTCTTTTCTTTTCTCTTGGGTGTCCTTCACCTTCTTCTTCCTTTTTCCCAAACCTCTATTGATGGAGCTTCAATGGAGGTGCCATCGCCGACCGACGAGTTGACCGGTAAAACCACCGGGAAAACGTTCGTTGAGTGCCAATCATTGTAACCAAAGTGTTCGTTTTCATTTTCGAGTTGTGTAGAGAGAGAAACGAAGCAAAACCCAAACCATCACGAATCTTCATCGTCCGATTTATGACGATCCGTCATGAATCTGATGAAACCGATAGCGCCAACGAACTCGGCATCGTTCAATCTTCCAGATCCAACTATCTCCGGAGTCAATTAGCGTCGTCGTCGGATCGTCATTGTCGCCATTAATGGAGGTCGACAGAATAAGTCTCGAAACGCAGAAATAAGTCTCGAAAAACGCATGAATAAGTCTCGAAAACGCATGAATAAGTCTCGAAAAAATAATAAATAAGTCTCGAATTTTCGAGAAAAAAAATAAAAAGGAAAAGAGTAAGTGGGGGTATTTTGATCTCATCACCTATTTTGATGCTATTAAAACATGACTTATTAATATGGTGCTATTTGCACAAACCCTCCCCCAAAAAGTGATATTTAATTTTTGAACCCTTTACAAACGGTCTCTATTGTGATAATTAAATGGTCAATATTATTTAGAAACTTTTAAGGGCTATAATTGAAAATTATTTGTGTTAAAATTTTAAATTAAAATAAATTACTGTACAATCTCTGTTATATTACTATTATTAAAACCTGTTCATTAAAGGTCATTTGACTTTCAAAGAAAATTCAAAGACACAACAATTTAAATTTAAAATCTTACTAATTATATAAACTTTATAATTTTATAATCAGCCAAAATTGAAATCTCCATACTTATATAAACTTTATATAAACTTTATACTTTTATAATCAGCCAAACTTTATAATCTTACTAATTATATAAACTTTATAATTTTATAATCAGCCAAACTTTATAATTATATAAACTTTATATTTATAATTTTATATTCAAAGAAAAAAAAAAAACTAAAATTGAAATATCTTTTTATACAAGTAATAGATAATGGATATGTTAATTAGCATCGATGCCTTACAAACTATTTCAAAATATGTATTATATCTCCTATACTTTTTTTTTTTTCACTATTAAACCCTCTAAACTTTCACAAATTGAGAAATACTGACAGTAGATGCCCCTCACGGGGTAGTAAAAAATATGTGTTTACCAAAAAAATAATAGTTCAAAGAGTTTAATGGCAAAAAAATAAAATAAAAATACAAGGGATATAATGTATATTTTAGTACAGTTTAGGAGGTGCCAATATATACATATATATATATATATATCTCTTTAAACAAATATATAAGATGACAATATCAAAGCAGAAGATTGAATAAGCATTATTTCGAACAGTGAGGCCAACCAATGTATCAATCCCAACACAGAATTATATTCTGCTAAAAATTATGATATTAAACGATCCACCATGAAAATAAGCAAAAGTTAAATAACAACATAACTAAATCAAAAGCTTAAAAGCAAGATAACACCAAACGTTGTAGAAGCACGAACAAAGCCAACAAGAGACCCTCAGAAACCACCGCGAAGGCGGAGCACAAGGTGCAGGGTAGACTCCTTCTGGATGTTGTAATCAGCCAGAGTCCTGCCGTCCTCCAGCTGCTTCCCGGCAAAGATAAGCCTCTGCTGATCCGGTGGAATCCCCTCCTTGTCCTGAATCTTCGCCTTCACATTATCAACTGTATCAGAGCTCTCCACCTCCAACGTGATCGTCTTCCCAGTCAGAGTCTTCACGAAAATCTGCATACCGCCACGAAGACGGAGCACCAGGTGAAGTGTTGACTCCTTCTGAATATTATAGTCCGCCAGAGTCCTACCGTCCTCAAGCTGCTTGCCGGCGAAGATCAGACGCTGCTGATCCGGAGGGATCCCTTCCTTATCTTGGATTTTGGCCTTCACGTTGTCGATTGTATCAGAACTCTCGACTTCAAGAGTAATCGTCTTCCCCGTTAGGGTTTTGACGAAAATCTGCATTCCTCCACGAAGCCTCAAGACAAGGTGAAGTGTGGACTCCTTTTGAATGTTGTAATCGGCCAAAGTACGGCCGTCTTCCAATTGCTTACCGGCGAAAATCAATCTTTGCTGGTCTGGAGGAATTCCTTCCTTGTCCTGGATCTTGGCTTTAACATTATCGATGGTGTCAGAGCTCTCGACTTCCAGAGTGATCGTCTTCCCGGTTAGGGTTTTAACGAAGATCTGCATGCCGCCACGGAGCCTGAGGACGAGATGGAGTGTAGACTCCTTCTGTATGTTGTAATCGGCAAGAGTCCGGCCATCTTCGAGCTGCTTTCCGGCGAAGATCAAGCGTTGCTGGTCTGGAGGAATTCCCTCCTTGTCTTGGATCTTGGCCTTGACGTTGTCGATCGTATCCGAGCTCTCGACTTCGAGAGTGATCGTCTTGCCTGTCAATGTCTTCACAAAAATCTGCATCTTCAAGAGCTTGTTGAAATCGTAAGATCAAAGCGAATTCTAGAAAAGAGAAACAGAGAGCTTTAAGAGAGTTGATTTGAGAGAAGAATAATCGAATGAAGAGTCGATGGCTAGGAGGTGATGTATATATACAGTACAAGACTCAACAAAGACTTGCGAGAGAAGGAATTGCGGTCAATTGACTAATTGAGTCGGTGGAAAATTATAAAAGGTTGCAGAATTATCACGCGACTTCTTCTAGATTCCAGATTTTTCAGATTTAGTCATTTTGGCCTTGTTATTGGACTAGTATTGCCAATCCATACTGGAATGGGCCACACTTTGGCCCATTACATTACAATTTTATTTTTTTTCATCTATTTTAAAGTTTACTATTTTTTTTAGGTTTACTATTACAATTCCTTGCTTTCAATTATTTATTTATACTCGTAACGTTACAAATTTGAGAATCGGATAGACGTGACTTAAACTTTGTAGATGTGGAAGAGTAAATGATACCAAGTAACTGAATTCACGATTTACACTATCAATGTCATTGACGTAGCTGTACATACGGATGACACCACGAATAATTTTTAAAATAAAAAATTGAAAGTCCTAAAATTGCCCACTCACATTTTTTTATATAGGAATTATAGTCACATCTTGCTATTAAACGTAGCTTAAGAATCGACAAAAATCGAAGTGACTCATTTCTTCCAAAAACTTTTTCAATATCACATACCATAAACTTGTTTGTTTAATTTTTCTTTATTCATATATAAGGATCATTCATTGTTGATCAAGCAAAGCATATCTCATAAATTACATAAAATAAAGTCATTATTGACAAGCCAAATCAAAATGGCCATCATCTTTAAGGGCATTCAGTTCAGTAGTGATTGTGGTCTTGTCCCTTGTATTTTTGAATTCGATGTAGCCATGGTGGTTAAGTGGAGTCGGAGAGTGGTGTGATCCTTCTAGACATCTCGATTCTTTGGCGAATTTGAGAGGAATGACCATCAACCATACTCCTAGGTTGGTGAATCAAGTAGCTCTTGGGTTTGCTAAGTTTGCATTATCTATGGTTAAAGACAGATCTGCTTGTTTGGCTTGGTGTTGCCTTTCTTTATCTGTTGTTAAAAAAAAAAAAAAAAAAAAAAAAAAAAAAAATTCTCTAAAATGTTTTTACCTTTTTTTTCACCAAAAGAAGAAAAAAGATAAATGAAAATCTCGTTAAGTCGGTTATTTTAAACAAATAAATTAACAAATCTCATGAGTGGACTCACGAGACAACACACTCAGAGTCACGACTCATGCCAATTGCCAAACTACAGTAAACACACAATTTTGTTTGGTTGAGTTCACAAATGACAAACCCCATCTCAAATTCAACTTGTTTGAACCAAATCTCATCGTCCGATAACCAAACTACACGAACCATGTCGGACCCATCACCGTCCACCACTCAGTCATCATCGTCTTCTTTAACAACAATCGCCGATTTGGACGAGGACTCAGTGGCTCACTGTGCCTCCTACCTCAATCTACAAGACATCACTAACATTGCCATGACCTGTAAATCTCTCAAACACGCTGCGTATTCTGACTCTGTCTGGCAACGCTTGTTCAGGTTTTTGTTTATTTGGAAGTATGAAAATTTATATTAATATGATTTGGTTCTCATAAAGTATGTTTATAAGTTATAAACCATTAATGTTCTTGGAGGTTTGACATATAAAGGTGATGTTTTTGTGTGGAATAAATTGATATTGCAATGGAAATGCTTAGCATACGAAAACCCTTATGTCTTTTGTGATAATGTTTGGGTTTTCAAATGGTTTTTTATTTTTATCAACTTTATGGAGCTTTTTATCAATGTAAAATTGCATTGTTTTTGAGTTAATTTGTGAAGACAAATTATATCTCTAGCTATAGAGTAGGGATTTATTCTTGTTGAGGAAATTATGTTATTTGGTTATAGGGAGCATTGGCCCCAAGAAGTACTTTCTGGCTCTTTACAAGCTTTGGGAGTCAGGGAAGCTTATTTGGCGAGGCGTACTGCATTGCATCAGTTCAAGTTTATTGATCCCTTTGTTGCAGATTTCTATAGTGCTGCAAAACCTTTTGACCATATACTATTGGACAAAAATGATATTATCTTTTCTCAGGTATTACTTTCACTTTTTGTTGAACATCGTGCTTCGAATTTGATATAAGTTATGGAGAGTACTATTTTGAATTCGTTTTTATGTGTTTATAATTGCAGTTTGAAAAACTTATTATTTTTTAGCTGAGGTAAGCTGAGTTTTATACTTTCTTTTACATCCATTATGACTTTCACTTTGCTTGATACCGTTGATTAGGGTTCCATGATACAAAGGATACAGATTGATAGCTCTTTGAGTGGAAACGACTCTATGGTGATTCTGAGCGGTCACAATGCAAGAATCACTTCCATGAGGTGAGAATTTCTGCTGGATTTCCTTTTTCTGACACTGGTTTAGTACATATTAATAACGCTATGCTCAGTGCACTTTACACAATTATAAGTTTATTATTACTTATTTCAAGATTTTTTTAACTGCCTTTTTTTCATGCAATTCCATTGAGATTTTAAAGCTGCTCTCTCTATATTTGCGGTGTTTTTCTTTTTGTATTTATTTGTTATTTTAACTACTAGGTAATAGATATAACTACTTTAAGCTTTTAAGCTTTGAAGTAAACATTATTATTCAGTTTCATCATTCTTGCATTGCATGTAATGTTATTTAATTTGTTAATCTGCTTGTCTTATACCTCAGTATCTTTCTTGAAATAAGGTGGAATTGGTCATTTGAAATTATTTCTTTGGGTTGGACAGTCATGATATTATGCTTTGTGAATTACATTTGAGTGTTGAGATGTGTGAATGGGAACAAGTGCATATGAATATCATCTGGTTCATGGAAGTGCCGAGCCTATCATACTATTTACGCATGTATGGAAAATAGCATTTACATAATATCAAACTGTATAATTTCTTTTAAGTTGCACATACATACTTGTAGGGACTCATGCTTTGGTGAACATTAGTGGACATGGACTATATGTTGCATGGACATGTGAAAATTAGAGTACTATTTTTGACACCTGCACAGAAAGAGACAGATATGTATCCTTATTGTTACATAGAAAACACCATCCTAGCATTTTTAAGCAACACAATACTCCATAGCATACCTAGTCTTCATAACTCAAAGGATATGTATATTAAAGCTGAAGATTATTTCCTTATGTCTGATGTGTTGTAATCTGCAGACTGTTTCCCCTTGATGAAACTTCTTTATTTCGAAGTGAAGCACAAAGAAGAAAAAATGTATTGGTTACCTCAAGCAGCGATCATTCCATTCGTCTATGGTGGAAGGTAGTCATAAAGGATGATTTGTTACTTATGCTAGAACATATAACTTGTGTTTTCATGGTCTTTCTTTTAATTGTAGCTTTGATAAAGAGTGCTTGTTGACCATGCACAAATCAATTAGAGGAACATAAATCATTTCTCCTTTTTGAACCTCCTAAATCTCCATTTCATGCTTTGGCTACAGGATTCCTGCCAACGATGTTTTAAAGGTCATAATGGTCCGGTTTCTGCCTTGTCAGATAAATTGTTTGGTGATGGCAGTGGTAAACTATTGGCAAGTGGTGGAGAAGATGGTACTGTTCGACTATGGTCTCTTAGCTCAAGTGGAAGACGTGGCCAACATGCTCTAAAGGCTACACTTTATGGGCATGAGAAACCTGTTAAATTGATGTCAGTTGCCGGGTATGAGCTGGTATTGAAAGAGTTATACAAACTCTCGTTTACAATTGCAGAAACTAGAAACTATGAAACCATTAAGATGGTTTACACTTTGCATTTTGAGTGGTATAATCTTGTATTCAAACTCATTCAGCCAATTCATGAACTCTTACATAATTCATAGATTATAATTGTTCACTGGTCAAATCGATAAAGTTGGTCAAATTTAATTGTATCTGCTCATATTGACAATTTCTTTTAGGTTCTCTCTCTCTTGAAACAAACCTAATTAGTTTTATTGGGTGTTGTTATCTTCTGGATTGGGGTCATGACTAATGATTATAGAGACCTGCATGAGTTAAGTTGACAGTTCCTTACCAAAAGTGAAGTCTTTTAAGTTATTTTATTTCATATTTAAGATGTCCCTTTACATATTTTGAAGGCTTAATTTTTAATTAAGCCAACGCTTAGTAGATCACTGGTGATTTAAAGTTTTAAACTATGATGATAGAATGGCTATCATACATAAATATCAGCTCTGGTGCAAAGTAATTCACTGGAAATATTTGTTGTGCTTCCCTAGCCTCTTCTAGCTATTTGGAGCAAGGGTGCCTTGTGGTTTAATTTTTTCTCTGACCACACTGATCGATATTTTCTTTCGTCTTTCATACAGGCATAGTACTTCTCTTCTGGTTACCATGTCAAGAGATTCTAAGGTATCATTTCCATTCATCTTTCTATTATGAACTGCTTTATCACATCACTTAATTTGCATACTTGTTTTTTAAATTTGAGAACCGTACAGTAAATTATTTAATTCTTACAGCATTAACTTTCTGATACCAGGTTCACATCAGCACGTTGGACTATTGTAAATGTGCTGGTATTTGTATGATTATACAATCGTAGATAACCTTTTCAATGGATTTACATGGATGGTGTATCTATTCTGAAACATTTATGGGCAGGATTGTTTAACTAAGATTTTTTTTTAAAAAAAAAAAAAAAAAAAAAAAAACAATATGATGATAAAGCTGAAAAGACCATTATAAAATGATATGATGATAAAGCTGAACAGACCATTATTTCGTTCTTTGGCAATGCTTCAATTTTGTTATTGACTCTTCTGATGATGAGCTGCAATTTCATACAGGTGAGGGTCTGGGATACATCTACATCATCTGCTGTTTGTTCTTCATGTTGTGTGGGAATGACTTCTGTAACTGGTGCACCTGTGGACATGAAATGCCATGAATCATTACTTTATGTTGCCGCCGGGTCCTCTGTTATAGCAATTGATTTGAGGACAATGAAAAAGGTCATCACTGCTGCAATCCATCAACCAAAACTGGACTCCTTTGCAATTTTACCCTCTAAATCCTTGATCTGCACTGGTGGAGTTGGCAAGTAAGACCTATTCTTGAAAAGGATTCATTAATTTTTGTTTCTTTTTTATAACTGTGGTTCATTCGAAGTCATGCTTGAAGGGGACTGCAGTCATCATTATTATAATTTTATGCTACGAATGGAAGTGCTTAATTACATTTTGAAGTATAAGAAATCGATTAAATTCCAAGGACTTCCCCTGTTGTCTTTTGCCACTTTGCCAATCTTGCTGAAACTGAAGTGCTTAGGAAATTTCGTAAATTTCATTTACGAAAACCATGATAAAAATATATGCTAGTCTTCTTCTTTGGATATCAAGTTTACCAAATTTCAATCTGAGAAAAGCATATGTTTACTGCTGCAGAGCAATGCTTTGGGATGCAAGGAGAAACCAAGATGCACTAAAACCAGAACCAATGGCTGAGTTGGATGGACATACGGGTTCAGTGACGCTATTACACATGGATCCATACAAAATAGTTACAGGAGGGCCAGAAGATTCTTCCGTCAGTATTTGGGAAACCGATACTGGTAGGCAAACAAATTCCTTGATTTGCAATTCTCCTGAGGTAGAAAATACCGGCTCTGGGTGTTCAGCAATGGCAGTAAAGGGATGTCGAATTGTGACTGGTAGCTATAGCGGCCTACTGTTCAGGGATTTCGTTAATGCTACTTGTCCTGTACTGAAATATGAAGATGGGAATGATTCAAAGTTTTGGGGTACCCAATCTTATAGCGATACCGATGACAAAGAATGCTGAATAGATTTGCTTCTATTGCTCAGCATTGATCTTCTGTATCAAAATATTTTGCTTTTGTATTTGACATCGAATTTTTCCTTTGTATATATATATATGCTCCCTTGTTCAGTCTTTTGTGTTTCTACTTTTATTTAAAAATAAAGGTCTGTCTATGAAAGAATCTACATTGGAAGATCCAGGTGAAGCATTCTGGAAAATTGTTGAAAATCTAATATATCATCTAATAAAAATAGATCATCTTTACATTCATCTAAAAAATTCCATGATCAACCAAACATGAAATTTTCAACAAGCATGTCTCCAAAAGTTGAGAAGTCACATATTTGGCAACTTTATGCTTTGAACTGCCATTCCCGTCGGCACATGGGACAAAGTGCTTGAGGAGTTTGTGAATTCACCCATTTCAGTATGCAATGGAGATGAAATGCGTGGTTGCAGGCACCCCAAACTGCAAGCAAAGACAGATCATTAGTTCTTACAAAATCTATTAACACGCATTGTACACGGCCAACATGTCTAAATGTCAAAGTACAGTAGATGAGTTTAGAGATATTGGTGTCAGTTTGCAACGATGAATATTGAATTATGGATTTATGGATCGGTATACAAGAAAAAGGATTCAGAAACAGTAAATAAATGCTATGGTAGCTATGAAGTAACAAGGTATGCCAATGTACATAATACCTGCTGAACGGAATCTGCAGACAATCCAAGCAAGGTTCAATCTCAAATGCAAGTACGTCATATAAGAAAATAAAGAGGAAACTAAATTGTTCAACGGAAAAAGAATCAATTGGCTAGTCATTACATCATATATAGAAATCTGAGTATTCAAGAGACTTTCTCTTCAGATTTTTTTTTAACACATCACATTAGAAAATCACTTGTTTCCACAAGAACTTTTTGGATCATATTCCAGTGAAGAAACTGATCTTGAGAAATTCCTAAACTTAGAATATTGTGAACAGGTCAAAATAACTATAAGTCTATAACAATGTGGCAAAGCATAAAAGCATAACAGGAAGCTCGTAATTAGTGTCAGCTACTTACTTAATGGGCAATCATCCCCAGGAAGTTTACAGTCGGGACAACAACCATCAAAAGCCATCCTACAAATCCCACATGTTTCGTCTTGTGCATCCCAAGTCCATGAAGCAACACCGTGCCACCTATATATAAGTAACACAAGGGACACGAGTCATTTCTCTCCAACACATGAAAACACAAGTTATGATACATATCAGCATGCTAAGAAAAAGAAAGTAGCAACTACAAGATGGTTAGGATTATTTTAAAATAATTTTCTCCAACCCCTCTATCACGTGGGAAAAATACAAATTTATTAATTACTGAACTGAGAATAAATATACGAGGGATGAAGAAAACATACTCTGTTTAAATCCCAGCAGATATCCAAAAGGAAACTAGGTCAAGAGAAAACTTTTCAAAAGACCAAAACGTTCAAATTTCATATTGGCAACAAATGGCACCCAGTTCATAGTTACAAATGCAACTGATATGGTCATGAGCTTATAGACGAAGTACAAATAAGATTGATCATTGGATGCTCAACAAGACCATACAGAAAAAAACAACTGACCATAAATTATGTCATAATTCACATAGTTAAAGACTAAACACTGTAGTTAAAACTCTCAATATTGGCAATTTGGTATCCACAAGAGACAGTTTCCAGTACAGTCTTATTAACATTTCCTTGACTGTATAGACATTTCCTTAGAGTACAACTACCATTAAGTCTCTTTTTAATCACAGTAAACATCGAGTATGATCCGGGATTTTCAAGAATTAATCAAAGCTTATCAAGTTATCTGTCAACCTAAATGCATCATTCATAGAGTCCCAATATCATCCACCCACAACACTATAAACATCAGTAATAAAAGGCGAAATGTTTGAAATTCACAAAATCATTAAAAAGGATACGCAGAATCTTCACTTTCATTGTCTTCTCTTCTCCTGCAAAACCAACAACTATGTATCAGAGCATACGCTTTACAACACAAAATCCCTTAAAAGATAATTTTTTTTAAAGAAAAAAATTCATATGAACTCCCTTGAAAATACGGGAAAAAAAAACGAAAGCTATGTCGCATTTTGCCTTAACACCATATTTCGATCACAGGACAACAGAATCACACAAGGACAGGAACTTTGTTCACAAAACAGGGAGCAAATGCAGTGAAACGATGAAAAATGAAAATTTTCAAAACGGAGTTTTGGCTTTTTTGTCGATTTTCGCAGGATTCAATAACAAATTGCAAATTCTGGAAAAAAGAAAAAAAACAGCCCCACCTTGATCAAAGAAAATTGTAGGTTAACTAGAAAACTGACTGAGATTTAAGAAAAGAAGTACCGATAAAGATTTTTTTTTTTTTTTAAGGCTAGCCTTTCCTTGGCGCAGTTTTAAAGTTGAAATTGTTGGTGAAATGAAAATTGAAATGTGAAGAAGAGGAGGATGATACTAAAGCGGGAAAGAGAGAAAAGAAATCAATTTACTCTACTTTCTTATCTATCAACCTTTCACTGAATCAAGGAGCTTTCGTGGTCATTTTCTCTTATCACATGATACTATTTGGAAATCTTGGCAGCACATAATACGATTCAAATGAAAGAAAAAGTGTGGGGCTAAGTTGTATGGCCAAAACCAACAACACAACAACGTGTAGGACATTCTTCCATTAATCAATGAAAGTCAAGCAAACTGTTTTCCACACACCCATCACATGGACAAGGCACAGCAACATTTTCAAAAGTTTCCATCACTCAGTCTCCTAATAAATATTGATTGCACATATTGTGTATCACGGAATTGACAGATATATCTTATATTTACAATATTGGCTTGTATATCAACATTAAGCTATAATTAGGCAGCCCTTGTCAGCCCTACCATGAGTTGGAAATAGATGCTAATATTACAAAAGAGAGAATGACATCTTATATATCATTGGTTTTCACTGTAGCAAGCAACGCGAGGCAAGGCAAGGCAAGGCAAAGCAGAAGCAAACTAAAAATTAAGGATCCACCTGTACATGTCATTTAGGACACAAACACAAACACACTCACATCCACACTCTCCTTTTCAAACCTCCTGCCGTTATACTCTCCAAGTAACCACTACTCTATACTTCATCAATGAACTATTTTTTATCATTTTTTTCAATAATATTTCTGGGTTGGGCGTTGAATTAATAATATCATGTTTGACTAAGAAGTATAAATTAGGAGCTAAAGTTAGAACCAAATACATATTTTGAAAACTAAGTGAGACATTTTATGTAGCAAACATCACATCACAAACTTGAAAAATTACAAAGAGAGATGTAGCAAACCTTGGGACAAGTGAAGAGAGACTTTTTAACACCAAATTTCGATCACAGGACAACAGAATCTTACAAAGACAGGAAATTTATTCACAAAACACGGAGGAAATGCAACAAAACAATGAAAAATAAAAATGTTCAAAATGGGGTTAAGGCCATTTCGTCGGATTTTCTAAGGAATTAATAAAAAATTGCAAATTCTAGAAAAAAAAAAACCCACCTCTGATCAGAGAAAATTCTAGGGTAAAAACTAACTGAAATTTAAGAAAAGAAATACAGAAAAAGAATTAAAAAAAAAAAAAAGCTAACCTTTCCTTGGCGCAGTTTTAAAGTTGAGACTGTCGGTGAAAATTGAAATGCGAAGAATAGGATAGTGAAGCGGGAAAGAGAGCTGAAGAGTGAAGAGAAACCAATTGGGAAAAAATTATGCCTGAATTTCTGTTTTGAGGAATATGCAGATACGATGTCGTTCTATAAAAGTTGACTCGTAAGACCTCGAAAAAATTGGTCTTGGACTGGGCCTATTGACCACTAAAACGAAGCATGACTGGGCTTAATGAGGCGGCCCAAACCCGAAGCCTGTCTAAATATATATATATTGTATTTTTATTGTCAGTTCGTTCTGATAATAAATATATCAGTACGAAGGATAAATTATGGAAAAATTTTAACAAACTATTGACATGTAAATGGTCTAAGAAAGAAAATGTTACGATCGTGTTTTTATGTCTAAAATTATCTGATCGTTAAGAATTTTATTTATTAACACCATCAACACTTCAACTTTAGGCAAGTTATTGGTTGTGGTTTATTTTTGGAGTTGCTAGTTAACCGTAACTTTTTCTATTTGTTTGTTAATATACGTTGAATTAAAGGAGGAGAATATAATATTTGCTCAGTTGAATTACTTGAGTAATTGATTTTCAAAACTGGAGGGTGGTTCTCTCGATTTAACCATTTACCAGATGAGAGAACAGATACCAGAACTTCAGTCATTACTGGTCAAGAACAAACCCAGCAGGGCAGCACATTCATCAATGATGAGATGAGGTTGGTTTGGTGGTAAACCTCTCACACCTGCACCACGAGATTACTGGTTCGAGTCCTCCCCCTCCCCAAAACACCTTGAATTTATGTAATAATGTAATACTTCAAAGAAAACAGCACATTGATCCATCAAGTTTCTTCGTACTTGTAGTCCCAAGTTCGAAGAATCATGTATAAGAGATACATCGAGAGTGGTATCAAGCTTGGCTAGTTATTGAACTCTAGTTAGCTTGACCTGCTTAAGGGAATTTGATCCCACCAACCAAAGATGGCAGAATCAATAAGAACGATGACTTGTTCAAATTATTCACAGCAAATTTCAAACGTAAAGTTCGCCAACCGGATGAACTCATGAACAGGATCGGAGAGAATTCCTTGCTAATGTCTTAGGGTGCAAGCACTGGAAAACAAACCCAGAATATTTCCTGTTCATTGGACTATGTAGCACAAAAACTAAAATGTATAGGAGCTCGAAACAAAACCAAACAAATCGCTAATGCAATTAGAGAGCTAAAACTCATCTGGTCACATTACAATTCACAGAATTTTGTGACCTGGAATATTTCAATTATTGAAGTACGTAAAGAAAACAAATGTGCATAATATGCAACTTCAGATGTCCCTTTATTAAAGGATCCAACTACAACCTATTTTCTGTCTTTAATCTCCTACATATCCATTAAACATCTCCAATCCAATGAGAAAACTCGCGAATGTGCTACAAACTAAGCTAAAAACATTGCATTGCATGTCAGGCTACCTCATACCGGAAAAACCTGGACTCAATAACTTAATTTACTGTAATATCTCTATGGAGTAGGTAATGTTATCGTTCGATAAATAACATCATCTAGGAAGACATCAACAATAAAACCAGTTCTGTGATTCCTCATTTGCAGTCTGTGAGAACCACAACAGAGAAGGCTGCAACCTAACCTATCACATTATGCAACTATTAAAAAGTACATAGAAAACTACCACTTTCCGAGGTTATCAATTAGGTCAACAGGAAAAAATGCAGTACCACCGCAGGAATTCCCTATTGCATACATGGTCCATCTAGCCATTCACAAACTCGCAACATAAAACTGACAGTATTGAGAAGCTGGAAAACAGTACAGCAATGAGCAAAATGCAAAATTGAATGTTTTAAGCAGTCAGCAGTCTAACCTTTATACTAAACTCTCACAGAAAGGCATGTGTTGTTTGTATACAAATAATACAAATGTTTGTTGCTTTAAAGCTTCAAAACTGCTTTCTTTTATTACTAAAGAGTTTATCTCTTTTTGCATAAGCAAAACAGAGAGCAAAGAAACAAACTCCGGACAGGGAAATTGAACCCCATGGAACTGGTGGGTCCTTGAAACAAACAAGCGATGCTTCCAAATCTTGAGATGCATGGTAAACAAGAGAGTGAATAGCAAACAGATCATAATCCGAAGACTTTAAGTAATACATTGCCATCTCAAAGTCAAAATGTGACAATGCAGAAACCCCTTTATCCAGCTTGTACTTGAACAAGTTCCACCTCTGTACGAACTCAACATGCTTATTCTGTTTAAGAAGTTTTCTGTCCCCACCATGTGCAGCTATAGATTCGAGAACATCAACGGCACTCGCTATACTATAATTTAATGATGTCAACAGAACATTCCTCCGAGCAGCATCCTTCTGTACAAATGACAAAGACGAAATCTCCGAGAATGGCCCGAATGGTGTCTGCCCAACACTCCAAGTGTAATCCACTAAAGTATTATTGTGACTCGAGCTCCACAACATATGGGTAGGCGAAACACCCCACATACTCTGCAGAATCGAACCAACAAGCGGGCGTTCAAGCTCCCTTGTATGTGTAAAAACATGACGACCATTACAGCTATAATCACTCACAGTTTGAATACTCCTTGTCCTCACAGCAATAACCATATCTTTAAATGCAACAGATTGGTGAAATCTGTCAAGTAACAAGAGCATATTGTAATCCAAATCGAAGACATAAACAGGAAGAACCCTGCCCAAATCCTCCTCAGGGATCCCTGCCACCCTCCTAAGCTCCTCAGCTGACTCAGACATTGTCTGATGCAATCTCTTCGAGTCCAAATACTCGCTCACAATCAAAGTATAATTATCAAACAAGAACCTGGATGTATACGAATTAATCGACCTTGAGATCGCAAAAGAACAAATGGGACAATCCTCATATTTCACTCTATAATGCTTGAAACTCAATGATTGACCACCCACCAACAACCCACCAACATTAACCTCATCCATAAACGTCTTCTCTATAGCTTTAAAATCCAAACCACTCGAATCCTTACCACTCTCCAATCCTCCATAAATATGAATAAACTGAACAATCAAAGAGTTCTCGAAATGCACAGGGATTCTCAATGGAGGCACAACAAGCACCTAACCAAATCAACAACTATAAACATTCAACAATTCGAGAACATGAAAACGAATTTGAACAATCAATAAAATACTAACATTCAAATAGAATTACCTGGTAAGCACTGTAAACAAGTGAAGCCAAATCAGCAAGCAACGCCTTCTGCGACTTGGGTCGACCATGAAATGCCGTCAGAGGATGAAACTCGCCCCTGGGAAGAACCCCATCTCCGGACAGACCCGGACCGTAATCCACTGGACCCGCACCGAGATCAATCCAAACGTAGCGTTCTTTACCAGTCCAAACACTGCCGAGACACTTGGTGAACCCGGGCGAGGATTCTCCGGGAGCGTAACTGTAAGCGTAGCTTTTCGATTTCGAAGAACCGAGAGAGATCAAGTAGATGTAGACCCCGTTGACGGATTTTTCTTTGTCGTAGTCGTGTTTGATGATTTCGTCAATGGGGTTGTAGTCGATGGAAATGAGAGGTGAGCGGAGGGAGGAGGTGGCGGAGGAAAGGAGGGAGTCGAGGGTTTGGGAGAGGCGGGAGGCGAGGGAGGAGGAGGAGACGTAGATGTCGATGTTGGGGAAGTGGGAGATGGAGAGGGAGTGAGGGGAGTTTTCGACGGAGTTGGGGGTGATGACGTGGAAGCGGGATTGGGTGGTGGTTGCGGTGGCGGCGGTAAGGTAGGACTGGAGGAGGGAGATGGAGGAGGAGGGAGGGAAGGTGGAGGAGGGGCCGACGAGGCGGACATGGAGGGGGATGGGGAGGGAGAGGGAGAGGAGGGAGGAGATGAGGGTGGGGATGTGGGGGTGGGAAGTGGCGGAGGAGGAGAGGGCTGATTTGACGGAGGACGGGAGGGAGTGGAAGGTGTCGTTGGAGGAGTGTGGGTCGATGCGGGATTGTTGGGTTAGGAAGGTGTCCAGGCCTGGTATTGGGGCGTAGGAGATTGTGGTGGTGGTGGTCAGGAGGAGGAGGAGGAGGAGGAGGAGGAGGAAGAGGAGGGGGGTGGTGGTGGTGAGAGTCATTTTTTGGAATGGTGGAAGTGGGAAGCTCAGCTTGGGTATGACTCGTTTTGAGTGCTTTTTAGAGATATTTTTAAGACTATTTTAAAATAAAAATACATATTTACATCACAATTATGTTTGGATTATGAAACATAAGAATTGTTTTATGGAATTTTTTTTTTTTTTTTTGGTATTGAAGATCTCAGACTTCGTCCAGGCATCTATCCGCCTGTCCTCCCCAACTGCGTGACACACCCATAGCCAATTTATTGGTTCTGATGGTCTATTTGTTTGATGTTATGGACTAGGACAGACAGGAAACAAACCGCTAACATGGGAGTTGGGCAAAATTATATTGGCTCAATTAGGTACTGTATATTGGCTCATTTTTATTTTTTTTATTTTTTTATTTTTTATATTTTTTATTGAAGTAGATTGTAAGATAGAAGTGATAATCTTTTGGTTGTGCTAAATTATATTGGAATGAATTGAGTCATCACAGAGAAGTTAATAACTAAACTACCAAATAATAGTGTTGTTATTGTAATGATAAAAGGCAATATTTGATTGATTGCCCCATAATTGTTTGCTTACAACAAAATCTAGAGTAAATTTTGCTAGACATTGCTCTTTGAATCCAAAATGTTATTTTATATCAATATAGCTGGAATTCTTATGCTATTTAGTAGTGTGGTGTACATAGTGAAATATACATAACTACCTTGTACATCGAAAAAAATAAATCAAATTTCTTGCTCGCTTTCATATATTGATAGTATGAACATTATTTGCAGCAACCAACTTTCCTGCTCCCTACAGCTCAAACTCAAATAGAGGTTTATTTTCTGTGAGTCGAAGCTGTTAGGATAAGATTTTGATATGGGAGAGTGGGAATTGTGAGGATTGGTTTCGTATTCTTGGCTTTGTTGTATTCGTTGTGGTCATTGACTAGTGCAATTCGGTTTCTAAGAGGTGCAAATGGGTTTCATTTTATTAAGCTGATATCAACTGGATTTGTTGCAATTTTCAGATTTTTTGTGTTTTCATTGATTTTTCAATGTTGGCATGTTGAGTGTGTAATGTTTACTAATTTTGACTTCATGTAGTCATGTGTGTCTAAGTATCGCTTTACTGATTTTCTCCTGTCCAACTACAAACTTTTGTAATTCAGGGAATGATAGCTGGTTATGCCTACTATTTTCTTGAAGACGCATATCAAAGAATGACAGGTCGCCGTCCATTAAAACGCCATCCTTCATCAAAGCACTTTTCACAGATGATGTTGTAGTGGTAGCACAACCATTGAGATTTGCAGTACCACAAGTAGAGGAAGTTCACTAGGATTAAAAAGTCAGACCTTTGGAGATCGAGACGTCTTTGGTCAAGAGGAGCGCATACATTTTGAAATTAACTCCGTATATGATGTTATTAGATCGATTTCGGATTTGAGGATAAGATGAGCTTTTGTAATTTACTATAGAGGACTTGTGGTTGTAGTTAGTAGAGAGAATTCTTCCTGTTAAGTTATATGTGAAGCTTTAGCAACTATACATTTACATGAACCAATGTTTTAATATCTGAAGCTTCCTGTTAAGTTGTATCTATACATGCAATTTAATATGCAACTTCTTTAGCAACTTATATCGGACTGAAAAAAAAAATGGATTTATTGAAATTTCAAATGAAACTCTATCAAAATTTGGTGTTCGTAAATAATGTACTAACACCAAATTTTTAACATTATTATCCCATAGAAATTTTGCCAAATTTTTTATAAATTTTTTAAACCTCAAAATGATGGCATTTAAAGCTCTTGCAGTAGCTTCCAAATCCTAAATTTGCATACTTTGTCTCTATAAATAAATGATGCCAATAACAAACCAAATAAAAAAGATATCGGGTCACCAATGACCCAAAAAAGAATTTCAGGGCTTTGGGTTGCCCTCTACCCAAAGGCCGAAATTATATGACACTTGACATGGTGTAAAAGCATAAAATTTATGCATGTTAACAACAAAAACTGCCTTAAATTGGAAGATAACATCCTTAAATCAAACAAATACATAAAAATAATGCATCTTAAACAACAAAAACAGTTACATCCAATAAATCGCATCATAACCTATTGTCATCATTCACATAATTCTCAAGAAACCAAATACTTACAAACTAATTGTCCTCAACCATAATTAAAAAAATAGTAAACTACTACATTTCAAACCGACGAAAGTGGAATGTTTTGAGCAAAAAAATGGCAGAAAAATCTACTAGCATAATCTACTGCCATTATATCCCCCATCATATTCCCATATGGGAATCACCAAAAAAAAAAAAAAAAAACACTTCCAAATAAGCCTTCAAAGATGAGAAGTGGAACCTCTCTATGAGCATATATCAGAGACTGGAACACTTTCAACATCAGTTAAGTTTGTTTGACCCTGTATAAAAGGGGGAGAATTTGTAATGTATTTAATGTTAAAATTCTAAGGAAAAAAAAAATGGAGCTTAGTAATTGCACCTGATTCGCTCCACTTGAAGTTGCAGTTTCAAGTGCCATAGCATTTTTCTGTTTTCTTTTTTGCTGCATATAATCAAATTAAATATTGTAGTCTCATATGTAATAGTTGTAATTCATAATTAAAAATTGTAATTAATATTTAATAACAAACAATACTGATCTCATAACTTAACAAACAAACAGAGAAAGCATAAAAAAACAAAGGAAAAAGACAAGAATAGCAGGAAACAGTCAGCTAGGCATATTTGGTCCCCTAATACTGTAACTCGTACGAGTTTTACCCCACCATTGTCCCACAACAAAACTTATAAATCATAACACAACACAATAAAAGTCTCAAACACCCTATATAACACAATATTGAAAAAAATAATTCAAAATACCAGTGACGAGTCTACTTCTTGAGACGGGTCTGATTTCAGCTAGGCCTCTTTCGCGCGACGGGTCTGATTTCAGCCAAGTCTCCTTCGTGCGCGATAGGTTTGATTTCAGTCGGGTTTCCTTCGTGCGCGATGGGTAGGGGTGGGCACCCAAACCGCAAACCCAATCAACCCGCCCAAACCAAACCAATTTAAACGGGTTGGTTTGGGTTTGGTAAATAAAAAAAACCGATTGGGTTGCTTTTGAGTAACCCATTTGGTTTGGGTTGGTTTGTGGATTATGTTTTATCAACCCGTATAACCCAACCCAAACCATTACATACTTATATATATATAAATTATTAATTAATATATCAAATAAAATCTTTCAAAAAAGAATTGTCAGATATAAATAAAAAATAAAAAATAAAAAACTAAAATTAACCTAATTTTATATAATATTTATTTCCAGCCGCTCTTCAAATTCTGAGTTCTCACCTCACTGCCATAATGCCACCCTTGTCTTTCTTCTCAAAGCTATTTCTGAAGGCACTAAACTAAATTTTATTTTTTTGGGTAAGTAACAATTTTTTTTTTTATTGTTCTTTTTACCCATATGTATCAGACAATGGTAAAAAAAATCTCATTCTCGAGGCACAAGCTAGTTTGCAGCCCTGTATTGATCATGACATAAAGAAGAAAGCATCAAGATCGTTGATATGAAATTATTTTACTAAATCAGGTAATCCCAACAATCCCACATGTAAGTGTAATTATTGTGGTAAAGAGTATACATGTGAGAGTAAGAATGAGACTAGTACTTTTTGGAATCATTTGGAGGGTTGTTTCAGATATCAAAATAGTTTGGTAGAGGAAAAACAAAAGACTTTAACTCTCGAAAATAACAAGACTTATAATTTTTTTTTTGTTCAAATAAAAAATAATGTCATTATTTACTTAAACCGTTAAACCAAACCGAACCAAACCGAACCAAACCGAATTTTATGGTTTGGTTTGGTTTTAACTTATAATTGGGTTGGTTTGGGTTGTAAAAAACGAACCCGATTAAATAATGGTTTGGTTTGAGTATAGTCAAACCCAACCCAAACCAACTCATGCCCACCCCTAGCGATGGGTATGATTTCAGTCGGGTCTCCTTCACGACGGGTCAATGACTATTTCTTCACAACTTGCGAATACGATGAAAGGGTGGTGGCTGGTGTTATGTTGGCTTAGTGATAACGATGATCTAGGGTTTGGTCAGTGAGAGAGTCAATTTGATTTTTTCACTTTTAACTTTTTCATTAATAATATTTCATGTTAATTGTTTGTCAAAAAAAAAAATATTTCATGTTAATTAATTTATTTACACACTTAATAAATTGTAAAAAAAAAAGCCACATGTCACTAAACATTAAACCATTACTAAAAGTACCATTTTACCCTTATACTAGTTAACTTTGACTAACCATTGACTAACAGAGGGACCTTTTTGATGCATTTCCAAAAAGATGAGGACTAAAGACCCTAATACACCTAAGTCAGGTAAAAAAGTGACGTTTCCTTAAAAGATAAGGACCAAACTGTAATTCCCCCTATCAAATATTATAATAACTTGATATCTCATATTTATCAATAGAACAAAGTTTGTATAAACTAAAAAACAAGGTTCTAAATTCAATTATCATCTTGATTGTTAGTAACTATATTTGATTATTAATATTTTTTTAAAAAAAAACTATATTTGATTATTACTATTTAAAAAAAAAAAACTATATTTGATTAATTATTGAATAATACTATGCTATCAAAATTATGCCCAAAACAATTAATGTTGATTGTAACAACCACGTAAATCATGAGATAATGCTTAGCATTACTCATAATTATTTGCAGATCATATGATAATATTTGATAATCACATCACATTATGCTTGGAAGAAGTAGAAATCCATATAATAGCTCTTTGATACGCCAATTCCTATAGCATACAAAAGTTTTACACTAGAAAAATATATTCATATACTTCAAAGTCTATTTAACAAGGCATATTCTTCTCGCTAGTTTGTTATTCAAAGGCTTGTAATTTCTCGTTTGATCACAAAATGAAGTGTTGTACTTCTCTTTGTTGAAACTCTATGTTGTGATCTCTAATATTTGAAGAAGAGCAAATGAAAGGGATATTAATGTCACCAATTCCATCATAAAACAACCCACCAAACTCATCATCATCACTGCCTACACCTTGCTGGTTATTCTTGCTCTCATCCCCATCAGTACTACTAGTACTTTGTTCATCCTCGGAGACACTATTAGCAGTTGAATTCTTCTCCACCAGGTCTCTAAAGATCGAAGAACGAAACAGGAGTCCAAGGGCAGTAGGCGTTGTTGAGGACTTGTTGTTACTCGGGTTAACAGAGAGGTTGTTGTTTTGGAAGAATAGTTGTTCTTGTTTCTGGGACGTGGGAGAATATTGGAAGCTGTGGTCTGCAGCTGTGTAAGGATATGAGGGGAAAATTGAGTATTTAGATTCTTCCCTCGGGCTGTATTCTGTTGGCGATGGTAGCGACAACTGAGTAGGTTCGATCATTGTCTGCAATTCATGAACGGGAATCATGGTGTTTGTTTCTGGCTTTAACCATCTGATGTAAGTGCTCAGATCGAAGTTGGTCACAGCATTGATGCCTCTATACTCAATTGCTGCAATGTCATATGCTCGCGCAGCCTCCTCTTGTGTACCTATACGATTCATTAAGTTATATATGTTAAAATCAGGAAACTCCTTTTTCGTTCAAGTGATTTGAGATTGGATTGCTAATATGTGCTGATAATTAACTTACTGTAAGTGCCAAGGTAGAGGTATTTGTTTCCGAAAACTCTCCCAATTCTCGCTTCCCATCTCCCATTGTGGTGGTGCCTGCAAATATCACCAAAATTGATCTTCAGTTTTTGCTCTATTACATCAGTGATACATAGAAAAGTTTGGTTTCATATATAAAAATCTCAAAAATATGATCAATACCTTGCAACTCCTCTGTACTTGGAAACACCTCTAGAAAAACCACTGCTCTTTCTGTGAAAAAGGAAAATCAAACAATGTTATTGACATATTGTTTAGATAAAGCAGCCCTGGAAAATAATCTGTGCTTGATAATATATGTGTGCGCATGTGCATGAAGTTTTACCTTCTTAACGAGGCTAAATACTCCTCTTTTGTTACAGTTTGCATGATCTCAATTTCTTTCTCATAATCCAATATCTGTCACATATATTATATGGTTGTTAGATCATATTTATAATATATATGTGTATGCATCTAAGTTTGATAGAATTTGTACCGGAAAATTGGTGAAAGTTGATGTGCCCCAGTACTTGAGTGCAGCTAAATCATATGCTCTGGCAGCAGCTTCTTCTTCATCGTAAGCTCCTGAGAAATTCAAAGATGTACGTGTCATTTTATAATCCTAGAAAAGAATGATTGAACCTGTTGATGATTATTAGTTCATGAAGAAGGGACTCACCAAGGTAAACTGTTCAGGTTCGAATAATCGATTCCATGGCACGAATCAATGAAGAAACATGAAACATGATAGTTAGTTTCATGAGATGGACACAAAATGAACCCAGAAAAATAAAATAACAATGAAACAGTACTATTATATACCTTGTTTCCCTTTCTTCTTCTGTGTGACATTCCAAGAAAGCTTATCCCACAAATGAGCTTCGTATCGACCAGTCCATCGATGTCTATGTGTTTACAGATAGATACAAGTTAGTATTTCAAACAAAAAAAGTTTATCTCATGTTTAAACTGACTTCAAAAACATGTCAAGTTTTTGGGTTCAGTGATGGCTGGTATACCTACTAACTCCGCGGAATCTTGAACTTCTTTTCACAGTAGTAGCACAGGCAGTTTGATTATCAGTAGTCTGCTGCTGTTGTGACAGATTCTGGTTATATCCACCGCCAAGTACAGACACAGCCGGTTCTCTTCGCCTTCTTTTCCCACACCGCGGTGATTGAACCACGTTGTTGTTGTTATCCACTGCCATGAACCCCCGCCTTCTTCCTTGATTCTCTTCTCTCTTCACCATCAGCATTTCCATGATCTCTTCTGTATCCTTTCTTTTTCCTCTCTTAATTTCTTCGTATTCTATGGTTTTGCTTTAGCTGAGTAATAAAAGTAAAGGCGAACAATGTGTGTACTTATAGATGAATGACTTGATTGTGTAATTCTTTTGGACTTACTGTTTTTTATTTGGGATTACAACTATTTTCAGTTTAAGACAAAAGAGAAGACGATGATCACTAAGACAGCTTCAAGACAAATTAATATGTGCTTACAAATCTCAATTGTCCTTATTCTGTTTTCCTGCCCAAACAACCAAAACCCAACAGCCATTGGTTTTGATGGTTACGGGGGTTTTCCTTCATAAAAAATTGAAGGTTTTCACCAATCAACACTACGTCCTAAGGCATCGCAGTTTTTCAAAAAACGATACGATTTTGTTTTCTAATATTGATAAAAATTGTTCAGTAGGAGTAAAATTCTCCTATCGGATTCAAGAACCTATTGCTTTCGCTTCCTAATATACTATGCAAAATCCCTATAACCATCCACCAATAGTAACAGTTTTTTAACAGTCCTAACTCTCTACTGATAACAAACCAACAGTAACAGTTTTTTAACTGTCCAAACTCTCTAGTCTCTACTAATAACAAACCAGGAAATTGATGAAGAACAAACAAAACTAGCTTCAAACAAAAATCAAATGATCAATTAATATAGTACAAAAAATCAAGAAGAGATACATCATATATATATATATATTTATATATGTTCAGATTACAAGTATATAACAAATTAGACAAGTTTCCTGGCAAGAAAACAACAAGATTTGTTTGGCATTGCCTATATTCCATTGTACTACTTTTATTCAATTTCTTAAATAATACAAATGATAAGAGACAGATTATATATTCTTCTATGACTCTGTCAACCTGAGATATGCTAGAACCTGAAATTTATCGTTGTACTAGTTTGATTATGAAACATTAAACTCTCGAGATCTCCGCTCCAATATAATTAGATCAATAACGATAATTTAGTTTTTTTGGATTCGTTATTTGGATTGATGAGTCTGACAGGTACTTGTAGGTCGGTAACAGAGTTTGTTACCTCCACGAGGCTATCTAATGGCGATGTCTACTATGGAATCAAGAGAGATAATATTCTTCCAATCCTTTTCAAGATGTTAGTATAATATGGTTGTTAGGTGGAAAAAACAAGGAAATGGTTTTGGATTCTTGCAAGGAATAAGCATATGAATAGTTTAAGCAATTAAGCAAAGAAAATTAAAAAAAGAAGAAACCAGTAGCTTTTGTACTGTTTCCACATTGTTGTCAACAATGTCTGCTATATAAGTTAATCTTCGAAATAAGAAAGTCCTTCCATCAAAGCAAAAAATAGTTTTAAATTTAGAATCCTGCTGCAAGTAAAGTGCTCTTATAAATGATTCCATGAAGTTTAAAGTTATCTAAATATAGGACACTAAAAATATATATATATATATATTTGTAGGAAACTAAACGAATTCACATAAGAAAGTAGAGACAAAGGTGAATAAGATGTTCACAACTCATAAACCTTTAGTGGAATACAAAAAATAACATAACATGTATGGAATACTAAGGTCTTCAAATCACTGATTGATAGAGGTTCAAATATTTCCTCTTCTAAAAGGTGACAGAATTTACTGTGAATGTAACATAGGTGTCCTCCATCTTGCTCAGCCTAATTTTATGATTTACTGACTCAATCTACTGAAGCTTTCAGTTAAATGCACATAATGTTTTTGTTTGTTCTAAGAAATTTTGTAAGCTAAACAAGCATTTGCACTCTTTATTGATGGATTAGATGATACATACTTTTCTGAAAACAAAGGATCCAGACCTTGTTCTTCTACAAGTTGCTCTACAGTATCAAGAGCAGCTCCCACCTGCAAAATGAATGTAATTTGACTTAACAGTACAAGACAATATACTACACAAGCAGGGCAAAACCAATTATACATGCTCTACAAGTCGAGATCATCTTCCAGAATTCCAATTTTTTATGGTTTAGTTATGGTTTAGTTATAACTAGTAAAATGGCCCGCGCTCTGCTGCGGGAGTATTATACCGTTTTATATATTATTTTCAATTTTAATAAATTTATTGATCTAAATTATGAAACAAACAAAATTAAAATATAAAAAATATATTAATCAAAAATAAAATGCAAATATATTTTCAAATGTAAATCCATCGTCCTTTATCTCTTCTTCAACTCTTGACCATCCATTATCTCTACCAAACAATTTTTTTTTCTCTCAACAATCAACTCATCTCTCATCTAAATCATCTTTTTTATCTTTGTTTTTTTTTTCTCTTTTAGACAGAGAGAGAATAATTATTCATTAAAAAAATTTAAAAAGTAAATAAACCATTTGAAACAACCAACCGCCAGGGCGCTGTCACAATAATTTTATGAACACATCATGTGATTTGACAAATATAAATAAGATATAATTACTTTGGTGGATATCTATTTAGTTAAACTCTATCAAAATGATCATTAGATTGGAAATTTGTTTCAAAATGACTATTTTGGCAAACAATGACCATTTCCATCACACTATTTATCAAAATAGCCATTTTGATAGGTAATAACCAAATTGGTGGTCACCAAGGTAATTATCCCTATAAACAAATTAAGATGAGCACACCACATATATCAAAAAATTCTCAGTAAACAGCAAATCAAAATATCAAACATCCAATCGTTATAAAAATCACTCAATCAGTTGACAACTATGAAAATATTCCATAAAAGTCTCGTAACAAAGAGAAAGATAATGATAAGCTTACAGCTTGGAGTTGTGAGCTTTAGTGTCCGGAAGCAAATATCATATAGGGCTTTATTGTCTAAAACCATACATTCATCTACATTTTCAACCAACTGGTGAACAAAGAGGGTTGCATTGTATGGTTCGATAACAATGTTGAAAACCTTCAAGGATGGGAACACCAAGAAAGTGAGTATCATTCGGTTTGAGATAAAAATTTCCTCACTTCGTTTTTTCCCTCATAATTTTTTTTTCTCGCAAATCGAGACTTATTTTGTAAATTTGAGACTTATTGGGTAAAATTCGAGACTTATGGGGTATTTTTACAAATTTGAGATTTACAAAGTAAAAATAAGAATTTTTTTTTTAAAAATTTAGGTCGTCTTCTTCATCCATCAATGGAGGATGACACTGTTTCCAGATCGACGATGAAGGCTTGATTTTTTCTCTAGATTTCAACTTCTCGAGTGTTCATCGAATAGTTTTTTATCTAATTTCAAATTTTGTCCAGTGAGAAGGCTACTCGCCTACTCAAGCCTTTGTCTCCAAAATAGCTACTCGATTGACGAAATCCAGCGAGAAGACGTGAGGAAGGCTCGATTTTGTCTTTAGAGACTACTCGTCTAATTTCGTTGTGCCTTCGTTTCAAGCTAATTTTGTTATCGGATTTTATCGCGCGAACCAACGAAGATGATGCCGTTTCTAGGCAATGACGGAAACTCGTGAAGCTGCTCAACAAAGACGATGAAGGCTCCGATTTTTGGAGCTCCTCCATTGATGGAGCTTTGAACTCCATCGATGGAGGTTTTTGAAAAAATAAAAATAAAAAATGGACTAATAAGAGATAATTATTGAAAAGTGGGGGTATTTTTGTCCAAAATCAATCTTTGGTGCTATTTAAACTCGAGTTATTAAAGCGATGCTAATTCCAAAAAGTCACTCTTTAAAATGTGCTATATTATATATATATATATATATCACATGCTATGAGATGACTTGAATATAAGACATTGTTAGATTGAATGAGCGTTTTAATCACCAAGCCACATTGGGTGATGATATATTAGAAAGTTTTGATAGTTGAGATTTTATCTTATATATAATTTTCATATTACATTAGTTATTTATTTTCGAATGATTAAGAAAAAAAAAATGATAACTAATTAATAATTTACATAGAAATATATTAAAGTTGGTTAGTATTAAAAAAGATGGAGAGATTTATTAAAAAAAAAAAAAAAAAAGATGGAGAGAGATTGAGAGAAAGAGAGGACAGTGGGTGGATAGAGAAAAAGAGAGTGGGGGAGGTGGTGATAGTACACCATGTTTTTTTTTTTTTTTTACAACACATCAATGACATTTTTATAAATAAATTGAAATCTCCTCAATTTTATTGTTCACGTGAACTGTTCAATTTCATTTGGAGTTTTAGTATATATATAATAGTTTAGTTTAATTTGAATAAATTGTACTATTTAGTTTGCTTTTTAGATTACTTAACATGTTAGTTTTACTTTTAAAATTGTAATGATGTTTTTGATGGATGTGCATTACTTGTGTCGGTGGCCAAAGTCTGGCTGAGTGCTAGTTTCTTGAAGCACACTCGTCTGTTGAATGGATAGATGGCAATGATGGTGTGCGATCTAATGGTTGCACTTTACTTTAGATTTTGTATTTAAACCCCCCTTCTGTCATTGTAAAATGTATGAGATGGAGTCTGATGTATGGTTAATGAATAGATGGTTAATGGAAAGAAATATTTCAGAAATATGTTGAGTGAATTTCTTCTAACTTTCACGTGTATGAAACTAGTAGAGTAAATCTCTTCCTCTTGTTCATGTGTATGAAACTAGTTAAGCAAGAATGAAAATTTAACAGCCCACTACACGAGACAAGTATCTTGCTATGACTTTGAGGGCTAATCAGGAGAAGAATATACTTCTATTTTAATAGAATTATGTGACAATTATGTCACTGTTTCAACTGCTATCATTATCTTTCTTACCGTTTGTAACATTTACATTATTATTCTTTCTCCATTGATCAAAAACAGAATATTTATTGATGAAAAGAACAGACCAAAATGAAGGCCTCACTAAAACAAAGCAACTCAAAATATACAAGTCTCATGGCTGTAAGGGAAAGCAGACAAAAGGGTAACGTTGATACAATAGGCTATAGTTCATGTCTTTCTAGGTTCTCACATTCCTACATTAGCAAGTGACAGTAAAGCAACATATTTCATGAAGCGAATTCACACAAATATGGAATGTCTTTTAAATTGGCCATCTAGGTGCTATACTTTGAATTGATTAATAACTATTGTATCGATTGTGAGGATTTTGAGAAAGAATGAAATTCTGTGTATTTTTATTCAATAAAGTAATACATATATTACAATAGCTAACTTGTAGGACTAAATTATGCTACCTAATCACTAATTTAGGAATGTACAATAAAGCATAATAGGTACAGAATAAGAAACATGATTTATTTCCTAAAATAGTTTCATTGACCGAATCAATAGAGATCACAACTGATTCGGTCTTAATTCAGTTCTCCTTTCCAACTCCCCCTCAAGCTGGTCTGAAATATCCTCCATACCTAGCTTGCACACCAATTTGTCAAATTGTCCTCTTTGTAGTCCCTTGGTGAGTAGATCAGCTACTTGTTCAGATATAGGTAGATAGGGCATACAAACCAGTCCACTATCGATGAAAAACTTATCTATCTCTACATGTTTAGTTATATCATGTAGAACCGGGTTATGATCTATTGCAATTGCAGATTTGTTGTTACAATAGAGTTTCAGAGGTATTGTAACTTAGATTTTTAGATCTTCAAGAATTCTCTTAATCCAAATCACTTCACAAATCCCAAGAGTAGTTGCTCTAAATTCTGCTTTAGCACTACTTCTTGCAACAACACTTTGTTTTTTACTTTGCCAAGTCACAAGATTCCTTCCAAAAAATGTACAGTAGTCAGAAGTCGATCTCCGATCTGTTATACTTCAACTTGCAAATGACCCTTGTTAGAAAGTAACAGCCCCTTTCTAGGAGTTCCCTTTAAGTACCTTAATATTCTCATAAACGCATCAAAATGCTCGTCCTGGTGAGTGCATAAACTGGCTCACCATGCTTACTGCAAAAGAAATATAAGGCCGGGTGTGTGCCAAGTAAATTAACTTGCCCACCGGTTTTTGGTATTGTTCTCGGTCCAACATATTTTGAAGATCAGTAGCTTCAAGTTTCAGATTTGGCTCCATTGGAGTCTCGACTGCTCTACAACCCAACATCCCGGTCTCTCCCAACAAATCCAACACATATTTCCTTTGAGACACAAAAATGCCTTCCTCGGATCTAGCAAACTCCATGCCTAGGAAATATTTCAATTCCCCTAGGTCTTTAATCTCGAATTCACTAGCCAACAATTCTTTCAATCTCTTGAGTTCTTTTTCATCATCTCCGGTCAAAGTAATATCATCAACATAGATGATTAAAATAACCTTCTTCCCTTCACTAGAGTGTTTAAAGAACAAAGTATGGTTCCCTTGACTTTGACAATACCCAAATTTCTTTACAACCTTATCGAACCTCTCAAACTATGCCCTAGGAGATTGTTTAAGTCCATATAGGGACTTCATCAGTCTGCATACTTTCTTACAGCTAAATTCACTCTCAAACCTGGACAGAGGATCCATGAAAACTTCCTTTTCAAGATTGTCACTTAAGAAGGCATTCTTGACATCAAGTTGGTGAAGAGACCAAGCCTATTTAAAGTCTATTTAACAAAGCATATTCTTCTCGCTAGTTGTTATTCAAAAGCTTGTATTGTTTGATCACAAAATGAGTGTTGTACTTCTCTTTGTTGCAACTCTATGTTGTGATCTCTAATATTTGAAGAAGAGCAAAAGAAAGGGATATTAATGTCACCAATTCCATCATAAAACAACCCACCAAACTCATCATCATCACTGCCTACACGTTGCTGGTTATTCTTGCTCTCATCCCCATCAATACTACTAGTACTTTGTTCATCCTCGGATACACTATTAGCAGTTGAATTCTTCTCCACCAGGTCTCTAAAGATCGAAGAACGAAACAGGAGTCCAAGGGCAGTAGGTGTTGTTGAGGACTTGTTGTTACCCGAGTTAACAGAGAGGTTGTTGTTTTGGAAGAATAGTTGTTCTTGTTTCTGGGACGTGGGAGAATATTGGAAGCTGTGGTCTGCAGCTGTGTAAGGATATGAGGGGAAAATTGAGTATTTAGATTCTTCCCTCGGGCTGTATTCTGTTGGCGATGGTAGCGACAACTGAGTAGGCTCGATCACTGTCTGCAATTCATGAACGGGAATCATGGTGTTTGTTTCTGGCTTTAACCTATAAGTGCTCAGATCGAAGTTGGTCACAGCATTGATGCCTCTATACTCAATTGCTGCAATGTCATATGCTTGCGCAGCCTCCTCTTGTGTACCTATACGATTCATTAAGAAAAATATGTTAAAATCAGGAAACTCCTTTTTTGTTCAAGTGATTTGAGATTGGATTGCTAATATGTGCTGGTAATTAACTTACTGTAAGTGCCAAGGTAGAGGTATTTGTTTCCGAAAACTCTCCCAATTCTCGCTTCCCATCTCCCATTGTGGTGGTGCCTGCAAATATCACCAAAATTGATCTTCAGTTTTTGCTTTATTACATCAGTGATACATAGAGAAGTTTGGTTTCATATATAAAAATCTCAAAAATATGATCAATACCTTGCAACTCCTCTGTACTTGGAAACACCTCTAGAAAAACCACTGCTCTTTCTGTGAAAAAGGAAAATCAAACAATGTTATTGACATATTGTTTAGATAAAGCAGCCCTGGAAAATAATCTGTGCTTGATAATATGTGTGCGCACGTGCATGAAGTTTTACCTTCTTAACGAGGCTAAATACTCCTCTTTTGTTACAGTTTGCATGATCTCAATTTCTTTCTCATAATCCAATATCTGTCACATATATTATATGGTTGTTAGATCATATATATAATATGTATGCGTATGCATTTGAGTTTGATAGAATTTGTACCGGAAAATTGGTGAAAGTTGATGTGCCCCAGTACTTGAGTGCAGCTAAATCATATGCTCTAGCAGCTGCTTCTTCTACATCATAAGCTCCTGAGAAATTCAAAGATGTATGTGTCATTTTATAATCCCCATAAAAGAATAATTGAACCTATTGATGATTATTAGTTCATGAAGAAGGGACTCACCAAGGTAAACTGTTCAGGTTTGAATAATTGATTCCATGGCACGAATCAATGGAGAAACATGAAATATGATAGTTAGCTTCCTGAGATGGACAAAAAATGAACTCAGGAAAAAAAAAACATGAAACAGTACTATTATATACCTTGTTTCCCTTTCTTCTTCTGTGTGACATTCCAAGAAAGCTTATCCCACAAATGAGCTTCGTATCGACCAGTCCATCGATGTCTATGTGTTTACAGATAGATACAAGTTAGTATTTCAAACAAAAAAAGTTTATCTCATGTTTAAACTGACTTCAAAAACATTTCAAGTTTTTGGGTTCAGTGATGGCTTATATACCTACTAACTCCGCGGAATCTTGAACTTCTTTTCACAGTAGTAGCACAGGCAGTTTGAGTATCAGTAGTCTGCTGCTGTTGTGACAGATTCTGGTTATATCCACCGCCAAGTACAGACACAGCCGGTTCTCTTCGCCTTCTTTTCCCACACCGCAGTGATTGAACCTTGTTGTTGTTGTTATCCACCGCCATGAACCCCCGCCTTCTTCCTTGATTCTCTTCTCTCTTCACCATCAGCATTTCCATGATCTCTTCTGTATCCTTTCTTTTTCCTCTCTTAATTTCTTTGTATTTTATGGTTTTGCTTTAGCTGAGTAATAAAAGTAAAGGTGAACAACGTGTGTATTTATACATGCATGACTTGATTATGCAATTCTTTTTGGACTAATTGTGTTTTATTTGGGATTACAACTGTTTTCAAGTTAAGACAAAAGAGAAGACGATGATCACTAAGACAGCTTCAAGACAAGTTAATATGTGCTTACAAATCTCAATTGTCCTTATTCTGTTTTCCTGCCCAAACACCCAAAACCCAACCACCATTGGTTTTGATGGTTATGGGGTTTTTCTTTTTTAAAAAATTGAAGGTTTTCACCAATCAACACTACCTCCTAAGGCATAGCAGTTTTTCAAAAAACGTCCCAAAAAATGACGCGATTTTGTTTTCTAATATTAATAAAAATCATTCATTTGGAGTAAAATTCTCCTATCGGATTCAAGAACCTATTGCTTTCACTTCCTAATACACTATGCAAAATCCCTACAACCATCCACCAACAGTAACAGTATTTTAACTGTCCAAACTCTCTAGTCTCTACTAATAACAAACTAGGAAATTGATGAAGAACAAACAAAACCAACTTCAAACAAAAAATCAAATGATCAATTAATATAGTACAAAAAATCAAAAAGAGATGCATCATATATATATATATTTATATATGTTCAGATTACAAGTATATACCAAATTAGACAAGTTTCCTGGCAAGAAAACAACAAGATTTGTTTGGCATTGTCTATAAAGAGCATTTCAGAATTCCATTGTACTACTTTTATTCAATTTCCCTAGTAAATAATACAAATGACAAGAGATGGATTATATATTTTTCTATGACTCTGTCAACCTGAGATATGCTAGAACCTGGATTTCATCATTGTACTACTTGTTTGATTATGAAACATAAAACTCTTGAGGTCTCCGCTCCAATATAATTAGATCAATAACGATAATTTAGTTTTTTTGGATTCGTTATTTGGATTGATGAGTCTGACAGGTACTTGTAGGTCGGTAACAGAGTTAGTTACCTCCACGGGGCTCTCTAATGGTGATGTCTACTATGGAATCAAGAGAGATAATATTCTTCCAATCCTTTTCAAGCTGTTAGTATAATATGGTTGTTAGGTGGAAAAACCAACGAAGTGCTTTGGATTCTTGCAAGGAATAAGCATATATATATAGTTTAGGCAATTAAGCAAAGAAAATAAAAAAAATGAAGAAACCAGTAGCTTTTGCACTGTTTCCGTCAACAATGTCAGCTGTATAAGTTAATCTTTGAAATAAAAATGTCCTTCAATCAAAGCAAAAAGTAGTTTTAAATATAGGATCCTGCATCAAGTAAAGTGCTCTAATAAATGTATTTTCATCATATATTTCATATGATTCCATGAAGTTTAAAGTTATCTGAATAGGACTATTATTTTTTTATATAGGAAACTAAATGAATTCACATAAGAATGTAGAGAAGACAAAAGTGAATAAGATGTTCACAACTCATAAACCTTTTGTGGGATACAAAAATAACATAACATGTATGGAATATTAAGGTCTTCAAATCACTGATTAATAGAGGTTCAAATATTTCCTCTTCTAAGAGGTGACAGAATTTACGGTGAAAGTAACAGAGGTGTCCTCCATGTTGCTCAGCCTAATTTTATGATTTACTGACTCAATCTACTGAAGCTTTCAGTTAAATGCACATAATGTTTTTGTTTGTTCTAAGAAATTTTACGAGCTAAACAGGCATTTGCACTCTTTATTGATGGATTAGATGATACATACTTTTCTGAAAACAAAGGATCCAGACCTTGTTCTTCTACAAGTTGCTCTACAGTATCAAGAGCAGCTCCTACCTGCAAAATGAATGTAATTTGAATTAACAGTACAAGATTATAACTACACAAGTATGGCAAAACCCATTATATATACATACTCTACAAGTCTAGATCATCTTCCAGAATGCCAATTTCCCACTACATGAGACAAGAAGTATCTTGCTATGACTTTGAGGGCTAATCAAGAGAAGAATATACTTCTATTTTAATAAAATCACGTGACAATTATGTTTCATCTGCTATCATTATCTTTCTTACTGTTTGTAACATTTATATTGTTATTCTTTCTCTATTGATCAGAAACAGAATATATATTGATGAAAAGAACAGACCAAAATGAAGGCCTCACTAAAACAAAGCAACTCAAAATATACAAGTCTCATGGCTGTAAGGGAAAGCAGATAAAAGAGTTATGTTGAAACGATAGGCTATAGTTCATGTCTTTCTAGTTTCTCACATTCCTACATTAGCAAGTGACAGTAAAGCAACATATGTCATGGAAGCGAATTCACACAAATATGGAATGTCTTTTAAATTGGCCATCTAGGTGCTATACTTTGAATTGATTAATAGTTATTGCATCGATTATGAGGATTTTGAGAAAGAATGAAATTCTATGTATTTTTATTCAATAAAGTAATACAACACTAGGTTTGTTTTATACAATAGCTAACTTGAAGGACTAAATTATGCTACCTAATCACTAATTTAGGAATGTACAATAAAGCATACTATGTACAGAATAAGAAACATGATTTATTTGTTAAAATAGTTTCATTGACCGAATTAGTAGAGATCACAACTGATTCGGTCTTAATTTAGTTCTCCTTTCCAACACTCCCCTCAAGCTGGTCTGAAAATGTCCTCCATACCCAGCTTGCACACCAATTTGTCAAATTGTCCTCTTTGTAGTCCCTCGGTGAGTAGATAAGCTACTTGCTCAGTTGTAGGTAGATAGGGCATACAAACCAGTTCACTATCCAACTTTTCCTTGATGAAAAACTTGTCTATCTCTACATGTTTAGTTCTATCATGTAGAACCGTAACAATATCTCCAACACTCATCATCATTACTGCCTACACCTTGCTGGTTATTCTTGCTCTCATCCCCATCAGTATTACTAGTACTTTGTTCATCCTCGGAGACATTATTAGCAGTTGAATTCTTCTCCACCAGGTCTCTAAAGATCAAAGAACGAAACAGGAGTCCAAGGGCAGTAGGTGTAGTTGAGGACTTATTGTTACCCGAGTTAACAGAAAGGTTGTTGTTTTGGAAGAAGAGTTGTTCTTGTTTCTGGGATGTGGGAGAAAATTGGAAGCTGTGGTCTGCAGCTGTGTAAGGATATGAGGGGAAAATTGAGTATTTAGATTCTTCCCTCGGGCTGTATTCTGTTGGCGATGGTAGCGACAACTGAGTAGGCTCGATCACTGTCTGCAATTCATGACCGGGAATCATGGTGTTTGTTTCTGGCTTTAACCATCTGATATAAGTGCTCAGATCAAAGTTGGTCACAGCATTGATGCCTCTATACTCAATTGCTGCAATGTCATATGCTTGTGCAGCCTCCTCTTGTGTACCTATACGATTCATTAAGATAAATATGTTAAAATCAAGAAACTCCTTTTTTGTTCAAGTGATTTGAGATTGGATTGCTAAAATGTGATGATAATTAACTTACTGTAAGTTCCAAGGTAGAGGTATTTGTTTCCGAAAACTCTCCCAATTCTTGCTTCCCATCTCCCATTGTGGTGGTGCCTGCAAATATCACCAACATTGATCTTCAGTTTTTGCTCTATTACATCAGCGATACATTGAAAAGTTTGGTTTCATATATAAAAATCTCAAAAATATGATCAATACCTTGCAACTCCTCTGTACTTGGAAACACCTCTAGAAAAACCACTGCTCTTTCTGTGAAAAAGGAAAATCAAACAATGTTATTGACATATTGTTTAGATAAAGCAGCCCTGGAAAATAATCTGTGCTTGATAATATGTGTGTGCACGTGCATGAAGTTTTACCTTCTTAACGAGGCTAAATACTCCTCTTTTGTTACGGTTTGCATGATCTCAATTTCTTTCTCATAATCCAATATCTGTCACATATATTATATGGTTGTTAGATCATATATATAATATGTATGTGTATGCATCTAAGTTTGATATAATTTGTACCGGAAAATTGGTGAAAGTTGATGTGCCCCAGTACTTGAGTGCAGCTAAATCATATGCTCTTGCAGCTGCTTCTTCTTCGTCATAAGCTCCTGAGAAATTCAAAGATGTATGTGTCATTTTATAATCCCCATAAAAGAATAATTGAACCTATTGATGATTATTATTTCATGAAGGGACTAACCAAGGTAAACTGTTCAGGTTTGAATAATCGATTCCATGGCACGAATCAATGGAGAAACATGAAATATGATAGTTAGTTTCCTGAGATGGACATAAAATGAACCCAAAATAAGAATAAAAATGAAACAGTACTATTATATACCTTGTTTCCCTTTCTTCTTCTGTGTGACATTCCAAGAAACCTTATCCCACAAATGAGCTTCGTATCGACCAGTCCATCGATGTCTATGTGTTTACAGATAGACACAAGTTAGTATTTTAAACAAAAAAAGTTTATCTCATGTTTAAACTGACTTCAATAACATGGCAAGTTTTTGGGTTCAATGATGGCTTGTATACCTACTAACTCCACGGAATCTTGAACTTCTTTTCACAGTAGTAGCACAGGCAGTTTGATTATCAGTAGTCTGCTGCTGTTGTGACAGATTCTGGTTATCTCCACAGCCAAGTACAGACACCCGTGGTGATTGAACCTCGTTGTTGTTGTTATCCACTGCCATGAACCCCTGCCTTCTTCCTTGATTCTCTTCTCTCTTCACCATCAGCATTTCCATGATCTCTTCTGTATCCTTTCTTTTTCCTTTCTTAATTTCTTTGTATTTTATGGTTTTGCTTTAGCTGAGTAATAAAAGTAAAGGTGAACAACGTGTGTATTTATACATGCATGACTTGATTATTTAATTCTTTTTGGACTGTGTTTTATTTGGGATTACAACTGTTTCAAGTTATGACAAAAGAGAAGACGATGATCACTAAGACAGCTTCAAGACAAGTTAAACCCAAACACCATTGGTTTTGATGGTTATGGGGTTTTTCCTTTTTAAAAAATTGAAGATTTTCACTGATCAACACTACCTCCTAAGGCATAGCAGTTTTTCAAAAAACGTCCCAAAAAATGACGCGATTTTGTTTTCTAATATTAATAAAGATCATTCATTTGGAGTAAAATTCTCCTATCGGATTCAAGAACCTATTGCTTTCACTTCCTAATATACTATGCAAAATCCCTACAACCATCCACCAACAGTAACAGTATTTTAACTGTCCAAACACTCTAGTCTCTACTAATAACAAACTAGGAAATTGATGAAGAACAAATAAAACCAGCTTCAAACAAAAAATCAAATGATCAATTAATATAGTACAAAAAATCAAAAAGAGATACATCATATATATATATATATATTTATATATGTTCAGATTACAAGTATATACCAAATTAGACAAGTTTCCTGGCAAGAAAACAACAAGATTTGTTTGGCATTGCCTATAAAGAGCATTTCAGAATTCCATTGTACTGCTTTAATTTAATTTCCCTGGTAAATAATACAAATGATAAGAGACAGATTATATAGTCTTCTATGACTCTATCAACTGAGATATGCTAGAACCTGGAATTCATCGTTGTACTACTTGTTTGATTATGAAACATAAAAATTTCGAGATCTCCGCTCCAATATAATTAGTTTAATAACGATAATTTAGTTTTTTTGGATTCGTTATTTGGATTGTTGAGCTGGTGGGTACTTGTAGGTCGGTAACAGAGTTTGTTACCTCCGCGGGGCTTTCTAATGGCAATGTCTACTGTGGAATCAAGAGAGATGATATTCTTCCAATCCTTTTCAAGCTGTTAGTATAATATGCTTGTTAGGTGGAAAAACCAAGGAAGTGCTTTTGGATTCTTGCAAGGAATAAGCATATGTATAGTTTAGGCAATTAAGCAAAGAAAATAAAATAAAAAATGAGAAACCAGTAGCTTTTGCACTGTTTCGACATTGTTGTCAACAATGTCTGCTGAATAAGTTAATCTTTGAAATAAGAAAGTCCTTCCATCAAAGAAAAAAGTAGTTTTAAATTTAAGATCATGCTGTAAGTAAAGTGCTCTTATAAATGTCTTTTCATCATACATTTCATATGATTCCATGAAGTTTAAAGTTATCTGAATTTCGACACTAGAAAAAATATATATATTTTTTTATAGGAAACTAAATGAATTCACATAAGAAAGTAGATACAGAGGTGAACAAGATGTCACAACTCTTAAAACTTTTGTGGAATACAAAAAATAACATAACATGTATGGAATATAAAGTCTTTACATCACTGATTAATAGAGGTTCAACTATTTTCTCTTCTAATAGGTGACAGCATTCATGGTGAATGTAACAGAGGTGTCCTCCATCTTGCTCAGCCTAATTTTATGATTTACTGACTCAATCTACTGAAGCTTTCAGTTAAATGCACATAATATTTTTGTTTGTTCTAAGAAATTTTAAAAGCTAAACAGGCATTTGCACTCTTTATTGATGGATTAGATGATACATACTTTTTCTGAAAACAAAGGATCCAGACCTTGTTCTTCTACAATTTGCATTACAGTAACAAGAACCAGCAAAATGAATGTATTTTGAAAAGACAATATACTACACAAGCAGGGCAAAACCAATTATACATGCTCTACAAGTCTAGATCATCTTCTAGAATGCCAATTTCCCACTACATGAGACAAGATGTATCTTGCTATGACTTTGAGGGCTAATCAAGAGAAGAATATACTTCTATTTTAATAGAATCATGTGACAATTATGTCACTGTTTCAACTGCTATCATTATCTTTCTTACTGTTTGTAACATTTACATTTTTATTCTTTCTCTATTGATCAGAAACAGAATTTATATTGATGAAAAGAACAGACCAAAATGAAGGCCTCACTAAAACAAAGCAACTCAAAATATACAAGTCTCATGGCTGTAAGGGAAAGCAGACAAAAGAGTTACGTTGAAACAATAGGCTATAGTTCATGTCTTTCTAGTTTCTCTGTGCTTCAACATTCCTACATTAGCAAGTGACAGTAAAGCAACATATGGAATGTCTTTTAAATTGGCCATCTAGGTGCTATACTTTGAATTGATTAATAGTTATTGTATCGATTATATCCTAATAATCGAGACAACTCCACGTCAGTAGTTCAATATGTAAAACCCTATTGCAGAACGGTGTATGGGAACAATAAACCCGTGTACAATAATGATGATAAAACAACAAACAGGAGGTAAATATATAGAAGATTACCTGTGTTTCAAGGCATAAAGACTCAAATTCATCTTGTAATATAAAAAAGAGGCAACATTAGATGTTAAACATCACACATAAATAAGTATTTTCCACATTGCTTGGGATTATGATTTGCAACAGGTTTAAACATTAAAGTTAGACTAGACCTCCACCAAATAACTTAACCCTTTGGAGACAACACAAAACACCTCGTAAAATAAAGATTATTCTCTCTATGCCCATGTGTATCTTAAAATACTCAAGGAAATTTTCTACTAAGGAGTTCTCAGCAGAAGAATTCCCTTCCTTGTAAAAGTGCTATCTTAACCAAAAAATTCCCTACAAGAAGGTCAGTGTGATGCTGACGAGGTTGGCTTTGAGTATCTCGAAGAGAATGAAGAGTCAACCATACTAGGTATGAAATATATATATATGTTTCTTCATTTATGTTTGTCAAAATTACTAGAGCAATTATGATGTAGCCGTTATAAATTATTAGCAGTTACTTCATAATTTGTAATGGTTGTTGTTTTGATTTTCGAAAACACAATCTGGCAATGAACCTGCAATAACAGAAGATGAACAAACCACAGAATATCATGTTAGGAATCTGAGGCCCGTGTTTCACACGGTGTCCTTAAGACGATTTCGCCGTATATCACACCGTATGTGTGTAGCGATCGTCTCCCAGGATACAACAGATTAACCAGTGGAAGTGCGAAGCACAAACCACCCTCAACGAACTCAAATCGAGCTCAAACTTACCAAGAAAACCAGAAAACAGAGAAGAGAAGCTGCTGCGGCTGCTATAAATTTCGGGGTGATTTTCTGTGAAAAGAAGCTTAGGTTTTATAGGCAACCGAAACTAGGGTTTACTTGGAAAATACTTGCTCAACACGTTTTTAGTCTGATAAGGAAAATAAATTAATTAGAGAATAATCTTCCGTTTAAAGAGATTCATTCCTAATTAAAAACCGATTCTGTAATCATAGTGATCAAGTAAGAAATCAGAATCCAAACAATTAATAGCTTTCCTTATTCTTTACAAAATAAAAACGTTGACTTAGGGAAGTGGTAAAAAGTCAACTTGACTCTCACGGTCCAAACCGGAGCGGCATTCGTGTATGCAGGTCGCGCCCACACACGAGTCGTGCATTCGAAGGTTCGAGGTTTATGATTTGCACCCGCGAGAGAGAGCCTCTATGCCACACATTGTTGATAGCTCATATCACCCATTCACTTATATACTACATATAAATGATTTCCCTAAGCAATGTGGGATTCACTTTATTCCCTACACAATAGGTTCACTTTGAGACTCAATTTCTCATTCACCCATTAATCATTTTGTGAATTTGAGTATACCATTTCGAAGCTCTCACGGAGGAGAATTCAAATATACATTTATCTCCCATTTCCATGGAATTAATCATACCCAAATAATACTCTCAAAATATGAGTTTATCACAAAATTTCACAAAATTTCCCAACAATGGTTACCATCATAATTACTCTGCCAATTATGACAAACATAAATGAGGAGACATCAATAATGTGTGTGCAATGTGTGTGTGTGTGTGTATATATATTTCATACTTAGTATGGTAAAAATGTGACTCTATATTCTCTTTGAGAGGCTCTGTGACTCTTACAACTCTCTCATTAGTCATAATTTTTGAGGTCCTGATCATATATTATTTTTTACTGACTCGGAGTGTGGCCGCTGGCATCACCCTGACCTTCTTTTGTCTTGCAGGGAAAGATTGACGCGAGAGAGAAATTTGTCCAAGGAAGGAACTCCGCTTGGAGAAACTAATCCTAGCAACTATTTCCCACCAGCAAGGAACCTCACCGAAAAAGAAACTCCGCCATAAAAAAATGTTCATTGCTTAATGCTTAATATCAGAGAGAATGATGGTACCATACATTACTAAAAAACAATACAAGTCAACAAGAGAAGCAAGTAAAAGAAAATGTGACTCCATATAAGCTAGAAAACTATCAACAAGCAGCCCTGCAAGAGCATAAACGGCAAGCTTAGCTAAAGGGTACCTACTTCATAGCTCAGGAAACAATGTGGTGTTGGTCATAAATACAAATTCAATTCAGGTATCTACTTCAATTTGCTGGAAGAAGTAAAATTTATTGTATCATTTAACAAATTGACCAAAAAAAAAACTAAGCAGAAATAAAGCAAGAGAAGGGCATGGAGAATGTCAGAATGTGTACCTCTATATTTCCATGCAAACAAGTAATGACCTGTAAAATTTCCATATCCCAACATACACTCATTACTTCAAACTTTTATTTATCACCAAAAAAAAAAAAAAAAAAAAAAAAAAATCTGAACTAGCAGAACAGACCTGGATGAATAAGCGTTGAAGAGTGACTTTCTCTAGAAAATTTGGCAAATGCATTTTGAAATTCCTATTTTTTTTTATTCAAATAAGAACAAAATTAAATATAATCAGTAAATAATACAATCTCGACACAAATGAGTAATTGAAATCAAGATACAATTTTCGAAGTTACCTGTTTGGAGCTGGTAGTCAGAATGGAACAAACAGAGAGCTTGAAGGACTTGTTTAGATCCAATTGCCTTGACATTTTCTGCATTCCAATTTCCGAGCAACCGCAGTGTGAAAAAGAGCTCAATTGAAGCTAGTTTCAAAAATTAGCATAATCACATTACATTTCAGTGAACCTTCACTTGATACGACGTCGTATGAGGACTGCAGTTGCAAAATAAATGGGCCGGGCTTGGTTGGGTTGGGCTGGGCTTTGTTTCAAATTGCTTCACACGACAACAAGCCTTTGATTCACTACACCGCAACGCACCGCATTAGTGCATTACCCATCTATTTCGCGCCACTCGACTAAGGTGCGCACTGCGCATCCCTCTCCTTCGTTATATAAACTTCCTGTCTCCCTCTTCTCTCCCTTCTCTTCACTCTCTCTTTTTGAATTCGCAGAAGGAAAAAAAAAAAATGACCGACGGCCACCTCTTCAACAACATCTCTCTCGGCGGCCGAGGCGGCACTGTAAGTCTCTCTCTCTCTCTTTCCTGCTTTGGAGCTCATATGGAGGAGAACCGACATCGTTTCACTTTTTAATAAAAAAATTCGCTTTTTTGTTTTGTTTTGTTTTTTAGACTGTATTATACTTCTAATAATCACTGGTAAATTAAATCTCTGATCCTGTGACTTTTGTTATGAAGATTCAAGTGAAAATGAGCCGGTGATTGTTGTTCTGCTTTTCGCTTTTGTTATCAACTTATCGTTGTGGTATTTTTGAAAACCCTAATTTTGTTGTGGAAACCCTAATTTGTTATTCGTTTCGGTAGATGTTTGTACTATTGAGTCCGTTTTGTTTTGAGAAACTCAAGGGGTTTCTAATTTCGTCTTAGCCTTTTATTATTGCCTGTTGTGTTTCGAATCATAATTTTGGAAAAAAAAATCTCTGGTCTGTCATCTTTTATATAGCTGCTCTTGTGGTTCGGTTCGTTTGTTTTGAAGAACTGATGGGAAATCAACAAATTTTTAGAGTTTATTTGGCTTTTTCTATTAGTTTTTTTTAACTGTTGAGGAACCCTAAATCTTATTTAGTAGCTGCATCTGCATCTGCGGGTTTGAATAATATGTAGGAGAGTCGATGAGTGGCTCAAGTTTTATAATTATTGTTTTTGGTTGTTGTACTGTTTTAGAACCCTAATTTGGAGATTGAGGGAGTTCGATGAATATTTGGAGATCCTTTGACTGTTGTCTTTTGATTGATTGTTTATATACCCAAATTCACAGCATTTTTTTAAAAATTTTTTTTTTTTCTTTTGCAGTTTTCTGTTTTTCTCCCATACCACTTTATGATTTGGTCCTTTTGTATAACTTAAACAGCTTAAATAAAGTATCTATTTGTTACCTTAGTATTGGTTTCATTCCTATTTTCCATGACCTTTATTTGGTTTACATTGAAAATGCAGAACCCTGGACAGCTTAAAATTTATTCAGGGGGAATTTTATGGAAGAAGCAGGGAGGTGGCAAAGCTGTAGAGGTTGATAAAGCCGATATTGCAGGGGTTACGTGGACGAAGGTCCCAAGAACAAATCAACTTGGAGTTCGAAGCAAAGATGGGTTGTGCTACAAGTTCATTGGATTCCGTGATCCGGTATTGAAAACCTCTCTCTCTCTCTCTCTTTCTCCCCCTCCCCTCTGCCCCCTCTGCCCCTTGTTATATTGTTTTCTTGAATGTTGGAATGATCATCTTTAAAGGATCCGATAATGTTGGCATTACACACTATACTCACAGCTCACTGTAATGGAAATTAACCTAAGTAATATGTATGTTCTTTGGATTGCTATAATAAATTTCTTTCTATGTCTTCAACAAGCCATAATTATGTAATTTCCTGTTCTGTGCCCCTTTTATCACATTTGAACATGATGATTACTTTTTGTAGATGCCATATGAAAGTTGCTTTAGAATCTGCCCCTGGTAAATTCATATTAGTCCTTTTTCCTATCAGAGAAGGTTTCCATGCACCTTGTTGATGTCAATGACAGTTCTGAACAGCTATTATACAGAATCAAGTTATCAGAGCTTGCTGATCCTTATCTTCTTCTATTCTTGCATTGTAGGATGTGGCTAGTTTGACCAATTTTTTCCAGACCAATTGTGGTATTACACCAGAGGAGAAACAGCTTTCTGTCAGTGGGCGTAATTGGGGAGAAGTTGATTTAAATGGTCAGTGATCATTGTTTGTATTTCAAGTTGATGGTATAATCTTTTTTTTTTCATGCTCTCTGAAATCTGTTTGTTGGTGTATGATCTGTGGTCTACATTACTTCATGGTATTTCCCTTAGTTGTAATTTGTTAGTTGCACATGACTTTATGTTACTGAGTTTTCTTCCTTGCTTGCATTCTGTGTTCCTTTATATTATTGTTGTCTTCCCCGATCAGTTATTTATTGGTTTTGAAACCATTTTTTGCTACACACAGGGAATATGCTGGCTTTTTTGGTTGGTCAAAAGCAAGCTTTTGAGGTGTCTTTAGCAGATGTCTCACAAACACAGATGCAAGGAAAAAATGATGTCATCTTGGAGTTCCATGTTGATGACACAACTGGAGCTAATGAGGTTTGTTATGGTCAAATCATATTTTTGAAATGATCTAAGCAGTTTTGATACATTTGATGCTCTTAGGTCCACATGGAACAAAATTCAGGGTTCTATAAGTATAAGATTATAATTCATGGCTACTGGCTTTTCTGTTTAGATTGGTTCTTCAGGAGCAATGTTATTGCATCTCTAAGTTTATTTTTGTTCATTGATGACAGAAAGACTCTTTGATGGAGATAAGTTTTCACATACCGAATTCCAATACTCAGTTTGTTGGTGATGAGAATCATCCGCCAGCTCAAGTGAGTTAATTTCTTGTTAATATGTTTTGTGATTTTTTGTTAAAGTCTTGTGATTTTTTAATGATTTCCGATCAATAAACCATATGCTAGGTTTTTCGTGATAAAATTTTGTCAATGGCTGACGTTGGTGCTGGAGGTGAAGATGCTGTTGTTACATTCGAGGGTATTGCAATCCTCACACCAAGGTAGACACTATGGAATATTAAGATTATATCATGCAATCTCATGCAACAATAGCAGGATGAATCATTTATGGATTCATTTCATAAGCCGAGCCTTTTTTTATTCTTCTTTACTTCATGTTTTTTTGATGGGAGTATTTGGTTTATTTAGGGGTCGGTATAGCGTTGAACTTCATCTTTCATTTTTACGGCTACAAGGGCAGGCTAATGATTTCAAGATTCAGTACAGCAGTGTTGTTCGCCTTTTCTTACTTCCTAAGGTACCTTGCTGCTTAATCTCTAGGCTCTAATATGTATATCGTATGAGTACATTTTCATTTTTAATCCCTCTTAGGAGTGGGCTGTTGTCTTGACTATAATCAAAAGTAACTGTTAAAATAATTGGACATTGATTTTGACTAGTTTAGCTGCTTGTTTTCCTTATTGATCTTCAGAAAAGCTGACATGTGTTTATGTTGTGTTTGGCAGTCTAACCAGCCTCATACCTTTGTTATTGTTACTCTTGATCCACCTATTCGTAAAGGGCAAACCCTGTACCCACATATCGTGTTGCAGGTATTCTTGCATTCATTTTATTTTTGTTGCAAGTTTTTTCTATGTTCAAAGGCATAATTTTATTTTTTATACTTTTGTACAGTTTGAAACAGATTATGTGGTTCAAAGCGAGTTGTCAATGAGTGAAGATCTTTTGAACACAAAGTACAAAGATAAGTTAGAAGTATCATATAAGGTAATAAAACCTTTTATTTTTCTTAAAAAGGAAGATTTAAGTTTGCTAAGTCTTGAGCTACAGTATGTTACAGAAATGCTGTGTTTTGGACTTTTGGGTTTTTATACAAGTGCAACATTGGGATCTCAGCTTTCAAGTCCGTTTATATGTTAACCCTAGATACGATTGGATGTTTTAAATTAACAGGGACTTATTCATGAAGTTTTTACCACAATATTGCGTGGTTTATCTGGTGCCAAAGTTACCAAACCAGGAAAATTCCGTAGTGCTCAGGATGGTTATGCAGTGAAGTCTTCATTGAAAGCTGAAGATGGTGTCCTGTATCCTCTCGAGAAGAGTTTCTTCTTTCTGCCCAAACCACCTACCCTTATCCTTCATGAGGAGGTACAGTTCTAATACCTGTATGCAGATAATATGCTTTGCTATCCCATAGAATATAACATCTTTCACTTTTCATTCTAGATTGACTATGTGGAATTTGAGAGGCATGCTGCTGGGGGATCAAATATGCATTACTTCGATCTTCTTATCAGACTTAAAACTGAGCAAGAACATTTGTTTCGAAACATCCAGAGAAATGAATATCATAATCTTTTTGACTTTATCAGGTCAGCATGAGTTTCCTTTCTTTTTGCATGGATCAAATAGTTGAGTTTTTTAAATTAAAATCTTTATTTATTTTTACCTTGCAATTATTCCTGCAGTGGGAAGGGCTTGAAAATTATGAACCTTGGAGATATGAAAACAGCAGATGGTGTGGCTGCAGTTCTTCAGGATGAGGATGATGACGCAGTTGATCCACATCTGGAGCGAATTAAGAATGAAGCTGGTGGCGATGAGAGTGATGAAGAGGTGAACTATTGAATTCTTACCTTAAATAGTTTGGGTATCTATATACGTGGGGGTAACAAGTTTGTTGTTTGAATGAATGTGGGTATCTATATATGTGTATGGCTATTAGTGCTTTGTACTTGCCGCTGGTCTGCATATCTCCTGGTCTGGTATTATGAATGTTTAATTAGACATGGTGAAATTACGCAGGATGAAGATTTTGTCTTGGATAAGGATGATGAAGGGTCTCCAACTGATGATTCCGGGGGGGATGAATCTGATGGTAGCGACAGTGGAGAAGAGAAAGAGAAAGAGAGGGAGGTAAGCTATTTTCTTCATTTCTTTTATTCAATGACATGGTTGGTTATGTAAAGTTTTATGTTCCATCTCACATCAAAGAAATTGTTAATTTCAGAAACCTTCCAAAAAGGAATCCAAAAAAGAGCCTGCACCTTCAAAAGCATCTACCTCTAAGAAGAAATCCCGAGATGCTGATGATGACGGTTCAAAGAAGAAAAAACAGAAAAAGAAGAAGGATCCAAATGCACCAAAGAGGGCCATGTCCGGTTTCATGTTTTTCTCTCAAATGGAAAGAGACGTAGGTTTCATATTCTACAGTTACTGTTACTTTGGTTATTACTAGTTTATATTATTATTATTATTATTATTGAGGAAACATGAAAATAACAGTAATAAGTGGGTGGGACTGGTTTGGGTTTTCGTAGATATTTTTCATGGTAATATATTACTACAATCCAGTTCGGGAAACAAATGAGAGTGTTTATAATGAATGGATGAGTGGTGTTCAGTATAGGGAGGGGATTGATTCATATGCTTTTCCAATTGGTTTAGTAGATGGGTCAATTGTATTAACTTGCAAGGTGGTTTTCTTGTTAACTTTTGCACCAGTGATCAGTGTTTGACATCATTACATTTATAGGAGGGTACTTTGCTAACTTTGTTATGTTGTTTACAGAATATAAAGAAAAGTAATCCAGGAATTGCATTTACGGACGTTGGAAGAGTGCTTGGAGAAAAATGGAAAAAGATGTCAGGTAATTTTAATGAAATTTTTCATGCAGTTTCACTATGTTTTTATGTATTTCAATTCTTGGCATCCCATAGTGTTATTCATGATGCAATATCCACGTGTAGCGGAGGAGAAAGAACCTTATGAAGCAAAAGCACAAGCTGATAAAAAACGTTACAAGGATGAAATCACCGGCTACAAGAACCCGAAACCAATGAATATCGATTCAGGTAACGACTCAGACAGTGCATAGATTTCAAGTGAAACAGACAAGAGATTGCCAGTTAAGGACTAGGCAAGCAACAAGAAACAGAGTCTTGATCCCGTATCATCTGATCTGTTTCTCGTCTCCTGCTGATAGAAAGACTGGCGTTTGCATCCATTAATATCCAACCATGCACATAATTGAAGAAAAGAGCGTTGGTTCCTGATTTTGTTTCCAGTATTATATCAATAGATACAGCGTTTTAAACATAAATGTTGGATATTTAGCTAATATATGTCGATGGAGTTTTTGCATTATATATGGCAATTACACTATTGGCATGCAACTGTGAGAGGTTGAATGATATTTAGGAGATATTTTAGCGTATAAGATTCACCAATTTAACATGATCTAATATTTAGTTTGATCATCTTCTCTAATCACCATTACTTGAAATTTTATAACGCTATCAAAGGATCATCAAATATTTCTAGGTTAAATTGAGGAGAGTGGACTGTATTGCACATTTGTACCAGTACAAATCTAGATGAAAACAAGAATGTGCATATTTTTTATATACGATTTTGAATAATATTTTTTTAATAAAACCCTAATTAATATTGACACCTTCAAAGCTTATTTTAACATCCATTGTTATTTAATTTAATTTTTTTTTTTTTTTTTTTTGGAATATACAACAACTGCCGGGACCTGATGAGATTGAGCTCTACTAGAGCAGTCTGGATTACAGCTCCCACAAGCGGGGAGAGAGCACCCACAATTAGTGGGACAACACCTACCCTTGGGATTAATAGCCAAGGGGGACAAATAATCTAAATATATATACACATACACATTGGGCGTTGAACCGTGGTGGTGGAGGTTCCCAAGGGAGGGTCTGACCACATTGGCAAGAGGCCCAAGTGTATTATATCACAAAATTAAAGAACATAACAAAAGATAATCATTCGGTGATATTCCAAGTTGAGGACCTGAGGTCTGACCAAAATGTTAGTAAATGTACCTTTACAAGAAAGAAAAAAAAAATATATATATATATATATAGTAAATGTACATGTAAACAGTATATATAAATAAATCTTTACCTTTCTCATCATAATACTAATATATATATACGATGTTTTTATTAGCCAACTTGAATGATCTTAAAAAATATTAAAATTGGATTCTATTGTATGCTTTCAATAAAATCTTGAACTTCAACTTTGGATGGTGGATGGATGTAATCAATCGGGGGCACTATTCAAAATTTTCGGGTGACAATATTGTATGCTAAGTGAAAACATTATATGTATTTTTTTTCTTTTAGTGATGTTTAACTAAAAATATATGATTTTTTCTTAATTTGTAAAGTAGAAAAACATATAAAGCACTTAAAAATATATCAAACATATGTTTCATTAATGGGTACTTAATATTTTTTTTCAAATACAAATTCATATTATATATATATATATATAATTTATTTAAAAACAATTGATGAAAGAAAGGAAAAAGTTGTTGTGACCATTACATTTCCTCCAAGTTGAATAATACAATCTTAGACATGGAAATTTGGCCACTTTTGGGCAAAACATTGTCCATAACAACTAGTAATTCAACAAACAATCCAATAAAATCAATCAAAACAATAGTCTTCTAAAATAAATGAAAAAAGAAACATAATTCCTTCCACTTTCAATTCTCTCCCCCAACCAATCTCTCTATATTTAACCAAAACAAACACAACTCCAAAGTTTTTCAAACCACTGTCACTCCTTCAAAAGTTTGTTTCTTCTTCTTCTTCATCTTCTGATTATAAATAATGTGTTTTATATCCCTAAAACGTTTCCATTTTAGGCCTCTATATTCTTCATGATCATCATCATCATTTAACATTCTTCACCTAGCATTTCTTGCCCACTTTGCAGTACAGCGCACCGGAGTATCGTGTTAGCCTTGAAACAGCATGCCCGGACTTGGCCTTGATCATCTCTAGCCTGCTGAACTTCCTATTCAGTTTCAGGTCCCCGGATTGGTTGAAGAATGCTCCATTCATGAATAAATCTCCCTGTGAGATCCATGTCCAATGCTTCCATTCATGATATTCTGCATAGTCCCTCTTGGTAACCTGTAACAAAAACCAACCAAGTGTACATAGACATATATCATGCATGTGAACGTTATAAAGATTTTTTGATTCTCTGCTGATCTGACGTCTCTAAATAGTCTGTTTGTATTTTAGGTATGTAAAAGCTCGTACCAACAAATTAATTACGATGTATATATACCTCTTTGGCAGCGGAGTTGTGGGGAGCAATGAAGCGGTTACCCTGGCTAATAATGGTGGGATTTCTGCTACCACCAATAGCATACATGATCCAGTGAGTGTAGTCATTGTTGACAACATGGAAGAAACCCAATCTGCATCTTGGCATTCTCTGAATCAATCCTTGACCAAAATGGTTGAATGCAACTGTCACTTGCATCATAGAATCAGCATGGTAGGTGTCACTTGCACCCAACAATATCACCTGCATGCATGAGCACAAACAACACATTAATCAATATCATGTCAAAAACAATCCTGATTCAATCGTCCTTAAAAAAAAAAAAAAAAAAAAAAAAAAAAAAAACCCAAAAATCATTGATTTTTGTTTTGTTTTGTTTACATCATTGTGTTTGGTGAAGTGACAATTTGAGATGGTGATAGCAGTGGATCCTTGAATTGCATCAATCAATCCATCAGAACATTGAGACATGGATAGATGATCAAGCCAAATATGTGATGAACCAAAGATGGAGATGCCATCTCCATCACTGGCTGTTCTCAGTCCAATATGATCAAGAGAGTCTCTAATCAACCCACCACTACTGGGAATTATGTGATGGATATGGAGTCCATGGAGGATCACATTCTTCACAAACTGGATTGTGATTCCAGCACCATGAGCGATGTGCACGTCAGCTCCGCGGCCATCAATGGTCTTATCGCTTGTCATTATGAGCTCTTGTGTCAACTTGATGTTCATGCTGTGAGCAAAGATGATCCAGAGTGGCTCGTTTTGGATCACAGCGTGGCGTAAAGTCCCTGGTGTAGGATTCATGATATCGCAATCTGTGTTATTGGTCACCACGTAGATTCTTCCCCTCTGTCCTCCGGTGGTCTTGTGTCCGAATCCAAGGGGGCAATCAGCTAGCCTTTTGCGGTTGCTCGCCCAGTTTGAGCGGCAACGCCAGCACCTGTCGATAGGGTTTGTTGCCTTGCATGGACCCTTCTCCTTCCTCGGCGCATTCCTCTTTTGACGATGCCCCATCAAGTTCCTCCTTGTAGTGTTGCTCTCTGATTTTGAGTATCTGCACCAATACATGCATAATGTAACATAATTAGTGTTTTTTTTACGTGACGTCTCAACCGTTGAATGCATCTGAAAATAATGCAAACAACATATTCCCGTATAGACTACGATAATATGCATCTAAATGAATACTAAAATTCTATGTATTGCATGTTATGCATTAAATTTTTTTTTTTTTTTTTTTTTTTTTTTTTTTTGAAAGTGTTTGATAAAATACAAAGAGAGAAGAAAACGATGAAGAAGAATAAGTTGGCAATATTACTTTCGAACGTTCATGTTGAAGTAATTGGTGACTGCTTCTGGGTTTGGTTCATAGGACTGCTTGGTGGTTTCCAAGGCTTCCGCCGCTCGCTTCTGCCACACCTCATCGTATTCGGCAATGTTCGCCGAGGTCAAGTGTGGGATGAAGGTAGCAAAAGAGAAGAAAAAGATCAACCCCAACTTAGCTATCTCCATTTTTCACTTCTTTATTTTTTATTTTTCTCTCTTTTTGTATTTTCTTTTTTTGACCTAAACAAAATTTTATTATTTTGACAAGGTCTAGGGCTTGAACCTTGTGTGGTTCATACCCAACTTGACCTAGAAAGATTGAAACAATCCCCAAATTTATAATTATTTTGTTGTGGTGAGAGCACGAATTCTTACAAAAGAATTGGAGTGTGTTTATATACTTGTTCAACCAACAATTTCGGTCAAAATTTTGAAGCGAAGAAGGAGGTTAACCATCCTCCTTTAACAGTAATTTGTTAGTTTATAATTTGTGTAGTGTGTGCGTTTCCAAGTGTTTTCAAATATTGACAAAGTATTTTTGTATTTATTTGTTGTGATCCATTAAAATAGGTAAATTAATTACACCTTTCGCTGTATAAAAATAACAGTACTGCTACATGTTCCACCTAAAATCCCATCATTTTTTATACCAACACATGTGATGGATACATGCGGTAGGTGAGACAAATTAAGCATCATTAATGTGTATTCACTCACAATTTGACACCTCACATGCCAATGTATTGGAATGAAAAATGTGGGATTTTAGGTAAGATGTTTATCATATTATTCATTTATACACATGATGACATGAATTAAAGGGTGTTGTATCCATTCTCTTTATAATTTACGACAAAATAAAATATTACAATTGGAATGTCAGGAACTACCGAGATATAACAATACATGTGCAGCTTGAATATCTACCCCAATAATGGGAGATAACTACTCTTACAAAACCCAGGAAGAAAACTCTCCACAAATGCTTGTAAAATGAGCACGGTGGGATTTGAACCCCTCACCGCTTATGTGAAAGGGAAATGCACCAAGAAACTGCTAAGAGGTGATGCGTGCGTCACTAGCTCTTTGAATGCTTTTCATCACATCAAATTAAGCATGAAATAACTGAGCCAAGCATGTTTCACAGAGAATGGAATATTGATTTAATTATTCTTCTCATGAATTGTATATATATGTAGAAAATTAATTAATAAAGGCAAATGAAAAGCCATTAAAAAAAATGATATAAAAAAAGTTACAAACAATTAATTAAGAGATCAGATTGGGCAAGTCAATGTATTTTAATGATCAATTAGAGAAATAAGTTATTTATTAAGTTGCATATCTCACTACCTCTTTGAATGCTTTTCTAACAAATTCTTTTCTTCAACTAACAGAACAGAAGAGTTGATTGAATGAGATGCTTTACATATGAATTGAAAATTAATTTATTTATTCAATTGCTTTTCTACAAATTAAATGCAATTCTAGAAGGCACATCACATCTTAACCGAGATGGTAATACACTTAATCCTTTTCAATGTTAATAAGTGGTGGGGTTTGAGTTTCTCTCCGGAATTGTGAAAGTAAATATTTGAACCATTGTTTGTTTGATCAGCTAAGATGAGTCTTTAATTTTTACATGATAAATTGTCAGCAAAAAAGGTCATACCCATTTATAAAATTTACACGAGATATATTAATGAAATTTACCTTACTTTCATGAATGAATAAACCAAAAAGAAATCATCAAAATCTACTATAATATGGGTCCAAAGTAGGGGTGATAATATGGGTCACGACAAGACGGTATATGAAAATCTTTTTAATAATAATATTTTCAGAACTTATATGCATAATGCATTGCATTTCCGACTGTTCCCGATTAAATGCATCAGCCGTTCAATTGAAAATACTAATGCATTGTTTTAAAAGTTGATCATCATACTAAGGAATTGTCCACCACTTGACATGTGAATGTGATACGAATGTAATCATAAAATAAAATTCGTTGAATGTCATGTGTGTTGTTTCCTTAATAGTAGATACAGGGTACCAAAGTTTTTATTCATAAATTTTAAGAAGAAGAAAAAAAAGACCGGTGTCACAATCTTACATGCTCATTTTTAAATTATTTTTTTTCTTTCAAATCCATCCGTAAATATAGAATTGACAATGAATTGAATTGAATACATGTTGAGTTGTAAATAGATCGGCTCAATTTTTACTTGACCTAAACTCACCCATTAGCTTATTGGGTTTGAAAAGGAAAACCCAAACTCATTCGTTATTTAAATAAGTAATCCAAAACCGAACCCTTTTACCCATTGTCTTTTATTATGATTATTTTTAGTCATTAATAATTGGGATAATTATCCCGGTGGCTATCGAATTGGTGACACACTATCAAAATGGTTACCGGATTGGAAAATTGTTCCAAAATGACCATTTTTGGCGAACTTTGTGACACCAATGTCCCATTCCATCTAATTCCATCTATGGCGTGTTTACTAATCAGGAATCCAAGTTGGGAAAGAGAATTAAGTTCCCCATTTTCAAATTCATGTGTTTACTAAATTTGTGGGGAATTAAGTTTCGTGGACCCCACGCACATATTAGTAATTAAGTTCTTGAATGAAAGGGAATTTGATTCCCCTCACTCACCATAGGAATCAAGTTCCCTTTCTCGATTGAAAAATGGAATTCATATCTTTTTACTAAAATATCCTCATTTTATTTTTTTTTATTAAAAAAAAAACTATATACATAATTATAAATATATATATACATATACAATTTGCAATTGACTCTTTTTTTTTTTTTTTTTTTTCATATTTCACTAATATAGACTCCGTTGTTCACTCTTTTTTTTCATAATCAATGTTCATTTTTACTATATATATATAATTATGAATTATAAAAAAATTGAAAGAAAAAAACTATACTGTGGAAAAAATCAAATTGTGAAAAAAAAAGAAGAAACTTTATTTATTTTATTTATTTATTAGCTATACTCATACATCTCTTATATGTATATGTATATATAGCTATTTTGTGTACATAAGGGTATTTTTGTAATCAACTTTGTATAAATTTGATTCCATTTCTAATTCTAAAAAAGTTAGTAAACACAATAATTGAATTTGCAACTTAATTCCAATTCCCTTTCCAGTGGAACTTAATTCCGATTCCACTCATTCCTGATTAGTAAATGCGCCCCTAATTCTATCTAATTCCATCAAATGAGTGACATTTTGGTAAATAAGGGGATGTCATTAATTTATTTAAATTTTTTTTTTGGAAATCAATTTTTTCTTTTGTTTTTTGAAACGAATAATTATATTTAGTGTATATATATGTATAACATATCTCAAATATATATATATATTATAGTTCTCTAGTCAGGACGTCCAACCACAGTCATATATTTTAATAAGTTCAAATGTTATATATATATATATATATCTCTCTCTCTCTCTCTCTCACACACACACACACACACATATATATATATATATATATTTCTTTTTAAGAAGATTAAGGCTACAAAATCTAAAAAATCTAAAAAATAAAGAAGAGACGCATGTATTGATCTGAAAAGAACAATTATATTTAGTGTGTGTAAATATATATATATATATATATTTACGTACACTAAATATAATTATTCTTTTCAAAAAAAGAAAAAATTGATTTCCAAAAAACATCTAAAATAAATTAATGTCATCAACTTATTTACCAAAATGTCACTCATTGAAAAAATTGATTTCCAAAAAACATCTATAATAAATTAATGTCATCATCTTATTTACCAAATGCCACTCATTGGATGGAATTAGATGGAATTGGATGGAATGACCATTAGTATCACAAAGTTCGCCAAAAATGGCCATTTTGGAACAACTTTCCAATCCAGTGGTCATTTGATAGTGTATCATCAATTCGATGGTCACCAAGGTAATTATCCCAAAAATATGTGAGATGCTTATTGAAAAAGTGCTTAATATGTGTGTATCGACGAGATAAGGTTGGTCCAATTGTAAACCCTTCACACCTGTTCCACGAGGTTACAGGTTAAAGTCCTTTTTCCTCCCTAAAAAACCCCGAATTTATATAATAGTGTAATACTTTAGAATATATATATATATATATATATGTGTGTGTGTGTGTGTGTGTGAATCATTAATCAATATGTATAATTAATTGCTAAATAAATAAAACTCTAAAAATGAAATTAATTACTTCTATTTCAAACTATTTGAATGCTATGAAATAAGTGAGACAAACATGTTTCACAGAGAATGGAATGTTGATTTAATTATTCTTCTCATGAATTGTTTAAATATATATATGTTAAAAATTAATTAATAAAGGCAAATGGAATGCCATTAAAAAAATGATATAAAAAAAAAGTTATATAAAATTAATCAAGAGATCAGATTAGGCAAGTCAATGTATTTTAATGATCAATTAGAGAAAAATGTTATTTATAAAGTTGCTTATCTAACTCTTTGAATGCTTTTCTAACACATTCTTTTCTTCAACTAACAGAACAGAAGAGTTGAATAAGATGTTTTACATATGAGTTGAAAATTAATTAATTTATCAACCGCTTTTCTACAAATTAAAAGCAAAAGACACAATATCACCTTTTAACAAATGTAGTAATGCACATCTCTTTCCATGTTAGTGGTGAGGGCTCGAGTTTGGACCCAATGTAGTAGGATTTGATATCCAAGTCATTGTGGGGAGTCTTTTGCTGTCCTTCTCATACCATTGTGGAATGGTGGAATGGCTGGATTAGTCTTTACCCCTGGAAGCATTCTAATAGAGCTTGGAGAACTCTTTTTTTTGCTATTGTTTGGTCTATTTGGGAAGTTAGAAATCTCAAGATTTTCAAGGAGGAGCAGCTGGAGATTATTAAAGCTGAGGATATGGTGAGATTTAGATTAGGTTGGTGGTTTAAACATTTTGGTGGAGGATCCTCTGTTCCATAACGCATATCATGTTGAATATTGTGGAGTGTTGCTCGGAGGAACCCAAGAAGAAGAAGCAGAGGTTGGAAAGCTGGTCTCCGCCACTTGCCAACTCCCTTTATTTTAATGTGGATGGTGCGGTGATGGGAGATATTGGAAAGGCAGGTATAGGAGGTGTCTTACATGATAATATGGGGAAGATTCTATGTGTTTTCTCATCTCATGTGGGCTTTCAAGATGTCATTCTAGCTAAACTTTTGGCCATTTTGCAGGCGTGTGAGTTGTTCGGGTCGAATCCTATCTTGGTTAAGAGGAATCTTACTGTCATTAGTCACTCCAAAATTGCTGTTAGTTGGATTTCGGGTTGCATTCCTGGCAATAACAGCCATGATCAGATTATTGGTGATATTTGTAGATGGTTGGGAAGTTTCAAGAGGGCTACGGTGGAGTTTAGACCAAGATCGACAAATTCTTTCGCGGATACACTAGCTAAGAAAGGTTTGAATCCTGGAATTGACGATGAGTGGTGGAGTGTGTCTTGATGTGGCTGCTTTTGCCTTTGTTGTGGTCTGGTGTGGTTGGTTTGGTGTAGGTGTTGGTTTCTTTGTTTTGTGTTCCCCTGTTTGTGGCATTGGTTGCTGTCTTTGGGTCATTTTTTGTGCGTTTTGTTGTTGGTTTGTTGGTGTTTGTGTTTGTTTGCCTAGCTTGGTGCCTTTGTTTATATAGTGCGTTGCCTATAAAGAAGAAAAAAAAAAAGTCATTGTGGGGAGCGGTGTACATTGTCCGAGCTAAGGTGATGTTTGGTTTGTGGAATCAAGTATGGAATGGGAAAAGGAATCCCGATTCCATTGTTTGTTTTGCACCAAATATCATAGAATAAGGATTTCATTTTATGGAGGATTCCACCAAAATGATGGATTAGGATTCCTACCTCTTGAGGTCATAATCCGAATTCCAACCTCATTGAAATGTTACATTTGTCCTCCAAATAATAATAATAAAAAATCTATTATATCGCATCACCTCTAAATTCGACAAAGGCTTCCCAATCTACGTCTACAACCATACCACCTCCAAGGTTGACGAAACCCTAAATCGGGACCGCCGTGAGGGAGACCTCCTCTTGACCGGCCACCACGCTTCGCATGACTTTGTCCTCTCCATCAAGCAACCCAGATCTAACATCATTCTCGTCAAGGCTGGTTCTCCCAATGACTAGACCGTCACTTCTCTCTCCGAGCACATGTCCCCCAGAGACTGCATCATCGACACTGGCAACGGGTGGTACGAGAACACCAAGCATTACGTCCATGATTTCCTCTAGGATCTATTTTTCTATTTGAAAGCATAGGAGATCTATTTACCTTCAATTTCCTCTGTTGATGGAGGAGGTCTCCTCGTCGGAGGAGGTAACTGAGGACGACCATTGTTGCCTCCTTTGGCACCATCTCCGATGGTAGTGAAATTTTTAAATTTGATTATTATTATTATTATTATTATTATTATTAAAATATTTTTTATTTTTCTAATAAATTAATTTAAAATTTTAAAATAATTATTACATCTTTTAAATTATACTTAAAAAAATATTAATCATAATTATTTGGAAAATATTTTTAAATTAAAATATCTATTATTTGAATATTAGAATAATATTTTAATTTAAGGAATGTTTTTAATATATCAAATATATAAAGAGCATTTTGGTCAAAATATCAAGGATTCTAAAATGGATTCTATATTGAAACCAAACAAAGAAATCCATCTAGGAAATGGATTCCTTTCCCATTCCACGAACCAAACATAACCTAAGAGGAACCAAACATAACCTAAGAGGGGAGATATGCTTCTTTACTTTTTACATGGTAAATCGTCCAAAAAAAAAAAAAAAAAGTGATAATTTTTCTTTAACCATAAGTATTTATAGAATTTACACTAGAGATTAATGAAGTTTTACCTAATTTTTTTATGAATGAATAAACAAAAGAAAAATCATCAAAATCTACTATAATATGTGTCAAAAGGTTATAATTCAGATGGTGATTAATACTGTATTGATTAATTATTGATAATAATCATCCTTTATAAACTTATAGCTAGGAAAAAAATAAAATAAAAAGCTTATCATAAAGCTAAATTTGTTTATAGAACTAGAATAAACTAACTTGTCAGTCAGAACACAAGTGGGTGAATAATACAAGAATAAAATTTTATAGTGGAGTTGTGAACTAATCTCCATTACAATATGCTATCTACACATACTTTTGTAGATGTTTTCTGAATATATTCATTGTAATATTGGCCATTGGTCACTAAAATTAAAAGTACAGAAGAAAAATATTATATATATATAGAGAGAGAGAGAGAGAGAAATCCTAGGCTTTCTAAAAAAATTTCCCAATTAGGTGCGGGTCCGATTGAATTGAAAAACTTGAAAATTTATTGGTCCGATTGAACTGTGGGATCAATAATGCTGTGAGATCACCAATTACTAGAGGAAATTAAGGCAATCCTAATTTGATTAACAAAAGAAAATAAATGATAATGTAGGTATACATGGAAAAGAGGAACCAAATAATGTGTATTCACGGATTGCTAATTAAGTTGCTAATTAATTATGGTGTCATTTTATTAAGAAATTTTGTTTCTTCGATGGTATTTATGTCATGATATTTTTTCATTTCAAATTGAATCTTTATGTTACAAGATATTTCTTATTAAATCACGATCATTTATTAATATACAGAGAATTTTTCATGCAAGAATCTTGTTTATCACACGTGATAAATTTAATTAGATGCTGTGTCGACAAAAAAAAAAAAATACAAGATCTTACGCTTGATAATTGTTATGAATATGTATGATGATATCATGATACTTATCATGCATATCATGATATGTGTATATATATATATTATTATTATTATTATTGGGCAAATTGCATTGAATCCCTTTGAGGTTTGGACAAATTACACTTAGTTGAAAAGTTTTGTTATTATACAATAACACTACCAAGACTTAAATTTGACTTTGAAAATACCTAAAATGCCCCTAGTTATATTATTTTATAATTTTTTTTATCTTTTAACCAAAAACTTTATAAACTTTAATAAAATAAAAAAAATTAAATAAAAGATATGATTCAATAAATAAATAAATAATTTTTAAAAATAAATAAATAGTTTTGAAGAAAAATAAATAAATAAATAATTAGTTTTAAAAAAAATTAAATAAGTAAATAATTTTTAAAATTTTAAATAAATAAATAAATTTTAAAAAATTAAGTAAGTAATTAATTTTTAAAAAATTAAATAAATAAATAAATTTTAAAAAATAAATAATTAAATAGTTTTTAAAAATCAAATAAATAAGTAGTCTTAGAGTTTTCCCCACACAGCGGCACTCCCATGGCCTAAACAGGGTACTCACTGACCTGACTGTCCACAGACAATACAAGGACCATTAAGCCAAAAGGACCAATATCCATTTTCTGATGTGCAGGATCCTCAACCTAGAGGCAAGCACAGAGCATACTTAGATAATTACAGACTGATATTCATCACCTAGATTAATATTGAAGAAGAAGATGAGAGAGTTTAGAGAGCCAATTTTAGATAACACACAAAGTTATATATTCAAAGTTCTCTGGTTTTTACAATGGAAGAGCTCCTCATATATAGGAGGAGGAAAGCAACATACCAAGACATACAAACAAATCACGTGAACAAGTACGTGATCAGGATGCTATCAGCTTAGATAGACAACTAGCTGAAAAGCAAAAGCAAACCTTTTGACCAAATTTTACATATCTCGTAGACTTAAAACATAAAGAGACAAAACATTCCTAATAAGACAAAAACCTTAAAGGCTTTGAAAAACAAGTCACAAGGAAACAAAACTAAATAGTGACCTAAATAGTAACTTTGAAATCTTCTTTCAGTTCATCAGTTCACTGATTGAGTGTGTCAGTTCACTGATTGATCTATGTCAGTTCATGAACTGAATTTGCTGACTGCACGAGCTTGATCAGGGACTTGACATGTTGCAAGCAGCATGATCTTCATCATCAGAATCTGTCGCACCACATATCCAACAGGGCCAAAAAGTAGCCTGAGAGTCTAGGGCCATAGGGTCTTATGCGTCTTGGAAAAAATCTTCTGGTACCGGATCTGGATCTGGATCTAGTAAATCTTCTGGTGTTGGATTCCAGCTTGGAGGCCAGCTTTTGGAGGAATCTCTGGGCACATCTGGGAGGATAAAACATTCATCTGTATAGGCACCATTAATATCACAAAGAAAATTCAACAGAGGGGTTTGGAGCTTAGTAGGATACAACTGTGAATAGTCAAAAGTGGTGTGCCATTCATAATTGATGTTGTGTGTCCAAAGAAGGTTTTTGTGAGGATTGTAACGATAGGGCCTGTGAAATATCCAAATGCATGATACAGAAGAGGCTGAATCAGGGTCAAGTTTCCAAACATTGTATTGTCCCATGAGTTTTGTGAGTTGAGCTCTCCAATAAGACAGGGAATCAAACCATTGGAGGAATGTCCATAGGAGGGAGTTTTGTTGAGCTAGATCAAAGAGATGACCATATAATTCCTGAAGAGGAAAGACAATGGCATGATGGTGGAGAATAGATAAGCACCATAAAAACCATAAAACTCGAGGAGTGAAGTAATCAAAGGGAGGCATCAGGAAGGGGTCAAGAAAGGGTTTTGTTGGGTTGATGAGAGCTGGGAGACCAGGTGAGGGATCTGATGAAGAGGAGGCTGAGGCTGAAGTAGCCATGAGGACTAATGGGATTCTTCTGGTTGAAGTGATGAGATGGACTGGCTGAGGCCGGGAGAGCATGTCTGCAATTATATTGTGTTGGCCTTTCACATGTTTAACAGTGAAATCATATCTGGAGAACCAGTCTTTGAGTCTCAACAGTTGAGGATTAGGAGGAATCTTATTGCGAAACTCGAGGATATTGGGAAAAGATGAGTTGTCCATTTCCACAATAAAGTTTCTTGTCCTGAGGTGAAAGTCAAACTTTTGGATTACATTTTTTACTGCGAGAATCTCTTTGTAGATAGTGTGATAATGCTGTTGGGCAGGTTTGAATTGTCCGCTAGCGTGACCACAATATCTTCTTTGACCTTCTTTTTCTTCGATGAGGATGACACCCCAGTGGGTGTCACTGGCATCAGTCTGGAGGATGATTTGGCTGGAGGACGGAATAGTGAGGGCCGGTGGTGACTGTGCAATCTTCTTCAGTTGGATTATTGCATCTGTGTGTTGATCATTCCAGGGAGGAGGTTTCTTCTTTAGATGAACAGAAAGAACTGATGTGTAATGACTAACTCGAGGGATAAAATCTCTGATGTAATTAACAATTCCAAGGAACTGTTGAATTTGTTTATGTGTGAGATTTGAATCTGGGAAATCCAGGAGTTGTGAGGCCAGATGAGGACCAGGACGGTATTGACCATTTGAAATGAACATACCAAGAAATTCTATTTCTTTGAGGCCAATCATCCTTTTCTTTTCTGAAAGCATAATACCATACTGGTTGAGTAAATCATGAAAATGATGAAGGAGTTGGGTATGTGAATTCTCATCTGTAGAGAACAGGAGAATATCATCAATGTAGAGTAAGGCTGAATGGAGAATAGGATGAAATATTCTGGTAATGGCCTTTTGGAATAAGGATGGGGCTGTTTTGAGGCCAAATGGGAGGACAGTCCATTGATACTGGGCATTAGGAAGACAGAAAGCTGTCTTGTATCTATCACTAGGATGGATACCAATCTGCCAAAAAGCACCTTTGAGATCGAATTTGGAGAAAATGTTGGCACCAGGGAGTTGTGAAAACAACATGTTGGTTCTGGGAACAGGGAACTTATCACTCTGAAGAAAGTGGTTGAGAGGCTTGTAGTCAATGACTAATCTTTTCTTGCCTCTGAGCTGTTCTGAACGTTTTTCAACATAAAATGCTTGACACGCCCAAGGTGAAGAGGTGTGTTCAAGAAGACTTTGTTGAAGCAAGATATCACATTCTTCATTTGCTAATCTGAGGTCTGATGGTGACATGCCAGAGTGAGTGGCTTTTGTAGGGTTAACATCTTCATTGAGCTTGAAGGGGAGCTTGATGAAGAAGTCTGGATTTTTCCACAAAGGATTGGGGTGATGGAAATCAGCATGACTATTGGAGCAAAACTGGAGTAGGTTTCTTTGGATTTGTTCAAATGAGGGTTGGATTTCAGACAGAGGGAAGATTTTGGGAATATCTGAAAATGATTTGAACTCTTTTTTGTATCTGATTCCTTTGGGTAGAAGACGAAGAGATTTGCATTGACAATAGACATCCCATCCAATGAGGATATCTTTATCAGGCAAAGGAGTTCCAATAACATGGACCCAAATGGTGTAAGAAGGGAAAATCTCAATACCAATCTTGTGTCTGGTAACTAGATTAGTAGTGAAAACTTTTCCATCAGCAGCTTTAAAATAACGGATGGAGGGTTTCCATGCATCAGGAGGAAGGATCTTAGGATTCATCATCGTGTTATGAGATCCTGTGTCGAAGTAGGCAATGGCATCAATTGGCTTGGAGTATTTGTCAGGAAGGATTTGAATAGGAGCTTGGGGTCCTGACTGGGAAATGATCTGTGAAGCCTGGTAGGATTCATAGATTGAATCAGTTTCTGAGGAGGCAGAAGATTCTGAATCTGTTGTCGTAACATCTGTGTCTTGAAGCACAAAACTTGTGTTCTGATCAACAACTTCTTGTTCAGAATAGATGGATTCCACATCAGCATCAGTTGGAATGTCATCTGCCAGTTGTTCAATCTGATGAACTAGCTTTGCTGACTTTGCCTTCTTGTTGGGGCATTTCTTTGCATAATGACCCTTTTGTCCACAGATGAAACATTTCTGGGACTTGTTCCATGCACGTTTGGACTTCTTCTTGAAGTATTTGAACTTTTTGTTCTTGTTGTTCTTGTGCTTGGATTTGGATTGTTGAAAGTGGTTTTTCTTCTTTGTCTTGTAGGTACAGGTGTCTTTGGATTTGCACTTGATCTGCAGAGAAGGTTGCTTGCAGCTGGTTTCATATCTTTTCCCTTCTTGTAACATCTTGGAGAAGACCTTCTGTGTAACACAGAGTTTTTCTAATGCACTCAAAGAGTACATGTGGATTTCACCAAGTGTTGTATCATTGAGAGTTCTGCCAGAAGCATCAATCTTTCTCTTTAAAAAATTAAAAACATTATTTTTTTTAAAGATAACCATTAATAGGGACAAAAAAACTCTAAATATCAAAATTTTTAAGGTAAAAATGATGATGAGAGAAGTTTCAAGGTTTCTAACACTGAAGGAAGTGGTTGAAGAAGGCAAGAAGACTCCTAGTGTTGGAAACCCTGAAACTTCTCTCACCATTATCCTTACCGTAAAAGTTTGGATATTTAGAGTTTTTCTTATCCCTATTAATGGATATCCTTAAAAAAAATTAATGTTTTTAATTTTTTTAATTTATTTTTTTTAAACCCTTTATTTAATTAATTTTTTAAAATTATTTATTTATTTATTTATTTAAACTATTTATTTATTTTTTTAAAAAAATTTATTTATTTATTTTAAAACCATTTATTTATTTTAAAACTATTTATTTATTTATTTTTTAAAACTATTTATTTATTTAATGAATCATATCTTTTATTTAATTTTAATTTTATTTTATTAAATTTTATACAGTTTTTAGTTAAATGGTAAAAAAAAAAAAATATAAAGTATAAAATAATATAACTAGGGCATTTTAGGCATTTTTAAAGTCAAATTCAAGTCTTGGGGGTGTTAGTGTATAATAACAAAACTTTTCCAACTAAGTGTAACTTGACCAAACCTCAAGGGGTTCAGTGCAATTTGCCCTATATTAATCAACTACTTTTGAAGCTTTCATAGGTTTTGCAAAGAAAAAATAATGAAGAAAAGAAGTCATAAAATAGTAACATAGAAAACAAATGAGGGATTGAATTTTTTAGTCTTGTACATAGACAAGTTGAAGAAAGAGACATTTGATCTTTTAAGGCAAAATTTCACATTTTTAAAAGTGAATTCCCAACAACACTTATTCTCACACTTTAGACCAAATTTAGAAAAAAATTCTTCTCCTCTCTCCCTCCCTCCACTGGTGCAAAATCAGTACTTCAATTACTTCCCTAGCAATTCACTTCTTTATTCCAAAGCAGTCTATATTTCATATGCTAGCTATAGGAATACCAAGCTTCACATAACAAACTTTCCTCAATTAATCAAGAAGTGCCCATAAGTCTTTGCCATTTTTTTATCAAAAAAATAAAGATCTCCTTTTGATCATTTGGTTTAAATATAAGTAGATTTGAATTGATTTATATTTTCATTGTAGGATATATAGACAAGGAGTCATGGATCTTTTTCTTATCTGAACTACATATATCCATATTTTAAAGATCAAGTGTTTCATTTTTATTATAAAGAAGGTCGGTGAAACCGTCTGAATCCGTTCGTACGTTTTGAAACCATCGGAATCCGTTTGAGTTTTCACCCAAAAAGTACAAGATGCCAATGAAATTTATCAAGAAAAGAAATGGATATGCATTTGTTGGACTATTCTATGTTCAAAAAATGAAACACATGATTTAGGTTCAAGTGACTAAGAACAGTAAAAACATAAAATCTCAATATTCTTTTTTCTTTCTTTCTTTTTTTCTCTCTCTTGGAGATTGAGTCCCTGAAAATTAAAGCCTAGCAAAACATTTAGTGTCAGCCTAGCTAGTACTCAACTTTTCCTAAAGAACCCACTAACCTGAAAGAAGAAGAACATTATCACAAGGAAACAAGAATCTCCCTTTTCACAAACATGACAATTTTACCCTCCTGACTTTCCAATTGAATATCAAAGTATTTTATGCATCAGAACAGAAGTAACCAAATATACAAAACTTATACAGAATTTTTTAATTTTTTTTTTCAATAAAGTTGACAGATCTATATATTCTGACAGGAACAGTCACAACTTATAAGGTCATTCTGGGGATTAAAAAAAGCTTTTGATGAAGCTTAACTACACTTCATAATCTGACAAAGCAACCAAAGAGAGCATATAAGAGTTCTGTTACCAAGGACTCGTACAAAAAAATCTAGAAAAAACCTCTCTTGAAACACTAGTTTTTCCATGATTTCTCTAGCTGATGTCTACCATGTTGTGGCAGCAACTGTGCCCTTATATGTTGCTATGATGTTAGCTTATTTTTCTGTGAAATGGTGGAAACTTTTTACACCAGATCAATGTTCAGGAATAAACAAATTTGTTGCCAAATTCTCAATCCCACTATTGTCCTTCCAAGTGATCTCTAACAACAATCCTTATAAGATGAACCTGAAACTGATATATTCTGACTTTCTTCAGAAACTATTGGCCTTTTTAGTGTTGGCAGCAATCACCAGGTTCCGTTCCAGGGGAGGCTTGAAGTGGGTCATCACTGGAATTTCTCTATCAACACTTCCTAACACTTTGATCCTTGGAATTCCATTACTCAGAGCCATGTACGGCGATGAAGCAGGCGTTCTCATTGCTCAGATAGTTGTCTTACAGAGCTTGATTTGGTACAATTTGCTGTTGTTCCTTTTCGAGCTTAGCGCTGCTAAGGCAGGTTCTGTGACTCCACAGGTTGAAGCCTCAGGTATGTATTCATTCATAGTGATTCTGTTTTCATTCCTGTTAATTAAGTCAACTTTAGTGTCTATTAGATTACTCAAGTGGGACCAAAACAAGCTTCAGGTTTCTCTCCAATTTTTATTTTTTTTTAACATTTCCCCTGTTAAATTTTGCTTAAAATTCCTGTTGAACTGATAAAAAATTGGACAAAAAGAATCACAAACATCAGTCTCTTTATGAACTTATATCATAAACATGCATGAATCAAAATCTTCTGTTTTAATAAGGGGACCTGGAGGTCACTCAAGAATCACAGTCAAAAGACGGAGGAAGAGGAGGAGAGACACATGATAGAGCAGAAAGGAAAGTGAAAACCATGTCCATTCTCTTGACAGTGGCAAGAAAACTCATGACAAATCCCAACACACATGCAACTTTGATTGGCCTCATTTGGTCAAGTATACAATTCAGGCAAGTCTATAACTAGAACAACATTTTTATTTTTATTTTTTATATATATATATCACTTCATTTCCTGATCCAGTTTATAGAGATTGTTATGAGTCTGTTTCTTCAGGTGGGGAATAAAATTGCCAGCAATTATCGATAAATCGATACTAATATTGTCAAATGGAGGACTTGGTATGGCAATGTTCAGCTTAGGTAGGAGGATTATATTATATACACATTTCCATTATCTTAAACAAAACTTTAATGACAACAATGAAAAATGAATGTTCGAAATGATTCGATTAACAGGTCTTTTCATGGCATCCCGACCCAGCATAATAGCTTGCGGGACACGAATGGCAGTAGTAGCCATGGTAATGAAGTTCCTTACAGGTCCTGCTCTCATGGCAGCATCCTCCGTTGCAGTTGGACTAAGAGGAAAATTGTTAAGAGTTGCAGTTGTACAGGTACCATAACAAAACTTGTTTTTGTTCATTCTACTATCAGGATTCTATCTATAAGTCTGAATTTTATTTTATTTTAAAAATCCTGCAGGCAACTCTGCCTCAAGGAATCGTCCCGTTTGTTTTCGCTAAAGAGTACGACGTTCATCCAGACGTACTGAGTACCGGGTAATTTATGCTTCTTCAAATCTATATATCTCTACATCGATCGATCTTTTACGTATTAATTCGGATGTAAATAATGATTTTATTTGTTTTTGGTCACAGGGTTCTGTTTGGCTTGCTCATAGCCTTGCCAATAGCAATAGCCTATTACTTCCTGTTAGCACTATGAACTGCTATTGTGGGGAACTATCTGTATATGCAGCTGAGCTTATAAAAAGCAGTGATTTCTGCAACCAAATTTCAAGTCCAGGAAGAAAAAATATAGAAATATATAGGCAATAGTGTTGAAGATTTATCATACAAGTCTTATTCAGATTTCTTTCATATGTGAAATGTAAACAATTAGAATTTTTTTTTTTTTTTTTGGGTTGGCTTCCTCATAGAACACATGAATGTCTTTTATACAGAAACTAACAAGGTTATAAAGATCTGATTGACACATTTGGATCACGCTTTTGGTCTTTTTTTTTTTTTTTTTTTTTTTTTTTTGTATAGCTACTAACTAGTTGAATTTCATATATATATATATATATATATGTATATATGTATATATATGTTCATATAAATCAATCTGATACCAAATGAGTTAGTGGTTTGTCGAAACCTACCACGATAAAGCACTACAAGCACGATTCGGATATCTACTTCCATAATGTCATGAAAAAACCCTTCACACATATTTGTAAACTCGTATAGTGAAACTCGAATCCATCCCCACTAAACATGAAAGGGAATATACATATCACTTGTGCTAAGAGGGGATGCGGTTATTCTTCCTACTTTAAATCAATACAAAATGAGTCCATTTATAAAACAGTGATTAAAACCTCAAATGAATAACACATCCTTAGACTCCTTTACATACAATTATGAATTATGAATTATGAATTATGATTTATGATTTATGATTTATGATCCAAATTCTAAATTTCTAATCTATTAAATAATGCACCCATAAGTTACACAGAAGAATACAAATTAAATTAAATTAAATAATAATATATGCCCTTGCACGAGTGCTATCATTCCTGTAATTCCAAATTTGTGATGTCACTTTCAACCACAATTTATATTTACTGTAATTTTTAAAATGATATTTTTTTTTATTAAATAATACAAATGTTGTTTTAATTAATTTTTTTAATCAATTTTATTCAAAAGACACAAATAATATAACATACTCTTATAAATTTGGTTAATGTCAAATATTAGGTTCGATTACGAGAGAAATCAATTTGAACACTTTTAGAAAATCGTAATTTATTTGGTATTTGTGAAAAATACGCAGATTAGGTTGGTCAAAATGAAAAATACGGAAACTATTTGTAATTAAGAAAAAAGTCTGAATCTTATTTGGTAATTGTCCAAAAAATTAACATAAATACATGAAAATAGTTTAGTTAAAACTTTTGGAAATTTGTCTATTCTCGCTGGTCCCGATAGTGATAGTGGTTATACTTCAAAAAAAAAAAAAAAACTTTTGGAAATTTATATGCTATTTTAATTTTTGGTTCGAAAATGCCAAAAATAATCGCTGGCTCAAAATAGCGAATTGGATCGGATTGTGAGTTTTGGGCCTGAGCAGGCCCATTCCATTGTGAGCAAAAACTTCTAGACCAAATATACGAAGCTAAAGAAATAAATTAATTAAAAAAAATCTGAATGAACGGCCAAAACACCAAGATACCGACTGGCTTTTAAATCCAACGGTCTACATTGTTTTCCTTGATGCAAACGAAACACACACACACAAAAATTGAAAAAAGAAAATATGAAATTAGGGTTTTGTCTGGCTTATATATCGATTCTACCACCGTTCCTATTTCTCGTTATTGTTTTTCCTTTCTGGGTCCCCATTTTTTATTTGCAGAAAAAAGAAAAGAAAAGAAAGTAATCATGGTGAAGGGTCCTGGTCTCTACACTGATATTGGCAAAAAAGCCAGAGGTCTCTCCTTTCTCTTTTTATTTATTTTTATGGGTTTTTTCTACTCTTCTTACTCTACTTCTTTGTGGGTTGTTTTCGTTTTTTGATATATTTTTGTGGGTTTATTGTGTTTTTTTTTTGGTTTGTTTGAATAATAGATCTTTTGAACAAGGACTACCAGAGTGACCACAAGTTTACTATCACCACCTACTCTCCAACTGGAGTTGTGAGTTTCTCTTCCTCTCTTTCATTTTTGTTATTGCTTTATTTTGTGTGTGTGTGTGTGTGTGTTTAGATTCATTTATGTTTTTGTTAACTTAATTTGTTATTATGTGTAGTTTGTGATTATCATAAATTGTGTATTAATTGGTGTCTATCTTGTTTATTAAATGTTACGTGCACCATCTGAAACAATATAGATTTCAATTTGTTCTAAACTGTATAGGAAATTGATGCTAGATGATTATGGTGTTGCCGTTTTGGGGTTTATTATAACTCTCAATGTAATCGAAGAAGTGATACTGATTGTTCAACATTTATGTTTAGGTTATTGTTTTCATTTTAAGTTATTTTATTTGGTTGATTTTTCAATTTGTACCTATCAATAAGAGGTTATTTTTGGCCTGTTTCATGCATTTTTCTTGTCTCTTATGATTTTACGGTCTGGACTAGTATTTGTTTAGCTGTCACATTCTAGATTGTGAGAATTCTAATTGTTGTCGGTTTTGATTTTGAGTTTTTGTCACACATTGTCTGTTGGATAGTTGGATTTAGAAGTCTGCTATTTTCTCACCAGATGTCCATTAATGTTTGTAATGTGGGATGTTATAAGGAACTAGTTGAAAATTGTTAATTTTTCCACTTATTTAAATTTTGGGATTCGTTATATTGCCGTTGCTCTTGGATTTTATTTGAATAATCCCATTTTCACTATTATACAGGCTATTACATCAACAGGAACAAAGAAAGGCGAACTGTTTCTGGCTGATGTTAATACCCAGCTGAAGAACAAGAATATCACTACTGATATCAAAGTCGACACAAGCTCCAATGTAAGCTTTATTCTGCTATTTGTATTTTCATTTAGTCTTATTATTTTCATTTTATCTTTTTTTCCTGCTTTAACTTTCCAAAAACTCTTGTTGATCTTTAATGATTGTACTGATAATATGTATGGTATCAGCTTTCCACAACTATCACGGTTGATCAACCTGCTCCTGGGGTGAAAGCTATATTGAGTTTGAAAGTTCCTGATCAGAGATCTGGCAAGGTAAAACTTTTCTGTACAGGCAACTTCATATTTTGGTTTCTCATTTTAAAGAATTGAGAACTTGTGAGAACTGGTTTTAATGTGGATATGGTTTCCATAATTTAATTTATGTTAGAATTTATCAGTTACTGATTAATATATTATTTCAAATTGTCTTGCAGGTTGAAATCCAGTACTTGCATGATTATGCTGGTATAAACACAAGCATTGGGTTGACAGCGAATCCCGTTGTTAACTTCTCGGGTGTAATCGGAACTAACCTTCTCTCTCTTGGTACTGATCTCTCATTTGACACCAAGACTGGGAATTTCACAAAATGCAATGCTGGATTGAGCTTCTGCAATGAAGACCTGATTGCTTCACTGACTCTGTGAGTACTTTGTGTTGCCCTTTTTCTTTGCATGTGTTTATTTATGGCCATCCCGGTATGCAAAAAGTATCTTTTGTATCCTTTTTTCTCAAGTTCTTGTGGTTGTGGACCTGAGTGTTTTGATGATCGGCACATGGTTTTATTGCCTGGATTTAGTTGGTATTTTATTTGTTGGCTGTATTTATTCGGTAGGTTAACTTAGCATATCTCATAGCTGGCATTTTTTCCCTTTAAATAGCTTTCCAAAGATAATCCTGATGACTAGGTTCTTGCCGTCCTTTGCTGTGTTGTTTACTTTGTTGTTCTTGTGGGAAATTAACTAAATATCATGTTAACAACATCCGGTGAAGTCTTATGAAATGTCTTTAAATATGGTTCTTTATACCTATTGTTCTTTCTGATACGGTGAAATGGAATAAAAATAATTTTTATAACTTACACATGCATGTTTGTGTGAGACAAATTTGGCTCTTGTAGGCTGATATGATAAACAGAATTAATTTAATAACTAACGTATGCACGTTTGTTTAACAACAGGAACAACAAGGGTGACTCCCTCGTTGCATCCTACTACCACACTGTGAACCCCTTGATGAACACAGCTGTTGGTGCAGAAGTGACTCGTAGCTTCTCAACCAATGAGAATACAATCACTGTTGGAACCCAGCATTCGCTAGATCCTTTGACCACGTTGAAGGCACGGGTGAACAATGCAGGCAAGGCAAGCGCTCTCATCCAGCACGAGTGGCGTCCAAAGTCGTTCTTCACCATATCTGGCGAGGTAGACACCAAGGCCATTGAGAAGAGTGCTAAGGTTGGATTGGCTTTAGCACTTAAGCCGTAAGTGAAGAGAGTATTTAGCTCATTGTGGTTGGCTTTTAGAGCACAGCCATTTTCATTCTAAGCAGTTGTAAAAATAAGAATTAGAAGGGGACATAAACCCATGTTGGTACTTTTCTCGTAGGGTATTTGCGGTTCCAAATCATCCTTTGTTTTAACTGAGGTTGAATACCTTTTTGTTTGAGAGGTTTAGTTCCAACTCTTTGATAGCTGCTTTTAGCTAAAAATTCTATTTCATTCTTGACCTCACACTGATTTGCATGGCCCTTGTTTTCATCGCCCGTATTGTTCATTTTCTTCGATCGAAGTGGCTTTGATAATTTCTTTGATTGATTCTGGGATTGTCTGCATCTACTATTTGTGTTTTGATCTTTTGGTTGTTATATTCCTTCCAAGTTATAAGGTTTTGGATTAGTGGTTGATTTGATTGTCTGCCATCAAAACAACTGTTTATTTTGTATCAAAGCTTATACTACAGAAATCTTGATAAAGAAGCAGAGACTTAATACACAACAAATTCTTCAAAAGCTCACTTTACAGATTAAAGTTGACGTTTAAAATTATTCAGAAACAGGTATTTACACAATCAAATTGTGGGTTCAAGTTGTGTTTACCTCGAATTTATTATAATTGTTCAAAAAGAAAAATGAAAATGAAGACATACAGACCAGTTACAGACTACACACGCTGATGAAGAACCAAACTTGTATATTTCTTTTAGTGAGATGCTGATGCCTGAAGAAACCCAGATCGGATCTGGGTGGCTATGTCCTGGACAGCGCCAGGTCCATGAGGTATAAACACAGCTGATGATTTGGTAGAAGCTCCAATTTCCTTCATGGTGTCGAAATACTGAGTGATGAGCACCATGTCTAAAACATCCTTTGCTGATGTTCCTGGAACATTTTCGGAGAATCCGAGCACGCTGTCTCTTAGACCATCCACGATTGCCTGGCGCTGCCTGGCGATACCCAACCCTGAGAGATACTTGGACTCTGCTTCTCCCTCTGCTCGCTTAATCTGTATGATCTTCTCTGCCTCCGCCTTTTCGTTTGCTGCTACTCTCATCCTTGCAGCTGCCAGAATTCAACTTAAAAGAATTAAGATACATTTTAACCAAGAAAACTGCATAAAAGTGACAACTTAGATAGATCAAGGATATCTCACCGGCGTTGATTTCATTCATCGCCTTTTTCACACGCTCGTCTGGTTCTATATCGACAATGAGTGTCTGGACGATCTCAAACCCGTAAGCAGACATTGCCTGTAAGTGACACAACAAAACCAGAGATTAAAAACTAGTTGGAGACTTGGAGTTGAAGAGATTTTCATGATTTTTTTTATCTTCTACCTTTTCAAGCTCTTCTTCAACAGCTTTTGCTATATCATTCTTCTGCTCAAAAACATTATCTAAATTCAGCTTTGGTACAAATGCCCTGATCACTGTACAATACAATCACTTTAATTAATTAAAGCTAAATTTATGAAATCATCATCAGTCAATGAAAATTATACAATTTATCAATTTCAAGCTTTTCGTTTTGTGTCATACCATCAAAAACATAGGCTTGAATTTGGGTTTTGGTGTTGGTAAGTTTATAAAAAGCATCGTTGGCCTTTTCAGCCAGGGCACGGTACTGGATCGATGCCACAACGTTGACGAATACGTTATCCTGAATACAAAAAACAAATCATATATCCAACGAACAAACAAATTAACGCTTGTATTCAGAGCTTATATTCAGAGGACGAACCTTGGTCTTGGTCTCGCAACGCACGTCCAATTGCTGCAACCTAAGAGAGAGATTGCCAGCAATCTGTTTTCCAAGAAACCAAGGTAGACAATGGCATCCTGGCTCCAAAACTTGATCAAACTTGCCAAATCTCTCTCTGATGGAAACTGAAGACTGATCAACTTGCACACAACATAATAAACCACCCATTTTTATCTAGATATGATCTGTTTTATCCTTTTATAGAAAGAATTCAGAGATGATAACAAGGATATACATGAAGTTGCAGAATATTTTGTGGATAGACGTTAGAAACCTATTAGATATATTGTGGAGGACTGGAGGCACACAAAAAGTCAACGGAATTATCTATCAAATTTACAAGAACAAGGCAAGGAATATTCCAAGCAAGTTTCATGTATAATATATACCGTACCATTTTACATTATTATATTAAATTTTGAAATTCATTTTGAAAGAGTACAAATCTAGGAAGCACGGATACTTCATTTGGTGAAGGTAACTCGTATCGAACTCGTATCCAGTTCCGATACTTCCCCGATACTTCAGGATACGTATCCGATACACCAAATGGCGTATCCGTTGACTTTTTCACAAGTTTGACTGGAGGATACTTAGAGGATACTTGAGGGATACTTGGAGGATACTTAGGGGATACTTCGAGGATACGTTTGGGGCAATATTATAATTATTTTAGTGTAAAATAGGGTTAAATTATAATTTCAAAATTTTAGGGGTCAAAATGAAACTGTAAAGAAATTTTGGCTTTAATTCCATTGACATGGAGAATAACGGGATACTTAAGATTACAAACCTTTCACTTTATGAACCAGAGTTAGATGCCGAAATATTTAAATCCTTTAACAATATGAATAATGATAATTAAGTTAATTAGGAATTTAGTATCTATTTGATGAGTTTATTTTATGTATTATTTGGATTTTGTAATATACTATAACTTACGTGATGTATGTTTTATTTAGATTTTCAATTTTGTAATATGTTACGACTTAATTTGGATATGGTAATATGTTAAATTGTTATTGCTTAGGTTGTTATGTGATATGTTTTATTTGGATGATTGGATATGAATATGTTTTGATTTTTGAATGAATTATTAAATATCTTTTTATATATTCTTATTTAAAAAAAATATAAATATAAATATATATTATTTTAATTGACGTATCCTGCCGTATCCGTATCCTAGTTTTTAGAGATTTACCGTATCCCCGTATCGTGCCGTATCCGTATCCCGTATCCGTATCCGTATCCGTGCTTCCTTGGTACAAATTAAGAGATGATATTTTTTTGTTTTTTTTTTTATTAAAAAAATATATATATTAACCAATTAATAATATCCACACAATTGATATCGAAGCCATGATTAGCATCGAAAATGATTAGTTGCTTCCTAGTTGAGACATGGTTACCTGTTTCTTCTTTTTTTCTCCGTCTCCTGTTACCAGTTGAGATATGGTTAGTTGTTATTTGTTTTTTTTTTTTTTTTTTTTTTTTTTTTCACCTAACGCCTAGGTGGTCTAGTGGCGCCTAGACGGACGCTTAGATAATTGAAATTTTTTATATTTTTTTACGTTATATCAGATACATCATTACATCCAAATATCCAACGAGTTCATTTTTGCTTATCCACAGTAATTAGAGGAACCATTACCATCTACTCAAGGTATTGATACGTGTCCCCAGGGCCGGCCCTGGGCATAGACCCAAGAGGCGACCCTAGGGCCCCCAGTTTCCAAAGGCCCCAAATTTTAATTTTAAAACAAATACTGTGTATTTCTGGCCCGTGTACAATTTTTTTCAAAAACAACCTATATATCTTGAATGGCCCATCAAAAAAACATAAATATTATACTTAAAAACAACCAATCTTTTATATATGCTATATTTTTTTTTTTTTAAAGGCCCAATTATTATATTGATTTTTATAAATATTTACAAGAGAAAAAAATTCAAGTAAATATACATCGAAAGTCGGGACTCAGGGCCCCATTTTTATTGTTCGCCTTAGGCCCCCAAAATCCCAGGGCCAGCCCTGCGTGTCCCAAGGTTAACCTAAAGTTAACTCAAAGTTTAGAACATATGTCAACACCTGAACCCTAATTAGTGTTAGCGAGAAAAATGCACTCATATCAAATTGGTTATTGGTCTGCCACCCAGCCACCCACTCACCCACTATTATTAACGATGGCCGGGTCCTCTTTTCAAAAACTTTACCCATAAAATATATTATTTTATTATTCTCTTCAATTTCTAGATTTTTTTTTTTTTGGTTTACACCATCCGGTTTTCGGGTGGGGCGGATCCACCATACGGTGCAATCAGCCTAGACCACATCCCGACTAATCCGGACTCGCACCGGGTCGGCCCACTAAGGGGTAAAGTGCTCCCAATATGTGTAGCTCCGTTAACAAGGGGAGTTAAACCGACGACCTTACTTAAGGGATGAGAGCGTCGAACCACTCACACCAACACATGATTGATTCAATTTCCAGATTTCAACACATACAATATAGTCTCTCTTTCTCTATATCTCTCTCTTCACCGTTCAACTTCTTCTCAATTTCCGGATTTCAAATTTTTTTCCTTCATCTTATCATTTTCTTCTCGATAAACCTAACCTCCATAATCATATTTTAATTTTCTACACATTCACTCTCTGTATCTCTCTTCATCTCTCATTCACAAAGAGACTCATGTTGTTATTTTCTTTCCTCTGAAACCTTATCTTCATCTTCGTTTGTGTTTTTTTTTTCCTTTCCGTTGTGAATGGTGTCGGATCTGGACACCGGACACTTGGGTTTTATTCTCCAACGCCTCCTGAAGCTTCTGGTCGGGGTGATGACGACCCACTCGCCGGTGGTGACGACCTTTTAGAGACGGTTTGACTGGTCAAACGACTTCCGTCCGCTATCATGTTTTGAACTCAGTCAACGACTTTGACTCCGATTAGTCCGATTTTTGGCCAAATCGACCAATTTTTCGATCAAAATAGGTCAACCTTTTTTCGTCTACCTAATATAGACGATTTGGACGAAATGGAATGGCTGGCGTCCGCCTAGCGTATAGGCCTAGGCGGCCGTTTTTTCCGATTTTTTGAACACTTACAAAATCACTTACAAAATCACATCAATTCTTATGAATTTTGTTGTAGATGATAAATTTAATTTTTAAATGAGGACAACCTGATATAACTTCGTAAATATATTAAATGTAAGTTACTAGTTTTTTATGCTTTGACTTAAATGTGTATGCACTTGTTAAAATTAGTTGTTCATATTCAATATCATTATGAAGTTATACGAGGACTTCCGAATAAGAACATGACTATCTATATATATATATATTTAGTGATTTATATTTATACAAATTTCATTTTACAAAAACATAATCGTAGATGAAAGTTATTGTAAAGGAAACTTAATCATTGAGAGGTAGAAACAAGAGTGGTGCAGTCCGCTAGGATAGAGTAGAGCGGAAGTTAATATGATGTCGACGATATATGAAAAACACTTCTATTTTAATTATATATTGCTTATAGAAAATTGCTAACACCATTTCCAACCTTATTTAACTTCTTTGTTTTTTGAAATTGTGTAACTGTCCCAAACCGGTGCTAACTGACAATAGCTCAAACCTGCTAGTTTTCTCTTTTTTTTTGTTAGATTTAGGTCGAAACTAACTTCAATTTATCTTATCAATTGTTTATAGTAACTTTCGAACTCCATTTCTAACATTTATAAAACTTTTTTACTTTTCAAAATAGTTGAACCCACTATAATCGACATTTTCTCAAACTTGTATGTTTTCTTAGTTTATGTTTATTTTTGGATTAAAAAATGTTCTACTTATATTTTCAATCGCTTAAAACAAATTTCTAACCCCATTTCCAAAGTTATGTAACTTCTTAGACTTTTGAAATCATAAATTCTTTGATTGATGCTATTCTTGGCTGCTTCTATTATTTGTGTTTTAATCTTTTGGTTGTTATATTCTGTCAAATTATATGATTTTAACTGCCTCAAAACAACAGTTTATTTTGTATCAAAGCTTAGACAGCAGAAATCTTGATAAATAGGCAGAGTCTTATACAAAACAAATTCTTCTAAAGCTCACATTACAGATTTGAGTATAAATTTAAACACAAATTGGTTCCAAACGTACCAGTTACAAGACGGAATGAGGTTGGTTCAGTAGCATATCCCTCGTGCTTACAGGATGACATTGTTGTTCGAGCCTTGTCAACTTTGAGTTATTATAATAGTTTAAAAAATATATAAAAAAAAAAACAAATAAACAGACAGACACCAAACTCATTGCCCTACATTGATATGTCTTTTAGTGAGCAGAGGATGCCTGAAGAAACCCAGATCGGATCTGAGTGGCTATGTCTTGGACAGCACCAGGTCCATGAGGAATAAACACAGCTGATGATTTGGAAGAAGCTCCAATTTCCTTCATGGTGTCAAAATACTGAGTGATGAGCACCATGTCCAAAACATCCTTTGCTGATGTTCCAGGAACATTTTCTGAGAATCCCAGCACACTGTCTCTCAGACCATCCACGATCGCCTGGCGCTGCCTTGCGATACCCAATCCTGAGAGATACTTGGACTCTGCTTCGCCCTCTGCTCGCTTAATCTGTATGATCTTCTCTGCCTCCGCCTTGTCGTTTGTTGCTACTCTCATCCTTGCAGCTGCCAGAATTCAACTTAAAAGAATTAAGATACATTTTAACCAAGAAAACTGCATAAAAGTGAGAACTTAGACAGATCATGGATATCTCACCGGCGTTGATTTCATTCATCGCCTTTTTAACACGCTCGTCTGGTTCTATATCGACAATGAGTGTCTGGACGATCTCAAACCCGTAAGCAGACATTGCCTGTAAGTGACACAACAAAACCAGAGATTAAAAACTAGTTGGAGACTTGGAGTTGAAGAGATTTCCAAGATTTTTTTTTTTCCTACTTTTTCAAGCTCTTCTTCAACAGCTTTTGCTATATCATTCTTCTGCTCAAAAACATCATCTAAATCCAGCTTTGGTACAAATGCCCTGATCACTGTACAATACAATCACTTGAATTAATTAAAGCTAAATTTATGAAATCATTATCAGTCAATGAAAATATACAATTCATCAATTTCAAGCTTTTCGTTTTGTGTCATACCATCAAAAACATAGGCTTGAATTTGGGTTTTGGTGTTGGTAAGTTTATAAAAAGCATCGTTGGCCTTTTCAGCCAGGGCACGGTACTGGATCGATGCCACAACGTTGACGAATACGTTATCCTGAATACAAAAAACAAATCATATATCCAACTTCCTTTTCGAATATAAACATCAAAGTTACGAACGAACAAACAATTTAACCTTATGCTTATATTCAGAGGACAAACCTTAGTCTTGGTCTCGCAACGCACGTCCAATTGCTGCAACCTGAGAGAGAGATTGCCAGCAATCCGTTTTCCAAGAAACCAAGGTAGACAATGGCATCCTGGCTCCAAAACTTGATCAAACTTGCCAAATCTCTCTCTGATGGAAACTGAAGCCTGATCAACTTGCACACAACATAATAAACCACCCATTTTTATCTAGATATGATATGTTTTATCCTTTTATAGAAAGAATTCAGAGATGATAACAAGGATATACATGAAGTTGCAGAAAAAGCCTTATATGGATAGACATTAGAAACCATTTAGATATTTTGTGGATATTTTGTGGAGGCACACAAAAAGTCAATGGAATTACCTATCAAATTTACAAGAACAAGGCAAGGAACATTCCAAGCAAGTTTTCATGTATAATATTCGTACAATTTTACATTATTATATTAAATTTTGAAATCCATTTGTTTCAATTGGGAGTTGTTATCAAGTTGGAAAGAGTACAAATTAAGAGATGATATTTTTGTTTTTTTTGTTTTTTTTGTTTTTTTTATTTTAAATAATTGACTAATTAATAATATCCACACAATTGGTATCGAAGCCAATTGCTTCCTAGTTGCTTCCTGGTGATTACTCTGTTCTTTGATATTATTTTTTTATATGAATAAATGAATCTCTAACAAAATTACGAAATGAAACTCAAAAGAGGATTAACATTTTTTAAACCCAAATCCACTTGTGCAGGTCTAATAGCATCCACAGATTCAAGAAGTAACCATTTTTACAGGATTAGCTTCTGAATCCAACGGCCAAATGATTATCAAATAAAATAAAATAAATAAAATAAAAAAGCGGGACCCGCATGCCAAAAATTCTCTCCTCTTTCCTCTATCATGGGCCCACATAACATTAATTTTCTTCTTTTTTTTATTGCGGAGCCCACCAGACAATTAATTCCATCTCTCTCCTCTCTCTTTGTAGGAATCGTGGAGCCCACAAATCAGCTTCCTGTAATCCTCTATCTTTCTTTTTCACCTTGTGTTATTTTTTTTGGCGGGCGTCCATCGGCCATGATTAGATCCTGAAAAAAAATTTAAAATCCAAAAACTTAGACGTGTAAAATTATGTTATAAAATACTAACTCGCAAATGTACCAATCATGAGAAAAGTATAGCCGGAAGCAGAGATCGTGAAGAGTAAAAGTGAATTATTGATTATATTAATTTTAATTAAAGCTAAGTAAACAAAAGTATTCAAGAGATTTTTGATTGATTGAACTAGAACTAAATTATCTAAGAGAGTATTTAACAAGAATATGTGAATGTGATCAAGAGATGAGAAGGACTAGGTCATCAATGCCCCTTAGGCCCTAACTATGTTTACTCAATGCTTCGAATTGACATGTGAAAAAGATAGTAATCAAGTTAAGGGTTCGTTTTTATCTTAAGTATGATTTTTACCGTATGATAATGTGATGAATCAAGTGTTCTCGATTATAATTTACCCATACATCAATGGCGCAAACTACAACCAAGAACTCATTAAGTGCAAGAACTAATGAACTAAAACCTACTTGCATGAATCAACGCTAAGATCAATTTTACCTATTCAATTGAATATTAATTAAGATTGCGTGTAAATCAACACTCCAAACTTAATTGCTTAATTATCAAAACCCTAAAGTCATGCTAACGTATAATCATACATTAACACAAATAAAGAATTAAGATCTAGAATGAATTGAATAAATCAAAACTTGAATTAATGGAAATATAGTCAATTCTAACAAATAGCATTTATAGAGGTTCACATTGATTTCCTAGTATGGAGTTAGTTACACATAATGGAAATAACAGGAGAAAAGAAGTAATCGATAAAACCCATGGAGGCCTCTAGTGAATTGATCATATCTTCGATGTTGTGTCTTCTCCGTCTTACAAATCTTCTATGTGTAAGGTAGATGAGAGAATTGTGTCATGAGTTGTGTCAAGAGGTGTTGTGAAACGGTTTGTGGTCCGAGAACGAGCAAGAGAGCCATCACAAAAAGAATAGGAAGTATTTATATGAACTCTCTAATTAGGGCTCCAGGATTTCCTTGGTAAACTTGGAATTCACACGACCGCCCCTTATACCGCAGCACAGACAACTTGCTTGTGCCGCGATTCTTGAGGTGATGGCACTCTAAAGGATTGTGCGGCACGGGCCGCGTCTAAGGTGGGTGTCTGGAAGGCGTTATGAACAACGGTGGCAACATTGGGCAACTACGTGTATATGAGGTTAATGCCTGGAGGGTGGTATGGACTACGGAAAGGAACAGGAGGTACTTTGCTCTACATTGCTAGAAAGGCCGTGACTAAGGTCATGTATAAGCAGCGGTCCAAACCGCGTTAATGACGGTTTTGCCCTTTTCATCCATTTGGGCTCTATTTTTCTCCAAAATAATGTCCAAGACTTCATCACAAGAATATGACCGACACACGCTCAACAACATATTAAACACCTAAAAATCCTGAGAAACAAGCAATTGATTGGAGGAATGAGGCTAAAAAACATATACAATATATGACCAATCAAATACCCACAAACCTATCTTTTGCTAGTCCTCGAGTAAAACTAAAATAAAAGTAAAAATTAAAATCTAAACCTAGAAATAAAATCCTAACTAAGCCACTTTCGTAAGGAACACGATAGCATTGAATATCTGCTACAAGCCTTTAAACCTCTATGTGCCTCTAGTAGGAGGGTTTTATCTCCTAAGGGTTTACAGCTATGACTCCTACAAACATATCCTACAAAAACCTTTCATCCAAGATACAACAATACATGCCCATATTGAGACAATGCATGCAAAAGCCAATGAGTAAAGACTAAAATTTAGTCACAAATCTGAAAGCATTGCTCAATTTTTAAACGAAAAGCCCAAGCTCAAGACATTCTAGCTTCGAGGACACTTTCGCCAAATGCCATTGATGTAATTCGCTTCGACTCTAATTTTCACAAGATGTCGCTCAATATTTCTCACAGAACCTAGGCAAATACACTCATCAAGCATATGCAAATGAAATTATACACAATAAATTTAGGTTATAATCGCATATGAATATATCATTGAAATAACGCTCGATTTGTAAGCAAAATATCTCACGAAAAGAATCAAACATTATGAACAAGATAAACACATGATTCACTTCTACTTTCATAGCAAGGATAACCAGTGGATCAAATAGACTTTCATAAAGGTTGCAATGGAGCCATTGGGTAAAGGTTAAGAAAGAAAGGAATGTTGAAATTCAAAAACCTAGGATCATACCATGACAGTCTTCAATTACCTTTACAGCTTCGCGCAAATCTCTTGGTCTTCATTGCAAGTGGAATATTGCCACTCACTATTGTCCACTTCTTTGAAAATTTACCATTCTATCTTTTTGTCAAACTTTGTTTGAGTAGATACAAACTTTGCAATCTTAATTGACTTTATTGCACTTACAAGCAATCTTTGCAATCCTGCAGTTGATTTTTTTTTTTGGCCGTTATCCAATGGACATGATTAGATCCCGAAAAAGTTTTAAAATCCAGGATCATGTAGTTGATAATCTTTCTCTCTCTCTCTCTCTCTCTCTCTCTCTCTCTATCTATCTATCTATCTATCTATCTATCTATTTATCTATTTATCTATATAGTCCCTTTCTCCTCAGTGCACACTGATATAAAATAAATCAGTGCATTACATCTGGGCCATAGATTATGGAGAAACACTAACAAATGCATGCAGACCAAGTCAAAACATGTGAATCTAATGGTCCACATGCAAGACACTGATATATATTCATCAGTGCACACTGAGGAGATCAGTTATATATATATATATATATATAAACAGAAATGTTCAAGTTAGTGCGCACTGATATAACTTCATCAATGCGTTAGATGTGGACTATTAGATTTACATACTTTGACTCAAAGTGTATGTACTTGTCAAAACTTTTCTATAATCAATGGTACACATGCATTTGTACTGATGTAATTACATTGATGCGTACTGACTAGAACATGACCGTATATATATATATATATAATATCAGTCTTTATACTGTTAGTTCGTCCTAATATAAAATATATCAGAACGAAGAATGTGAACCATGGATTATGGAGAAGTTTTGATAAGTTTATACACTTTGAGTCAAAGTATGCAAATCTAATGGTCCACAGTCTTCGTCCTGATATAAAATATATCAGGACAAACAAACAATGGAAATTTTGTATATATATAGTGATTTATAATGATACAAATTTCATTTTACAAAAACATAATCGCAGATTAAAGTTATTGATTATATTTGACACGTAACAATATGGCAAAAAAAAAAAAAAAGGTTGGGGGTTCATTAGTTTGTTTTTGGGTTCTTTTTGCAAATCCCAACTTCAGTCTTAGATCCAACCCATATAGCTCAAAGTTTTCTTTTAATCTATAAAAAGATTAAAAATAGAAGGTAAAAAGTGGGAAATATAATTTGCAAACTTCGCATTGAAATTAAAATATGGTAGTGTTAACCTGTACCCTAAGGTGCATAATAAAACCTAGAAAATAACTATAAAAAGAAACTTAATCACCGTAATGTAGAAATAAGACTAGTGCAATACACTAGGATAGAGTAGAGCAGAAGTCAGATATCGACCGATATATGAAAAAATCTTCTATTTTAATTATATATCGCTTATAGAAAATTGCTAACAGCATTTCCAACCTTATGTAACTTCTTTGTTTTTTGAAATTGTGTAACCAACCCAAACCGGCGCTAACCGACAATAGCTCAAAAATTGTTAGTTTTCTCATTTTTTATTTATTTTTGGTTAGATTTAGGTCAAAACTAACTTCAATTTATCTTATCAATTGTTTATAGTAACCTTCAAACTCCATTTCCAACTTTTATAAAAAAATTTAACTTTTCAAAATAGTTGAACCCACTATAATCGACATTTTCTAAAACTTGTATGTTTTCTTAGTTTATGTTTATTTTTGGATAAAAAAATGTTCTATTTATATTATTAATCACTTATAACAAATTTTTAACTCCATTTCCAACATTATGTAACTTATTAGATTTTTGAAATCATTTAATCGTTTATAACCAACGCTAATCAATAATAGCTCAAAACCCGTAAGTTCTCTACTTTTTTGTTAGATTTAGATCAAAACAAACTTAAATTTAGCTTATCAATTGTTATAGTAAAATTCAAATTCTATTTCCAACATTTTATATAACTTCTTAGCTTTTCGAAATCGTTTAACCACGATAATGATTGACATTTTCTAAAACCAGGACATTTTCATATTTTTAGATGAAAAGCTCTTTTATTATGATTATAAATTGCTTATAGAAAATGTATACCTCCATTTCCCATCTTATGTACTTGTTATATTTTCGAAGTTGTGTAATAGTCCATAACCGACAATAGCTCAAACTTGTAAGTTGTTTTTGGTTAGATTTAGGTCTAAACTAGCTTCAATTTAGTTTATCAATTGTTTATAGTAATCTTCGAACTCTATTTCCAATTCTATTTCTTTCTTGACTCTACTGATTTTCTTCGGCCTTGTCTTCCTCTTCCATATTGTTCGTTATCTTGAATAACAGTGTCGAAGCTGTTTATCAAAGCGGCCTCATAAATTCTTTGATTGATGCTGTTCTTGGCTGCTTCTATTATTTGTGTTTTAATCTTTTGGTTGTTATTGTTATTCTTTGGAAATCAACAATCTGGTCAGGACCTGTATAAACAGAAAACAAAATTACATAAACCAACACGTTAGAAAATCGGTTAGCGAAAACCGAGGCCCGTGTTTCACACGGTGTCCTTAAGACGATTTCGCCGTATATTACACCGTATGTGTATAGCGATCGTCTCCCAGGATACAACAGTTTAACAGTGGAAGTGCGAAGCATAAGCCACTCTCAGCGAACTAAAACCGAGCTCTAACTTACCAAGAACAGAGAAGAAAATGGAGTAGTGTTCGGTTGCAGTGAAATAAGAGTATTTCCGAAAATACTTGTAATTTGAAAAGAACACATGGGTATTATATATATAGGCAAACCGAATTATTATGGTGTAGGGACAATTTCGGAAATTCCATGATGGGGTATTATATATATAGGCAAACCGAATTATTATGGTGTAGGGACAATTTCGGAAATTCCATGATGATTTCTTGGTGACCAAGAATCTTCTTGAACACTACACTTGGTGCTTGGTGAATAAGCCAAGTGAAAGCTTCTTGGATACGATTCCGGTTCTTGGTGAATAAGCAAAACTGAAGCTTCATGTATACGTTTCTGATTTAATAAGGAAAATTATTTAATTAAACATTCAATTCCGTATTCTTGGTGATCAAGCAAGAGTATCAGAATCCAAACAATAAGAGCCCCTATGCCACACACATGTTGATAGCTCCTATCACACATTTACTTATATACTACACATAAGTTTCTTCCCTAGCCAATGTGGGATGAGTCATTGTTCACCACATTTTGGGCTCACCTTGAGACTCAATTTCTCATTCACCCATTAACCATTTGTGAGTTTGAGTATATCATTTCGAAGCTCTCACGGAGGAGAATTCGAATACACTTTAATTTTCCATTTTTATGGAATTAATTATACTCAATTTGTCCTCTCAAATTAAGAGTTTATCACAAAATTTTCCAACAGTTATAGTCTGTCAAATTATATGATTTTAACTGCCATCAAAACAACTGTTTATTTTGTATCAAAGCTTAGACTGCAGAGATCTTGATAAATAAGCAGAGACTTGTACAAAACAAATTCTTCAAAAGCTCACATTACAGATTTGATTTGTCGTATAAATTTAAACACAAATTGGTTCCAAACATACCGGTTACAAGACGGAATGAGGTTGGTTCAACTTCGAATGACATTGTTAAAAAAAAAAAAAACAAACAAACAAACAAACAGACAGACACCAAACTTATTGCGCTACATTGATATCTCTTTTAGTGAGCAGAGGACGCCTGAAGAAACCCAGATCGGATCTGAGTGGCTATGTCTTGGACAGCACCAGGTCCATGGGGAATAAACACAGCTGATGATTTGGAAGAAGCTCCAATTTCCTTCATGGTGTCAAAATACTGAGTGATGAGCACCATGTCCAAAACATCCTTTGCTGATGTTCCTGGAACATTTTCTGAGAATCCCAGCACACTGTCTCTAAGACCGTCCACAATCGCCTGGCGCTGCCTGGCGATACCCAACCCTGAGAGATACTTGGACTCTGCTTCGCCCTCCGCTCGCTTAATCTGTATGATCTTCTCTGCCTCCGCCTTCTCGTTTGCTGCTACCCTCATCCTTGCAGCTGCCAGAATTCAACATATATATAAGAGTAAGATATATTTGTTAGAGTTTACTTATTATTGTTGGACCATTTCTTATCGGCTTTAACTATTACTAGGAGTCCTGAGTTTAAGTCCCCGGAGTCCTAGGTTTAAGTCCCCACATGTGGTTAAATTTGTTTCTAAATTTTTTTAGAGTTTGAATGTGTTTGGGCTTGACAACCCGTTGGTCTTGCACATGAGGGGGTGTGTTCAGCTTAACCTTTTAGGTCTGATGACATTACTACGGTGACAACTTAGATAGATCTCACTGATATCTCACCTGCATTGATTTCATTCATCGCCTTTTTCACACGCTCGTCTGGTTCTATATCGACGATGAGTGTCTGGACGATCTCAAACCCGTAAGCAGACATTGCCTGTAAGTGACACAACAAAGCCAGAGGTTAAAAACTAGTCGGAGTTGAAGAGATTTTCATGATGTTTTTTTCTACCTTTTCAAGCTCTTTTTCAACAGCTTTTGCTATTTCATTCTTCTGCTCAAAAACATCATCCAAATTCAGCTTTGGAACAGTTGCCCTGATCACTGAACAATCACATGTAGTAAAACTAAATATTATGAATCACTAATTAGTCAATGGAAATATACAATTAACCATTTCAAGCTTTTCATTGTTTTCATACCATCAAAAACATAGGCTTGAATTTGGGTTCTGGTGTTGGTAAGTTTGTAGAAAGCATCACTGGCCTTTTCGGCCAGGGCACAGTACTGGATCGATGCCACCACGGTGACGAATACATTATCCTGAAAACGAAAACAAATCATCATCATATATCCAACATCCATTTCGAATATAAACATCAAAGTAATTTACGAATAATTTAGCCTTTATATATGAGACAAACCTTAGTCTTGGTCTCGCAACGCACGTCCAATTGCTGCAACCTGAGAGAGAGATTGCCAGCAATCTGACTTCCAAAAAACCAAGGCAGACAATGGCATCCTGGCTCCAAAACTTGATCAAACTTGCCAAATCTCTCTCTGATGGAAACTGTAGATTGTTCAACTTTCACACAACATAATAGATTGCCCATTTTTATTTAATATGAGAGAACAAGAACTCAGATGATATCAGTTATATACACGAAGTTGCAGAAAAAGCCTAGCTTGTAACATAGATAAAAACTAAGATATTTTGAGGAGGCAGAAAAGTCAATGGAATAAAATTAATGGATGTTCAATTAGTTGCTTTATTTTTATGGGAGTTCCAGCTTTTAGATTTTGTTAATCAGTACTTTCTTTTTCCTTAATAAAATTTTTATTTTTTTAAAAAATATATTAAATTTTAAAATTCATATTGAGAGTTTAGACTTTCTATCAAGTTGAAAGAGTAAAACCGAAGAGATTATGTTTTTGTTTTTGTTTTTAAATTGTTGACTAATTATTAATATCCTAGTGCCTAGTGGTTACATTATCCTCAGTTTTTCATTCAACATTTTGATTTTTTAATACAAATTAATAAATGAATCTTTGACAAAATAACAAAACTATGGAACCTTATAAGAGGATTAGCTTTTTTAAAATTTGAAAACTTACTTTTTTTTTTTTTTAATACAACAACTGTCAGCACCTCGAGATTGAGCTCTACTAGCGCAGTCCGGACTACATCTCCCACAGGCGAGGAGAGAGCACCCACAATAGTGGGCCAACACCCACACTTGGGATTAATGGCCAAGGGGGACAAATAATATATATATACATGTACACATTAGGCGTTGAACCGTGGTGGTGAAGACCCCCAAGAGAGGGTCCAACAACATTGGCAAGAGGCCCAAGTGTCGAAAACTTTAATATGTGACGTTCTTTCGGAATTAAATTGTACCATTACAAATCATTGAAAAGTCAACATTATATTTTTATTGATTTTTTGTCTTTTACAAACTTCATTATACAAAGGGTGAAATTCATTTTAGTCTCTCTAGTTTGACCTAATAGCGAAACTGATTCCTCGGTTTTCAGTATTATGTTGACAAGTCCCTACAGTTTCCACAAATCTGTATTTTGGTCCCTACCATCCAATTCCGTTAGGGTTTGCAAAGATTCCGTCCAATCTGAGAGGGTAAAATCGAAAACTTACATGACGAGCTTCTAGAAACTGTTTTATGAAGGGTAATTACGTAATTGGATTTATAAATAAAACAATTAAAAAAAAAAACTAATAATACCGACTAAAATAACCCATCAAATCCAACCCGAGAAAAAATTCACAAATCATAGCCAATACACTACCACGGCACCACCACACACACCCAACTGACCTAAGTATAGGGTTGTCAAAACGGGTCAATGGGTTGACACAACCCGTTTACTTAAACGGGTCAACCCGTTTAAGTAAACGGGTCAATCCCTTGTAACACGACAAGACCCGATTAGTTTAAACGGGTTATATGGGTTGACCCGTGACACGTTTAGATTTTGCTATTCTCTCAAACGATTCCCTTGATGATGTTACAAACAAAATTTAAAGCATTTGAAACCCTAAATCACCAACAATTGCGCATTGCATGATTTTAAATAAACTAAATTTTAGCCGAAATTGAAAAAACAAGGAAAAATAAAGAAGAAAAATTGAAAAGACTTGGCAAAAGTTATAGCGAAGACTGCGAATCCTCTAAATAGCGAAGGAAGTGGTTGCGAAGGAGAGGTTGGAGGTCGAGCTTGCAGAGGGAATGCACGTGAGACACGAATTCTTCCAGTCCGACGGAAAGATAACCAGCGTAGTCGAGGAGAAATTGTGTGGCGGCACAGAAACCATTGTAGCTTTCAATGATTTGTTGGATTGAGTTGCCATCAAGTGTCTCTAAAATCCTTAGATTACAGGGTTGTGTAATTGATTCTTCCATTCAATAACTGAGAACGAAAAAGATAAGTAGAAAATCACTCTTTGAGATGCAAGTATAGGAGCAGAGGTTAGCATATCTGATGAGTGGTACAAGTGAAAGTGAGGTTAGGGTTCGTTCAATTGGAGATTTGGATTTTGACTTTTTAGTGTATTGGATTCGTTTGACAGAAAGTGAGAAGGAGATTATTATATACTATTACAAATATCAGTAATAGCCCCCATATAATTTGAAATGACAAAAATACCTTATCTGGTAAACGGGTTAAACGGTTCACTCGCTAACCCGTTAAGCAAAACACGACAAGACCCATATATATGGGTCAAACGGGTTGATCCGTTTATGACCCGAACCCGTTTAAGGCCAACCCAAACCCGATTATCAACCTCGAGTTCGTGTCGGGTTCACGGGTCACGGGTCATTTTGACAGCCCTACCCAACTACCCAACACACTTGTTCATCACCACCACTCCCGTTTCAAAATTTTTCAAGAATCCAATTCACAAAAATATTCTTTTTTGTTTTTAAATGTTCCATGAGTCCATCAAATCCAACCCAGAAAAAAAAAATTGTAGGGAAAAATACGTGCACGCAGCGGAAGCGAGACTAAAATAGAGTTTAGTATATTTTAAAAATTTTTCCATATTGAACCTTAACCCTTTAATTAATTTAAACATATATACAAAAAGATGAAATACCTTTGTCGCGTGATCCGATTGACTAATGTCGATGGTAATCCGTAAGATCTTTCAAAACTGATCACGAACGTGAATCACCTAGGAACGTGGTCTCCCTTCTTTGAATTGTGAACCTGAGAATGGACAACAAAAACTTTTCTGATTCTATTAGTCACTACAAACTCCAAAAGGTTTTTAAGAATGTTCCGGTCACTTTTGAATTCACAATCGTAAGATTGAAATTCGCGTGAACCTAATTCGAAAGTGTGTATAAGATCTCTTGATGTTAAGATCACTAGTACACTATCGAAACAAGAATAAATCTTTTCTCACAAAACCCTCTTGGCCGAAATTCTCACTAATCTAAGAGTAAGATTTTTAATTTTTCACTTTTGCAAAAGAAAATTAATTCTTCAAGAAAAAAACTAGGGTTCTAGGGTTTGACAAATATATCAAGAATATATATATATATATATGTTGCCGCAAAATCAATTGCCTTATACAAAATTATATAGTCCGCATTATTACATGCCTATATAAAAATATGTATATCTATATATATCATTCATTTCTCAATATTATATATATATATATATATCTCATGCACGAATCCAACTTGCATAAAGACTATAGTGCACGAATTCAATGTGCGTTAAAACTCTATAGTGCGCGAATTCAATGTGCATTAAAACTCTAGTGCATGAATTCAACTTGCATTAAAATATATAGTCCAAACCCTAATCCAACTCTTTAGTGTATTTGTGACTATATAAAAGACTTCCTAGTTTGACTAAACAAATAAAGTCTTTTATATTTAGTATAATACTAATAGTAGTATACTACTAGGAAACATATTTCCTAATCAGAAAAAGATTTGATTTTTAATTAAATAAATAATTAACATAATAATGGGCTAAAAATTAGCATTGCCGCCCATGACTAAAACTTGGGCCTATATATTGTTTTCTTATTTTATTTAATCCATTTGGACTTTAATAAAAAGCCCACATGTGAACTAGACCCATTCTTACTAAAAGAAACAAGCCCACATGCCTTTCATTAATATATTAATATAATTAAACAGCTCATTAAATAAATAATGTGCAAATTATATTCTTAATATATTAAATACAATTCTAAATGGACCCACAAATAGTTCGGTAGAATATATCAAGTGATTCATGCAAGTCCGTGCGGATTGGGGATCTTGGCGGGCCTATCTAAATTTAAGCTCCAATAGATATAACCCAATCACAATCAACAAATGATTCACTTAGGTTCAATCTATTAATTTTAGTTCATTCCACTAAAGAACTAAAATTGCACTCTTAAATAAAGATGAAATAAGTTAACGATTCTCATTCATACCCTAGACAATCATATGGGAGATAGTGAATCCTCGTGAAGAATATCAGTAATCGCCAAGAGCTCATAGACCGCCTATAGCTCTTCAAGTTACCATATTTACTTATATGACCACACTTTGAACTTGGATATATATTATGACTTGTCCAGAAGTCATCTTTCAATAGACACTATTGAAAACTCAACGTTAAGATTTCATATCCAAAACCGTAAAGCATCCATATGATGATATTCTACTCACATTTAATAAATGGAGCCATGATGTCCATATCTATAAATGAAGTCCTCTATCGATTAACAAATGAATACCACCAAACTATCGAGGATAGACTATGCTATATAATCGTACTCATTGATAACTCAAATGATAACACTTGCAACCATAAGTCCATCATTTATCTCAGGATTAAGATAGACTCTCCGATTGTCCTGATAATGAAAAGACTTTTATCTATTGACGGTTCTAGAAAAAGTATTTCATTGTGATTCAGTTCAATGCACCCAGTGCACTAGATTCTTTTACTCGAAGACCCTTCGATGATTTTAGACTCATCACAACACATTTGATCCCACTCAAATGCTAGTAAAAGAATTATACAACTTTAACAAGATGAAGGTGTCCAACCTTTAACTTAAGTTGTGAACGTTATTTAAGACTAACTAAATAATTGTGTCTACCTCATACATATCCAGATGTACGAACAATTCTTCTTTTCTCATAGTCTTTTGACCTTATGATTATTTACTTTAACAATTATAATAATAAATGCTATATAAGATTTTGTTAACAAACAGAAATCACTTTATTAATATGAAAATATTGTCAAGTACAACGTTACACTCTTACTATTGAGCATAACCCTAACAAAATTAACTTTAAAAAAATCACAAATCACAGCTAACACACCACCATCACACACACCCAACTCACTGGTTCATCACCACCACTACAGTTTCAATTTCTTTCAAGAATCCAATTCACAAAAAACATTCTTTTTGGTTTTTAAATTTTCCATAAGCAGAGAGAAAGAGACTCATGAGCAAGCCCAAGAATTTCTTTCGAAATCTAATCAGACCCTTCACTTTCAGTTCTAATCATACCCCAGTCTCATGAAGAACTTGTTTGATCAAAACCCCTCCACCAGAAACCTTACAGGCGCAAATACACACAAACACAAGTAAATCCAACACTCTCTGTTATCAAAATCTACTAAATGTAGAGAGTATCGAAATCAAATTAAAATCAAACCAAAATGAAGAACTAAAAATTCATCATCACCCAGACCTAACCCAAACCCAGAAAGTGAAATCAAGAATTGGAAATTAGCAATACCACCAAATTCATCAATATCCAACTATAAACTTAAACCATTATTTATCAAAGTGGAAATTAACAATAATATTCTTCACTGCTTTTGCCGCTTCACCTCTGGCTGATGCCAGCATCAAAGTTCATAGCCCCTTCACAAGTTGGTTGCTAGAAGAAACAACAAGATATTCAACATGAGACTTAGAAAAGGAAGATAGAAAAAGATTGAAACACCCTTACATGAAACTGAAAGTCAGAGGAAGCATTCAAATGCCTGGAAGTCAAATTCACTAATCTACCCAACAGAGATCATTGAAACCTTCATCACGGAACAATTCAACAAGTAGGTTTTCAATATCAGGTAGGTCTTCACAAGCTTAGTTAGTTGTTGTTTGAATGTGTTGTTTGAAGATCTGGGTTAGTGGTTGTTTGAAAATCAGTTCAAGAGAGAAATCGAGAGAAAGAGAGAGAAGAAAGGGATCGAGAAAGAAGAGAAAGAATGGTGTGGGTGGTGTTTTGGCGGGCTAGGGTGTGGTGTTTGGGTGGTGGTGTCTAGGGTTAGGGTTTGGTGAGTTGTGGTGTATTGAAGAAGATGAAAGAGATGAAGAAGAATAGAGAGAGAGAGAGAGAGAGAGGATGGAGATTATGGTTTTTTTTTATAATATTTTTAATTATTTATTTTATTTTAAAATTGTTTTTAATTTTTATTATTTAATTTAATTATAGAGGGTCATTTTGGTCTTTTAATTCATTTGAACAGTTATAAGGGGCGGCAGGGTCATTTGACCCTCTGAACCTGTCAGATTCCACTTTTCCAATGGAAATCTTAATTAAAGGACCAAAAGAGATAATTTTGAAAACCAAGGGATCAGTTTGGCTATTAGGTCAAATTAGAGGGACTAAAATGAATTTCACCCTTATACAAAAACACAACACGTTAGTGTCCACAGATGAAAATTGTTTATTATTTTTTACAAAAACACAACACGTTAGTGTCCACATACGGCAATGTTGATTGATTGATTTATTTATTTATTTTAAAAGTTGATGTTTATTCTCTTGGGGATGCATTAGTTTTCTTTCTGGGTTCTTTTAGTGAAGCCAAATTTCGTGAGAAATAATTATCATATTTAGATTTTAGAGGTTTTCTATTTGTGGTTGATTAGAAATTTAGAATAGAGGGTCAAAACCATGGGCGGAGGTAGTGCGGAGGTAGTAGTGGCTAGATCGGGCTGTAGCCCAGTCTAGAATGTAAAAAAATAATAGTTATATATTTTAAAAAAATTACACATTTAATAATAAGTCTTAACTTCTAATTAGTCAATTAGTCTATCATAAAACTCAATTGATAGCTAATTAATTTAGCGCAAGCTCACCATAAAACAAATAAATCATCAATAAGAACACATTAGTATTGATGAGATGAGATTGGTTCGGTAGTAAAACCCCTAACACCTACACCACAAAGTTGTGGGTTCAATTCCATCTCTAAATAAATAAAAAACCCTAATAGAACTCAACAATAATTGATAATTTTTATTTATTTAATTTCCCTCTCCTTTTTTGTTTGATTTTAGTTATATATGTAATAACATATGCATTTTGAAAGGTAAGGATCACATCATCATCGAACTTACTTAAAATGATTTTGACTAACTATTTAGTTTAGCCATCCCTGACTCAAAATCCTGACTACGCCACTGGACAAAACACTCATGAACTGTTTGTCCTAATATTGATTCACTTTGTACATTCAGAATTTTGCGATATTTTATTGAATAGAAATTGTTAGGTGCGAGATCTCGTTTATAAACATACTGTATAAAAAAAAAAAAAAAAAGTGTAGAATCTTGTATAAAAAAAAAAAAAAGTGTAGAATCTTGAACTTGAAATGTTGAAGATGAAGTTACCAGGAGATTTGTTCTTCCATTGTTGAGATGATTAATGGGAAACTTATACTAAATTACATTTATTTGTTGTTCTAATCACATCTCATATTTATAGTATCCAAGTAGTCTTGCTCACATACCCAAAATGCCAATGTACAGGAATAAAAACGAAAAAAAAAAAAAAAAAAAAAAAAAAAAAAAAAAAAAAAAAAAAAAACATTTGTAGTTAAATAATTTTTCAGATATATAGTAAGGTAAGAAGTTTTTTTTTTTTTTTTTTTTTTTTTTTTTTTTTTTTTTTTTTTTTTTTTTTTTTTTTTCCATTGAAGAATCTATTTAGTTATTAAATAAAAAATATAAAATTATTGGGTTCACTTTATATAAGTATATAACTGGGAATTGTCTTTTTCTCTAGGATTTATTTTTTTGAAGAAAAATATCAATAAAAAATCCAAAATTTGCCAACGAAAAAAAATTATTTTATCTTTCTAGGAAATATTTAATTAATATGTGAGTTTACTAAAAGATTAAATCTCTATTTACACAAACAAAATGCACATTTTAATATATTTGATGAAATTCAATCCTCTGTATGAGAACAATTAACTGTGCAAATAATCTGGATTACATTTTAAGCATTAAAAAACATTTGATTGTCAAGATCATTTCTTCTTTTTTTTTCATACAAATAAGTGTTTTATTCAAACTCAGTTATTTTTTTTAGGGAGACAAACTCAATTATTTTAAAAACAAATTCAACAAAAAAGCAGAACACTGGAGAATCCGAAAGTCCCACTTGAAGAAATAAACATCATCTCAGTTAGTGTAGAGACAATCAATGAAATTCCAAATTCCAAATTCTCAAATTCCAAATTCCAAAACAAAAAGTAGGTAAACTATGAAATTCAAAGCTAGCTAAGAGAGATCACTGATCATAAGTAGAAGAAGAAATCATCTCTATCAAATCCATCTCTTTTCTTCCATCTCCAAGCTGCAAGTTCATGCTGTCCAAGTTAGTGTAGAGACAATCAACGGAAGATGATGAAGTACTGGTTGGTGGTCCATTCAACAGATGAGATAGATATAGGTCAGAATATAGATGGGTTCTCTGATCATCATCATGATGATCATGATCACCATTCTTGTGGTACTCTTGATTGTTGTTATGATGATCATGTTCAATGTTGGACGGCTGGTTTTGATTGTTGTTGCTGTTGTTGGCAAAGAAGTTTTGCATGAAAACCAGCTCCTCATCATACGTTTCAGGAGAGTACTCGTCGGTCGTGATGGTAGCGGTGGTGGATTCTGATTGTTCCGAGAGGTAGTAATTGAATTGGGTTGATGGAACATGATCTTCTGACAATGTTGAGCTAGCCGGGGTGGTGACGGTGGTGCTCGCTGCCATGGAATTAGTATTGATAAGAGACAGCTTGCTTCTAATGTAGTCTTGTAGCACAGATGATTGACGAGACTTGTTATTATTACTACTATTTGCCTTGTGTTTCTCTGAAGTTGGTTTGTTCTTTCTTCTTGAATTCTGTCTTCTTTTCGTGGCATTCCAGTGATTCTTGATCGAATTTTCGGTTCTTCCGGGGATTTTCTTGGCAATTTCTGCCCATCGATTGCCAACTTTGGCATGAGCTTCAACTAGTATTCTCTCCTCCTCTTCACTCCAGCTATCTTTCTGATCATACATACATACAAATCAAAACACACAAATATTAATTGTCGTCACATATATATATATATATATAAAATAAATTAAACAAAAACAAATAAAAACAATGAATATTGAAAAGCATGATTGAAAACTATAAAAATCATGAGCTTTTTGTAACAACTGTGGTGGTATATTTTGTAGGAAAAACAATGAAAATGAACAAACCCTAGACACTTTTTCAAACAGAATTTAGTTTTATGACCAAAATAGATGAATTTGCAACAAAATTGTAATGACTAGATGACGATGATAAAAACCCTAGCTAGTCTGTTTTAAAATGAATTTTTTTACTTGAAAAAGGAAAATTGAAGTATTATAATACATAGATCTGTGATTGTCTTGATCATAACTATTTCATTGAACAAAGAAGAAGATTTGAGACGGTGGATATTATAGATCTAGTGAAATTAACAACACATGGAATTATTAAAACAAAATTTAAACAAAAGAATTTAATAGTTAGTTCTTGGGACACCCATTTGATAGATTCTTGAAGCTTATATTAAAATTAGCAAACTGAAACCCTAGAAATGATAAGAAATATTTATATATAAAACAAAAAACCTTGATATCTGGACGCAAATGATTGTGCCATCTCTCACGACACTGTTTTCCTACTCTACCAACCAATTTCTCAGCTATCGGAGCCCATTTACTCACTCCATATAGCTTCACCAACTTCAAAAGTTTCCTGAGAAACAAACAGATCAAACACAAGTACAAACCCAAAACACCACTTTTGATCAGTAAATAAAACAAAGGAATTAAAGCACTTTGCATGCAAAAAACAAAAAAACAAAAGTATAATTAATATAACCTGTCTTCTTCATCAGTCCACTGTCCCTTGATCAAAGGCCCCACAGAAGAAGCACTTTTCCTTGCTCTCATCAGCTCCTTCCCTGCTATCACTTTACAAGTAGTTCTACTCTTTCTTCCATCATCAACAACAAATAAGCAGCTTTTTGGAAAAAGCGCTTCTTGGGTTCTCACGGGACAGTACAAATTATTATTCTCATCATTATTATAACAACTAATTGCACCACCACCATCACCACCACCACTATAAAATGCAGAAATAACACTCGACCCATAATTCGGTGAAACGAGTGCTTCTGTGTTCCTGATCATCATGTTGTTATGTGTTTGTGTTTGTGTTTGCATGTCGGAGAAATGGTAGCTCTGCTGTCTACACAGGAACCTGTCGATGGCTGTTAATGGTGGACCGTATGCATCGTATTGGTTTTTTCTCTCTAGTTCCATGAAAATGGAGCTTGAAGGAGATTAAAAACCCAACAAGAGCGTTGAAATTGAAGCGAAAAAGCTTGATTTTTGGGAGAGACTTTGTGAAGAAAACTCCATAATAAGAAGTTTAGACACAAAAGCTTATACAAAGCCTTGTAATATGCCACGTGCTTCAAAAGCCGTTGATCTTTTAGAGAATCCAACGGCTGAGAATTCTCATTGCTTGTAACTCCTGAGCTTCCTCTCTCTCTCTTGGAGGTATTAGTGTGTTAATTAGTTGTATTAAACTCATAATTAATAATATTTTCATTCAAATTTAATTATTACAAAAAAAAAAAAAATTAGAGAAAATTGAAAGTTAGGTATGAGCTAGTGAATTAATTTGGGCATTACTAATTTTGGATAAATATTGTTTTACATAGTTTAAAAGACAATTTTAGCCTTGATTCGAACTATTATTCCTCAAAGAAATTAAGGATGATTTTGACTTGTTCATGAAAATTATTACGGGTAATTAGTGGAAAATTAATGTCAATTATTAAGGAGATAAAATTCAGGAGAATTGCAAGTTATGGTTTTGAACTAATTTAATTGGTACCCTAATTGTTGAGGTGTTATTATGGGAATATGGGTTGATGACCAAGTTTGAGCTAATTTGTAATTAATTAAGGAGAAATTAGACTTGAACTAGAACTCCCTTTTGTTTTGATAATACACAATTACGAAGTACGAACTAGGAATTTTCGTATAATGTACGTGGTATAGTAGTTGATCAGACAGTATATTATTGTCTTAATCAGAAAGCCATTGTCACTATAGAGTTGATTAGGTTTTGAAAAGACACTAATTGATCTTACTATTTAAAACTACATATAATTTTCTTTAGAAAACCAATTAATGCTTATTAGTTAATTAGCCACTGCAATAAACTTCTCTTGAACGGTTACAATATTTTAATCCTAATTATTTTTATTATATTGACTTAAAGTTCTTCATTCTTCATTTTCTTTCTTTGTTAATTATCTTGGAATTACTATATTCTACTGTAGCTAATGTGTTCAACATCTCTTATTGAAAGATGTTTGATACCACCGGCCAATATGTTTGATAGTAAGGGACGTACATTCAATTTGACAATATTATAGGTTCGAGTCGCCTCTATTATAAATGGTATATATTAATAAAAAAAATGTCGCCCAAAATAAGCCTACACAAATTATTTATTCTTGTGAAGTAATATTTTGTATTCCAATTTTTTTTTATATTTTTTTTTGGTATAATAATACAACCAATTGATGTGGTAAGTGATTTGTAACTATTCTAACTAATCATTTATAATCTTATTTTACGATCTATTTAAAAGGTGCTAGTTACTTTAAATTGTAAGCTTATCGGGCATAAATTAAAAATTGAAATTAAATCAAGACAAATAATATAAGGCATTGAATCCCATATGTTTTTTCGTGTGGGATATGACATTATAGAGTCGGATTCATCAATATGAAAAAAATGTGACTGGTTTGATCAGGGACAAATTGGCAAAAAAATATTTTATAGGGAAAATGTATTAAAAACGTACCAAATAAACAAACAATATCCTGGGCAATCTGCCAGGACCAAAGGCTCCACACTGGAAAGGCAAGACTCTAACCTAAATAAATCATCAACAGATGACGGAGATAACTAAAAAGGAATTTCCAAGTTGGTTTGTCCGATGGTTTTTTACTCATCGAATGCATGACAAAACTCTTTAACCAACTTGACTCCATAATACAGTATTACAGAATTGAATCCAACACGAAAAAAGCGTAAACTTCCTATATATATATAATTATGGTAGTGTTAACATGTCGTTTAGGGGCACAGATTAACACTATCCATATAATTATATATATTTAAAGGAGAGTCCATATAATTATATTGCTTTGCAGGTTCTCAGGAAAAACATTTTGTTTATAAGCTATAGTCTTATATGTTAGACAAGATGGCCCAAATTATTTTGGGCTGGGCCCAAACAACCCTTAGCAAGCTATTCTAAATCTATTAATATCTAATTAAATATAGTTTTGCAAATGTTGCATTGAAATTAAAACATAACAAATAATTTCCATCAAAAAAAAAACAAAAACAAATAATATGATAAAAGTAGAATTTTATTTTCAAAAAATTTAAGAAATTGGTTAGTTTATTAATTTAAACAATAGCCTGAAAAAGAAGTTTCCTCTGAAGTATAGGGAATCTTGTTTTTCATAATATTTTATATCCACTTGAATGTATGCCAAATATCCATGACAACATTCTCATTAGTACTGATATGTATGTGTAGACAGTATTACGAAAATTTTCAAAAAAAAATACCTGATCCCGAATTAATAGATATTATCATGCGTAGACAGTATCAAAATTTATCCGTAAAAGATGCTTGAATAAAGTTGATGACCTGAAAATATCTACTAATATCTACTAATATAAAATTGTAACTTTGAAAATGACTTGTATTTTCAGGCTAATATTAATCTTTCTGAGTTTCATCCAACATAAATGTCACTACATCAAAGTAAACTTCAATCAACTTCCCAAGCAGCTTCTTGATCTCCAATATGACTTTGCATATCTCAGTGAACAATACATGAAAGTAATTACACACGATAAATTAGAACAGCCTCCCAGGGTTTAAGGAAAAACCGACAGGCGAGGCACCATGTAAACTACATCTCAGGCAAGGAGGCTTTCATAGTTATTACAATGATATATGGCTTGAAACAACGAAAATACATACCATTACAGAGATATTCTATGCCATTACTGTTGTTTCCCTTTAGGTTTTGGTGATGGGTGAGGATGGTGGTACGGAGAATCCTGTGGACCACGGGGATTGGATAGACTCCTCATCGGCTGTCCATTCCTTTGTATGAATCCACCATGTGTTCTGATGCCGTTTTTGGAATTTTGGTTGGACCTGGTATTATCTCCTTGCATGGTTTGGAAGTAATATGAAGAGCTTGCCATATCCTTGAGGTTTGGCAAAGGCTTCAATGTTTCGACAACTTCACTCATCCGGGGTCTGGCTTTGGGGTCACGGCTAAGGCACTGAGCGGCCAGCTGGGCAGCTTTCTGAGAACCTTTGATCGAGAAGTGACCTTCAAGGCGAGGGTCTAACAACCGGTAGAATCTTCTCTTGTCTGTGAGATGTGGTCTTGCCCATTCCACAAGGTTGTGTTCCCCATTTGGTCGATTTTTATCCATGGATCTTCTGCCAGTTAGCATTTCAAGCAAAACTACTCCGAAGCTATATACATCACTCTTTGATGTCAAATGTCCTAAATCCATGAAGATTCAGTTTAGACTTACGTAACAACAAATAATGATCAATAGTACATCCATGATTTTCATAATATATATAAAACAACAGCACAGAAAGAGCACTTAGCATCACTTACCGGTCATCACATATTCTGGGGCAGCATAGCCATACGTTCCCATTACTCGAGTAGATACATGAGTTTTATCTCCTTCAGGGGCGTCTTTGGCAAGTCCAAAATCAGAGAGTTTGGCATTGTAATCCTAAAATAGCAATCATTTTAGAAGAGAAAAATGAATATAACAATGGGAAATTTAGAGTTATATGTTTGTTACTTACTGCATCTAATAAAATATTAGATGTTTTAAAATCACGATATATCACAGGTTTTTCGGCTTCTTCATGGAGAAAGGTAAGACCCTTTGCAGCACCAAGCGCAATTTTCATTCTGATAGACCAAGGAAGAGGCAAGGACCCTTCTGCATATAATGTGGTTGTGACCAGAGAACATTAAACATCAATTATGAAAGAAGCAAATGTCTAAAAACACAACTTCGTAAAAACAACAAAAATCCCTAAGGAAATGGCTACGTCAATCATCCACATGAGCAACAGTTATTCCACAATGTAAGCTTCACTTTGTTGAAACATACAATATCTGAACAAATGGTAGAGACTTCTTGCATCATATGGAACTAATAACCATAAGATGAATGAAATACAAGAACCATGGCGAAGATACGAAAATTCGAAAGGGTCACACATTGTGCAGTAACCACTGTCAGCAAAGGTAGTAAAAAGAAGAACAACAATTTCAAAAAGAATATCACACACACACGGAATGTTTTGTGCATTCATAATTACTGCTTAAGGATGGATCAACATGATAAAGACAATACTAATTACAATGAATCACAGATATATCGAAGTATCTTCTACTGCTAAAATTTTGTGATTAAAGCAATATGCATGTCTTAAGACAGATAATCTTCCTGAGGGCCTGAGGCAGATAAGTTTAGAAACTTTCCGGAACAAACATATAAGTCAAAGCCATACAAATATCTATCCTAATCTAGAATTTTACTGGGTAGCCTAAAAATCGAGACAGTGACAAGAGACACATCATGAGCCTGTCTCGCCATATTTTCAGGGGAACCATGGTGGGCCTTTTTTTCTTTTCTTAAATTAGACCAAGCTTGATGGCTGTTCAGCAACATTCCTTAGAAAAATATTATAAACTGAATCTACAAGTACATAGATGCTTTTTAAATACAACTCTGAAGTTTCAACATTGTCAACATTGTAGAAACTTCAGAAGTGCTGATATTGGGTTGACAGGAACTTGGGTTGTGTATTTAAATGTATCTTTAGTGCCAGTATTCAATGGTGTCCGATGCCTAAAATCTAACCTTGTCATAGCATTAAAACTTAGATTCATGAACTTAAAAATAAAAACTGGCAAACTAGGAATCCAAAACAAGATTTCTGCCCCAACCTAAATAAGGCAAGATAGTCAAGACTAAACTGTCCTAATTTAAAGTTTATGGGGTGGCCCTGACACTGCCTCACATAGCTGGAATCATGTCCTGCATATAGCCAAGGCTATAACTGGTAATCAGGGAAATATATATACCGAATAGTATAACATGGTACGTGGTATGAAGTTTCACAAACATCATTTTAGTACTTTTTGCACAGTGCCATTGCCCCGGAACCTATAACACCCTAGATCCCATCTCTAACCAAGGAAAGAAAGAGTGGCTTATTGAGAAAACTTGAGCCTGGCATAGCTACACTTAATATTTCAAAACAATCAAATAATACAACACTTTGATCAAGCAATCACATGAAAGACAAAAAAAAACAAATGTAAAAGTATTAAATTGTCAGTGACTTACTTCTGAAGAGGTGATTTTCCAAACTTCCTCGAGGCATAAATTCATATGCCAGTAACCTTTGATCGTCTTCGATGCAATAACCAACCAATTTAACCAAATTGAAATGGATGAGGTTGCCAAGGAAATTTACTTCAGCCTGATATATGGTGAGAACCATCAAATTTTCAATAAATGTGAAAGCAAAAAACCAAAATGTAGTACCTCTATCTATATTTCAGTTAAAATGGGACAAACATCTTTAAGGAAGGTTCATACCAGCCACTCTCTGTGACCCTGAAGTCCGTCATGATTTAGGGTCTTGACTGCAACAGTGAGTCCAGTACCAGGTTTCACCGGAGCAGTTCCATTCTCTTCAACCCAACCTTTAAAGACACAGCCAAATCCACCCTCACCAAGAAGACTCTCTGGTCTGAAATTCCTAGTTGCTAACTTGAGATCATTGAATGTGAACTTCCGAAGTTGAGAAGAAATCTTCAACTCCTCACTGAATTTCGGTGTGGATGAAGTACTTTCAGCATTACTAGTGGTTGTAGAGGACACAGGAACAACCGGGTGGTCTCTTTTTTTCTCATTTGTTAATTTACTATCTGTTGACACAAAGACAAAGACACCAAATATTAGAAACAATATCTACTAACATAAAGAACATAAAAATCACATTAGGATACATCTAAATCCATTAACTCAATGAACTACCTTCATAGTAATGGATTCATCAACGTACTTTTTGAAATTTATAACGAATTCTTCATTGTTGAATGTCGGTGAAATTTAAACAACCAAAAAACTTGCCTTTCTTAACTAAGAACTAGTAGACAAACTGGTTGCTATCAAGTTAATTCTTCCAAAACTTAGCAATAGCATGTCTAATAAAACAAACCCACCAACATGTTTTGATAGTAAATGATCACAATATATTATGTCTGCATTCTTTTCTGAATAAACGGACAACTTCCACAAAGGAAATATTAAATGAACGATTTCATGAAGTGTCCATTTCCTTCCTAAAAATAAGAAGAAAACAAAAGACTTTTAACATGCTTTGACACTAATTGCTTGTTTTAGTAGTTAGTACACATTTAATCTCATCCAAATCATGCAAACTACATGTTTCAATCAATGATGCTGAACAAAAAGGACACACTTAGTTTTAGAAAACAACTTCTTCTCATCAAAAAAAAGAAAGAGAAAAAACAGAATCACATATAATTACAAGATAAAATCAAGTTCTTTGATTTACAACACTTTCACACCCCAGAAGCTATCTAGGGCAAAATCAATGATTTTTAATTAAGTTTATCCTAATACCCCCAAATAATTTTTCACCTCTCTACTTGGTTTATCTGAACTCCAAAAAAACAAAAACAAAAACAAATAAATACACAAAGAATATATCTTCAAACACAAATTTCACTGCACCTAAGCAAACATATATACTCCATCCTAATCAATGAAAAAGCAACAGAAAAAAAAAAATGAAATTACCATAATTAGTACTTGTTCCAGTGCTCGTGGAACTATCAACTTTTGATCTGGAAGGCATGCAACTCTCCAATAACCTGAATTTAACCCAACAACCAATCTCTTCTCCATCTTCAGCTCCATCTTTCTTCTTCTTCTTATTCACCTTACTTGATTTACTAATATTACTATTGCTATTGTTATTATTGCTGTTCACTTCCCAATTCTTCAACTTTATCACAGACTCAGGAGATTCAGGACCCAGACCCATCTCCACAACAAAACTCAACTGATCAAATCCTCATAACTCAAACTCAAAAAAAGAAGCATCAAACTTTAGACAAAATACAGACAACCCATTTCGAAAAACATCAAAAAAATGGATATTAATCGAAAATCAATGACACCCAGTTCACAAAATTTAGTCAAAAGTTAAGAGAGAGATGGAGGCTCCTTGACAAAGAGGGAAAGTGTTAGGACGGGCAGTTTGGGCAGTTTGAAACAGGGAGTAAGGGCAGGCTGGGCAAGAGAGAGAAATTCTTGTTTGTTGGTCTTAACAGTAACTTTAGCATATTCCAGACAAGTAAATCATCACATGATCTAATTTAACAATTATTTTAGTGCATACGAAACACAAACGTCACACAAAACAAAACAAAACAAAACAAAACAAAACTCCATTAAACTGCATAGTTTTTTCTATTCTATTCATATAATCATATGTTGAAATGCACATTTAGAGGATGGGGATGGATATAGGTCCCCCCATCCTCATCCCCATCCCCATCCTCATATCCATCCTCATTTCTCAGACCATTTCCCCATTCTTCCATTTTTTCATTTTAGGAAAATGGGGATTGGGAATTTTGGGGTATCTATATCCATCCCCATCCCCATCCCCATCCTCATCCTCAATTCCTCGTTTTTCCACATTTCCCTGTTTTCCCCGTTTCTCCTGTTCCCTCATTTCCCCATTTGACTATAATTACAAATTAAACTAAAAAAACAAATATTTCATTACAAATACAAAATAAAATTCATTAGTACATTTTATATAAAATGTGTATATATACTTAAGGAGTTAAGGTTTTCAAAGAATAAAAATAAAAATAAAAATATATACTATAACAGTAATGCTACACATCCCATCTAAAATCCCACATTTTTCATCTCACTACATGTGACATGTGATTTGTCAAATTGTGAGTGGATACATGGGGTGGGTGAGATAAATCATCATTAATATGTATCCATTCACAATTTGACACCTCACATGCCACATGTAGTGGGATGAAGAAGATAGGATTTTAGGTGGGATGTTTAGCGTTATTGATACTATAATTATATTTATATATGTTTGGGGGAAATGAGGAAATGAGGAAATGAGGATGGGGGACCTCCCCCCATCCCCATCCCCATCCCCATCCCCATCCCCATTTTAATATAATTGTGGGGAAAATGGGGAAATGAGGATGAATTTGGGGATGATTTTCATCCTCATCCCCCCATTTCCCCATTTTTCCCTAAAAAAAAAATCCCGAAATGAGGATGGGGAAGAGGGGAATTCGAGTCCCAGGGAAAAATGTGCATCTCTAATCATATGTTTAAACTCTGTTCTGTACATTAAAATGTTACATTTGTAAACTAGACATGAAGTTCAAGTGGTTTTAACTAAGATTTTGTGAACTTTTAAATCAATTTTAAATCTTTTTAAGTGGATAGATCATAGATAAATAACAAGATAGACATACGTGTGTAGTTATGTTCTGTTTTTGTTTGTTTGTATTAATGTTTGTGGGATTAACACCTGTAAAGTTTCTCAGTTGATGCTCAGCCAATCAGATTTCACCATCTCAGCTTTTTGGGGTTTACCTAATCAAGAACAAACAAAAATGTTTTCAAATTGACTACTACATATGTAATTTTCCCATGCTAGTGGAATTAATTGCTGCAATTATTATTATTATTATTTTTTCTAAAGTGGGCACTAACAGTTATTGAAAATAACCTCTAATTTTTTGGTCTTTAGTCATCATTAACGGTTGTCTTTTTGTTCACAATTTCGCACAAGAGAGCTAATTCCAACCGCTTGATTTTGACCCAACAGATTTCATACATTTACATGCCAATAAATTATTGGAAGAATGAAGTTTAGGATTAATAGAATTGACAATGTGATGGTTAGAGTTTTTTTAATTACCACCTCTCTACATAAAAAAAAAAATAATAAAAAAAAATTACCACCTCCTAATATGACTTCTATCGATGTCTCAGATTCTATTCATAGTAAAAAATATATATTTTATTTTATTACTTTTTAATTTGCACTAGAAAGAGATTATAAACAATGTTAATCACAATTATCTATAAGAATAAAATAGGATTATCTATTAAGCCTTGTGTAGCATGAGATTAGACTAGTTGTTACTTGTTAGACATGATTGTATGTATTAAATAATTAATTTTTTAAAACATTATTATAGCAATTATATGAGCTTGTTTAGTTGGTCTATTTGGAGAAGCACCTTCCCATGAGCTTTTGCCTAGTAGAGGTTTAAACTCTACTAACATCTATTCAATTTAAAATAGACAATCTCAAAAGCCTAACCAAACAACTCTAAAAAACTCAAATAGACGTTGGTTGAGCTTTCTAGTGTCTTAAAAAGTGTCGGTTTGTAGAAAGCTCAACCAAACGAGCACTAAATCAAACCCATCCCTAAATACAATCAAATATTATTATTTGTAGCAATGAAAATATTATTGTTGCCAATAGGGGCATAGTTCTGGTAGATGGACGAGCTTGAGATTTGAACAATAATGACGAAAGCTTTTAAAAAAAAATATAATCCCAGATAAATAGATATTGTCTATATATATATATATTATTGTCAATTTGTCACTCCCCCAACTAATAAAATAAATGGTCGGTTAGAAATCTCTATTATCTATATTTTATAAAGGACCATACATTGCTTACCTGTCATTAGGGAAATGAATTATAATATAATAAGGGATGTCAATTTGGTCCCTAATTGATATATTTTCAATAATTTAAGACCATACTTACTTTAAGACATATCAAAAAGTGACATTTCCAAATAAGTTAGGGATCAAATTGATAATCTCCCATAATTTTCTTCATAATGAAAATAGAATTAGAATAAATATTTTCATGATCTTGCATTGATAAATGATGCAGAGAACAACATTAAGAAAGAAAGAAACAATATTGCTATTAAAACAAAAGGAAACAATTGATATCATGAAACCTCAAAAAACAAAAATACTAAATTAATTTTACAGATTCTTATCGACATGTAAACAAGGCACTTTTGGGAAGACATTGCCATTTGAACGTCCACGAACATTGAAACAGAAAGACGAAGTTTCCTTCAACTTGTGTTGATCTTCTTCTCTCTGTAAATTTATGTTCTTCATGATAATATTTCTGCATGGAACTGATTTGCTACATGCAAGCTTAACTGCAATTTCTTTGTCTGATGTCCCCTCTATGTTCATGTAGGTTATATTGTTGATATGAACAGCTGATGTCTGCAAAATAATAATAATAAAATTACATAATCAATCAGTAGTTGTATAAATTTAATCTCATATGGAGATAAAAAAAAATTGTAATATATTTGTCGTACGGTGACTTTTCGAAGATTAATCAACTTACATGATTTGTGCAATGTTCGTGATCACAGTAGTATTGATCGATAATGATGGGGTACCTAGCACCATGAAAAAATATTTTCTCGAAAATCATGTTATTAGCATATCCCTTGCCTCCCTGATGATCATCAACAACGTACTTCGTTAATTATTTCAGATTCTAATTCTTTTTAATTGTCAGATTGAATGAACGTTCTTTATTATATATTATAATAATTACCTGCCATGTCTTGATTCTAATTCCATTTTGTGTTCCTGTAAATGTAGCATTGCGAACATGGACAGATTCTACTGTCTCCCTCTCTTTATGTTTACCAAGGCTTCCAATGCTGAAAAATAAAACGTGTCGTATCATACCGATTATCAAAAATTCATCTTTTCGTTCAAAATTCAATCATCAAGAAGCTAATCATTTAATAATTACCTTATGCCGTGACCAGGACCACATTCAACATTGGTGATTTTGAGATGGGCAGAACCGTCACCGATGGACACACAATCGTCTCCGGTGCCAATGAAGCAATGATCAATGAAGACATGAGAGCTGCGTTGGATGTGGATACCATCAGTGTTGGGGCTGTCAGCAGAAGCTTTGATGGTGAGTTGATAGGCATAAACTCTCGTGGAATCTTCAAAAGCAATATGCATTTTAGGGCTGTCCTCAAAAGTCAGTCCAAGTAGATGCACATCGTTTGAATTCGATATCATCATCCCCTACAAAAACAAACATGTTAAATAAACTTGGAATTCTGTACGAAAAAACGTGCTAGATTTCCGAGCACCTGATAATTCTAAAAGACTTATATTATTTATATATACTTACAGTTGGTACTGTTCTCTTACAAGCCTGAAATAACAGAAATTACAAAAATTGTTAAGTTAACTTGGAAGCCAAACAATATATAAATTAATTTGTTACATTTGCATTTGATAGAATGCTTTTAAAAAAGCACTTTGTTTAAAAGCACTTACATTCTTGTGGCAGGAGTGTCTTCTCCACCAGTTTCTTCCTCGACCATTGATAGTACCAGATCCTTGGATGTAGAGGCCATCAAAGTGTTTGAATTCAATCCATGCATGGCATAATTTGTCATCGTCTCCATCGCATCCATGCCATGCATTTGGATCAGATGGTGCAACTATGTCCCCATCAATCTACACACATTTATTATCAGAAAATTATTTACAATATTAATTTTTTTTATAAGTATTTAAGTAGTACCACGCGTTTACTAATTATGAATGAGTGGGAATAGGAATCAAGTTCCATCGTCGGAAAGGGAATGGAAGGGAATTGAAATTAAGTTACAAATTTCATTACTGTGCTTACTAACTTTTTTATAATTAGAAATGAAATCAAATTTATATAAAGTTGATTATAAAAATACCCTTTTATACACAAAATAGTTGTATATATACATATACAGATGAGAGATATATAAGTATAGCTAATAAATAAATAAAAAAGTTTTTTTTTTTTCCACAATTTGTTTTCGCTGCAATATAGTTTTTTCTATCAATTTTTTTTTTTTTTTTTTAATTCACAATTCATATATATAGTGCTGTTCACATGAGTACACATTCAAGTAAATACATGAGTATATTGAATGTAAGCCATTGGATTCAATTACTTTAACTTAGTCTAAGTCAAAGTAGTTGAATCCAATGGTTCACATTCAATGCACTCATAAAATACATGAGTGCACACTCATGTGAATATATATATAGTTTTTTTTTTTAAATAAAAAATTAACAGGGATATTTTAGCAATAATATATGAATTCCCCTTTTTAATCCGAAAAGGGAACTTAATTCCGGGTGAGAGGAATCAAGTTCCCTTTCATTAAGGAACTTAATTCCTAATATGTGTATGGGGTCTACAGAACTTAATTCCCCATAAATTTAGTAAACAAATGAATTTGAAAATCATAAACTTAATTCTCTTTCCTAAGTAGAATTCTTTATTAGTAAACACGCCATAAAGTAATTTAGTATCTCTACTTTTGAAAACTCTAAAAAACTCTTCTTCTTCTTTTTTTTTTTATTTTTTTAAAAAGCGCTTTTTAAATTATTTTTAATTTTTGAAAAATATAAATAATAACCTGGAAGGTGATGTTGGATGGTCTGCATTGTTTCCCATTGAAGACCAAGGGTTGCAGAAAAAAGGACTTTCTTCGAGGAACTACTATGGTGACCGTACGTGACGATGAATCACATGCCATTCTAAAAGCTGAATCGAAGGCCTGCAAAAAAATCAATAATACAATCATATATATATATAAACATAAAACCAATATATACAATACAAAAATTCTCGGGTACAGACTACAGACTTCCACGTAAGTAAATTGTGTTATAGTGAAACGGGTTACTTGCATAACAAATAATCATGGTCACACATGACCATAAAATGTACTTGAAAGTTTTAACGGTGTGAATGTAATCGTAAATGGTCTTGAATGAATTGAGAAAAAAGTTGTTCGAAAATAATACCTTAGAATCATCGGTGTGTCCATTACCAATGGCTCCATGATCAAGAACATCAACACCATGATAAGCTTTAACGCCCAAAACAAGGAAGAATAAAAAGACGAACACGGATTTAACCATGGCTATTAGCTACAATAACCTTTAAAAGAACCCTAAAATAATTGATGAAGCTTTATTTATAGTACTGCTAATAAAGAAACTTAATCCTAATTAAAACACTTTTATATATCTTCGAGATTTTGACAAGTAAGTAATTAACAAATTCTAGTTCTAAGTAAATTCTAATGATTATTATATATCTATTAGAATTTCATTTTCTTTTCCTTATTTTAATTTCTACGATTTCTACTCTTGATATATTAGTATTTGAATTATCTTATCTATAACAAAATCAAAATATAAAAATTGAACTTTCGAAAATCAACAGTTTTTTTCATTGATAAAAAATTGATATAAATATAATACTTAATTTAATTATTTAATTAGGATAAGAAAAGTTAGGCATGAAAATGCAACCCATCCTCTCAATTTAGGGGGAATTTGGAAAATATCTCTTCATTGTCAAATTAACTCCAAAAGTCTCTCATGATGAAAATGAACATCAATAATGCTAGACATCTCACCTACAATCCCACCATTTCCATCCCAACACACGTGGCAGCTGATGTGTCACTTGGTGAGTGGACAACCAAGTGACACATTAATTGGTATTTATCTCTCTTACCCATGTATTCACTCACCAATTAATGTGTGTCCACTCACCAGCTGACACATCAACTGCCACGTGTGTTGGGATGGAAATGGTGGGATTGTAGGTGGGATGTGTAGCATTACTGAATGAACATATATCTAGGAATTAAAATTCAAACTAGTTTGATTATAAAAATAAGTTTATTTATATAACATGTAAATTTATTATATGAGGCAAACTTAGTGGTCGTTTGTTTTTTTCACTTATACTTTAATGAGTTTGAATCATAATTATTAAGTTGTTTTGTTTGTTTTTTTTAAGTGGTCAAACAACTTTAAAATACCAAAAAACAACTTAAAATAAAAAGTAAAAAATCTTGACTTTTCACTTAATTGCAAACCACTTAATTACATTAAATGCAATCCAAAATCTTTTCTTCCGATACTATCCTCCATATGTAACACATTTCCAATTTCATCATAATTATATATGGTATATAAATCTTTTTAATATATACCTTATTTTAAATAGATTTAAAAATAAAAAAGAACCCTAATCACTTCTCATATTGGTGTTTAATATCAATACTTTATTATGATATTACGGTGATGTGTATATATGTATATATATATATATTTAGAGTGTTTTGTATGAGTTTTCTTGCTGCCTCTTTTATTTTTATTTTTATTTAAAAAAAAAACATTTTTTTTTTCTTAGTAAAAATGAAGTTTATTTGTAATGGAAGATGAATGTCATGATCATATATGTTCATATATAATTACTATTTTTGGATTGTTTTTATTCCATATTATATGTATAATTGTTTAACACGGGTATAAATGTAAAATTACTTATTTTCAGACAATTGTACTTTAAAAAAATAAACGTGTTAATAATACATTCAGATGTGAGGGAAAAAACAAACAAACATGTCATTCAAGTTCATATTTCAGTCTCTATTCAGTCTCTATTCAGTCTTTAGAAAAATTCATAACTATTCCGTCTTCAGACAAAAAAACAAACAACCCCTTAATCTTTTCCAACAATAACTTAATTACTGATTTAATCAATTAAAAAAAAAAAATTGAGCAAGTTTCCTTTTTCTCATTATTAAACATATTCAAATATTCGTAGAGATAAAATATGTGATTTACTTTACTTTTTTTTTTTATTTTTTTATTTTTTTATTATTTTTTTTTTATTAAAAGGAAACTTAATTAAAACTCTTCTATCAGTAACTTATTTACTGATTTGTAGGTAGAGTCCACCTAATTTAATTTGAAATTCTTAATTAGTAAACATGTTCGTCGAAGGAATCAGAAGGAGAGTAGGAGACACTTATAAATTTTTATTTGATTCGAGTCTCAATCAAATTATAACTTGGTAGACGGTGAGCCAACTTTCACTACAGCACAATTTTGATACACATAATTATCACCGTATTATATAATTCACCGGAAAAACAACTCCGGTGGATGTAAATGGCATAACCTATTCCAACAAGAACTCGGTCAGAAACACACAAACAAAAAATTGTCATAGACGAAATCATTCGAATAAGACAGTTTATGCACCACTATACACTAACAACAATGCAAAACATCTGGGAACGTGGTGGCACAAAACCTTGCTTCGCATGCCTTCTCCTCTGCGAGGGAGTGTTTCTGGCTGGATTGCAGCCCTTCGTGTTGTGGTCCTTCTTTGTAATGTTCGTTTCTTGAATAAAATAAATAAAAATAAAAACCAATGCAAAACGTCACTTGCTAAAATACAATAATTGTCGGACTCAACAATCTGAATGGCTTTGTCTGCTTCATGTTTCGATCCAGCTCAAGGTTCCGGCAACCAGATATTTACCCGGGAGGGCCCCTGCTGACGGTGATAAATACTTAATTTGCTTCCTAAAATGATGTAAACAAGTACAAAATATCAGTTAATCAAACCAAAACATCATTACAAAAAGGAGATGCTCTTATCAGAAATGAAAGTTCAAAATCCAAACCTCGCCATGTCGACCTCTGTCACATATATGAACCCAGCAACATTGCTGCATCAATATATCAATATAATCTAATCAAAAATTATGTAATAGTATTGAGAGCTAAATCTGAAGGTGCTTTGATTATAAATAAATCATGAAAAAAGAAAATGACAAAAATCAAAGAATAAAACAATGAAAAGTAGGGGCACTAAAAAAGTAGGTCCCAAGCTGGCTTTGTATAATTTTGTCATAACTCATAAGACTAGTTGCAGTCATAGTCATTCTAGACGTTGCCCTTTGATAAGATTTATTTAAATTATCTCATAGTCAACGATCGAAATAAAAGACAGCAACTACCCTGATTTTCCTTTTTGTTAAGTCCTGATCAGATGAATTGCTAAGAATGTAGAGACTTGTAAAGCACAATTTAATTCCATCAAAAATAAAAAAAATCAACACACAATTTAATCAATACCTTGAGGTAATTTGTTCAGGTTCTTCGGCATACGAAACAGCAAGCACTAGATGGATCAACTCCTGGACCTGGTCACTAGTCACAAGTACCAATCTCAGTGGGTTGGCAACAGGATCTGCACCAATTGGCAGAGCTGATCTTGGGGCCTGCGGTCCTCCACCAATTCGGTAGACATGCAGATCATTGAAATTTGCAACATAGGAATGTGGAGATAGATCATTCACAAGACCGTAAAAGTATTCCTGAAAGAAGATCAGTAACTGTTAATAAAAAACAAAAACGAAAGTTAAAATGGCAACAAAACTCAGTAGCTAAGCCCTTATTAAAAAACGAGGTGAAGTATATATACCTAGATCCATGATTTTCATGGATTTCATTTTCAGTATAGACAAATAAAAGAATTCCAGTTTGTAATTAATAAGGAAAAGAAAATTTATAATGTCAATTTTCTACAGAGAAAGTATCCAGTTTCTAAATTACTACAGAAAACAATTACCAAAATTTCCATAAGATTAGGTATTTTTGATAGTACGAAAATACACAAAGGTTCAATTTTCTCACCTTGACATACCCAATTAACCTACCACCACTACATTAGTATCCATCCAAAAATTAAGAAAGCAATCTCCACAGCTCAAACATAAATACTAAGGAAAGGCAACCAATAAAAGTTTGTCAGTTCTTCTGGTATCTTTAGTTTCTCCTGCTTTCCTTACAGTTTTATATATTTTTTTGGTTGAAAAAGTAAAGATGTTATGGGATTATATGCGGCTTAAATGCAATGAAATATCAAAATTAAATTAGGAAAATAGAAAGGTTGTTGTTTACCCTTATCCGATAACTTCTAGCCTTCTGCCGGACTTTTGTATTTCTGGATACAACACCACCTGACTTTTGAAGTTTCACGACATCTACATTAGGTTTGTTTTTTAGTACATCCCTCAGCAAGCTAAACAGTTTTTCCTGCATGGAGTTTAAAAGAGATGTCTGAGGTCTCATCAATGTAAAGATTAAAAAATATCACAGCCGATGGTTTGCGAGCTGTACATAATGACTAAGCACACAAATACACACGAGGATAATCAATGACTACTATTGGAAACCGGATTGCACTAGAATCATGCTTTATATGATTACTAAAGGAAGTAAGGAATTGCTTAAAATAAAATAAAATACCAAAATGGAAGGCATCATGATATACCTGACCCAGAACCAATACAACGTTGGCACTGAATGTATCAATGGCATGGAGAAGCAACTGCAAAAAGAGATGAAACATTCCAAAAACCTTAAGTAACAGATTCTGGGTGATTGAACTTATAGAACCTTTTACAACACAATTACCTCATAGCCTACACCTTCTATCCATCCCATGGTATTGATCACCATGCCTGCAGCACGAGATTCTGCATTACCAGTAAATTGTTTCTCCAGCGTTTGAGCAAGTTCCTTTACAAACACTCTGTACAAATCTACATTGTTGCTGCAAGAAAATAAAAAATACTGATATATTTCAGTCTGCCGAAACTGACAAAGTGTACTAGGCCACATAAGGGATTCTTGATGCATAGGATGGCAAAAAGAAGGAAAATTCCATATCAATACCTAGGAGTTGCATGCCCAAAGAAGTAAACAAGAGGCATTTCAAGCGGAATTCCTTCAACTGGATCAATAGGCATTTCAATTGGTGTAGCCGCAATGCATCCCGGAGCTGTTATAGATCCTTGGCCTATATCCAAGTCTACAAAAGTAGGTTTCCAACCTTGTTTGGCTGCCCAACTAAGAAGCATTCTTGACAATGTGCTCTTTCCAGAATCTGTAGGCCCCACAACAATTACCCTAGGACCCTGGGTCACCAGCATTATTGAATTAACAACTAAATTAATTTGTGCACAGTAAATAAAAAGACTTATGCTAATATTGTATAAGCTTTGGGTTTGCTTTGTGCATGTTTACATAAAATATACAATCTTTAATATTACATTGATGGCAATTAATAAATACCTGAGAAGTATCAGAATCCTTTGAAGCTGATGCTCTGGCACGATGTCTCCGCCCTTCTAGTATAGCATGCACATTTACATAACTGACCATGGGTGTCTGAAAACCAAGGGTCAAAACACCACAATTGATCCTTTGAATCACTTTTCTATCCTTCCATTTAAAAGAGTGAAAATCTAAAAGGCAAACAAGCAATACCTCATCTGCAGTATAATCAGTTTCAGTTGGGCCATCTAGTTCAATGGTGGCTCCGTACCAAGTAAATACCTGATGTATGAGAATTAGTTATAAGCGTCATTATAGATATGGGTCATAAAAATGATATAAATAGACAAATATTACGATCTAACCAAAATAAAACCACTTACAGCGAATTTAAGGCGTGGAGGGAAGGTGAGCCATATCTCCGGAGGCAATTCAGTTCCAAAAATTTCAGCATTACCATTAAGAACCCGAAGCCGTAGAGGTGTTTCATTAGCAACTTCAATTCTCAGTTCACTCTCTCTGTCCAATTTCACTTGCCTCACCGTTGAAGCTGAAGCTGAAGCCAAACCGGTCATTGCTACTGGCAAACCACCGTAAGCCATTTTAACTCTGGTCTTGTGATTATTAACAGTGTCTTAGGAATTTGTCAAGAGATAAGCCTGTTTGATTCAACCAGAATGCGAGTGCATTCACATGTCACAAAACTTTATTCTAGTTTGGAAATTGCCATTCCACAAACTTCAAACTAGCTTTTTCAGACAGAAAATACTGTGTTTCAAGCTGCAAATCTGCAATACCAATACACAGATCAAACCTAGATCTTTCATTTTTCATCCATTGAATTACCATGCTTCCGACAACAATACTACAACAGATCAAACCTATGCAAACTAATCTTCAAATCCCAAGAAAGCGGATTCGGTCACAAGTGACTAGCACCCAAATCAAACTATTACTTCCAATAACACACTCCATTACAAATAACCATTTTAATTAACTTATCTGAAAAAAAGATCAAACTTTTTCCCAATTCGAGTGAACCCACAAGAGAATTTCGATTAAAAAGACAAAAAATCAATTAACAGAACAGATCATCAGTCAATGAAATACATGTAAATCCTACCATTCAGCAAATACATGAAGTGAAAAAAAAAAAAAAAATTTGGAAAACACCACACAAAAAGTATTGAATACAAATTAATTCCAAGAAGAGGGATTCAAAAAAGAAAAACAATTAAGGAACAAAATGAACCTCGTCAGTGGAGACCTTGGATGCTTGTAGTTGATCGAAAGGTTGAGAGAACAATTGGGGTTAGGAGAAAGAGACTAGATGATCGATCGGAGAGAGAGAGAGAGATAGAATACGCGGGAAGTTAATAGAACGGTGAAATTTGGGAACTTTTATAATTGAAGTTGTAAGGGAGGGTTTAATTAGGGTTTATTTATGGAGGAGGAAAATAAGGAAATTTTCAATTAACGGTCATTTCATTTTATTTTGTTTTGGGGCAAATACACTCACCTCCCTCAACTGTGGCATAAATGCAGTTAAAGAGCAAGTATGCATTTATGTACTCAGACTTCCCCTACCCTTAAAATTGAACTAATAAAAAGACTAAATGACATTTAGTTATTAATTTTTTTAAAATATAAATAATCATTTAATAATAAAAATTAAATTAAATTAATTTAAGACAATTCTTTCAATAGAATATAAATTAAAAAGTTAATTTTAAAATAGAAAAAAACAAAATTAAAGTTTTAAGTTATCTTTTTTTAAAAAAAATAAATTAATTTTTTTTACTATTTTTAAACAAGATAAAAAAAAAACATTTTTATTTTTAAAAAATTTATCTACGTTTTAATATTCAAAATTTTGTTTGATGGTTTTAAAATAATAAGGTTAAAAATAGTTAAAAAAAAAAAGTATTTATGAGCTATGAAATTATCTTCATTTTTAATAACTTCCCTTTACAAATTGTAAGAAAACAAAATTTAATTTAAAATTTAAAATTTTTTAAAATAGTTCTTTATGTTTCTATTTTTAAATTATATTACAATAAAATGATTATCTCTAATTAATTTAGTTTAATTGCTTATTATAAAATGATTATCTTTATTTTTAAAATTTTAGATTGGCGTGGCTCACCTTTCCCCTGCTGTTGCGGAAGCTTTAGCTGCTGCTTTTCGTGCACGACTTAATTCTCCTTCCTTGTACGATGGAGACGGATGCCCAAGTGATGGTGAAGCTTATAGATTTTGGTAGTGTTCCCCTTTCAGATATCGGGATTATTCTTAGTGATATTCATCATTTTTTGGATTGCCATTCGGATTGTAAAGTGGTTTTCATCTTTAAGAAGACCAATTTGGCAGTCCATTACCTTTATAAACTTGGTCCTTTCGATTGGGTGTGAGTTGTTTGGGATGGAGAAGGTCTCACTTTGTGTGGCTCCAGTTGTCCTGGGTGATCATCCAACTCTTTTGTAATCCAAATTGTGTGGAATTAAATCTCCTTTTCAAAAAAAAAGAAAAAGAAAAAAAAAAAGACAATTTAGTTTTTTTGTTAGTTCAAAGATAAATGCATACTTATTCTCTAACTGTATTTATACAAAACTTTAAGGGTAGTGAGTGTATTTACCCCGTTTGTGTTTGATGAAATTTTGTAAAATGAAAAATGATTGGAGATGCGGGGTATCGATCCCCGTACCTCTCGCATGCTAAGCGAGCGCTCTACCATCTGAGCTACATCCCCATTTTGATGAGAATCAAATGTGTTTACTATATTTACTTTTAAATCTTGAAACTTTACTCTTCTTCCAGTGACAACTCGAAAGAAAAAACAAAAGCCGGCTCGCAGAGCCTATCAAGTCGTCTGCAACAAAAAATGCATCAGCTGAGAAGGCTCTTACTACAACCTTCCAGTCCTCTTCGCGTTCTCTCCGCGAAGAAATCACTCGCTTCTCTTAAAAGATGCTCACATTTATCTTCTTCTTCTGAGTCTCAAATTTCAAACAGTCATTTAATCGAACACTTGGAGGAAAACCCAAATGAACCCGCCACCGGCACCACCATCTCCGTTGACCGCTCCGGACTCTACAACCCCACCGGTACACACATTGCATTGACACGCATATGTGTATTTATTTACATGAGTGAATGTATTTACAAAACATTGATCGTTTTGTTTTTCTGTGGTGTGCAGAGCATTCGCACGAGCAGAATTCGGAGTCTGAGCTTGTTAAGCATCTTAAAGGGATCATCAAGGTTTGAAAAGCGTGGTTTTTGATTGGTTTGGTTTGGTTTGGTTTTTTTTTTTTTTTTTTTTGTCAATTTGATGATGTTTGTGGAAATGCATCGTGTGCTTGTACGTGCAAAGATGAAGTATTTTGGTTGGTGGGTGTAGCTTGGAAATTTAATATGCTAGATTTCTTACTTTGTTGATTGATTTTCAATGGGACTCGATATAGTTATCCAGTAAAATTGGTATGAGAATGCTGTGGAAACTGTTAACAAGTATGCAATTTTGAAAATCAATTGAAATTTCATATCGTTAACTATATCTCTCAGCAGCTTCGAAGCTAAAAAATTGTGGACGCAAGTGAGTGCAAAGTTGTAAGATAGTCAAATGAAAAATTATCATTTTCTATGAAGTTTATATGCATTGCATTAATATAACAGTTTGAGCATTCTGTTATAATTAAGCATTAGAGTCAATAGGGTCATCTAAATTTCCTATGATTACATTTTTAATACTTGTTAACTTGCTTTTTTTACTTGGAGCTGATGCATCACCGTTGCTGGTTTTTAAGTTCCGCGGTGGACCAATTTCAGTTGCAGAGTATATGGAGGAAGTTTTGACGAACCCTAAAGCTGGATTTTATATCAATCGTGATGTTTTTGGAGCGGAAGGTGATTTTATAACCTCACCTGAAGTGAGCCAGATGTTTGGGGAGGTAATTTGATTTATTTATCTCTATATCATTCTTGTTTCCTCATAAGTTATAAACTCCTGTTACTTTGTTTTCTATGGTGAATATTTGTTATTACGGAAGAATTGATTTATTGTCTTACTAATATAAATTTAGATGGTCGGTGTTTGGGCTATGTGTCTGTGGGAGCAAATGGGACAGCCAAACAAAGTGAACCTGGTTGAGCTGGGTCCAGGACGAGGAACTCTCATAGCTGATCTTCTTCGTGTATGATACTCATACAACAATTATTATCTTTCTGCTATACTCATGTTTTATTTTTAAGTTCACTGAAGTACAAGATAGTGTGCATAACTTAAATTTTCTTATTAGTTTGTTTAAGAGTAATTTATTTCTTGCAGGGTGCATCAAAGTTCAAGAAATTTACTGAATCATTAAACATTCACTTGGTAGAATGTAGTCCAACATTACAGAAGCTTCAGCACCACAACTTGAAATGCACGGAAGAGGATAATACTGGTGAAAATGTTGAAAAAAGAACTATTAGCACATTGGCTGGAACACCTGTATCATGGCACAGTGCACTGGAGCAGGTTCCGTCAGGATGTATGGAGTTATCGTTCACTCTTTTTTCCTCTTGAAAGCAAACAGATGGGCACTATAATGTTGGAATAAAGAAAAAAAAAAAGGGAAAAAAAAAAAATATGCAGAACTAGTAAAAAACCTAAAAATAATCTTACATACAATAAAATAATATCTGCTTTATCAAGTTCTTAATTTCTGTTTCTGTTTAATATGTGCAATAACACTATCTTGTTTTATTAGTTTTATAAATAGTTATGATGTTTCCCCCAATAACTTGTATCTGTTTGCTTATGTTCCAGTACCAACAATCATTATTGCCCATGAGTTTTATGATGCTCTACCGGTTCATCAGTTTCAGGTTTGTCTGTTGATTTTTTCGCAAATGTGTGAATAACTATTGTAGTTCTTCTGTTCTTGGATCTTAAATGACTAAAAGTAACAGCTTAGGCTTTGCAGAATGTTGAAAAGTACTGATTTATTTATTTGATTTATAGATTCTTGTTTTTTGTAGAGCTCAGTTTATCCATTCCTGGCCGGCAGTTCTTTAACTATACATGGTCTTGCTTTGTCACACATTTCAGTCTTTGTTTCATAACTGTTATATCTGCATTTATTGCTGCAAATTTTCAGCCATCTTGTTGTTTTCCTGTTATCTAACTATTATTGGCATATATTATGAATCAACATATTAGTTCTCCAGTAAACCACGATGTGTTTCTAAATTATGTGGAAGATTAATTTTGCAATGGTTCATTGTGTAATTATTAGTCATTGGGCATCATAACATGGATTTTTCTTTATTTTTTCTCCTTCTCTTTAGTTTGCTGGTTTCGAGTAATCAAGAGAGAATTGTATAAATGTTATGGAAAATGTAAAGGTGTATGACATAATGGCATAAATATTTTTCCATTTGCTTTAAGCTACCAGCAGAAGCTCTGCAGGTTAGAATGTTCTGCGATCCAATTTGTCCCTAAATAAATAAGTAGTTTTCTACTGTTTTGGATTATTTTTAGAATCTGCACTACTTAAAACATTTATCTCTTCTGTATATTAAAATATTGCTATTCTTTTCTGTCAGTTGTAATTTCAATTATTTTCCTGTCTTCCTGTTCTCCCAAAGAAATTGATTTCTGTTTAATGCATGATTCTGGTTTAACAATTCTCTGCAGAGGGCTTCTCGTGGGTGGTGTGAGAAATTGGTTGATGTTGCTGAAGATTCATCGTAAGGATTTGGAATTCAGTCTGACAGCATTAGTGTCTTATGCAGATATAGATCCTAAAATATAAAATTGATACTTATGTATATCTGTCAGGTTTCGTTTTGTTTTGTCTCCACTGCCAACACCTGCATCTCTTTTTTTGATGAGGCGCTGTAAGTGGGCTGCTGCTGAAGAAATGACAAAGCTTGAGCACATAGAGGTCTGCCCCAAAGCTATGGAGTTGACCAGTACAATTGCTAAGAGAATAAGCTCTGATGGAGGTGGGGCTCTTATAATCGATTACGGCTTGAATGGATTAGTGTCAGATAGTCTGCAGGTCATTTGCCTTACCATTGTTTATATTATGCACATATTTGATTTTCTTCATGCCATAACAAGTTTTCTTTCTTATGGCCTAACAACCATCCATAAATTTTCTGCATAATAGAAATGAAAGCATTTGCAAATGTTATAATCACAGTTTTGGTTTATTAAATGTAAATAGTTGTGTAAACAAAGGCTCAGTCTCTCATAATATTTTAGGGGTTTATGTTCTTTAGACTGCGTCACTGTTATGATAGAAACTTGTACTGTGATGAGTAAGTCGGTTGTCCATTACACACCAGTATATCTACTCTTCTTTCCTAATACCATATTTTTGCAGGCAATTCGGAAACATAAGTTTGTCGACATACTTGATAATCCCGGATCCGCTGATCTTAGTGCATATGTTGATTTTGCTTCCATCAGACACTCTGCTGAGGAAGCTTCAGGTGCACATCATTTTCATTTTTGTTGTAGTTTACTTTTTTTACTTTTTTTTTTTTTTTTTTTTTTTTTTTTTGTCATTAGAATATACTTAAAAACATGAAACATATTAATTTTCATAATATTCCACCATGTTTTCAGAAGATGTGTCTGTCCATGGCCCGATTACTCAGTCCCAGTTTCTTGGTTCTCTTGGGATCAACTTCCGTGTTGAAGCACTGCTACAGAACTGCACAGAAGAACAAGCTGAGTCTCTGAGAACAGGATACTGGCGTCTGGTGGGTGATGGCGAAGCCCCATTCTGGGAGGGACCTGATGAACAGGCACCAATCGGAATGGGTACACGGTATCTAGCAATGACAATTGTGAACAAAAAGCAGGGTGTTCCTGCACCATTTCAATGAAAGTTTGAAGTAATGCTACATTTTGCAAGGTCGGTCATATCAATGTACATTAGTAATTTTATTCTAACGTCAAATAAATATGTCATGTTTAAGTTTCTTGTGAAAGTTTTTTCCAAACATTTCCCGATCAATATCTGATTTTGTCATTTGATATCTTATTATTATCCATGCTTTCCGGTATGACTTCCTCTCTGGTATTTGCTAAATCATGTAATGAGAGATTCATCAAAAAGCTTGGGAGTGAGAGTGTTGTTGACATCTCTACTAGCCCTTCTCAAGTGATTAGAGGCATTTTAGGTTGATATATCTTCATACCATTACTATTTTTACTCATGAAGTTAAAACTTAGATGGGTTAAATTTAATTTGCATATCTGAGATTTAGCTTAATTACAGGCAAATCTGCCTCGTTCGAGAAATAGGCAAAGACCCTCTTTGTAGGAGAGATTTCTGAAACTTTAGAAGAAGTTTCTGACATTTTGAACCAAGTTATACAACCAAATTGTCAAGAAGGTTTACTGGTTTACAATGTCATTGAATTGAAATGATACTTTTGATATTTTTATAGATGTGAATTATCGAAACTGATATTTACTTCGTTTACGAACTGCAATTGTGTGATTGTGAAGAGATTAGTACTGCCAATTAATCCTTAACCTCACAGTTGGAGATTTGTGTGATTTTTGGCACATTGAGAAATTGGTTCCATACATGATTACATGACATATGTGCTCAGATCATGTCCCCTTTGTCGTCGTTTTTGATCAATTATGGTGTTTTGGCACTTTCTGTGACTTCTTCTCTGTTCATTGCAACTTTCCCTTTCTTTACTTCTGTTCTTTAGGTTCAAGGTTCTCATTGAAATATTTTTTTACTAGAACATAATTCTTATTAAATTCAGTCGAACTCATCTATCAACGGCCATCTCAATTCTTTATCAAAAGTCAATTTCACAAAAGAATTTCTTTCACAATGGTACCTAGCATTGATTCAGATATACTTATTTAAATTTGAAAACCACTTGTTTAGTTTTTCCTTGGCTTATCTCCAAGAGTTTTCGTTAAATTTTGGGCAGCAACCGTAACCAGTCGAGGGGGAGATTGTTAGATTTGAGAAGTTAAATGAAATAAATCTAGACCGTCCATTATTTTAACGTACACATGACATCTGATTATTTAAAGGTCAGCATTCTTAATGAGTTATGTGCCTAGAAAGCAAATCAAGAAGCACATATTTTAGCAAAACATGCTTTAGCTTCCGAGGAAGATTTATTTTGGTCGGAGGAATATCCTCCTTGTATTAATCGTTTAGTTTTGGTAGAGTCCTAACTTTCTATGTAATTTTCCTTTTAAAGTTCAGTATTGTTCAGTAGAGGGTAAGTACAGTAAAGGATATATAGGAAGTAAATTTCATTTCCAATTATAAAGCCATATATTTTAAATAATTAGATGTAAGGGTATTTTAGTAATAAAAAAGTTTCATTAAAATAAAAAGTGGCAATAGAGCTGCCCTATAAATTTATGATATTATTGATCGAGTAATAAAAAAGTTTCATTATTCTAAAAAAAAAAAAGTTTCATTAAAATATGAGTGTAGAAAGATATTTTGTGAGTGGCAATAGAATCGTCCTATAAATTTATGATATTATTCATTGAGTCTAAGGAATTTTAACTAAATTTTGTAACATTCATAGTATCTACATCTTAATTTGTCAAAGTAACCCTTATTCAAATGTTATAACTAGTCCGTATAATTTGATTCCGATTTTATGAATTATAGAATTAATGTCGATAAATTTTAAAATAATTCAAGTGAGAACATATCTTTAGTAAAACCGAAAATTAGTAGAGGACAAATTGAAATTGAAATTGAAATTGAAATCTTCTGGCTTATAGAAATTGAACCAAAAGAAAAGGACCAAACCATGTGATGTCAATATCAAAAATCATGACAGTTTCGTATGGGACACCGGACACTTTCATGGTACAACTCTCACTGGCTTCGTCAGTCATGACTTCAGCAATTCTAATGATTGAAATATTAAACAAAATAAAAATCAATTTAAGTTAGGTTTAATAAGTGTCAATTTTTGTGGAATCAAAAGAGTCCTCCACTTTTTATATTCCAAAAAAAATACTTTGTAGAAATGATATATAACGTTGAATGCCTGAAAATAGTTTTACTAATGTTCATTTGCTCTCAATTTTATCTCAGATTCTTATATATTCGTACTCCATGAAAATATATGATCATGGTTTCAGGTTTCTTGACGAGTCTGCAATTATAACAAGTGAAGACCAAATCAATTCTGAAGGCTCTGTAGCCAATCCCTGGAAACTCTGCAGTATGCAACAAGTAGAAGAAGTGAAATGCATAATGAGAGTGATTCCCATTTGGGCATCAGCCATTCTATACTACATTGCAATAGTTCAACAAAACACCTACATGGTTTTTCAAGCCCTCCAATCGGATTGATGCCTAGGCGATCATTTCCAGGTCCCTGCAGCATCCTACATAGTCTTTATCATGCTAAGCCTTACCATTTGGATTCCTATCTATGATCGAATCTTGGTTCCATTTCTTCGAAGATTTACTGGAAACAAAGGGGCTATCACAGTCCTCCCAAGAATGGGTGTTGGCATTTTTCTTTCAGTCCTCGCTATGCTTGTTTCAGCCTTGGTTGAACAACGGCAAAGGACTTTAGCTCTAACGAATCCAACGCTAGGCATTACGCCCAGAGGAGGCGGTATATCATCCATGTCAGCTTTCTGGCTAGTCCCTCAACTAGTCCTTGCTGGATTATCCGAGGCTGTTAATTCAATAGGCCAAGTTGAATTCTACTACAAGCAGTTCCCGGAAAGCATGAGAAGCATTGCAGGTGCTTTCTCTAACTGTGGCAAGGCTGGTTCAAGTTATCTAAGCGGTTTTCTTGTCACCGTAGTTCATCATATCACTTCAAGATCCGGAAATGGGGACTGGTTAGCTGAGGATCTCAACAAAGGGAGGTTGCATTACTTCTATTACATGATTGCTTCCTTGGGAGCTCTCAACTTTGTTTATTTTCTGGTCTGTGCTAAGTGGTATAGATATAAAGGCACTGATGGATGCTCCATTGAATTGAGCACAGACACAAAAGAATATGAGCAACATTTTGTTTGAATTCATAGGAAGAGATGTATGAGATTTGAATTCTACAAATTTTATTAGGATACTCAATGTACAACTTCTACTCATGAATGGAAGGAGAATCCAAACCATATTAAACTTCCATCAGAAACCAGGAATAAACAGGCATAAAAATCATTATCAAGTCTTCTAGTTTCTCATTCTCGTTAATTGAAGAACACCTCTCCCACCCGTATAACTTGTTACAGTTCAAACCGTATAAAATCAGTACGTCGTATAACTTAATGCAACTATAAAATGTTACCAAACACCGTACAGTACTAAATTCGGTGTGCTCTGTTGGTGCACCTAACAAGAACCAAAAGTACTACTATCTTTTTATAGAGTAAACACAATAAAATCTCTTTTTTAGCATCACAAGTTATGATTTATTTATTTTTGGAAATATTACAATAATTATTACAATAAGACTGCCGGAACCTGTCGAGATTAAACAATACATGTGTGACCCGAATAACTACTCCCATAACCCGAGAAAAAAACTCCCTACACATGCTTGTAAAATGCATATGGTGGGATTTGAACCCCTCACCACTAATGTGGGAGGGAGGTGCACGACCAGCTCTACTAAGAGGTGATATGCTCACAAGTTATGATTTAGCACGTGGGTCGTGTGCATGCAAAAGAGAGCCCTTAATTACTACTACATAATCGTTATAACATGCAAAATGTGCATACTGTCAAGCCCAAACTTGTTCTTGAATTTTCACCCAGATTTTTTTTCTTATAAGTAATCCTTGCAAGACAGTCTCAACTTTAGTACAATCTACTTTCGATCAAACCTTGAGTACAATCTCACATCACTAAACTTGTTTATTAACCTTGGTCTTTCTTAATTAAGTAGAAGCGTAATTTTAAACCACGAATGAAAGACGTTTAACCGAACATGATGTTCCAAAACTTAAAATATTCCACAAACTTAACAGTTCTTAAAATATCAAAGGTCTCATCTAGATCTTTAAAATGAGATTAATATTGAATACTTATTAATAATATTTTTATTTATTAGTTTTTCATATATCAAATTTACTTTTATTTTAATTATTATTATTATTATTATTATTTTAAGTATTACATAAATTCATGGTTTTACAAAACATTCTCCGATCAATATCTCTGATTTTGTCATTTGATATCTTATTATTATCCATGCTTTCCGGTATGACTTCCTCTCTGGTATTTGCCAAATCATGTAATGAGAAATTCATCAAAAAGCTTGGGAGTGAGCACATGAGAGTGTTGTTGACATCTCTACTAGCCCTTCTCAAGTGATTAGAGGCATTTTAGGTTGATATCTTATACCATTACTATTTTTACTCATGAAGTTAAAACTTAGATGGGCTAAATTTAATTTACATATCTGAGATTTAGCTTAATTACAGGCAAATCTGCCTTGTTCGAGAAATAGGCAAAGACCCTCTTTGTAGGAGAGATTTCTGAAACTTTAGAAGAAGTTTCTGACATTTTGAACCAAGTTATACAACCAAATTGTCAAGAAGGTTTACTGGTTTACAATGTCATTGAATTGAAATGATACTTTTGATATTTTTATAGATGTGAATTATCGAAACTGATATTTACTTCGTTTACGAACTGCAATTGTGTGATTGTGAAGAGAATAGTACTTCCCATTAATCCTTAACCTCACAGTTGGAGATTTGTGTGATTTTTGGCACATTGAGAAATTGGTTCCATACATGATTACATGACATATGCGCTCAGATCATGTCCCCTGTGTCGTCGTTTTTGATCAATTATGGTGTTTTGGCACTTGCTGTGACTTCTCTGTTCATTGCAACTTTCCTTTTCTTTACTTCTGTTCTTTAGGTTCAAGGTTCTCATTGAAATATTTTTTTTACTAGAATATAATTCTTATTAAATTCAGTCGAACTCATCTATCAACGGCCATTTCAATTCTTTATCAAAAGTCAATTTCACAAAAGAATTTCTTTCACAATGGTACCTAGCATTGATTCAGATATACTAATTTAAATTTGAAAACCACTTGTTTAGTTTTCCTTGGCTTATCTCCAAGAGTTTTCATTAAATTTTGGGCAGCAACGGTAACCAGTCGAGGGGGAAATTGTTAGATTTGAGAAGTTAAATGAAATAAATCTAGACCGTCCATTATTTTAACGTACACATGACATCTGATTATTTAAACGTCAGAATTCTCAGTGAGTTATGTGCCTGGAAAAGCAAATCAAGGAGCACATATTTTAGCAAAACATGCTTTAGCTTCCGAGGAAGATTTATTTTGGTCGGAGGAATATCCTCCTTGTATTAATCATTTAGTTTTGGCCGAGTCCTAACTTTCTATGTAATTTTCCTTTTAAGGTTAGTATTGTTCAGTAGAGGATAAGTTCAGTAAAGGATGTATAGGAAGTAAATTTAATTTCCAATTATAAAGCCATCTATTTTAAATAATTAGATGTAAGGGTATTTTAGTAATAAAAAAGTTTCATTAAAGTAAAAAGTGGTAATAGAGCCGCCCCATAAATTTATGATATTATTGATCGAGTAATAAAAAAGTTTCATTATTCTTTAAAAAAAAAAAAAAAAAAGTTTCATTAAAATATAGGTGTAGGAAGATATTTTGTGAGTGGTAATAGAGCTGTTCTATAAATTTATGATATTATTCATTGAATATAGGGAATTTTAATCGAATTTTGTTACATTCATAGCAGCTATCTACATCTTAATTTGTCAAAGTAACTCTTATTTTTTTTTTGGTACAAGCGAGGGCAACAACCCGGAAAAAGAAAAAGAAACTAGAGAGAACGAATGGAGGAGACCAGTCTTGAAGAAGTAAGGCCTAACTGATCAGCCTTGAACACCTCACATATCTCAGACGGAGGGGTATCAAAGGACAAACAACCAAAATCCAGATCATGCCCCAAATGAGCCAAAGCATCAGCAAGTCTATTCCCTTCCCTATAAACATGCTTCAGAACACAACTCCAATTAGCAGACAACAGAGCAGAGCAATCAGCGATAATGCTAAACAGGGGGTGATTAATAGGTAACTCCTTAGAGAGAAGAGTAACAACAGAAAGCGAGTCAGTTTCAACAATAATCTTCCTAAGACCTGCAGTCCATGCCATAGTAAGGCCTTCAAACAAGCCCCAAAACTCAGCTTCCAAAGCACTACCAACACCTCTCTTAAGAGCAAAGCCTTTCAACCAATTCCTCAGATGATCTCTAAGAACCCCACCTGAAGAAATGATACCAGAATTCGGGTTACAGCTACCATCCACATTAAGCTTAACCCAACCAACGGCAGGAGGAGACCAGGCAATAGACAGAAGAGACGGGTTATTGGCAGTAATAGGCAAACATGCATTCACCCACTCACTGCAAAACCTGCTGATAAACTGGGAAGGGTTTTGAGGGACAACAAAATCAGTGTCAAACACCTTCTTACATCTCCATTTCCAAATAAACCAAATCACACAAGCAAAAAGGAACCACATAGGAATTCTGTCAAGAACCATAGCTTCATTCTTTAAATTGCTCATAAACCAATCATCAAGGTCCCCATTGACAACAGCATCCTGAGACCTCCCTCTGAACACACTGCGCCAGATATACAAAGACTCCCTGCAGCCCCTCAACAAATGATCAATATCCTCAACAGCACTGTCACATCTAGGGCACACAGAATCAACAGTCAACCCACGAGCAACTCTAAGCGAATTAGTCATAATTTTACCATGGAGAATGAGCCATAAGAAGTGTTGCACTCTAGGGGGAAGTTTAAGATTCCAAATAAACTTCCAATTCCAAAAAGAATTATCATATAACTCTAAGAGACCAAAATAAGCCGATTTAACAGTGAAATCACCATTCTTAGACCACCCCCAAATAGCTCTATCATGGCCACTATGGATCCTACCTGCATGAATACTAGAAATTCGATGAATAATATTCCAAGGAAGAATTAGAGCAAGATGTTGAATATCCCACTGACCATCCAACAGATAACAGTTGACAGTTTGATGCATCATGTCATCAGAAACCCCAACAAGAGCATGATCAAGAAGAATACCCATGTCAGGGACCCAATTATCAGTCCAGAAACGAATAAGCTCCCCATTCCCCACTCTCCAAAACAACCCTCTATTAATTAATTTAGCACCAAAAGCAAGGGCCTTCCACGTACTAGAGCATACCACCCCCTTACTAAGATTCGAATCAAAAAAATTTCTAGACTTTAAATATTTGTGCGTGAGGAGCTGACACCATAACCCACTATCATTTTGACTCAAGCGCCATCCAGCCTTAGCAAGGAGAGCCTGATTCAACTCTTTCATTTTTTTCAAACCCAAACCACCACTGCTCTTAGGCAAACACACGGTATCCCACTTGAGGAGATGCACCGCTTTCTTCTCACTAGTGTGGCCCCAAAGGAAGTTTTTATTAACCCTATCAAGCTTCTTGCAGATCTCACTGGGAAGCTTAACCGACTGCATAATATAAACAGGGAGAGCAGATAAGACGGCCTTAATAAGAGTAACTCTTCCCGCTAAAGACAACGCATTACTTTTCCAGGCAGACAACCTTTGTTGCGTTTTTTCAATCACCTCAACATAAGTTCGGGAACGGATTCTACTGTGAATAAGGGGAACACCCAAATACTTACCAAGATTCTTTGTGAGTGGAGACCCACACACAGTAGCAACACGCCTAGCCTCTCTTTCTTGGATATTATGAGAGCAAAAGACTCTCGACTTACTGAAGCTAATTTGCTGCCCAGAAGCTTTACAGAAAGCATCCAAGCAATCCTTCATGATACTCGCTTGTTGGAAAGAAGCACTACCAAACAAAATAAGATCATCAGCAAAAAATAAATGAGATATCTCAGGTCCCCCCCTAGAGATTCTAACGCTTTTCCACTGCCCTAAAACCAATTGATGATTGATTAAATGGGAAAGCTTCTCCATACACAAAACAAAAAGATAAGGGGAGATAGGATCACCTTGCCTAATACCACACCCAGGGGTAAAAGACTCTGTCAACTCACCATTCAAAACCACCCTATACTGCACAGTAGAAACACACCACATAATGAGATCCACCAACGCATTCCCCAAACCAGCCTCAGTAATCACACTACGAATAAAATGCCATTGCAGCTTATCATAGGCTTTAGCAAGATCAATTTTCCAAGCGATAAACCCCTTCTTACCTTTCATAATTCTGAACTTATGAAGAACCTCTTGAGCCACCACAATATTATCTTGGATTTGTCTACCAGGGACAAATGCCACTTGGTTAGGGCTCACAAGCTTAGGCAAAAGGTTTCTAAGTCTTTGAACAATAACTTTACTGATCACTTTATAAATAGTGTTACAAAGACTAATCGGCCTAAGATGAGTCATATCAAGCGGACTAGGGACTTTAGGGATCAGAGAAATAAGAGTCTGATTAAGCACAGCAGGAAAAGAGCCAGATTGAAAACTATCAGTCACCAACTTTACAACATCTTCTCTACACACATCCCACTGATTCTGAAAAAAGATAGCAGGAAAACCGTCAGGACCTGGGGCTTTAAGCCCACCAATACCAAAGAGACTTGCTTTAATCTCCTCCTCACTAACCTCCTTGCGTAAGCCAACAACCTCACTAACATCCAGATGAGGGAAAGATTGAGGGAGGTTAGCATAAGGAAACATAACAGGTTGAGTCATAAAAAGTTTCTTAAAATAAGAGATAGCAGTAAACATCATACTCTCTTTATCACCTCTCCAAACACCATCATCCCCTTTAAGGCCTTCTAACTTGTTCCTTCGCCTTCTAATCATAGTAGAGAGGTGGAAAAATTTCGTATTTCGATCCCCTTCTTTGAGCCAAGAATTCCTAGATTTTTGAAGCCAGAAAATCTCCTCTTGCTCGATAATAAGATTATACTCCGTTCGAAGCTTCAACTCAAGCTTAGCCAAACCAGGTCTAAATCTCTCACCAAGACTTCTTTGAACACCTTGCAACCTAGCAAGCAGACTTCTTTTATTATGAAAAATACACCCAAAAGATTCTCTATTCCACTCTTTCAACTTGTCAGATAAACTACTCACTTTCCTCATAATATCTCCCCTACGGTTAACCCACATATGCCGCACTAAATCCCCAAATCCCTCATGTTTCAACCACATGGCCTCAAACCTAAATGGTTTAAAGAGATTACGGGGGATATGGACACTATGAAGATTAAGCATGATGGGACAATGGTCAGAGGAAGCCCTAGGAAGATGACGAAGAAAACCTTCAGCAAACAAGGACCTCCACTCCACAGAACAGAGGGCCCTATCAAGTCTCTCCCAAATCTCAGCACAGACACCCCTCCTAGTCATCCAAGTAAATTTTTGCCCAATAAAACCCATATCAATAAGATCATTATCAGCAATCCACTCAGAGAAACCTGTTTTAGAGAAGCAATCTCGACCACCTCTTTTCTCTTCACTACTAACAATTTCATTAAAGTCACCCATAACCACCCAAGGACCCTTAAAACACCTTCTGATAGCATTAAGATAGCCCCACAGAGATTTCCTGACGACAGGGTTAGGATTAGCATAGACCACCGTGAGGACCCAAAAAAGAGAGCCCTCAGCAATAACCACAGTAATAGAATGTCGAGAGCTAGCCACTACCTTCAACTGAACCGTGCTATCATTCCACAAAAGCCAAATGCCACCAGAAAAACCAGAAGCTTCCACCACAAAACTATTAGAGAAACCCAATTTATCAATAACCCTGGAAGCCTTGACGCCACTAATCCTCGGCTCAAAAACAACTAACACCTCAAATCGATAAATCTTTCTGAGGTCAAACACAGAATTAACAAAACCTTTTTTACCTGCACCTCTAACATTCCAGGTACAAATCATTGGAAAAAACTAAAATAAAACAATGAGTAGAAACCACACAGCACTAACCTACTCAAGAGCCACCTCCATCGCCTCTCTAAGATCTGAGGCAACAATATCAAGATCAAGAGCAGTCGAGACATCAACCGGAACGCCTAACCCGTTATCAGCAACCAGATTCCCACCCAGGGCGTTAGTCTCACAACTGGCAATAGCAGCAACATGATCATCAGATAACATTACAGCATCCATAACACTCGAATGAAGGCTTCGCAAAACCTCTGAATCATCAAGATCCTCAGCCAACCCAGAATGTCCCTCCTGACACACTTGAGTACCCTTACCACACAGAATCTCCTTCACAGGACTAGTAGATTTACAATAATCGGTGCCAATATTTTGGAGATACTTATAGGGAGAGGGTGGTAAGCTTTTCTTCCTAGACGAAGACCGATTAGAGATATCAGATAAAACAGACTTAGATATGCCCTTACCTTTATCCATCGATTTGCTCAACACCTTAGTAGAGGGCGTATTATCAACCACATCCTCAGAAAGAACAGCGAACCTGGAGCCCCTTAATAAATTGCTGCGTGGCTTCCCAGTCTTAGAGGGGTGAATAGCTCTCCTACCACTGACAGCCGCAGGAACGTTATCCATCATTCTTCTGTTACCCATACCTTTCCCAGCACTTTCAACCCCAAAAGAGGTAGAACCATTTCCAGCCTTAGACGTACTACCGGACTTTCCTACTACACCTACATTGCCAGCTTTCTTACCTCCAAGATTAGAACCACCAAAATTCCTACCATTTCGCCCATAAGACACCTGCATCCAAGGTCCAAAGGAAGTAATTTTAGCGCCAGTCACACTAGTGTCCGCACGAGGCACACTTGGGATTGGGTCTACCACTGGGAAATTCTCCCTTTCATTACAACTAACAGCTACCTCCACACAAGTATCCTTGCTGTGCCCCACTCTCCCACACTGAAAACAGATCAAACCCAAACTTTCATACTCAACTCTGATTGCCCTGTTATCTATATCCAAAGAACTTCTGAGAGGTTTTGTAATGTCAAGTTCCACACAAATCCTCGCGAATCTTCCTCTAGTTTGTGATTCCGTAATAGGATCCACCTTATATGTTGTGCCTAGGAGACCCCCAATAGCCCTTAAAAGATCCACATCCATCCATTCCATAGGAAGCTTAGACAACCTAACCCACACCGGCATCCGTTGGATTTCCTCCTCCCCTGGCACAAAATTTGGCCTCCATTTCTGAACTACAAGGTACTGATTGGCAATAACCCAAGGGCCTCCTGTAAGAACGAATTCCAAATCCTCAACTCTCTGAAACCTCACAACAAAATACCCATCATCTAGATCCGTGAGCTGCCACTGACCAAGGAGTTGCCACTTCAAACGAAGTCTATAGAGTAAATAATTGAGCGTATGAGGCCTCCCCATGATCTTCAAGATCAAAGAATTTTCCCATGGCTTACGAAGTTGCAGCTTCAGTTCCTCCGAAATTGCCATAGACGGACCATTCGGTCCTTCCGTGACCTTGATATCACCTTCACCAATCTTCAATTTCATCCTTTCAGCACCGACCCCCGACCAGCTACTCGGAACAGACGTGTTCAACAGCTTCGATTTGAAGCTCTGAACCGTCGGATTTCGCAAACTCTCCTCACCCTCCGATGTCGCCAGATTTCTCACGCAATCCTCACCCTCCGAAATCGCTCGCGCACGCTTAGCACTGAAAGTCGAATCAGGAGGTTTCTCCTTCACCACCACATCTGATTGAGCAGAAAACCTAAACAAATCCTCCATCGCAGCAAACAAAAACGCACCAGACAGGGGCGCGTGGGCGAGAAACGCACAACAGCGTAACACGCGCAGGCGCGTTCAAAAAGAGTTAAAGGGCGCTCTGTGATTAAAGTAACTCTTATTCAAATGCTATAACCAGTCCATATAATTTGATTCCGATTTTATAAATTACATAATTAATACCGATTAATTTTAAAATCATTCAAGCGAGAACATATCTTTAGTAAAACCGAAAATTAGTAGAGGACAAATTGAAATTGAAATCTTCTGGCTTATAGAAATTGAACCAAAAGAAAAGGACCAAACCATGTGATGTCAATATCAAAAATCAAGACAGATTCGTAGAAATTGTGGGACACTTTCATGGTACAACTCTCACTGGCTTCGTCAGTCATGACTTCAGCAATTCTAATAATTGAAATATTGAACAAAATAAAAATCAATTTAAGTTAGGCTTAATAAGTGTCAATTTTTGTGGAATCCAAAGAGTCCTCCACTTTTTATATTCCAAAAAAATACTTTGTAGAAATGATATATAACGTTGAATGCCTGAAAATAGTTTTACTAATGTTCATTTGCTCTTAATTTTATCTCAGATTCTTATATATTTGTACCCTATGAAAATATGATAAAGGATTCCCAACACATCAAAAAAACTCATTTTAATGTTACGATGGAAATAAAGTAGGAACGTCGTCACTAAAAGAAAATTATTGTGTATTAGAAATGAAACATACTTGTTTCTTATAAGATCAATTAAATTCTACTTCTAAAAGATCTAATAGTAACATCTCTGTTCGAAGAAGCTCTTCCAAACGTAACTTTTATTCCGGTAGACAACACAGTCTCTATCTCAACTGATCATGAGCCCAAAATGATCAAATACAGAGGAATCAAAGCCATGCCCTTTATCATCGGTAAGTCAAGAAACTTAAATTTTCTTGTAATTTATTACAGTGAAGTAAAGCTTGATTGATGAAATTAAACAAACTTGGCAGGAAATGAAACATTTGAAAAGCTTGGTTCAATTGGCACTTCATCAAACCTCTTGGTGTACCTCACCACTGTATTCAACATGAAGAGTGTGTCTGCTGCAACTCTTGTTAATGTCTACACTGGTAGCACAAACTTGGCTCCTTTACTTGGAGCTTTCCTCTCTGACACTTACTTTGGTCGCTACAAGACTTTGGCCTTTGCTTCCATTTCTTCTCTCTTGGTACTTCCAATAAATCATTTATTCTCTCTTGGTACTTGGAGATCTCAACTTTGTTTATTTTCTGGTCTGTGCCAAGTGGTATAGATATAAAGGCACTGATGGATGCTCCATTGAATTGAGCACAGACACAAAAGAATCTGAGAAGCATTTTGTTTGAATTCATAGGAAGACATGTATGAGATTTGAATTCTACAAATTTTATTAGGATACTCAATGTATACACACCATGTTAATATATTCATTAAGGTACAACTTTTACTCATGAATGGAAGGAGAATCCAAACCAAATTAAACTTCCTTCAGAAACCAGGAATAAACAGGCATCAAAATCATTATCAAGTATTATAGTTTCTCATTCTCGTTAATTGAAGAACACCTCTCCCACCCGTATAACTTATTACAATTCAAATCGTATAAAATCAGTATGTCGTATAACTTAATGCAACTATAAAATGCAACCAAACACTGTACAGTACTAAATCCGGTCTGCATGCAAAAGAGAGCCCTTAACTACAACTACATAAATCGTTATAACATGCAAAATGTGCATACTGTCAACCCCAAACCTGTTCTTGAGATTTCACCCAAAAAAATTTCATATTAATAATCCTTGCAACACAGTCTCAACTTTAGTACAATCTACTTTAGATCAAACCTTGAGTACAATTTCACATCACTAAACTTGTTTTAAACCTTGGTCTTTCTTAATTAAGTAAAAGCGTAATTTTAAGCCATGAATGAAAGACGTTTACCCGAATACGATGTTCCAAAACTTAAAATATTCCACAAACTTAATGGTTCTTATCTACCACTCATTAGTTCCAAAGTCTTGTCCTACTCAAACAAATATCAGTGAAGAAAATTCCTCCTCTTCCACAATCACCATTAGACACTGCTCATAATCTAACTAAGCAAAAGCGAAATTTTAAGCTATGAATGAAAGACGTTTACCTGAACACGATGTTCCAAAACTTAAAATATTCCACAAACTCAACAGTTCTTATCTACAACTCATTAATTCCAAATTCTTGTCCTACTCAAACAATCACAGTGAAGAAAAGTCCTCCTTCTCCACAATCACCATTAGACACTTCTCATAATCTAATTAAGTAGAAGCGTAATTTTAAGCCATGAATGAAAGACGTTTACCTAAACACGATGTTCCAAAGTTAAAATATTCCACAAACTTAATGGTTCTTATCTACCACTCATTAGTTCCTGTTGGAAATATGAAAATTTTCTTTTAATAATTAATGGTCATGACTTAACTATGGTTGAGTTATGGTATGGTTTATGGTTTAATTATGGTTTAGTTTCATTTGAATTGATTGTACTATTTAGTTTACTTTTTAGATTGCTTTGAAATATGTTAGATTTACTTTTAAAACTCAGATGTTGTTGGCGGTTGTGCCAGCTCTTTATGTCAGAGGTTGAGGTCTGGCAGTGCCAGTTTATTGTAGCACATCGACCATTAGATAATAATGTGTCAATGCGATCTAATGGTTGCACTTGCCTATGTATTTTGTATATATACCCCCCTTCGGGCATTGTGAATTGTAAGAGAGAAAGAAAAATGGAATGGGATGTATGGTTGATGAAAAGAAGTAATTTTTCAGTAAATATTTTGTAAACTCTTCTCTATTGTTTTCTTATGTTTCTCTCTTTCATGTTTATGATTTTTTATATTTATGGAAATGGATTTTACGAATGTTTTCATGGATGTTTTGTAAATGTTTTTATTGATGTTCATGGAGCATGGTGAGAATGTCCAGAGCCATCACCCATGGTAAAAACTGACCCAAAGTGGCAGCAGCCATGGTGAGAATGACCCAGAGGCATCACCCTTGATTTATGAACGAATTTATTGATGGATTTTATGTTCCATGGTTTGACTATCAACAGAAGACAGTAGCCATGTTATTGATGTTTTTCAAAATATTGTTTAATAGAGTTTTATGTGTGTATATTTTATGGATGGATGGTCTGATATCTTAGCAGAGGTATCATAATATGTTTTATGTTTTATATTTTTCAAAATGGTTTTTATGGAAACAGACCAATGAACTCTGTAATTTTTACAATATGAAAAATTTTATTTTAAATTTTTTTAAATTACTCAACCAATAACAGTGAAGAAAAGTCCTCCTTTTCCATAATCACCATTAGACACTTCTCATAATCTAATTAAGTAGAAGCGTAATTTTAAGCCATGAATGAAAGACGTTTACCCAACACGATGTTCCAAAACTTAAAGTATTCCACAAACTTATCAGTTCTTATCTACCACTCAATAATTCCAAAGTCTTGTCCTACTCAAAAAGTAACGGTGAAGAAACGTCCTCCTCTTCCACAATCACCATTAGACACTTCTCATAATCTATAACCACACATGCACAAGTTAAACCACCCAATTACTTTCAACTCTTAGAATTCTTCACAGCTATATGTGACTGAAAAATTGGACTAGCTGGCAGCCAAGTGTAGTCACTGACAAGCAATTATTGTTTGAGAGATGATAGATGGTGATGCCTCAAATGCATACAGAGGTAAGGAACTCTTTTTTTTTCTATATAATTGATTCTCCAATATATAAATATATGTATGTGTGTGTGGCTTTCGCATTTGTCTCCTGCTAATTTGAGTGTCAAAAAAAGCCAAAGTTATATGATGCAGAGGCACTTGGAGGAAAATAGTGTTGAACTTTCAAGCATGGAGAGCAAGAAAATAGAAAATAATAGTACTACTACTACAAATGAGGAGGCTGTCATCAAATACAGTGGAGTTAAAGCCATGCCCTTTATCATTGGTAAGCTGTAGACATGCAATCTTGTCATATTAAACTGTTCTTCCTAATCATCTCTTTAATTTGATCTAGAAATTTAATTAAAAATGCAACAAATTTGCAGGAAATGAGACGTTTGAGAAACTAGGGACTATTGGGGCATTATCTAATCTCATGGTTTACTTAACAACTGTGTTCAACATGAAGAGCATCACAGCTGCCACTCTTATAAATTTCTTCAATGGTACCACCAACATGGCACCTCTAGTTGGTGCCTTTCTTTCTGATACTTACTTTGGACGTTACAAGACCTTGGCTTTTGCTTCCATGTCCTCTCTTCTGGTACTTCAAGCTATATTTTCAAGGTCAAGTTTTACGTGATTCAATCAATGTTTGTAGTTCTGACTTTTGGTTTCTTCTTCAGGGGATGATGGTAATAACACTAACTGCTGCAATCACCAAACTGCACCCTCCAAAATGCTCAACAGAAGACACAGTAGCAAGCAAGTGTGTTGAACCAACAGTTTGGCAAATGGCATTTTTGCTAACTGGGTTCGGGTTCTTGATCATTGGAGCTGGAGGCATCAGGCCATGTAACTTGGCCTTTGGTGCTGATCAGTTCAACCCAGTCACTGAGTCAGGCCACAGAGGGATCGCCAGCTTCTTCAACTGGTACTACTTCACCTTCACTTTTGCCATGACATTTTCTGTGACTCTCATTGTCTATGTGCAGTCCAATGTGAGCTGGACCTTGGGTTTAGCCATCCCAACAGGCTTGATGTTCCTGTCTTGTGCACTTTTCTTCTTGGGATCTAGAATTTATGTCAAAGTGAAGCCTCAGGGCAGCCCTCTATCTAGTGTGGCTCAAGTTGTGGTTGCAGCCACTAAGAAGAGACTGTTGAAACTGCCTGATCATCACGACCCTCACTACCCATCTGATCTTTCTCTTTTCAATCATATGCCAACCAATTCTATGAACTCCAAGCTTCCACACACTGATCAGTTTAGGTGAGTTATATAAATCCATTTCCTGATGTTGAATTTCTGTTATCAATGTTCAATTCGTACCAAATTTCAACCACGTCTCTAGTTAAAAACATTTAATACGTTTGAAGGTATAGAAACGGTCAAATTCAATCAGATGTGCATTTTCAGGTTCCTAGACAAAGCTGCAATCATAACTGCGGAAGACCAACTTGATTCTGATGGCTCGGCTGCCAATCCATGGAGGCTGTGCAGCATTCAACAAGTGGAAGAAATAAAATGTGTAGTGAGAATAATACCTATATGGTCATCAGCTATTATTTTCCATATGGCATCAATCCAACAGCAAACCTATGCAGTTTTCCAGGCTCTTCAATCAGATAGAAGCATTGGTAGCAGGAATTTTCAGGTACCAGCAGCATCTTACATTGTGTTTTCCATGCTGAGTCTCACCCTGTGGATTCCTATCTATGACCGGATAGTCGTTCCGTCTCTCCGGAAACTTACAGGCAAAGAAGGTGGAATGACACTCCTCCAGAGAATGGGAATTGGTCTAGTTTTGTCAGTTCTCACAATGATCGTCTCTGGTTTGGTTGAACAACATAGAAGGAATTTGGCTCTTACAAGGCCTACACTAGGCATTGCACCAAAAGGAGGAGCTATATCATCCATGTCTGGTTTCTGGTTGATTCCTCAGTTGACACTTGCTGGACTTTCTGAGGCTTTCAATGCCATTGGACAGATTGAATTTTACTACAAGCAATTCCCTGAAAACATGAGAAGCATTGCTGGTTCATGCTTCTTTTTTGGTCTAGCATTATCAAGTTACCTAAGTGGTTTTCTTGTTTCCTTGGTGCATCACATCACTGCCGGTGCCGGGCGATCTCAAACCGGGGAGTGGTTGCCTGAAGATCTTAACAGAGGGAGATTGGATTACTTCTATTACATGATTGCAGCTTTAGGAGTTCTCAATTTTTGCTACTTTTTGGTTTGTGCAAAATGGTATAGATACAAAGGTGTTGTTGCTGGTGGAGACACTGTATTTGATTTGAATGCAAACACAAAGAAGCCTGAAAAGCAGTTTGTTTAATTAAGGGAGATGCAATGTAACAGCCAGCGATCACCAAGTAGATACTGTCCACTTTAAGCTTTCAAGAACACATTCTGTTTCTCATGGAACCTAAAACGGACAATATCTACTTGATGGGTATATAAGATGATCAATCTAGAAGTAGTCCAGGAAATTAGGATATAAATAATGTTGTCTCTGTTAATGTTCCCTATTACAATAATAAGCACACACATGTTGAAGCCTAATAATATGAGTTTCTGGTGTGAAATTTGAAGATTGTTGCATTTAATTGCAAGTCCTTAAGTAATTTGAAAGCTTCAAGAAGTTCCAAGTTAGCGCACATTCTATTAGTTCATGGCAGAATACACACACCTGTTATAGGCTTATAGCTAAAACTTAAAAAAATGCAAATAAATGCGGTGATATCCCATTCATAGCTGAAAAAAAGATTCGATGTGAATCCATTGTTCTTTAGTACTATTAGCATTTAATTAGCTGCAAAAACAATTAATTCAATATTTGCATTACAGCAATTCAAATAAAAACATTCTAGGAATCCCCTATTCAATTTTAATATCAGAAGAGCATTTATGTTTCCAATATTAGTACTCACTTAACCGATGCAAATATTTTTAACCAATTGTAAAAAATCATTATCCATCTTATTGCGAAGAGGTGTCTTAAGAAGATTTGTAGTTGAAAAGAATGGCAGACGGGGCTGCAGCCGACATTATCATTCTCCCCTTGGTTTTAAGGAACCCAGTTTAGATAAACTATTGAGGTAGAAATCTATCCGCCTGTCCTCCTCCAAGTGCGTGACTTGATGTGGCCTGTATGGCTTCGTAGAGTATGACAAATAAGAAATCTCACCCCTGGCCCCACAAGGATACAAGCAGGTAAATCAGAACTCACCCCCGCCTGGGTAGGATTCAAACCGTTGACGTTAGCCCCATGTCCGTCCTTCTACCAGCAGAGTTATACGCCTTGATTGCTAGCCACAATGTAATTGTCAGAAGTAGAACCAAGGACTTGGTTTTTAATCCCAAGCCTTGGACCACCAAGGCAACCACCTTGTGGTTTTTATAAAACATTGTTAATCTGATAAAGCTCATACCCATCCACACACTGTACAATTGGAAATAAATTGGAAACCAATAAAAGGGGAAATATAACATGGAGCGCCCAACTTACATTTCTATCACTTGTCACAAAATTTAACAAAACCATCTAAAAACTTGATAACAAGATTCTTGACGATGGCATTGCCAGCGAATGGCATTTAAAATTCTGCAACTCTAAACTCTTCATGGGACCAACAATGAAGAATTTGAGCAATTGATGTTTGAGAATGTAAATGGAAACTTCTCTGCATACAAGCTCAATGTGCCATGACCACCCTTTTCAATCCTTCATTATATTGTATTCAGCACTACTTTTAAAGCACAGGGTCTAATGTGTAATAAGAATATGAGAAAGTAGCAGCTGAAAAACAAACCCAGAAACCCATATGGACATGCACACAAACCCAGATAGATAGACATTAACATAAATGTAGCAGCTGAAAAACAAAAACATATCAAAAAATAATAATATTAGAAAGTATAAAAAAAATAAATAAATAAATAAAGGAAAAATCACAGAAAATCCAGCTTTATACAAAAAATAGAAATATACAAGTAAAACGAACCAATTCTTGAATAAAGAACTTGAATATTCATTAATCATTAGTAAGCGTAAATTGTCAACATTAATTGCAGTAAACTGCATTACAAATCAAAACACCAAAAATTGTTGAGGGAGAGATTTTATCGGACAATGGTATGTCCTTGAGCATATCGTCCCACCAGAAAAATTCATCACCATCTGATGCGGATGATGTATGTGCAACAACAGCCTTCTGTATCTCTACTGCTGCAGGTTGATCAATTGTTAACAATGACTCAGCTTCTTCAGTTTGATCAGCCATCAATTTATCTAATTCCAGGAGTTTGATCATCAGCTGCTGGTATGTCCTTGAACAAATCGTCCCATAAAGAATCATCACCATCTGATGATTCAGCCTTGTCGATCTCTGGCTCTGCTGCAGGATTTTGAGGTTGATCAATTGTTGACGACGACTCCTCCATTAAAACAGCTTCTTCAGTTTGATCAGCCATCAATTTATCTGATTCTATCAATAATTCCTGAGGATCAAACATGTATCTGCAAATTTGATCAACCGCTGGACATTAATGCATAATATAAAATTGTGAGAACCTGGGAAAGAAAATCAAAGAATTTGAAGGATAGGATATCAACTTACGCAGTTACGGGTCACAAATTCCAGTTGCATTATTGAGTTTTGCAAGTGGACAATAAGAACCTAATGAACAAGGTTGACAGTTGTGAGTTCTGGTAGGCATGTCCTTTGCATTTTATATTTCAACCTTTTTGTCAGCACTACAACCTAGTGTTGGCAAAATGGGCCGGGTTTTGGCGGGCCGTCCGGCCTAGCCAGTTTCGTTAGCGGATTCGGGCCGGCCTGGCCCACCTGCTTAATAGGTCAAGCTCAAGCCTGTTAAGTTGATGGTCCAGGCTGGGCCTAGGTGGCGCGGTCTGTGGGCCAGGGCCGATACTGCTCACCAGGCCCATGGGCCCTAAAAAAATTTGCAAAAAAAAATTCTGACAGACCCTAATAGGCCGGCCCACGGGCAGCTTGTTAGGGCCCGCCAGAATTCAAAATTCAAAATTTAATTTATTTACTTTTTTTCAAAATTTGAATTGAGGGGTATCTTTTGTAAATAACTAGGTGACCATCGAGGGAGGAAAAAAATCCAAAACTTTTAAAAATTACATTTTTTAAAATCTTTTACAATTTTTTCCAATTATATCCTAACCTAACATTTTCCTATAAATACCCCCATCACCCTCACCTCATTCTCTACATTTTCTCTACTTCCCTGATCCCTACTCTCTTATTCTCTCTATTCTCTACAATCTCCAACATCTCTCACTCACTCTTTCAACAATTTTGTAATTTATTTTATTTATTTAATATATTATTTTTATACTATTATACTAATATACTATACACTATACATTATATATTATATATTTACATGCCTTTCACTCTCTAGTCTCTACATATTCTAAGGCGGAAAACGAAGAACTCATTGATGACTTCTCCAGCTTGACCATCGAAGAGAGTTCTGATAGTAACCAGCCGGCGAGGCGGCGAGCTGATGTAATTGTAAATACTTAAATTGCACTCTTTTTCTCTTACCAAGTTTTTATCCCATTGAGTTTTTCTTAGTAAGGTTTTTAATGAGGCAATCATGATTTGTAATTTATACTTTTTACCACAAATTTAATATGAAATTACAAAAATATTATTCATCGAAAACTAATTAAGTGTTGTATGAAATGAAATATAACATGTTTCATTTCATACAACACTTAATTAGTTTAATATGAAATGAAACATGTTATATTTCATATTAAAATTATTACATTAATAATTACACAAAATTATTACAATGTATAAAAAATAATATTGTATAAATAAAATGTTCAAAAATTTTTTTTTAAAAAATCGAAGCCCGTTGGGCTCGGCCCGTTAAGGCCTTAACAGGCTGGCCCGCCATAGGCCTTGAGCACAGGCAAGGCCCAACCTTTCCCCCAACAGGCCTAGCCCGGCCCAGCCCATTACACAAAACGGGCTCAACGGGCCGGCCTATTTTGCCAGCACTACTATAACCCCATCTTGGTTCATATCCAGAACTCCATGAGGTCAAATTGCAGTTCTTATTAGGTTTCAACAGGGGGTGAATCCAGGAGCTTCCATCCGGCGAGACTGAACTAAATACTAGTTATAAAAAATTTTAAACAACCTTATTAGGAAGATGAATTTCATTTAATAAAAAGTAAATACACAACGAGTCATGAGATATAATAAATTTAAACCCTCAAAATGTATGTTCCAACAAAATAAATAAAGAAAGAAAGAAACATACAATATAATATGAATACAATCAAATAATTTTAGTGGAATCCACATCTATAGAATCAGCATACTCTCTCTTGATATAAACAACCATGCAATTTGCATGAAAATCATTCTCCATCTTATTGCGAAGAGGTGTCTTAAGAAGATCTATGGCTGAAAAGAATGCATAAAAGAATAGAGAAAAATATCAGAGAGGAGAAGAAGAAAATAAAGAAAAAAACGAAGTCGGGTGGAGTGGTGGGATTTGGAAATAAAGAGGCACGCATCTAAGAGTCGAGACATATGACAATTTGGTACTTATAAATTAACATAAAAGGTCAATGAATGAATATTGGGTTTGGAACCATTGAGTATACTGGTCAACTATAGTCGGTGCCTGACAACTTGTGTTTTTTTTTTTGACATACTAATTAAAACTTGAATTTTTTTTTTAGGGAAATTATCATTCTCCCCCTGTAGTTTACCGTATTCTCCAATCTCCCCCCTCTAGTTTCAACATTAGCTAGATTCCCCCCTGTAAAATCAATTTATCTCCATTCTCCCCCCTCCCGTCACTTTTTCTGTTAAATGATATAAGTCTGACACTTTTTATATGGAAAAAGACTGTTTTACCCTTAATTAAAGGAGGGATATTGTGAAAATACAATTATACCCTAAAGAGTATACTATTAACACACAAAAGGTAATACTGCATATTCCATATTCCACATTCCAAAGAAAAAACAAAATATTATATACTGGATATTAAAAAAAAATCCAACACATTCCATATTCCAAGCAACAAAATATCCATCACAATCCATATTATCTAGCAAAATCAATCCATTGGTTCAACCAAAAAGTTAAACATGTTAAACATTTCTGTTCAGCAAAAGGATGACACATGTTCTATCATCAAAATTAGCATTTTTCATACTACAATATTAAATTAAACCAACAACAAAAAAGTGTTTGAAAATCAAACAAAGCTACATCTAGCTTATCATACTAAATGGGTTGTGACTTGTGATTCGGGTTGGGTTTGGCTAGGATGTTGGGTCTGACTTGGAGGTTGGGGAGAGGAGGCACTGCCTTGTGATTGGGTCTTCCTTTGAAGTTGTGCACATCTCTGTACAAAGAACCATAAGACAAATACAAATGTCCATAAAATAGAAACATCCAAGAATTATATTTTAAAAAAAAACCCTTAAAACTACATTTGAATTTAATTGTACCTTCTTATTAGATTGGTTAGCTTTTGAGCAAAATCAATGGTATAACATAAATGAAACAAAATCACTGGTAACAAAACATATACAAAGCATGTGACAGAGACAAAATTATAAATGAAATTTTACAAGAAAAAAATAAATAAAACAAGCATAGCAACTGTCAGATACAAATTAAAGCAAACCCTAAACCTATTTCATCAAAAAAAAAAATTCAAAACTCTGATTTTTATACATTTTCACAATGTTTTATGCATAAAAACGATCTACCACCTTTACTAAACATTTATCAAGTTCAAACAAAAAACCCCCAAGTTTGCTTTTACAAAAACCCTAAACTACGAAATTGAAGGAAAACAAACAATCAGTATGAAACCCATGCAATAACCATTATATACAGACCCAAAAAAAAAAAAAAAAACAAAAAAACAAACAAACAAACAAACCTTCTTCAAAACGGTTGCAACAAATCGCACGTGTAGCTTTCTCTCTAGAACTTTTAGTGGTAGTGATTGATGAACAAAATAAAGTACTTCAACCATTCAAAATTTAGTCATGAATTGATTGTTTGCAATATTGGGTACTGGTAGTGTTTTGTTTTGTGCACAAAGAAGATGAAGAATGGGAATGCATGAGAGGAAAATAAGAAGAGAATGACTGGTATCGTGGTAAAGCATGAGAGGAAAGTTTAAAATGGAAAAGAAGAAGACAAATCAAATGGGCCACCACATGATGTCATCATTTTTTATTGGAAAGTACTTCTCAATTGTTTTATTCACAATATTATATAATTTAATATCTCAATTTACTCTTATGCCCTTTAGATATGATGCACATTCCCAAATAACATGTTATTTTACTATCTTGTCCTTCATCATTAACGGCATTAGTTTCATTTAACAGAAAAAGTGACGGAAGGGGGGAGAATGGAGATAAATTGATTTTACAGGGGGGAATCTAGCTAATGTTGAAACTAGAGGGGGGAGACTGGAGAATATGGCAAACTATAGGGGAGAGAATGATAATTTCCCTTTTTTTTTAAATTGTGGGGGGGGGGGGGGGGGGGGGCGGCTTCAGCTCCGTGCAGCCCACATTATCATTCGCCCTTGATAAGCAATTAAGCACTCATAAAGTAGGTAATTTATTGTATATCACCGGGTTCAATGACAAATCACCAACCTTATCAAAAGCAATCCTGGCAAAATGATACTGATCAATTTCCAATTTTCCATAAAAAATTCTACCTGTTCATGCGCTGAAAATGCTATGAGTAATTATAAAATTGGTTAGCATCTTAAATCTTCAGGAATTTCCAAGTAGCACACATTCTATTAGGCCCTATTTGGCGCGCATGATTAATTTTAGTCCTTATCATGTGTTTGGTGATGTTTTAGAATATGAGATTAGTAATCCCAAAAGTAAATTATTCTCATGATCATGGGATAAAATAAACTCACCTCTCCACTTGTCTCTAGTTATCCCATGATTATTTTTACATATGGACCTCACTTATTTAATTAATCTCTCTTTCACATAACCAACCCACATGGGTCCACTTATATATAAATTCAATTTATATATAATAATTTTTAATTTATAAATTTTATTATCATAAAAATTATATAGTTAGAAAGGTCTCATCTAGATCTTTAAAATGAAACTAATATTAAATATTTATTAATAATATTTTTATTTATTAATTTTTCATATATCAAATTTACTTTTTTTTTTTTTTTTTTTTTAAGTATGACATAAATTCAAGGTTTTACAAAATGCACTAGTTTTATATATGTGAAACTAATATTGTTTTACAAATGCACTAGTTTCATATTAATAATTAAGTTTACTTATTCCTACCATACTTTATATTATTGGCATATTAATAATTATAAATTAGCAATAAAATAAAAACAAAACATAGTTACATTAAAACTTCCAAATGAAAAATACAATAACATAGACATATTAAAAATAATAATAGCAAAAAGAAAAAGAAAAATAACAAAAAACTTAAATAATAGCAACATAACATATTATTATTTTGGAACCTAGTATTGTTTTACAAATACACTATTTTCATACACGTGAAACTAGTATTGTTTACAAATACACTAGTTTACACGTGAAACTAGTATGATTTTACAAATATACTAGTTTCATATACTTGAAACTAGTATCGTTTAATACTTTACTCAAAACAAGTTTGCATTTGGTTTCCTTAAAAGAAAATTGAATCATAAATCATTGTTGTATGAGTTGAAAAAAAAAAAATAGTACTTGAATATAATTGTAATCATTTTCTTCATAATATAATATTTTCCACATAAGTTTAATTAGTTGTAAATTGCTAGATTATAATAATTAGATAGAAAATTAAAATGTTATTAAAATAATATTTGTAAAAATTTAGTGGAAAAATAAAATCGTATAAAAATAATTTATTGAAGAAAGTAAAAAAAATAATAATGAAAATATAAATTATTCATCATATTATTTTTTAATCCAATCCCAAATCATTCCAACCATAAGATTGGACTAATTTAGTCAAATCTTATGTTACACAAAACAATAGACTGTGTTATATTTAACTCTATTCAATCCAGCTTAATCCCAATCTAATCCAATCTCACACAATAAACGAGACCTCAATGAATAACATAATACACTGTTTTGAGAAACAAAACACCCGTAAAAGTTGAATATGCATAAATTTTTTTGGAACCAGCACCCATGTGACCCTAGTAGATATCGTGCTAGATTCTTGGATTTTTTTTGGAAGTTCGATATTCATAATTGTTTTTGGTACCAGCACCCATGCGACACTAGTAGATATCGACATATCGTTAGTGGTGACCACAGTTTCGGAAAACCATCGGTTTTGTCCGCGGTTTAACCGGAACCGGATGGGTCAAACCGGAATCGGAAACCGAAACCGAAACCGAAACCAAAACCATCGGTTTGGAAACCAGTGGTTCCGATTTCGGTTTCGGTTTCGGTTTCGGTTTCGGTTTGGGAGAGTCCCAAACCGGCCTAAACCGACGGTTTATTAAAAAAAAATTAAATCCAACCAATCAAATGTTGCCACGTGGCAACGAATTTTTTTAAAAAAATAAAAAACCGAAACTAGACCAAACCGAAGCATAAACCGCCAAACCGCCGGTTTGAAACCGATACCAAACTGGTGGTTCCGGTTTCAGTTTCGGTTTTGTGGCCACCCAAAACCGAAACTGTCGGTTTCAAATCGAAACCGAACCGAAACCGAAACCGAACCGTGGCCAACTCTACATATCGTGCTAGATCCTTGGATTATTTTTTTCCCCTTCTTTTTGGCTTAGGAAAACCTGTAACCTGTCATTACCAAAAATAGATCCTCAAAATTCAGATGCAGCTTAGGATAAAATGGAGGAAATTGTTTGAGAATGATCAAATAATTAAAAAGCAACAAATGCAAATTAAAATGCAATGACCAACATAAATTAAGGGGATAAATAGTGTAAAAAAAAAGTCAAAGAAGGGAACTATAGCAAGAAAATGACCAAATTGAACATTGGTCAAGGTTGTAAGGGTGCGTTTGGTACGCGGGACGGGACAGGACAACGTGAGACAACTTGTTATTGTCCCACGTTTGGCACAACATCAGTGTGGGACAAGGTGGGACAAAATTCTCAAAAAATTGTCCCACACCAGACCCTCGGCCAAGTTGTCCATTGGCATGGGACAAGCATTAAAAAGACAGTTTTACCCTTCTTATTTCTAAAAATTACAAACTATATATATACAAAACCTCAATCCTCTCTCTCTCTCTCTCTCCCCTCTGTGTTACCTCTCCCATCGCTGAACTCTTCTCTGTTTCAAAATCCAAAAACCACCCAAATCCTTCCTTTTACCTCTAGATCACCGATTTCCACCGCCACCTTCGCCGCCTCTTCACCCGTTCGCCTCCCTCACACCGCCCATCACCCCGGTCACCTCCCTCACTCTACCGAATCACTTGGTTTTAGGTTGTTCTAGGGTTCGTTTCTATTTGAGATGAAGTGAAGATGGTAGAGATGAAGTTGGAGATTTGATTTGATTGTTAATTTATAATTTTTTTTTTTATTAATTGATTTGTAATATTTATTGAAATAATTGAGTTGATTGAGTTTTGTTTTTTTTTTTCTTCGTGAGATAACAGTGAAGAAGAAGATGATAGGAATTAGGGATTTGATAATTTGGGGATCTATTTGGGCTTTTATCGAAGAAGAAGAAGAATGGATCTCTGAGAAGGTTTGGCTATTAGGTATATCAAAAAACAATTGGGAAAATTGGGAATTTTATTCTAGGGAATTTTGGCTATGGAAGAAGAAGAAGATCTGGGATTGGATCTTCACCTCAATTTATATATATTTTTAATTTTTCAGTTTTTTTTGGGTTAAATTCTATTTAATCTTCAATCATGATGAACGGATTTAATCTTCACCTCAGTTTTTTTTTTTTTTTTGGGTTAAATTCTATTTAAATTGCATTGTTTTTAAAATTTTGAATATCTTAAATTTTAATATCTGATTTTATTTTCTATGTTTTCTTTTTTGATTTTTTCAAATTCAATTCTTAATCTCCACCGTCCATCTTTACAAAGATGGACGGTTAGAGATTCATTTAGAAAAAAAAGTTTAATTTTTTGCAGAGAGAACTTGACCCCAACCATCTATCTTAATCAAAGATGAAAAAATTGTAAAAAATAAACATGTAAAATTATTAATTAAGAATATTTGTCAATCACAATATTATTATTTTTGTAACAAACATTAGATAAGACAATAGGGGCATTCTGGTCATTTGAACTTCTTGTCCCGTCCTGTCCCAGTCATACCAAACGCATAACAGTACAGTCCATGTTCTGTCCCAAACATTCCAAACATAATACAGAACAATATATCATGTCCCGTCCTGTCCCGTCCCGTCCCGTTCGTGACAGCTACTGATGTATTTAAGGACACATACTTCAAATATGGGACATCACCAACTAGATTAAATAAGGAAATTTACATAGAACAATGCAGAAATATCAAATGTACCTCTTTGGAAAATCATTTTTACAAAATGGAGTCAATATTGAAGGGAACGACAGCAAGAAAATAACCAAATTGAACACCGGCCAAGGTCGGAAGAAATGCAATGAGTCAATGACGGTTAATGATGTAATTAAGGACGTATTTTCAATTTTAAGTGACATCTCCAAGTTGGAAATATGTGAAATCTTTAATTTTAACAGCAATGTTACTGGACAGTTTTCAGTTTTTAAATTTGAATTGTATAAAAATTAAAGATTTGAAAACTGATAATTAAAAATTAAAAATAAAAAAGTAAAACAAGAATAAACCAACTCTTTCTCATATAACTGTTCAGTAACATTGCTGATAATTAACAGAAACTTAGCTAAACCCATAATTTCCAGCTTAAAAAAAAAAAAAATTTAATCCAGTGGCCTTTATTTTGAGTCGTCTACAGTGGTAATTCAACCTCCTCTCACTTGAAAAGTCTAGTCTACATCTAAATTCTGATGCAATCAAAGAAGACGAGTGTTAACTGTGTGTGCCTAGCATTGCCATAGTATGGACATACGGAACCGCAGCCAGCTGAATGTGATGTGACACTAACAAGTTGTTTAAATATCGGTTTGTTTGTTTTTTATGTTATCAGTTATTGATGACCACCATAACCTGCAACTGCAGGCCCATGTGAAATTAACCTTACCCTATTGTATTTAAATTTATTGGTTTAATTATTATATAACCCTGCCAATAGGGGCGTAGCTTGAAGGTAGATGGATGAACGAGCTTGGAGCTTGAGCAAATTACTCACAGGTCAGCGGTTCGAATCCTACCAATGGTTAAAAAATTGTTATATAACCCTAGAAACTATATATACATGTCACACTCTTTACTGTTCATATATATATGTATGTCACTCTTGAGTGTTGAGACTTTTTCAATGGAACCAAGACACCAAAAAGCTTGGGATTGTGACAAGAGCCAAGAGAGACAGCACAGATAACTCATGCATGCCCACTTCGAAATCGACCAAATCCCTCCCTTCACTTCACTACATTTCATATATTACTAGGAAAATAACAACAATGTACAATAATAATATTATAATAACAAAAAAAAAAAAAACATTAATAGACACACTAACGATGGAAACAAAGAGGGCGGTGCCACGTGTACGCAACATGCAATGACTTGATGCAACTTACTGTTCCCTATATCACATACATGAGTACAAAGCTTGCTGAGACTGAGTAGTAACTATTACCATTTTTAGATTCCTATAAATACCCCTCCAGCTTCCATGGATTTTACTGAAAAACCCTAACGTACACAGTGATTAATTAACTAACTAGCTTGTTGATTAGTCTTTGCGGTCTCTAATGATGGTGGAATTGGAAAGCATATTTTTGATCTTTTCTCTTGTCGCCATTCCTGAACCTCTCTCTGCTCTGTTCTTTGTGTAGACCTCGAAAAACTCTCTGTTCTCCTTCTCAAGCTCCTTCCACACTGTAAAATATATATCAACATGGATAGATGCTGATGATCTCACACGTGTGTGTGTGTGTTTTTGACTTGAGATCATGAATATTATATATGTATATATATATATACATATATTACCTGTGGAAGTAACGACTGGTTTGATATTTGCATGCTTGGAGAGAGCTTCCATGCACTCCTCTTTGCTCATGTTGAATAATAGACACTCTTCAATAAGATGGTGCACCTGTAATTCAAATATATATATATATATATACACACACATAAACATATACAAATCAATCAAAGCTAATTAATAAACTTGTACATATTTACCAACTCACCGTATGAATAAACGACGCAGAAGAATCGTCCATGATGTTTCTACTAGAATATGAATAGAGCCCGTGTAATAATAATTTGCTGTCGAAAGCTTTATGAGATCAAGATGATCAATGGAAAAAAATTACAGGTGAAGGAATTATATAGATCAAAGAAAGGCCAAAAAAAAAAATGTTAAATATATATAAAAAAAAAAATGAGTTTCTCATGTGGGTTGAATATTAATTAATAATTAATCAAGAAAATATATTGATTCTACGACGTATAATAGTGCGGTGGGGCCAGGGATCTCACGTGGGAGGATGATTATTATTGGTGGAGAGAAGATTAGAGGAGATTTTGTAAGCAGCCTCTTCCTTTGGAGTTTACTTTTGCACATCTCCTTTAAAGGGGATAAGCATTACCCCCTCCCAAAAACATGGCATATGTCAATGGAAAGGGTAAATTTGTTTAAACTCTATTACATTTTTAGACAATTTTACTCCTGTATAGACACATATCATGTGTTTGGAAAGGGGTAATGCTTACCCCGGTGGTGTGCAAAAATAGACTTTTTTTTTTTTTTTTTGGAAATTGGACTAACCTAAGCATTACAAGATATAACTATACTAGTCAATGCGTGACACATGGGTCCCCATCACCTGCCGTGTAAGATCCCGAAAAGCAAGGTGCATCTTGCTCTCTCTAGGGATGGGAGTGGGGGTCTAATGGGGTGGGGGAGGGTCCCCCCACCCCCACGTGAGAAGATTATAGAAGATTTTGTAAGCAGCCTCTTCTTTTGTCCTCTTACCATGTAGGATCCTGAAAAGTAGGGAGCAACTTGCTCTCTCCACCAAGGATGGGTGACTGGGGACCAATGGAGTGGGAGAGGGTCCCCCCACCCCTACTTCCATTCCTTAATCCTTCCCCCACCACCTCCCCCAAAACCTATTTAGGGGGACTAGGGGTGGGGGCGTTTTATGGGGAGGTTCCATCACCCGAACCCTCAAACCCCATTTACCCCATTTTCCACATTTCGTTTTATTTCCAATTCCAAATTTTTAATTTCCAATACAAAAACTGTCATTCAAAATTTTGAATCCAGCTATTTCAATCTCTAATTTAACGTTGTTAAAATATTCAATCCAAAAAGTAATCAAATATATTTGTTTTAAAATATATTATTGTTTAAAGAAATCAAAAATAAATACAAACACTTCTATTAGAGTACTATACAATAAAAGTCGAAGCAAATCAAATACTCTTGTACTAATTACTAACTCAGGTTAATATTATAATGTATTATTTATTTATTTTTTTAATTGTTAAAAGTTAAAATTTTGATATAAATTAAAATTAAAATTATATATATACAGAAATGTTCAAATCAGGGTACACTGATATAACTTCATCAGTGCGTTGGATGTGGACCATTCGATTTACATGTTTTGACTCAAAGTGTATACACTTGTCAAAACTTCTCAATAATCAGTGGTCCACGAGCATTGATCATAATATAGTTACATCAGTACGCACTGATATAAACGAGACCATAAATATATATATATATTGGGGGAAATGGGCGAATGGGTTTGGGGAAATATCCCCTCACCATCTCCTCTATTTACAAAATCGTGGCCAAAGTTGCCCCAAACCCTAACCCAAAACTCATTTGGGGGCAAATTTTGCCCCTAAAACCTATGTGGGCCCGTGATTGACACGTGAAGAGCTCATGGATACAAGACAGAATAAAAAAAACAATGGATGTGCAAGTGAAAGTGAAAGTGATTATCCATAATAGGAGAAAAACTTGGATGCAACCGATGCACCACGCTAAAATCCGACGGTGGTGCATCGGTTCCACTCAACGAGTGACACGTGTCACTTTTCTTAGTTAATTTTTTTTTTCATTTTCTCTCTCTACCGGCTGAAGCAGCTGAATCCTCTTCCTCTCTTCTTCCCCAAATCTCACAGTCTACTTGCCGTGGCGTTTCGATCTCGCCATATTCCGTCTAGAAAAGTTCCGTCTCCAACACCGGGAGTTCCTACGATAGCCTTTCCCTTCGGTCAGCTGGACCAACACCAGTCATCTTCACCGGCGGTTGACGCGGATCTCCTCCGATTAGAGGAAATCGACGCGGCCATCCTCCGATCGGAGGAGATCCATCGCAGATGGAGAAGATCTGCGTCGGAGGAGAGCAACGACTCCTCTTCCCTATTTTCGTTCTGGGTTTGGTTTTTGTCTTTTTGACATTAGAGTTCAACGATTCTGATATTTTTTCTGGGTTTGTTTTGGACATTGGTTGAAATATTTTTTCTGGGTTTGGTAGTTCAATCTTTTTGATTTATGGGTTTTATTCTGATCAATGTAAATCTTGGTATTAAACCACTTCTTGACAAGTGTTTTGGGCCATGAAAGCATCAACATAGAAACACACACAACCAGCAATCTTGGAACAAAAATGCAAACAACAAGGAGAGAAGTTCTAAGCCTATTGGAAGCTATCAACACACCGCTTTTCATAGAGCTCCCATCTCATTGTTTCACAACTTCATATAGCCTTCCCAATTTGAGGAGATTGAATAATTTATGAAGTCTTAAAATTTTTAAATGTGTATGAAGAGAGCTGTACTTAAAATGGAACAGGGTTTTAATGAAAAAAAACTTCTAACTTTTGAGTTTGTTTTCTCTTCAGAGAGGACCAAGAATTAATAGAAGAGAAGCTGGTTTTCCAGGTGAGATTTGGGGAAGAAGAGAGGAAGAGGGTTCAGCCTCCAGAGAGAGAAAATGAAAAAAAAAATAATAACTAAGATAAGTGATGTGACACGTGTCACCTTTTGAGTGGAACCGATGCACCACCATCGGATTCTAGCGTGGTGCATCGGTTGCACCCAAGTTTTTCTCCCATAATAGATAGTATTGACAAGTTGTGATTTGTTTAAATAGTTAATTAGCTAAAAGCATTTGTAGCATAATGAGATGTGGGCTTTAATAATTAAAATGCAGCATAAAATATAATTTCAGGTACAACATGCATTATCATAATATTAATATTTGCTAGTCAAATTACAGCTAGAATTGATAATGACATGGTTTCTGGTAGCTTCACGTCTCAGATTATATATATATATATATTATTGAAAGAGTATATACACTAAAACCTCTATAAATTAATATCCTCTGTAAATTAATAAAAAAATCTCGGTCCCGTATTAGGTCAATGTAAAAAATTAATAAACTCTTCTATTATAATAACTAATAATTTTTTTTTGAAACCTAATGTAACATTTCAGTTCCGATTGTTGCAGAAATTAATAATTTCATAAAAGTACAAAATATATTACATATTATTCAAGAACTTCAAAAGTACTTCAAGATGGTTGTTTGCACTGGGCCACCATGTTTAATATTTTTGACTTTATCCTTCATCTTTTGAATTGTTTGAATTGTCCTCAAGAAATTATTGTGATCATCTTCCTGTTATAGCCAAAATGTTTCAATTAAATTTAGCATTTCAACAAATCTTACTTGTAGAGATTTTAGGTGCCTCGTGACTATCGTCGTCGTCATCATCTATCTCAACCACACTATCATTATTCTACCTTGTGATATTATTGATGATGTCCTCTTCAGTTGGAGTGTAACACACTTCTTCAAATTTGGTGGCAGATAATTCATTGTGGTGTTCCCGAGTTGGATGTGATTATGTAGCTTTGTAAATGGTATATGGACAGTGCAATTATCAAGGAGAAGCAAAACCTTTTGATTTGCCATAGGCAATGCAATCAAGATTAAGAATCCTAAAGAAAAATAATAACAATAATACTTTACAAGGAACTTTCTCTGAAGACTAAAACTGATTAAATAAGGAATCTTGAAAAAGACCTTCCCTAAATAAGAAAACTAACTTTCACACATTTTCTAAAACAAAATAATACTTTACAAGGTAAAACCCTTGAAATTAATAATCTCCCTAAATTAATACTTAATGGTGGGTCCCGAGAATATTAATTTAAAGAGGTTTTATGGTATATAGTTCCATTTCCACCCCCAAGACTCTCTTTTGCTGAGATCAGATTATTATCTGGTTTGTTTACTAATCAAAATTTGGTCATATCAATTGCAGTGAAGGCTCTAGTCTTTGCAGCTTTATTATCAGTATTTCATAAAATTTTCACTATACAACGATGATCTTAATTACAAACAAAATGACTAAATAGAAGGCCATTCTATTCATCACATCCGACACTGTTGTATTATTCATATAATCGAAATGATAATGAAATTTGGAGAGACCAGGAGGTAACAAGGTTAGGATACAAACAAAAGTTATTGTCGATCATTATAGATGAAAATGCAATTAATAAATACCTCACGCAAATGTAATCTATTAACTGAATCTAACAAAGGATTTCTGCATAATATCAAAGTAAAGCCAATGTCTGACAGCACAAAGTCTTGACAAGCTAATAATTAGAAGATGCACAGATTAAGAATATAATATTACAGGGCTTCGACAACCTAAGAACACAAATTGCAAGAATTCTCCAAGGAAAAGAATTTTATTTTACAAATCTGCCGTAAACAGCCAATTTCCTTATTATTCAAAGCATTCACTTGAACCTTCTGTCACAGCGATAATCACAAAAACAAATACACAATTAATACTTCGAGCAAAAGGTGTTGAGTAATCTGGCACTTTGTTATATTCAGAGGAAACAATTAAGAAGAATATTTTCTGGCTTCAAGTCAGTGTATATAAGGTGTAAATCATGCATAACGCAAACATAACGAAAAGAAATGAATAAACTAGCACAATGAATTCTTACTAATAATCATAAACTCAAAATTATTCAAACAAAACCGACTTTAGATTTGAAAAATATGGAACCTAAATTAATTATTGATGCCCCAAACTTAAAATCATGTTAAGAGTCTTTGGACATCAAGAAGATCTAGATAAGATAAAGATGAAAATGGTGCAAGAATTGCCACGCACATGCTACAGACTCCAAGTGATGTCTGCCAAGCGCTCCCGAATAAGATCTATAGGAAATGAACGGTAGTTGTTTTTGCGGAAAAAACCGTATAAGCAAGGTCCAAGCTTCTCAAAAACCTGTTGAAACCATTTATATTCTGTTGGGAGCAGGCGGAAGAAAAGAAAGTTTTGATTGATTAAAAACACTTTGATGTTACAAAGTCAATGAAGAAAGGTCTTCATGAGGGTTGGTTTTTTAAAGACAGACAAGAAGGGTTTTTTTAATTATTATTTTTCTGTAACTTCTTTTTTTTTTTCACATCAATTACAAAAGCATTCTAGCCGTCTAGCCTATTTATACTAGTTTCATGGGTCGGTGTATTACAAAACCGACTTAAGCATGTGGTGTAAATTTTTTCTTCTACAAACTTCTTTTCACTTCTTTACTGTCTTACAATATAGTTTTTTCCTTTTATTTTATCGATGTAAGTTTTCTAAATAATTCTAAATATTTCTAGGAATTTGTAGACTAATTGCAAATTACTACTTTAACACCCCCCTCTTAATTTGCAATGGTCATTCCTTATTGAGACCGGTAGTATTTGTCTGATGATGTCCCCTTTGTGAAGATATCGGTTATTGATCATTCGTACTAACAAATTCTAATTGAATTTCGCCATTCTTGACTAAGTCTATGATGAAATGGTGGTGCAATTCAATGTGTTTTGTGCGACTATGAAAAACTGGATTTTTACTCATTGCAATGGTTGACATATTGTCGCAATATATTATTGTTGGAGCCTTCTCCTCATGTTCCATATCTTACATTACTCTCCGGAGCCAAACCGCTTCGCAAGCTGAATCTGTTACTATAATGTATTCTGCTTCCGCCAAAGATAAGGCAATTGTTTTCTGCTTCTTCATACTCTTAAGAAATTAATTTTGAGCCAAGACAAATGCAATCATTGATGAAACCTTCCCAATCACTATCGATGTATCCAATAAGATTGTTGTGTTCTTCTTTCACATATTTGATCCAAGGCTTCTCTGTGCCCGACAAATAACGAAGAATTCGTTTTGCTACGGTGAAGTGAAGCTTGCTTGGATTGCTCATGAATCTTGAAACAAGATTGACTTCAAATACAATGTCTAGTCTGGTATTTGTAAGGTAGATTAACGAGCCAACAAGTTTTCAAAAAATTGTTGGATCAACTTTCTTATAGGGATGGCAATTAGACCCAGACCCGCGAGACCCGACCCGGACCCGACCCGCGTGGGTCGGGTCTGGGTCCTCACATTCGGGTCACGGGTCGGGTCTGGGTCTAAAATATTAGACCCGATTCGGGTCCGGGTCGGGTCCGGGTCTGGGTCTATAGACCCGGACCCGGACCCGTAGACCCGAATAGTGAGTTTTTTAAAAAAAAAAAAAAAAAAATTGAAGAATTTGAAATTGAAATTGAATGCAAATAATAATATTCCCCTTTTATGTCCTATATTTATTAATTTTTTTATTTAGTTATTTATATATTTAAGTATATATATATTTTTAGTTTTTTTTTTTTTTTTTTTTGGTTCATGGGTCCGCGGGTCCGCGGGTCCAGACCCAGACCCGCGAATTTTCATGGGTCCTCAGTCGGGTCTGGGTCTTCCTAAGACCCGCGGGTCCAGACCCGAACCCGAACCCGAATTTTTTCATGGGTCTGGGTCCGGGTCTGGGTCCAATTTTTTTTGTCGGGTTCGGGTCTGGGTCCAGTAGGACCCGACCCGAACCCGACCCATTGCCATCCCTACTTTCTTAGCTCCATCATCCTATTGGAATTTTTCATTCGAAGCAACTGGAGTCATAACCGGCTTGCAATTTGTCATATGAAATCTCTTGAGTAGATTTTCGAGATATTTTCCTTGAGAAATAAAAATTTCTCCTTTGTATTGTTGAACTTGAATACCAAAGAAATATCTCATAAGACCCAAATCTTTCATCTCATATTCCTTTATCATATTTTGTTTAAATTCCTCAACCAGATTTGCATTAGTACCAGTATAAATTAAATCATCAACATATAAACAAAGGATAAGAAAATCCTTCGTACCTTCCTTTTTGACATATAGGGATGGCTTGCTTTTGCTTCTCATAAAGCTATTATGACATAGGTACTTGCTGATTTTGCTGTTCCATGCTTGAGGGGCTTGTTTTAGTCCATAGAGTGCCTTTCGCAATCGATAGATCTTGTCTTGTTTTCCCTACACTTCATAGCCATATGGTTGCTCCACGTAAACTTCTTTTTCAAGTTCTCCGTTTAGAAATGCATATTTCACGTGTAACTGATAAACTAAAAGCTCTATTTGTGCTGCAATTGTCAACACGGTTCGAATTGTCTCCATACGAGCAATTGGTGAGAATGTCTCATTGAAGTTGATTCCTGACTGCTGTGAATAGCCTTTAGGGACCAAACATGCCTTGTGCTTCTGAATAGTGCCATCTTCTTTGTACTTTGTCTTGTAAACTTATTTTAATCCAATGAATTTCTTTCCTTCTGGTAGATCAACGAGCTTCCAAGTCTGATTTCCTTCAATAGTAGCGATTTCTTCATCCATCACTTTAATCTAGACTTCTTTTTTTCAGCCTCTTCAAAACTTTGTGGTTCACATGGAAACAATGCAATTTCTTCAGATGATATGTAAATGTCAAATAAAGAGCAAACCTTCTTTGTTGATCTTGGACTGTTGTTTGGTGAGCTTGATAAACTTCTACTCGATTCTAGGCTTGATCTTGGTTTAGGAATTACTGCTTGATCTTGGTTTAGGAATTACATCTTCTGCTTCCTTTTGATCTTCAAATGTTTTGACCATTGGTACTTTCTATGAAGCGTTATCTTCCCACTTCCATTCAGCCATTTCATCACAAATAACATCTCTAGAGATTACCAATTCATTTTTCTTTGGATTTAGAAGACAATATCCTTTCAACTCGTCACTATAGCTAATGAAGATGTATTTTCGCCCTTCTGATCAAGTTTTTCTCTATGTTGTGAAGGCAGGAGAGCATATGCCACGCATCCAAATACTTTAAGAATATCAACTCTTGGCTTCTAGTAATGCCATGCCTTTGTATGGTGTCTTGTTCTAGACGGCTTTAGTTGGAGACCTGTTTAGGATGTAGACGGCTGTGCTGACAACTTCTGCCTAAAGTTTCTTTGGAAGACTTTTGCCTTGTAGCATGCTTCATGCCATTTCAACAATTGTTCAGTTCTTCTGTTCCACTACACCATTCTGTTGAGGATTGTGACAAACTATGAGTTGCCATTTGATGTCATTCTCTTTACATAGTTCCAAAATTGAGTGGAGATGAACTCGCCGCCACGATCAGTTCTAAGTATCTTTATCTGTTTTCCACTTTGCTTCTGTACAAGAGCTTTGAACTATAGAAAACTAGAGAATACTTCTGATTTTTGCTGAAGAAAGTAGATCCACATTATTCTGGTATAGTCATCCACAAATAGCAGAAAATATCTCATGTTGTTCAATGATGACATTTGAGATGGTCCCTAAATATCGGCATGCACAAGTTCTAGAGGAGTGCGAGCTCTCCATGAGTTATTCGGAAATGGAAATCTATACATCATTCCATAAATGTATCATTCACAAATCTCATCCTTTTTGTTAATACCAACTAAGCCTAAAATCATATTTTTATCTTTTAATAATTTTAGGCCTTTGTAGTTTAAATGCCCATATCTCAAATGCCATAAGTAATCTTCATTAATATTCTCACCTTTTAAAACCAAATTATCATGTAGGGGTATTATTAGTGGGAAAACTTTATTTGGAGCCATTTTGACTTTAACTATATTTTGATTATTTTTCTTATCCAGAATTGTGCATTCACCATCTTCAAAATTTAATGCATAACCCTTGCTTCCAATGATTGATTGGAATACCTGCTAATTCTTTGCTCATGTGCCTCAAGAGAACCCATTAGTTCTTGTAAAGGAGATTTTAATAAATCATTGGATTCTTCTATTGCAGCCACCACATGATCAAATTTAGGGGTAAGCTTCTTAAAACTTTTTCAATAATCTTTTTATCTTTAATTTCATCTCCATGGCTTCTAATGTTATTAACAATTCCAACAACTCGGGAAAAGAATTCTTGAATGGATTCACTTTCCTTCATTATTAGATTGTCAAATTCTCTCCACAAGGATTGAAGCTTAATAGAGATGATTCTTTCTAAACCTTGAAATTCAGTTTTTAGAATTTTCCACGCTTCCTTAGAAGTTACAGGATTAACAATTCTTGTAAAGATTGTTTTACTTACCCTTTGTTGGATAAAAAGCAAAGCTCTTGCATCTTTCTTTATATCTCCCTTATACTTATGTAGTTGTTCTGCTATCAACTTTGCAAGCTCTTCTTCATTTTCTGATGCCGTGTAGCCCTCTTCGACAATCTTCCATTAATCATGTGACATGAATAATATTTTCATTTGAATGCTCCAAAAAGTCATAGCTATCTCCTTCAAAACTAGGAATGAGATTTAGGGAATAATTGAATATGGATGGTCCTGTTGCCAGGATTTTAGATGTTGATATGGGTTCTGGGCAATTCGGTTGAAGATTTTTGGAAGACAACAAGATGGTTGTGAGGTTCAGAGCATGTTTGATTGGGCTTTTAAAAAACCTATATTGGTAAAAAATCTACTTGCAGTAGATCTATTAGAAATAGAGTTTTTGAAAAAAAAAATCATAAATGTTTGGTTGGTAGACTTTAAAAAAAAAAAAAAAAATGTCTATTTGGAGAAGTACCTCCCTATGAGCTTTTACCCAGTAGAGGTTTAAACTCTACTAGCTTCTACTCAATTTAAAATAGACAATCTCAAAAGCCCAATCAAACAACTCTAAAAAACTCAAATAGACATTGGTAGAACTTTTGAGCCAGTAGAAAGCTCAACCAAACAAACACTTAATTAGGAAGGAAGTGTTTTGCAAGAATAAATGAATAATAGCCAAAGAAAGTTTAAGGCTCTGGTACCAAAATTATTGGGAGCAGATGGAAGAAAAAAAAGTTTTGATTGACTAAGAACACTTTGGGGCTGTTTGTTTTTTTGTCTAAAGTCTTATAAGACCTTAATTTATTAGATATATGGATAAGTCTTAAAAATTAAGATATTATGATATGTTTGTTTTTTTCATTTTAGATGACTTATTACAAATATAAAATTGATTAGGTTGTGTTAGGGTTTCTTCAAAATTGGGAATTTTTGGAAAATTGATTTTTAGTATTTTATTATGTGCGGACAAAATCATAAATGTATGAATTGTTATAAGATATTTTTGGAAATTTATTAAAAAACTCTACTGTATCACTTTTTGAATAAGATAAAAGTCAAAAAATTTTACTTTTTCTAAAAAACATATATATCTTAAAATAAGATATAAGTTGAAAAAATAAACAAACTGATTTATCTTAATTTAAGATATAAGAGGTAATAAGTCTTATTGGGAAAAAAACAAACAGCCCCTTTGATATTACAAAGTCAATGAAGAAAGGTCTTCACGAGGGTTGGCTTTTGTAAAGAAAGACAAGAAGGGTTTTTTTAATTATTATTTTTCTCCAACATATTTTTTATTTTTTACATCAATTACACAAGCACTCTAACCTATTTATACTAGTTTCATGAGTCGGTGTACTACAAAACCGACTTAAGCATGTGCAGTAAATTTTTTCTTCTACAAACTTCTTTTCACTTCTTTACTCTTACAATATAGATTTTTTTCTTTTATTTTACCGATGTAAGTTTTCTAAATAACTCTAGATATTTCTACGACTTTGTAGACTAATTGCAAATTACTACTTTAACAAATTCATCCGCAAGTTTTGTAACTCATAGAAAATTTGGGCATGAAAGAACATGCATTGCCCCTTCAAATGAATCAAATTACAAGTACCAATAAATATTTACAATACAAATATGATTACAATAGTCAAACCAATTCCGTATTTGTACACAACTGCAAAGAATAAACCCGCTTACACCCAAATCATTTAAAACTTCTACAACAAATAAGAGAGGGGAAATAAAAAACTATGTCCTTACCGAGTGCTCCCAACTCTTTCTCACATAATTGCTAAACAGCATCACTGTTAACGGCAACTTAACCAAACCCATAATTTCTAACTTAGAAAATTTCAAAGGACATCCTTTATGAAAAAAAAATATATATATCTCAAGTGACATCTGTTGCCTTGCTATATATGGTTGACTGCTACCTTGAGATGTACCTAACTTTCAACAAACTTTCAACATGAAAGTAAATATTGATAATATTTCTAATATTTTATGTATTTTAGGGATCCTTGAAATCCCCATATCTCCACTGATATTTTCATAAATTTGGAGCCGATGTCAAAATCCAAAATCTAGTCACCTTTATTTTTGAGTCGTCTACTGTAGTACTTAAATATCCAAGCCTCCCCTCACATGAAAAGTCTACTCTACAACTAAATACTGATGCAATCAAAGAAGACGACTCTCAAGTCTCACCTATGTGTGCCTTGCATGCATTGCCATAGTATGGACATATGGAACCGCAGCCAGCAGAAAATGCCACTATCAAGTTGTTTAAATATAGACTTTGCAGCGCCGCAATCGCAGAAATATCGGTTTGTTACTTTCTTTGTTTTTTATGTTATCAGTTATCGATGATCCCCATAACCTGCAACTGCAAGCCCATGTGAAATTAACCTTACCTTACCACATATATATACATATATGTCACACTCTTTACTGTTCATATATATAATTATATATATATATGTGTGACTCTCAAGTCTTGAGACTTTTTCAATGGAACAAGACACCAAAAAGCTTGGGATTGTGACAAGAGCCAAGAGTGACAGCACAGCTAATTCATGCATGCCCACTTCGAAATCGACCAAACCCTTCACTTCATTTATTACAAGCAAAATAACTAAAATGTACAATAATAATAGAGGAAATATATCATCAAACAAGAAGTTAAAAAAAAAAAAAAAATTAATAGATACACTAACGATGGAAACAAAGAGGGCGGTGCCAAGTGTACGCAACGTGCCATGACTTGATGCAATTTACAGTTCCCACATGCCGTCACGCTTCCCAAGTACTACTATTGTTTGGATTCTTTCTTGTACAATAGTGACTAGTAGTCTAGTACAACAAAATCACCAAAACATCACCCACCAGGATCCATCTTGTACGGCGTCGTTTGTTGACTCTTCACTTTCACTACTCTCCATTATTTTTCTTCTTGATAAACACATACAGGCTACAGCTTGCTGAGACAGAGCAGTAACTATTACCATTTTTAGATTCCTATAAATACCCCTCCAGCTTCCATGGATTTCACTAAAAACCCTAACGTACACAGTAGTTAATTAACTAACTAGCTTGTTGATTAGTCTTTGCGGTCTCTAATGGTGGTGGAATTGGAAAGCGTATTTTGGATTTTTTCTCTTGTCGCCATTCCTGAACCTCTCTCTGCTCTGTTCTTTGTGTAGGCCTCGAAAAACTCTCTGTTCTCCTTCTCAAGCTCCTTCCACACTGTAAAATATATATCAACATGGACAGATGCTGATGATCTCACACGTGTGTGTGTGTGTTTTTGACTTGAGATCATGAATATTATATATTTGTATATATATATATATATTACCTGTGGAAGTAACGACTGGTTTGATATTTGCATGCTTGGAGAGAGCTTCCATGCACTCCTCTTTGCTCATGTTGAATACTAGACACTCTTCAATAAGATGGTGCACCTGTAATTCAAATATATACATAAACATATACAAATCAATCGAAGCTATTTAATAAACTTGTACATATTTACCAACTCACCGTGTGAATATACGACGCAGAAGAATCGTCCATGATGTTTCTACTAGAATATGAATAGAGCCCGTGTAATAATAATCTATTGTCGAAAGCTTTATGAGATCAAGATGATCAACGGAAAAAAAATTACAGGGGAAGTGAGAGAGGAATTTTGTAGGTGAAAGAATTATATAGATCAAAGAAAGGCCAAAAAAAAAAGTTGAATATATAAAAGAAATGAGTTTCTCATGTGGGTTGAATATTAAATAATTAATCAAGTAAATAAATTGACTCTACGATGTATATTGGTGCGGTGGGGCCAGGGGTCTCACGTGGGAGGATGATTATGATTGGTGGAGAGAAGATTAGAGGAGATTTTGTAAGCAGCATCTTCCTTTGTCCTCTTACGTGGCCACTATGCTAGTCAATACGTGATACGTGGGTCCCCATCACCTGCCATATAGGATCCCGAAAGCAGGCCTGGTGCCGTGCACCCTGCTCTCTCCACACTCTTGTTGCAGCTAAATAAGTAGGAGCCAGGCTCTCTCCATCCTGCCCGGCCCACCGTGAAATGCCACGGAGTCCTTCTCACGTGTGCGTCGTTAGGTGGTGATTCTCCTCCTCCCTCCAAGTCAACATCAAATTTCATATACCTCGTGTCTAATGTAAAGATGGAGATAGATAGAGAGCATAAATCATATGCCTCATAATATAAGAAATTGACAGAAAATGACCGGAACCTTATGGAGGTGGGAGTCCGAAATTTTTATTTGGAGGAATCATTATTTAAAACACGTTATTTAGATTAAAAATTGATAAAATTACAAAATATGAAAATAAAATTTATGATATTTAAAAAAAAAAATTATTATTTTCGTTTTTCAAGAAAGGGGTACATGATGCCGATAGCTACATCCCCTATTTGACCTAAATTCTCGTGAATTTTATAATATATTAAAACTTTGATTCAACTATTTAAGTCTATTACATCTACACGTTTAACTGTTTAAGTCATAAGTTCAAGTTATATATATGATTATTATAAACTTAAAATAACCTAAATGAAAGACATTAAAAATTGATACGAAGAAAGATACAAAGTATAAATCAAGTTAAAACGTAAAAAATTGATACAAAGTATAAATCAAGTTAAAACGTTTTAATTAATATACAAATGAATAAAAACAAATCGACAACCATTTTTGCCGTACATGGAACCACTCCATTTGATTAGGTTCCTCTATCATTCATTCATTCATCTTTTGTCGGAAAACTGAACAGTTTTTAACCGTGAACCATTGTTTTGGAGTTTTTTCTTCAATTTATCTTGCTGTCTTTTTTATTTTTTTAAAGGGATCTTGCTGTCTTTTTCAAAATTGAAGACTTAGCTTTACAGTGGGGCTGTCTTGCTCATCTGCCTCCATGGTTTGTTCATTGTATTTATAGCAAAACAATCTTCATTTCGGCAACAATATATTTAAAGCGTACTAGCTCTATGCCTATATCACCGTCCTTGCTATGCTCACATAACCTATATCGCTATAACTCACAAAGTTTGTCCACCCCATACTATATTGGGCCCATTTTTGCTCACCCCCTACAATGGATAAGCATTATCCCCCTCTCAAATGGATGACATGTGTCTATTTTATAGACACATGTCATCCATTTGAGAGGGGGTAATGGTTACCCCTTTAAGGGGTGGTGAGAAAAATGTTTTCGTATTTGTCAATTGGGTTTTTCAATCCAACATCTAATGAATGATTGACACGTGGAGAGCTCATGGATACAAGATAGAATTAAAAAAACAATGGATGTGCAAGTGAGAGTGATTATCCATAATAGATAGATAGCATTGACAAGTTGTGATTTGTTTAAATGGTTAATTAGCTAAAAGCATTTGTAGCATAATTAGATGTGGACTTTAATAATCAAAATGCAGCATAAGATATATATAATTTCAGGTACAACAAACATTATCATAATATTAATATTTTGCTAGTGAAATTACAGCTAGAATTGATAATGACATGGTTTCCTGTAACTTCACGTTCTCATCAGATTATATATATATATATATATATGTGGTTCCATTTCCACCATGCTGAGATCAGATTATCATCTGGTTTGTTTACTAATCAAAATTTGGTCATATCAATTACAGTGCAAGCTCTAATAGTTGCAGCTTTATTATGAATATTTGATATTTCATAAAATTTTCAAGAGCATTACCATGATGATGACAAAAGTTGAGGTGGCTGATGATGACACACCCTCGTGGGTACAAGTCTTATCTGCCTCCCCAAATCTTAAATTTATCACGATGACGCGACCGTGCTCTATTTTGTTCTTTTCTCTTCCTGTGCCCTGAACACGTCCAAGAAAAGCATTCTATCTATCATAATAAATTGTTTCCGTGTGTAATGTTCAATAGTTTGAGATTAGGATGCCCCATCTACCAAGGAAAAAATTGACAACAACAGAAAAAATAATCAAGAATGAAAAAGAAAAAAAAAAAAAAAAGGTTTAAGCGGCTGCAACATATTACAATAATTTTTCTCTTCACGAAATATCACAAAACAAATCAGAAACTCTTAGTTGGATACAGTTCAACAAGATTAAAAATTTGTTGGAAGAAGAAGCGTGAGACCATTTAAAAGGATATAGGACGAGAAGGGTAATATATTTCACTATAAAACGATGATCTTACAAACAAAATGACCGATTAGAAGGTCATTCAATTCCATCACATCCGACACTGTTGTATTATTCGTATTTTCACTCTCTTTCTAAAGGTTTGCTCAACTCATCATAAAAATAGAGGAGGGCTTTTGAATTACAAGGGATAGCCAAACCTTCTCAAGTCTCTTGTGAAGAAGGGATGTCTCAGGGCTTCCCTTGCTTTGAGTCTCTCTGCTGGGTCATATCGTAAGAGGCCTTGCAGGAGATCAATCAGATCACCAGCTGAGTGATCCACATGCTGCATTATTAGGTTCTGCAACACAATAATCAAAATGATAATTAAATTTGGAGAGGGGACCAGGAGGTAACAAGGTTACGATACAGACAAAAGTTACTGTCGATCATTATAGATGAAAATGCAATTAATAACTCATGCAAATGTATTCACTTAACTGAATCTAACAAAGGATTTATGCATAACATCAAAGTAAAGCCAATGTCTGACAGCACAAAGTTTTGACAAGCTAATAAGATGCACAGATTAAGAATAGATTACCTGCAAACGAGGCAGTTTCCAAACTGCCTTCATGCTATCTCGTGAAGTTGCACCATCAGGCCAATCCAATCGTGCACCTCTTCTAAAATACTTCTCAGCACGCCGGCTGCAAAAAGATCGGGCAAAATATAGCGTCATCAACGGGAAAAAAAAAAAATGATAAAAGCAAACATGCATGAAGTACAAACGAAACAATGGAGCTTACTCGGCTCTGATCGCCATATGCTGGGGTAGAGGCCCTAAAACCCTCTCCATCATGGCAAGATGCTCCAAATTCTCATGTGTTTGGAAAAGAGCCTCACCCTGCTCAGAACAATATTGAAGACAAAAATAAGGTAAACATAACCTAACTCACAGCTGCATATGAAATTATTTTATCATTCTGAACTTCCTTGGATTACAGGGCTTTGACAACCTAAGAATGCAAATTGCAAGAATTCCAAGGAAAAGAATTTTATTTTACAAATCTGCCTTAAACAGCCAATTTCCTTATTATTCAAAGCATTCACTTGAACCTTCTGTCACAGCAATAATCACACAAAAAAAAAAAAAAAATAATAAAATAAAATAAATAAATACTTCAAGCAAAAGGTGTTGAGTAATACAGATGAAAGGTTACTTACAGAGCAAAGTTCAACAAGAATGCAACCCGCACTCCATAAATCACACGGATAATTCCATCCAAGACCTGCAGAAAATGTCTCAGAAATATGATAAGAAGAAACATATAGAACAGCTAATACACTAGTATTAGTAAAATGGACAGCATCATTACCCAATATGACTTCTGGTGCACGATAATGCCGTGTTGACACTACGTAGCTGTGATCCTGATGTTCAAATGTTGTGCTTCCAAAATCAATGAGTTTAATGGCACTTGACTTGGGCAAATTCTTGAAATAGGAACCATCTTTGGCAGATCGTGACAGAAACTACATCACAGCCAAAAGTAGGTTAACAATAAACAATCATTAGAATTTTAAGCTTTCATTAATATCAGACTCCAAAAACTTGAACTCAACCATGCTTGAGTGAAATGCAAAATATTGAAACGGTGCCCTATCCTTGCTAAGTTACTTACACCTTAACACCCTATTATGCTGTCACTCTAAAACCATAGAGGGGGTCCATGCTATTTTAAATATTATAAGTAATTACAATGCATCTAAAAGATAATTTGCAAGTGTTTTCTATATCCAAACATTACATATCTCGACAACAACAAAATAGGTTCCTAACATTCGACAACCATAATACCCTTACATTAGATTAGGAAAAATCAATGATCAGTTTGTTCCCACCCTGGTCCACAAGGTACCAATATGTTACCAAAGAATCCAATCTAACAAGCTAATGTAATAATAGATTTAATTCAGAGAAGCCATAGTAAATTCTGATATGATGCATTACACACGTGTAAAGCCATTAATTGAATATGCATTGAAATTAAAAGCATGGATTGGGGAAAAAACCTTATAATCTGGCACTTTGATATATTCAGAGGAAACAAGAAGAATATTTTCTGGCTTCAAGTCAGTGTGTATAAGGCGTAAATCATGCATAACTGCAAACATAACGAAAGAAATGAATTAACAAGTACAATTAATTCTTACTAATAATCATAAACACACACTTATTCAAACAAAACCAACTTTAGATTTGAAAAACATGGAACCTAAATTAACTATTGATGCCCGAAACTCAAAATCATGTTAAGAGTCATTGGACATTAAGAAGATAAGATAAAGATGAAAATGGTGCAAGAATTGCCACACACATGCTACAGACTCCAAGAGTTGTCTGCCAAGCTCACGAACAAGATCAATAGGAAATGAACGGTAGTTGTTTTTGCGGAGAAAATCGTATAAGCTAGGTCCAAGCTTCTCAAAAACCTGTTGAAACCATTTAAATTCATCCGCAAGTTTTGTAACTCACAGAAAATTTGGGCATGAAAGAACATGCATTGCCCCTTCAAATGAATCAAATTACAAGTACCAATAAATACTTACAATACAAATATGATTACGATAGTCAAACCAATTCCGTATTTGCACACAACTGCAAAGAATAAAACCACTTACACCAAAATCATTTAAAACTTCTACAACAAATAAGAGAGGGGAAATAAAAAACTATATTCTTACCGAGTGCCCCCAACATCATGCCTGGCAAGCCTTTGTAGAACATCAACTTCGATCATTGCTGCTTCACGGTACTTGTTTATGGAACGAACAATTTTTATTGCCACAACTTCTTTCTTTTCATTGTCATAACATTCTAAGACTTGCCCAAATGTCCCTGAAAAAGTACAGTCAAACACATAAACAAATGGATCCCAATGTTTACACAGTCTGAAACATACAAAACAAATGTGTATCAATTGGCACCAAAAGGACACTGCAGTAACATAATCAAATGAACAAATGATGAAGAGAAAAAAAAAATGATCTAAAAGATATTTCTACCACACTACACATAAAATAACATTTGAAAGATACATAAATAAGGAAGAAGAAGAGGATAAAATAAAAATACTGAAAAAAATAAGATAAAATACAAACCTTCACCCATTTTGCTGAGAATCCTGTCTGAAAAAATGAGGAAAGAAGAAAATCAGTGAACAAGTTATGAGTACCAGCAAGAGGGCAAATAGGAAATGACTGTCATCCCATGTATAAACAAAGCAGAATGAAGAATGGGGATCATAACTCGTTAATCCAATCATGCTGCAGTATTTTCAAGTTTTACACAGACGAGCACATTTAAAGAGACAGGTGAACCAGAATAGAAAATCAGTAACCAAACCAAAAGTATAAATGACATTCATACATGAATGATTTGTAATTCATAACTTTTATATATAATCAACCAACTGATTTCACATTGTGCTGTCTTCTAGCTTCATAAACTAGGCATAAGATATTTACATGTGGATGATTGGGTATTCAAAACTTATATATCTAACAAACCTACAAATTTCACATTGCTTTGTCTTCCAGCTCAGTAAACTAGGCATAAATAACATATTTACATATGGATTGATTTAATATTCATAATTTTATATCTAACAAACCTACAGATTTCACATTACACTGTCTCTACCTCCGTAAACTAGGCATAACTGACATACTCGCACGTGGCACGTGGCACGTGGATGATTCAGTATTCATAACTCTTATATCTAATCAACCTACATATTTCCCATGACACTGTCTTCTAGCTCAGTAAACTACTCATACATGACATATCCGCACATGGATGATTTAGTAATCATGACAACCGACAGATTTCACGTTACACTGTCTTCTAGCTCAATAAAATAGTAAAATTTTGCAGAGATGAGAATATACTTACAGCGTGGAGTTAAATTTTCTCCTATGGCAAATACATAATGGCCATCTTTATCATCTGGTCTCCAAGGAGGTGAACCGTTGCAAGGTATTCCACTGTAAAACATTGTCGGATACACGTAATTGGGAATTGCCCCATTCCCAAATTCCTGCCCACAATATATAGCCGGAAGAACCTGCACGAGGAAAAAAAGCCGCCACGTGGCAAAACCAAATCATTTATAGGTGTTACAAATAAACAAAATGTGATTCCACTACTAACTTGCTAATACAGTAATACCGGTCACATATCCTATATATTTGGCAATTTCTTCAGAATTGGAAACCCAATTCAATGACTTGACATAATAAGCAGAAAAACCACTAGTAATTCAACATGAATACTCGAAATGTTCATTTTCAAATGTTTTATTTACAAGCATGTATAATATGAACCTTGTGACAAAAAATTGGTTAATTGATGAACCAAAACATGTGTACAATCAACAAGAGATATAATTGTATATGGAAATTGAGTAAACTACAACAAAAACTGAATAAAATTAAACGACATTCATCAAATTGAAAGGCGTAAGTGAAAATTGATACCTTTGGAGTTTGAAGCGGGAGAGGAGGAGGGACGTCCCATGTTAAACGAGGTCGTTTCCTCGGACGCTTGTCCATGTTCTTGTGCGGAAACTCAATCATCCTCTGCGTTTCCATTTGTTCTATGTTGTATGTGTTTTTTATTCAATTGAAAAGATCCATTGAATCAAACTGATATACACTTTTTTTTACAAAAAAAAAAATTGAAAATTGAAAACAAAAGAATTGTGAGAGAAATCAAAGAAAAGATTTTAAGTTTCGAAACCCTAATTTGAACAAACAAATCTTTTAAGAATCGAAAGTAGCATCTGAGGAGAGAGATCTGGAGGAGGGCCAAAGCCTAAAACTGAGGCAGAGGAGCTAACCGTGATCAGAGGTTGACTCAACTAGACATAACGGTTAGTTTCTTACTATGGTTAATTGGAGTGGGTCCCAGATTCGTTTCGATTGTTATCGGGACCATTGATGCGTTTTTTTTTTATTTTAATGACGCGTGTTTACCAGTGGACCCCGCGCCGCAAAGGCCCACGACCATTTGTAAGTTTTAAAACTGAAGTTGGGCTCGTCTAAGCCCATCCCAACCAAAGAACTCGCACGTGCCTTGCACACGTACTCATGAGGTTAGTGCAGATTAATTTGGTAATATTTATATACATACTAATTATAAGGAATTAAAGATAATGGTATACATCCAACATTTTTGTCCATCATTTATATCCAACTTGATGTGGCAGCTGATATGGACATGACACTTCCATGTCAACTACCACATCACCACATCATCATATTTTAATTTTTTAATTTTTTTTATATTAAAGTACTAGATTTAAGGAATATAAATTATTATTATTTTTAATTCAACTCATTTTGTGTGATAATGTGACAACTAGTTTTATTAAGTCGGGTTAACATTTAGCTAGTGACAGATTCAGCAAGATAGTAGCTTTCATATACATAAAAGAAACAGAACAAAAAGCGATACCTCAAAAGGACTAGAACAGTTTTTTTTTTTTTTTTTTTCCTTTTTTTCTCGGATCTCAGCTTAAAGGCCAAAGTTGTCAAAGAAAAGGAATGGAACAGTATAAATCCAATGCAAATAAGAATGTCATAGAACACATCAGTTTGACAGTTATTAAGAGAGAATACCTTGGCCTTCTTTTGTACCAAAAGTTACACAGTGAGGATTTCCAATACAGAGATGTCACATTCCAGGGTACTCCATCTACATCAAGTTCTGATTTAACAACAGATTGATCTTTATTTGCTGGTAATCTTGTAGGTACCTCTGAAGCTTTAAGTACCGGCTCACCCATATCAACTTTGACCTGAAATTGCAATAAGCATTGACTAGTACAAATGGGATTCATGCTCAAAACAACAAAGGAAGCAAGAAATTTATAGCTAGAAAAGGACAAGAAGAGGAGCACTGTCATAGAAGGAAAAAAAAAACATTGCAAAAAGCATATTATTATCTTCCATTAAGCATGTTGCAAATCATAAAAGTTTCGACTTTGTCAAGGGACTTGCTGCCTGACATAGTCCCTTTAAAGCAACTCACAAGTTAAAATAAACGCTTGCAATTTACAGGTTTTGAATAATTTACCTTCCCTTCATCTTGAATTTCTGGAACAATAAGACCAGCACCAGTGTGTACGGTAAAACTGCATCAATTTTAAAAGAAAGAAATTACCATACCCCTGCATAGATAGCAGGATCAAATAACAAATTATTATCTATTACAGGATAGTGTTTTACAATCAATTTAGCTTAATGATTATTCCAAAGATTACATTATAATCCTTTATATACCAGTTGCAAATTAAAGTAATGGCACAGGAGTTGATTTTCACAAGTTATTGGCAAGAAGTGCACATAAAACATCCAAGTATTTGTATGTGCAGCACTGAGCAACCTAGAAAGAATCATCTATCAATATGACATTAGAATATAAAATCAACTGATCGCAGTACCTTTGATTCCCATGTAAACTTTCAAGTTTGGCAATGAATCTGGCAAAGCATCATACTAATATTGTGCACTGCAGGACATGAACCCCACGACAAGTGTGAAATGGGAGATGCACACCAATCGAGTTGAGAGATGTGTTTAACAGGTGTGTCCAAACCAAATCGATCATTTTATACAATAGAAGTTATATATGGATGCTTGCCAAATGAATTAGCAGCCTAATAATGCTTAAGAGAGCCCAGAGGTAAGCAATCTGGTTGACAATTTAGGAAGCCATTGTAATCACTTTCTCAGAAGAAGAATTCTGGGAGATAAAGCTTAATTCAATAATTTATTTCAAAATTGGAAGATTCATTGTCTCTTATTTGCTCTATACAAGACCTCAAGACCATATAAATCTCATCTTTCAGGTGATGGTTCCGATCCCTAGAGACAAACACATGAACTTTGCTCCTGATTTCAATCCAACTGCAACCTGGAACTCTCTTCATTCCTTTCTCCTTCATCTCTCTTCGTATCTTTGATACACCATCCCACTTACCAGCCACAGACTTTGCATTTGAAAGCATTACATACGATGATACATCTTCAGGATCCAATGCTAGTATTTTTCGAGCAGCAAACTCACCCAATTCCATATTTGAGTGAATCTGGCAGCCCCCAAGCAATGCCTTCCAAAACCCAAGTCCTGGATCAAATGGCAAATCACCAAGAAACAATTCAGCTTCTTTGAAACGCCCCGAACGGGAGAGTAAATCAACCATACAAGCATAGTGTTCAGGCTTTAGTATGCTGGGTTCCTGGAGTCTAGCCTGATCAAAATATTTAAAGCCCTTGTCAACAAGACCTGCATGATTACAAGCCCATAACAGGCCAAGAAGTGTAACATCATTTGGTCTGATTCCTGAGACTTGCATTCTTTCAAAGAAGTCTACAGCTTCTTCTCCTCTTCCATTCTGTGCATAACCACATATTACAGCATTCCAAGAAACGATATTTCTCTCGATGAGTTTATCGAAAACCAAGAGACTATCTTCCATGCTACCACATTTTGCATAAAAGCTGATTAGAGAATTGCCAACATAGACACCAAGCTTGCCCAAGAACTTGACAGCACAAGCATGAAAACTCTTGCCCATGCCAAGTGCAGCTATGTTGGCAGCAGCACTGATAGCACATGGAAAAGTGGAATGATTAGGCATGAACCCTTCTCGTAACATCTCAATGAAAAGATTCACAGCCTCTTCATTGTGGCCCGTCTGGCTATACCCGCCGATCATTGCATTCCATGAAACAGCATTTCTCTCAGGCATCTTTTGAAAAAGCTCGACAGCATCTTCGAACCTCTTTTTCTTCAAGAACCCACATATCATACTTGTGTAAGAAACAACATTCGGCTTGTGGGTATCTTCAAAAACTCTGGTAGCTTCCTCAATGAAACCCAGCTTGGCATAAAGATCCAAAATAGCACTACCTACAAACACATTCGAGTGAAGTCCCATCTTTGTTGCACAAGCATGAAATTGCTTGCCTACATTAAGGTCCTTTGACGCCGTTGATGAATGAATTACGGTACCAAACGTGAACTCACTCGGTCTAATATTCAAAATAAGCATTCTTGAGAATAGATATATGGCTTCTTCATGCTGATTCTGCCTAGCAACACGACCAATAATGGTTGTGGCTGAAACCACATTCAAGTCAGGCATTTCGTCGAACAGATGGCGAACATCTGAGAATCTGTCTGATTCAGAGACAGAACTAACTATGTCCGATTGAAGAAGTGCGGTTTCTAATGTATGGAGACCAGATTTTCGGGTCTGGAAAACATAATTGGTCGCTAAAGTGTCTACTTTGCAAAGCTTTGCTAGTGAGGAAGATGATCTCCATATCATTTGGTTCGTGTGCGGCTTTTGGCGGGTTATTTTAAACACTTTGTAAAACCCATAAGAAGGCCTTTTTAATGGCTGCTACACAATTACAATTTACACCCTGAAAGAAGCAAATTCCAAATTTAATTGAACATTTTATGATTTAACTTTTAAATCCAACCACTTTTGAAGACTAATTAGATTTAAGAATTACATAATAAATTTAATATCTTACCCTAGAACATTTTATTTTTACAATTCACTAATGCTAGACAACTCAAAAATTTAGCTCGAATTTCAACCTAAATAATGTGGCAAATTGTTTTTTCATTAACCACATCATCACATGTTATGTGTGATTATGACAACTCACTTGCCACTTCATTTTGGTTAAAATTTGGGTTAATGATTTGGTTTGTATAGCATTACTCTTTACAATTAACATAAGGTCGATTAAACACTAAGATTATAACAATATAAGGTTGGTCCGGTGGTAAACCTATCACACTTGCACCACGAGATTGCAGGTTCGAGTCCTTCACCTCTCCAAAGAAAACCCTGAATTAATGTAGTACTTCAAAAATAAAAAATAACCACCAAGATCATAGGATCGATTAGGTTTCGTTAATATTTATCTACATTATACGTAATACTTGTCTAAATTAAGCATTACATAAATAATTACAAAGAAAATGATTAACCTATTGATTTTATTTTGTTTGATATAGATTAAGCATTTTTTTTTTTTTGAAATACAACTACTGTCAGGAACCGGAGAGATTAATTAAACTCTACAAGTACGGTCTGGAATACTACTTCCTCTATTGGGAAGATGTTACATATGTACTACAACTCTGACAACCGAAGAGAGGGCTACAAACCGGGAAAAAACTCCCTACACATATTTAAAAATGTGAATGGTGGGATTCGAACCCGTGACCACGAGCCACTAGGTGTGGAAGGAAGTTAGACTACCATTAAAAAATAAAAAATAAATATGGTGCTTTAATTGGACACAGGGCTGTGGAAATTTTTGGACCTGATTCTGCCTGAATATGTAAGGAGGGTAAACTAAAACGAACAACCACCAAACCAGGCGACAAAGAAAGACCAAAAAGAAAAAAGAGCATCAAAAAGCATGACCATAGCCGCCAAGCTCTCTCTATGTCACGCGCCCGTGACGCGCCGCTCTCTCACACCAATCAAACCTCTTCGGCGGTCCTCATTTTCTTCTTCTTCGACTCTTCAGTGGAAACTAATTAAACCGAATTTGACTCTTAAAAGCCCCAACTTTCGCGTCTCAGCATCATCTTCTATGAAGATCGAAGCAACCGAGAGCTCTTCGCGGACGTCGTTTCTTGACAGGAGAGAAAGTGGTTTCCTTCACTTCGTCAAGTACCATGGCCTCGGCAACGACTTCATTTTGGTGCACTTTCTCATAATCTTTTTTTGTCTCATATTATATATTGATTTTGTTAGTTCACTTTCATCGGCAACCAAAATGATGCAATGTGAATTTAAATGAGCCTGGAATTACTACTTTGATGGTCTAATTAACTGATTAAGAATTTAAGCACAATTGTGTTTCCTCATTTTTTGTAACAATACATGATATGTATGATTATTGTTTTTCTTGAAAGTAATTTTTGCTTTGGTTTTCGATTGGGTGCTGATTGAGTGAAGTGAATTTGAATAGGTTGATAATAGGGACTCTTCAGAACCTAAGGTAACTCCAGAGCAAGCTGTGAAGCTATGCGATAGGAACTTTGGCATTGGGGCTGATGGAGTGATCTTTGCCATGCCTGGAATCAATGGCACGGATTATTCCATGAGGATATTCAATTCTGATGGTAGCGAGCCAGAGGTTTGGCCCTTTATATAATGCTTTATGTTTATACATACCATGTTTGTATATTAAGATTTAATAGGTTCTCAATGGTTCTGCTGTGTTGCTATGTAATTCTAATTTGGTACATTGATGCATATTGATATAAAGTAATTTCTTATTTGGAAGGATTTGTATGTTTCAACCAATTTGTAGAGTATTGGTCAAATTCTAATATTTTTGTCTTCTAGATGTGTGGCAATGGGGTACGATGCTTTGCCAGATTCATTGCCGAGCTTGAAAGTTTACATGGGAATCACAGGTACTGCTATCAGTTGATTTTATATTCTAATATCATATTAATAGATGATTCTTTCTAGGATATTTCTCAGTGCTGCACATACAAATACTTAGATGTTTTATGTGCACTTCTTGCCAGTAACTTGTGAAAATTAACTTCTGTGCCATTACTTTAATTTGCAACTGATATATAAAAGGATTATACTGGAATCTTTGGAATAATCAGTAAGCTAAATTGATTGTAAAACACTATCCTTTAATGGATAATAATGTGTTATTTGATCCTGCTATCTATGAAGGTAGTATGGTAATTTATTTCTCTTAAAATTTATGCAGTTTTACCATACACACTGGTGCTGGTCTTATTGTTCCAGAAATTCAAGATGATGGGAAGGTAAATTATTCAAAACCTGTGAGTGGCAAGCGTTTATTTTAACTTGAGAGTTGCTTTGAAGGGACTATGTCAGGCAGCAAGTCCCTTGACAAAGTAGAAACGTTTACGATTTGCAACATGCTTAATTGAAGATAATAATATGCTTTTTGCAACAGTGCTCCTCTTTATGTCCTTTTCTAGCTATAAACTTCTTGCTTCCTTTGTTGTTTTGAGCATGAATCCCGTGTGTACTAGTCAATGCTTATTGCAATTTCAGGTCAAAGTTGATATGGGTGAACCAGTACTTAAAGCTTCAGAGGTACCTACAAGATTACCAGCAAATAAAGATCAATCTGTTGTGAAATCAGAACTTGATGTAGATGGAGTACCCTGGCTTGTGACATGTGTCAGTATGGGAAATCCTCATTGCGTAACTTTTGGTACAAAAGGAGGCCAGGTATTCTCTCTGAACAACGGACAAACTGATGCGTTCTGCATTGGATTTATACTGTTCCATTCCTTTTCTTTTACTGTGGACAACTTTGGCCTCTAAACTGAGATCCGAAAAAAAGAGAGAGAAAAAACTGTTCTATTCCTTTTGAGATATATCTTAAAGCCAGAGTTCTGCTGAGCTTGATGGCATAACTTTTCTAGTTTTATGTTCTTTTGGGTCAGCGATTAGGACAGGGAAATAATCTGAATAGTTAACAAAGTTTGTGTTGCTTCTTGCTTTTAAATAATATTTATATATCCTTCTCTTGCCTCTGATAATTGTTGCAATCTTCGTCATCTCTATGTGCAAACATGATCCGAATTTTGATAGGTTGCTACTATTACATTGAACTGAAACCAATTGACAGATTTACTGAGATTTCCTTTTTCTTCCATTTTAGCTGTCTGATACTCCTTTCTTGTTTGATGATGGCTTTGGAACAGAATTTGCAGGTTGATGCATTAAAATTAGCTGAGATCGGCCCTAAATTTGAAAATCATGCTATGTTCCCGGCCCGAACCAACACAGGTTAGATTTTATCTTATTATGAACTTGATTTGGCTTTAGTGATTCAGTCCAATCCAAGGCTTAGGGTTTTAGCCATCTGATGTAGAAAAAACTGGTTTTCATGTTCCTTCTTCATTGCTTCTCCCATTATTAACCCTTGTTCCATGTACATGTACATTATTGGTTTCTGTTATTCATTAATGTGGGATGGCTATAATAATTTGAAATGTGTTCTGTGATTGGTCTTCAAATTATCAGCATCATACTATTTACCTTCTTATATAAATTCAACATATTTGGATACTTCATGGTTATGTTACTTTTACACGCATATTTACAAGTTATAGGCAGTATACCCTGCTCTTGGGTTTGAAGTACAATGTAAAGCTTCTTTTACTTTACAAGCATGGATAGCTTATCCTTCGAACCTTAACAACTTAAGCTTCATCGTATGAACATGAAGGTCCAGACTCCAGATCTATAGTTGTTCGAGGCTGTAGTTTATTTCTGCACTCTTTTTGGCCATAATAATCTGTCTGCACACTATTGGCACAGAGAAGTAGATAAAAAGGATGACTCATTTAAAGCCTAAATGACCTGGCAAAGTTTGAGTTAAGCTATGCATTGTTCTTCTTCAGTGCCGAGAACTCATTTGGTCATTCCCCGTGATATTCTTATCATAATACATACTTTGCTACTGTCATAACATATGCACACAAGTGATGAATTTCATATGATGTTATTTGCAGAATTTGTGGAAATTATTTCTCCTTCCCATCTGAAAATGCGTGTTTGGGAGCGAGGGGCAGGTTAGTTTTTACTGCGAAAACATTGTGCTGCGTACATAATTGGCAGTTCACTCTATTGTAAGTTGTTTATTAGTTGTGTAATCAGGTTTTGCCAAAAATCTTAATTACTTTCCTATTGTAGGAGCTACACTTGCATGTGGAACCGGTGCTTGTGCTGTGGTGGTTGCAGCGGTTCTCGAGGGTTATGCTGATAGAGTAAGTTTAAAACATACCATTTATGAAAACGTAAATGAATTATCTTATCAAGTTCATGTAATATATACACCACACGAAACCTGAGATCTTTCCATGTTTGATATAATAATACCCAATAATGCTTCACGATTCACTCTATCTAATTTCTTTTCTTCTCACTTTGTCATGCTTTTTTTTTAAAAAAAAAAAAAAAAAAAAAAAAAAAACAGAATTGCAGAGTTGATCTACCTGGAGGGCCATTGGAAATCGAATGGAGTGAGGCAGACAACCATGTGTACATGACAGGTCCAGCTGAAGTAGTGTTTTATGGATCAGTAACCCTGTGATGTCTTATTTCTGGAACTTCATTATCAAAGATTTGCGTGAATTTAGTAGACTACAGATAGAGTCCTACCGATCCCATTAAACTTTTCTTCATCTTCTTTTTTCGAAAATAAATCAGTGTCTGAGGCTGTTCTCGAATGATCGTACCCCACTTTCTATTTTGATTGCATATGAAGATACCAATGAGATCTAATGTTATACACCTGTGCATTCAAAGGTGTCTCCAACTTAAAATTCTTTCTTGGGTGATCTCCTATTCCCCTCAGACTTCAATCAGTGCTGGCATGCTGCATACAACAATAATCATAACTACAGCATTTTGCTTCATAAAGTTTTGGGCGTCGTGTTAAATTTATTTGATTAGCACATTTCACCCCTTAATGATTTTTAAAGATGATATTTTTCTCATCTATTTTGATATCTAATGTGCAATAAATTATAATTTCAAAATTGTTTATGTTTATGTTTTCCTTTTTTTTTTCTTTTTTCTTGTTGGCTTTCCACTAATAAGTAAAATAAAATGGCTTTGTAATTGCAGGGGTGCGGTTGATCGGATATATTGGATTTATTATGATCCAATATCCGATCCTATATTCCTATTGGATCGAAGAAATTATAATCTATCCAGTTTTAAAGTAGAATCTAATTCAATCAAATGAATCGGATTCATATGAAACAATTTTTATTATATAAAAGTTAAAACATTCGTAAAATTAACAAAATTATATTATTAATTCATTAACTAATTGTCTAATTATAAACATTAAATTTAAGTTTTAAATATAAACATAAATAAAATCATCCAAGAGTTTGAAATAAAAATATAATAATTTGTTATGACAAAATAAAATTTACTCTAATGTTTATCCGTATAAGACAAAATAAATTGGCCCAATATAAATTACACTTTATATTTTGGTGGATTTGATGGATTAACGGAATTTCATATGAAAATCTAAGATTCGATCCGAATCTTATAGTGTCCTTAAATCCAATATGATCGGATATTCGGATCTAATTGATCAACATATTGGATTGGATTGGACCATGCTGGCCCTTATTAAATTGTGATATAATAATGATTGTGACATGGATAGTTTGAAAAAGATTTCATTTTTCAAGGAAAAAAAAAATGCAAAGCTGATGCAACACTAACAATGATTTTTGAACTCACCAATGGAAATATCAAATATTTATAAAATTAATTAATTAATTAACTTTTAATTATTATTTTTTACTTAGGTGTACCCGTCTTTGATTGAACCAGAAAAGCACATAGGTGAGGCGCCTCATTTGAATTTCTAACTCCAGGACCCACCTTTCCAACGGATACCTCCTGCATACAAATACACAAAAGGTAGCCGTTAGAGAATCTTCTCATTTGAAAAACACTTTGGAAAATTGTGAACAAAAAGCAAAATTTTCGATCATAAAAAAAGAAGAACGATCAAAGGCTCTTTCTACTCGCTATTTCTCCACTTAATTCGATCAATCTAGGGATCTTTCATAAAAAAATAAAAATAAAAAACATTTATCTCAGCCAAGAATCCGGTGAGTGTTGTTTTTCTTACTCAAAACTTCAAATTACTTTCGAATCTGAGAAAGTAGAAGCAAAGCGATAAATTGCAAATCGTAGTGCAACTTTCTGGTGATTCGAATTGTATTTGTAACATTATCTTCTTGCAGGTGTTCAAAATTGAAAGATATAGAAGAAGAATGATGTCACTTACTCCTGATCAATCTCGAAAGGTTGGGTTGGGGATGATGTCATCTCCATCTCCTTTCCTCACTCCTCGACCTGAAAGGCGCCGTCAAGATTCAAGAGTATCTGAATGGAACTCAAATCGCCAGGACAAGGATAAAGAAGTCAATGTGCAGGTGCTACTGAGATGCAGGTGGGTTTCAATTTTCAGGTCTTTTGATCACTTTATGTGTTTTGATGCCAAGCCAATAAAATTGTGTAGAGTACAAGAATTGGGTTTTTTGAAATCTTCTCATTGAATTGTTATATCAGGCCATTAAGTGAGGATGAGCAACGATTGAATGTCCCAAGAGTGGTTTCATGTAATGAACATAAAAGGGAAGTCACTGTTTTGCAGAATGTAGCTAACAAGCAAGTAGATAGAGTTTTCACTTTTGACAAGGTAAGCTTTCTGCAATCTGAATGGTTAATTTTGTTCAATGGTTTGCGAAATTTACATGTGGTCTTATCTGATTCTAAAACACCTTTCTTCAAGGTTTTTGGGCCCAAAGCACAACAAAGATCGATATATGACCAAGCCATTGTTCCCATTGTAAATGAAGTTCTTGATGGTTTCAACTGCACTGTCTTTGCATATGGGCAGACAGGCACCGGTAAAACATATACGATGGAGGGTGGTATGAGAAACAAGGTATACAAAATAGTTCTATAGTACTTTCAGTTTTTACAGATGGTTCATATTTTCACTGATTTTTGAAATCATATCTATAATAACATGAATGAAACATAGGGTGGGGATTTACCTGCTGAAGCTGGTATGATTCCAAGAGCAGTACGACAAATTTTTGATACACTAGAGGCTCAGAATGCTGACTATAGCATGAAAGTGTCATTTTTGGAGCTTTACAATGAAGAAATAACTGATTTGCTAGCTCGAGAAGACTGTTCACCAAGATCTACTACAGAAGATAAGCAGAAGAAACCCATTTCTTTGATGGAGGATGGAAAGGGGTGTGTGGTTGTGAGAGGCCTTGAAGAAGAAGCTGTATATAGTGCAAATGAGATTTATACTATCTTGGAAAGAGGATCGAGCAAAAGACGTACAGCAGATACCTTGTTAAACAAACACAGCAGGTTGAATTAATTCTTTTGTTGTCCTTTTGATATCTCAAATGAATATTGAATTGTGAATTATGGGAAAATCACATTTTGCTAAATTCATTTTCTCCGTTGCAGCCGCTCGCATTCTGTCTTTTCCATCACAATTTACATAAAAGAAGCAGCAGTCGGAGATGAGGATCTCATTAAATGTGGCAAGCTTAATCTTGTTGATTTGGCAGGATCAGAGAATATATCTCGTTCAGGGGCACGGGAGGTATGGAGATATATAGTTAATATTATAAGTTTGTTACTTTTTGGTAGTTATTTTTATTTTCTAGACATAGGAATCAAAGTGGTAATGTCTTCTAATAACATTTCAAATCATCTATTTTGCAATGAAATTACTAATTGAGTGATTAGTTGATATCAAGAGGCTAAAACATGAATGTGCAATCACTCATTAAAGAGAGCTAGACATTGAAATAAATATTTCCATGAGAATGTCTTGCAATCATTTCTTTTAGCTTATGTTTGGGATGGCTATAAGATTTCTACAAACCAAATTACAGGGTCGTGCAAGGGAAGCGGGGGAGATAAACAAGAGCTTACTCACCCTGGGCCGTGTCATAAATGCACTTGTGGAGCATTCTGCTCATATTCCTTACAGGTTCTTTTAGAATCTTCTGTTGAACTCTCTTAGTTTATTTGTTCTTTGTAATTTTTCTTGCTAAACCATTCTGCTATATTTGCCGACATATTCTGTACAGGGATAGCAAGCTAACAAGGCTGTTAAGAGATTCTTTGGGAGGGAAAACAAAGACTTGCATCATTGCTACAATTTCTCCATCTGCTCATTCTGTGGAAGAAACTCTGAGCACTCTAGATTATGCTTACCGTGCGAAGAACATAAAGAACAAACCAGAGGTTTGTTTGTTTTACTTCTTTTTTTCATTCTTTTATTTTGTTATCCTTTTTTTTCTTTTGCACTGATGATGAAGCATATTTTTTTGTAGGCGAACCAAAAAATGTCCAAAACTGTTTTGCTGAAGGATTTGTACCTGGAAATTGAGAGAATGAAAGAAGGTTTGACAAAGTACTTGTGTATCATCCTTTGATAATTTTGTGTGACATATGAAGGGTTAGATTCTTATTCACATAAAAATTATTGCAGATGTTCGAGCAGCTAGGGACAAAAATGGTGTTTACATTCCTCATGAAAGATATACCCAAGATGAAGCAGAAAAGAAGGTAAAGTTTCACAATGAATCTCTGTATTTTTTTCCATTGTCTTTGTTATGAATATGCATATGAATCATTATTGGTAAAGCTTGTCAGATTCATACTGACATTTTTTTAATTGAAGTTGACTTGATAGGTTATACTGAATATTTTGGGTGACAAGCGTTCAATCTATTGTTGATTTATTTACCACTTAGTTGATGAAGGATGAGATTTATAACTTTCAATAATTTATATACCCCTACATGGATGGAGCCTGTATCTTGTTTGACTTTTAATACATGCTGCTCATGCTGACAATTCACAGGCAAGGATTGAGAAGATAGAGCAACTAGAAAATGATCTCAACACTAGTGAGAAGGTATAACTTGCTTGCACTTTTTCTTTTCTCATATCATGTGATTCTTGCATCAGTATAATTCAACTTGGTTCTGCATACAGGAAGTTGATAAGTTCCGTGAACTCTATATCACTGAGCAAGAACAGAAATTAGACCTACAAAGCGAGCTCAAGGAGTGCAAGGTAATTGTGAAACTGAAAGTTCTTTTGATTATTTCTCAGTCACTTTGTGGCATCTGTTTGATAATAACTTAACAAGTGTTCATGTAGATGGATTTGGAAGATAAAAATAAAGCATTGCTTGATCTACAAGAAAACCACAGGATAGCGTTGTCTACACTCAAGGAAAAGGAGTTTATGATTTCCAAGTTGCTATGCTCAGGTAAGAAGAAAGTGATAAATGAAAAAATCTAGGATCTCCTGTTTTTTTTTTTACCCTTTTTGGATTACTCATTACATTTACAATCATTTTATGAACAGAAAAGTCTATAATTGAACGGGCAAAGGAGTTACGCGCTGAGTTGCAAAATGCATCGGAGGATGTAACTTCACTCTTTGCAAAATTAGGTATGGTTAATTATATTGTGCTCATCTTTTAAAAGAGAAAAAAGTCAAATGTGTTCAAATTATGCATCCGAATTTTCAACTCTCTACAGATCAAAAAGACAAGATGGAAGCAGAAAACCAGAGCATAGTTCTGTCGTTTGGTTCTCAGCTTGACCAGAGATTAAAAGATCTACACAAGAGCATACTAGGGTCAATTTCCCAACAACAGCAACAGCTAAGAAGCATGGAAGAGCATGCCCACTCATTCCTTGCTAGTAAATGTGATGTAAGAGGAGAAATAAATTGTGTTTCATCCAATGTCATACGCTTTTCATGATTTACAAAATAGCTGAATCAATATTTTTGGAATTGCCAGGCAACACAAATCTTGGAATCAAGGATCCAGAAATTGACAGAGACTTATACTTCAGGTGTAACAGCCTTAAAAGAAGTTGCTAATATAATGCAAAAGAAAGCATCCTCTGAAATGGAGCAGATGAATTCTACAATCTCATCTCAAATAATGGATGTTGAGCAAGTATGGAATGAGTTTGATTGTTTACTTTTATATTCTTCTTCTTTTCCAGAAAAAAACTGGAAAAATTAACAGTACTTTATTTTTTTTATAGTTTCTAGCTACCATGGTCTCAGAGGCCAAGGAAATTATTGAGGACATCCAGAATTCTCTTGGTGAGCAAAGAGAGCTATTGGAATTATCCACTCAACAACAAGAGGAGGTTTGTGTGTTTGTTTATTGTTACATAATTTGTACTTGAAATTTTATAAACTAAATTCATCTCTATGCAAATCGGCAGGGATTACAACGTAGCTTGATTTCTGCAAAAGAAATTTCAAAGGCTACTGTGGACTTTTTTAGTGATATCCATCATCAGGCTTCTAAACTCATGATAATTCTGGAAGAAAGCCAGACTGAAAAATCAAAGGAATTAGATAATTTCAAGAAGATGTTTAAGGTAAGTTAAATTTTGGAGATTTATTAAATCCATTTTATGTCAATATATTAAGGGAAGAGAGTAAAATTCCCACTTTTGTGAAACAGGAAGAGGCTGCTAAAGAGGAAAAAGAGGCTATTGAAAAGATTACGATGATATTAGCAACTTTGACATCAAAGAAAACTTCTATGGTGAACCAATCTAACTTTCTCGACAACTACACTTTTTTCACAATGTTTCTCGAATTTGAACAGCTCTGAAATATCGTAAGCTTGAATATTAATATCATTAGGTCTCAGAAGCATCAAGCAACATGCAGGATTCAAGCATACAACAGAAAATGAGATTGCAGAATGAGATTGTCAGCATTCAGCAGGTCTCAACCGATGCTACAAAGGAGTTGAGCAAACACATGGAAAGAGTGGAAAGTCATTTCATGGAAGACACATTCTCAGCAGCTGAATCTAAGGCTATCATGGAAAATTACCTCCAGGAGTGGTAAGAATTTTTCATTATTGATGATCGTATCCCTTAATTTTTAAGAGGTGGTGGATAGCTAAAACCGTCATCACTGTATGCAGCTCTCACATGGTGGACTCTTCGAGGCAGCAATGGGGAAGTGCCCAATCTTACATAAACAATCTTAATACAAGCAGCCTCGCAAAGATAGAATCCACTGTGAAGTAAGATTCCATAAGCTCCTTTGCAGTTTGTTTTGAATCCTTTGTGTTCTTTAAGTTGACTTACCGGTACCATGAATATCTGCCATGTTCTTTGATTCAACAGGGAAAATATTAGAACAAATCAAACAACACATGAAGAATTTGTGTCTGCATGCTCCTCAATGGATGCAGATTTTGGTGCTAGAGCTGGTGATATAATGACTACTGTTGATGGTAATTTTCACTTAAAAGTTCCTTCTTGTAAAATTAATTACTCTTCCCATGTCTTAGTGGAAATAATAACACTATGCTCTTGTCAGATTTGATAGCGCGGGATCATGAAAGTAAGAAGGAAGTAGACTCCATGACTACCACGTGCTTGGATCAACTTAAATCGATACAAGAAAAGCATGGTGAAAGCATAACAAACATCAGAAACCAAGCAGAGAAGTGTCTCACAAAAGATTATTTGGTAAGGCTGAAATCTTTAATTTCTTACCTTGCAATAACTTTTTATGAGGAAGGAATTGACTGTGTAAAAGTCAATTCATCATTATGTTAGGTGTTTTCTTAAATTTGGATTTTGATTTTGATAATGTCTTTACAGCCCTGCCACATTGTTGTAGAACTCCTAAAAATGGTAAATGGTTAATTGATTTTTTATCGGAACAGGTCGACCATCATACTAGCTCAACACCTAAGAAAAGAATCATAACAGTACCCAGCTTGGCATCTATTGAGGAAATGAGGACAACTTCTTCTGAAAATCTTACTGAAGAGGAGAATAACAGCAGACCAGAAACCAAAATGCAGCAACAGCAGCTATTGCACATGGCAGCTTCACCCAATAGAACTCCTTTCACATATATCAACTGAATTTTCACATTCATGAATAGGACAGCTACAGGATTCCTCAGTAGTGATGATGATAGGAAGGCAAAAATAATAAAGCTGCACTAGCTTTGTTTGTAAAATGTTGCAGAAATGCTCATCTCTGATGAGAGTGTAGAGTCCATTTTAGATAAAATTCTTGATAGCTATGTAAGCCTAGATTTGGTTAAGCAGATGAAGATGATATTGTATTAGATTAATTATGGTAAGTAATTCTTGTTACATATTCTCCTTCAACTCTCAGGTTTTTTGTTTTTGTCTTCATTATTAGAGAAGATTCAAATTTGGTTTGCGAGGTTGGCAGATCAGATTTTAGGCAGATGCACAACAGATTCAGGTTGCTGTCATCACATGAGAGCAAAGTTTTTTAAAAACGAAATATAGTTGTGTTTTTCTTACATTAATTAGAAGAAAACAAATGTAATAAATATTTTTTTGATAACCTAATCAAAAATATATAAGCTAGTTTAATCAAATCTTATTTTTAGATCTTAAAATTTACATAATTTCTTGATCTTATTTAAAAAAACTGTCACCGATTAGAAGCTCGAGGCTTCAAGCACTCTGGAAAACCGGTTGAATGACGAGAAGAAATTGTGAGTTCGAGTTGTTGTGAGTTCGAGTTCTGCTCCTCTTCAAACTCAAAATAATTGTAATAGCTCAAAACATGAACACATGGGAACAGAATTACGAAACCAACCTCTATTTCTCAACAAAACGCTGTCGTTTCTGAAAATTGATCGTGACATGTGATTATGAAATCCCTAATTTTTCGCGGGCTTTCCCTTTTGATTATAAAATCACAGAACTCCATTTGATTTGTTATTTTGTTTCCACAGAAGGAAACTACCAGAATCTCCAAACTACAAAATCTGTATAAATGGCAATTTCCTTAACGGAGAACCAGCATTATTCAAAGCTCTCTTCTTCTTCTTCTGTGTTTCAGTGTGTGTGTGTGTGTGTGTTAGTTCATTGTATCTGTAACAAACGTATCCTTTTCGGGATTCGGATCGAATTGTTTAGTTTTCTCTGTGAAATCTCAGGTTCTGGTTATCCATGGCTTCTGATTCTGAATCAGAGGGCACTAGTAATTACCATGCCTCAGCTGATTTACCAGGCATTCCAGAGAACAAACACTTGAAAATATTACTGGATACTACAATTCCAGACTCTTTTAAAGACCGATATGTGGTGGGTTCTTTGTTTACTGGTGGTCATGATTTCAAGACGCGCGCCTATTTGAAGGACAGAGTGATTGACAGTGAAATGGGGCATGACCATATTTCAGGACCAGAAGGGTCACTTTGTTGGGTACCTGGATGCGATGCAAAGGTCATGAGTGATGACCAGGGGAGAGAGTGTGTCCCTTGTCAATGTGATTTCAAAATTTGTAGTGATTGTTTTAGAGATGCTATGGTAACTGGTGATAGGTTGTGTCTGGGATGTAAAGAGCCTTACGAGGTCCATCACGAGGCTGTGGTGGCACATGATGATCTCCAGGAGGAGGACCATGTGGTTGGAAATATTCCTAAATTGGAGAGAAGGTTGTCCTTGATCGACTCTACAGAACCAAAGTCGATGAAGAACCAGACTTTTGATCTTAATTTATTCAAAACAAAAGGGAACTATGGGTATGGAAATGCTATGTGGACCAAGAATGACAGTGATGATGAGGTTGGCAGTGATTTTGAATTGCTTAAGAGTATCCAGTCAAGACCAATTACGCGCAAGTTGAATATATCTGCAACAATTCTCAGTTCATATCGGTACAGCATTTTTTTTTAAAAAAAAATATTTTTTCTATGCTTAAGAATCCTAATTGTGTAACACTTTGTTTCATTTCTGATTCCAGGCTCCTAGTCATTGTTCGTACTTGTTTTCTTGCTTTATTTTTGGCTTGGAGGATTATAAACCCCAATGAAGATGCAATCTGGTTGTGGGGTATGTCTCTGGTTTGCGAAATTTGGTTTACCTTCTCTTGGCTACTTGACCAGCTTCCTAAGCTATTCCCTATTAATCGAAGTGTCAACCTTGATGCGTTAAAGGAGAAGTTTGAAACACCGAATCCCAGCAATCCCGAAGGAAAATCTGATCTTCCAGGCATAGATGTGTTTGTCTCTACTGCTGATACAGAGAAAGAACCAGCTCTTATAACTTCGAACACCATTTTGTCTATCCTGGCAGCTGACTACCCTGTGGAGAAGCTTTCGTGTTACGTTTCTGATGATGGAGGTTCTCTCTTAGTCTTTGAGGCCGTTGCAGAAGCTGCTAACTTTGCCAACTTATGGGTCCCTTTTTGTCGAAAACATTGTGTTGAGCCAAGGAACCCAGAAACCTATTTCAATCAGAAGAGAGATCCATATAAGAACAAGGTACATCCGGATTTTGTCAGAGATCGCAGGAGGGTGAAGCGTGAGTATGATGAGTATAAAATTCGGATCAACAACCTTTGTGATTCCATTCAGCGACGTTCTAGTGCTTATAATGTTCAGGAGGATATGAAGGTTGTGAGACAGTGGCGAGATATTATAGGTGATGAATCAGTGAGAACTCTTAACATCCCAAAAGCTACTTGGATGGCTGATGGAACACATTGGCCCGGTACCTGGAATGTTCCTGCACCTAGACACTCGAAAGGTGATCACGCTAGTATCATAAGGGTATGATTTTTCAAACAAGTTTTTATTTATCAGGCTTTCAATTCTTTTTAGATGAAGTCTTTGATCTTTTCAGTTGAAGTTTGACACAAAAATGCACCACACTTGATTGTTTATTGAGCTCTATAACTGCAGGTGATGTTGAGACCTGCTAGTGATGATGAACCAATTAAAGGTGGAGATTCAAATTCTATTGGTCTCACAGATGTTGAGATTAATCTTCCTATGCTGGTTTATATTTCGCGTGAGAAGCAACCAAGTCATGATCATAACAAAAAAGCTGGGGCTATGAATGCTTTGTTAAGGGCTTCTGCCATTATGTCCAATGGCCCCTTCATTATAAACCTTGACTGTGATCACTACATCTATAACTCCCAAGCATTCAAAGAAGGCATCTCCTTCATGATGGACCGCGGTGGTGATAGCATTTGCTATGTCCAGTTTCCCCAGAGGTTTGAAGGAATAGACCCGTCTGATCGCTATGCCAATCACAATACCGTTTTCTTTGATGTAAACATGCGAGCCCTTGATGGGATTCAGGGTCCTATGTACATTGGAACAGGATGTCTCTTCCGTAGAACTGCCCTTTATGGCTTTGACCCACCCCGTTTGAAAGAAAGGACTGGTTGCTGTAGCTGCTGCTTCTTTGGCCATCTCAAGAACACTGCGACCGAAGTTGCCCCTGAAGAAGACCAGCATCTTCATATCCCCAAGAAGTTTGGAAACTCAAGTACTCTGATTGACTCTATCCAGTTGGCAGCATTCCAAGGTCGGCCCCTTGCATATCACCCATCAGTGAAAAATGGACGACCAGCTGGTGCTCTCATTACGCCTAGGGAGATGCTCGATGGATCTACCGTTGCAGAAGCTATCAGTGTCATCTCTTGCTCATATGAAGATAAAACTGAATGGGGTCAGCGAATTGGATGGATATACGGGTCCATTACAGAAGATGTAATCACCGGTTATAGGATGCATAATCGAGGATGGAAGTCTGTTTATCATGTGACCAAAAGGGATGCCTTTCGTGGAACTGCCCCAATCAACCTCACTGATCGACTTCATCAGGTTCTTCGTTGGGCAACTGGCTCCGTTGAGATATTGTTTTCACGTAACAATGCCTTATTCGCAAGTCCTAGAATGAAGCTGCTACAAAGAATTGCTTATCTGAATATTGAAATCTATCCATTTACTTCAATTTTCCTCATTGTTTACTGTCTTCTTCCTGCACTTTGCCTCCTTTTCGACCAGTTCGTAGTCCAATCCTTTAGCATAACCTCCCTCATATACCTCTTGGTCATCACATTAACAACTTGTCTTCTCACAATACTTGAAATCAAATGGTCTGGCATTGATATGGAACAATGGTGGAGGAATGAGCAGTTCTGGTTAATCGGAGGCACAAGTTCCCATTTCGCGGCTGTTCTCCTGGGCCTACTAAAGGTGGTTGCTGGCATTAACATCTCATTCAATCTGACATCAAAACCAACTAGTGATGATGCAGCAGTCAACAAGTTTACTGATTTATATATCATCAAATGGACATCTCTGATGATACTACCAATTACAATCATATTAACTAATGTGGTCGGCATAGCAACTGCTGTTTTTCGAACAATTTATAGTCCTATACAACATTGGAGCCATTTGATAAGTGGTGTGTTCTTCAGCTGCTTGATCTTAGCTCATTTCTATCCTTTCGCTAAAGGACTTATGGGACAGCGAGGGAAGACACCAACCATTGTTTATATCTGGTCAGGTATCATTGCATCCACTGTTTCTTTACTTTGGTTAGCAATCAAATCTTCATCAGAGAGTAGTAATAAAACTGTACAGGGGTTTCAATTCTATTAAAATCTGAAACTTCAGCTACTATCATGGAAGACTCTTGGATTTTTAGTATTCATAGAGGCAATTAAGGTGATAATAAACACATTCATGTACCATTCACAATTCTTTGTATATTGAAATCAACACACATACATGAGTTTAAAATATTTTGTTTCTTGAAGTTTGACTTAAAAGTTTTGCGTAATTTGAAGAATGAAATTATTTTACTTGCTTGTACAGTTGAGTGATTGAAAAAGGATGTCATTGCTTAGCTCATGGTTTTTTTTTTTTCTCCCTAAAATGCTTCGAAGCAAAGCACATAGTTTCTAAAATGGATTTTTTTTTTGTTTTTGAGTTGTAATTAAAGAGAGACCGACCAAGTACATAAGATTAGAAGGAGAAAATCTTCAGTGCACCGGGTGCATGAGCTGAGTGTTGCACCCGGCCACTCAGATGGTAAAACCTCGGCATGTGTCAGTTTTTTTGTTTGGTTTTTATATTTTTTTAATCATTATTTTATTCCTTTCTCTTTCATCCCATCAAACTTATTATTATTATTTTAACTGACACATGTCGAGGTATCAACATCTAAGTGACCAGGTATAACACTCAGCTTATGCACCCAGTGCACTGAAGATTTTCTGGATTAGAAGATGTGTGCTCTACATGGACTTCATCAACCGACCAAGATTAGAAGAAGTGTGCTCTGACGACTTTCAGTTTTCATCATATACCACTATCATTATAAAGTCAAAAATAATAATTCAAGGTTTAGAATATGGGGATACAAGACTCGAACCCACAATATCAGTAGTACCTTACACACAATTACATAATAATTTTTTCAATTTCGTGATAGTTGTCTTTTACGTACGTTCATTGATTGGAGTCATTTAATTTTAAAAACTTCGGTAAATATCAGCTATCTAAGTTGAATTTCATAATGGAATCCATAGATAGTTGGTAGGACTATCTGATTCATCTGAATATATGCTCTGAAACTGATTTGTAGCTGTAATGGTCAATTTTAAATAAGTCCACGATCCATGCATCAGCAATGACCACGCAATCTGCTCATCAAAAAAAAAAAAAAAAGATTATAAATTGGTTCACAGTTGATAATGACAGCAGCGACCAAAACTAGGACTATTAATCAGTACTTTTCTCATTGCACCTAAAAAAAAAAATTGAAATTATCAAACTTGGGTAACGTTTCTTTGGAACCCAAGACTTTTTGTATCTCAACTGTGAGTAGGTTTGAACCTAAAACCATACGATTAAGTTTGAAGTATTATGTTATCATATAAATTTAGGGTTTTTTTTTTTTTTTTTTAACAGAAGAAAAACTCGAACCCGTAACTTTATTGTACAGTTATAAAAAATTTAACATCGGACTAACCTTATCTTGTTAATTATTAATATCTCGAATTGAGATCTAAATCAAAATACCCCATAAGTTAAATTAGTTAATATATCTTTCACCTAATGGAATTGAAATAGATTTCATGATTTGTAGTAATAGCTAGTCAATATGTTCTCAATTTTTTTAGTTTTTTTTTTTTTTGTTGGAAAAGAATATGCATGCATGTCAAATTGATTTGCAGTAATAGTCAAATTGTGACACACATGTGATATGTAAATTAAACAAGCGCATTAACCACCCATCACGCAATCTTCTCATCATATCCTGAAAAAATTTCCATGGATTATAACGTGAGAGTTCACACACACTACACATTAGAATTTTGATTGGGTTAATTAATAGAAGTCAATATCACATAATTTGATGATAGTTGTTGATACTTACAAGCAACCAAAAAAACGTACGACTATTCATCCGTACCAGACTTGTTTTGCAACCAAAAAGTGTTTGAAAATATCAAACCAAAGTGTAAGATGTCGACATTACTTACTTTTTCAGTCGCCACAATTTTTTGACACACCAATCCAATCTCTCCACCCTCTTGGTTTTGAATTAAAACTCTACAATTTTTGACCCCACTGATAGGAGTATAGCATGTGACCTAATTTATGAGATAAATATAAAAAGTAAAAGAAAAAATGTCACGTCCGTTGCTCTCTCATTGATAGAATCAATATTTTGGGTACTGACTACTTGACTGGTCAGTATCAAAGGAGTCGGTACCCAATTATTATTCTAATAATAATTCACTTAGACCTCTTGCCAATGTGGTCGGACTCTCCCCTAGAAGCCTCCACCATCACGGTTCAACGCCGAATGTGTACATGTATATATTTATATTATTTGTCCCCCTTAGCCATTAATCCCAATGGTGGGTGTTATCCCACCATTTGTAGGTGCTCATTCCCTGCTTGTGGGAGCTGTAATCCGAGCTGCGTTAGTAGAGTCCAATATCGTCAGGTCCTGACAGTTGTATATTCAAAAAAAAAAAAAAAAAAAAAAAAAAACCTGCTTTAAGTCACATGTCACCTTAATTTAATTAACATATAAACAGCTAGTACAATAGCTTAGACTGACATAATTATGCTTTTAATTTCTCATTCCAGGTACTTCAAATATTATAATACTCAATATATATATATATATATTCTCACGTTCTTAGAAGTTTCGAAAATTCAAATGGAGTCATCAAATGCGACATCAATTAGCTCGCCAATTGGGACTCTTTCGTGTGTGAATCATTCGTTCAACAACTACTCGACCTACTCACTTCTTACTTCTTTTTTGTCTTCAAAATTCACAAACAATACAATTCCCACGTGTGAAGAAACTTCTTCTCGTGTTTTGTTTTCGTGTCTCCAAAACAAAATTGTTTGTATTGTAGTTGTTGGTTTTTTGGTGTACTTTTATTAACTTTGAACTTTGAACATGTGTGTGACTGTTTCGATTAGTCAAACGAATAGTCAAAGTTTTCTATGCTTATAAATACCAACCCAATACCAGTTACTTGTCTTCATCAAATCATCATCATCATCATCTTTTCTACAAAAACACATAAAATTACAAGCAATTTTTTTTTGTAAGAATGGCTTTGAAAAGAGAGAGAGAGATTAGTGATCATGGGGAGGTGGATTATCAGAGGTTAGACATGGCAAAATGTCTAATGTTTCTATCTCGTCATGTTCATGGAGGCTTCGAAACCAATAAGAAGATACGTCCAGCAAAGGATGTTTTCGAGTGCAAGACTTGTAATCGTCAGTTCCCGTCGTTTCAAGCACTGGGTGGTCACCGAGCAAGCCACAAGCGGCCCAGAGTACCGACGGCTTCCGACAAACTAATTAACGGTGAACAGAACCAATTGATAAGTTTGACGACGGTTGTGAAACCGAAACTGCATGAATGCACCATATGTGGACAAGAGTTTGCTATGGGACAAGCTTTGGGTGGTCACATGAGACGCCACAGAGCAGCAGCCGCCGCCGCCGTCATGAACGAGAGCTTCGTGGATTCTAGAGGTGGGGTGTCGAAACTGCCGCCGGTGTTGAAGAGGTCGAATAGCAAGAGGATTTTTGGGTTGGATTTGAACTTGACTCCTTTAGAGAATGATTTGGAAATTTTGTTTGGCAAACAGGCTCCTAAAGTCAATCTTTTTGTTTGATTATTGTTGATTAATTTTCTTCCTTTTTTTTTTTTTCTTTTTTTCTTGTTTCTTTGTTTAGGTTCTTTGATTTGATTATGACAAATTTTTTCATTCATTTTATGTACAATATCAATATATATGGGTTCTTGGATTCGTTTACGATAGTGGATCAAATTGATTTGATTAAATTTCGGGAAATATATATTAATCAATATTATCTGTGATATTGAATGAAGTGGTGCTATCGGTACACCCTACTGATCTATTTATGCCCCACTTTTTTAATTATTTAGTATTTTTTTTTTCCTTTATCAAAATTACTAAAAGAGACATATAATTTAAGAAAAAAATTATTATATAAAGAAAATCTAATAAAACCCCACATTCCCTATAAAAAAATAAAAAAATAAAATGTTTTTTTGATCCTATTCTTAAACCCTAAAAATACTTATACCGGATCTTATTTAAACAATAAATCAAACACTTGGGGTGTGTTAGAAAGATGAGATATCAATTATTATTTAATTTCATTACTATTTTAGAATCTGAAAGTGAAATGATGATAACCAAAACAAATACTTGCTCTTTTCTTCTTATTTCGTTTTGTTTGTGGGTTGTTTCATTTTTTTTTTCTCTCTCTCTCTCTCTGTGTTTTGTCTTGTATTGCGTTTTCTATAAAGCTTGATGTTAAAAAAAACAACAAAAAAAGAAATAAGAAGGAAAAAAAAAATCATTAATGAGAGGTGAGAGAAAGACGAGACCAGAGATAAAGAGATCTAAAATAGATAGATATATTATAGATGTATTTATTAAGTTTTAAAAAAAATAAGTAAAAGGATAGTTTTGAAAATAAATAAATTAGTAAAAACATTTTACTTTATTTAATTAAATCAAAATTTAAATAAGTGGGGTATAAATAGATCGGGTGTGCCAATAGCACCACTCTATTGAATGCAGTGGTCTTTTGGTTGAAAAAAATCTTGATAATTGAACATTAAATTGGTCAATTTTTTTTTATTTTTTATTTTTAATTGGTCAAGTTTATATTTAAATCTTCTGTCCTTTAGTAATCATTAGACTATCGATCTAAATAACATTATATCACATAATCCTATGAAAAAATGGCTTATGCTCATATATATTAAACTTTTATTAGACAAACGTTCGGATAATATATACAACCCTAATTATAACATATATAAGATTTTTCATTTTTTTTCCCTCCACATACCGTATACACAAAACCTACGTATTAACTATAAATAAGATGAAATTGGTTTAGTTGTAAACCCATATACATACATCACAGAGGTTGTGGGTTCAAATTATGTCATCCTTTCTCAATTCCGGAATATTATAAAATAAATAAATAAATAAAACTCTTAACCTTATAACACCCTAACAGGCCTGGAAGTCCAAGTTCCATTATGTTGTATCACATCACATCACTCTCCCTAGTCTAAGTCCTAACTCCTAACACATATAAAAAATAAATAAATAAATCGGGCGTCCTTGGAAAAATAAACTTCAAAGTGAATGGTTTTGTGCTTGGGTTTGGTCTTGGTTTTAGGCTTTGGTTTGGGCCTTCTTTTTCAAAAGGGCTTGGGCCAGTGGGTGAGTCATCCATTTTTTATTTTTTATTTTTATTTTAAAGCTATTCATTTAAAATGTCAATTTTGTATTGTTATTAGAGGTTTGGCTAAGTTGTTGTTAACTAACAGTTTGTCAATTTAAATTTATAGATTTCAATTCAATGGTGTATAAAAAAAATTAAAAATTAAAAAATTAAAATAAAATTAAAATAAAAAATTATCAATTCTTTTTCATATAACTATTCAGTAATCATGTTGTTAATAGCAAAATAGAAAAACTCTTTTGTTATTGTTTATCCTAATAAATTTTGCGAAATTCCGTACCCGAGATTCATAGAATATCATCATTATATCTAATCATCCTATCAGTATCATTGACAATATTTTGTAAGTAAACTGTAGCCACGCTAAAGTGGATAAATCATAAATCAAATGGTCAATGTCTATCAAAAGAATAATTATTAAAAATAAATAAAAATAAAAATAAAAATCTTCTTTCTAATTAGAAGTGACGACAAATATAGGTATAATTTGAGAAGATGCTACCGTACTAGAGAGTAGGAAAGCCTAGAACATGACCGTGCATCAGTGCATGGTCATGGTGACCATTTCCCTAATTCGATATTTTTAATAATAATACCAATAAACTGGTTTAAAGCTACAAATCGTGCCTATCAAAATCTCTTTTAAACGACAATGGCTGACACTGATTCCTGAATCCTTCTTTTTAATTTTTTTTTTTTATTCTAATCTTTTTCACTTAAAAGTAACGTTAAATAATTATCATGCATGAAAACTACTAAATGTTTTTTTAATTACATCAGTTTCTTCTTGATTTGGTCAAAGAAATATGTATTTAATTGTTAACGGGGGCACTGTCACTGGATACACAAAGGCCCCGTTTGGCACATGGGATGGGATGGGAATCGGCTTGTTTTTAATCCCATTCCCATGTTTGGCTGATCGGTGGGATGGGATAAATTAGTCCCATCTGAAAATTTTATCCCACTGATATGGGATAAATTAGTCCCAACCAAAATGGTGGGATTCAAATGAATCCCATCCAATTTTTCAATCAATTAAAAAAAAACTTGGAAAAAACTTCTTCAATCAATTAAAAACCCCATAAAAAACAATCAAGATCCACACACAAATTCATCGATCTTCAGTCTTTTCCAAAAAAAAATCGATTTTTTTTATCTCATATGAACATTTGTTTCTCAGTTCTCACCATAGCAAAAAATTTTAACAATAGATAAAGAAAAAAGAACAAACCCAGATGAACAAAAACCACAAAGCCAGTTTTGGAATTTCTCTCTCTCTCTCTCTCTGTTAAAACTTCCGGCGACGAGATCGAGCGCCGATATGAGGAGATCTGAAGTGGGTGTTTGGTTTTGATTTTGTTTTGATTTGGGTCTGGGTTTGATCGTGGGTTTTTTTGTTTGGTTTGGTGATTTCTGTTGAATTTGGATGAAAGATTGATAGATGAGCTTGATTCAACAGATTTTTTGGTGTGAATAAATCTGATGATTATTTTTGGTGAGAGAAGGAGATGAGAGGAGGAGAGAGATCGTTTTTCTTTTCAATAAAGTGATGAAATGGAAAAGAAGATAGAGATGCAGGAGAGAGACATTGATACTCGATTGTTTTTTTTATTTATTTATTCAAAACAACTTTTTATTTTTAAAATTACATTAATTTTCTCCAATCCCATGACATACCAAACACAGTATAGCATTATTATTAGTCCAATCCCATGTTGCACCAAACACGGGAATCACTATAATTAATCCAATCCAATCCTATCCAATCCAATCCTATCCTATCCCATGAAAATAATCCTATCCTATCCCGTGCACCAAACGGGCCCAAAAGTGCTTGAATCAAAACCCAAATCGATGGGATTCTGTGAAGTCAGAAATTTATATAGAAATAAACTCATTTAGCTTTCCGGCTGGTATCTTTCGAGTTCTAAAAATGTAGTATGACATCATTTGATTTAATTAGGTAACAGCATTTTCTTAGTAAGGTTTTAAAATTACAAGCAGGCCTGGTATTTTTTTTTTTTTAAATAATAATAATAATAATAATAATAAATAAAAAATAAATAGAATAATAAATCTACTCGAGTACGTAATTGAACTAGGGTTTTGAGTTGACGTTTCTAATCACTACATAATTGAACATAGGGTTTTTTTTTTTTTTTTTGATGTAATATTGAACAAGGGTTTTGAGTTAACAGTACTTAACAATACTAATCACTATAAGAAAATGTTTATATTTAAAGTGACTTTTTAGGTGTGAATATAAATTCACGAGTCACGACAAATATTAAAGATATTGAGTTTTTCTGTATTATATTTTCTTGCAATTCACGGCAAGATTAGTCTCGCTAGTATTTACAATATTTTTTCACTACGGATTACAACATGTTTTATCTGCAGCAAAATGTTATTTTTTATAAATAAAAAAAAAAGTCAAAAAAAATTAGGTTTATAAATATAGAAACAATAATGATATTTAAGTTTTAGTAAATTTACAATTCTAGCAATAATATTTATTTAAAACCCTAATAATATAAGTTGTCGTGCTACCTAGCTTCTAGGTTTAAGAAATCAACTAACATTAACCACGAGTTGTGGTGTGGTTGGTCACCACACCTCCAGTGAGGCGAATTGTTCGGACACTGTCCAAATTCGAATCCCACTGGAAGCATCTCGTGGTCAGGCTTTATTGACCTCCCAGCTGAAGTAGAGATTAGTTTAATTCGTTAACGATTGGTTACCGATCAAAGTGAGGGATACCTCGTGGTCTAACCCCTAAAAAAAAAAAAAAAAAAAAAAAAAAAAACTATCATTGGATTACATTTTTAAACAAATAAACGATCATTTATGGATCTTAATTAAGAGATCATATGCAAGTGCTCTCTATATAAAAGAGCAATTGTTGAATATTTATTCTCAATGGACAAGCTAAACCTAATGATATATATAAAGGTCCAATGGATGAACTCTTTTGAGGATAAAAAAGAATTGGCTTCTAAATTCGTACACTAAAAAGTCTGAAAAGCAATCTAATTAGGTCCAGATATAATTAATGCTTAGCTTATAATAACCGTTATTAATTAAACCAAAATTCTGATATTTAAAAGGCTCCTTAAATTATAAATTGACTACCTTTATATCATATGAGGAACATGACATTGACATTTAACTACAATATTTATAAATAAATATATACAGATTTCTATTATCAGTTCGTCCTGATAATAAATATATATATCAGAATGAAGAATGTGGACCACTAGATTTATATACTTTGACTCAAAATGTATGCACTTGTCAAAACTTATTCATTGGTCCATGTTTTTTGTCCTGATATCGAACTGATAATATAAAAGACTGTATATGTATATATATATTAGGTAATATAGATATGATAAAATGGTTGGCTTTAGATTTTCAAAAATCTCTTTAATCATTTTTCATGTGTAAAAGCGATTACTACAGTAACCTAGCATGAGGTGGACCATATAGTACTCAGCTATAATACCTTCCGATAATTATATGATTAAAAAAAAAAAAATCTATTTTAGTGAAAATTAAAGTTATCTAAAACTATCATTGCATGCCCTCCTCAAAGTTGCCTTCCCATATCATAAAAGACTACCTTTAAGTCATATCACTTCTTTTTTTTTCCAATAAAAATTAAACTTATAACATTAATGTAACTAAAATTACATGATTAAAATTATTTTTCTATTTAATGGAAATCTCCATCTAAACATATCATTACACTTGTCCAAATAGGCTTCCAAAATCCAAATCATGTCAATTTAAATATAGCTAAAGGCTAAAGCTCCTACATTATATCGTAAAAAAGACTACCTAATTATGTCATATCAACCTTTTATGTATATTAAATTAAAATTAAACATCATCAAACCATGGTTTGAGTAAAATTCTTATACCTCTAAAAGATCATATAAATGAAGTGTTGACATCGCGACTCTTAGCAAAAGTATAGTTGCATGTGCTTTCACTTTTGTGAGATGGGTTCAGTTTCTACATTTGTTTACTAAATCACAAAATATGAGAAGACATATCTCCTATAGTTTGAAATTCGTTTCCAAGCCATAATTGTATAGTCTTGTAGATGTTAATTCATCTCATCAGATCTCGACAAATTACTGACTCGATCGATATTAGCATATTTCGAAAAATGATACCGTGAATAGTAATATAAGTACTGAAAATGATTTAGTACATTTAAAGCGTTCATGAGATATGTACTGTCGAAGATTACTTGCAGCTGGAAATTAAACAAACTGTTTCTTTCTGGATATGAATAATTAATAGACTGAAATAAAATTAAAATTAATGATCAATGAAGTAAGGAATTAAGTCATCAAACTCTTCTAAGAAAATCTTTGGTCCCCCCCCTAACCTGCAAGCCTCCTGAAAAATATTGTAACATCATTTTCTTTCCTCTTTGAGATAAGAAAGCTAAATGTATTTATTTTATTGCCGTCTGTTGTATTGGCTGTCCAGTTACAATGCTGGAATTTAATTAATCTTTATATTAACAATTATTAATTATTGTTTAAGAGGAGCTATACTGACTATGACTGTAATGGGAAAAAAAAACCCTAATCTGCACATAATAATTTGAAAGGAGAAAAAACAAAACTCATGCATGATCAAAGATAAGGAGATTAATTAATAATGGATGGATTAGGAAAAAAATTATGTATTTTGATGTTGATACGTACCAAGTTCTTGTATGTTAGGATTACTTGTTTGTTCGGTGTGAATTCAACTACAGTGACCATGAAAAACAACGCATGACTATTAAATGGTGCACCAACATGAAGATATATGGCAGATATATATTTGATCCCAACTTCAAATTTTGCTGACTTTGACTTCAGGATTTTCATATTTCATTTTTCTTGATCGAATCATGAATGTTAGTTTGTCGACTAATGGTAATGGCGGTATCTCTTTCAGAGACATAGATTTTGAGTGAAAATAATATTGTGGCTCATGTACATGTATCTCATTTCCCTTCAAGTCAATACACATCTGATCAGTCAACTTTGAAGGCCAATTTTAATTGTTTGAAAAATTAATAAATTTTAAAAATTATAATATTAGAAAATAAACCTAAAAAAATCATCTTAACTCCTCACTTTTCCATTATTATTGATAGATTCGGGGTGTGTTTGGTAGGGAGAAAAGAAAATAGTAAGGATAGAAAGATCTAAAGGGATAGAAAACATGAGAGAAAGAAAGAAAAATAATTTTTCCTTGAGCTGTTTGGTAAACAGGAAGGAAAGAAAATATTTTTTTATCAATTTTACTATTTTATCTTTACATTACATTTTATATATTAAAAAATATATATACAAATTTGTAATTTTAAGTCAACCAAAAAAGCCTTCCCTCTTTCTCTCCATTTTCCTTCCACTTTTGGGAGGATTAAAATTTGTGAGTTCCATCCATAAATTTTTCCTCCCATTTTTTCCTTCCTTTCATTTTTCTTTTCATACCAAAAACATATTTCCCTATTTTCTTCTCCCTTTTCCCTTCACCTTTTTCTTTCTTCTCCCTTTTAATCCCTACCAATCACACCCTCGGTTGCTATTCAATATGGAACGAGTGGTTATAACTATACTTTGAAAAGGAAGAAAGCAATTTGATGTGTATATATATATATATTTCTATTAGTTAATTAATTAAACAACATTACCAAGGCCGGCTCTATATAACTTAAATGTCATTATCAAAATTACCATTTGTTAATTACTAAATCGAAGAGCGTAATTGGTTATTCAATCTGGACCACACATAAATAGCAAGCTTACAAAAAATAAAGATTAAATTAAATAGCATTCTCTAAGCTACCCAATTTGGTAAGGTGGACCCAAAAAACGTGTCATCAATGTATGGAATTGGTAAGTAATTGAGCCAACGATAAAATCAGTTAATCTCGATCAATTAACTATAATAATTAATATAATGCTCTTGATCATTATAATTTTAATCGCCATTACGTGAATTCAATCGTGAATCATGTTTCTCGAGAGAGCATGCAAGGAGACAAAGAGTATTGCATCACTGCTTAGCAAATTCATTGAGGATTTTAATTAGAGATCATATCATTAAGCATTAAGCTTCGTTAATGCCAGTATGATTAAGACATTCAATTAAAGGTAATTAACATTAATGGGGTTCCTCCATCATACATGATATTACATATATAAAAGCCAAAACGCAGAAGATTATAAATATAAAGAAATGGCAGCAGGGCCATAGTGTATTGGTTTTATTCTTCAATGTGCTTGCGTCTAATTTGTTTTTATATATTTAAAATAGAGTAATTTATAATTTGAACCCATACTGGAATGAGCATCATGATTGCACTAGCTAGTTGAGCTATATTAATTCCAGGCATCGATCTAATTTTTCCACAAATTCTAAAATTGTTAATCAATCTGATACGTACTCCAATTGGGAACTGTATGCATGATATTATATATATACATAACAGCTTTTTCTTTTTCTTTTTTAAAATTAAAAAGAAAAAAAAATCATCTATCTCAATTTTCAATGCCATAAAATATAAAGAATCTGAATAATATATATTGTTCTGGTATATATTGTGAAGGTGGATATACAAAGATATACAAAGAGAGAGATATACGAGGAATAAGAAATCGTTGAGGAGCCCATAATTAACATGACCCCAGAAGAAATAATATTAAAGGTCTATTAATTGAAAGCTTGAAATAAAATGATTACTGTAATGATATTAAAAGTTCTTTCAAATTAATTCCACTTGTGTGTTGTGTGATGGCATGATTAAGGCACTTGGTCCTAATCATACTAACACAAACTTATAATTATTGCTTCGCTATATATAGCTTTAACTCCTCAATTCTCAAATCACCTTTTTCATTAACTAATCAACTTTTAATAATATTATTGATATCTTGTCCACATGGCTTGATCAAGAAAAGACCTTGCATGTGTTCAGTTTCAATAGGCACCTGCATGTTCGCTCGACCTAGCTATCTAGCTAGGGTTTTTATTGTTGTATCATTATATATTATTTCTCCTATAGCGAGCTGATCATCAATGGAATATTCGGATTTCTTTTTTTATTTTTCTTTAATTCATCTTCTTGGGACCAGAGATTAAAAATAATAAATAAACGTTAAGAAAATCAAGTTTGTCAGAGAAAAGAATCGTGACTCACACACAAGAGACCATCATTAACTGGTTGTGGTTTCCATTATTATTCAACTGGAGGAAATTCGATATATACCAGCTATATACCAATTAAGCCTGGCCATACAACAAACATGAGAGCCACTCTATTAAGAGTCCATTTTTGCTCAACCCCGTCTAAGAGGGTAAACATTACCTCCTCCCTGGACACATGTCAAAGGGAGGGAAGTAATGCTCACCCCCCTTCAAGGGGGGTAAGAAAAAGTAAACTCCTCCATTAATGTGTGAAAACCATAAGCTAGCTAGCTAGAGCCACCATACACATGACTACATGAGGAGGGTGCTATTATACAATATTCGTATATAGATGCTCTCTGTGGGTCTAGACGAGATGAGTTGGTTCGGTGTATGTTAAACCCCTTATACATATACCATGAAGTTGTGGGTTCGAGTCTTTCCCCTTTCTAAAAAATTCAGAATTTATGTAATTGTGGAATACTTCATGCTCTGTAGGGGGTCCGGAAAAATTAGACAAATAATATTTTAAAATCCTAATTAGTAATTAACATCAGCCTCTACCTCATCAAGCACCACTTAAATTTTCATTATTTTAAAAACCGAAGCACCTGTCAAAAAAACAAAAAACTGAAGCACAGTTGGAGCATTCTCGCTAATCATATGATTCATTTTTAAGATTGATTTCCACGAATGAGCTTCCTCGGTTGTACTTAGCCGGTTATTAATTAGTAAATTAATCTTCTTAATTAATTATAATGCACATGCACAAACCAATTTTCATAATCGAATCTTTACTACTTATTAATTAATGCTTCGATCAACTATATATATTAATTATCAATCAACCCAAGTTCACCAAATCGATTCATGAGGTTCAACAGAAACCCTAATTGAAGCACCTATTTTTCTTATCAAAAAGACAAAAACCGCATCAGACAAGACAAATATTGAAGAAAGCATCCTTTAAAAAAAAATTAAAATTATTGAAGAAAGCTCGCAACTACTTGAACATGGAAGCACAAGTACATTATATGATTTCTACACGTCACAGATACATCTCCTATCCTATGCGAAGTTATATATATATATATATATATAAAAGTAAGTAACCACTATAAGCACTTAGAACTTGTGGTAATTAATCTTTTAATCAAAAATGCTAATGCATGAATCATGTGTTTTGAATATTTGTTCTTTATACGCAAAGAGACAATTCACTTGGTGCCAATTCAGCTATATATGTGTATAGCTAATTATTTTTTCTTGAAAAAATTAATTACGTGTTTTTTTTTTTTATAATGGGAATTTTAAGCATCGTTGAATGTGGTGGTGGTGGGGGTTAAAGAGCAGTAATCTATTTTTATCACGAGTTATTAATTATTTTCTCTGATTTTTGTTTTAATGACCAAACACATGGAAGATTAAGACAGAAAAATAATAATAATAATAATAATAATTCATGGTGTTATATATATGGTGGACCAATCATCAGCTTACACGTTTGATTTTGTCTCCAATACACATTGCTACTGCGTTCGTCAAAAGGAGGTTTCCAAAACGAGTGTATCACGTACGTGTCCAATTATAATTGTAGCTAAAATAATGACGCTGGAGCTTTTTATTTAAGAAAACCCATATGGAAATGGAACTCACAGATGTTAAAATTAGAAGCGATCAATAGGTTTTTAGAAGGTTCTAATGGAGCACGATATTGCCATATATGATATATGTTGTCTTCATATTACACAACTTTATATTTATTATTATCATTAAAAAAAAATAAAAAAAATAAATAAATAAAAAGAATACTGTTATAAATAGTTTACGGATTTCCACCTCTTCACTTGACTTCATAGATTACACGTGTATCAATTGAAGACACTTGGCTTTACTAATGATATTAAAAGTTTTAAAACCAAAGTCAAACCCTGACCGGTTGACTAATGCATGTGTTTAATTTGGCAAGAGATAATTAAGTTAAACTTTTCAAACCTTTTTTTTTTTTTTTTTTTTTTTGTTTATTTGAGAATGGAACATCTGAGACTACATCAAACTGGGACGATCGCCCAAAACCACTAGAACCACACTTGGAGGACATTCCTCCCGTAAACATTTTCAACCAAAGACAAACTAAGCTTGGCTAAACAATAAGTAGCCATATTAGCTTTTCTAAGGGTAAACTCCCATATTAGCTTTTCTAAGGGTAAACTCAACACGGCAAACAAGAGCCTTCTCACAAAGAAGACAGATATCCTTAATAATTAGGCCAACTTCTAAACACAGAAAACCTCTAGAACCACCACTTGGGCATCAGATTCAATATATAACACATGGCACCAACCCAGAATCTATAGCAAAATGAATACCTCGGAGAATTGCACAAACTTTTTTTTTAATATAACAAAACGAAAATGTAAACTGTCTGTCCATGAGCTGTGTTAAGTACATTACAAATATTACATTTATATATATACAGTTGAAATCATTTTGATATCATTTTGACACACATCATATATACATCATATGTACATCACATAATTAATCACCTAGTCTTCCCTCCCTAAAACACACACGCACAAAATTAATTAAATCAGAATCAGGATAAACTCAAATCTCAGCCATCGAAATCTTAGGTAAGATTGGGTTATTATTATGCAATAGAATTCGAAAGCCAGCTATTTTCCATGCCACATGGACAAGACTATTTGCAAATGACGCAACACAGGACTGTGCCTCCTTTAAGGTGTCCTGCAATGAAATGCAGATTTATTTTAAAAAAAATTAAATTAATTAAGCTAGTCAAGATTTTGGTATAATTAGGTTACGGGCACGATTCGTAGAATCTGTTAACAGCCTATGAGACCAGGCCACACGAGTGTGATTAAGCGAAGACCGTGACACTTTTAAGATAAACTGGAGAAGAAGATTAACTTAATTAATCTTTGTATATCCCAGGGGACACAAGACCAGAGCATTTGGTCTTTTTCTATCAAGGTAAGTAATTAAACAATAAAATAGATGTGATTTGGATTTTTTAAGATAATCTTTACACTTTTATAGTAATTAATTAATCCAAGTTGATTATAGCTGGGTCAATAAAGGGTTTGTGCTGCTTTAATAACATAACACGTGGTGGTACGTGACATAAATTTGTTACTTTTTTTATTTGTAAATTTTAAAAGGTACAAAAATGTACTAATCATATACTTAGATGTTACATTTGATTTTCTTAAAAAAAATCGATGTTGTAACCTTTTAGGACCGGCCTAGTATGCAGAAAGTATACATAGCGAAAAAAAAAGAAGATATATTATAAATTATCAGATGGAGGATTCTAGATTATCATAATCACTATAAAAGATATTTCAAATCTGATAATCTAATTTAAGATATCGTATCATTAGAAACCAGCTTTTAATAATATTAGATTTTGTTTTGGTGGTAATGGCCAGCCAATAACTTTTGATCGTACTTTTTACTGCATGATTGTTTATGACATTAGTGTCTTGTGTATGAGGTTAATTTATTTTTAATTAGTTTAATGGAAGATATTAACAAAATTCAATTTTGTACAAATTGTACCTATACGGTATATCAAAAAAAAAAATTTGGATAGAAAAGGTTTTACCTACCTTAAAATAATGACACGTGCAATTGATTTTGATCTTTTCAATCTTCTATCACACGTAAGTAATTTTGATCACTGAATTTATTTAGTTTATTAATAATGTATGATAAGTAAAACAGAAAGCAATGTAATACAAAGAGCAAATTGTAACCAATCTCTCTAAGGTTTGCTCTTAGACAATTAGAAACAACTTTTACATTTATTGACAATCGCCTAATTTCCAGTTAATTAACATTAGTTAACTACAAATATTAACCATGTTAAATTTATAAAATGACTCAATTACCCCTAAGTTAGTTGTCATTTGCCGGTACCTACTTTAACTTATGGGAAAAAAAAAATAGACTTTGTCATAGGTGTGTAGGTCTATATGTGGATGATTGAATGAAATTTTTTTTTTTATGGATAAAAATATCTTTCAAGTTTTGATAAATTCCAATTGAATAAAGTTAATTAAAAATTCCAATTGAACATTTGAATTGCCTATAAAATTGCATTTGTTAGCGGATCAATAGGTAAGAAATAGTTTTTTTTTTTTTTTTAAATAAATTATTATTTAAGTATATGTAATTATGACATGCATTAAATGTACACTATCGATGTGATATGTACAATCCACTAACCATACTTATTTATGAAAGTACTAAAATGTCTTTAAACTAACAGTCAATGCTTGAAGTTAACGGACGTTGACTAACTGAAAGGAAGGCGATTATCAATAAATGAAAAAGTTGTTTCTAGTTGTCTAAAAATAAACCTGAGGTTAGTTATAATTTACTCTATTACAAAACAAATAATAAAAAATCATTGTTTTGGGAGAAACAAAACAAGTTGGTGGTTGAGTACTCAAACTACCCTCTTCGATGATACTTTCATTAATTTATCAGAAGCTGGTGATCGAACACATTTGATGGCGAGTAGATGAGTTTAGTTTCCACATCTTCTGTGGGGATCTGATCATTAATTATAATAATAATTAACTAAGTGTCACATCATTGCCACTTAATTATTAATTCGATAATTAAAGAAGGAGCAGGCTGCAGATTTATTTACCCTCCGGCCTCCACCATTAATAACCAATACCTTATTTTGATGAAGCAGACAGATATAAATTTGAAGACCAGGCCTGCCAGCATCAATATTTAAGAGAACGTGACAATATTTGATTTGTTGATCGGAATTTCATTAAGTCAAAGGGCTATTCCTTGCAGTCGAAGTAAATGAGACGGCTAATGACGGCTCAAACAATGATTGGTATATAACAGCACTAACACTTAATTAAATATAAAGACAAAAACATTGTTAGACACTTGGTGTGGTGTCTACTTATACATGAGTAACTTTCCGGCACGGGTTCATCGATTACTACTGGTACCAAAGGCGAAACCAGAACTTATTATCTGGATGGGCTAAATGTATAAATTTTTTTTTGGTATACCATATGCGGTGTAACAATTTGTATTTGGGACATTATCATACTGAATGAACGTAACTTGGGACATTAGTAAGCGAAGTAAGGTTCAAAATTTGTTTATTTTATTTATGGAATGAATGGAGAATTGAGAAGATATGAAAACTTTAATTTATTTAAGTGTCAATAAAAATATTGAGTATATCACCCTAATTATTCTATTAAGATTATCTTAATTAAATTAAATTATAAACTAAACTATTTTTATGACTTATCAACTATCAAATAATATTAATTTTACTATTGTTTTATATTTATATTTTTACTTAAAAAAAAAAAAAAACAATGAAAATAACAAATTAAACTTCATATATTTTTATTTTTTTGAAAAAGCTAGCCTAGGTGAAGTCCAGGCTAGCTTGTTAATACATAAGTACCTTGACCGGTACTTATTGGATTAACACCGGTAACAATCGATAATTCCTGATTCCGTATAGAAAATCCTGCGTTTGAAATTTTTTGCATATATATAGTAACTATAATTTATAATTTCACCCAGGCTAGCTTGTTAATACATAAGTACCTTGACCGGTACTTATTGGATTAACACCGGTAACAATCGATAATTCCTGATTCCGTATAGAAAATCCTGCGTTCGAAATTTTTTGCATATATATAGTAACTATAATTTATAATTAGACACGAGCCGTTGGATGGATGTTTACTGATGTTCATCAATCATGATCAAGAAATTCATTGTGGTTTCAACCACTTCTTTTTCTTTTTCTTTTTCTATTAAATTACATTGATAAACTCTGTTGCAGCTATTTGTGAGAGGAAGATTTGCAAATAGCCGTCGGAATCTTAGTCTTTAAAGCCATGTAATTAACTCTAAAAATTTATTTAAGTTTGACTGATTTTTTTATTTATTTACATTTATTATTAACATTTTAATATTGTTTTTCAAATTCCCCCCTAGGCATACAAATGGTGCCCTCCAGACTTCCACCGATATATGTATAATAGAAAGTGCACACCGTTTGAGCTAAAAGAATATGTATACCATACCCTTATTATTACTTTTCAATTATTGCCATGTTTCATATTGCATCAAATCTCATATCACAACAAATTACTCACATTATATTACATATGATCATGTACATTAATACCATTTTTGATTATTCAATATATAGTTCCATAGTCGAATTCGCATTCCAATCATATCGTTTTGATAAAACCAATGTGACATATCAAATGAAACCAACACAAATTTATAACTAACCACACATGACTAGGGATGGGCGTTTCCCCATGGGGTTTTGGGGGTAAATTTTGCCCGGGGGTGGGGGCAAACTTTGCCCCAAACATATTTTGGGGGAGGTGGTGGGGGTACCTCCCCCCAAACCCAAAACCCCATTGGGCCCCCCAAATTATAATATATATATATATTATTTTTATTTTTATTTTTATTTATATATAAAAATTTTAACAATTAAAAAAAAATATAAATTATTAAAATTAATTGTTATGGTTGTTCATTTATAAGGTGTAATTAACCCCCAAAATAATATATATATATATATATGTATTATGCAATTATTTTGTATTGTATTTTGAATTTTGTATTGTATTTTTAGTATGTTTTTATTACTTTTTAAATTTAAAATTTAAAATTTAAAATTTAGAATTGAAAAGGAAATAAAATGGGGAAAATGGGTTTTGGGGGTGGGGGTGGGGGAACCTCCCCCCAAAACGTCCCCCCTACTAATCCCCCCAAACGGATTTTGGGGGAGGTGGTAGGGGGAGGTTTGGGGAATGGGGGTGGGGGTGGGGGTGGGGGTACCCTCCCCCGCCCCATTGGGCCCCCACGCCCATCCCTACACATGACACAATAACACTAAATGAGGTTATCCAAATCGGTAGTATTTCCTAAGATCAAGCTGTTGGGAGACATTGTCTTGTGTACTTATAGACCTAAATTTGTTTTAAACTAAAAGACAAGTATCACTTTAAATATGAACTGAAAAACAAGTCGTGGGTGATGTATTGTACTGTACTGGGTTCAACTGGTGCAGCCTAAAAACGAAGGGCAGAGAACCAAGCCTTGGAATAAAGGTGCACGGCTTCCTAACCGATTTGACCATCACTTTTAATTCTTCTGTTTCATTTTCCAAAACAAGTCTCCATGTTGCTGCTGCTGCATTTTGCTCTCCTCTGACATTGCTCTTTTTTCATTTTACTATACAATTCTACACTGTTCTTCTCAGTTCTTCCTTCCTATCATTTTGGATTTTCCCACCCTTTTTTTTTAAAAAAAAGTTTGACATCAATCTTGTTGAGGAGGAATCCAATTATCCTATTACATTCTCATAAGCACCATATGTGATATTGTTACAGGGTTTTCTCGTACGTTGATTAAATTTTAGTTTAGTTGTGATATCAATAAACAAAAGATAACTTTTAACCCCACGAGACCTAATGAACCAAAACGGACAATACATTTGTGAGTAGAATCAACAATTGGTTCTAAAATGAGTGTTCCTAATAAAATACACATACTACGTACTCTCGTTAGACCATCTCCAACGCATTGCACCAATTTGTTGTAACTGTACAACAAATTGCAGAAACTTTCATACCAATTTTTCCATTTCCAACCCATTACACCAAATTTTATTCTAAAAAGAACATTCATTTAGATATTCTCTTTCAACCAATAAAAAAAACAAAGCAATTGAAAAGAAAAAGAAAAAAAAAAAAAAAAAAAGGCACAAGCCCTGTGCTATTTCTACAAGGTGCGCTAGATCTAGCGCATCTCCATCTCTTGCAACAAAGTAGCACAACTGATTGACGATGAGTTGGAGAAGGTTTTGCTGCAGCAATCTGGAGAATGACGGTGGATTGGAGATACCCTTAGGGGTTGTCTCCTACATAATTAGCTTTAACCACATAAAATCAATCTCTTTTAAAGACAAAACTATAAACTTGTTCGTCCCATGTACTGTAGTTGTTGTTTCTCACTTTTAAAAGCACAATTAAAAGTGACATCAATATTAGAAAGAACAAACATGCATCACAAAGTGGTTGGGATAACAATTCTCCCCAAATATGAGTTGTTGGTGGGATATATTTCAAAACAAGATTTTTGATTTTTATATATATTTGGACTTGATTTCCATGTTGTCAAAATCACTAAAAAGCCAATAAAAATATATATATATATATATATATTGTGTTTCTATTCTCAATTTTGTAATAAGGTGGTTTTGTTTTTGATTTATTTTATGTTTTTTAAGTATTCTAGAATAGCTTTTAGAAAAAAGCATTATCGAACAATAATCAAGGTGTAAGAAAGAGCAATAATAAATTTTATTAACATGTAATCAAGGAGGTGTGACAAATGTAATATCCATATAAGGAAAAAGTGGATAAAAAGGGCAGTTCAAAAGTGGATAAAATGGCAATTTTTTGAACTCATTTTTTCTCTGTAATGTCACCAAACCTTTGGAAAAAAGAAATTTTGATAGAATTTTCAAAACGACATGTTTTTATGTATTAACATGAACCATCACGCAATGGTCCAGGTTGGAAATTGTTGGCACATCGCACTAACCAAACATAATCAATTGACTTTCGACCAATTATTTTCTCATTTTCACTCTGTTTTTACAATTTCAGCTAAACAAGGGAATATTTTGCCTCGTTTTTAATGGAAACAGAAAACAGAAAAACATAAAATGAATTGTTTTTTATAATTGTTCACAAAAGTCAGCTAATTCGGATATTTTCAGAAATATAGCTTCAAGTTCGGGTCAAATGTTTTAATTACATAAAACTACTTAATTTATGTATTATTTTTATATTATTTATTTTGTTGATATGTAGAAGGAAATTTGAATTTGTAACTTCAAATTGCTAATCTATTTTATTTATGTGTATGATTACTATCAAACTATAACAATACAATTAATTCACAATCGTTTAAAAATAAAAATAAAATAATTAACCACAATATTTGGGGTATGTCGAAATCTATCTTGTTCAAACAATATAAACATAGCTCCTATAATTACTTCCGTATAGTTTTTTTTTTCTTTTTTAAGTAATGTGTGAGTTGAACCTCTCACAACGATGAAATGTGCAATAAACAATTGCTTAAATAAGAACAGAATACATACAAAAAAAAAAAAAAAAATTATTAGTTTTTAATTTAAAAAATGCTTCTTTACAAATATAACTAAGTTTTTGTAAAATAAAAAAAAAAATCAAAAATCAAAATCTCTTTATTGTTATTTGTTAAAAATTAAAAAAATTATTTTAAAATCACAAGCCGAACAATACTGCTTAGAGCATCTTCAATGTAAGAGTGGCTTGTGCAAAAACGAGATATCACGTATGATTAATAGATATTCTATTAAAAAATCTTTCTCCTATATAACCGTGCATATTCAACTTCAAACTGACTTGTCAAAAAAATATATTAGATATTGTCAATATAACTATCTACTTTCAAACGGTCTGTTACACAGTTATTTTTTCGGTTGACTCTATAAGTATTTAAAATTGACATTAATTTTTTATCTATTTTTGGTAAGAATAAAATTAAAGAAAACGGGAAAAAAAATAGACACATCATTAAAAATTAAAGACCAAATTTTAAGTTGATTGCCTGTCAAATCTATTTTACATCATATAGAAAACAAGTCTCTCGATATTATTATTATGTCAACGATTATTGATATGCAGATCTGTCGACTTAAATCTCACTCTAAAGGAGTCAAAGATTATCTTAATCATCGCAAACGGCAAACACCCACTTATATTTATACAATTACTAAATTACCCTTAATCACAAATGTGTTGACTTCAACATCTTGTCTCTCTCTCTACACTGTCAAAACACAAACCAAAACTCTCTTTCTCTCTGTCTCGCACTTATAAATTTGAGAACCAACCGCTCCTTTTTTCTTTTACGAGGAGCGACCCCAAATCTTTCTCTCGCATTCATTTTTCCTCTCTTCTTATCAACCAGCCAATTGACAGAGCCCCCACAAAACACAGAACAAACACCACATCATTCTCTTATTGTCTTCTCCAATCTCTCTGTCTCTGTGTCTTTGTCTTTGTCTCTCATACGAACAAGAAAGTCTATTGAAAGTGGAGACAATTCTCGGAGGAGGGTCTCTCTTCATTTTATTAAAACGCGAACAGTTTGTTTCTCTTCTGTCACCATTTTCTTGTCTAGAATCTTTGTAAGCTGTAAGTCCCTCTCTCTCTCTCTCTCTCTCTTGCCTGAATAATTTTTTGTGCAATTTTTTCATGACCAAAAAAAAAAAAGCCTTGATTTTTTTTTTTTTTTTTTTTAAGCATCTAGATTTTTTCATCTATTAAGCAATGCCAGTCATTGCTCTTTCGTGAAACTGAACACAACTTTGATGATGCTTCTGTTATGTCCCCTTGTCCTGATTCTTCATCTGTAAAGTCTGTTTCTGCTTTTAGTTTTGTCTACTTGTAAAATCAATTTTTAACCAATCAACAAGATCTTAGTATTTGTTATATAATTTATCATTTTCTTCACTTCAAATCTGATTATACATGGCAATTATATTTCTATGGGCGCTTCTAGTTTCCGCTGAATTTGTACTTTGCTCTTCCTTTTCCATTTTTAAATCACCACACATAACTTTAAAGCTGTCTAGAATTATTTTTAAGAAAAAAATGAAGTTTCATGTGTTTTAGGAATCAAAAATATCCAACCTTTTGAGTTGGGTTTTGATCCTTTGTAAGAAGATCTAAAAAGCTCAAATCTTTTTGGTTGTTTAATAGTTCACCATCCACTCTGTATCTCCTCTCTGTTACTCTGTAAAGAGCAAACTCGAAGCTTGCAAAGAATCAATTACCAGTTACCATCACCCAAAAAAGGATAAACTTGGCTTCTTCCCTGTCACCCTCTCCTGTATATTTTTCTATTCACAACATTTTTTTATTTATTTTTTTCATTTTATTATATTTTCTGTTTCTTTCACTTCCTGGGAAATGAAGCTGTCTCCATTTCCCCTGCAACTGGGTCTTTTTATAATCTCCATTTGACACTAATTTAAGCTCTCTAATTAAATTAATCTCACCCAGAAAATATATAGATATATAAATAAATAAATATATTGATCTTTCTAAACTCTTCCTTGTACTATTTGATTGATTTATTCGTTTTGTTTTCTATCGTAGACTTTTACTAATAATATCATATTATCCTTTAAAATAACAAAATACCCTCTCAATATTTTTTTATATATAACAATAACCAGTTTGTTTACTCAGATTCTGACTGCCAATTCATTGTTGTGGTTTTTTTTCAGTGATCAAACGGTGGAGGAACGAGAACAGAGATGGTACGTTACTGTAAATCAATTCTTGCCCGATTTTCCGGCAACATATCTTTCCATTTATTACAAAATATCAAGACCGATTTTTTTTTAAATTTTTTTTTCATTTTTTGGTCTGTTTGGTTTCTCAGTCTTGGTGGCCGAAAGTAGTGGCGAGGAAATGGCTCAACATACAAAGTGGAGCAGATGAGTTTCACTCCGATTACGCAATTAGAGGTAAAAAATTTAGTAATATATCGGTTTTTCAAAAAAATTCGGAGTTATATTTCGGTATCGGATATTAATCGGGTTTTATTTGAACGAAATTTCAGGCAAAAGTGAGAGAAGAAAAAGCTGCTCAGACGACGATTATTATGTGTTCGTACGAGAAGATTTCTCAGGTAATTTACTCCTCCTAAACGACACCGTACTATTTTTATTTGGGAACTTGGAAGAGTACAATAGAACATGCCAAGTCTTCTACCTAGCCGTCCGATTGGACGGATTTGATTTTTGTGATTGGACATCAAGAAGATAGTGATAGGACCCACCAGCAGTGATTTTCTGTTGGGCCCCGTTTTGGGATTAGTTGGCATGTATGCCACGTGGACGGTGGAGGACGCAAGTTCAGGGATTTGGTCTATGATTAAGCAGTATTATATGTTTTTTTTTTTTTTTTAAACTGTAATTAATCGGGTGTTTTTTTTTTTTAATTTTCTATTAAAGGGTGGTTGAAGGCAGCTGCTAATGGGCATAAACAGGCGGCGATAAGGCCGGAGGCACCACCTGTGACGGACGCAGTCAACCTCAAGTATGGAATACTGGAATAGTATACTTGTTTGGTACACGTTTGAATTATTTTTTTTTACCTTATTTGGACTTTCTTTAATTATGTTTGTTAATCACTAAAATACAAAGACAATTATACCTTATTTAATCATTAATTTAATTTGACTTATTCAATTTGCATTAGTAATTATGGATAATAGGAATTTAGAATTGCTTATAGGACTTTTTATTTAATTAATTTAGAATAAAGATACAAAAATATATACGCATCACCTCTTAGCAATGCTGGTAGTGTATCTCCCTTTCATATAAGTGGTGAGGGGTTATAATCGCACCATACACATTTTACAAGCATATATGAGGAGTTTTCTTTCTAGATTGTAAAAGTAGTTATCTTTCGTTATGAGAGTAGATATCTGAACCGCATATGTATTGTTTGATCTTGGCAGGTCTTGGCAGCCCTATTATAATAGTTCTTGTAATACTTCAAACAAAAATAAAAAATAAAAAATATATGTTGCTACGAAGTATATTTACCGAACAATTATGCCCCTCAAACTTTGAATTTTTTAGAAAACTTAAATATAATTTGAAAATCAGTGACTTGAATTAAGATATTGCTGGATTGAATGAACGCTTTTACCATCAAACCATGTGCGGATGCCGCTGATTTTGTTCTTGGGTTATGTTTGTTTTTCATTTTTATGATTTGGGCATGGAGTAATAACAGTGAAATTGTTTTGGAACTTATAATAGGATGTTTGTGGGGACGTGGAATGTTGGAGGGAAGTCACCACACGAGGGTTTGAATCTAAAAGATTGGCTGAGGTCCCCTGCTCCAGCTGACGTCTACGTTCTTGGGTATATCTATCTATCTCTTCTTTTTTCCAAATCACACCACTTTCTCCTTCTCTTTGTTGCATTATTGAATAGTTGTGTTTTGATGTGAATCAGGTTCCAAGAAATTGTACCTCTAAATGCTGGTAACGTACTTGGAGCCGAGGACAACGGTCCTGCTGCCAAGTGGCTTTCTCTTATTCGTCAAGCGTTGAACACCGACCAAGAACTTCCTCCTTATCACGGCAACAACGCCACTTGGCCGCAGAGTGATGACCAGCAACCAAACCTGAAGCCAAGACTCAGCTTCTCTGACTTGTGCTCACTAGAGGACCAACTTGGCCAGGATGATTTTCAAAGATTGTTATGTGATCAAGAAGAGTCGACGAGCCCAAATTGCACGTCTGGCACCCCTGAGACACGACAACATCGATACTGCCTTGCTGCTAGCAAGCAGATGGTTGGGATATTCTTGTGCGTGTGGGTTCGAGCTGATCTATATAAACATATTAGCAACTTGAAGGTTTCCTGCGTTGGTCGTGGCATTATGGGATATCTTGGTAATAAGGTCGGTCTTCGAAAATTCTTTAGCGGATTAATTTCAAGATCATGTAATAGCTTGAAAAGTTCGAATGTGATCAATCAATCAAAGCTCATATATGTTTGAATAAGTTCCTTGAAGCGAAAGTTTTATTTAATTTTCTTCTTCATTAACAGGGTTCGATATCAATTAGTATGACATTGCACCATACAACATTCTGTTTGGTTTGCACCCACTTAACTTCTGGAGAGAAAGAAGGTGATGAGATCAGAAGAAATTCAGACATCACAGAAATACTTAAGAGAACAAAATTTTCTCGTACATATAAAGATCCCCTACACCACCCGCATCCTCCTGAAAACATATTAGAACATGAGTAAGTTATCTTCCTTTTATATTTCTTTTGTCAATTTGTGTTCAATTTTTAAAGTTAATTAACTTTTGTTAATATACTCTTGTTTTCTCTCTAATTCAGCATAATATTTTGGCTTGGAGACTTGAATTATCGACTTGAAGCTGGTTTTGGTAGCACACATGAACTGCTAAAGAGAAATGACTGGCAGGCGCTTTTAGAGAAGGACCAGGTCAGATACTAACAAAACTTGAAGAATTCTGGGGCGATTCAACAAATTTTTCGAGTACTGATAAATGCGATTTGTTGTTCTCTTTAATTTGCAGCTAAAAATACAGCAAAGAGCTGGTAGAATATTTAAAGGGTGGGAAGAAGGAAGGATACATTTTCCTCCCACTTACAAATACCTCGCGAATTCCGATCATTATGTTGCTCAAACGTCTAACTCTAAACAGAAACGACGTAATCCTGCCTGGTAAGATTCCGAATTTCCAATAATCCTATTAAAATAAGAGGTTGAATACTGAATTAGAATTAGAATTATAATTTAATTCCAAGTTGTCTTTTGTTTAAGTCAGAAGCAAGCATGAAGCTGTTGTCTTCATCATCTTATCTTTAAAACAAATATTAAAGTACTCAGTTTTCTTGCTTTGTTAATTACATGTTGTTTCTTTTGTTTATACGCAACTTGTCAGTTGTCGGAAAGTAAACTATCGGTTTCATTGGCCCTGTTCTTCGCTCATTGAACATGAATCTTTGCTTGTGATCAGCTGACTTGATGAGTGCAATCACTAGTGTTTTAGAAATATGTCTCCCCAATTTTATTTTTTTAATATCACATGTTTTGCATTTTTCAAAGCTGAATTCGTCACCCGAAAATTATTGTCATAAAACTATTCATCAATCATGTGAAATTAAACAATGGTTTCAGCTCTAGATCTAATTTGGGATTCTGATTATTTGTTTTTAATTGAACACAATTGCAGGTGTGATAGGATATTGTGGAAAGGAGAAGGACTTAAACAAATGTGTTATATAAGAGGAGAGTCTAGATTCTCAGACCACAGACCTGTCTACTCTCTATTTTCAGTCCAAGTCAACTCACAAAACAAGCCCCACGCCATAACCACAACTAGATCTTGTCCACCAAGAGTTTCAACAAACACTGCTGCCTTGTCATCGACATGTGTAGCCAAAGTCCAAGCCGAAGAACTCCTTATATTTCCCTGAACTGAAACCTCTAGCTACCTGCATTGACAATCAAGTTTTTTACAGCTGTGATGGTGTCTGCTCTCGTCTCTCTCATCTTCTCATGACCACTTGACACTCCACTGACAGTAACACCTCCCAATTTCCCCGGCATTTTTTACGGTTTGGTGGGTGTTGGATCAGAAGCTAGAAAGAGAATATAATTAAAGATTTACATGTGGGTTAGGGCGTGCCTAGCTTGCATTGCACGCCTTGATTTTGGACAAATGCAGGATCAGTTCAGTGGACTCTGTAAATATACACACATATATATATATATGGGAGTGAGCAGAGAAGCTGATGATTAGTGAGAAAATGGATACAGAGTGAGTGAGTGAAGAACTTCGTCATGCGTATTCAGATTTTTGAAGCTAATCAAGTGTAAGAGAATGTGATTCAGCTTTTTGCAGAAGAGAGAGTAGTAGTGTTTTGATTTCTTGGTCTTTGTTTTTTTTTTCTTTTTTTCTTTTGTTGTGGGTTAATAGAGGAGATTATTAGATTGAACTTTGAAGTAGTGGTAGGGAAGTGTAAATGAAAAGGAAGGTGGCTTTTATAGAGAAATTAAAGTTAAATGTAAAGTGGGTTGCTGACATGGTAGAGTCTCTTGAGTGTATATATATCATGTGAGCTGACCATTTTTTTTAAGGGAATGGCATCTAGCTTCTTTTTTTTATTCCTTTCAAGTCTTGCCTTGTGCTTGTCTGTTAATTTTGTTTACTAAGTACTATATAATTTTGTCAATGAAATTTTTACACATTTCTAATCTTCCATCTTGTTTTTAGAATTGGTTTCTAGAAGGTGTAGGTTTTGGAAGTATGGTGTAAAATCTAGTGGGAATTGTATTAAAATAACAAGATTTTGTTTGTTATATTTGAGTTCCGCCACAGCATGCGATATATCACAAATAATAGGTAATGTTACTTTATCCGAATCTAGTATCTAAATTTGATTTAGTATCGCTAAAACTCAATGATTTCAATCATCTAATTCTAATATAGAGAAATCAATGATCCACATCATTTGGACACGAAATTTGAGCAGAATAACATTATTGAAAATAATAATGTAAAATTTTGCAAACAACAAATAACAATTTAGCTTTATTAATTTGATAAATCAGCATGGGATACAATTAAGGATACATTTAAGTATCTCAAACCAAACATCACTAGACTTCCTATGTAGCAGTTATTCAGAGGCACCAGCTTATTCAAACTGCTACACCAGTGTAGCAGTTATTCAAAAAAAAAAAAAGAAAAAAAAAAAAAGAGATCTGGTACAATAATAAAAAAAAATAAAATGCTCTCTAATTACCCAAAAGCAAAATTATCTGGGCTCTGGAAATTTTTTTCTTTGTGCTCGTCATACTTCATGGTTTGATGACTTACGAATTATGATAAAGATTTGAGATTAAGAACTAAAAATAATTTGTTAGTTGACTCAGTAGAAAAAGTAAAAAGAGAACAAAGTAAAGTTAGAAGACAAACAAAGTTTATTAAGGCTCGTTAAACGATGTCGTTTGTTATTAAAGAGATTAAAAAAGGGGTTAATAGCACCAGTATCCACTAAACAAATAGCGCGGTTGCATAGTGCTCCCTATACTTTATTTTTCTAGTATTAAACCCCTCGAACTTCTATAAATTTGCAAAAACTGACACAGAAGAGACAGACATCAAAGGCAAATTACACTTACAACCCTGATTATATGTATAATTGCATTAAAACTGGAAATATATAATAATATATCACAAACACCATTTGACTTATTTGACTAATGTCTAAAATAATAATAATAATAATATGAATAAATTTTAAAAATTATATTATAAAAAACTAATTATTAAATAAAAAACTAATTATTATAAAAATAAAAAACCAAAATGAAAAGAAAAATAAAAATAAAATACTCTAAAAAAAATACAAGTGGAGATCAAAACTAGGCTAATTTTTATTCTTTTTTTATTTTAAAAACAAATTTAAAAGTTTTGATGAGATATGGAAATCTAGATCTCTTTAAAAAAAAAAAGAGATCAAATTCAATGGACTAATTTCTTCAATTAAATTCTAAAAAAAACCATCATCATCATCATCTAGATTAATCCTCATCAAACCCAAAATTTATTTAAATTTATTTTAAAAATTGCTTAAAAAAATTTTAAAATACAAAATTTCTATCATTTTCTCACCTAGTCTCCAAATTATTTCTATCATCAACATCACCAAACCAAATAAAAAAAAAATTCATCATCAAAAAATGAAAAAAAAAAAAAAAAAAAAACTAATTAAATTTATAATTAGTGAACTTTCACAAAACTCACATCTCATCATCATCATCTTTAACAAAACTCACATCTCATCATCATCATCATCTTCATCAAAACCTAGCTAGCCACCACCACCCTAAGATGCGCCGATCTTCACCGAACAAGGAGATCGAACCCAACAAAACCATCTCCTCTCTCTCTCTCCTCATCTATCTCTCTTTCATCTGATGGGAAGGTGAAGAAGGTGGTGGTGTTTATGGCGGCGAAGGAAGCTGGATTTGTGGAGACGAGGGTCTATGGGTTGGTAGGGTTTGATTTTACGGTTTTGTGGTGCTTTGATTTGAGTTGTGGGAGGGGTTGTTTGGGGTTGATTTTAGTGGTGGGAGGGTTTTTTGGGTTGGATTTTGGTGACAGGAGGGGATTTCTGGGTTCGTTACGGCGGCGGCAGCGATGTTGGCCGTTTCGTCGACAATAGCAGCAATAGTTGTCGATGGTGTTTGTGGGTTTGGTGGGTGGAGATTTGATTTTTTGTTTGTGATTTTTAGTTGGTTTGGTGGTTGAAGATCTCCAATGATATTTTGAGTTTTTGTTTGAGAATGGAGAAGTTGTTGATGATGATTGAAGAAGAAAATGGAGATCTAAATTTTATGAAATTTTATTGAAGAAGATGATGTCTGGAGGGGATTAATTATTATTATTTTATTTTATTTTTGATTAGGTGGAGATCCAAACTAATCAAAAAAAAATTCCTTTAAATTTAGGGTTAATTAGTTGACTAATTATAAATTTAATTAGTTTTATTTTTAAATTTAATTAATTATAAATTTAATATTAGTTTTATTTTATTTTTTTCATTTTTTGATGATGAATTTTTTGATTTGGTTTGATGGTGATGATGATAGAAAGAATTTGGGGATAAATTAAATATATGCTAAATATATAAAATACACTCCCTTAATTGTTATTATTATTATTATTATTATTATTATTATTATTATTATTATTATTATTATTTAAAAAAAATACTAATATTAATATTTTTAATTTTTGTAGACATTAGTCAAACAAGTCAAAGGGTGTTTGTGCGATATTATTACATATTTCTAGTTTTATTGCAATTATATATATAATCAGGGTTATAATTGTAATTTGCCTTTGACGTCCGTCCCTCTTCTGTCAGTTTTTGCAAATTTATGAAAATTTGAAGGGTTTAATACCAGGAAAAAAAGTATAGGGGCACTATGCAACTTTGCTATAAGTTCAGGGGGTACTGGTGCTATTAACCCTTAAAAAAAATTAACTAAGACTAATCTAGACCATCCAATACATGTTGCGATCCTTGAAAGTTCAGTACAATTTAGTAGAGAAGAAGCTCAGTAGAGGATCCTAGTCCTAAATCTTGCTCTTCATTTTTCCTCTCTTCTTATCAACCAGCCAATAGATAGAGCCCCAACAAAACACAGAGCAAACACCACATCATTCTCTTAGAATGCGTTTGGTACGTGGGACGGGACGGGACAGGACAACTTTCTCTTGTCCCGCATTTGGCGCTCTATTAGTATGGGACGGGACGAGACAAGACAAGGTGGGACAAAAAACCCAAAAACTTGTCCCACCCAAATAAGACGGACAGACTTGTCCCATGCATGGGACAAGTCTGGAAAATACATTTTTTTCCCTCAAATCTTCCAAAAATTACAAAAATGATCTTTCCCTCAAATACGTTTCTCTATTTGAAACCCACCCATTCTTAAGCTTCTCTCTCTCTCTCTCTCTCTCTCTCTCTCTCTTCTTTGGCTACCGACGAGGAACAAAGATCTCAGTCTCTCCCGCTTGTCTCTCTCTCTGTTTGACCTTCAATTTTAGAGGTGGTGGCTTTTGTTGATTTCGATTTAAGAAATCGATTTAGGGTTCTCAATTTGAGGTTTTCAATTCACAGTGATCGGAATACAAAATCGGGATTGTGTCGTCGGTGGCAAGGTTTGTGGGAGTTCGTGAGGTTGTGGCTGGGTTTGATTGAACCCGGTGGTGGATGTGGTGATGGATGGTTCTGGGTTTGGTTGAAGCTGGTGGTATGGTGTTGATGATGGTACTAGTGGTTTGATTGAACCTGGTGGTGGTTTGTTGGTGGTTTTCTCACCCATTTCCATCTCAGTTCCTCTCTTTTACAGGCCATGGAAGATGTTCAATCATGACACCTCCATCTGTTTTTTTTTTTTTTTCAGATTTTTTTTTTCAAATTTTGTGTATATAATTTGATTATAGATTAATGAAGAAAAGGTTTGATGAAGATCTTTGTTTTCGAATTTGATGAAGAAGAGATTTGATAAAGATTTGGATGTGTTTGAATCTAATTATTGGTATGATGAAGTTTTAATTTTCAAGTAAAAAAAAGGTTGATCTCCCATTAAAAAAAATGGTTGAAACAGATGTTGGTGGAGAGTGGAGACCAATCCCAGATTGGATCTTCACTGTCATCCAATATGGAGATTGGATCTTCACATCAATTTATATATATATATATATCATTCTTTTCAATTTGTGTTTTTTTTTTTTTTTTTTTTTTTTTTTTTTTTTTTTGTAAATTCTATTTAATCTTCACCATCCATCACGAATATGAACAGTGGAGATAAATTTAATATATATATTTTTTCAGTTTCTTAAATTGCATTATTTTTAACTTCTTGAATATCTTAAATATTTAATATCTGAAAATTTATTAATTTGATTCCAACTATCCAACTTAAATAATCTTATAAAATTATTAATTAAGAATATTTTTCAATCACAATAGGGGCATTTTGGTCATTTGAACCTCTTGTCTTGTCTTGTCATGTCATGTCCCAACCATACCAAATACATAATAGTACAGTCCACAATTCTGTCCCAGGCATTCCAAACACAATACGGAACATGTCATATCATGTCATGTCATGTCCTATCCCGTCCCGTCCCGTCCCGTCCCACCTTGTCCTGTCTCATGTCAGTGCCAAACGCACCCTTATTATCTTCTCCAATCTCTCTGTCTCTGTGTCTCTGTCTTTGTCTCTCACACGAACAAGAATCGTCTATTAAAAGTGGAGATAATTCTCAGAGGAGGGTCGCTCTTCATTTTATCAAAACACAAACAATTTGTTTCTCTTCTGTCACTATTTTCTTCTCTAGAATCTTTGTAAGCTGTAATGTTAGGATCTCACATTGACTAAGTATGAGATTAGTCAACAGTATATAACTCATTAGACACCTTCTTCTTACAAGTTGGTTTTTATGATGAGTTTTACCTGATTCGTATCAAAGTCTCTCTCTCTCTCTCTCTTGCTTGCTTGAATGAATTTTGGGTGCAATTTTTTCATGACAAAAAAAAAAAAAAAAAAAAAAAACCTTGATTTTTATTTATTTATTTATTTATTTAATTTTTTTAATCATCTAAATTTTTCATTTTTTTTTTATCTAATAAGCAATGCCAGTCATTGCTCTTTCGTGAAACTAAACACAACTTTGATGATTCTTCTGTTATGTCCCCTTGCATTGATTCTATCTCTGTAAAATAAAGTCTGTTTCTGCTTTTAGTTTTGTCTACTTGTAAAGATCTTAGTATTTGTTATATAATTTATTATTTTTTCACTTCAAATCTTATTGAAGAGAGATCAAAATAGGAATTAGCTGGTTTGTTTTAGAAGTCGGTGTTATTGTGTATATATAACAGATAAATAGTTGTTTTATTATTTGTTTTTCCTTTAGCTTATAAACTGACAGCTGTTGACAATAGTACATAGCTAGCATTTTGTTAGTCGGCTGTAAATATAAATAGCCTTACTTTGCTTATATTTTTTTCATAAGAAATATACAGAAAGAAGCAGAGGTTTCTAGTCCCGCTTCTTTTCTTCATTTGTGAAAAATCTGATTATACGTGGCAATTAGATTTCTATGGGCGCTTCTAGTTTCCGCTGAAGTTGTACTTTGCAGTTTGCTCTTTCTTTTCCATTTTAAATCACCACACATCACTTCGAAGCTGTCTAGATTTTTTTTTAAAGAAAAAACTGAAAAAAGAGAAGTTTCGTGAGTTAGGAATCAAAAATAGCCAACCTTTTGAGTTGAGTTTTGATCCCTTGTAAGAAGATCTAAAAAGCTCAAATCTTTTTGGTTGTTTAATAGTTCACCATCCACTCTGTATCTCCTCTCTGTTATTACTCTGTAAAGAGCAAGCTTGAAGCTTGCAAAGAATCGCTTACCAGTCAGTTACCATCACCCAAACAAGGATAAACTTGGGTTCTTCCCTGTCACTCTCTCCTGTATATTTTTCTATTCACAACATTTTTTAATTTTTTTAATTTTTTTTTTCATTTTATTATATTTTCTGTTTCTTTCACTTCCTGGGAAATGAAGCTATCTCCATTTCCCCTGCAACTGGGTCTTTTTATAATCTCCATTTGACACTAATTTAAGCTCCCTAATTTATATTTGTCTCACCCAGAAAATATATAGATATATAAATAAATAAATATATTGATCTTTCTAAACTCTTCCTTGTACTATTTGATTGCTTTATTCTCAATTTTTTTTTTATATATATAACAATAACCAGTTTGTTTACTCAGATTCTGATTGCCAATTCATTGTTGTGGTTTTTTCAGTGATCAAACGGTGGAGGAACGAGAAAAGAGATGGTACGTTACTGTAAATCAATTCTTGCCCGATTTTCCGGCGACATATCTTTCCATTTATTACAAAATATGAAGACCGATTTTTTTTAAAATTTCGTTTTTTGGTCTGTTTGGTTCCTCAGTCTTGGTGGCCGAAAGTAGTGGCGAGGAAATGGCTCAACAAACAAAGTGGAGCAGACGAGTTTCACTCCGATTACGCAATTAGAGGTAAAAATTTAGTAATATATCGGTTTTTCAAAAAAATTCGGAGTTATATTCCGGTATCAGATATTAATCGGGTTTTATTTGAACGAAATTTCAGACAGAAGTGAGAGAAGAAAAAGCTGCTCAGACGAAGATTATTATATGCTCGTACGAGAAGATTTCTCTGGTAATTTACTCTTCTGACATGACACCGTAACATAATTTCAATCTCATACACATGAGGCTGAAATTATATTAAATCAAATGAATTATTCATTTCTCTATCGAATGAAATTTTATTTTTAATGATTACTTTCTCTGTTTTTCTAATAAAATATAGTTATACATATAGTGATTGTTTTGATATCAATTAATCAAATAGATGGTCAATACATATATTTTAGAAAAAGTGGGACAATTATAATAGTCATTTTGATACCAATTGACCAAATTGATGGTCACTAAAGTAATTTTAGAAAAAAATGATTATAATGGTCATTTTAATACTAAGTAAACAAATTGATAGTCATTAGTGTAGTATTCTTAGAAAAAATTAACGGTGTTATAACGGAATGACCATTAGTGTAACATTGTTTATCAAAAATTGTTATTTCCAAACCAATTTTCCATCTGGTGGTCATTTTGATAGTGGTGGCATAAATCAATGGCCACCAGGGTAATTATCCCTTAAAATTTACATGCTCACTCCTACCGAAATTGTCATTATAGAACTGGCATGTATGCCACGTGGACGGTGGAGGACGCAAGTTTAGGGATTTGGTCTATGATTAAGCAGTATTATATGTTTTTTTTTTAAACTGTAATTAATTGGGTGTTTTATTTATTTATTTATTTATTTATTAAAGGGTGGTTGAAGGCAGCTGCTAATAAACAGGCGGCGACAAGGCCGGAGGCACCACCTGTGACGGACGCCGTCAACCTCAAGTATGGAATACTGGAATAGTAAACTTGTTTGGTACACGTTTGAATTATTTTTTTACATTGTTTGGACTTTCTTTAATTATTTTTGTTACTCACTAAAATACAAAGACAATTATACCCTTTTTAATCATTAATTTAATTTGACTTATTCAATTTACATTAGTAATTATGGATAATAGGAATTTAAAATTGCTTATAGGATTTTTTATTTAATTAATTTAGAATAAAGATACAAAAATATGTTGCTATGAAGTATATTTACCGAACAATTATGCCCCTCAAACTTCGAATAATAAAAATAAATAAATAAATAAATAAATAAATAACTTGAATATAATTGGAAAATCAATGACTTGAATTGGGATAATGCGGGACTGAATGAACGCTTTTACCATCAAGCCACGTACGGCTGTCGCTGATTTTGTTCTTGGGTTATGTTTGTTTTTCATTTTTATGATTTGGGCAGGGAGTAATAACAGTGATATTGTTTTGGAGCTTATAATAGGATGTTTGTGGGGACGTGGAATGTTGGAGGGAAGTCACCACATGAGGGTTTGAATCTAAAAGATTGGCTGAAGTCCCCTGCTCCAGCTGACGTCTACGTTCTTGGGTATATCTATCTATCTCCGCTTTTTTCCAAATCACACCACTTTCTTCTTCTCTTTGTTGCATTATTGAATAGTTGTGTTTTGATGTGAATCAGGTTCCAAGAAATTGTACCTCTAAATGCTGGTAACGTACTTGGAGCTGAGGACAACAGTCCAGCTGCCAAGTGGCTTTCTCTTATTCGTCAAGTGTTGAACACCGACCAAGAACCTCCTCCTAATCATGGCAACAACGTCACTAGGCCACAGGGTGACGACCAGCAACCAAACCTGAAGCCAAGATTCATCTTCTCTGACTTGTGCTCACTAGAGGACCAACTTGGTCAGGATGATTTTCAAAGATTGTTATGTGATCAAGAAGAGTCGACTAACCCGAATTGCACGTCTGGCACCCCTGAGACACGACAACATCGATACTGCCTTGCTGCTAGCAAGCAGATGGTTGGGATATTCTTGTGCGTGTGGGTTCGAGCTGATCTATATAAACATATTAGCAACTTGAAGGTTTCCTGCGTTGGTCGTGGCATTATGGGATATCTTGGTAATAAGGTCAGCCACAGCCACTGTTCGAAAATTCTTTAGCGGATTAATTTCAAGATCATGTAATAGCTTGAAAAGTTTGAATGTGATCAATCAATCAATGCTTATATATGTTTAAATAAGTTCCTTGAAGTGAAAGTTTTATTAAATTTTCTTCTCCGTTGACAGGGTTCAATATCAATTAGTATGACCTTGCACAAGACAGCATTCTGTTTGGTTTGCACCCACTTAACTTCTGGAGAGAAAGAAGGTGATGAGATCAGAAGAAATTCAGACATCACAGAAATATTTAAGAGAACAAAATTTTATCCTACCTATAAAGATCCCCGACACCACACGCATCCTCCCGAAAACATATTAGAACATGAGTAAGTTATCTTCCTTTTATATTTCTTTTGTCAATTTGTGTTCGATTTTTAAAGTTAATTAACTTTTGTTAATATACTCTTGTTTTCTCTCTAATTCAGCATAATATTTTGGCTTGGAGACTTGAATTATCGACTTGAGGTTGGTTTTGGTAACACAAATGAACTGCTAAAGAGAAATGACTGGCAGGCACTTTTAGAGAATGACCAGGTCAGATACTAATAAAACTTAAAGAATTTTGGGGCGATTCGACAAATTTTTCGAGTACTGATAAATGCGGATTTGTTGTTCTCTTTGATTTGCAGCTAATAATAGAGCTAGGAGCTGGTAGAATATTTAAAGGGTGGGAAGAAGGGAAGATACATTTCCCTCCAACTTACAAATACCTCGCGAATTCTGATCATTATGCTGCTCAAACGTCTAAATCTAAAGATAACCGACGTCCTGCCTGGTAAGATTCCGAATTTCCAATAATCCTATGCTGAATTAGAATTAGAATTTAATTCCAAGTTGTAATAGACTCTAGAACTTGGAATATGTGTGATATAAATATATATTATAAAATTAAGAGGTTGAATATGCTGAAATATAAATATATATTATTGTTCACCATCCAATCTGATCTTAGCAAGGTTTCACTTTACATCCAAATTATAATGGTTTCGTCGGCAAGAAAGAGGATTAGTACTCTTTCTTCATAAAATAATTAACAGTACTAGCTTACTTACAAATTCAATAAATCATCCCTTTAAAGATAGTATTGTCATTATAATTTGCAGGTGTGATAGGATATTGTGGAAAGGAGAAGGACTTGACCAATTGTGTTATATAAGAGGAGAGTCTAGATTCTCAGACCACAGACCAGTCTACTCTCTATTTTTAGTCCCAGTCAACTCACAAAACATGCAAGCTAGAAGGAGAATATAATTAAAGGTTACATGTGGGTTTTTGGCGTGCATTGCTTGCTTTCCTTGCATTGCACGCCTTGATTTTGGACAAATGCAGGATCAGTTCAGCGGACTCTGTAAGCGCGCGCACACACATATATATATATGGGAATGAGCAGAGAAGCTGATGATTAGTGAGAAAATGGATAGAGAGTGAGTGAAGAACTTTGCCATGCGTATTCACATTTTGGAAGCTAATCAAGTGTAAGAGAATGTGATTCAGCTTTTTGCAGAAGAGAGAGTACTGGTGTTTTGATTTCTTGGTTTTTTTTTTTTTTTTTTTTTTTTTTTTTTTTTCATTTGTTGTGGGTTAATGGAGAAGAGAATATTATATTGAAGTAGTAGTGGTAGGAAGTGTAAATGTAAAGTGGGTTGCTGACAAGGTAGAGTCTCTTGAGTGAATATATATCATGTGAGCTGACCTTTTTTTTATTTTTTATTTTAATTCCTTTTAAGTCTTGCCTATCAATTCTGTTTACTAAGTACTATATAATTTTGTCAATGAAAATTTTACACATTTCTAATCTCCCATCTTGTTTTTAGAATTGGTTTCTAGAAGGTGTATGTTTTGGAAGTATGATGTAAAATCTAGTGGGAATTGTATTAAAATAACAGGATTTTGTTTGCGATATTCGAGTCTCCGTCACATCATGCGATATATCACAAATAATAGGTAATTCTACTTTGTCCAAATATGATATCCAAATTTGGAGTTCTAAAGATTTAGCATTAAAACTCAATGATTTCAATCCTCCAATTCTAATATAGAAAAATCAATAATCCACATTATTTGGACACAAAATTTGAGCAAAGTAGCATTATTGCAAAATTATGCAAACAACAAATAACAGTTTAGCTTTATTATTTTGATGGCCAACAGAGACGTAATTCAACTAGTAGATGGACAAGCTTAAGGTTTGGACAAATGAATCTCATGTTAGTGGCAAAAGTTTTCAAAAAAAAATACCCAGTCCTGAATTAATAGATATTATCAAAAAAGAAAAAAAAAATAGCTTTATTAATTTGATAATATAGCATGGAATACAGTTAAGGATATATTTAAGTATCACAAACCAAACATCACTAGACTTCTTATGTAGATGGTGTACTAATCCTAGGTGCATGTTTCTGAGCAATTATTCACACAACTTTCCACTTTTTCTGCGGCTGCTAACCCAAACAAGAAATTTAATTATTAGTTGGTGGAAATACTTTGTCATATCAAGTGTATTAGCTAATATTATTTTTAATTACTTTTGACCCCAAAATATTGAATATTAGTATATTAGCCCCGACAAACAAAATTTTCTGACTCCGCTCCAAAGAGATCTTTCGTAATTATAAAAGAAAGTGTATATTTTACCGGGATCGTCTTTGGTGCTACGGTTGGTGCAGCGAGAGGTAGCACAGCCAAGCTTGCAGGAGTAGTGGGTGTTTGGTTGAGAGATGCAATTTTCAAGCAAAGGACTGCACATTTAACAACATCTTTTGGATAAATATTTGTAACACAAAGGAACAAAACAAAATTCATAGCACGTCGTGAAATTAGAAAGCAGTAGACTTCCCAACAAGAAGACCTAATATCAGAAAAACCATAAGAAGAGACTCTAACTCCTGATGATCTTTTCTCCATTTTCTTAACCCAAATTATTTTGTATATATGCAAGACAATAGGATATATATTAATTTGACACAGCTAATTGATTTACTTGAATATAAACTCGAGAGTTCCTAACTATGGCAGGTTTTTTTTTACGATAAAATTAAGTTTTTCCATAACTTGAAATTGAAATAAGTGTATATCTAATAATGTTACTATATATAATAAAAAATCATTAATACTAGACAACCAAAAAAATCATTTCAAATGATATGATAAATGAGTTGTCCTTACCTTGTATGGTGAGAACAGCTCGCTCGCCATATCATTTAGATTGAATTTTGGGTTGTATAGTATTACTTTTTAAAAAATTCATCAATAGTGATTGTGTTATCTAATTATAGTATTATACACACAATATTCTTTTGTATACAATTTTCATTTTAAGGAAGATTCTTTTATGAAAAAAAAAAAAAAAAAAAACTGATTTTGCTAGCTTAATTACTTTTTATTTTGTAATCTGCCATCTTGTTTGTAGAATTGGTTTCTAGAAGGTGTTGGTTGGGATTTTGGAAGTAAGGTAGATGAGATGGAATGGGATTGGGGTTATTTTTAGTCATTTTCCTATGTTTGGCTGGCCGATAGGATATGATTAATTAATCCCATCTAAATTTTTTATCCCATTGATATGAGATAAATTAGTTGATTCATTTTAATCCCATCTTCTTTCTCCTCACTTTGACACTCCCTCTCTCAGGTGTATATTTCCGTTCTAACAATTGCCTACATTATTCTTCAATCTTCTTATTTGTCTTGAAAAGCAAGTCTCTCTTCAATAATATCAACAACAATAATTTTTTCCAGATTTGAGAAGCTTTGTTCTTTAGGGCTTTTTTGGATATTTTGTTCTTCAACTAACCTGGAAATCTCAACATCAACTAATTTTCTCTCTCTTTTCTTAAATTATTTTGTTCTTCAAAGCTTTTTTTTTATTGAAGAACTTTTGGGTTTTTTGTTTTTTTGTTTTTTTGTTTTTTTTTTTGTTTTTGTTTTTTTTGAATAGATTTTGGACTTCTTTTTTGGAAGGATTTCAGTGGGAGGGCAGAACAAACTACATTGCACCGAGAGATTTGGACTCATAAAAGTTATATATATATATATATATTTTTTTCTATTATCATTTCGTCCCGACAATAAATATATCAGGACGAAGAATGTAGACCACTAGATTTACATACTTTGACTCAAAATATATGCACTTGTCAAAACATTTCCATAATCTGTGGTCCATATGAATTGACAATAGAAATATTGTATATACATATATATATATATATATGCGGACGTCCGCATGTAACTTCATGAAAATATTGAATGTGAGCCACTAGTTTTGATAAGTGTATACACACTTAATGTTAGCGAACAAACATCACTACACGTGCGGAATAGTTGCCGGATAGAACACAAACAAACACAATAATAAAGAAAAGATAAGATGACGAGAAGTAATCAAATCCAATCACACTCAACACAAGAGTTTTACGTGGAAACCCAAATCAGGGAAAAAACCACGACTCTCAGGACGACAAGAAAAAGTTTCAATATGTAATAGATTGTTACAACCAAACACTCAGGATCTCTCTCTAAATAATACCCCAAACCCGATTACACTCAATGCTCACTTTAAGATCTCTCTAGTATTTGTTATTTTGCTCCACACCACGTAACTTAGTTATTATGGTGTATTTATATGAATTATAAAGAGTTTAAGATTGAAGGAAATCATACTCATATACATACACGAATTACTAGTTCCACCTAAATAATATTTTCTATTTATGACAAAACTTCTTTTAAGGAGGAATCTTTTTCCTTCAGGTATAAGAACTTCCAAAAGAAATACACCTTTCCTATTTCGCACGACATTCCTGATCAAGGTAAAATCCTCCATTGCCGCAGTCTGGATCACGGTTTACAACCCGTGACCAACACCACGTAAAGCCACTGAAGTTCACCGCTCAGAATACCGTGGTTAGTGCATTTTGCCTCTACCACGATCTCCACTACGTAACACCATATGGAATGTATCGCTCCCTATGCCGTGGTTGGTGCACATTGTCCACACCACGGTTCGTGCTGCGGTTCCCTTCAAAATTCGTTTCTTTATTTCTTCTTCGGTCTTCAAGTCTCCCTCAAACACGATCTTCTACTTCCAAACGTTCTTAAGAAGTCTCCGCATTGATTGAATCATGTTTGGTAACCATGGGAATACGAGCCATATCCAACACTTGAGTCAAAACATGTAAAACTAGTTGCTCATATTTAATATCCCCATGAAGTTATATGCGGACGTCACCATTTGAAAATTTATATATATATATATATATATTAAAGGGAATTTGTAAGATTTCTTCAAATCTGGAAAAAAATTCATATTTAAAAAGCTTTTCAAATTATTTTTTTAAAAAATATTATTTTGTTTGAGAATATATGGAAATTTCTAGATTTATTGTTAATCATAGGATTTCCAGATATATTTTGTCAAATCCCACGACATACCAAACATAATATTACTCTATTTTTAATCCTCTCTTATATTGCACAAAACACAGATAACATTTCAATTAATTCAATCCTATCCAATTTTATCCTATCATATCCCATAAAAATAATCCTATCGTAAATTAAAAAACACATAAATACATTCGAAAGCAAAATTTGATCAATAGTTTTTTGAAAAATGCTCAAATACTTTTTTTTTTCTTTTACACTATCTATCCATATATCTAAACTATGCATTTTTATTTTTATTTTTACGCTTTTCGCTATTGATAGTATTCGAGCCGCCAACTTATGAATCATTTGTCCAAACCTCAAACTCATTCATCTAACAACTGAGCTATGTCTCTAAAGGCATATATATAACACATACGATGTCAACTATTCGAATATAAAACATTGTTAGATTGAATGACAATCCTAAGGTCATCTCCAATAAAGAGTTAGATGCTCATTGTCATTTTAAGTCTCAAAACCTTCCCCAATAGAAAGTTAAAGTGAGAGTTAAAATAAGTAGAGAGTTATTTGAGTGAGTTATATTTAGTAAATGTGAGAGTGAATGTTATACAGTGGGACTCATATGTAAGGTGGTGGGCACATATGTTGGATGAATAAAATAGTGATATTTTTTTATGGGACCCATAGCATATCAAATTTGGTAATAAGTTAAAAATATTTAAATATATTAAATATTTGTACCATTTTAAAGTTCTCATTGAGAAACTTACAATAGTATTATTTTTATCAACATTAAAGTTTATAAATTATAATTTAATTAACCACTTATTATAAATTAGACATAATTAAATTTGTTACAAAAATATTACTCTCAGATATTATTCTCAGCACCACTGAAGTAAAAATATATATAAACATTACTCTCAATATTATTTGAGACTTGGCCTAACCGGTTCAAGTCATTATGTCATAACACATACGATGTCAAGTGTCAACTATTCGAATATAAAACATTGCTAGATTGAATGACAATCCTAACCAGTTCAAGTCTTTGTGTCAGTCTCGTTCATGACGCACTCACAAGACTTGTTCGTTTTTTAATTAACAAGATTGTACTAAAAGTATCCACGTGTACGATGTAGATCATACTCCACGGGGTTGTAAATCGTGCAGCGCACCATCAGATCATCATATTACTATGTCATCTCTCTTTTTAATCTAAACAAAACCTTACTCCGATAGAACAAGATTTCTACTTCTTAGATCTCGCTCGCGATCTCCAACCGTACATCTCCGGCGTTTTTCACGGCCTTTATCTGCCGGGAAGTCCCATAGTTTCCGATCATAGATCGAATGCTTTTTAAAAAAGTCTTTTAGTCCACAGGTACTTTACAATCAGTGTCTCTCGCTCACACATTTTTTTTTTTTAATTATTGCGTGCTTTATTTATTCAATGTTTATGATTGGACGGGAATCGTGTTTGTTTAGTTATTGTTTGGTTCCGTAGAACACGAAAAGAAAAGAAAAAAAAAACGATTATTTTTAGTGTGAATTGTTAATCTAAACTGAGCTTTTATAGTTGCGTGCTGTTTTTTTTTATCAATCAATGGGATGCTTATTTTATGATGATATAAAAGATTTGATTTTAAGTGCATATTCTTTTCTCAAACCCAGTTACTAAACAGTGTATATTAATTTATTTTTTTGGTTGATTTACTTTGCTGTTGTGATCGATGAAATCACTGCATTTGGCAAATGAACTTTATATAGCAATTGTAGAACTTAAATTTCCACTGACGGCTCTTAGATTTTGCACTCGTTTACATTTTCTGGAACAATATACATTTACAAGGGTCTGAATATAGCTGTTTGACTGTAACAGTTGAGCAAACTGAAGAAACGGAGAGTGGAGGAAAAGTAGCCAAAATGGTATGCTTGATTCCATTATATTGAAATTTGGATTTTTTAATTTGAGTGCAAAAATGGTATGTTTGATTCCATTCACTGTTAGCATTGCGAACTATTATTGTACTGTTGTTGGGCTTATTTTTAACTCTTTACTATGATTGCATTCCCTCCTTGCTCTACTGGCATAGAGTTTGTATAATGCTAGTTCCTAAAATGCTGATTGCTATGGTTAGAACATTAAGGGTGTTCCAATTGATTTTATGATTGTTCCATATGTGATCAATCGTGCTAATAACCTTAGTTACTGATTTTTGTATTGATCTCTTAAGGGTAGCTTGTGGTTTTCAAAGTTTTGTAATCTTGGTTGTTTGGGTGTGGAACTAAGTTAATCGTGGATTTTCCTATTAATAGAATTTAACAAGATTCGTCAAGAGATTTTAATGTAATTCTGTTGTTGTGTTTCTCATGACTTTTCAATTAATCTAGCATTTCTGCCTTAATACAAATTTTCTGTTTGTCCTTTGGGTTCTTGGAAAGAATATACTTTTTTGTTAAAAGTTTTATCTCTACTTGTCACACATGTAGAGAATAATTTTATGACTCACAACAAATTTATTGCTGTTTATTTATTGGTAGTTACCATCAGAGTTACTTTGAATATCTATTATACTTTACATGGTGGTAAAACACTGATATGAACATTTATTTTCTTCGTTGTATACCACACTTTGCTTTGATCCATGGGTAGTGAGGGAAGTAGTATGAACCTAAAGCCATGGAAGGCTGAAGAAGAATAAGAAAGAATGTTATGTAATTACGGCTTGATAATTATTAAATCTTGTTTGCTTTGCTAAGCTTTTAACATTAGGTCTTTAACTAAAACAATTGTAGGGATTGGATTGTGGGGACAGAGCTTTGATGGTACATTGGTCATATACTACGTGCATGGAGTGTTTTATTATTTTATTTTAAATTATTCGTATGGTGAGACCTTATTTTTTAACTGATGATATTGGATAGTCTTTCCAGAATCAAGGCTTTTGGATGGAAAAGGGTGCTGGGTGTTTAAATGATGGTGATATGGCTTATGATAGTTCTTCTAGAGCTGATCCGAAGCGTCCTTATCAGTATTTCATGGATGGTCCCGAGGCTGACCTTTTCCCTAACAAGAAACAGGCAGTAGGAACTCCAGCTAACAATTCATTTTCAGGATTATTAAATTCTAATGTTAATCCATGGGGGAATGCTTCCAATTTTCAGTCAATTCCTGGCCCTTTCAATGAACGGTTATTTGATTCTGCAACAGCCAGAAACAGTTTTCATGATCGAGACATCACATCAGTTAGCACTGAAAAAGTTGATCCTGGGAGAAAGGTTAGCGAGGATTTACTTGGTAATGATTCTTCCTTCAGCCTATCTATGTCACAAACACTGGAAGATCCTAGATCAGGTCTGAGTTATGGTGGGATCAGAAAGGTGAAGGTCAGCCAGGTCAGGGACTCAGAGAATGTCATGGCCGTACCAATGGGACATGAGTATGATACAGTGGATACCAACACGCTGTCCATGGTTCATCCTTACAACAAGGCAGATGACAGTTCTGTATCAATGGGTCTTGCTTATAACAAAGCAGATGGTAATATTATGTCTATGGGTGATGCTTACGTCAGGGAGAACAATGTTTTTATATCAATGGGGCAACCTTATAACAAGGGAGATGAAAATTTATCAATGGGTCAAACGTACAAAGAGAATAACGATACCATAACTATGGGTCATACTTTCAGTAAGGGGGACAGCAATATTATCTCTATGGGTCAAACCTACAAGTTAGATGACAATACCATATCGATGGGTCACATCTATAACAAAGGGAACGGTAGTACCATATCAATGGGTCATACCTATAACAAAGATGATAATAATAGTTTATCTATTGGTCAGAGTTATAATAAGGGAGAGAGTACTATCATTTCATTTGGTGGCTATGATGATGATGATGCAAATCCTTCAGGAAGACTTTTATCGAGTTATGAGATCTTGATGGGACAATCATCTGTCAACAGATCTGAATCATTAAATCAGAAAGAGTTGGTTAAATCAAATGCGGATACTCTTGTATCTGGTGACCAAGTAACTCTGTCTGGTAATGAAAATATTGCAAGGAAGAAAGAGGACCTAAAATCAACTAAGAAGGCCCCTTCAAACAACTTTCCTTCAAATGTAAGAAGTTTGCTATCAACTGGTATGCTGGATGGAGTTCCTGTTAAGTATATTGCTTGGTCACGGGAGGTAAATCTTAGTGCTAATCTCTGTCTTCTTTCTTTTAGATTAGATTATTGTTTGATGACATGTCTGCTGTTGTTATGCATTTTAGAAGGAGCTCCGTGGTGTTATAAAAGGTTCTGGGTATCAATGTGGCTGTCAGTTATGTAATTTCTCTAAGGTGAGTTTATTCCCTTTTTGGCTTTGCTAGCGAGGGAAATCACCACTGTTGCCTAATCAACTGTTTTATAGATCATTAATGCTTATGAATTTGAGCGACATGCTGGTTGCAAAACGAAACATCCAAATAATCATATATACTTTGAAAATGGGAAGACTATATATGGGATTGTCCAAGAGCTGAGGAGCACGCCTCAGAGTATGTTGTTTGAAGTTATTCAGACAATAACTGGTTCAACCATCAACCAGAAGTCCTTCCGTCTTTGGAAAGGTGATATGAACTATTCCATATTAAAATGTTGCTTTACACATTTTGATTCTCCGAAATTTCCTACCTCTTCCAACAAAAAGATTGGAAAAATTGTTGATGTACTGTTTCTTAAAGTTTCTCTTCTTTACTTCTTTTACAGAATCCTTTCTTGCTGCAACTCGTGAGCTTCAGCGTATATATGGAAAAGATGAAGGGAAGCAATTGTCATAAAGTTGTTTTTATCCAAATTGTAAGGTAGGACACCTTGGTTTTGTGCATAGAGGTGATCTTGTTGGCAGCACCTTGTACTCATTAATGACAATTGCAACCCTATCTAAAGGGCTTGGAATTCTTTTCCTTTCTAATTTGAGGGCTAAGGATCATGGTGAAATTAGGAGATCAACCCTAGACAGAGAACTTCTTGTCTGGTTGTTCGATGACAGCAGCATGTAGTCATTACCTAATTTTAGGAAGGATAAAATTGAAAATGTCACTTGCCATCAGAAAGGAAATTTTTGTAATTTTTGAAATCCAATTTGTCCTTTTTTTTCCCTCATCTCCAAGGTCGTAAGATATGCATCTTTGATGGAGTGTATAAATGTTTACAAAAATGTGGAATTTTAGTTCTGCCCGAGTCTCTTCCCTCTATGTCAATCATGTGAGAAGTAGTTGATTGTTATCTCCGATTTTGACCTAAGCTATTTAGAGCAGGTACAGGAGAACTCATCATTGCTACTAGCTTGAAATTGAAATTGTGTGGTTAATTAGTTTTATTTAAGTTTTTTAATGACGCTGGGTCATACTGTTGTGAATCGTACTGAAATTCTGTTAGTAATACTGTGGAAAAAATGTTTCAAAAAAAAAGACTGGAAAAATATTTATAGTAAAATTATCCTGTCTTCTTTTTTTTGTCGTCTGTAATAGAAGAGTAGCTACTTGTTTTTATTTTCTTTTTCAGTTTGGTCTACGATCTAATTACCTTGTTATCAACATCTAGAATATAAGTATGTAGCATGTTATTTGACATGTAAATAGATGTTTACTAAAGCCACCAAAAGCCGTTGAGAGGCAAGGTGTCGAATCATAGAAGACAGTATACATGTGTCTGTGTGTGTATTTAATAGATAGTGTCTTAAACTGCATACAGAATGCAATTTTTATGTTCAGAACTTTCTCCGTTCGGAATAATATATTTGTGTATATTAATTTTTTGCATGCTTAGAATTTTTGCACAATGTTTTCTTCTAGACAGTAAATACCCTTGTGTAAAAACCAACTTTTATGTGATTGTCTTATCAAATGATGCCTATTATTTTCAATAGAAAACTTATGACAGCTATGTTTCAACTTTTTATGCGATTGGCTTATTAAACGATACCTATTATTTTCTATAGAAAACTTATGACAGCTATGTTCTTGTCAGGTAGTCATTACTGTTAGGAGCATGTTTGGAAATGAGTGTGACACCTACTAGAATTAAGACGAAGGAAAGTCATTTTGATGGTTTGGTCATAAACAAATAGAATCTAAGGATGCATAGGTTTTGCAAATGCGTCTTGATTCAAGTGGTAGGGTCGAAAAGTTGAAATGATAGATTAAAGTTATGTCGATTGAAATAGAGGAAAGATTAGTTTCCGAGCAGCAGTATGGTATCTAAGCTAAACTGTCTTGATTTGGATCTAATGCACACATTAATCATAATCATTCAAAACTTGTTGCATAATTAACTGATTTCTTGCTTTTTTTCATCTTCGTGTTTCGAAAATTAAGATTGTTAATTCCCGTTGAATTTATTTGAAGTCACTATTGCACCAAAGGCTACAAAATTGGTGGATGATATTCATGTTGAATAATGATGTGACTACTGGATATCAAGTATTGTTGCTTAGAATTGTGGAAGGTGCAATTTGGAACTCTTTATTTAGGGAAATCTAAATTCTAGACAATTGTAGGATCGTCTTTGCCATGTAATTGTTCTTTGCTAGTTACAACTTTTTTGTCGTGCACATCAATAATGATGGCTTCTTGATCAAAACTTTCCTCAGTCTTCATGCTTGATGTTTTCTCATCAGTTGATGGGGATGTGGAATTGTAATCTTTGCCTTTACCCCAGATAACAAGATATAAACCTACAACTACGATAATGGCACCGATCATCCTGTAAAATATCATAGTCATTTAGTGTGTGTCTCTCTATGAGCTCGGATTGTAGGAGTAGAGATGAGAGGTTTCGACATACCTTCCGAGAAACAGTTGTTCGCCCAAAATGAAAGAGCTCATGATAGCTACAATAATCATGCACAGGGGACTGAAAGCTGATACGAAAACCGGACCCCTGTCTTTCATTACTATTCCTTGAATGTAATAAGCTAGTCCTGAGCAGACTATTCCCTGCAAGCATGCAGTCATTTTAATATGAGTCGATAGCATTTATTATTTTCTGGCCTAGCATCTGTGTATATCATAGATCAATTTCTTTTCTCCAAGTTAGTAGAAATGTCTTGAGTAAGAGATGCATGAGATGGTTGATTTCAGGATTTTGTCAAGGTAAAATGATTGTGTGAAGGTATAAATCTTCCAGGTTAGAGTTCGGATTTTGTCAAGATTGTTGTAGCGGTCGTAAAAGCTACAACTTACTGATTATAGAATTTGTTAAACTAGAGATGTTTTGATTATATATTGATAGGTTCGATATTCTTACACTGTATACAACAGCCATTAACTTAGTGTCCCAGTGTATAAACCATGCGCTAGGATTTCCCCGTTCCATTATAAGTGCCAGGACAGAGCCCTCGACTGTTCCGAACAAACATATCCAAGCGGTGAGAGAGAGCTCAGCTGGGTACGTTTCCAGTGTGATTGCCTGAAGAATTTGATAGATGAATCAGAACAACTCTCTTCTGAGCTTTAAATCATTTACATGTAGACATGTTAATAACTCTTGTAGGGATGGACTAACCTGAAGAATAATGAAACAAGCCCAGCTGAAGCAGCCGACTGTTATGAGTGAGGCGCCCTTAATCGCGTGATGGAGGTCGATACCACCGCTTCCACCCTGGTGACCTGCTCCACTTGTCCAGAACAATTCGATATACGGACCTTTTATCAGGGTCATGACCATGGCTCCTGCAACTGTAGCTACTGTCCCAAACACCTTCGCTTGGCTGCGAATGCTTTTCAGTTTTACCTTCTCAAGCCTGGACAAGATAATGTTTTCTGGTTTCAATCATGTTTCTTCTAAATATAATGAATTGTATAAATGTTATATGCTGCTTGTGTGTTTGGTTACCTGACAATCCAAGCCAATATAAAGGTGATTGCAGGAAGAATATTGTACATGGCAGATGCAAATGTTGCCGTTGTATACTTCATCCCGATAAAGTACATGTTTTGGTCTATTACCGGCCTATTAAGACACGTGAAACACGATAAACAAAAAAAAAATTCCTGCACCAGCTTAATCGAAGAAACATTAAGTTACATAGAATAGAAAATTACTCTAGGAAGCCGAGCAACAATAACTTGATGAAGATCGACACTGTCATCTTCGGCCTCACCTTCCTGTTCCATGTAAGAAAAACAAATCAGTTTAGTTTCAGAAAAGATTGTTTTCTTTGTGAAGACAAAAGAAGAAGAGAACGACAGAGAGAGAGAGAGAGAGAGAGAGAGATAAAGATTGAGTACTTGTCGAGAATGATAGCGAAAGGAGCCATGAAAACGGTGGCAACAGCATGGCGATAGACGACGAGCACGTAATTGCTCATCCCCTGGTTCAATGCAGCCTTACACAGAACATCCATTCCTGCAAGACCAACTTGCAGGAAAATAACACCAATGAATGGCCTAGCCCCGTTAAACCATTTAAGATTCTTCATTCTTCTAATTCTATATATGATGATGAAGATGATGAGCTCAGGAGAATGAATGTTGGTAGGCATCTTGCTCTCTTGCTACTTGTAATATATATACCCACCAAAAGCCTCTAATGGGGTTGCACTTTTATTGTTTTCGAAGACCAAAAAGACTCCACTCACCGACTCACATAACAAAAATCTCAATTATTACAAATAAAAATAAAAAACTTTTACAAAAGCTTTTGACGAGTTGTCTTTGATTACCAAAATTATTGATCGATTTCTGAATTCTGAGAAATCCATTGGACAGCACTACTGCCTTTAGATTTTACGATTGGTGCCTTTTTTTAGTAGCTAACTAGCTAAGGGTCACTATGGCTCATTTGGTGGACTTACTTTTATGACATTATTATTATTTTTTTGGGTACAAAATAGACCACACAACAAACAGGGTACTACTATCTATATATGATGACTAATTTTGTAGTACACAATTGGAACATAATTCGAAATTCTATATTTGCATTGCATTGCATGTTTTTTTTTTTTTACACAAGTGGAACATAATTCTAAATTCTATACTTTTTTTTTTTTTTTACTTACAATATCTATTAATTCAGGACTAGGTATTTATTTGAAAGCTTTCACCATTGGTAGGATTTAAACCGCTGAATTATGAGTCATTTGTCCGAACCCGTCCATCTACCAGCTGATCTATGCCCCTGTAGGCGATTCTATACTTTAGTTAGGCTCACACTTTGCATTGCATGTATTTTTTTTTTTCCTACCATCTTTAGAACAAACAGACCTGACGCATTATCACTGATGTTTTGCATCATGTTACTCATTTATATATGCTTTCGAAGCTGATTCCATTATTGAAGGTGACAAATTCGATATATTTCTGGGTAAGATACATAAATCGTAAAAGAATATTCCCAATCTCTCAACAAGTACATTAGATAGATAGAAAAAGTAAATAATAATAATAAAAAAGAAAAAGAAAAAAAAGAAATGAAGATGATCTATATTCATATGATTTGACATTATTGGAGTCTTGGAGTGATCCATCGTCCATCCTTGAAGATCAGGTTTGCAGAGAAAGATTCTTCAAATTAAATTACTAGAAAACTTGCTTGAAAGAAATGAAGAGATACTCTCTCTTTTGTTTTTCCTTCTCAATCACTCACTCTCTTTCTTTCTGTTTCTCTTTTTCTTTTTTCTTTTGTTTTTCTTTTAATATATATATTTCACTGATTTCTCTTCCATGATTATAATAGTATTTATATAAAAATTTAGTCACATTTGTTTTTTGAATAAACAATACAAATATTTCCTAACTTGAACAAATTTTTTGTTTATTGTTTTTATTTTTTTTGGAAGTTCTTAATGTACAAGGTATAAAAAACCTTTTTAATAACCAAAAACAAGAAAAGGGTTTTCTTTTGATTTAAAATTCTCTCTATTTTTAAATAAAGTTATAACACACGATGATCATTATTTTATTGTATAAATTTATTTAATTACTAATAAAAGAATCTATCGATATGCATATCGCTTTTTAGCCGAAGTACATCTCCCCTTTCAGGTAGCTAGTGGTGGGGGGATTCGAATTCAGTAGTCCGCCATGCATATTTTACAAACATATGTAATGAGTTTTCTCTTATGTATTATAGGATATAGATATCTCTCATTAAAGAAAACATAGATATACCGAAATCTCCCTTTATAAGTTAGAAATCTAACATTCAGACTCCACCCATGTTAGTGGTGGAGGTTCGAATCTCGCCAGCCATGAGCATTTATGCCAGCCATACGCATTTATACTATTTCAGATAGGAATTAAGAAATCAAGAGGATCATTGTCCAAACAAAAGAAAAATCTTTTTTGTATATATATATACATATATAGGAATCTTTAAAAGGTGTGTCTATGGTCAAGGCTACAATACTTGGCACTAAATAAAAAAATAAAAAAAAAACCCTACCACGACTTCATGGTTTACACTTCAACCTTTGTTCGTTTTCTTATGCTTTGTATAATCACACCACTATCATATTCACCCTTATTGCCCAACTCCCATTACGTGTACTACTCTTAGAGTGACCCCACAACATACAACTAGAAAAACCGTGTTCTATGATGATCATGATATGATGATGATGATGATCTTGAAGAAGAATTAATGAGAAAATTGATCATTATCATGACTATACAGTCAGATGACATCAAGAGAGAAAAATAATTAGTGCTATCTCGAATGAAAGTAACTAATTAATAGATTATAGAAAAATGGAGTGGCTGGAATTGAATCAGAAATCCTATATCAGGTAATCTCTGCTCTCTCAAGCTAATTGGTTTTTTTTTTTTTTTTTTTTTTATAATTTTCCTACACAGCACAAAAAAAAACACAAAAAAAATGGAATCTTGCTTTCTCCACAAGTTATCTCATTATGGACACTGTATTATTTATAGACATTTCTAACAGTTGATTGATTATGATGTTGAACAATAGAAAATGTTATAGTGGGATTGATTGCCCTCTCCTACTCAGAGAAGATGATGCAATTGCCCACCACCCAATTATTCATTCTTTATGGATGAGCTGATGTATTTATTCTTCTTCATCTTTTGATTGATTTGGAGAAGAGAGATTCGAATTTGGTTTGTCAATCCATGTTGAAAGATGTAGTTACCACCAGACTATGTCGACGGCTACGTGTATTTACTGATTCTCAAATCCAGTGAAGAGTTGCATTGAGTCACTCGAAGAATATGCAAATTACGCACTAGATTATATATTATTCTTATATGAGGTGATGTATTTATTCTTTCTTACATCACACATCATGTTCTCCGAATCAATGAAACTTCATCGTGCATGACTCACTCAACTCTCAAGTACTGAAAAATGGATAATTTTAGATTTTGGAAACTTTGAAATCTGCACGATATAATTATAGCTCTGTTTGGCATACAATTTGGATAATAATAAAAGCAGTTTTTTGAGATGATAAGAGTTTTTAGATAGATTATTTATATCCATAAAATTCAAAAGCTGTATAATACAACCTTCTTTTTCCTTCTCTTTTTTTCTTTTTTTGGATAGGTACACAACTGAGAGGGTCATGCTTGATGTGCTTTCTCTTTTTATCGATACGGGCCCAACAAAGACGATCATGGACTGGTCTGGACGTCTAGTGTGATGTTACTAGTCTCAGCCAATTATGCATATTGATACGACTAGTCCAAAACACAGCGTATGGAGACCTGCACTGTGCTACGACTAGTCCAAAAAGAGGTGTATAGAGACCTGCACTGCGCAACTTGTGACGCCAATCTACTACTAGTCCAAAAAGAGGCGTATAGTGACCTGCACTGCGCAACTTGTGACGCCAAATCTTTCTACGTCGTCGGTAATGATTTCCACCATTCAAATTCACCCGAAGAAATAGCTCATTATGTCATGTGAGACGAAAGAAAGTTGTTCTAATTGAATTGGCATTACATGAGAAAAGGAAACTAATATGATATAATTAATTTCACCAGACACAGATGATCTATATCATTCATATGCAAACGTGTAGTAATTGTAAAATAATGATAGAACAATACAAGCACCAATGATATAGTCGTAACAAAATTCGTCGTCTCTATCAAAATGGTTTCCCCCCCACAATGTACCCATATACGATCTCGGTAGTAGCAGAAACTGCTTAAGATCCACCACAGCAAGCTGATCTTTGGGAGGCTTGAGCAGACCCGGCTGCCTGATCTGGTTGGTTGATTTTGATTGTCTGAGGCTGCAAAAAATACATGTAAATATCATTGAAAAGGCAGCCCTAATGCGGGATCTTCGGGACACGGGAGTATGAACAACTACACCCTTTCTATTGCAAAGAAAAACAGAAAACCTCGTACCTCAGCCCTTGAGTCGGTATCTGCAAGCCTTTGCTTAATGTCCCTAGCTATTGAAAAGAAAACTTCCTCCACATTTAAGTTTGTCTTTGCACTCTGTATAAGCAGGCAGCATATTCAGCATATATATAAACAAACAATTAACTATTTTATAACCAGTTTCAGAAATTGCAAGAAAAATTACATACAGTCTCAAAGAACTTGATGCCATATTCATCAGCGAGAGCTTGGCCCTTTGAAGTGGGGACGGCCTGAAAAAGATTTTCCTCAGCAACTTAAACTACCAAAAATACTTGGACAAACAAAAACACACAGAGTGACAGAGAAGGGAAATAGCAACAGAGTACGAGGGGACAGACCCTTTTGCTTTCATCCATGTCAGCCTTGTTACCCACTAGAATCTTGTTGACATTGTCAGATGCATGCTGTTCAATGTTCCGGATCCAATTCCTAATGTCTAATCATGGGAAAAAAAATCAGTTTTATTTTCAAGTCAATGATTAGAGATTTGAGAGATTTCAATCAAACAAGAAAATTTTCAAATTTCAACAATGCAAGAGTAACATTTGTTGCTTCATACAAAATAAGTGTCACAGCCACATAAAATTCTAGTCTAAAATAGAAGAATGATCAACCTAAACATGGAAATCTAAACTTCTCATGATATAATGAAGGAAGCAATTACTGTTGAAAGATGACTCGTCCGTGACATCATAAACAAGTAAAATTCCCATGGCTCCACGGTAGTAGGCTGCATAAAGATAAAATCGTGTAAGCTTCTGAACCAATTAACACAAAATAGAAAAACTACAACAGATAGTAATTTCTAGAATATCTCAGGGTTAAAAAGGCTAGATTACTGATGGCAATACATTCCGGCCCATATTATATATATATATATATAATATTTAAAGAGACACCGTACAGTGACAGGTTTGAATGGCCTAAGTCTTGTCCAGTATACATTTCAATAGGGCATCACATCACATTTGTTTAACCGAGTATCAGAAACAAATATATCTGAATTTGACATACCATTAAAGCATTTAACCAAAGACCTCAAAAACCTAGGAAACATCATACAAAGAAACTAAACATATCAACCAGGTTTATCAAAATGATGGTCTAAGTCTAGGTGAGAACAGTGGATAATATTTTTAAGAAATGGATTATATTAGGGCACACGTTAAAGTCAATTATCAGTACCAATATTTGAATAAAGACAAAATTTTAGAATTTGTGTAAGTTGGAAAAATCTGTACACATTTTATCTTTATTCAATTATCGGTACCAATAATTGGCCTTAACATGTGCTCTAGGCTTAAGTAAAATATATCAAACAAAGCTGCATCCGGAGGATTTCAACATAGTATGAACGTATCGTTAAAACTAATTCCAAGCTCAAGTTACTTTAACTAGACAGCTCCTATAAAAAAAGTTACTTACCAGATAACATACTCAACGATTCTAATTATATTCTTGACAGGTGACACCACTAACAATGAAAGCCCATGGTTAACCGCTCGAAATATTTGAGAAGATACAGGTTATGAACTTTCTATAAGAAATTTCTCTTGGAAAGGATATGTTGTTTCATTAGGTATAAAAACAAGCAAAATCTTAACATTGTCTCTCAGCATGCACACCGTATAAACTCTACATCTTTCATAATTTCAACAATTTAAAAATAAAATGCTATTCTAACATCACACTAACATTTACATGTGCAATTGGTAATAACATGGTCCATACACAATGCAACATCAATTAAAAATGCCATTTTGTGTATAAGGTAAAAGAAAGTAAAAATGAGATAATATAGATCCCGTTTTAGCCTTTAGGTTTAAATTCTATTGAGAATCATTTATGCTAATCACCACTGACCAGTTGTAATCGTTCGAAACCTCTCTTGACCAGCAGTATCCCAAATTTGAAGTTTAATCCGCTTTCCATCAAGCTCTATGGTCCTTATCTTGAAGTCAATTCTGTCAAAGAGAACACAAGCTAGTGACTAGTGAGCATTTGAATTTTGTACAATAAACATAAAAGGAATCCCCTTTAATTCAATGTACAAAACACCTACCCAATGGTTGTAATAAAACTTGTAGTAAAGGAACCATCTGAGAAACGCAAAAGGAGGCAACTCTTACCAACACCTGCCAAAGTCCCATAAAAACAAATAAAAAAAAAAACAAATAAACACAAAATTTTGTGTCCAAACTACTCAAAACTACTAGGTAAACTCCCATGAACAAACATAAAGTAACAACAGGGCATTTAATGCACAGAACATCAAAAAAAAAAATTATATATTTTAAGCGCTCCAATGCCGCAATGAATTGTAAATAGGTACTGTTAATCCTTGATAAAAAAAAATGAGAACACGTATCATTTTTCATTAGTAAAGAGACATCGTCACATAACAATAGACCAAGCAAGTACACGAATATAAAAGGAAAAAAAAAAACTATGCCGCTGTAGTGAGTCAAGAATCCAGTAACAAGTTGAACATCTTTGGCACAACACAGTTAAACTTCTCCATCAACCAAGTGAGACATGCAACCATTTTAAATACCATTTCGAAACATGTACTAAGACAAACAATTACCAATTTTCCATTATCACAGAAAATGTATTATGTATATACACCATTATATTATAGTTAAAGTTGAATTCTTACAACAAAGTTCATCGAGATCTAAATTTAATCAACAGTAACTGTAAAACATCCTTCAACATGGAATAACATTGACAAATCCAACCATATTTAATCACAAATTTCAATGCCTCACAAAAAGCCTTTAAAAATGCACATCACAACTCATTTCCAGGATCCAAAATTGTCAAAAGCATGTTTCAAAAAATGTCTTCAAAAGAAGCTACAAATGAACACGAATTGAATCGAACTTTAAATCTCTGGAAATTATACAAACAGATAATACAACAAGATCACATTTCTAAACATTAAACGAACAATTTCGGAGGGGCATAAACGTAAAATCATACCACTGTCGCCGATCAGGAGGAGCTTTATGAGGTAATCGTAATCAGCTCGGGCTCTTGCAGGTGGAGCGGCCATTGAAATTAAAAATATCACAAACTAAAAAAAAATTAAAATTAAACCCTAGACAGAAATACTTCTACGTGAATAAAGAATCAAAAAGCGAACACAACATAAATTCAAAATTTTAAAAATAACAATCATAAAATTAGGAAAAAAAATTGTTGAATTGAAGAGAAAGCAATACCAGATCACGAAAGAGAAGAGTAAACGATACGAGAGAAATAAGGAGGGAGGGAAGCGTCTCTGATACGTCAGCACCGGACTGCCGTTGAAAAAATTTAAATAGACAAGGTAGATTCAAGTATTCAACCAAAGGACCTATAAGGATTCAAATTCCCAGCCGTTAGATTATTGATGTGTCGCGATCTGTGTCGATCGGACGACTGTTGTTTGATTTGTCAATCCACTGACGAGAGCGTTACAATTCTTTCAAACTGTTTAAAACAAACGACACCGTTTGGTTTTGTTCTAACACGAGGAGCATAAAACTAAGGACAGTTAAGAATTAGATATTTGCATTCAAATTTGAAGTAATTTTTTCTATTAAATTTAAAAGCATAATATTTGCATTGTGATATGTAAGTCAAGAATTGCAAAGTACATGCCAAGAATTTTATCTCCGGTGGTGTGGGAGTATAGTCGGACTATGCATATCTTATTTGTTATTTACTAATGCCAGCAAATCTTTGACTCGTTTTATGTCAAAAAAAAATTAAAAATCTTGGTCTTTATCTGTTTTTTTTTTTTTTTTTTTTAAGTATTATATTAATTCGGGGTTCTTTTAAAAATGGAGAGGACTCGATCGGAAAAAAAAAAAAAAAAAAAAAAAACCTTAATTATAAGATAACTTGGGTGTAATTAGTACTTAGTAGTGCTCAAAACAAAATGGCATTTCATGGGCCAGATGTGTGATTCTAACTGTTACTGTTCTTCATTGAGGCCCGACCCAGATTATAAATATCAACTTATTAAATCTTTTTGTATATTAAATTGTAACGTCAAAATCTTTGGAGATTGCTATGGGCACTGTGATCGAGCTCCACTATCCTTATTTTAACCTCTGGAACCGCGCATTTAATGTATAATCTTGATAAATCCAAACAAATCTATATATATAAAGTTTTTCTTTCTTCGGTACCGAACTGAACTTTTAAGTTTTAAGATATATATATACAGGGGCGGAATTGGGTCTAGCTAGGGTGGGCTGTAAAAAAATTAAATTAAATTTTTTCAATAGTTCTATATATATCTCATTCAATTCTAAATACACTCTAGCCAATTCTAATTCTAACTTAATTTACCATATTTTTTCTTATCTTAATAACAGCCAAATAACTTAAAATTTATACATTAAACCCATTCAAGCTCATTGGATTTCCTTTAACCAGTTAAACATCAAATTGGAAATTTTAACCCTTTAATAACTCAAAAATAAAATGGGAAATTTTAGGGTATGTAATAGAATATGTATTTTAGGGTAATGTTCATTATGTCCCTAAACTAGGTGTATTTTTTTTAATTTTAATTAATGGAAATTCTCACGTATCATCAAGATTCGTAATAAAAATGATTTTTTTTATATATAGTATAAATTTTTATCTATATGAAATTGTCCACAATTCACCCATAAAAAAAAAATTTGATTTCGCCCCTATATATATAAAGAGTTTTTCTCTCTTCAGTACCGAACTGAACTTTTAAGATTGTGACGATACTTATGAGTCATTGATTAAGTTAAGCTGAAGTATGTGAATCTAATGGTTGATAATTATGGAACTGATATAAATAAAATCAGTTCGTCATGAGGAAAGAAAAAATTAATATATATATATAGTTATTTTCTCCTTGTTGCACACTAATATATATTTGTTAATTTTCTAAACATTGGCCATTAGATTCAACTATTTTGTATAAAGCAATATTCACTTATGCTTAATCAATGGCTCACATATACAATGCACCGATTTAAATACCGTATATATATATGGCATAATCAACAACTCACATACAATGCACCGATATAAATACCGATATATAATGTTTAGTGCTTGTTTGGTTGAACTTTTTACTGTCTCAAAAGTTCTACACACCTCTAGTTAAGTTTTTTAGAGTTATTTAGTTGGACTTTTAAGAGCATCTCCAATACAGCTGTGGATTGTTAAAAAATTAGATGTCACATAAAATAAATAGAGATTGAGTACAATTATGCTTCTTCAATGCAATCATCACTTCTCAATATCAAGCTGAGGTGGTAAAACAAAAACAAAAAGTTGACACTATCAACATGACTATCCACTTTCACAGTCTGTTGCATAATCATCTTGTTGCTGACTTAACATATATTTAAAATCCAACCCAAAAAAAAAATCATATGCAAATTTTATTGAATCATTAAAAAACAATTAATAAGTAGGTGTCTTAACAGTGAAACATTGGAGACCAATTTTTTAGTTAGATGTCCGTCAAGTATATTTTTATGACACATAGAAAGCAACCGCCTGGACATTGTTGCCATGTCAATAATTTTTGTTAGATAATCCGCACTTGTATTGGTGATGCTCTAAAATTGTCTATTTTAAATTTAGTAGATGTTAGTAGAGTTTAAACATTTACTAGGCAAAAGATCATGGGGAAGAACTTATCTAAATAGACCATTTAAAAAAATATATATCTATCGACCAAACAACTATAATATATTTTACTTTTTTCAAAAGCTCTTCTAATTGATCTATTACAAGTAGACCTTTTATAAATAGATGTTTTTCAAAAACCCAACCAAACAAGCTCTTAATCAATTGTTTTGCACAAGTCAACATTCACTTATGCTTAATCAACGACTCATATACAATGTGCACTGATTGGAAAACCAATATATATATATAGGAAACTTTTATCCTTAGTGTGCACTGATAAATATATATCAGTGTGTTGTATGTAAGCCATTAGATTCAACTGTTTTGACTCAGTCTACATGCACTTATCCATACTTATTCATAATCTATGGCCCACATACAATGCACTGATGTATTTTATATCGGTGCGCACCGAGGAGAAAATGACTGTATACACACACACACACACACAATACTTCTATAATCAGGACCGTCATGACTTTATAATTTTAAGACGTCCAACCACAGCCACACATTCACAGTGGGCTCATAGCCCCACATTAACAAATACCCACACCCAATATGAATGTGTGACTGTGGTTGGACGTCCTTAACTTATAATTTTAGGGCGTCATTACTAGAGAACCAACACACACACACACAAATATATAATAGTTATCAAGTGAGGTATATCTTATTTTAATTTCGGTAAGGACCTTAATGAAATCACATCTATTTTTATGAATTTTGATCTGAATTTTTGTGTGGATGATAAGTTCATTGAAATCTACCTATTAATAAAATTTGATAATTTTTTTAAGTACTAGAACTATTTTTTTGAATATTGCTATACTTATCTCATTTTATCGATGCTTTTATATTTAATAAAATCGAGATAAATAGTTATGGTACTTGAAAATTCTCAAATTTTATTCATATGTAAATTTCAATAAACTAATCATCCATAAAAGAATTCAGATAAAATTCATAAAAATATATGTGATTCCATCAAAGTCTTTACCGAAATTAAAATAAAGTATACCTCACTTGATAACTATAAAAATTAAGATCGAAGTTCATAAAAATAGAATAAATGTGATTTCATTAAAATACTTTTTGAAATTAAAATGACCATGGCATTAGCTGTTGCTTGTGGGAAAACGAAAACTAATATGCTGAAAAAGACAGGAACCGAACAAAAAGTCAGTCGATCTAGAAAAATATCTTGCAATCACTGACTCACTGCCACGTGGCGTGCCAATGTTTCACGGAGTCCAAAAATATCTTGTTACGAAACCAAGAAAATTTCATGGGTACGAAGAGTAAACGTTGATGGCCGTCCACACGATGCAAATGGCTTCGTTTTCACATTCTTTGATTTTATTTTTTAAGAATTTTCAAAACAAATAATGTTACTCACTAATTACTCCATCATAGATATTAAATCATATTCTATATATCAACCGACACATAAAGACTTGATATATACAAATCGGAATATATATAGAACTTCAAAAAGAAAATCATACTTTATAAAGTTATATGCACATGTAATATATACAAGTCCAATTCTGAGTAGGAGGCGACAACGTTTTCTTTACGATTGTTGATACAAAGTTAGATTCTCCATATACAAGACAATTTATTCCGACGATAATGCTTTATACTTTTGAAAAGCGAATGAATGTTAGGTTTTTGTTCTTTATTATATATATTATATATAGGATGTTTCGTATTCATCACAGTTTATCGCACATGAAAACTATAATCCTGAAAGAAAAAAAAAAAAAAAAAAAACATTCGGTATCTTGCACCTCAATCTTAATTTATTATATATTTATATAGTGGACGAATATTATTAATCAAATAAAAATAAACATAAACTGTTATTATATATATATATATGTAGCATATATGCTAGAAATACACTCAAATATATTATAAGACAAATTTATTTAATGATGATATTCTTTGACGCCTGCAGGCCCCCTTCCCTTACAAAAAATAAAATAAAATAAAAATTCATATCAAAATCTATACTTTTTTGTTTGTGTTTTGTAAAATTTGTACTTTAGCTAGCCCTTATATATATATTTGAAATTTTTACATAATAAATAGAAAATTTTGTTGCTACTTGCTTGCTATCATTATTATATACCTTTTATTAAAGGGTAGGGATGGCAATGGGGCGGGTTCTGGGCGGGGTGGCCTTCCCCGTACCCCACCCCATTTATTTTTTGAAAACCCATCCCCTCATAAAACCCCACCAAAGATGGAGCGGGGCGGGGCGGGGCGGGGTACAACGGGGAGTGCTTTCCCCATCCCCACCCATTTACCCCATTTATATATTTTTTTTAATTTAAATAATAAATATATAACCATTGAATATGGTATAATATATAAAATAGTAAATAATTCAAAGAAACTATTAAAAAAATCTCATAAACATAATTCTCACAAGTAATTCAATCATTTTCAAACATAAACATAAAGTACGAAATCAAAATTTTCTTTAAAACTACGTAGTTTAACTAGGTATTATTTTAGGAGGGGTGGGGCGGGGCGGGGAGTATAAAACCCATCCCCACCCCATACCCATTGCGGGTTATACTATCTATCCCCATCCCCGCCCCATTCCCACCAAATTGAAACCCATCCCCACCCCAAAAGTGCGGGTCCCCGCGAGGCCCCATACCCACGGGGGATTTTGCCATCCCTATTAAAGGGTGGTGCTACGTACCACCAGGGTTACGGCCCCGTAGTGGAAAAAAATGAAAAAACATGTGAGGCCCGTGTGTTTTTTTTTCTTTTTTCAACTACGGGTTTGCGGCATTGTATATATTCTTTCTCTTTATTAAAAGGCGGAGATGAGGTTGGTCGATAGACCTCTCACACCTACATCAAGAGGATATGGATTCGAGTTTCAAACTCTAAATTATCGTAACATTAAAAAAGAAAGAGAAAGAGGGAGAAGAGAGAAAAAAGAAAAAAAAAAAAGGGCAATACCATTATAATTTTATATTTAGTAATGTATGCCAATCAAATAATTAAAAGAGAAATCTTAAACGTATATTGTTAAATAATATCATGTTATGTGAATGAATAACTAATAACATCATGCTATGTGATTCTTTACGGAGGATGATACGGAAATTCTTTCCCATGAAAGAAGCTTCATGCATGCATGATCAAGTAGTTATATATGCATGCATCCATGCAATATGGAATTTACGTGCAGGCGATCTACTTGTTGAGTCAGGCTTAAAATGCCTCATTTGATCCTTCACGCAATCACCAAATGTTTCCAGAAAAATGGAAGTTCTTAGAGAGAATTGAACTAGAGAACACTACAAGAATTTTAGTTTTTCTAGACAAAACTTTAGGAGACAAAACAAGATTTGTCTGGAAAGATAACTTTTCCAGACAAAACAAGTTTCGTCAGGAAATGTTACTTTTCCCTACAAAACTCAAAATTCATCTAGAAATGATACCTTTCCCCACAAATCTCAAGATTCATCGGCTAAGGGTACATAAATTTTCCTAACCTTTCCCTACAAAACTATTTTCGTCGGGAAAGGTTACCTTTCCCCACAAATCTCATAATTCGTTGGCTAAGGGTACAAAATTTTTCCCAACCTTTCTTCACAAAACGATTTTCACGGGAAATGTTACCTTTCCCCACAAATCTCATAATTCGTCGGCTAAGGGTACAAAATTTTCCCAACCTTTCCCCACAAAACAATTTTCGTTGGGAAAGGTTACCTTTCCCCACAAATTTCATAATTCGGCAGCTAAGGGTACAAAATTTTTCCCAACAAAACTCAAAATTTGTAGGGAAAAGTTAATTAAAATTAAAAATATATATGCTAAAATTAATTAATTAATTAATTAATTAAAATATATATATGCTAAAAATATTAAAAGTTAATGGATAAATCCACCACCACCAAACTAATCAGTAGTGGACACCCGGTACGTAAAACTTTGATTAAATAAAATATATACAATACACTTATTAAAAAATAAAAAATAAAAAGCCTTATCCAACAAATTTCCACTTCCTAGGTTTAGGGTGTGGCTTCATCTTGAGGTATTGATCATATAATTAAATAACAGAAATTATAAATATTTTTCAATATATGTTTGTCATTCAAATTAGATTTTTGATTTATTGAATAAATTTATAACAACTCATATAGGTTATTTATAAATATAATGCAAATGCTAACAAATAAGTGTTGTAGTCCAGTGGTAAAGATTTACCACTATGATATGAGGTTGCAAGTTCGATTCTTCATAACCACAATTAATTGTCAATATTATCAGGGGTGAGCCGGCAACGGTCGACAGTGGGGTGGCCAGACGGCGAATTAATTTTTAAAATTCCAAAATCTTTCCAGACGAATGTAAAAAGTTGCGAACTCAAAATTTTGTCTTTTTTCAGCGGGCAAAACCTTTCCCTACGAATTTTGATCTTTCTAAACAAATATGATTTGTAGTGAAAGTCAAAATTTCTTGTAGTGGAAGTACTCGTTTTCATGGAAGAGTACATACTCTAGTTAACAAATCGATATATGTTGCACGTAAAGAATATTTTTGTCCTTTCGTTACTGATAAAGTGTAAAAGTTTGGATTTTATCTGAATTTTAAGAGTTGGGATCCTCTCTTTGGTCCTTGTTTTTCCTTGGCATCAGGGGCGAAACCATAAATTTTTTTATTGGTGGACTGTGAACAATTTTATATAGATAAAAAATTATACTAAATAAAAAAAATTATTTTGATGGCGAATCTTGATGGTACGAGAGAATTTTTATTAGTTAAAATAAAAAAGTATACCTAGTTTGGGGATATAATGAGTCTTATCTTAAATACATATTCTAACCAAGAAAACACACAAGAAAATAAAAAAGAAATATGCATGCAATATAAATACAATAAGATCCTACTTATATTTTGACTTATGAGGCTTCAAAGAAGCAAAAACATCTATTACCAAATCCAAATCAATTATGAAAACAAATTATCTTTCAATATAAACAAACATACGTACAATTCTCAAGAAACTTGTCATCAACCTTGTTGCGCAAAGTCATTTTGACAAGTTTCGAAGCCGAAAATTAAACTTAATTTTACAGCATAAACTTTAAAATAAAACTTATAGTTTTCTCATACCGACATATGCATACCTCCACAAATCTAAAAACTATGAAAACTTATAAAATTGAAATTCTTAGAGACTTGGAGATTAATTTATATGGTAAATCTACTGTTTTTGGTTTGTTGTTAAGGAGTTAAAATTTCCCGATTTGATTTTTGAGTCAGTAAAAGGTTAAAATTTCTCAATTTGAACACGGGCTTTAATGAGTTTGATACATGTTTTTAAGTTGTTGGGCTGTTATTAAGATTAAAAAAAAAAAAAAGCAAGTTAAGTCATAACCGGAATTAGGCTAGAATATACTTAGAATTAAATGATGTGTATTTAAAATTATTGAATTTTTTTTTTTTTTTTTTTAAGTTAGGGTGGCCCACCCCAAGCCAAGCCTATTTCCGCCTTTGATTGGCATTCTTCTAATGTAATTCAAATATTAAGTTGTATGAGAGAGAGAAAAAAGTGAACCAATCTTGATCATGTATTTTGTATTTTGCTTAGGTGTCATTGGATTATAAAAAGTCAAGGAAAAACAAGTTAAGGAAAGAATCTTGATCCGAATTCTGAATGGGTAAAATCATTACCCATAATTTAAGTTAGCAATATATATATAGATAAGAATTTTGTAAAAAGTAACCTAAAAAAAATGAAAATAAATTTATTAGTAGCAATCGAGCTGTATTCTCGATGTAGTTTTATATTTTAAAAATATTGTACCCAAAACCAAAATCTTCTTATTGAGTTAAAAATAAATAAATAAATGATTATTATTGGGTTTGTATTTAACATTTTATAATATACAACTTACAAGGACAACCATTGAACGTGTGATATTACCAAGTTAAATGTGATAGAATACAATCTGTCAGGCAATCTCATCCATGATTCTTTCCTGTCCCATTGATATTCTTTAGGAAACAATCATGTATCATTGACTATAATCTCTTATTATTATTACCTTGATACACTCCATGATTATTACCTTGACACTCTCCATGATTCTAGGAGACTATCAAGATGATTGATTGATTGTAACGTGTATATAATGTTCAAATGAATAAAGAAGAAAAGCAGAACAAAAATATACTGCAAACATTCAAATTCTTTATGGTATCAGAGCTCTAGTGCTAAAGAGCCTATCCCGATTCACATCCCTCTTTTCTCCTCTCTCTTAAACAATGGCCTCACCTACCTCTAAATCGTCTACCTCTAAATCTTCCTCCTCTGAAACTCCAGTGGTAATCTCAACTGGAAACAACACCTCCTCACAGTCCCACTGCCTCATCTCTATCAATACCGCTTCGCAAATCCCCTTCAAGCTCTCTAGGGGAGGAAACTATGCCTCCTGGAGATCTCAATTCTCTAATCTTCTATTTGGTTATGATTTGTTAGGCTACACAGATGGAACTCTGCCCTGTCCTCCTTCGAATGTGACACAAAATGAAGAAACTGAACCAACACCAAATCCTGACCACAAACGTTGGCAACGACAAGATCGTCTGATTCTACAAGCAATTCAAGCATCACTTGCAGGGAACATAGCACCACTCATCTCAACTTGCACAACATCTGGTGAAGCATGGAAGAAATTGGAAACCACCTTTGCAAATCGATCCAACACTCGGATGCTAACCCTCCTCTCCTCTTTGATGAAAACATCTCAGGAAGGTATCTCTATATCTGAATACATGCAAAATATCAAAAGTTTAATTGATGATCTTGCCTTGATTGGACATGTCCTATGTGATGCTGAGATTGTTGCACATACACTCAATGGACTGAGCAATGATTACAAGGAATTAAAGGCTGCAGTTCGTACTCGAGAGACCACCATGACATTCGAAGAACTTCATGACAAATTACTTGATCATGAAACATGCCTAAATTGTGACGAAGGGAAGACAACGACTCCTACTGTCACAGCCCAATACAACCAACATCGACCCAGCAACAAAAACAAGCAGGGTGGTGGATCAAGCAACTATAGAGGACCGAACTACCACTCTGGGAACAAAAACAATCAACTCCATACTCAGGGTTACTCTAACACCCAAGGGTCACGACCACCATCTTTCCTCTCTTCGGGACAGAATTTTGGTACTAGTGGAGGTAACTTCTCATCAATAAATCACACTCCTATGCACTCACATTTTCATCAGACAACTTGGAGACCGACTCCGAACTATAGTCAACCAAGACCGGTGTGTCAATTGTGTGACAAAGTCGGGCACACAGCCAAGGTGTGCAGGTCAAGACCTAAGCCAAACTCCAACCAAAATTGGGCTCAGGCAAATTTCACAACTTCCGATTCATCAGTAAACAAAGGAAATTGGATAGTAGATTCGGGAGCATCTCATCATATCACATCAGATCTACAAAACCTCTCTGTGCATTCGGAATACGGAGGCAACGATGATGTCATGGTTGGCGACGGTAATGGTATTCCAATATCTCATATTGGTTCTACTAAACTTACATCTTCAAAATTTTCATTTACACTTAATAATGTTTTATGTGCACCTCATATCAAACAAAATCTACTATCTGTATCTCAATTTTGCAAGCAAAATTTTACATCTATTGAATTTTTTCCTGATTTTTTCATTGTGAAGGATTTGAATACGGGGGCATCCCTGGTCCGAGGCCGGAATAAGAACAACATCTATGAGTGGCCGTCTAATTCATCACAGTCCCTTAAATTTTCCCCAACTGCATACACCACATCCAAATCCGACTCCACCACCCTCTGGCATCGCAGACTTAGTCACCCTTCTGAACTTATTCAAAAGAAATTAATAACAAACTACTCTCTTCCTATTTCAGGTTCTAGTATTTCAGCATGTGACTCATGTCTTTGTAACAAGAGTCATAAACTTCCGTTTGGCATTACAAGTGTGTCTTGTTCTTCTCCTTTAGAAATTTTATATATTGATGTTTGAGGACCATCCCCAGTTATCTCCTTTGATAATTACCGTTATTATATCATTTTTGTTGATTATTTCACTAAATATACTTGGTTTTATCCACTCAAAAAGAAATCTGATGTGCCAATAATCTTTGATAAATTTAAAACCTTGGTAGAAAATTTCTTTAAAACTACTATTAAAACTGTGTACTCAGATGGAGGTGGGGAATATCAAAACTTGGCACATAATCTATCAAACTATGGTATTCAACACCTCAAGTCCCCTCCATACACCCCACAACTTGTAGGATTCGCTGAACGCAAACATAGACATTTAGTTGAAACTGGCCTGACATTGCTGCATCAAGCCTCTATGCCTTTACGATTCTGGTCAGTTGCTTTTCATACTGCTACTTATCTTATTAATCGTATGCCAACATCAGTGTTAAAATTTCAATCTCCATTTCACAAATTATTTCAAAAACAACCAAATTACAACAAATTAAAAGTTTTTGGCTGTGTTTGTTATCCTTGGCTTCGGCCATACACATCCAACAAATTGCAACCGCGGTCAACACCGTGTGCATTTATCGGTTATTCTCTTTCTCACAACTCCTATGTGTGTTTTAATCCCTCCACCAATAAAACATATGTAACTCGTCATGTCATTTTCATTGAAACACATTTTCCCTTTTCCAAACTTTCCCTCCATGAATTACGGTACAAACCTGATTCTTTCTCTAAATGGTATCCCCCCAATCACGCCCCATGTACCAAAAATACATCCTCCTTACCTTATCTCTCAAATAAGACCACAAAAACAAATCCTCCCTCTTTAACAGTTCTCAATCACTTCAAAGTCAATCATTCTCATAATCCTACACTAAGTGCTGAAACAGAGTCTGTCACTCAAAAGCTGACGTCTTCTTCATCGTCCTCGGACCTACAGGCTGCCACCACTTCAAATTCAAACCATGAAGACACTCAGGTATATGACTCCTCCTCTAAATTATCTTTACCCGCCTCCTCTGTTTCACCAACACTTGAACCACAAATAGTTACCCGGTCCAAACACAACATCTTCAAACCAAAAAAAATTCTGGATCTACATGTTACTACCCGTGATTCTCAATCCTTTGAACCTACCACTATCAAACAAGCTCAACAATTTCCTCAATGGCGAAAGGCCATGAGTGAAGAATATGATGCCCTCATTAATAATCATACCTGGAACCTTGTACCCTCCCACCCTACACATAACATTATTGGCTGTAAGTGGATTTTCAGGATTAAGCGGAACCCGGATGGATCCATTGCTCGCTACAAAGCGAGACTAGTTGCTAAAGGATTCCATCAACGTCCTGGTGTTGATTTTACTGACACATTCAGTCCAGTTGTCAAGCCTACAACCATAAGAGTCATACTCACTCTTGCTGTCTCTTCTGGTTGGGACTTGCACCAACTCGACGTGAATAATGCGTTTTTGCAGGGTTCTCTCACAGATGATGTTTACATGCAACAACCTCCTGGCTTCCTACATCCGAACCTTCCCACTCATGTTTGCAAGCTTCGTAAAGCTATCTACGGTCTTCGTCAAGCTCCTCGGGCTTGGTATCATGAACTCCGTCAATTTCTTCTTATCCAAGGCTTTATGAATTCTCAATCAGACAGTTCTCTCTTTATCCTTCACCAAGAGCCTACCACTATTTATCTCTTGGTCTACGTCGATGACATCATTGTAACTGGCAATCACACACCTTCAGTTCACAAGTTTCTTAAGCTTTTGGCCACACGGTTCTCTCTCAAAGATCTCGGTTCCCTGAGTTATTTTTTAGGGGTTGAAGCTATTCGTACTTCAAGTGGTCTCTTCCTCTCTCAACGGAAATATATCACAGATCTTCTTCTCAAAACCAATATGATGGATGCTAAAGAAGTCTCAACACCTTTATCTACAACTGATATCTTGACTCTTCATGATGGCAGCCCAAAAACTGATTCAACTCAATTTCATCAGGTACTCGGTTCTCTACAATATCTCTCACTTACCAGACCGGATATTTCCTTTGCAGTTAATCGTCTATCACAGTACATGCATTCCCCATCTTCTACTCATTGGTCCTCTATTAAGCGGCTTCTTCGGTACTTGAAAGGAACATCTAGTCATGGCATTTTTCTTCGCAAGGAACCAAGTCCTCATTTACATGCCTTCTCAGATTCAGATTGGGCTGGGAATGTTGATGATCGCACGTCTACTTCAGCTTATGTTGTCTTCCTTGGTGCATCCCCGATTAGTTGGGCCTCCAAGAAACAAAGAACGGTTGCTCGCAGCTCCACCGAAGCTGAATATCGAGCCATTGCCTCAACTGCAGCTGAGATCAACTGGATTACAAATTTACTTCATGAGCTTCGTGTCTCTCCACCTTCTGCTCCTACCATTTTTTGTGACAATATTGGGGCAACCTATGTTTGCAAGAATCCAGTCTTTCACTCTCGCATGAAGCATGTTGCTATTGATTTTCATTTTGTTCGAGAGCAGGTTCTTACGCATCGTCTCCGAGTATCCCATGTGCATACCAGTGATCAACTTGCAGACTCTCTCACCAAAGCCTTACCTCGGAAGCAATATCTTCTTCATCGATCCAAGATTGGCGTCCGAGATGGAAGCTCAATCTTGCGGGGGCATGATAGAATACAATCTGTCAGGCAATCTCATCCATGATTCTTTCCTGTCCCATTGATATTCTTTAGGAAACAATCATGTATCATTGACTATAATCTCTTATTATTATTACCTTGATACACTCCATGATTATTACCTTGACACTCTCCATGATTCTAGGAGACTATCAAGATGATTGATTGATTGTAACGTGTATATAATGTTCAAATGAATAAAGAAGAAAAGCAGAACAAAAATATACTGCAAACATTCAAATTCTTTAAAATGAGCTCTCTTATCGTTAACTCACATCGAACGAACGATGGTGATTTGTATTTAACATTGGAAGTCTATTTTACCCTTACAAAATTAATATTTTTGTATATTTTTAAGAAGTTTTTGCATACAGAAAGTTTCTCGGTATGAATAATATGATGCACCCCAACACAACAATTGGAGTATTTAAATTTATATAGTTGTTAAAGTTTGGATGTCCCCAATATATTCGTTGACCATATAAAATCTCTGTACAAAACAAGCTATCTTTTTTTTTTTTTTTGACAATACTATAAAACACGATTTGGAGCTTACAACTCATTGTTATTAAAATAATACATACATGGCATGTCCTTGTAGATTTGGAGGTTATATACTGAGATTATATTATCTATAAATATTGTTGATTGGCATTTTGGTAGCATTACCATTATATCCCTTTAATATAAAGCATCTCTAGGGTTCTAGGTAGTGGTAGAAGACTAAAGTATATAAATGCTATATTGTTGTGTCTGGTTGATTGGTATCACGTCTTGTTCGAAAGCCGCATGGTAGTTAGAACATTCAATTGAAATTCAACCGATGGTTGTTGTTATCTACTCCTCGGAAAAAATAATAATAATTTCCGTATACGTTTGTAAAAAAATACATGATGAAACTCGAACCCATTTCACGTTAGAAGAGCAGACCACCTGTGCTAGCTAGGATGTTCCAATAGATGCTTTCAATTTAAATATCGCAATAATATATTTTAGAGAAATTATCATTCTCCCCCCTATAGTTTGCCATATTCTCCATTTTTCTCCCTCTAGTTTTAAAATCTTCATTTTCCCCTCTCTCATACCTAATTTTAAATGTTAAGATTGTTTGTATTTGTGCATGGGAGGGGGAAAATGAAAAATTTTGAAACTAAAGGGGGGGGGGGGGGGGGGGGGAAATGAAGAATATGGCAAACTACAGGAGAGAGAATGATAATTTCTCTATATTTTAATTGAAAATTCAAAAGCATCAGAATAAAGTCGATAAGGAATATGCTTCAAGAACAAATGGAACAGTAGATGCGTTTTAATTACGGTAATATATATATATATATGGATAATGTTTAGATACTAACCGGTCAGTACCTAAGATATTGACCCACTAATGAGATGTTGGCCCGTAGCATTTTTTTTTTCACTTTTTACATTTATCTCCTTACATTCTTTTAAAATGGACCACATATAAACACCCTAGATACTGACCCATCTATATGTATAGTAAGGCCATCATATCTTTCCATAAAAACACTATCATAATTCATACATGTGTATCATATTTTAATTTTATGCATAGTAGTTGGTGTCTATTTAGGTAATTAAAATAATTAATTTGATTGGGTCTCCTTACCATATCCAAAAATATCATTCCATATATTATTAATATCCAACGTGCTCAGAATTGGATCTCCTTTCACGATCAACCTGCCATATTAATAAAATATATACCAAAATAATAAAGCAACAACAGCACAAGCTTTTAGGATGCCGGTTTTGATTTTTGATCGAGGACATTCTAGAATTAATTAATTAGTTAATATAGAGCCATCAAAGTGTCGGTGATGGTTGCAATTTTCCCTGTATCGCACTTGCACCAGCACCGTTTGTTTGTATTATAATTTTAACATGGAGGAGGCAGCTCATCGGAATCAAGCTAGTATTGAAGACAGGACAAATGGAGGTCAAAACACATGGTTAACGAACGAATCAGAGTAAGTGGCTGGCCATATACGACGACCATAAAGAAGAGCCCAGTTGTTGACCTGGTCTGGTCAGCTTTTTCTTTTTTCTTCTTCTTCGTCTATATGTGTTCAAATGGATCCACCGTTGTCCAGGTCAAATAGAATGTTCAAACTATAAAATTCAAATAGAGTTTTCAAACTATAAAATTCAAATAGAGTTTCCACTTTTAACGACATTTTAGGTAATTAAAAAAAATATATATATATAGGTATGAATGTCTCGTTAAATTAGACTAGTCACAATTTTGTAAATAAATAGTACAAGAAAATGTTCAATTAAAAAAAAAAATGATCCTAGAATTTTTTTTTTTTTAAAAAATGATGTTATTCGCATTACATTATAATGTAGGATAAAATGCATTCATTAATTGTCCCCACTTCCTAACAAAACTTTTAAATATTAATTTCTTCTAGAATTTATAATTTTACGATTGAATATTCTTACAAAAATTGACAATCTAACCCTGTGGTTTCTACTCTAAACGATTCCAAACCTTTTGAAAGGGAATCTAAATACATTATCAATGATATTAGAGTTTTAATATCAGAAGTAGGCATTATTAAGTGTTTAGCTGTTTCCAAATCTGGAAATTCCTTAGCTCTTAAACTTGTTTTTTTAGCTTTCTCGTCTATTAGGGAATTTGTTTGGGTGGATTTTCGATCCTTGTTAAGTAGGAATTTTCTGTAATGTATTGTGTTTATATATCAAAAAAAAAAAAAAAACCCTATAAATATGCGTATTTATTAATAGGGAATGAAATAAATGGCAATCAAGCTTCATAGAATAAAGAATTAGTAAATGGGGAACTTGATTCCTCATTTCATGTGGGAGGGGAGATTAATAAGTTCCCAGGTTCCATTTTCAACGGGAACTTAATTCACAATTTGTATGTGAGACCCATGTAATTGAATTTCCAAACGATTTTATTAAAGATTGTTATCATAAATCAGGAATTAAGTTTATAATAATTTAAGATTAATAAAAGCATAAGAATCATGATTAGTGAATCCAATACAATAAATCGAATTTATTGGATTAGATTGGATCATACACACCTGTGGTTCAAAAGCAATTAGGCAAAGTGCGTAGAACAGGGGAGGAGGAACGTTAGGTTGAAGGAAGTCAAAGGAAGTGTGGAGAAGGTTGAGTAATGGTTAGGCATTCCTACACAACACAGATCTTGTGACGATAAGATAACAAGAATATATCATACGTTTTTTCATATATTTTTTTGGCTGGTTAGACTTAGAGGTTGAGAATGCTTCGACGCCACCTCTTTCACCGCTGGAGGAGTCTCCATTACGTGTGGATGCTACCGCACTCTCTTCCTCATCGCCCTCCTCTACTGTGCCTAATTATATTATGAGTACTGATATATAATCCAAATAATTAATCGAAATTTCAACCCAAATAATGTGATAAGTGAGTTGTCATCACCATATATAACATAGGATGATGTGTTTAATGAAAAAACCACTTGTCACATCATTTTTGAGTTGTCTAACATTAGTACGTGATTATATTAATCGATTGTCCACTTGAAAACACCATGGGATTGATAAGATTGGTCCGGTAGTAAACCTCTCACACATGTATCACGAAATTATGGGTTTAAGTCCTCCTCCATCCCAGAAAACCAGAATTTATGTAATAATGTAGTATTTAAAAAAATAATAATAATAAAGACCATCGACCAAAATTAATATTAAATTCTCTTAATTTATTGGGTGGATTTTATTGTTTTTCTATATTGCAGAGTTTAAATACAAACGAATTTAAGAAACATAAATGGATATATATATATTTTTATATATATACTAAATAGGTATTAATTAATTAAATAATATATTTATTACAATAATGCTACTTTATCCAAATGATGTGTGGATCCATGATTAAAATGATTGGATTTTAAGAGTGACATATCATTTGAGCTCTAAATTTGGACACCTACTTTGGATAAAGTAAAATTACTCTATTTATTATTATGATCATAATCATAAATGAAAAATGAAAAATAAAAAATAAGGTAAGAATCAATCCTCAAATCTTTCAAAATTTCAAACTCAATTTATATTTTTATTATACATTTAAAAATAAACTAACATAAAAAGTCATGCTTGATTAGTGTCATGGTCCAACATTTTGGATATCTTTTTAAACATAAATTATGGTATTTTTTTTTTATTAAGGATTCAAATTAATTGTTCAAAAATGGTGTCATAATCTACCAAATCGGGGCACGTGTTTATATTTAATTATTATTTTTTTTAACTTTTTTCATAAATGTAGACACATGTCCCAATTTAGTTGGTTAGATACAAATTAGAACACTATTTTTGAATGACTGATTTGAGTCTTTCTAATAAACTTCTTTCTACATCATATAAAATATATGAATTTATGTTCCCTTAAATTGGTTTGGGTATATGTGATTTTTGGTAGTGAAAAATGGTTATTCAGTCTCACAATTCCCAAGTTCGAATAGTTGCATAAAAAAATAAAAAAAAAAATCAGTTTAAAAAAAAAAAAAAAGAAGAAGAAGAAGATGGCAATAAAGTATGATGAAGCAAAAATTCTTTCACATCTAATACCCAGTAAATAATAAATATCCATAGATTTTGCCACATCAGATAACCAGCATACGTGCTGCTGCTACACACTCTATCATTTCTCATTATCCGTCATAAACAATTTCACCGTTCCACCGCAAGACCGTTAGGAACTACGTCTTTGTCCGATGTGGGCCCCACAACTCCCTATCTCATTGAATCACAAATAGACGCGGCCACTTCTTGACAGAATATGCGGGATGCCAATTCCAATTCCTAAACCATTTTTCTTTTTGGAAAATTACACAAACATACCCCACTTTCCAATATGAGGTATAATCCAGTTTTGCAATAAATATATATATATATATAAACAACAGTAGATCTAAATTCTAATGGAGATCCATTCTGGTTATTATTATTATTATTTGAATAAAAAACAACATCACCAGATAATGAGATATGGTTCAACTTGGATGATCTCATTTTTCTTCTCCCAAAAAAATATCAAGAAAAAATTTAATTCAATCTCTCCAACTCAAAGATAATACCAAAATAAAATATTGAAAGGAAAGAGAAAAAAAAAAAAAAAAAAAAACTCAAAAGAGATCGAGACTCCATTGGAGAGAACTCTTCAAACTCTCACCGTCATCACCACCGGCCATCCTTAGTGCACCGCCGCAGCAGTCCTTCTTCGTATTTTCTCTCCATCTTTCCATTCCCCACCATGGCAAGCTCATCTACTCAATTTTTTGGAGGAGATTTGGTTTCAATTTCCTACAAAATATGGAGGAGATTGAATTGATTCCCTACATATTTGAAGGAAATAAAACATAATCTAGCGCCGAAAAAGAGATCATATAAAATTTTTTTACTTTTTTAATTTTTTAATTAATTAGTTAATGACAATATTACCCATCAATGGTTTAAAAACCACCGTTTAACTTTAAACGGTCAACAAGATAGCTAAGGGTTATTTTTTCCGTAATTTTTGGCAAAACCTAGATTATGCCTTATGTATGTGTTTAAAGTCGAGGTATGTATATGTAATTTTTCCCTTCTTTTTTTTTGGTTCATTGCAGGTGTTGAAAACATAAGAATTTTCCATTTTTGTCCATTTTTGTTTTTTAAATTAATTTAATTAATTAAACATTTTTTTTTTACAGTGTTTTGGCCTTTAAATGGCAAAGAGGAAAAGAGAGCGGGAAGCCGTATCGGTTTCTTTTTGCTTTCCTCTACTTAAGAGCCTCATTGGAGGACTTCTCTCTTCACAATTACTCCCTCTCTTATTTTCTCTCTCTCTCTGTTTTTTGAGATCTGTGCGTTTTTCTTTGATCTGTTGAAGCTCCATTTTTTGTTAGGGCCTTGTTTCGATTTTCTCAAGCTTTGAACCATAAACAGGTACGTTTTCGAAATCACTTTTCAATTAGTAGATCGTTGTTTTTTTTTTTTTTAGGGTTTTTATTGCGTTTTACTTCGTCGATTTTACTGCTATTTCGTTTTGTTTCTGGATCTGAATCTTTATGTTCTAAGCTCACACATGAAACCTTTTTTTTTTTTTTGGTATGCTTAGATGCACAAAAGCATGACTCATGACTGGGATTATTTTAAGTTCTTGGCTCGTTTTGGGAGATTGTTTGAAAATCGATTTTATTGGGAAAAAAAAAAACTACTGTCGGTTTACAGGATTGTCTTGTTTAAACTTTTTTTATTGTTTATTTTTTATATTTTGTAAGCTGTTTTATATGATTTAAAGTTTTTAAAGCTATACTGTTTGGCAGATCTGAGTTTTGCTTGGTTAGATTTTAATGGTTTTCCACACACTTTTACTGTTTTAAAATATGCTTTTCACCATATGATAAAACATTTTTGTAAAAAACTATTGCCCCATGAGATTTAAGTAATTTTTTACTAAGGTTTTTGCCAAAAGTAGAAAGAAGTTTTCGCTAATATGCTCCATGTATGTTGACTTGGGACATTCATGTTCAAGTTTTGAATAGTCTTAATGTACCATTTGATTCACATTTGTTGTTTTTTAAAGCAGAGATTAATTTTGACGTTCGTGTTGGACTTAGTCCTTAGATGCTCTAATTTGAATAGCTTTAATTTTAAATGTATGGGGTTTTCATAGCATTTTGGAAAGCGATTTGTATAGCTTTTTGAAGCAGACAAAAACAAACTAGAAAATGTTAGCTGAACTGTGCCCCAGATTCATACAAGATTAAAACTTGAAGTTTTTCTTCAGTCCCCTGTGATAAACCACAGATTAATTCCTTTTCTATGATTTTCATAGCTTACTGTTTGTATTTTTCTTCTTGTGGTTTTTGAGTTTTCAATTCTTATAGAAAACTATTTGAAGATGAGTCTGGCTCTTCAATGATATCTTTTGTTATATTTTTAAGTCGGTATAACTTTTTAAACTGGAGTGTAGTTTTGTAAGAATTTTCTTATAAACATGGTATCTCTTTTTTCTCTGGTTTTTTAATAGAATTTATAGAATAGCATAGATATTGATTTTTCTCCTAAAACAGGAAGAGTGGGCCCAAAACTGTATGTGTACAGATACTCACAATTGCATACCTGAACAAATAGTGGGATTTGTCAGTTTCTACTAGAGTTGTTTTAATTGATGCATATTAAAAAAAAAATATGAGGCCAGGTCATGATATTTTTAGGAATTTAATCTTTAATGTCTAAAATAAAATGTTGGGATTGTCAGTTTACTCAGTTTTTACTAGAGTTGTTTTTTAATTAAACATTGCAGTTTTTCTGACTCACAGTTATGGCTCCACCAATTGAGACTGCAACCAAATCTTCTCATGTCTCTCACCATCCTCACACCACTCCTCTTAATGAAAAGAATACTTTTCTTCACTGACCAGGAGGTCTGTTTGCTGCACATCCTTGGCATGATTTTGGAGATAGGTATGTAATATTGTTGTCAGCCACATACCTTTAGTATTTTTTTTTATTTTTTTATTTTTGTATTCATAATGCAATATCATTTTGTAATCTTTTTTTCATTTTATATGCAGGTCCTGGAGCTCCAAAGATTTTTTCAATTGTGTAAGGATGCTGAAGTTGAAACTACTATTTTTGGGTCAATTCTTTTTGCATGCAGGATTTTTGATTGCTGCTGATTTAAAAACATCATATAAGAAGCTAGATGAGCCCAGACCTGGGACAGGATCTTATATCTCCCACATTTTATTTAAATTCAAGTTTTTTTTTTTATTTTTTTTCTAAATGCATAAGTTAGAATAATTTCTGGTTGAAATTCATAAAATTTAAATCTCACAGATAATTAATGACTTCTATTTTTTCCCTATTGATAATTTGTCTTACAACAATTTATTTTATTTTTATTTTTATTTTTATATAGAGCCATAGGAATTGTGTGCACTTATAAAATACAATCTCCATGCATAAGTATGATGTAGTACTACATGCTTTTATGAAAGTAACTTTGTCTCTCTGATTCACCGATCACCCGTCTTTGGCATATCAATCTCTCTCTCTCTCTCTCTCTCTCTCTCAAAAAGGAATATGGGAGTTTGAGCTAGTAAAACTGTCTGGTTTTTGCAGCTCACACCCATAGTTTTTTACTTAGACTTAATAAATGCTATTGGCCTATACTGTCCTTTTTTTAAATTGCCATTTTGTTATAGAAAAAACAAAAACAAGAAACTGATATTTATTAAATTTAAACAAACTATGGGGGATTCGACTCCATTATTTCTAATGAAAAATGTGGGCTATGCAGGTGATTGAAATTAGTAAAGGAGGCAAGGTGAAAATATGAAACTTGACAAAAAAAAAACTGGGACTAATCAAGGTAATCTTATGTTTCTACGCTAATTTTTCTTTGTACTCTCCATTGATTTATAATTGGTCTCTAAAATGAATGCTGAAAAATGTGCAGGTTGGGACCGTGTGCTTTACTCCTCAGTTGTGTACCCCCACAATTTATGGTTTTCATTCCACGTACTCTTTGTGAGGATAAATGATCCCATGGATGTTCTCATTATCATGCAGGTATGCTTTGTGCTTTTTCTTTTCATAAAATGTTCTACTTTTTGCACCTATGTTTATAGATAATAAAGAACTGGCGTGGAAGTGCTTTTTCTTGTAATCTTTTGAATTGTGCAAAAATATTTGAGGTCTACTGAAAAGTCTGAAAACCTAAAAATCTGAAATAAGTTAACACCATTAACTTAATGGGAGTCATGGATGGGTATCCATTATCACTCTTAGGTTTGTAATGTTATTAGGAGCTTGTTCAACTTGAGACTTACAATTTAAAATGATTGTCACCAGCTGGGGGACCCATTGAAATCTGATTATTCAATTGGACTGTATATTAATATATTGTTTGGTGTGGATTACCCAGCAGTTTATTTTTACATTCTTAGAGTCTTGAATTTGAATGTTTCTAGCAGTGCTTGATTTTTTCAATATCTGAAAAACATTTACAGGAAACCAGTTTCTTCCTGGGTGCTTTCTCCGGGCTAAAAGCCATAGGGTCTCATGCCTATGATTGATCAGGTATGTATATATTATGAAGATAAAAAGTTGTTTCTTGTTCTTCCTGCTGAATTACATATTTAGGGAAAAACATTTGATTTGATGAACACAGGGTGAGAAAGATTGACAAGATTATTGCTGTCTGTGCTGATGATCCTGAGTAACCGCCCACTATAATGATATTAAGGGACCTTCCACCACCATCGTTTTGGCTGAGATCCGTCGCTTCTTTGAGGGACTGTATCCTTCCTAGATTATTAGACTTTTTTGTTTAAATCATAAAATTGTTAGTATGAAATGTTTTTTTCTACTGTGGATGCCAGAGAAACTGAAAAAAAAAAATAATTAATTTCTTTCCTTAATTACTGGTTTAGACAAGAAAAAATGAGAATAAGGAAGTTGCTGTTAATGGGAACTTTCTGCCCGCGTCTGATGCTTTTTGAAGCAATCCAGCACTCCCATGTAAGTGATATTCCTCTTGAAACCAAAACCCTTTAGTGTTTAAAGGACATAATTTGCAGGTGCAAAAAGGATAATAAACTAATAAGTGACCGACTAGGTGGACTAGTTATGTTTTTTTATGCATATAAATTGTATCACTTATTTTTTGTTTGTGTTTTTAAGCTCCTGACGGGTTTTTTTTTTTTTTTTTTGAAGGGGACCTTTTATGCCGACTACATCGTTTGAGAGCTTGAGGCGGTAGTTATGAAACGATCTTCAGAAGTAATATTTTTTGGAGTGTGATCCTGCAAACCTGCAAAACTTATCTGGTGCTGTTATATACAAGTTTTTCCTAAAAACATTATAAGAAAGCTACTTCTTTTTCCCTGCGTGTGCACACACACCGGTTTCTGCAAAATGTGTGCGTTATATAATAGTAGAGTGTCTAGATATTTGATTTTGTTTATAAGGGCTCCTATACTGAATGATGATGATGATGATAATGGCGATAAACTATGAACATTTTTTCATGGTAATGACATGATAGTCCTGTTTTCATTTTACTCTTTGTTCAGAAATTGATGTTTTTCGATTTCTTTGTTTCATTGCTTTTTCTTGTAGCAGTCCCCTGAGCTGCTTTTGGTTTTGAATTTTTGATATCCATTTGTACATTTTCATACCATGCTCAGTTGATATGAGGATGTTACGAAACTTTTGTAGTCCTCCTCTTGGGAAATTATTTCTCTTATTCATTCATTTGTTTTTTGAAAGGAAAACTTGGCGACTTCTTACTCGACATCTACTTTTTTTTTTTTTGAAGTAACCATTTAGAAAATAGGTCCGTGATCACAAAATCATGCTTTAAAAATTTATAAACTTGATATCTATTTATCTAAACTTAATAAGTTAAAGGTAATTTTAGATGTAAGATTAATGTCTAATTACTTAGGCATAAGAGTGGGTATATGTCTTTTTGGAGCCGTAACTTATCAAATTCAGTGGACTTACCATAGTATGATATAAAAAAGCTTTGATTACTAGAAGTGCATGTATCTAACGAAAATTAAGTGAATACCGAAAAATTGTGGTTAGGAGAAGTAAAATTATAAATACGAAGTATTGAAATGTGTCTATAACTCCCTAGGACTACCCCAACCTAGAGTAGTTTAGGTGGGGGAAAGTAAAAAATTAATATCCGTGTTTCGTACATCGGCTTTTTCTGATACGAAATAAGCCCACTTCAAATAGGTTTATTGCTCTAGACCCCAAAAATACAATTAATCTGATATGGGCTACACGTACACCAATAGTTTTCCAGATAAAATTAACAAGTCAAGCATTTTATAGCTCACCAATAGAAAACCGGTGGTTTTCTTAGTCATGGACCAGCTGGAAGCCTAGAAACTAAAGTTTCTATTAAAGAAACATTTTTCACCGGGTAGAAAGTAGAAAACTCCTTAGGAATATAAGGTTTTTCATGAGGTTGATTCTTGAGCCACCATTCAAGCACGAATGCCTTCGTTTAGAAACTCTTTTGGGGACCATAAACTTAAACACATTCAGTGGCTTTTCTCAATCCTCTAGGAAGTAAAAAGCAGTGTAAGCAGGTGAGTTTCAACAATAAAGGGCCCGACGAGCTGACTGGGTGCGAAAGAAAGGAGCCCACGAGTGATATTTCAAGCAATTCAATCTTAACTTAAAGAGTAATGAAGAGCAAATAGCAAAATTCATCCTGCTAAAAATACACCAATTAGCAGCCAGCAGTCGACTCTCGAGCATGTTTCATTGGAGTCTGCCTATGGATTTGCATACAAAATGTGTATGAGCGAGAAAACATAAAAAACCCTTTGAATTACAGATATTGAAACATTTGATGCTAGAATGAGAAATGAAAAACTGAAATCTTGCCATGGCTAAGTATTAATTCTTTTTCCGTAAAAAGCAAAACTTCAAAAACACAAAATTTTTAAACTTTTAACTACATAAGTTCTATTTCAAAAAAAAAAAAAAAAAAAAAACTACATTAGAGTTTCAACAGTGCAACAAAACTATTTTTTGGTGTTAATTGAAAGTTTTTTTCAAGCAATGGGGAAAAAAAGATTTTTCCAAACCAATGGTCGAAAATATTTCTCCTTAATAAAAGAAAACCAAGAACTTTTTCCCACCAACATTTTTTCTTCTAGCTTCTTTCATGGTCCCATGATGCCAGCAGATGTTGTCAGCACGATGTATCCAAACTGCGATTTTTTTTAAAATCATTAATGAAAACCAGGAGAGCATAATTTTGAAAAAAAGAAAAACAGTGAAAGGTACAGTCAAGTTTCACGTAAGAGTAATCTTTCTCTTCAAAAAATGAAGCAATCTAAAAAAACTTTGCATGCTAAACCTGTCTTGAGGGAAGCAATCTAGCAGTCCCAGGGCTCAATCTCTTTGGACCCCAACATCAAAAAACGAGGGGCTAATGACACCACACTTGTTCAACCTTCCGTTCAGTTTCAACCACAATTTTTTCCAGATCTGTGATCATCGACGAACTCAAATTCACCAATATAGCCTGCAGTGCAGAACAAAGTCATGCATATAGGTGAAGCCGATAATTATAAAAGAATTATGTAAACAAAAATGGTGTGGAAACTAACCATGCTTCTGCATGACCATAAGAAACTTGATGATAACCTTGGAAGAAGGTCTGATCATGACCTGTCTCTTTCCCCGCTTCTCTGCATTATACATGCTCTTTAGAGCATCATTCAAGACACTGACTCTCACCATCTTTACAAAGGCGGGCTGCCAAAAAATTACCCCATAAGTCAGATAGCGAAGAATAATATTAGTAAAATAATGCTAAACAATGGTTTCAGTCAAATGGAGCAACAAATCAATAGGAAAAGAGATTGTGTAAACAAGTTAAATTACAGCATTATCCAGGAATATTTTCAGTAGAAAAGAGAAAAGCCTCAGCAATAAGTTAGATAACTGTTAGTAAAAGCATCAGTTGTGCTTCTGCTAAACCTGTTATATAACCACACCTCAAAAGCACATATGTAATTATGCATATATATATATATATATAAATAAGTATAAACAGAGAAGATTGAGCTCAAATTGATTCTCCAAAACACTTGTTGCAAAGTAAAGTTTTATAACCTACGGTAGAAAAAGTTGGCATAGATATAAAATGAAATAATTTGACCATGTACAATAAGGAGGCTTGGGGTAACATTTTTTTTTTCCTTTCCGTTTTTTAATAAAACTTAATGGACTCATGAGTTTTTTTTTAATTAAAAATAAGGAAAACATGGCATTTTCAGTAATCTAATTTGGGGCCATCAATTGATTTTTTTTTCCCAAAAAAATCCGGGATGGACCGCCCAAGGCCATCTCCAAAGTTTTCTTCATTTTTTGAGAATGGAAATGGGAATTATTCCATCTCCATAAATTTTACTACTCGTTCTCCATATTATAATAACTTATTATTTTAAAGATTGTAAAAATAGAGAATGGTTGGAGTAGTAAAATTTTTTGGAGATAGAATATGCCAAAGATATTCTATTTCTATTCACCAAAATGAAGAAAAATTTTGGAGAAGCATTAGAGATGACCTAAAAAAGCAATCTCCAAAATTTTTGTGCCACCAATTGATTTCTTTTTCGGAAAATTTGGAATAGGCCTATGCATCAAAATTTAAAATAAGAAAAACATTGACCAATCACTAAATATTGAATTTTTTTTTTTTTCCAAAAATCCGGGATAGGCTAAAGACCACCCTAGCCCTTGCATAACACTACGCTAAGTGTTGAAAGGGGGAGAGGAAGGCAGACGCAGCAACAAGATATGCAATGGCTAGACTGAGCTATAACCCAACCCGGATTTTTTTTTAATAAGCACATAAAACCCAAAATAAGTTTTAGGTGAAAGGTCTAACGTTTCTTATTTCAAAACCAAAAGCTAGCCTAGTGCAAATTTTTGGAAAAGACGAACAAAATTAGTGGCACAAAATCAGATTATAATGAAAGGATCGAACTTCCTTATTTCAAAGCCAAAGACCATTAGCCAAATAAACTATTGAAATCAAAAGACAATCGATGTTAGGCAGCTTATTAATTTACATTGGACAAGGTAAAATTTATCTATATTCCTAATCCAAGTAGACATACAAGTTGAACTAAAAATGGCAACCATAACTGGGACAAAAGCCATACAACAAGCACAAACACAATCACGTTTGATTATCAGAAAAAATCAGTGAAGTAACAACTGACAAATCGGTATATTAAAATATGACAAATCAATGCACGTACAAACACGTAAAGAGAAATGAGATTGTAGTTAAGAAGAGCTGCGATCTGCGATCTGCGATCGTACCTGTAAGTTGAAATGGATGCGGCCGCCCCTTTAAAGAAGTGAGAACTAAATGTAGGGTTTCTTCGGGTCTCTGAAACTGGACCTGGACACGCAATCTGAGCAATTTAATTTTAGAATCAAAGAGAATTACTTTATTAACCTTTGTGTACGGTAGGTGGCGAGTCATTGTCTGACGCGTGTGTCCCAATCTTGACTGAGCACGTCAGCCCACTTAGCGGACGTGAAAAAACACGTCAGCCTTATGGCTGACGTGTCATGCCTTTCCCTTAAGAATTAATGACGTGGAAAAACCTGTCAGCGGGTTTTGTTGATGTAACTGGGCACGTCAACGACTTTGGCTGACGTGTTCGGCCACATTCACGTTGGCTTTCTGACGTATAGATCACATCAGCGCATCTTAATGACATGATTGTGCACGTCATGGTTGGAAACCAATGAAACGGCAGCGTATCATGTAGTTTCACCCCTTCTCGGCTTCTCCTGAGTTTTGGGCCGGATCTGCGGCCAATACAAAAAGATTTGGGCTGTTTTTTTTATATAAAATTTGGGCTTATTATTTAATTATGATTTTTATTTTTTTAGGAAACAATTATGAAAAAATTAAATTAATTTATTTTTTATCAGCCTCCAAATTATACATAAATATGCTTTAAAATTAGACTATATTGTTCCTGTGGCCTATGGGTTAGCTAATTATGCCTCAACTCCATGTGAGCACATGTTCCGGATGGAATTAGACCTAGCAACGGGTCGTGTTATTACGAATTTGTATCATTTCGTGTTAAAATTGTTCCACCCGAACACGACCCTTTAACTTAATGGGTTTAAATATAAAACTTAAAACCATTTGTTAAATTATTAGGTAACCTGACCTGACCCATTGCAAAATGTTATATTTGAAATTTATTAAAAAGTTATAAATGTTATGAAAATATTAGTTAAGTGGATGTCCACATTTATATATTTTATATTTTTATACAAGTAAGTTGTAAACTCTTCATCTCCCCACCATCTCCTTAACACCCAAATTTTATGATCGAATTTATGATCATTATGAGGTGTTATAATATTGCATTTTCATTTGTGTAACCATTAAATTGTAAGGTTATAAAAGGAACCATTACATGTATTTGGACAATTGAGAAGTATTGAGGAATAAAAAAATCTCTTTTCTTGGGCTACTATTTTCTCTATTTTCTTACTTTATATTTATGCTATTATGTTCTTGTTTATTTTATTTATTTCATAACACGTTATCAGCACGAGTCTTTAACCATTATATGTTTCGAGTTTCAGATTTGAAAGTTTCTTGTTTGAAGACAAGATGCCATATGATCTAAGAGATAACACTTTCTTGATGAGACCGAGAGTTCATGATGAGACCAAGAGATCCAAGCAATTGTAAAGTCTTTCTTTCTCTAATTTTGGCTAAGAAAAAAAAAAATTGGTTTATATTATTTCTCTTCTTAATTCTGTTCTTAATATTCATTGGGTTGCCAATAAAAGAAAATTAAGATTAAATGATTGTATTGCAATCTGAAGAATGCAAAAATGAAATTAATTATGTTGCAACCCAAGGATCGCAAAATCAAAGAGCCTGAAGCTCAATCTGATATATATTTGATAATTGTTAAATCAAAGAGTCTGAAACTTGAGCTAATGTACGAAAATAGTAAAATCAAAAAACCTGAAGCTTAACATAATCTTATTGGAAATTATGGATTGCAATCAAATCAAAATACGAAATTTTGAATTATCGAATAAGAACCCGAAGTTTTGAATTTCGTTAGATGTGATTACTTTCAAAGCCCGAAATTCTCAATTCATGGTTTTCAATTATAAACAAGAAGTTTATATATAAACTTAAAGTTCCAATAAAATTCAATATTTTCATCAAATATGAATTTTGTTTGGAACTTTGAGTTCTATAATTGCAAATCGTAACTATAAGGTTATGATATAATAGAACATTAAGTTTCAATATCAGTAGAACCAAAAAGTGCAAAACTAATTTGCCTTTTATTTTCAAACATTTTTGATCTATCTACCTACAATTGGTTGTTTATATTTCACATGAATCTGACAATTTTGATTTATTATTTTTTATTGGTTATTTATATTTTACATTAAGAGACACAACCAATGTGAATGAAATATTCTTTCTTCTTTATTTTTTCCTCCTTATTAAGGTATGTAAGGTGTGAAATCTTATATTTTCATATACTAAAAAAATATAAATTTTCATATTTCACACACCTATTAATCACGAAATGTCTCAATTGTTTATTCATTAACATTTGAACTTATTCACCCTATGATATATGGTTTTACAGTCCATTGATTTTTGTAATTTAAAATTGTTGGTTTTATTTTAAGTTGATTTACATTCATGTGGTTTTAGTGATTTATATTAGCATTAAACTTGTAATTGCAAGTTGCAACAAATCATGAAAACAATTTTATGTCATGCTAGATATTGTTTGTTGTTTTCAATCAATTGTTTGATTTATCATGAATTTATTTTATTTGTTAAAAAAAGTCTAGTTGTTTATTTCTAATAGAAATATCTTATGATCAACGAATTATTTGTTTTTATATATATTTGCTTAAAAAAAGCTTTGATTACCAAGTAGATGAAGACATGATCAATGAAACATATTGAGTTTATATTGTTTTAAATATTGTTCCAAAAGTAGCAATATATATTTCAATATTTTATGCTTTAAATTTGCTCTAGCAGTGGCACTATTAATAACGTATATATTTGAGTATACTATTAGTTTATATCATGTTTTTCATAGTTGAACAAAATAATTAGTTTTGATTATAAAATCATTGACATCACCCAATTTGATCAATATAATTCCTTAAAGTGAATGTTTCATATATTCATGGTGATGATTGTGGGTATTGTTATACTCAAGTAATTATTGATGTCAAGGTGATCACTATAAAGAAATTTAAATTGTTTCACCAGAAGTGGAATAACACCAAAACAAAGCAAGAAAATTGAAAAGATGTAAAATACACCTTCTAATAATTATAAAAGTTTGCTTGCTATATGTTGTATATCTAAAATATTTTGCTGATTTTTAGCAAGAACAATGAATGCTCTAGAAGAGCTAATATTTGATACAAAGTGAAATCAAATTACATGAAAACTTACACTTTGTATTTGGTTAGATATAGAATATCTACTATATAAGAAATTGTCTCTAGACAATTTAGAATATTATATCCAAGTAAGTATTTCAATATAATTTACTTATTGTTATTTATTCCACACAACTAATTTTATGTGCATGCTCTGTGTTGCCACTACGTTAGATCTTCCACATCAAAAAATAAATTTAGTTTTATTTTTCCGTGGTTCTTAATGTTATTGGAGTTGATCGATATATATAGAACCAGAAGTTTTAAAATCAAATCCAATTGAGAACCTGCAGTTTTAAATTTGAATATAAATTGTTGAATATAAACTTGAAGTTCTGAAATTTGAACCTGAAGTTTTGAATCAAAAGATGATCTAAATTTCCATTGTTAGATGAATATTTGGCTACTCAAATACTTGAAAAAGAAAATACAAAAGCTTAAAGCTCTTAATATTAATACAAATCAGAATATGAAGTTCTGAATATTTATCTTATTATAATTCCGATGTTATCAATTCCAAACTAATTAGACTTGTAGTTCTGAATTTAATTTTTGATATCAAATTTAATTATAACTAGAAGTTCTAAATTTGATATAATAATAGTTCTTTTCATTTGGAAAGTAAAATTATGATTTTATTTTAAGAATTTGAAGCTTTAAACATATGATTTTTCATTTATGAACCAGTAGTTCCTACACGAACCAGAAATTCCAAAAAAATATATGAGTTTTTAAGAACTTGGCATAAGAACATGAAATTTGAGGAATTGAAGTTCTTATTATATTTTTTTATTTAAGAATATTCTATCTCATTTATTTTGTCTCAACCCAAAAGAATTTATCATATTTCTTGTATTATATGATTACATGTTAGTGAATGTCCTTGAATGACAACAAGCTTTACTAAAAGTAAATGATGCATCAAGATATTGAAATATTTTATATGGATATCCATTTCATAACTAATTATTTTTTTACTAGAGAATGTTCCTGAAGGACAATAAGACCATGCAAATTATTCATTAAAGGATAATATGACAAAATAAATGACTTTATATAGAAAATTATTATGATGCATATAATTCCTTGAAGTAAATTTTATCGTCATTAGGGAAAGAATTATCATAAGTTGATAAACGACGTAGAATAATAAGATATGCATCATCTTGTGAATTGCATGATATGCAAATAAATTTTTAGATGATTCAACTAAAATAATTTAATTACATTCTACCAATATATAAACCCGGGTGGTTGATCCTGAAGAACAATTTATAAAACGGCAGTAAAAATCATTTGTTAGACAATAAAGTTGTAAATGACGATTTTGATTCAAAAGATATGGTTCATAGAACTGGAATTTAAAGGATCATGATCGTATTTAAAATAATACTCGAGTGATAGATAAATCTTCATCATATAAGGCTCTTGAAGAGCTAGTCTCTCATAAGTGAAAACAAAATCTTGAAGAATCATATATAAATGTTAATCTCCCCTAAGAGACCATTGAAAAAAATAAAAGAATCTTAATTGTCTCAGTAGAGGCACATGTACTAAATTTAATGTGATTATACTTTTCCTGGAGAGATATTTGTATAGAAAGACATGTATAGTGTATATTTAACATTAACGTTATTAGAATAAACCCTTGAAGAGGCACATAAATTACATAATCGTAATGAAATATATTGGTATAGAAATTGAGATCATATATTATTTGTTTTGCATATTATGAAAAATGATGAGGGACTTATATTATAAATTATAGAAATGTCGACATAGAAATTATTAATAAATAAAAGGCAAATCTATATTCATTTAAAACTTGAAAGCTTTGGACATGCAGTCCACATGTTTGATGACATTAAACTTATTGAATATTCTTCGTACGAATTAAGATAAAAGGTTTATTGCAGAAACCTAGTTTGACAATGAATAAAAATCCTCGAATGATTTAAATGCTTAAATTAAGTTATTCAAAGCTACGTTAAGTTTTGTATAATGAAAATTAAACAATTAAAATGCATGTAGTGCATTTGTTATGGTGACTATTTATTAAAATAATTATTTGTTATTTGTGTAAAGCTTAGTAAAATTATGCTAAGTTTATAAATTATATATATCAGGTGAATAATTTTTAAGATGAAAAATCTTGAAAAATAATTTATTCTTGGCTAATGCATTTGGTATTTACATGTATCAACATATATAAGGAAAATGTCCTGAAGTAATTTTCCATGGATAAAACACATCAAATGAATTCCTCGATGTTTATTCCATAACTTAAAATGGTGTATGATCTCTTCTTGTTATTAAAGAACTTTAGGTTCTGAAGTACCGAATATAAGTTCAACTTGTGTTTTTATAATAAAACAACATGATGTCGTATATAACAAGTTGGACCAATTCATAAATCGATCTTATTAAAGTTCTTTATATATGATCTCCAAAAGGTGGTGATAAAAAATACGCATAAGTTTCAATCATATTTCAATCATATAGATTTATTTATAAATATATACCAATTGTAACAAACAAAATCTTGGTACATAATATCGATATGCAATATCTTTGCAAAATATTGAAACATCCACGCCGGAATGAGAGGGAGCGTATTTATCACTTTATCAGGCGGAGTTACTGATTTTGGAGAAAATATTACATACTATACTCTTTTTCCTTCACTAGATTTTTATCCCGTAGGGTTTTCCTAGTAAGGTTTTAACAAGACAGTTTTGTACCCCAAACTCCTTCAGAAGTTAATTTGATATGTAAATGAATACTATACTCCTTTTCCTCTTCTAGTTTTTATCCCACTGGGTTTTTACTAGCAAAAGCTTTAATAAGGCATATTCTCTATACGATGGACATCGAAGGGGGGGTGTTATGAAAATATTAGTTAAGTGGATGTCCACATTTATATATTTTATACAAGAAAATTGTAAACTCCTTATCTCCCCACCATCTCCTTAACACCCAAATTTTATGATCCAATTTATGATCATTATGAGGTATTATGATATTGCCTTTTCATTTATGTAACCATTAGATTGTAAGACTACAAATTGAATCATTACATGTATTTGGACAATTGAAAAGTATTGAGGAATATAAAAATCTCTTTTCTTGAGCTACTATTTTCTCTCTTTTCTTACTTTATATTTATGCTATTATGTTCTTGTTTATTTTATTTATTTCATAACAATAAATAAATAGTACTGAAGCATGATTAAACTCATGCAATCAAATTCACTACAAGCTCTAACATTCCATTGAAAACATATTTCTCTAAGAAAAATAAAAATAAACAGCTTGAAAATGAAATATAACATAGTTTCCATAAATCTTCATTATTTTGTGGTTGAAAATCTCAATCCTTTTATGCTTACAAATGTTAAATTGTTTGTGTTAAAAGACGACTACTTTTAGGGTTATGGTTAAAATACAGTGATACAATCAATTTATAGTTTTAGAGTTTTTAATTTAATTTTTTTTAATTAAATATTAAAATATATCCTAAATGTAATTATAGAGATTTTTTTTATTTTTATAATTTCAACAACTTTAATAAATTTATTTACTATTGAGTCGGTAAATACAAATTGTTTTTTTAATAAATTTCTTAAACTTATATATATCCTTATATTAATGGGTTATAATGAATTAATGGTTTTTAGGTGAATCTAAAACCGAACCATTATATTATGAGTTTGAATGGGTTGACTTATTAACAACCAGATCTAATAAACTAGATCTATCAACTGCTATTTTTGAATGAGTTTGTGTCATATTATTGGGTCATGTGAAATTTTGTCAGGTCTCATGAAATGTATCCTCGTTGTGTAGGGATGTTGTTTTGGCAGATAGCCATATTGCTTTATAATTCGGTTCGTTTTTGAGTATTATAGTACTTTTCAATTTATATTTATATATATATATGTATAGTATGTATATGTATGTATGGATATATAACTCCTTTAAAAATAAAATTATTCCATTGATTTCGGCTCCTTTTAGTAGGTTTTGTTAAATATTTGTTTGACATCAATATCTATCAACATGATAGAGACTAAAAAAAAAACATATTATAGATAATAATAATAACAATAAAAAGGTACTCTAACAAAAGCATTAAAATTTTCTAAGTAAAATTGAAATCTTATCCACCATTCCAATATATTAATTATTAAATTTTATCAATCGATTAATTCAAAGAAAATAAACAGTAATGCTACACATCTCACTATTTTCATCATAACACACGTGGCAGTTGAGGTGTTACTTAGTAGTTAGACAAACATTAATTGATAAGTGAATATATGGGTAAGAGAGATAAGTATCAATTAATATGTGTCCACTTATCAAGTGACACCTCAGCTGCCACGTATGTTGGGATGAAAATGGTGGGATTGTAGGTGGGATATTTAGCATTATTGGAAAACAAATTATATCAATTGCATTGCATTTCGCATCAATTAAGCGCAACCGAATTTAAAATTTAAACTTATATTTTTAATCTAAATCTTAATATGTTTGACAAGCACAAGATAATTATCCATCACTATCCACAACTACAACATAAAAAATGAAAAATGAACAAACTGGTTATATCTATCCATTTAAGCATACGTGGCTCATTTTGACTTGATAAGATAAATTAAATTGACAATAGCAAAACTGAATTCTTCGATTCAACAACAAAAAAATATCCTAAAACCATAAACCCTCTCGCTTCCTCTCTCGAACCAAATCACGCAAAAACCCTAATCAGAAAAACCAGAAACCAAAAAAATAAATAAAAATGAGCTCCTTCACCAATAGCACCACCAATTTTGACAATCTCCTTCTCCAAACTCTGATGGGTCGCCTCCAAATCCGACCACAGAACAGCCCGATCCTCCCTCACCAATCCCTCGAAGACCTACTCTTCGATGCAGCCCATCTCGCCGATTCTTCCGATGATGATGACGACGACTCGGGAAAAACCCAGCTCTCCAAAGAAGAATCCAAGCTGGAAAAGGAAATCATCAAGATCATCCTCTCCGGGAAGATCGACTCGCTGAAGCCCAACTCGGGCCAGGCTGTCACCATCGGAGAACACCACATCTGCGTCGGGTTTCATGAGGAAACGGGTTCGGATTATCGGGTCTGGGAGTGGCACGGGCATATAATGCTTTTCGATGAGGAAAACGGGTATACGCCGGAGTATATATACGGGAATTATTTCGAGAGGTTGCAGGGGAAAACGCGACGTGGTGTCGATATCCTTGTTGAAAAGGAGAAAGATGATGACGAAGAAGAGAAGGAAGAGAAAGTTGAGAATTTGGGGTTGAAAGAACTGATTGAGGACGGGGACACAAACGCGGGTCGAATTCTTCACCGGAATATGAACAAGGGTTCTCCAAGGTTTGTGTGGAAAAACTCTTAATATAACTACATTTGTTTGTTTGTTTATTGAAATTTATGAAGTTAATATTACATGAGACAGTTTGTGAATTAGTCTGGATGAGAGTTGAGCCTGAAATGAAGTTAATATTACATTTGTTTGTTGTTGTTGTAGGGATTTTTTTTTTTTTTGACAAGTTGTAGGTGTTAAAATATTTGAGGCAGTTGATATTTTGGTTTCATAAGTTTTTGAAAATTGTATAGCCAGGTCAGTGCTATGGTTGATCCTTATGACTCATTACTGTGTGGTTCCATATTAGTGCTATTGCAATATAGTTGGCGAGAGCATTTGTGGTGATGATGGAGCTGAACATTTTGGTTGTTTGCTAATATATGTATCGCGTGCAACTATTAAGGGTCCATTGGTTCTTATCCATGCTTTTAGTTTGAGTTCCACAGATGAATTATATGAATGCATGCTTTTACTGTGTGGTTCCATATTAATGCTATTGCAATATGGTTCACGAGAGCATTTGTGGCGAATTGGCGATGGTGGAGCTGAATGTTTTGGTTATTTGCTAATATATGTATCGCGTGCAACTATTAAGGGTCCATTGGTTCTTATCCGTGCTTTTAGTTTGAGTTCCACAGATGAATTTATGTGAATGCATGTGAAATGATTAGCATATGGTATTGAAGATCAGCAGCGTTACATATCTGACCTTGATGCAGTTTAGTTGTATACCCATTTTTGTTAAGGGGGTATCTTTCATTAGTGAATATCTGAGTAAAGACTTTGCAGTATTATATATTTTTGATATCACACTAGTGTTTCAACTTGCAATTAGTTAGGTTTAAAGCTGCTGAGCAATATTTATTGTAAGGTCAATTGAATTCAAATATAGCTCTGATAAAATATAGTATTAAAAAATAGCATGGATAATATTGTCTTGGGATATTTGTATCCACCATTGCTGATAATGAAAATGGGCCAATAAAGGTCCAAGATAAGCTTAAAAGTGTCATTTTTGAATATTTTTTTCTGCTCATAACTCCTCAGACATTCTGGTTGTATTTACAAAGAGATCGATTTGTTTATTTATTGATATTTAGTGGTGGTGGTGTCATTTGGATTTTCCTGTGCATTCAGCATGAATTCACGCTTAGACACAAGTTTAATCTGATGCAAAACAATTTCACACGTTTATACTTCAGATGGGATGAATGCATACATTTTGTTGTCTTGTTTGGTCGAAATAGTACTGAGGGAGGCAGGCTAGGTAACAATGTAACATCAATTAATATGCTAGGGCTCTGTCTAAAATGACAGGACTTCGGTTCTCCCCTTAATGCCTTAAGGACCATGCATAAACTGTAGATTGATGTTCATGATTCAATTATAGTTTTGTTGGGTGCAGTGACACTCAACTATATAGGTATGTCTCTATGAAATCTTTACTGAACATTTTTGTCAATAAAATCAATGCATGTAGTGTGCGGGTAGTACATGTTTGATGTTTCATTTAGAGAATGTTATTAGCTCGTAGTTGCCATCTGCTAAAAAATTTCCCACATATTCCAGTAATGCATTTGATGTACCTCGGTTCAACTCTTTACTCTCGAACACGAGGTGGATGCAATGGACATTGAATGGAGATGTGTCTATATATATATATATTTAATCTCTCTCTGTATCAAATATTGTATGCATCAATCTTTTTCTATCACACTGTATGGGCAATAATTGATGTTCTAAAAGCATATTTGGTTTTTCTTTGTTGTTTCCCCTATGAAAATTTTTCAGGGTTTAGTTGAGAGGTTCAGTTTCTGTTTGCACTAGAGGCTTTGAGTGAGTTTTAACGTGGAAGGCTGCAGCCAGTGTCCACTTCAATTGCCATGTAAAAGAGAGATGCTGCGATGGTCTGTTTGCACACTATTGCTGGCGCAGTTCCAGCCTTCCAGGGTTCATCTGATGTCCTTTTATAGTTTCGATATTTGAATTTGAAACACATGTTGGACAGATGCTGGTTTTGTAATGAGACATGGTTGTATCCAAGCAGTTTCTTTGATTCAAGAGCAGAATAAAATATGTGCACTGATATGTTCTTTTGTTTTGTAAATCTTAGTTGTAGTTGTGTCAATTTCTTCTATTAGATGAATTGCTACAACAAAATAACAAATCTTCCTTTTTATTAGCTGGTTCATTTGTGGAACCTACGGTCAATTATTTGCTCAATCAAATTAGTGTTTTAGACTTTTAGTGTTCAATGCAATTTTGTTCATACATTTAGTGGCATTTATTTATTTATTTTGACTAAATAAATAAATAATTCATTTATTTATTAAGTTACAATAGAAGTTCAGGTCACTTAGTAAAAAAATTTCAATGAAATCTTGGTTTTGGTTTCGAATTATGTTCTATTGGTCCTTTTTTAAAATGTATAAATTTATGAAGAGATTCGAGTCCTTTTAATCTGAATTTATTAAAATATATTATAAAAAATGGAACACAATTTCTGTCTCAAAAGTCAAAACGATGTGTATTAAATTTATTTATTTATTTATTTATTACTTGTAAAGTTATTAATTACCAGCAATAACTTAACGATTATAGCAATTATATCTCAACCGCCCATAGATTACTCCTGTACGATAAGAGATCCAAGGGCCCGAACTAGACACCACGTCATCGATCCGTGTGAATTTCTACCAACCAATAGAAATCCACCTACCCTGTCTATATAAACTCTTCTACCTATCTCTCGTTCTTCACCGAACTCCTTATTTTACTCTTTATATTTCCCTTGGAGCTTTCTCTCTATAAACCCCTCTCTCTCTCTCGTTTTTATCAACAAATGGCGCCCAAGGCCGAGAAGAAGCCAGCGGAGAAGAAGCCGGCCGAGAAATCTCCGGCAGCCGCCGCCGAGAAGAGGCCTAAAGCCGAGAAAAAGATCACGAAAGAAGGCGGCGAGAAGAAGAAGAAGAGATCGAAGAAGAACATCGAGACCTACAAGATCTACATTTTCAAGGTCCTCAAACAGGTCCACCCAGACATTGGAATCTCAAGCAAAGCAATGGGGATCATGAACAGTTTCATCAACGATATATTCGAGAAATTGGCGCAGGAAGCGTCTCGTCTAGCGAGATATAACAAGAAGCCCACTATCACCTCCAGGGAGATCCAGACCGCCGTCAGATTGGTGTTGCCCGGTGAGCTCGCCAAACATGCTGTGTCGGAGGGGACCAAAGCCGTCACCAAGTTTACCAGTTCTTGATCTGATCAAAAATGGACGTTTTTGGTATTTTGGGGGTCATTTGTTATTTTTCGAGCCTACTGTTTTCATATACTCCCTGTTTCGAACCTATTGATGTTAATGTTTCATGAACAGATTAATGAGATCTATTTTTCCAAAACGTGTTTGGACTTTTTTTCTTTTTTCTTTTTTCTTGCGTGGCTTTTTGAATACTTTTAACTCATAATCGAACGTGTTTTGTGTTAATTGAAATTGTGGAATATTTTGTTCATAAATATTTATCTGGAAAAATTAGGTAATTTAGAAATTAGAATCTTGTTGATGGTGACTGGTCAGAGGTTTTATAGATTCAAGTTGTATTAGGATGAAGAAAATTGCTAAATTTATATGATAAATCATGAATTTTTCAGATCTCTTACATATGAATATAAAGAGTAAAGGTAGGTTTATGATAGCACACAGAACACATAGTAATTATTGGGGAGTTTATACTTTATATGAATGTTATTTTGAATCATTTTCGTGCATCAGAAAAAGAGAAATTGGATTCCTTCTTTGTATTCACGGCAAGTAAATTACATAAATACTTCATGTGTTATGTGTCAAATGAGCACTTAGCTTCTTTTGCTTTTTTAATTTTTTCCGTTCTTTAAATCCAGATCTCCGGGCACACGGGACTTGAAAGTTAAGCCCAACCCACCTTACCATAGGCCTTGGCACTGTCTTGGCCCTCAATTTTAGGGTCAAGTGCAAGTCGGCCCAACCCGACTTGATTTTGCATGTGTATACGACTATTTTATGAGATTTTATAGGTTTTGAATTCCTTAATAGGGGCATAGTTCAGCTGATAGATGAATGAGCTTGGAGTTTAGGTAAATGACTATTATGTCAGCGGCTTGAATCTTAACAATGGCGAAAGCTTTCAAAAAAAAAAAAGAAGAATTTTTTATGTGATTTGACTAAATTAATAATATGATTTATTTGATGTACGGGATTAGAATAAAAATAGTAGTGTCTTTTGTTTAGTTTAGTACAAGATTTGGTAAAAAAAAAATAATAATTATGTTTTATGTGTGATAAAATGTGAGATTTAATAGAAAAAGATTAGACTAAATTAATTTTTGAAAAAAATAATATTTATTTTAAATTAACTTTGGTTCAAAAAATTTGAATTAAATTATTTTACATATTTTAAATAATTAAACGTTAATAAATTATTTAAGAAAACTTTTGAATAAAAGTAAAATGATACAACTATTTAAAATTAATTTGAAACAAAATAATATTCTAAAATATTTATAAAAAAAATTATCTAAATAGTTTAATAAAATAAGAGAAATGTTAATATTTAAAAAAAAAAAAATTCAATTGGCTGAACTGTGGCCCTTATTTACAAGAACTGAAGTACTTCAAAACACAAGATTTGCAGGTCTCCACCATATCTACACATTTCAGCAACACCAGGTCACCAACTACTGTTCCATGTTTCCTCCCTTCTGCTTTATAAATCACCTCCTTCTGGTTCAAATTTTGAACAATCTTGCTCTCAGATTCTTCCAATCCGCTTGAGAGTTAACAATCCAGAATCATAACTTTAAACTTTTCTCACCATTTCCAAATCAGGAGAAGACAATCAGAAATATTTTTATTGTAAATTATGACACCGTTTGTGTTGTCGAATTAAATAAACCAAAACACTTTCCGGGATCTTGTTTGTAATGTTGAAGAAAAATAAACCAATCACCGTCTATAAGAAGAAATCATTCACGAAAGAGTAATGACGATAATACTAACTAATTAGACGAAAAAATTGAGCAAACACAACCACAATAAGTAGACAAATGAATTTGTAATTGGTTCACCAAAATGGATAAGTCCAGTTACATTAGATTTGAGAATAATACAGGCACAACTCTTCAACCCACCCACCCTAACACCATTTCACAAATCTACCTAAATTGTGGTTGCTACAAACTCTTATGGCTCTCTCTCACAAGTCTCAAAAACCTCTTATACTGCCACACTCTCACTTGGTGACTCTCTCTATGTCACAATCTCACTTTAAAGAATAAAATGACACCCTATTCAATTATTCACAGTGAAAGTTTTGCCCAAGTTTCCCACCATTTCCAAATTCAAAAAGGCGTTGGACTAAGAAATCAGAAATATTTCTTCCTCAACAAGCTCTTTATTTCCTACTCCTTTTATACTTTATTGCTGTGGTAAAAAAGATTATATTCTTTCTCAGTTTTTATCCTTCTCCACATGGATTCTGTTCACCTTTCACTCAAGCTATTCATAATTTTCAAGCCAATACTAAAATACAGTACATGTCACACCTTTTCTCCCTTTCGATGATTTTCTAAGTTAACTGACACGACTTTAATTGGGCCACATCAAACATGTGTTTTACTTAATACACAAACTTAGGCTAAGTACTCAACTTTTCAACTTTTTATAAGGTGAGAATTCCTATTTTGTTTCATTTATACATCTACATTATTTGGGTTACAAGTGTTTTACAACCAAGGAACTGAATATCAGTTTCCGTGGAAATATCGAGTTTTATTTCTACATCTACATCATTTGGGTGTTTTACAACCAAGAAAGTGAATATCAGTATTGATGAAAATATTGGGTTTCATTTCTACATCTACATCATTTGGATTGCAAGTATTTTACAACCAACGAAGTGAATATCAGTTCTCGTTGAAATATCGGGTTTCATTTCTACATATACATCATTTGGGTGTTTTACAACCAAGTAAGTGAATATCAGTTTCCAAAGAAATATCGAGTTTCATTTCTACATCTACATCATTTGAGATCAAATTTCGTGAAATTTTGATAAAAATATCATCGATATCCTCAAAGTATCGAAAATATTGAAAGATATTTTCTATATAATACACCCCCCAAAATATAGAAGTATTTACGACCACTCAAATGCAAATTCAACCATAACGGAAAAGCCATATAAGCTGTTAAGAAATTCAAACACACATGTACATTTGTACCCAAATGAAGTTTTCGGACATTGATTTCATTCATTAGAAACAAAAGAAGTTCTACACAAATGCAGGAAATGAAACAGTACAATGGCCCTAATTTCTACAGAACATCAAGTTTTTTTCCTACAAGCCAAATTACATCCACAAAGTTACATACACATTAAAAGAAATAAAGAAAGAAAGATAACAGAAGACCAAACTATGCCTTCTTTGGAGACTTGGTGGCCTTGGATGGGGATTTGGGCTCCTTGGCAGCTGCTTTCTCGGATTTTTTGGGCAGGAGAACCGGGTTGATGTTGGGCAAAACCCCACCGTGAGCAATAGTCACACCAGCAAGAAGCTTCCCGAGCTCCTCATCGTTCCTCACAGCCAAGAGAACATGCCTTGGGATGATCCTGTTCTTCTTGTTGTCTCTTGCTGCATTACCAGCCAGCTCCAAAACCTAACACAGATTCAATTACCCCAAATTTAAGTACAAAAGATTACAAATCCAAGTCATGTTTGGAGTAAATGCAAGCAAAAACTCTCGAAATTGTCGGTTTCAATTCTTTTGATTCATTCACTTACAATTGAAGTAGATGTTTGACTAAATAACAAAAAACACAAGATCTAACCATAACAGACTGATTCACTACAAAAAATTCCTCATTTTAGCTGTTTAATTCATATGTCTAACATAGAAGAGAGTCAAAATCAGTTAATCCAATAATTACACAATGTATTAACTAAACAATCTTTTCAGATTCAAAATGTCCCTAAAAAAACAACAAAAACAAAATATCAAATCCACTCTCTTTCCTCTATTTTCTCACCAACCAAACAAAACCCTAAATAATTGACAATAGCAGCATCACTAAAAATAGCTGGAAAAAAAAAACATGTTTACAGAAATATAGCAGAAATAATTACCTCAGCGGCAAGATACTCGAGTACAGCTGCCAAATAGACCGGAGCACCGCCTCCGACCCGCTGAGAATAGCGTCCCTTCTTCAAATATCGACCGATCCGACCGACCGGAAACTGCAGACCGGCTTTTACCGATCGAGACACCGCTTTCTTCTTCGGACCGCCTCCTTTCCTTCCTGCTGCTCCTCTCTTCACTTTTCCTCCGGTCTCCATAGCTTCAAAACTCGCAAATATCAAAAACTAAAGGAACAAATAAATATTCTCGAGAAACAAACGGAAATTTTCTTGGGGTTTGGAAATGTAATTTTGTGTGAGCGAGATGTGAGGGTTAAGCTGATGAAGTTTTAATATGAGCTTGATGAGAAACGGAGAAGACCTTGGTTTTGCGATGGGAGGATATTCTCCGTTGGATCTGGACATTAATCGACGGCTTTAGAGTGATGAGGTGGCAATCCGCCTGATGTTGAACCAACCAATGGAGTGAGGTGAGTAAACAAAGCGGATTTACGTTTTAGATAAGCTCGAGTGGTCCCACCGTCCTACTCGCCGGAATGGGATTCGAGGGAATCGAGTCACGTGGCAGCATCTAAATAAAATTAGTTGCTACTTGCTACACATTATATCTAAAATCCTCATATTTTTTATCCCAACACATGTGGTATGTAAAGTGTCAAATGGTGAGGGGATACATGCGGTAAGTGAAATAAATCATCATTAATGTATATCTACTTACAATTTGACACCTCACAAGTCACATATGATGAGATTTTAGGTGGAATGTTTAGCATTATTGAAATAAAATAAATGAGTTCACTTTTGTTAAGAGGGGGCGAGCATTACTTTCTTCCGTAAAACATGACATGTGTCCAACTGTCCATGACTCCATGAAGGCTAAATCATGTAATCTTTTTAGACAATTTTACCACTAATGGACACATGTCATGTTTTTGGGAGTGGGGTAAACATGGGTGAGAAAAAATGGACTCGATATAAAAAATGGACTGTCTGATGACTGGGATCCTCTATTGTGTAGATTTTTTTCCTGATCTAAAGCACTTGAGGATAAGTCTCTGCATTTAAAAATAGGATCATGATCATCTTTTGTGCTGATCTTTTTCATTGATTTAAAGCACTTGAGAAAGACTTACATTTGAAAATAATGAAATTGAAATAAAAAAATGAAATAAATTAAAGCGGTGGATCATACATGTATCTATATAGGTCAGGACAAAGATAAACTTAGCAGATCACTGCAGATGATACGAATTCTTAAAAGTAGCAAAAGTGAAATAAATAAAATAAATAAATCACAGTCATTAATTACACATGTCGGTAGATCTATATATATTAGGACAAAGATCAGCTCAACAGAGGATCCAAATTCACGACAGATGAATATGTAAAAAAATTACACATACCAGTAGATCTATATATGTCAGGACAAATATCAACTCAATAGATGATCCAAATTCACGACGGATGAATATGTGAAAAAATAATTGATTATTCAACGTGCACCGTCTAGTTGGAAATGTACTTAGTTTTATGAGATCGATGGTTCAAACGCGACTTTAAGCTACGTTACTAAAGAAGATCTGTATAGTTAATAAATATTTAATATTTATCATTTAATTCGATATTTTTAAAATTTTGATCCCTCTTATAACTATTCATTAATTATAATATTGTTTAAGAATAGTATCAAACTCATCTAACTAATATAAAATCGTAACGATTTCAGGACTGTATTATTATGTTATTTTGGTAATAAAAAACTTAAATTAGATAAATAATTATATACCGAATAAGACTATTTCAATCTAAGTTTCTAATTTTAATTTTTAATGTTAATATAGTGGAGTTAGCATGGTGGAATTGAGATGCAAAAGGGAATTTAAATTCAAGCAGTGTTAGTTTTTGTTTTAAATTTGAATAAGGTATATAACTTTTAATTTAAAATAGGATTAGATAAAAATAAAAATAAATTAAATTAAATTATTTACCGGAATCATATTGTAACATCTATAAATAAAGACTTGTTGTTTATATTTTTAGTCCCATTTAAATCTAATGTTTCAAAAATGAATGAATATTAACTCATTCATTACAAAACCTAAGTAAAAGGGGTTAGTTAATTTACTTTGATAATAATAACCATTGAATTATATTCTCATTATATTGACTTAATCTATCGATCTAAAATAGTAACCATTAGATGTTTCTTACAAACTTATTGTGTCAACAAAGTAACAAAGATTTTGTAGAAATTATTTTTCAAAAATATTGATATACGAAATGGGACCATTGTGAAAAAGAAAACAATAATTTTAGGGATTTGGGAGCCAATATGTGAGGCTAGGGTTTGCTAGGGTTTAGGCGACACTATTCACCCGACGGCACTGTCATCTGGTAGCATTGTTCATGCAGCACTGTTCATTAGCGGCACTATTCATTCAACGCACTGTTCATCCTGTGGACTGTTCGACATTGTTCATTGGTGGCACTGTTCATGCGGCAACTGTTCATTGTCATCACTGTTCACCGACGGTACTATTCACTTTTTATTTTTTATTTTTTTTAAGGGTGCTTTGATGTTGTTTCAATTGTTTCAATTGCTTCTCTTATGTTGCAAATCATGACTTCTCCTCCCATGCTTGGTCTCATGAAGGTTCCTAAGTCTTTGGAGGCCAATTTGGTTTTCTTTCCACACACAACTCCTATTTGTGGTAAAGGGATGGTTTCTTCTAATAGTGGAGGGCACGGTATGGGTAATGTGTTGCCTTCTATTCCTACAATGGGCCCCGTTATGATTTCTAGTCATTTGCATGTGGGTGGCAAATCTTATGCAGACCTTTTGAAGCATTCTCATGATTTTATTCAGCCATTCCCTATGACTGTTGCACCTTTGAACAATGGAGGTTGTGTCTTTCCGGGTTGATCCGGTGGCTTTTCAATCCAGACTTGAGTTATGCAAAAATGCTCTTATAGAGCATGTGGTTCTTTTTAGTGGTGAGCGTCCCTGGAAGCTTATTGACCTTAAGGCTAAGCTTAGTAAGCTTTGGATGATTTTGGCATATTGGAGACTTATATCTTTAGGTAGAGGCTATTTCCAGATCATTTTGAAATCTCATGAAGACAAGAACAAGGTATAGAGTTTAGGTTCTGTTAATCTTAAGCCAAGAGTTTTCCGCTTTCAGCCTTGGGTTTCGAATTTTAATCCTTCTCTGCAGAAGTCCATTAACGCGCGAGTTTGGGTCAGGATCTATGATTTGTCTTGGGAATACTGGCATCCGAAGATCCTTTTTTTTATTTTGGCCAGAGGTATTGGAATTCCATTGAGATTGGATAAGGCTACTATTGATGGTGATTTTGGTCATTTTGCCAGGGTTTTAGTTGATGTAGATTTGTTCACATTGCTTCCCTCTTTGGTTCTTTTAGAGAGGGATGAGCTTCATAGCTCTTTCATTTCTGTTGAGTATGAAAACTTATCGTCTTTTTGCTCCATCTGCTCTTCCATTGGTTATATGCCAAGTTCTTGTCGTTGGAACAAACCTAAGGTTCCTGTTGCTATATCAGCCAATGGCTAAGGTTTCTGTTGAGAAGCCAATTTTTCAACATGTTCACCCTTGGTCTTCTAAGATGATTTATTGTCCGATAGATAATTGGTCCAGGTGGTCCCTCTAATGCTTTCGTTGTTATTTCTCAAGTTTTAAGGTCTGTAGATACAAGGAGTCCAAGTCAAAATGTAGGGACCTTAAACATAGAGGCTCTCGTTGACAATCCTGATCCGAAAAAGGTTGACAACATGCAACTTTTGGTCTTGGAGGAGCAAAGCAGCCACCGTGAGAGGCAGTATCCAATTGAGGAAAATATTCCTATTTTGGTTCCGCAACTGTCAGAGGATATTCAAATTCCTCTAGTTGTTACATCAGTTTTTGGAGAAGAATCTGTAGATCACTTTGTCAATGATACCAATTCAATAACTGCTCATTTGGGAAGCAGTAATCATGGGAATTCAGGTAACAATTTCTCAGGGAAGGATGACATGTATGCAGAAGCTTAGGATCTAGTTGATCCCGACAATAATTGGATTCATGTGGTGACAAAATCAAAGAGAAGAGTGAAACCAACTTTCAAGACCTTAGCTAATTTCAAGTTTCAATTGAGTAAGGAAAATTATAAACGCCTCCATGTTGCTGAGACTAAGATTTACCATGATTCAGCGACTTTATCGGCCCATGCAGAATTACATCATGTTGCTATTTCTGATTGGGCCGCACAGTTTGAGGCAGAAGGGAATGGTTAATTTATGCCTTTTTAGTTCATGTTTATTTGCCTTTTGTTGAGATCTGTGTACCTTTTTAGATTATTGTGTTTAGGGCATGTTGCCACTTTGTTTTTGCTTTTCTTTTTTCCTTTTCTTTTCTTTTATTTTATTTTTTATTTTATTTTAATATATTTTTTTTAGAGATTATTCAAAAATATTTTTCCGTAAACACATTCTATAGTGTTAGACTATTATTATTATTATTATTGTTATTATTAACAACTACAAAATAGGAGAGTTGTGGGATGGAGGAGACATAACTTGGGATTTAGCTATTATATATGATCAGTATAATGACGAGATGATATTGGTCTAGTGGTAAACCCCTTACACATATACCACGAGATCGTGGATTCGAGTTCTCCCTCTCCTAAAAAAAAAACCTTTAATTTGTGTAAAAAAAAAAAAAAAAAATGACCAAAATAATTGTTGGGTAATTATATAAGATAAGGTTATTTTTAATTCTTAAATTTGGATTGAAATTCAATGACTAAAAATTAATGGATGTGAAAGGCTTTACGACTTGACCACTTCAAAATTCATCACATGCGAGATCACAGTGGGAGAAACTACCATGCATCGGTGCGTGGTAGTTTCTCTTGTAACCATGACATGCTTTAATCCAAAGTGCTAATTTATTACTGTATTAGTGTAATGATCCCAACTCTAAGTTCATAATCTTAAAAGCAAATGGACATTAACACATGGACAATTAAAAATCCAAATAACTAATACGTTTATAATCTTAAAAGCATATGGACATTAACACATGGACAATTAAAAATCCAAATAACTAAGTTTATACTTCATAATCTTAAAAGCATATGGACACTAACACATGGACAATTAAAAATCCAAATAACTCTGCCGATCTCGTATTGTTGCACAACATGGACCTCGGGCTCAAACTAACTTTACCTTACTTCGGCCCAATTGCAGCCCAACATACAGGCGCAGTATGACCTTTCACTATTTATGTAATAATTACTAGGTTTTTTTTTTTTTTGTTGACAATATTTATATTAATTCGGGACCAGGTATTTTTTTAAAGCTTTCGCCATCGGTAGAACTCGAGCCGCTGACTTGAGTGTTATTTGCTCAATTCTCAAACTTCGTCCATCCACCAGTTAAGCTACACTCCTGTTGACATAATAGTTACTAGCTGACAAGGACGTAATAGAAAATTTCCTGCTTGAACTCTCAAACACTAAATATTCAAGCATACATAAGACTATAAGAGGTTTTTATTGGTGAGTAATTAATAACGTAATACAACGAAATGAGGTTGGTCAATCAAGAATGTCCTCGTGTTAAAACCGATGTGAGTCATATATTATTATATATATTTTCCTCAAATCTCAAATTGTTATATAATTAAGATAATGTGACGATTTATATGTAAGTTGATTTCATGATTTACAAAAATTGCCTTCTAAGTTATTATAGATTTGACACCAACTTAAACCTCTATAAATATTGCTAATAGATATTACAAACCGATGAATCTCATCCTTAAATGACTCGAAGCTTAACCAATAATATCCATTCTACATTGGTACTTTAGTAATCATGATATCAGCCATTTCACATTTTTCATGTGGACTTTTGAACCACTCATCATTGTTCCTTTAGATTTTAGAAAACTACAAAGTCTACCAAAAAAAAAAAAAGGCAAATAAAAGTGGTAGTAAAAAGGGTTAATTGCATTAAAGTACCCTCAATTTCAAATTTTACATGTGCCACATTAACCCAAAAAATATATTATTTATTTATTACAAAAAATTAAATAAAAGATGCATCCCCATCTCAACATTAAATTTAAACATACTACGTTATCCAAAAATATATATTCTTTATTATTTATAATTATTTATTACAAAAACTAAAAATAAAATAAAAAAGTAAAAAAATGCATCACAGCTCAACTTCATCTTCAACGTTAATTTTTTTTTAATTTTTTTTAAATACATCCCTAACTTCATCTTTAACATCTCCGTCTTCAACCTTATCATCAATCCCTCATCTCCATCACAACCAATTAACACATACATAAATCAAATAAATCTATTCCAAAAACAAATTCATTTTTTAATTTGTACACATCAGCCTCACAACTAATCAACACACAGAAATCAATTGATGGTGTGGACCGTGGATGGAGAATAGATCTCCTCCCTCCATTATGAATGAGATCTAATCTCCTCCATCAATTTTATTTATTTAAATAATAATTTATTTTAATTACAAAAAGACTAAATTACCCTTCTAACATTAATTGTTTATGGATGGAAGTTAACATGAGGGTATGTTTATATTGAATTTCTTAAACTTAGTTATATTTGTCTTAAGTGAAAAATTTAGGTATTTTAATGCAATTAACCTTAATAAAAATAATGAAAAAGCAGGCAAGTAGGTCGGTTAAAGTTTCAAAAATATATCAAGTTATTAACAAACACCACCCATCAAAACATGGTTTCATTGTCACAGGAGGCTTCAAAACGAAGCTTCATCACTAGGGTTCAAATCTTAATATTGTAGATATAATCTCATATCTATCTATAAAACCGTAAGATGTGGTAAGGCCTATATTCTTAGATGGAAGTTACCTTTCGGGCTGTACTTATAAAATCTAATTTCGTAAGGGTAAACTCCTTGGTTTACAACAGTGTCGGCTATAGAATAAAATAAAAAACAGCTGGAATCATTGATATTGTCATCAGTATCTCATTATTAGGCTTTGGATAAATGATAAATCTCAAACTTCTTCAAAAATTTGTGTATAATTAGCTTTTAAACACCGAAAGGCATTCAAGATCATTCAAGATTTGCACATGGGAACGTACACGTGGCAACAATGATCATAGCCCTGGAAAATACTGCTAGGCATCCAGCAACTTATTATTATAGTGTTCGAGAACTTGATATCGGAGCCTTCCCTACTTTGTGGGGTTCAAATCCCACCTAACATAATTAGCTGCCACGTGGACAGAAAGCCTTCCAGATGGAGATGTGGAAACGAGAAAAACTTGGAAGGGACAGTCTTATTGACGTGGCAATGGGACCGTCTAATCAAAATGTGCCACATAATACTTTAAAATATATATTTTTATACTTCCAATGTATATAACACATTTTGATTGAATGGTCCCATTACCAAGTCAATGAGACCATCCTATCCAAGTTTTTCTCCGTGGAAACTGTGTGAGTTGATCATCAACGGCAGTGGTCTAAAGTCAAGGTGTGATGTGCCCTTAAACAATTGATAATTAAACAAAATGCTAGAATTCTCTTGTGGAGCTTCTTAGAAAGACCATACATACTACATTATTCAATGGGGGGTTTGTTGAGTTGTCAAATTCATTCATCAAACATGTGGTTTATTTTCTCTGTTAATAATCATATTTATTATCGAAAATCGATTGGTTAAGACAATAATTTAATGCAAATGAAAAAAGACCCAGAAAAAAACAACTGCAAAAACCAGTTTTACTTTAGGTTTAGGTATGTGAAATTCAAGTAAATTTTCTTATAATAGATCATTAAATTTACTAAAATTTTAAAATAAAGTTGTATATATGTTAATATATAACATTATTGTAAACTTATAAAATTAGATGTTATATAGTAATAGACGAAATTGAAAGACGTAACTAAATTTTTTTTATTGATTTATTTGTTTTTAGCTATAAATTTATATTTTATTATACTAATTATCACTTTTAGTCATGAACAGATAAAATTGCCCTCCATTTTGTCTTTATTTCACCCACATAAAAAATTTGGAAATCAATTAGCATGTAACTTGAAAATCATTTATATGTAAATTGAAAGTCATTTGACATGTAATTTAAAACTTAATTGATATGTAATTTGAAAAATCAATTGAAATGTAATTACATGTCAGGCGAAATAAAATTTAAGGGTAATTTTGTCTAAAAGTGGTTAAAATTAATGAAAACAAAAATATATAAATTGGTGGGGTAATATATATATAACAATAAATCAATAAAAAAAAATTGTCTCTTTATGAATTCACCCCTATAATACTAATTAATTATAGAATCTGTGTACACAGCGAATTATATGAATTACAGAACAATTTATTATTCCAATTCACCGACGGATCGAAGTCACAAACTATATCAAAATCCAAGGAAATCCTCCAGATTTGTTGAGAACTATCAACTTTAATTAAGCTTTAAAAAAAAAAAATTGATAATAAAAATCACTTATATATATGTAAAATCCCACAAAGAAATGAAGTTAAATTACTATCCAATTAAATTGGATCACATCCATTTCAATCTTTGAAAAGCAAACTGTAAGAACTAGATTAATTTTATATAATCTTTCAATAACTACATTGCTTGGTATGTATTGAAAAAGTGGAAGAAATTAACAAGAAACGTTAATTCTTCCACAGCTCCACTTGCCGCTTTAATCTTCCAAAAATTTCTCAATAAAACAAATTTGAACAATAAGAAAAATTCAACCCTATAGAAATCTAGATACAAACATACGTGGATCCTCAATAGCTACCGGTAGATATTTGGAAGTTCGCTCGGGAAATTCCACAACTGAGAGTTACTAACATTTATATGCTGTCAAACCAAACTGGCAGCGTCAGGCAAACCTTGTTGATGATCATTATCGACTCTACGTGGCCTGGACGCGCCGTTATCGGGACGCTTTTCGCCTACATCGGCTCGACAGATCGGACAATTAGACTGAGCATTCAACCACTCATCGATACAATTTGCATGAAAAGAGTGTTTACAAGCACTCAGCTGCTTGATATCTTCACCGTCAGTGAACACAGACAAGCAAACAGGACACTCACTGCCGATGTCCTTGAAGTGGGATTCTTTCCGGTACTTCAATCCCGAGACTGTCTCCTTCTCCTCGGGTTTCACGGCGGCGATAATGGGTTCTGGGTCTGAGCTACTGCGGGGGCTTCGACGGCGGGATGACCACGGCGGACACTTGACGGCGAAGAATAAGGCGTAAATCAAGGCGGGGATGGTTATGACGGCGAGAAGAGCTAGAATGAACTCGAGAGGTGAGAAATCGACGGTTGGTGGCGGTCCAGGGAACGGCGTTGGATCTATGAAAATGGATGGTGCTGCAAGGAAGGGCGGCGGCTCTCGTAGAATTGTTGGTGCATTTTCCATGGAAGTAGAGTTTGTTTGTTTTTTTTGGGAAGGAAAAGTTGTAGAGATAATTAGCTGTGGAGTTTGGTTACGGGAATTCACGAGAGCAATAATTGAAGGAAAATGGGTTACAGAATAGAGACAAAGTTGACGTAACATCGATGATAGCTACATTTTTTACTGCATCACAATTTGCATTTGCCCCCCCCCCCCCCCCACACAAAAACTAAAATAATTCAATTACGGGAATCTGGGCCTATTTGGGCCTACTTATAACGTGTGACCCAAATTAGTCATATAATTTTTTTGGCTGGATCTAGCCCAAAGACATCTTTCTTCACAAAATTTTGATTCAAATTTGGGATTGTTGATTGTATCTACAGATGATAAATTGTCAAAAGCATTTTTATGACTTCCACACGCTTCCATGTGTCTTCAAGAAGACTCACACGCTCTCACACACCTCAAAGAAGCCATCCACACGCCTTCACACACTTTCATATATCTGGTGTGTGCGTGAATACGTTTATTGATCAATTGCCTTTCAACGGAGCATGCAAACACATCCAACATCCGATTTCGACGCTATTTTTGCTGCTGTCTTCCGCTAGATGTCCTCTTTACAAAGTCGCTTGAATTGCATCAATAGGACTTTGTTTGAGCCATTTTTTGCATCATTTGAATTCGTATTGATTCAGTTGGAAACACGAGTCAAATTTCTAACCGTTGTGATAGTGATCATAAAAGAAAGAATTGGTCCTCCTATATAGTTTGTTTCTTCTGTTTTTGACATATAAAAAACCAATCATTTTCAATTAATTACATTACAATTTCACGTTACACTCTATCTCCCATTGAGTCACTTCTAAGCTACTTAAAACTATATTTCATCATCATAAAGAGAGAAATTTGAAACTAAATATGCCCAAATCCCATCCTTAATTCCTTAATCATCCACCAAAATTTGGCAATCTCTGGAATTCCGGTGGGGGTACACCACCAGAATCCGGCAAAGACAAGACCAAGTGCTGCGGAGGCGTGGCTTCCGCACGGCAATTCGGGCAATTAGTGTGCGAACCGAGCCACATATCGATACACGCCACATGAAACAAGTGCAAGCACTCTGGCAATACCCGAATCTGCTCACCTTCCTTGAACTCGCACAAGCACACCGAGCAGGTTCCTTGGTCGCAATCTTTGCTATATCTGTACACCGGAATCAGTCTCAACGTTGAACTGCTCGTACCCCTCATACGCCTAATTTCTCTTTGCTCATGAGTAATATTGTTTGATAATTGGGTCTCATCATGTGCTGCTCGGCGACTGTTGTTGTTGTTGTTGTCGTCGTCGCAGCAAGCGAAGGCAATGCAGCGGTATGTCGCGACCATCACGGACCCTGCAATGATGCCGAGGAGGCCGATCAAGAATGGACTGAATACGTTTCCTCTGTTATGATCTTCTTCATCCATCTGTTGTTCAACAATGGATTCTGTGATGAGAAAGATTTTTTGAATATTTTTGAAGAAATTGGCGTTGATTTCAGGGTGGCTCGACGTCACGTTTTATGTCTTCTATTCTTGTATTAATTGTACGTATGTGAGTTTTTTATTTTTATGCATCTCCCTATATATACAAAGCGGAGCTTCGTTGATCACTGTCATGTATTTTTAGCTAGGCGTGGGCGACACGGCCGACATATAGTCCCCCCGAAAACAACCCTTTTTTGGGTTTAGATTTTATTTGTATAGCAATTTATTATAGTTGATGTCAAGAAAAGTGATGGAGTTGAAGTCTCACTAAACACCATTTTACCGGTATATGTGAGAGAATAGATATTAGATTCGAGCATGTATTGATCGATTTTAGCAAACTCTGATGAACCGTGGTGACCCACTTACAGAGGCCATGTCCCCAGACTCAAATTCAATGGAAATAGAACCGTTTTTTATTAGACAATATCTATCTACCTTGTATAACCTTACACTGTAGGACCCCATTGATGCCTGAAACATGATTTTATCATCATAGTTGTTAGGCATATTTATAAACCACCGGCATCACCGGACCCCGTATGTCATTCATCCTCCGATACCTTCACGGAGTAGTTATCCGTTACTATGTGATTCCTCCGGTACCACATCCACCGTTACCCTTACATACCGAGGATTCATCGGAGGGTATCATTGTCAGACCTGACGTTTACTGAGCACATTTTGGCAGCTGTCGGCGTCAGCAAGTACAATCTCGACGTGTGTCCCGAGTTGTCGGGCCTGAGTCTATAAAACGCCTCATTTTTACCTTGTAAGGGACTTTTGAAAATTTCTTACTTTTAACTCTGAAGAATTACTGTATACTATCAGTAAATCATCATTGTAAATTCAGCTTCATATATATATATATATATATTTTCCTATATCGGAATACGTCATTCCGAAGGCTCATTTTTGCCCTCAACATTTGGCGCTAGAAGGAGGGGGTGAAGATCAACGCCTTCGCGGAAACAATGAATCCACAACCTGACGACGCCTATCCGAACATAAACCTTGAATTGAGACCCCCCGGGACGAGCGATCATGCCCAGGTCCAGCAGCAATAGCAGCCCCCTTATCCGGCACAAGCCAGTTTGGGGACCGCAGGGGGACAGCAACCGTTACCCGCAAACTATGGCTATTACCCCTACCCGGGACAGTTTCCGATTCAGAATCCAATGTTCGGCTATCAAGGACCTTCGCAACCATATCCTCAGACGCCGATGAACCCGTTTTATCCTTTAATACCGCAACACGGTTATTACCCGCAAGGTTATCCACCGATGTATGCACCATTGTAGGTGCAACAGGTTCCCCCGCAAGCAAACGATCTGATCATTCAAGGGATCACCAGCAGATTAGAGACATTGGCTCAGAACGTGACTAGGGTGATTAATGTTGTGGACAAAGGCGGACACCAGGGAGATTCGGATGAGGTAAACTCACGTGCGGAAGGAGGCCTTCCCAAAGCACCGGCTACAGAACGAAGAAGAAGACATCATCGGGCCGCATAGTTCGTAGAACCGAACCAAGGGGAATATATGAACCAGAAAGCACCACAGAGAATTGCGGGAATGACGCGTAGCCGAGAAGAACGAGATGGGATCGTCCAGGAAGAAATACCGAGAAGAACGAGGCACCGGCAAAACCAACATGGCGGATCTTGCAACCTAGAAAGGGATACTGAAAGGAATACCTTTGTAGACCCCGAAGCCTTCCGGGACCTTCAAGATCAACTCGCAGACATTCAAGACCAAATCCATTTTGGCCACAGGCGTTCATCTAGTCATAGAGAGAGCCCCTTCACCGAAGAAATTACAACGGCATAGATTCCAAACAACTTTAGGATGCCTCGCAAAGATATGTGCGGTTTTGGAGGAACGAGGGATCTCGATGATCACCTCGATTCCTATCTCGACTGGATGAATATGCAGGGAGCATCTGACGCTATTAAGTGTAAGGTTTTTCCCTTGACCCTTTGAGGGGATGCATGAACATGGTACGGAGGCCTGAAAAGGCAAAGCATATCCTCATTCAATGAGTTATCGAAGGAATTCTGAAGTGGATTTGCGGCAAGCCGAAGAAGACGGAGACACATGGTCCATTTGACATCCATCAAGCAAAAGGATTCTGAAACAATCAGAGACTACATGAAGAGATTTACGGAGGCAGCGAGGCAGGTCCAAGACTTCAGTGAAGTGGGGGCCGTGATGGCTTTCACCCCGGGCCTTCAACAAGGCCGCTTAAGTTGGTCATTATCGAAAAGAGGACCCACTACCTACCTGGAGCTAATGGAGAGGGCAGAAAAGTATGCCACCGCCGAAGATGTCAGCGACAGCAAAAGCCACGCAACCTCCGCAGAAACAAGCGAACCCCCGAGGAGATGGGGGAGGCAAACCAGAGATAGGGGGAAAGATCCCCAGGTATTGAGGCAAGTTAATACCGGAAACACGGTCCGAAATTCCAGGCCCCCACCGAGAGATAAATTCGATCAGTATACCCCCTTCAAATTTCCACTTGACAGGATGCTTGAAATTGCTAACAAAGAGAAGTTGTTGCGACAACCTGACCCGCTACACACACCTCCAGATCGGAGGGATCGGAGGATATATTGCAAATTTCACAACGATCACGGCCATGAAACAAAGAAGTGCAGAGATCTTAGAGATCAGGTTGAAGAAATGGTGCGGGCCGAAAAACTCCGGGAGTATGTCAAGATACACGACTCAGGTGATAAAACACCCAAGGTAGCTCAACCAAGCCACCGATCTAGTGCGGTCGCACAAGATTCGGATGATGAGGAATCGATCAACTACATTAACGCTGTACCAGCCACGGGAGCCAATCTCCTTCTCTACCGCAGATACGATCGGGGTTAGATACCCTCATTGCGATGCATTGATAATTTCTGTAAAAGTAAGGACTCGTACAGTGAAGAGGACCCTTATTGATCACGGAAGTTCCTTAGATATTATTCATTGGGATCCATTACAGAAGTTAGGATACACTATTCAGCAACTACAGGCATCAAGATATTGCATCAGAGGCATCGGAGGACACCGAACAAGACCAGTAGGCCAGATAGACCTACCAGTAAGATTCGGAACCAGGCCTCAGATACGCACCGTATGGGTTTGCTTCCAGGTTGTCGATATTCCTTTCCCTTTCAACATCTTAATTGGAAGGCCAACTCTATATGCCCTTCGGGCGGTCACCAGCATCTATTCATTGAAGATGAAGTTCCCAACCGAAGCTGGTACGGGAGAGGTGAGCGCCGATCAAGAAGAGTATAAAAGATGCATCCAAATTGGGTCAAATCCAGTGCTCACTATCGGTAACTGTAACACCATCCCTCTGCCAAGAATGAATATTCCGAAGTTTAGAAGACCAAAAAGGAAACAGATTAGGGAGATAGCTGAGGCTCAATCTTCCTACCCGACTCCTGTTGATGAGATTCACGTCACAAGTCTCGATCCTCGAGAAGTAGGCTCACAACCAGTCGGGGAACCCACTGAGGAATTGCTAAGCATCGTCCTCCGCGACAGCGAACCAGAGAAAATAGTTTTCATCGGGGCGAATCTAGGCCCGAAAGTTAAAGAGGAAGTAGTGGACCTCCTGAGGGAATTTTCGGACATATTTGCATGGAGCCATACCGATATGCCCGGGATAGACCCCTCCATGATTTCACACTCCCTTAATGTTGACCCGATGTCCAGGCCAGTGTCCCAGAGAAGAAGATCTTTCAATAAGGAACGGTACGAAGCGATAGCCACCGAAATAAATAAACTCCTTGAAGCAGGGTTCATCCGAAATCTGAACTACAATGAATGGCTATCAAATGTAGTATTGGTGAAAAAGAAAGACGGAAGGTGGAGAATGTGTGTTGACTTCACCGATCTGAACAAGGCGTGTCCGAAAGACAGTTTCCCGCTACTAAGGATAGACCAGATGGTAGATGCCACAGCAGGGCACGAGTTGCTCAGCTTCATGGACGCTTATTCCGGATATAACCAAATTAGGATGGATGAGATTGACGAAGCGAAGACAGCTTTCATTACCGATCGAGGAGTATATTGCTACAGGGTGATGCCGTTTGGACTCAAAAATGCCGGAGCGACTTATCAAAGGCTTGTCAACCGTATCTTTCACCATGAGATCGGTAAAACCATGGAAGTTTACGTCGACGACATGCTGACCAAGTCGATAACCACCGAACAGCACGCCCCTAATCTCCGAAATACCTTTCAACTGTTGAGACAATACCAGATGCGGTTAAACCCCGTGAAGTGTGCGTTCGGGGTTTCCTCAGGTAAATTTCTCGGATTTATGGTTCATCAGAGAGGGATCGAGGCAAACCCCGACAAAATTAGAGCCGTAAGGGGACTACAACCATCGAGAAAGGCAAAAGACATACAGAGGCTCAATGGCATGATTGTAGCCCTAGCCAGATTTATTTCAAAATTGATCGACAGATGTCTTCCATTTTTCAAGGCTCTAAAGCACAAAGGGGACTTCTGCTGGACATCTGAATGCCAGGCCGCGTTCGAAGATCTTAAAACCTACCTCCAAAAACCTCCGATATTGGCAAAGCCTATGGTAGGAGAAACGCTGTTCCTTTATTTAGCGGTTTTGGATGCAGCAGTCAGTTCGGTATTAATCAGGGAGGAAGGATCTACTCAGAGGGCAGTGTATTATGTGAGTAAGTGCATGATCGATCCAGAGACCCGGTACCCCGCGATAGAGAAGATGGCCCTCAGCCTTATAGTCGCTTCCAAGAAACTCCGACCATACTTCCAATCTCACCCAATCGTCGTGCTAACCAATCAGCCACTCCGTCAAGTGCTCCAGAAGCCGGAGTTAGCCGGAAGGCTCATTAAATGGGCGATGGAGCTCAGTGAGTTTGACCTCCATTTCAAACCAAGAACATCCGTAAAGGGATAAGCAGTTGCAGACTTCATCGCCGAATATTCGAACCTTGATATTCTGAGTCTATCTACCGAGACAGTACCACAGTGGGAAATGTATGTGGATGGATCCACCAATCGACATGGCAGTGGAGCCGGAATAATCATCAAAACCCCCAATGGTAGTGTAACCCAAACAGCCCTCCAGTTTGATTTCAGGGCGACGAACAATGTCACTGAATACGAAGCATTAGCTACCGGACTGAAGATAGCGTTAAGTATGGGAGCAGAACTTCTCACCGTCTATAGCGACTCTCAATTGGTTGTCAATCAGATAAATGAAAACTATCAGGCCATAGACTCCGATATGAAAATATACCTCAGAAAGGTAAAAGAACTGATGGGAAAATGTGCTCAATGTATGGTCATTCGGATCTCGAGGGATCACAATTCCCAAGCCGACGCTCTAGCCAAACTCACCTCGACCACCGACATGAAACTCCCGAGAACAGTGACAGTATTTCGTCTCCCGAAATCCAGCATACATGAGGATCAGGAAACCGCAGTACTAATCCCTGAAATAAACACTGACACATGGATGACCCCCATAATGAACTATCTCTGTGATGGAATCTTACCGCCTGAAAGAAATCTCGCTTAAAAAATCAGAAGGCAAGCACCCCGTTACTTGATAATTAATGGATCACTCTTCCGACGTGGTTTTTCTTTGCCGTATCTTCGATGTGTTAGCCCTCCGCAGACCGATCAAGTACTTCAGGAGGTCCATAGTGGTACTTACGGTAGCCACTCAGGCAGGAGAAATCTGGCCCACCGAATAGTCCGACAGGGATATTTCTGGCCTACACTCTTCAGAGAAGCAAAAGCACATGCGGAGTCCTGTGATCGGTGTCAGAGAACCGATCCTATACCACGTCTACCTGCCAAAGCATTGACCCCCATGTCCACACCCTGGCCATTTTCAAGATTCGGAGTAGACATCATCGGACCTCTTCCTAGAGGGACATCGGATAAGAAATTCGTTGTTGTTGCGATTGATTATTTTACTAAGTGGGTGGAAGCGGAGGCTTTAAAGCACATCACCGAAGCAAACACAACAAATTTCATCAAGCATTCCATAATCTACAGATTCAGAGTTCCTAACACTTTAGTCGCTGACCACGGGACCCAGTTCGACAACAGCAAGTTACGCAAGGTATGTTCGGATTTCCACATAAATATGAAATTCTCTTCTCCCGCCCATCCTCAGAGCAACGGTCAGGTTGAGGCCGTCAACAAAACAATCAAAACACTCCTCAAAAGAAAGCTGCAGTTTCGGAAAGGAGGTTGGGTCGAGAAGCTTCCGGAGGTTTTATGGGCTATACGAACCACACCACATTCAGCTACAGGGGAAACACCGTATTCCTTAGCCTTTTGGAGCAGAAGCAGTCATACCAACCGAAACTTTCATCCCCACAAGAAGGGTCTCTTCATACAATCTGGGGGACAATGAGGAAGAACTCCGAGCATGCCTCTAGGAGTTGGAAGAGAAAAGAGACATGGCGAGAATCAGAACAGCCCACCACCAGCTGAAAATAACCAGGTACCATGACAGCAAAGCCCGAATACGAAGATTTAAACCGGGGGACCTTGTCCTAAAGAAAATCCTGCATTCTTCCGGTAGCCTGGGGGATAGATGGGAGGGGCCATACATTGTGGATTCAGTGTCAATGAAAGGAGCCTATAAGCTAAAGACCGAAAATGGTACGCCCTTGAAGAACCCATGGAATGCAGACCACCTGAAGAAGTACTTCCAATAAACCCCGGAATTTGTAAGAAAATGGCAACTCATTGTATCGGCGTTTAGGTACGTTGGTTATATAAATCGTCGGTTATCATTGTACTATTTTATTCTCTATCATTTCTTACTGATTCACAATTATCTCCAGAGGGTATAAACCCCGAGAAATGCACATTGAGTGCCAAAGACTCTCTAAGGGGAGCATGAAAGCCTCCATTATCGGAGCCCAACTATCTCCAGAGGGTATAAACCCCGAGAAATGCACCTTGAGTGCCAAAGACTCTCTAAGGGGAGCACACAAGTCTCCATTAACGGAACGCTATTATCCCAAAGGGCATGAAAACACTCGTACTATGACTAAACATTTAACTACGGATATACCATCATTCAGAAAATATTGTTTCAGTGAAACCCGAAAGTCCTTACATACCGAATTAATGATGATTGCAAACAACAAAGAGATAAAAATCAAAGGAGAATGAGCAAATTCCGATATCATGAATTACCGATAAAAGGTAAGGAATATATATATTAGCAATTCGGTTACAAATAAGGTTCAGTAAATGTCAACCTCCGAAAAAACGGAGTTGAAAAAATACAAACAAAAACAAGAAATTAAAAATTGTTAAAGAAAAAGGCAATGCAGGAAGAAGCTCCGAGAGTCACTCTTTTTCAGCAGCTCTGTCGACAGGGCGGTTAGGAACGAACCTCTCATCATCATCGGAGATTGCATCAGGCTCATTCTCGGAGAGGGGCTCCTCTTGAAATGTCCCGGATATGTTGGCCACCGAAGCGGCTTCAGCCCTCTTCCGATTCTCGGTAGCCTTCTTCATATCCACTTCAAATGCGAAGAAATCGAAGTCAAGATACGAGCGAAGTAGGAGCTTCCGCACATCCTCCACTGCTTTATCAAAGATGTCCTCCTGCATCTCAGCAAATTCATCCGATGCTAGGAACACATCGACAGCATTCTCACCAAGCTCGCTCTTCATCCTCCGAATCGATTCATTCGCCCTCCTTAGACGCCCCCGGTAGTCACGGAGCTTTTCTTGCTTCTCCCTGTAGAGGGCCTTGGCCTTCCGGTAGGACCCATACATCTCATTTATTATAGACCTCTGATGTCCCACCAGTTCTTCCGATTCCCGGAGCTTAACATCGACATCCCCCTTCTCCTTGTGCAACCTATCGAACCTCCGTTTGGCATCTTCATACTTATCCTCCATATGAAGGAGGCTACCGAAAGCCTTACATCTGAAAAACATGAAAACGAATCATTAAGATCATTATTACCAACCGAAACAATTTACTTGTAAACAATTCACTGCCCAAAGATTATATAGAGTATTACCTGCAGCAAGTGAGCCTGTCCATGTCGGATCCTGTCAACATTGGACATCTTCCCGTACCCGGAGATCTCCCCACTCCGGAGAAGATCTTTCTCGTGGATGCACAGGTACTCCACACCCGTCTCGAGATTTATGGGTTTGGACCCAGAACTAGACCCCAACAGCGGGGGATTTCTGAAATAGTTGGGGGAGATACTCGTGCCCCACCCAGCCATGCGGCGAGGAGTAGACTCCGGTATGTTACCGTCGGAGTCTATTATCTCCACATCATCCGGGTTGCTCCTGGGAATTCCACCCGTGCCTGGTCCCGAAGGGATTGCGTCAGGGACTTGAGAAGAGCCCCCGACAATTGCAACAGACACGGAGGTTGTGTCACCCCGTGTCCTCTTCAGAGGCGGAACGTCCTCGAGGCGTTCCTTTTCATCCACGAGGCTGGGTGGTGCCCTGATCACCCTCCGCTTCTTCTTATCTCCGACCCTTGCTCTATCGGCCATTCTTCCCTTCGCTGTCTCGGTGATTTTCCCTGACATAAGAAAAGACAGATATTAAGACTCAAACTCAGAGTAAACAAATACCGAAGTAATCACTACCAGAGGCTTACTTTTTTTTGATAAAGTTTTCTCTACTTTACGCCTTCTAGCCTCCGTAAGATCCAAGATGAAGCCTAACTCGTGCAACCTACGGTCGTCTAGAAGACAATCGGCGTGCCTCCGTTCTGGGGAAACCAGCCAGGCATCCGAAATATGTTTTCGCTCCTCTCTAGTCAGATCCTCCGAAGGTACACGCTCCCACGCAGCTGCCGAAAAAACATACTTAGCAGATAAACAAAGTAATAAATTGAACAACAACAAATTAAACGCCGACAAAACCAATGGGGGCTCCAAACACCTGGGATATTAAACACTGAACGAACTCTCTGAGGTTTACCACCGAGCCGCAAGTCTTTGCCCCAGTTGCCATCCCCGACAAACCAGGTCTTCTTCCACTCCTTATTTGAAGACGGCAACCCGGTGATCAAAGGTTCGCCGCCTTGCTTATCCCGAGAAGCAAGAGCCCACCAACCATCACCCCCCGATTTATGGGAGTAGAGGCTGTAGTAGTGCCCAATCTCTGCAAATGTCGGAGGCGGATACTTCATGCCCCGCCATAATAAGTACATCCCAATTATCACCCTCAAACCATTCGGATTTAATTGAGCCGGGGCTATCCCTATTTCCCTCAATATCCTCCTAAGATAAGGTTGCAGTGGTAATCTAGCCCCGATCTCCAGAAAGGCAGGGTGAAAAGCCACCGAAGACCCCTGCGGGTTACTAGCTATCTCTCCCTCCCTTGGAATCCTCAGACCTACTGTTCTCGGTATTGAGAACTCTGTAGCCAGTTTGTGCAGTTTCGCCACATCTATCCTATTTTCCACTAGATGATTGATGGCGAATCTTGTATGGTTTATTTTATCTCTGATGGACTCCTCAGAGTTATAACCCGCAATGCACCCGACGGAACCAAGTCCTGAAGCATCGACCTGAACATCTTGAGGCAGCTGTTGAACCTCCGGGCTCCCAGTATCTGAATCATCTCTACCCCCGAATACACTCCTGGTACTACTACCCGCAGATACTCGTCCCGACGTAGACTCCGAGGATTCAGACCCTGAACTAGATGTACCTCTCGGACTCGAAGCCCCAGCCTTCCTCACCATCGGGATATGCTTAAGTTTTTTTTAAAAAAAAAATAGTGAAGGTAAGAAATAAATATCTTTTGGAAGCTAACCTGTTCTTCTATGCTTCTGTTCTCCTTGCCAGATATCCCGAAGATGCTCTAATCAATTGCAAATGCATAAGTGAGGAGTTTCAAGCTCTACACCACTATTTATAGAGGACAAATGGGCGGGAATACAGAACGCTACAATCAAGGCCACCGCGAAGTGACACCTGTTTGCCGCCTTCCATAAGCTGCCACGTGCCGCTCGCCGATTGCACATCATGCGGGCCAATCCAATCGCAATGGGCCCAGATAGTCCACCGAGTCCATTCCAGAGATCCGATCCATCAAGCCCCGCATCCGATCACCTCCTGCGGGCCTCCGACTGAGGGACTTGAGGGGGAAATGTTAGGCATATTTATAAACCACCGGCATCACCGGACCCCGTATGTCATTCATCCTCCGATACCTTCACAGAGTAGTTATCCGTTACTGTGTGATTCCTCTGGTACCACATCCACTGTTACCCTTACATACCGAGGATTCATCGGAGGGTATCATTGTCAGACCTGACGTTTACTGAGCACATTTTGGCAGCTATCGGCATCAGCAAGTACAATCTCGACGCGTGTCCCGAGTTGTCGGGCCTGAGGCTATAAAACGCCTCATTTTTACCTTGCAAGGGACTTTTGAAAATTTCTTACTTTTAACTCTGAAGAATTACTGTATACTATCAGTAAATCATCATTGTAAATTCAGCTTCATTTATATATATATTTTCCTATATCGGAATACGTCATTCCGAAGGCTCATTTTTGCCCTCATAGTATTCAAAGTTGAAATATCATTAGGTGAGCATAAGGTTGTCTGTTAGATTTAAAAGAAAGGTCAAAGAGAGCAATACGTTTCCCACGTTTCTTTTTATTTTATTTTATATTTTCTTGGTCTCCAAGTTTTCTTGATGAATTTTCTTGCTTTTTACGGGCTTACGGCACAAGTTAAGATATAACGGTCCCAAGTAATTTCAGCTAATTTACAAATTAAATTATCAAAAGTTATTTCACCCTTTAAACTATAAAATATTAAAATTCTCGATAGGACGGGGTTGGCTCCCTCTAACACTTACACTAATAGATTGTGTATTTGAGTTGTATCTCTATCCGTCAAACTTCCAATTTATTGTAATATTTCAAAGAGAAAAAAACACGAAGCTTAATTGATTGCCAATAACAAGTGAAATTAACGGTGTATCAAATGTTGAATAAAACTGTAATACATATTTTCCGACTCAATATTAAACCTTTTTTTATCACTAAGACACATTAGACAGTGGTGTTATGTGTCAAATAATTAACATGTATTTATTTGTGTCTTTTGAATAAAAACCACCTTGTAACGAATTCATATATAATTGTGTTGAGATTCACAGTACTGCTTCAAATTGTATTAAATCCGCCAATAAATTATATACCTTCAATTATTATTATTATTTTTTAATAAATGATATTTATTTAACTATATTTTTAAATCATATTTTAATATAGGGAAATTATTATTCTCCCCTCTATTATGTTTGCTGTATTCTCCAGTCTCCCCCCTCAGTTTCAAAATTCTCCAAATTCTCCCCTCCCATGCCTATTTTTATATGGTGAGATTGATTGTATTTGTGCATGGGAGGGGGGAAATTTAAGAATTTTAAAACTAGAGGGAGAGACTGGAGAATATGGCAAACTACAGGGGAGAGAATAATAATTTCCCTTTAATATAAAATTTCTCAATAATTCAACAATTCCGAGAGGACTTCTAAATTGATTAATTAGTGACAAATTTAAAATAAAATAAAATAAAATAAAAAGTCTATTCATGATATATAGATTAATAGATATATTGATGAGGTTGACATAACAATTGCTCGATCGGCTTTAATAGAGCATTATTGCACATGGGTTACATATCATAAGATTCCTTGTAGATCTGCAGCACATGAATTATCAAAAAATATATTTAATAAGGACGTTCTAAAATTATAAGCTAAAGACGTTTAACCACAGCTACACATTTATATTATATGTGGGTGTTTATTAATATGGAACTGTGGGCCCACTGTGAATATGTAGCTTGTGATTAGACGTTCTGAAATTATAAAGTCGAGACAGTCCTAATTATAAAAATATTCTATACAAGAAGCAATTATACTCGCAAGTAAAAAACTCCGTCAATTTAGGTGAGAAGCTAGTGATCTATAATGTAGAGCAAAAGTGTTTTCTCTATCTTTTGGTTGTCTAAGCTCAATAAGTAAATGATATGCAAATAAAGAAATAGTTGTCAAGTATATATTGGTAGTCAACTTCGAGTCTCTAAAGCTTATATTAAATTTGATAGTTAAATGTAGCTTTAGCTTAGAAATGAAGCTGGTGACTTTTTCTGATAATATATATTTTTTCCTTTCATTATAATGAAGTTGGTATACTTTAATAAAATAGACTCAAAATTAATTAGGAGAAGTAGCTAAATATATAATTACTCTGCACGCAGGTCAAGCTTGAAAAAAAAAAATAAAAAATAAAAAATAAAAAATAAAAAATTGGGTAATGGGTATCACTTTCCTCTTAATGTTCTTTAGTGCTTTGGAATTTTTTAGAAAGTGAGAGAGGAAAAGAAGGGAAAATTATCCGTAGATATTCGTAATTATTCACTCCATTTGGGATGAAGATGGTTACTATTACATCGAGATCGAGACGGGAATTGAAACAATTCTTATATCCAATTTATTTTTGGGGACAAAAGTGGAAACATAAATGGATATGCGAATGTGGATTTATATATCAAATGGATATGGGAATAACAGTTGAGGTATTTATACCCAATCTGTTCTATTGTCATATCTAATAAGAAAAAAATAACAGCTAATTGTACAAATATATTATATGGAAAGTACACTAAGCTCAGTTGGTATATAGATAATCTTAAGGTTTTGGCAAATGACTCCTAAGTCAGTGGCTCAAATCCTACCATTGGTAAAAAGTTTAAAAAAATTACCTAATCTAGATAGATGGATTGATAGATACCGTAATATATATATATATATATACACACACTAAATATTCCAACAAGTGTGTCTCAAAATACATGACTTTCAAATGTGACTCTACTCTAACGTGACTTTTTAGCAAACACATTAAGAAAATAATAAAAAAGACAATAATTATTGTTGGAAAATTAGTATATAAACATGGTAGTCAAATTAAAATGCGACCATATTGAAGATTACTGAAAACTGAAACTTTTTAGAAAATGTTGTCCAAATCCAATTGATGCACAATACGAAAAAAGTGGCTTATTCTGATTAGTCAAACGATGCTTGCTGGGATTAGATGGGCTGCGAATTGAAATCATGAGGCCATTCAAATGAAATAATAAGCTTGAATGCATTTTTTGGTTCAATTTTTCTCGACACAAAATATATATATATATATTTATGGGGAATACTATCTGTCTTTCTCATTTACCTTTTTCATTGTTTGACACATATACAATTTTTCATTTAATAAAAAGCTATAACTTTTTACTGCATAGCTTTTTTACGTCTTTACCCCTTGTTAATGAAATGATAGAAGCAGTTATCGAGGAGAAAGATGTAAATATGTTTTGCATAAAAAAGTGAGAGCTTTTTATTAAATGAAAAAGTGTATACGTGTCAAACAGTGAGTGAGAAAGATAAATGGAAAATGTAGATAGCATTCCTCTATATTTATAGTATACTAATAAATATCACCACACTTTTACCATGTTTGCTTTTTGGTCGGTGATACTACTAGGATCCCAAATGCCACCAATCTCTGTATAAGTTGTTTCAATTATTGACCTTTAAAATAATCAAATAATTAATGTCGCTCTTTCTTCTCTGTTTTCTATCAAATTTTTTAATCATATCTTATCAATAAAATCTTAATCTTCCATTCTTTACTTGATCATGTTTATAATATAAAGTCATAAAATATTACATATATATATATAGTGGCATTGGCATAGTCAAGATTTCTGGTTACCGGAGGCTAAACTTAGCTAAACTTAAATACTTTAGTCAAATGATTCTAAGCAAGTTTGATGATGAAAAGAGTTCGAGTAATATAAACAAGTTTACACCTAATAAGCCTTTAAAAAAAAATTAATAAAAAAAATTACAACTAATAAGGAGATGTGAGTTTTACTGTCAACAATACATATGCTTTTAAAATATATATTTCAAAAATAAATAACAAGAAAATAAGAAATAACCTACAATACAAGTTCATCATTAATAAGTTTGAGTAATGCTCTACGAGGCTTCACAATACAAAATACATCAATTATGATATAAAAATAAATAGTATTGGAAAGTTCTTTTTAACTATACACCATTATGTAACCTGTAAGAAACTTATCTTCCATTTTATTGTGAACCATTGTTTTAAAAAATTTCATAACTGAAAATGCTCGCTTTATTGTTGTAATAGAAATAGAAAGAATCAAAACAAAACGAATTAAACGATCAATCAAGTGGAAGTGTTTTGATATTTCGGTTTCAAATAATGTACGACACAATTTTGAAAGTAAGGAAATATTTGGAAACCTTATTAAAATAAAATTACTTGTGTTTGATAGGTTTACTTAACTAAGTTAATTATTAAATGTGTTTGAGCTTATGATGATATTTATTTTTATTTTATTTTTAAATTTCTTGACGACGACTCAAACCTAGGATATTGTGAAGTTAAATGAGTGCTAAACATTTCTTTGAAGGAAAATGAACGCTAAATAGAACGAGATATTAAGCTCAATAGAAACACGAGTCATTTTTTGAGCCGTTTTTTGCATCATTTAAATTCGTATTGATTCAGTTGGAAACACGAGTCAAATTTCTAACCGTTGTGATAGTGATCATAAAAGAAAGAATTGGTCCTCCTATATAGTTTTTTTCTTCTGTTTTTGACATAAATAAAACCAATCATTTACAATTAATTACATTACAATTTCACGTTACACTCTTATCTCCCATTGAGTCACTTCTAAGCTACTTAAAATTATATTTCATCATCATAAAGTGAGAAATTTGAAACTAAATATGCCCAAATCCCATCCTTAATTCCTTAATCATCCACCAAAATCTGGCAATCTCTGGAATTCCGGTGGGGGTACACCACCGGAATCCGGCAAAGACAAGATCAAGTGCTGCGGAGGCGTGGCTTCCGCACGGCAATTCGGGCAATTAGTGTGCGAACCGAGCCACATATCGATACACGCCACATGAAACAAGTGCAAGCACTCTGGCAATACCCGAATCTGCTCACCTTCCTTGAACTCACACAAGCACACCGAGCAGGTTCCTTGGTCGCAATCTTTGCTATATCTGTACACCGGAATCAGTCTCAACGTTGAACTGCTCGTACCCCTCAGACGCCTAATTTCTCTTTGCTCATGAGTAATATTGTTTGATATTTGGCTCTCATCATGTGCTGCTCGGCGACTGTTGTACGTTGTTGTTGTTGTAGCAGCAAGCGAAGGCAATGCAGTGGTATGTCGCGACCATCACGGACCCTGCAATGATGCCGAGGAGGCCGATCAAGAATGGATTGAATATGTTTCCTCTGTTATGATCTTCTTCATCCATTTGTTGTTCAACAATGGATTCTGTGATGAGAAAGATTTTTTGAATATTTTTGAAGAAAGACAAGTTGAAATTGGCGTTGATTTCAGGGTGGCTCGATGTCACGTTTTATGTCTTTTATTCTTGTATTAATTGTACGTATGTGAGTTTTTTATTTTTATGCATCTCCCTATATATACAAAAGCTAGCTTCGTTGATCACTGTCATGTATATTTAGCTAGGCGTGGGCGACACGGCCGACATGTAGTCCCGAAAACAACCCTTTTTTGGGTTAAGATTTTATTTGTATAGCAATTTATTATAGTGGATGTCAAGAAAAGTGATGGAGTTGAAGTCTCACTAAACACCATTTTACCGGTATATTTGAGAGCATAGATATTAGATTCGAGCATGTATTGATCGATTTTAGCAGACTTTGATGAACCGTGGCGGCGCCACCTATGGAGGCCATGTCCAGGGATCCAAATTTAAAGGTTAATTCTTATTTTTTGTTATTTACATTTATTTTTAAGGAAGTTATCTTTCGTCTTTCTCTTTGCAGACAGAAATAGAACTGTTTTTTATTAGACAATATCTATCTAGCTACCTTAGACCATCTCCAACCCATTGTACCAATTTGTTGCAAACTTTGTAGTAAAATGCAGTAACTTCCACACTTCCATCTCTAACTTATTACACAAAATCCTACTCTAAAAAGAATATTCCCTCTCAACCAATCAAAAACAATGAAACAATTAAATAAAATGTTACTAAGTAGCGCAAGATGAAAGTTGCACCATATTTGACGCAAGAAGAAGGGCTATTACAATTTGGCGTAAGGAATAGTGCCTGGGTTGGAGAAGAAAAACTGCAACCAAATGGAGATTGATGTTTGGGTTGGAGATACCCTTGTATAACCCATATTGTAGGAACCCATTGATGCCAGAAACATGATTTTATGATCATAATATTCAAAGTTGAAATATCATTAGGTGAGCATACTGTTGTCTGTTAGATTCAAAAGAAAGGTCAAAGAGAGCAATACGTTTCCCACGTTTTTTTTTTTTTTTTAATATATATATATATATATATATTTTCTTGGTCTCCAAGTTTTGCAGATGAATTTTCTTGCTTTTTACCGGCTTACGGCACAAGTTAAGATATAAGGGTCCCAAGTAATTTCAGCTAATTTAAAAATTAGATTATCAAAAGTTATTTCACCCTTTAAAATATAAAATATTAAAAGTTTGATAAGACGAGGTTGGCTCCCTATAACACTTACACTAATAGATTGTGTATTCGAGTTGTGTCCATATCCGTCAAGCTTTCAATTTATTGTAATATTTCAAAGAAAAAAAAAAACATGAATCACAATTGATTGCCAATGACAAGTGAGATTAACATTTCCTGACTCAATATTAAACGTTTTTTTATCACTAAGACACATTAGACAGTAACGTTTTTAACAGTATTTATATGTGTCTTTTGAATGAAAACCACCATGTAACGAATTCATTTATAATTGTGTTGAGATTCACAGTACTGCTTCAAATTGTATTAAATCCGCCAAGAAATTTATTTTTTTATTTTTTATATATATATATTTTAATGATTTTTATAAACTATATTTTTAAATCATGTTTTAATATATTTAATCATGCTTGTAACAACTATTACGAAGTTTCAACCTATAGAATACAAAAAGGTTTGTAACAAAAACAAAGCTTAGGCTAGTACTGAAACTGCAAACAATCTTAAAAAGATTTCTCAATAATTCAACAATTCCGAGAGGACTTCTAACTTGATTAATTAGGGACAAATTTCAAAAAATAAAATAAAATAAAAAGTCTATTCATAATATATAGATATATTGATGAGGTTGACATAACAATTGCTCGATCGGCTTTCATAGAGCATTATTGCACATGGGTTACATATCATAAGATTCTTTGTAGATCTGCAGCACATGAATTATCAATATATATATATTTAATAAGGACGTTTTGAAATTATAAGTTAAGGTTGTCTAACCACGGCCACACATTTATATTGTGTGTGGGTATTTGTTAATATGGGGATGTGGGCACACTGTAAATGTGTGATTGTGATTGAACGTTCTAAAATTATAAAGTCATGACGGTCCTGATTAGAGAAGTATTCCATAAAAGAAGCAATTATACTCGCAAGTAAAAAACTCCGTGAATTTAGGTGAGAAGCTAGTGATCTATAATGTAGAGCTAAAGTGTTTTTCTCTATTTTTGGTTGTCTAAGCGCAATAAGTAAATGATATGCAAATAAAGAAATAGTTTTCAAGTATATATTGGTAGTCAACTTTGAGTCTCTAAAGCTTATATTAAATTTGATAGTTAAATGTAGCTTTAGCTTAGAAATGAAGCTGGTGACTTTTTCTGATAATATATATTTTTTTACTTTCATTATAATGAAGTTGGTATACTTTAATAAAATAGACTCAAAATTAATTAGGAGAAGTAGCTAAATATATAATTACTCTGCACGCAGGTCAAGCTCGAAAAAAAAAAAATGAAAAAAAAATAATAATTGGGTAATGGGTATCACTTTCCTCTTAATGTTCTTTAGTGCTTTGGAATTTTTTAGAAAGTGAGAGTGGAAAAGAAAGGGAAAATTATCTATGGATATTCGTTATGATTCATTTCATTTGGGATGAGGATGGTTACTATTACATCGAGATTAAGACGGGAATTGAAACGATTCTTATATCCAATTTATTTTCGGGGACATAAGTGGAAACATAAATGGATATGCGAATGTGGATTTATATATCAAATGGATATGGGAATGACAGTTGAGGTATTTATCCCCAATCCGTTCTATTGTCATCTCTAATAAGAAAAAAATAACAGCTAATTGTACAAATATATTATATGGAAAGTACACTAAGCTCAATTGGTATATAGATAATCTTGAGGTTTTGACAAATGACTTTTAAGTCAGTGACTCAAATCTTATAATCTGTAAAAAGTTTCAAAAAAATACCTGGTCTAGATAGATGGATTGATAGATACCGTAATATATATATATATACACACTAAATATACCAATAAATATGTCTCGAAATACATGACATTCAAATCTGACTCTATTAGAGTCACATTTGAATGTCACTCTAATGTGACTCTTTAGCGGTCACATTTGAATGTCACTCTAATGTGACTCTTTAGCAAACACATTAAGAAAATAATAAATTAGTTTATAAAAATGGTAGTCAAATTAAAATGCGACAATATTGAAGATTACTGAAAACTGAAACTTTTTAGAAAATGTTGTCCAAATCCAATTGATGCATAATACGAAAAAAGTGGCTTATTCTGATTAGTCAAACGATGCTTGCTGGGATTAGATGGGCTGCGAATTGAGAATTGAGATCATGAGGCCATTCAAATGAAATAATTACCTAGGATGCATTTTTTGGTTCAATTTTTCTCTTGTAGACACGAAATATATATATATATATTTATGGGGAATGCTATCTACCTTTCTTATATATACAATTTTTCATTCAATAAAAATTTCTCACTTTTTGCTGCATAGTTTGTTTACGTCTTTACCCCTAGTTAATGAAATAATAGAAGCAGTCATCAAGGGTAAATATGTAAACAAGCTTTATAGCAAAAAGTGAAAGGTTTTTATTAAATAAAAAAGTGTATACGTGTCAAACAATAAGTGGGAAAGATAAATGGAAAAGGCAGATAACATTCCCTTATATTTATAGTATACTAATAAATATCACTACGCTTTTACCGTGTTTGCTTTTTGGTCGGTGATACAAGTTGGATCCCAAATGCCACCAATCTCTGTATAAGTTGTTTCAATTATTGACCTTTAAAATAATCAAATAATTAATGTCGCTCTTTCTTCTCTGTTTCCTATCAAAATTTTTAATTATATCTTATCAATAAAATCTTAATCTTCCATTCTTTACTTGATCATGTTTATAATATAAAGTCATAAAATATTACATATATATATATAGTGGCATTGGCATAGTCAAGATTTCCGGTTACCGGCGGCTAATAAGCCTTTAAAAAAAAAATTACAACCAATAAGGAGATGTGAGTTTTACTGTCAACAATACATATGCTTTTAATATATATATATATTTCAAAAATAAATAACAAGAAAATAAGAAATAACCTACGATACAAGTTCATCATTAATGCATTTGAGTAATGCTCTACGAGGCTTCACAATATAAAATACATCAATTATGATATAAGAATCAATAGTATTGGAAAGTTCTTTTTAATTATAAATCACTATGTAACCTGTAAGAAACTCATCTTCCATCTTATTGCAAACCATTGTTTTAATAAGTTTCATAACTGAAAATGCTCGCTTTATTGTTGTAATAGAAATAGAAAGAATCAACACAAAACGAATTAAACGATCAATCAAGTGGAAGTGTTTTGATATTTCGGTTTCAAATAACGTACGACACAATTTTGAAAGTAAGAAAATATTTGGAAACTTTATTAAAATAAAATTACTTGTGTTTAATGTGTTTAATAGGTTTACTTAACTAAGTTAATTATTAAACGTGTTTGAGTTTTATGATGATATTTATTTTTATTTTATTTTTAAATTTTTTAATGACGATTCATACTTAGGACATTGTGAAGCTAAATGAGTGCTAAATAGAACGAGATGTTAAACTAAAATAGAAATTGAAATCCATAATTACAGATTTGATAATTAATTATTTTAATTTATGTAATAATGTTTTTGAAAGAGTAATATATGTTAAAATAAATTTAAAAAATACAGCCCCATCTTGTCTCTAAATAATAATAATAATAATTATTATTATTATTATTATGTGATGATTGATGAATTATGAATTATGAATATGGTTGTTTCTAAGCAAAAACAGAGGGAGGGAGGCAGGTGACAGTGCCAGCATGATTATATATATATATATATATATAATAATTTAAAAAGGCCACGTGGCACCCTCGATCTCTCTCTCTCTCTCCGTTTTCATCGTACGTATCTAAAACGAGATATGAAGCAAATTATAACTTATAAGATAACACCCGAACAACAAAAAGGGTTGGGTAGGTGATATCTAAGGCGACTTCAAATCTGTACTTATGTTGTTGATAATTCATATTAAACAAATCTGATTTCACTTTGTGGCATTAATGGCAACATTAAATAATCTCAATTTTCATTTTCCAACCCTCTTAACTACCACTATTTATAATAATCCAACTCTTTTAACTTTTATTGTCACTTTTAATTAAGCTTCCTTATTATAAATCATTTGCCTTATTATAAAGAGTTGTATTAATTTATGTTCATTTTTGTCTCTTTCTTTGTAAATATTTTTAGAGAGAAACGAGGATTTGTGATTAAAAAAATAAATAATCTGACCAATTATAAATTTAAAAATTATAATTCCGAGTTTTAATTAGATTGAAAAATATACTTTGTATATATACATTATTTGTCCCAGTTTGTGTGGGTACTCTCTCCTCTATTGTAGGAGTAGAGTTCCGGGCCGTGCTTTGGAGTCTAATCTCGCTGGTCCCGACAGTTGTTGTATCTTCAAAAATATATATATATACTTTGAATATTCAACTCGTGTAAGTATACGGGGTTAAAATATTATTGTTTAACATATTATATGAGTAGAATATTTCTTGTTCAATTTATCTTATTTGATCTTGATTTTATTGAGTTAATGTGATATATATCATAATTGTATTTAGTTTACCTTGGTCTTATTGATAAGATTGGAGGGTTCTTTTATAATTTACAATATAATCATCTTATTTTGAATCATATTTGTAATGAGAATTTGGTTGACTAGATGTTAAAGTTTATATTTAAATCATAAATTTAAGTTAATATTATCTCACCCTATATATAAAATATGGTCGGACTAAACCAATTTAAAATTTTGACTTTAAAATGTGTGACCTCAAACCAGACATACAAAGTAACACTTTTCACAACAAACCAGACAAATGTAACACATGATCCACATATAAAACTGTCCAAATAGATAAATATAGTGACGAGTAACAGTTATAAGAAATGAAATTTATCCATTACTCTTTAATATTTAAAGATTCATTACTCACTTTAACATTCGAAGATGAAAGTCAACATACATCGTGCTCGTTGGCCCTCCTTAATGCGTCCATTAATCTTTAATATTTAAGATAAGATTCATTACTTAACGTTCGAAGATAAAAGCCAATGTACATCGTTACATATTTATATCAGTAAAAATTAAAACATGTTATCATGTAAAATGCTATAAATGAATGATGGAATCAACCACTCGACCTAGCCTAATTTTTTCTTCTTCTTCTTTTTTTTTTTTGGTGCAAAGGCTTACCACAAAAAGGGACTTTCAGCAAGATATATATATATATATATAGAGAGAGAGAGGTGTTTTAGGGTTTTGGGGAGTGTCGGAAAACGGTGAGGTCCATGCTTTTTATCATGTGTAGACCGATAGCCACATCCACCACCATGAAAAGAAGAATGGATTGGTCCAACACTTTCTTCTTTAACCATCAAAGCCACCTCTATTCATCATTTCAATTTATGTTTGAATTGTTTTTGAAAAAGACAATTATTTGAGTGGAGAACAATCTCACCAAACTCATCTAGATGATTAATATTTTATTTTATTATATTATCCACATGATATTCATTTAATGAAGAAGACCTAAATTTTAAAGTTGTTATATAAGATGGTATATTTTATTTTTCTTAGAAATTCATTAGATAAAGTAAAGAAAGGAAAAATCCACGTCTGGTGGTGTTGTTGAGTATTGACCTTAGAAACATAACTTAAGAAACAAAATCACCTACAAAAAGTGCACCGTCACCGTCAACGTCAACTAACGGTAACTTAATCGGTGTTATCTAGTGTAGGCTTTTACCGTCAGAAATTTCTCTATAATTAGACGGTGCCTTACCACTCTGTTTCTTTCCTCCATTCACTTCACAGTTCACACACAAAAACACTCTCTCTGTTTCTTATTGACGGAACAGTAGTAGTGAAAAAACAAAGAGGAAAAAAAAGAAAGGTAGTTGATGATATGGTGAAGGTGAGCATCATGATCGGCCATGGAGCTCTCTCTAGCTCTCGATTCCTCGATGCGTATCCCAAAAGGTACTCTTTGAAGAACCCTTCACATGTCTTCTTCATGGGTTTCTAGATTTTTTTTTTCAGATTTATCTTCTTTTTTAACAATTTGTGGGGGGGTTAAAAAATAATAGTAAAGGAAAAAAAAAAAAGGTTTAGGTTTTTATGGATTTGAAGTTGTTGATTCAGTGTTTCCCACCTGTGTTTGGCGGATTTCGAAAAACTTTTGGTTTAGGGTCAGATATTGTTTTTCTATAGCGTCTTGTCCAAATCTCTTACTCTCTCTCCCTTGGTAGAGATTGAAGAGATATATTATTATTATTTTTTAATTTTATTTTTTGGGTATTTATCTGTATTAACTAGTTATTTCTTAATTATTTATAGTTTTAAAGATCTAAACTTTTGATATAGTTATAATTGTTTTTGTTGTAATTTTAATCAGTTGGGGTTATTGAATTGAATCATAGTTTGATGATTTTTTTCATTTTGTGATGTGGGTGTGTGGGGGTTATGTTGTTTGATTGAAAATTAATTTAGGGTTTTGATGGAGGGGAGTTATTGTGGAGATCGATATAGATAAATGATTATGAAGGTGTTTATAAGGTTGTTTTGTTGAATTTATTTCTTGGGAAAATTATGGAAACATCATTAAACCTACCAGCGACAACGAAACCCATCACCGAGGAAACGAGCTGAATTATGGGAGATTCTCTTCTCACAGCTTTGTCAATGGAGAATCATCATCCATCCACTCTCTTGTCCATGGATTCCAGTGCCTCCTCCCACGACGACTTGGATTTGGAGATGAATCGCCAAATCATTCTTCCCCGTCCTCCCGATATCAATTTGCCTTTGTCGGCTGAGCGTAGCCCACCCCCGCCATCATGGAATTCTGATGCTTGTGACATTTTAGATGTGGGGCTCAGTTCACAAGTCTATGAACCCGAGACTTTCCTTAATATCCCCAAGGTTGGGCGGAAATGCGCAAAACGGGTTGATAGTATTTGGGGTGCTTGGTTTTTCTTCAGTTTTTATTTCAAGCCTTCGGTGAACGAGAAGTCGAAGGCCAAGATTATCAGGGATGGCAATGGAGTTTCGGGATTTGATAAAACTGATCTGAAGCTTGATGTTTTTATGGTTCAGCATGACATGGAGAACATGTACATGTGGGTTTTTAAGGAGAGGCCTGAAAATGCATTGGGTAAGATGCAGCTGAGGAGTTACATGAATGGGCATTCGCGCCAAGGTGAACGTCCTTTTCCATTTAGTGTGGATAAGGGATTTGTTCGATCTCACAGGATGCAACGGAAGCATTATAGAGGGTTGTCAAATCCCCAATGTGTGCATGGGATTGAACTTGTTCCGTCACCTAATCTTGTAGTTCTTGATGAGGAAGAGCGGAAGAGATGGATAGAACTCACTGGCAGGGATTTGAATTTCACGATTCCAACTGAAGCTAGTGATTTCAGTTCATGGAGAAATCTTCCTAACACTGATTTTGAGCTTGAGAGGCCACCTCCTCCAATCAAGAGTGCCTCAAATGCCCAGTCGAAGAAGCTGCTTAATGGCTCTGGTCTCAATTTGTCAACTCAGCCGTTGAGCCACCACAGCAACGGTGATGGGATGGACCTATCACCTGTCAGCAGCAAGAGGAGAAAGGACTTTTTTCCGCATGGGAATGAGGATGATTGTTATTTGGCGGTTAATCCTCCTGAACGGATTGCAGATATGGAAATTCACCCTTCTAACGAGCCACACTGGCTGCATGACTTCAGTGGGGTGATGAAAACTGTTTACGGGCCTGTTACTGCTGCAAAAACAATCTATGAGGACGAAAAAGCTTATTTGATCATCATCAGCCTACCCTTTGTGGATCTTCAGAGGGTAAAGGTTTCCTGGAGGAACACACTGACCCATGGCATCATAAAGGTTTCTTGTGTGAGCACGTCTTGCATACCATTTATCAAGAGACATGACAGGACTTTCAAGCTTACTGATCCAGCATCCGAGCACTGTCCTCCTGGGGAGTTCATCAGAGAAATCCCACTTTCAACTCGAATCCCAGAAGATGCTAACATTGAAGCATACTACGATGGGCCTGGATCCGTGCTGGAGATTATGGTGCCGAAACTTAGAGTGGGGCCAGAAGAACACGAGGTCCGTGTTTGCCTTCGACCCCATCTCGGAGGAAATGATCTTATGTTGACGTGAAGTAGGGAATTTAATGTGAATTGCAAGGTTGGTTGCTGCAATAGTTGGTGCCTTGGTGCTTCATTGTTTTACTGACTTTTGTACCATACAAAGTACTCTATGAAACAAAATATGGGTTTCACATGTCTTCTGCAATTTTTATTTTATTTTTTTGCTCACTAATTGCTATGGTAATTGTTTTAGTGTTTCTCTTTAGCCTTTGACTGTAATTATAATTGATTCTTGAACTTAATATCAATTATAGCCCATCTTTATAAAAGCCATTTACATCTTTTAGTTTCTTTGCTTCTTGTATATACCTTGTTTATATATATATATGGCTTCAAAGTTTATTTCACTGTGTTGAATATATGTCTATCTTCTCTACTTTGAAGAAATATTATATGTATACTTGTTTGTTTTGCTTTGTTATCACTACTTATCAGCATGATATTTTTGACTTGAAAAGTTTTTACATGTAATTTTTCTGTGATGGAGTAGAGACTTGAGCAACCGGTTGCGTGTTTGCTTTGTTAATGTAATGGTTACGTAATATGCAATTTTCATTGATAGTACTTAGTAGGACAATGCTACTTTGTTGTGATAGGCAAAAACTAGTATCAATTCTTTCATTGAAGTTCGTTTGATAATGAAGTCGTCGAAATTGATAGGATGACTCTCGATGGGAGTGTAATTTTAACGCTTATGGAAAAATCATGATAAGCCAATAGAATTCTGATTTTCTTTACAAGTTGATAACTTAGAGGCCAAGTCAAAGCTGCGTTTGAGTATAGAAGTGGGTAATGTGATTGCTTAGGTCAAGGATGGTGTTCGGTTCCGTTACGTTCGAATGTTATTATTTATTATTTTCTTTTCTGTTGCCGACAACTTTGTTTTCTTTTCTTTTTCTTCCGCGTGATACATGTCTCTGTCTTGGCTTGTGGTAAACACGCGGTTTCTATATGGAGAAGTGGAGAACAAAATATACGAGGCCCATGACAAAATGCCATATAAATAAAAACTTTGGACTAATTGCACAAACATACCCTAAGTTTAGGTATAATTGCATACATATGGAACTTTTACCCATAATTATACAAACGTCCCCTGTTGTTAGTTGACTTCCGTTAACTCTAACTGTTGACCACAATTTTAACCCACAATGACTAAAGTGCCCCTAGTTACCTATTTTATTATTTAAATTAATGATTAAAAAGCGAAACAGAAAAGACAAAGAAAAACAAAAAAGCAAAAAAAAAAAAAAAAAAAAAAATCAATCATTTTTTTTTTCTCAACCCTCAAATAAAATAACTTAACAAACAAAAATGAAAACTCAATCCCACAAATTAAAACCAAAACTCAAATCCTCAAATAACAACCAAAAATCAAATCCACAAATAAAAACAAAAATCCATCAATTCCATAACTAGTTAACCACATCCATTTAAAAAAATATATATAAAAAAATTAGAACTTCAATGGAGGATTTTTAACTTTCTAAGTTGAATTTCTAATATATATATATATATATATATATTTGGAATGAGAATGATATCTATCTTCCCCATTTGTCTTTCTCATTCATTGCTTGACACGTGTACATTTTTTCATTTAATAAAAAGTTCTCACTTTTTGCTGCAAAACTTGTTTACATCTTTACCCCTGATGGCTGTTTTTATCATTTCATTAATAAGAGGTAAAGATGTAATAAACTTTATAGCTAAAAGTGAGAGCTTTTTATTAAATGAAAAAGTATACATGTGTCAAGTAATGAATGAGAAAGGCAAATGAGGATAGCATTTCCCTTTTTAGAATATGTTTGTGGATTGAGAAAATGAAAGAGAAAAAAAAAATGATTGATTTTGTTTTTTTTTTTGTCTTTTCTTTTTCGTTTTTTAATTATTAATTTAAATAATAATATAGGTAACTAGGTGCACTAACATTGTAGGTTAAAATTGTGGTCAACGGATAAAGTTAACGGAAATCAATTAACGGCAGGAGACGTTTATGCAATTATAGGTAAAAGTTTCATATACATGCAATTATGCCTAAACTTAAGGGACATTTGTGCAATTAGTCCTAAAAACTTTATAAACACCCACAGGAAATTGTCCTTTTGAAAAATGAAAAAGGAGGCTTTGAATGCGCAAAGATGTAGGGTGTTAAATGACTTTTTATCATCAGAATTCAGATATAAGCGTTTCAAATTATCCAAAAATTTAAATATTTGCGTGCCAGCAATTGTGATAAGATAACAAGTCTCACCGTAAGAGGGCGACACCCCGAACAGATCCACTGATCCAGGTCCAGAGATCATCGGGTTTTGGGCTCTTACTAATGTAAGGTCATTGCTGTCTGTTTCTTATCAACCTTTCTCTAACTTTATGTTATTCCCTTACTTCTCTCTCTTGGACCACTTTTGCTTTCTCAGTTCTCACTCACTAGGCCGTTTGCTATCGTCAAAAAATATTACTGGCTTACATTCATAGCAAATCTATCAGCTGCAGTAAATGATTGACAAAAAAATATAAGAGAAAGCTAATAATGGAAAACGATTAATAATACCAAAATGTGAAAAGCAAGGAAGCATTTTTCCCTGCAACAATATTCCGATCAAAATCGGATAAAAAGCATGAAAATAAAAATCCAGAATCCTAATTAATAATCCCGAACGGACAAAAAAACATTGCAAGATAATTAGTCGACTTCCTCGATCTTGGGGCCTGCACTGCCACCACCAGCAGGAACATCATCGTCCATGGGAGCACCACCCATGTCAGCTCCAGCACCCTGGTACATCTTTGCGATTATAGGGTTGCAGATGCTCTCCAATTCCTTCATTTTGTCTTCAAACTCATCAGACTCTGCAAGCTGGTTGCTGTCCAACCATTGGATGGCCTGCTCAATAGCATCTTCGATCTTGGTCTTGTCAGCGGCATCAAGCTTGGCACCTATCTTCTCATCCTTAACTGTGTTTCTCATGTTGTATGCGTAGTTCTCCAAGGCATTCTTTGCCTCCACCTTCTTCTTGTGCTCTTCATCCTCTGATTTGTACTTCTCTGCCTCCTGGACCATCTTCTCAATCTCATCCTTTGAGAGTCTTCCCTTGTCGTTCGTAATGGTGATCTTGTTCTTTTGACCGGTGGTCTTGTCCTCAGCAGACACGTTCAAGATACCATTGGCATCAATGTCGAAGCAGACTGTAATTTGTGGAACACCCCTAGGTGCAGGTGGGATACCGGAGAGCTCAAATTTACCAAGCAAGTTATTGTCCCTGGTCCTTGTTCTCTCACCTTCATAGACTTGGATCAAAACACCAGGCTGGTTGTCAGAGTAAGTTGAGAAGACCTGCTCCTTCTTGGTGGGAATGGTGGTGTTCCTGGGGATCAACACAGTCATGACTCCACCGGCAGTTTCCAAACCGAGGGAGAGAGGAGTGACATCCAAAAGCAGAAGATCCTGCACTTTCTCATTGCCCTCACCACTCAAGATAGCAGCTTGTACAGCAGCACCATAGGCAACGGCTTCATCGGGGTTGATGCTCTTGCAAAGCTCCTTTCCATTGAAGAAGTCCTGCAATAGCTGCTGGACCTTGGGAATTCTAGTGGAGCCACCAACAAGCACAACTTCATGGACGGTACTCTTGTCCATCTTGGCATCCCTCAAACACTTCTCAACTGGCTCCATACACTTCCTGAACAGATCCATGTTAAGCTCCTCAAATCTGGCACGGGTGATGGTGGAGTAGAAATCAATGCCCTCATACAAAGAGTCAATCTCAATGGTGGTTTGTGCAGTGGACGAGAGAGTCCTCTTCGCTCTCTCACACGATGTCCTCAACCTCCTAAGTGCTCTGGGGTTGCCACTGATATCCTTCTTGTTCTTTCTCTTGAACTCTTGAACAAAGTGGTTCACCATTCTGTTGTCAAAATCCTCACCACCGAGATGGGTATCACCAGCGGTAGCCTTCACCTCAAAGATGCCCTCCTCAATGGTTAGAAGAGAGACATCGAAAGTACCACCACCAAGATCAAAGATCAAGATATTCTTCTCGCCGACACTGGTAGCCTTCTTGTCAAGACCATAGGCAATGGCTGCAGCAGTAGGCTCATTAATGATACGCATGACATTGAGACCAGCAATGACACCAGCATCCTTGGTTGCTTGACGCTGAGAGTCATTGAAGTAAGCAGGGACAGTGACAACAGCATTCTTAATTGTAGAGCCAAGGAAGGCCTCAGCAATCTCACGCATCTTCATGAGCACCATGGAAGAGATCTCTTCCGCAGCAAATTGTTTATCCTCACCTTTGTAGCTAACAATAATCATAGGCTTCTCGCCTGGACCAGGAATAACCTTGAATGGCCACAATTTAATATCACTCTGAACAGAGGCATCAGAAAATCTGCGACCAATCAACCTCTTTGCATCTGAGATATGAACAAACAAATTTAATCAACAAAACAAGCAAAACAATCACAAAATAAACAATTATGTTACATAAGTAAAAACCAAGCAATAATAACTTTCGCTAATACAAGTCCTCATTAATTCAAATTAACATACCATGCTATCCACATGTGAACATACGGACAACGCGAAGTGATCATTAAGTGACAATAATATTACAATGAACTTGAACAATTACTATTTTACTATTTAAATAACCAAAACACGGTAATGCATTTGAATCCTAGAGAAATTTTATGTACATAAACAAGATAAATGTAAAATTTTGGCATGCACTTGAACAGAATAGAATACATATAAATCTATTCTGATTGTGATTCTAATACAAATTAACATACCATGCAATCCACATGTGAACTTACAGACACATGCAAAGTTTAAGTGGCAAAAATAACACAATAAACTTGAACAATTACTTTTTATCTTTAAATAACCAAAACCCAGTAATGTATTCGGATCCTAAAGAACTTTTATGTACGTCAAACAAAATAAAATGTAAAATTTTGATATGTACTAGAACATAATACAGTACGTATAAACCTAGCTATGGGAATCTGAATCTAATCCAACTTTAGATATAAATCTAGATAATGAAATATGACGTTAATGCAAATATAGAAAGTTAAGTACATCAGCAATTCGAAAGAAACAGTATAATCAGATTCATTAGCTGTGAAACATATTAGATATTTAAACAGCTGCATCTGTTGTAACAAATAATATGATTCTATTTCATAACAAACAGATCTACAAATTAAAGTTACAGATCTAAACTACACTACAATAGATCTAAACAAAACAAAAGCAGGTCAATGAGCGAATCGCTTACCGAAGACGGTGTTGATAGGGTTCATGGCGACCTGGTTCTTGGCGGCATCGCCGATCAAACGCTCGGTGTCGGTGAACCCAACGTAAGACGGCGTCGTTCTGTTTCCTTGGTCATTGGCGATGATTTCAACACGATCGTGTTGCCAGACACCGACGCATGAGTAGGTGGTACCCAAATCAATACCGATCGCTGGTCCTTCTCCTTTACCAGACATGCCTACGGATTTGTTTGTAGTGTCGACGAAGAAGAATTATAAAAGTTTTAAGAGATCTAAAAAGGAAAAATAACAAAATAAAAGTAACAAAAATCAGAGAGGAACCGCAGTTAGGGTTTCAAGTGGCTGAGCAAAGGCGTGAAGAGTGGGTTCATATAGAATTAGGGTTTGGTTTCGAGAATGTTCTACGGCTGGACTGTTGGAAACCGTCAGATCTTCGGAAGATATTGACGGCTTCAGATTGTTTCCTTTCATTTCGCGGATTCAATGAAGTCCGGCCATGTCAGCTTTGTGCAGAAGGTGGGACCGAGTTTTCAAATCTGGTGATCGTTAACACCGTTGGATGGAATCTGTTTGGTCCGTCGATTTGGCGAATCACGAAAGAGTGAGAGGTGAAACTACCCTCTGATTGGTTATTGTTGGGGTCCACTTTTTTGAAGGCGTGGCAAGGCGCCAGGCATGCTCCAGCCCAAAGAAGATTCCGCGAACGAAAAGCAAAGACTTTTGAAACTTTCGTTTTCTTTGCTGACGTGGACGATGCAAGTGCCGCGAATTTTGCTTTGCGTGTGAATATTTCGATTTGTTTTTCCACGGGTAAATTGCATAAACATACCCTTTATTTATCTAATAAAGTAAATTTTCAAACAAATGTCCTATTCAAATACAAACATCACAATTGGAATGTGTTTGGGGTATGAAAAGTCAATAGTTCCATTAGGTAAAAAGGAGAGGTTATTTTGGTGGATAAATTTCACAAACAACCCTTAATTTAGGTGTAATTGTATAATATTTTTTTCTAAATTACATAAATATACCCTACGTCGGTTGACTTTTGTTAATTTTAACCTTTAACTACATTTGTATCCCGAAATGAATAAACTACCCTTGAAAACTTATTTATCTTTTCTTTTATTATTTAAATATATTAAAAAAAATATTTACTTACAAAAATTGAAAAAATTGATACAGTTTTTTTGTTGCTTTCTTTCTATCATTTTTTTTAACACAATCAAAACCCATAAAACTGGAAAAATGGTTGTGTTTAGTGAGTTTTATGGGTTTTGATTATGTTGATTAAATGTAATTGTTTGTGGGTTTTGATTGTGTTAATGAAATAAAATTGTTTGTGGGTTAATGAGTATGAAATTGAATGTTTTGATGATAAAGTTGGTTTTTGAAATCTGAAAATTTGGTGTTTGGGGACATAGAAAATATTAAAAAAAAATGATAGAAAGAAAAAGAAAATAAAAGCAACAAAAAAAAAAAATTGTACTGATTTTTTCAATTTTTTAAATAATAAAAGAAAAGATAAATAAGTTTTCAATGATAGTTTAGTTATTTCGGAATACAAAGTGAAAATTGCCAAATATAACCACTATAATTATAGGAAATTTCTTTTTGACCACATACCTAACTTTAATTGTTAATAACCATGTTTTGAAAAAAAATTCATTGGGTGTCCATAAATTACCAAGATGCCCTTAAACTAATATTTCAATTTTGTTTTATTCACTGTCTTCTTCACTGTTATTTGTTCATCCTTCTTCTCCCTTGTGTTCGTTCTTCATCAGAGTCCTGTAAATCGATGAGCAATGGCTGCACCATTGTTGGCCTGAAGAAAATTTCACGAAGATTTCACAAAGGTTTGATGTCTGAAGATTTCACAAAGTGTCCTGAAGAAAATATCATTCATCTCATAATCTAGTTTGCTCTAAATCGGTAAGTATCATTCATTTGTTCATTAACTAAGTTGAAAATAGTTAATTTAACATGGGTTTAACCTTGATGCATGAGTTTATGTTTGTTATGGTGAATAATCGATTTCAATAAAACTTTAAATTTTCCCAGAATATTTCAAGTTTCACGGGTTCGAAAACTTGAAATCTAGTATAAAAACTTAGAATGTTGACAAAACTTGAGATCTGTTTTAAAGCATGATTTCAAGTTTTATACCACAGAAAACATAAAATGTTTAGAAAAACTGGAACTTACAATTTCTTTTAGAAATCATATTTTTTTTCCAGGTAAATGGATTACAGACTAGTAATCAACTATGGTGGGCAGTGGGATGATTTATGATATGTTGGTGGTGATACATTTGTTGAGGTGGTGCCGATTAATTTAAAATATTTAGAGTTAGAGAACTTGGTATACCAATTCACCAATTTTGATAGAACTTTGTATGATGTAATCATAACCAGTTTGGTTAAGACAGAGAGTGGTCAACGAAAGTACCGATTACAACGTGACACTGATGTGAGATTCCTTTTACTTGGTCAAACGGTTGTTCCAGAGGTATATGTTGATTTGGTGGAGAAAGTTGCAAGAGATGTTAGGGATTAGCCGGCAGTACCTCCACGGAGATCATCGATTCCCATTGGAGTCCCTGTTGCACCTTTTCCTCCTCCATTTGCAACCGAGTTGGTTCCTACTACCCAACAATTATGGGATGGTGACAATGGCATATGGGATGGTAAGAATGACATTCAAGATACATTTATTGCCAATGAACAAGAGAGAGTAGATGCCAACGATTCATATTCGTCAGATGGTGATGAGATTCATGAATCGCGAGAAGTTTTCACCCGCCATGAAGATGACAGTGATCTAGACGGGCAAGATGATGCAGACACAAACACTCAGGGGCAGAATCAGGGGCAAAATCAGGGGCAATGTGGTGCATACAGACAGACATGTAATGCTATACCATCTAGTTGGATTGTTCCATTTGCAGACCAATATTCCATTAGCTCGAACAGTACCGCATGTTCTACCTCAAGGGTGGGCCCTTTTTTCAAAGGACAGATTTTCGATACTAAGCAGAAGTTGAAGAATGAGTTTAGTAAATATGCTTTAAATGAGAAGTTTAATCCAAGAATTAGACGGTCGACAAAGTCCCGATTTGAGGCTGGTTGTAATGACATCAAATGTGATTTCGCACTTAGAGCCACATGTAGGGATGGTTGCACATATTGGGTTGTCAGGAAATTCGCACATGGCCACACATGCAATTTGGACACCTATGAGTCACACTTCCGTAAAGTGAGTGCCATTGTCATTGGAGAGATGTATGCCCCAAAATTGAACACCAATGGCCGCACAATTAGACCAATTGATATAATTGCGGAAATGCGCGAGCAACACAGTGTGCAACTTTTGTACACCACAGCATGGCGGGCAAATGAGCATGCTAAGAATATTTTGTATGGGAAACCTGAGGATTCTTACCAGTTGTTGCCTGCTTACTTTCATTTGTTAAAAGTAGGGGTGGGCGCGGTTCGGTTCGGTTTTGGCCAAAACCATATTGAACCATTATATTTTCGGTTTTTGAAAACTTGAATCGGTTTAAACAGTATTAGACCATGAAACCGAATTGAATCGAACACCTTTATCTCGGTTCGGTTCGGTTCGGTTCAATTCGGTTTTGGGTCTATTGGGCCTATTGGGCTTTGAGGTTTTTTTTATATATATAATTTTTCATTTTTTGACTGTTTTTTTTTTTTTTTTTTTTTTTTTTTTTTTTTTTTTTTAACAATCTCTTACATTCAAAACACAACTAAATAGACCTCATTAATCAAATTTAATCCAAATCAATCACCATTATATATATATATATAAACCTGCTGGCTGCTGTCAAATGCAGTGATAGAAATATAGAAGTTCAAAATGCAGTGATATAAATAAACCTACTGTCCTGCTCAATTACACAATGATAGAAGTCCAAAATGGTAAAATGCAATCCAAAATACAGTCCAAAATGCAGTCTCAAATGGCAAATACAGTCCAAAATAATATAAGATCACATATAAATAATCCAACATACAATCCAATCCATAAAATTAAACTTCAAATCATGTCTTTCTTCCACTTCAAATTTTCACCTATACAAAAGGAAAATAAATTAACTAATAGAAACAAAATACATAATTATAATCAAGCCATACATGGTCAACTCAAGTTTCACTTATCAAGGCGTTAATTAAAGCATTTTCATTTACTCATTAGAAATTTTCACTTTTTTTTTTCCATAGCATTGTTGTTTTATAGATGCAAAAAAAGTCCAAAAGACTTTTCATTCAAAAATGTAAAATCATGCGATAAACCTTCAGAGGAATTTCAATAAGCACATGGTGTGCAACAAATGCCAAGCCAATTTACATACCCGCATTTGATAACTAGATCCAGAAAAATAGAGAATAAAAGGCTAAGCTCTCTCGCCTCTGATCCTCCTAGCGAGTTGGATGTCCTTAGGCATGATAGTGACTCTCTTAGCGTGAATGGCACACTGATTAGTGTCTTCAAACAGACCCACCAGATACGCCTCAACTGCCTCGTGAAGAGCAGCCACTGCGCTGCTTTGGACTTCATATCGGTCTTGAAATCTTGAGCGATCTCTCGCACAAGTCTCTAGAACAGATGCTTCATTATCAAAAGCTATGTGCTCTTCTGGTACTTTCCTATCTTTTCATTGTTAACCTAACATTTTGGGAAAAGTTGTGCTTGAAAAATTGTGAGAAGAATTGAGATGTGCAATATTGCTAAAGTAGTAATTTTTGTACCTATATCATAATCAATGATGCTACATTTTAATCCTAACTAATGTTTATGTAAATCGGATCCATTAGAAATTTTCACTTAATTAAATATGAATTAAATTAAAGCAGAAATCAGAAATCAGAAATTTTCACATATCAAGGCGTTAATTAAAGCAGAAATCAGAAAGTAGAAATCTATCACAACCCATTAGAAATTTTCACAACTCACAAAGCACAACCCATTAGAAATCTACCACAACCCATTAGAAATTAAATATGAATTAAATTAAATACAACTCACAAAGCACTATCAAAGTTCACACTTCATAGAAAGCAGAAGATCCAGGTGGTGAGAGTTGCTTACAGAGTATCTTTGATGCTGCAGAGTAGGCTTCCTTAGTAAACCTTGAAGATTGAAGATCCACAAGATACACCACGAAGTGACGAAACTATGAAAGAAAGAAACATACAAAGTTAAAACTTCCATAAGAGATAGAGCAAAGAAAGCATACCACTGATACCAGAATAAGAAAGAGAAAGAGATTTGGCGGAAAGAAAAAGAAATCAAACCTTGAAGATTGAAGATCCACGAAAGAGACGAGTGCAGTGTGAGAGATGCTTCAACAGTTGCTAGGTTTCTTTGAAGATGTGAAGTGACTGACGACTGAGTATTAGATGCGGCGGAAGAGAAATGAGAGATAGGGTTTGCAATTTGCTAGTCTGTCTGGATGAGAGAATCAGAGAAGTGTGAAAGTGTAAAACTAGGTTTTTTTTTTCCTTTTATAGTCGGTTCGTCGGGTCGGTTCGGTTTTGGAAGGCCCAAAACCGAAACGAACCATATTGAATACGGTTCATTCGGTTCGAACCGAATTGAACCGAACTCACCCACTGAACCGAACCGAACACCATTTTACGGATTGATTCGGGTCGATTCGCGGTTCAATGAACCGTGCCCACCCCTAGTTAAAAGCAACAAATCCCGGCACTTTGACGGCAATTCACACAGATGAGAACAATAATTTCTTGTATGCTTTCTATTCACTTGGTCAATGCATTAAGGGGTTTCAAACAGTTATACGTCCGGTCATTGCCATTGATGCCACTCATTTGAAGGGTGCATTTGAGGGGGTTATATATGTAGCATCGTGCAAAGATGGAGATGAGCATGCAAACCCTATAGCTTTTGGTGTAGGCGACGGTGAGGCAGAAAGCTCTTGGATATGGTTCTTAGAACGACTACGAGAGGCAATTGGGGAAGTTGAGGGGATGTTATTGGTTTCCGATCGTCATGTCAGCATTGCTAAAGCAGTGAGTATTGTATACCCCAATGTTCCTCACTGTATTTGTTTCTTCCATCTTAAACAGAACTTGAAGACTAGATTAAAGGGACAAAAATAAGTGCTTGATATTTACTATAGGGCAGCATACTGTTCCACCTCTAGACAGTTCGACTTAGAAATGGATGAAATCAAAAAATTTCACCCGGGAACATATGACTATTTGATGTCCATTGGCCCCAAGCGATGGTCACGTTCCTATTGTCCTAGAAGAAGGTATCAGATGATGACCACGAATATTGCAGAGGTGTTGAATAATTGTATTAAGAAGGCTCGGAGGTTGCCTATTACTGTAGCGATGGAGTTCTTGAGAGATATGTTGCAGAGATAGTTTAATGACAGACGTGAGAAAGCGGGGAAGAACCCTACTTACTTAGGCAAGGCAGGAGAGGAACGAATGGTCATTGACGTACCATGTATATCCTATTGAGTTGACCAGATATTTAGTTAAGGATGGTAAATACGATGGGTTGGTCGATATCAAACAGCGTACGTGCACATGTCGTAACTAGGACTTAGATCAGCTGCCATGTGACCACGCTATAGCAGTTGCCAGGTACATTGTTTAATTATCTAATTGTTATCAGTTTGTCATTGGTTTTTTTTATTGACATTCTTCATTTTGTTGATTTATAGGTATACAAAGACCAATTTCAACTCCCTCTGTCTTGAGTACTACAGCACTTCATGGATGCAAACAGCTTATGCCCCAGCAATAAATCTAGTACCCCATCCAGCTTTTTAGGAAGTACCCGATGAGGTGGCCTCTATGATTGTCCTTCCACCGAATAGTAAGAGGCAAGCCGGTAGACCAAAAGAAATAAGAACACCTTCCGCGGAAGAGTTTCGTCGACAAAATAAATGTGCTAATTGCGGCGAAGAAGGTTACAATAGGGTCAGATGCTCCAACCCGAGGCAAAATCAAACAATGGACAATTAAACACATCCGTAAGTCAAGAGTTGCCGACAGAGCCGATACAACCGACACGTAGACAATGTGCTTGTAGTGTATGTCATGTACTTGGCCATAATCGCAAGACATGCCCGTTAGTTGACCACTCCCAGCCTACTGCGGGTAATCCCGCTAATGGAGATACTACTCATTAGTCAATTTGTGATTGTTGACCATGACCTTTTTTGTTTTATTATGAACTTATCATGTATGAACTTATCGTGTATGAACTCATTATTGTAAGTTTATGTTTTAGTATTGACTACTGTGGTTTTACGGGAAGATTTAAAGTTGTTAAACTTTTTGACATCTGAATTGTTGGTTTTCTGAGAAGATTTCTAGTTGTACCAGAGATTGAAAGCATGATTTCAAGTTTGTGCCACATATATAAAACATGATTTCAAGTTTTATGCTGGAGATTTAAAGCATCATTTCAAGTTTGTGCCATATAATTAAAGCATGATTTCAAGTTTTATACTGGCAATTGACCAACCATCTCATCAGGCTCCTCTTCCTATTTCCACCGACTGATTCTTGCCACCTGTTAATCAAACTAATCAAATGTGATGTCTGATTTGTTTTTTAAACTCATTTAGGAAAACATTTCAAACAAAAAACAATTAAACAAAATAATCTATAACAAGTTGCCAAACAAAAATCAATTAAGCACTTGCAGGTCAAGTCTTCAAATAACAAGTTTTGTTTCAGGTCAAGCTATAGTATTTTGAAATCATAAAATAAATAATAAATAAATAAATAAATAAATAAAAACAAAACAAAATTGGGAGTTGGAGGCACTCTGGAGTATCTATCTGGAGATTTAAAGCGTGATTTCAAGTTTGTGGCAGATATTTAAAGCGTGATTTCAAGTTTGTGCCAGATATTTAAAACGTGATTTCAAGTTTTATGCTTGACAACTGAAATCAACAAAACCTGCCTACGTAACAAACAAACCAGGAAATTTACCAATTCACAAACTAGAGCCATTTAGACATAAACAAAACCTGCCCAAAATATTATATATCATATATATCTAGAATAACGTTTACCATTCACAAACATAGGGAATTCTCCGGGAATAACGTTTAACATCCAAAATAGGTAATTTGCAACAACATAGGGAATTCTTCGGGAATAAAGTTTTACATCCACAATATATAATATATAACAACATCCAAAAGTAGTCAAATAAGTTTAACTTTTGCGGGAATTCTTTCTCACATAAACCATGTTCTTCACCACTGTAGGGATAGTGTAAGGGGTTTGAACCACTGCTGTTAGCTTCTTAATTCTCTTACTACGCCCTACCACGTCCTTCTCCTCATCATTTTGGTTGTCAACGCCTTGCTGCACATCAACCTGTTCGACCTCAACCTCTTGCTCTTGTTGAACCACTGATGCTTGCTTCTTAATTCTCTGACTACGTCTTACTATGATCTGCTGCTCCTCATCATTCTGGTTTTCAGCGCCTTGTTGCACATCAATCTGGTCATCCTCAACCTCCTGCTCATCCTCAACCTCGACTTCGCCCTCATGTACATTAACCTGCTGCTCATCATCAACCTGCTGCTCGACCTCAGCCTGCTGCTCATCGTCAACATGCTGCTCATCCTTAACCTGCTGCTGACCATCAACATGCTGCTCACCATCAACCTGCTGCTCACCTCTCTCTTCCATGTCATATCTATGCATTGAAGATTCCTAGACAAAATATAATTTTGAAATCTATATTACAACAAACATTATCAAAATCCATGAAGAATAAAATATGTTCGAAAGGTTTTTACCGCATAACTACGTGTATACCCGGCGGATGCTGTGGGAGTATACCCGGGGGACCATGTGGGTTGAGGTGCAACTGGTACATATGGGACTGGTGCAACTGGTACAGGTGGGACTGGTACATGTACTCGATCAGCAAGAAGTTTGTCAATCTTCAAGTCAATCTGTTGAAAGCGAGACTTGATATAAGACCTCAAATCATTATCATGGCCCCCCATCGAACGAGTCTCACGGTGACCTGCCTCATTCTCTGGGTCATACCCCACATGCTTGTGCAGCTTGGGTCCGACAACCGCAAGCGGATCGAATCGCCTATAGTACTCTTGAAGCCTCTCCTCAGCCGTAGGAGTCAAAGTTGTATAAGCCTCCAACTTTATGAATAAATATAAATGTTAGAACAGCGAGAATGAAATTTATGAATAAATATAAATGTTAATCAATTGACATGCTGCTGCCAATTAAACAGGGTTATTTTCTTAAATATTTAGTTAAAAGCAACTCATATTAAAGGCTTTAAGTTGTGATCACAAACTCAAAATCATGGAAATGTATATGCACTGGCTTGCATATGTTTTTGGTCACTCATACGCCAACTAAAAACTAACTTCAAATATTGCTTAATTATACTCTAATTAAGTAGTGTGACTATATGCAACTCTAATATATATATATATTTGTGTGTGTGTGCTTACCTCGTCAGTGAATTTTTGTCCCAAACGTGGTGGTTTCTTCCGGCAGTACCATCTCGTTAATCGCGGAAATCCATGGCCCTTTCTCCCCCTTCTCCGCTTTCCAACCAAACCAGTCAAACCTGGGATGGCCTCCATCGCCCAATACTGAAACAATAGCAAATGAAACAAATTAAGATTGTTACACATGTAAAACTCAGAAAATAAAATAAACAAATCAATGTACAAGATAGCTAACCATCAATGCCCATGGAAATCCATACACATTGTAACTCAAATCCTGCTTTGTACTGTAATTTCTATTTTGTTTCCTCCCGTTTGTCCTATCATTGAGGGATTTACCAAGCCAATATATGGTAACACTGTAAATGCAAGTTCCCCAAGGGAATGCCTCAAATGCTGTGATATCCTCAACCAATCCCCAAATCCAATCAGGCACCTTCCACCGGTACTCCCGACCAAGCATAATATGGGACAGAAAATACACATATCCCAACTTAATAACGTCCTCAGCCTCGTCAAACCCATCTCTGCTTAATCTACCTAAAACATCTTTTAGGGGAGTGGGGGATCCTCTAAAGTATCGGTGATGTACGCTGCCTTCTGTAGCTTTACGTACGGAGTTAACACTCTCTGACATCGGTCCAAACTTTAATCTTATGACAATAAAAAACTCCTCCTTCCCAAACCTAATTGCACGTTGACCGACCCGAAACCACATCTCATCAGGGCGCGCACCAGGATAATTCAACTCTCTACATAGCAATAGGTGGCAAAGCTTACCACTAAACAACTCTTTGCCCATTGTCAAAAACTGTTTGAAAACACCCTGCTCCCACCGTCGTAACATGCCAACCCTATCCATAGCATCTCTAATAATTGTCAAATTAGGAGGGTGTATTCAATTAGGATTCTTAAGGACATTTAAAGACATTTTTTAAGTGACGGATTTTCATGGATTTTTATGGACTTTTATAAATCCACATGGATTTTCATTGATTTGTTTAGACATCTATCTCAGACTGTTACGGATTTGTTTAGACATCTATGGACTTTTATGTATTTGTTATCTCTGACTTCAACAGCAATATCAGTCCTTCCATAACATTTTATTTTCAGTTCTCTTGATTTTGCTGTTGCTTTCTTGCAGTCAAATATATTGGACATTCGCTGTATACCCGAAGCATTACCATATTTTGTGACCCTTGATGAAGATTCAGTGCTATTGCAATAATTGCCCCACTGGGCAGCTTGTTCAATTACACAAGCTCTCGAGTTCCTTACTCTTGCATACAAGGGTTTTGGAATCCTATCCTCCGGAAAGAGTGACTTTCTTCATGCCACAGCTAGTGCAGGCTCTACGATTAATGAATATGTTGATGTTTATATTACTTTTTACATTGTTAACAAGAACCGGTACAGAGCTCTTTTTTTAAATGTACATGCTTGCTTGTAATTCTACAACTATTGATGTTGTATGGTTACGATTTTTACGAGGATTTCCGCAGTAGTTTTGTGACAACAGAGCTGATTCCAGGGAAATTGTGATCGTTAAAATTGGCAAAAAAAAACAAAAACAAAATGAGTTCATTGTAACCTGTGGTGGGGTTTCCTCGTGAGGCTTGTAAAAAATTTAAAAATTTAATTATCTAGTTCTTTTTTTTTTTTTGGGTGTTGTTGGTAAGATTGTAGTCAACACGTTTTTATTTTGAGAGAGAGAGAGAGAGAGAGAGAGAGCAAAGTCTACCAAAATCTTTTGGGTGCAGGCCGGACATGTTATGACATTTTATATTTATATCTCCCACTATCAAGTCCACCAAAATCCACCAAAATCCATAACCTAAGAAAATCCTTTAAAATCTAGTCCTAATTGAATACACCTTGATTCTTGTAGACATTTTTAAAGTCTCAATTCAATACACCTAGATTTGGAAGGATTCTTTAAAAGTACATAGAAATCCTAATTGAATACCACTGGATTAATATAGACTTTTTAAAAGTCTTTAAATGTCCTAATTGAATACATCAGGATTTATAATGTTTTTAAATGTCCCCAAGAATCCTAATTGAATACACCCCCCTTAGACAATTTACAGTAAATGTTCACTCGAGCATCAAACCAATTAGCCTCTGGATGCTTGTAAACCAAATTCTCTCCGTCGTTGGTCATCTGCAATATATTTCAAAAAGCAAGATTTAAAGCAAGATTTCAAGTTTATGCTACAGAATTAAAGCAAAATTTCAAGTTTTATCACTAAAACTTAAAGTATCATATCAAGTTTTAGCAACACATTTCAGTTTAGCAACACATTTCAGTTTTAGCAACACATTTCACAAATTACAAAACACAGTAGCACTGATTCAGGACTGAAATGTGTTATACAAAATACTAGTTAATTACATGGGCAATATGTAAATCGAAGAAGACTCTATACATGTTTATGCATCTCAATGGGTGTCATGAGAAAGTATTGTGGTACTAGTATTTTTTTTTTTTTTTTTTTTTTGAAAAACTGCAATTTTATTCCAAAGCCAACCAAAGAAGCAACAAAACACCAGACCAAAAACAGAGCCTGCTGTCCGCCGCAGCAGCACACCCTAGCAGCGCCCAAACAACAACAACAAAAACAAAGCACCAGGCCAACACAGCCACAGCACAGCACAAAACAGCATCAGACCACAACACAAAGAACAACCACAACACAAAAGAAAATAGCAACAGACCAGAAAAACCAAAGAAAAAGCAAGACAGCCACCCCAGGCACCCAAACCGAACCAGGAAAACACAGAAAAAACAAACAAAAAACCAATACAAGTAATTTTGCATGTTTTTAAGAGAATATACAATATATTAAATCAATATATAAATTATATAATTATAGAGAATATACAATATTAAATCAATTGTTTCAACAGTATTAATATTTTCACCTTTCGTTTTACAATGACAATGGAATGTTATGTGAAAATTTAATTTCAATGCAACCATAACAAGTATCTGTATCTTATATATTCTAGAATTTGTATATCAGTTTAGCTATATACATAGAATAGAATAGAACCCACACAAAAACATGCAAAATTACTTGTATTATTTTATTTGAAGAAACTTTGTTATAAAAACAGTGATAACAAAGGTCCTGTGTATGTATTTGAAAAATCAGTAAGATGTTATTCAATTAATTTAATTAGTGTCATTCATGATTCAAACTTCAAACATTAAATTTAATAATGGTTCAAATTTTCCAAGAGAGTGATAGACTCACTTAATCATATTCCTTAATTGTCAGGGAATGATCCCAAGAAACTTAAAAAATTCCAATATATAAACTTTCACTGAAATTGTCATATTGAAATTTTCAAAGTGGGTATTGTATAAGAACCTACTAAGATATTGTTATGGAGTTTAATATTAATTTCCCATTTGGACCGACATTGTTTTTATATTCATACAAAAGCAATTTCCTGAGCTCTATATATGAAAATTATGAACTTGGACAGAATTATGTTTATACAAAACAAGACCTCCTTAGTAATGGGTTGGTTTGGCAAATTAAGGCGCAAGAAGAGATAAAAACAATGCTTACAACAATGCAGCTTTGAAAAGCAATAAATATTTGTTGATTCAGTTTGTGGATAGTTCACTACTCAGGAGTCAGGACATCTCCTGAAATTATAATTTCAGGACGTCCTAATTGACTAGAGAACTATCGTTCAGTTAAATCCCTTAAGGCCCGAATATATAAACATGTGCACAGTTACGAAATTGCGAAATCCAAATTGGGCATAAATGCGATTAGTAATTGATTTCATATAAATCAATTTCAAAAACATATGTTACTATTGGCCTATTGGGTATATCTCAATTCTATTTCAAGAGATTATATCAGCACTACAAATCAACATGCAAATTCTTACTTGCAATCAAGAGAATTTCATATCACTAAACAACGCTAACATAAAAACTTGCCAGTATCCAGATAAAAGAAAGAAACGAGTCATCAAAAGCAATTTATTAACAGCCAAATTTCGAATATTAAGCAAGCATTTCAGGTTTAGGGTTAAATCATTCAATATAGGTCTCAATGTGTACAAAATACAAGCCCTAACTAACCCTAACTGTTGATACTATTATAAAAGTTGAAATCCAAACTCTTATCAGCCAATTACAGCAAACAAAGAGAAAATCATACCTTCAAACCGATAAAACAATCTTCTTCTGCGACTGGTGGGGTCTCTCTTCTCTGTCGTTGAAAACGACTCTTCTCTCTCGCTGAAAACGACTGGTGGGGTATTCTGGTGGGGTCTCTCCTCTCACTTGCTGAAAACCACTCTCTTTTCTGGTGGGGTTTCTCTTCTCTCTCGCTGAAAACAACCGGTGGGGTTTTCTGGTGGGGTTCACTCTTCTCGTCGCTGAAAACGACTGTCTGGTGGGGTTTCTCCTCTCCTCTCACGATCAAATAATTCTTGCTGTTGCTTTCACTTTTGGCTTTTAGGGTATATATATGTGTGGGTATTGAGGTAATTTCTCAAAAAGGTGGTTATTAACAATTATAATTTCAAAGTTGGTTATTAACAAAAGTTTATTGTTTTGAGTGGCTATTTTTAGTTTTCTCTCGGGATACAAATGTGGTTAAAGGTTTAAGTTAACAAAAGTTAAATGACGGTAGGGTATGTTTATGTAATTATTTGAAAAAAAATGAATATTTATACAATTACACCTAAATTCATGATTGTGTTTGTGAAATTTACCTATCAAAATAACCTCTCCCTTTTACCCAAGGGCACTATTGACATTCTATACCTCAAACACATTCCAATTGAGATGTTTATGTTTGAATAGGACATTTATTTAAAAATTTACTTTATTAGATAAATTGAGGGTATGTTTGTGCAATTAACCCTTTTTCCACAGTTGATCACTACAAAAATTCAAGTTACAAATGTGAGGAGGTGACAATAAGCTCAACCTTGTATATTCTAATTCTATTTTTCTAATTTAATTATCAATTTTTTTGAATTATTTCATGGTAATTATTTGAGGAAAAAAATATTACATGATTTTAAAAGGTTTTATTAACTTTATCGGTTATAATAAAACAAAACATTTGTTTTCTCAATACATGATAATAATCTCGACAAAAGTCGAGGTTTCATGTAAAAGGGAATCAAGAAAGGTAACTTGATTCCTTAGATAGGAGAGGAGAGATCAAATTCCTATATAATCCGATTCTCAATGGATTTTAGTAAGTACGAGAATCGTAAATCGGTAGTTAAGAACCTGTCCCACGGCTGTTATTCAGTCCGTTTTCATTTTTTATTTCCAAAAACGATTTTGAATTCGTGTTCGTTAATTGTTTTCATTTTGTTTTCAAAAAACAAAAACAAAATGAAAAACAAAATCAGTGTTAAAATTGAAAAACATGAAAAACACATATAACATGTTTTCCATTTTGTTTTTCAAAAAATAAAAACTCATTTTCTTCTTCTTCTTCTTCATTCAACCGATCTTCTTCTATTTTTTCTCTTCTTCTTCTTCTGATTTGCTCCTTCCTTGCCGCCGATCTCTTTTTCTTATTCTTCTTCTTCTTCTTCCGATCTGCTCCTTATTTTGCATGTTTTGGTAGTAGAATCTCGTGTGTGTTCTTTGTAGGTTTTGATTCTGATTACTGAACTGTAAATTGCAAAACCCACGTTGTAGAGTAGACATCCATTTGGATTTAGTGTTGTGTTCTATAATTTGGACTTTTTTGTGGGTCAATGGTGGCTGTCAATTTGTATTGCTCATTTGAGGCTTTTTGATATATAAATCTGAAAAGGGGTTGTTTCAAAATTTGTAGCAATTGATTAAATTAATCATAACTTTTTGAGCTTTGGATTGTTGTATTTTATATCTGGGAGTACTTTGGAGTTGACTATGATTGGGAGAAGAAGATGGTTGAAATGGATGAAGCGATGAACAATAGCGTATATTCGAATGGATTTAGAATTGTTGAGACTGGAGTGGGAGCTTGGGGTAGCGTTTTCATTGGTATGTTGCAGGATGGTTATGGTCACTTAAGAGATAAGGTCTTTATTAGGTTATGGAGGAGACCTGGAGGATCAGTTGATAGGGAGGATATAATCATTTTCCCCCTTGGCCGTTAATCCCCCCAAAATAGAAATAGTGTTTAAAGAACCCCTTCTGTTAGCAATTCCGTCCAAAAGCAGCGTTGACCGTTAATGAAGGGGGGCAAATTCGTAAACTCGTCAATGGGACATGAATGGTAATTAGGCCTGAAGGTTATAAATGTAATTTGATTATACAATTAATAATATATTAAATAAAAAAAACAAATGAGTGGAGGAGATCATGCCAGGTCACTCCTCCACCCATCAAGTTTCTAAAAACTAACAAAATATGAAAATCTAGATCTTTTTCTCTCTCCTCAAACCCTAAATCATCATCATCCAACATTCTAATCCAGATCTTCCTCTCTCCCAAACTCTAAATCATCATCATCCCACATAAAAATCTGGATCCAAATTCCGAATCTTATCTCCAATCCCTCTCTCTCGATCTCTTGAATCCATCTATATGCCTCTCTAATATTTTTCTCTCACTCAACCTAGAAACCCATTTTTGAAGGAAAAAAAAAAAAACCCAGAAGACAAGAACAAAGAAGAACACAATCAAAGGTGTCTCGTTTGAGATGGACGGTGGATCTCCAACAAATCTTATTTTATATATATAAAAAAATATTATATCATCATTCACCAAACATCAAAAACCCAACCTAAACTGGATCTGATTCGAAGAGAAAACAAAGAGAGAGAGTATTCGACGGCGACATCGGCGAGATTGAGCCTCAATCTCCTCTGTTGAGAGCAGATCGACACTCATGGCGGTGATTTATGGTGGGTGGTGGTGATTTGCTGTGGCTGTGTTTGGATTTGAGGAGTTTTTGAGTTTTGTGGTGATTTATGTGTTTTTCAAAAATGGGTTTTCTGGGTTGGGTTCTTGGTGGATGTGTTGTGTGTGGTGGTTTTAGGGGGATTTGAGAAGATCTGGATGTCGATGATGTTGGTGGTTTCGTGATGTTGGGTGGTTGTTGACGATGTTAGGGATTTGAGAAGATCTGGATGTTGATGATATAGAGATCCACATCATAAAATGATACAAATATTAAAAAATATTAAAATTAATTACTAGACATAAATTCATAAAATGATAAATTTTCTAAAATCTAAGATTCTAAGATTAAATATTAAAATCTATAACGAAGCATACAAATATTAAAATTAATTACTAAACATAAAATCATAAATATCATACAAATATTAAAATTAATTACCAAACATAAAATCATAAATATACTAAGCATAAAAATATTAAATTAATTACTAAGCATTTAATCATAAATATACTAAGCATAAAAATATTAAAATTAATTACTAAGCATAAAATCATCAATTTACTAACCATAAATATTAAAATCAACTACTAAACATAAAATCATCAATTTACTAACTAAACAAAAAATATAAATATACAAATATTAAAATTAATTACTAGACATAAATTTATAAAATGATAAATTTACTATAATCAAAGATTCTAAGATTAAATATTAAAATTTATAACAAACATAAAAACATTAACTCATAAATATACTAATGATAAAGCCATAAATATTAAATAAATATAAAATATAAGAATAAATATCAAAATTAATAACTAAGCATAAATATACTGAGCAGAAAAATATTAAAATTAATTACTAAGCATTTAATCATAAATATACTAAGCATAAAAATATTAAAAGTAATTACTAGACATAAAATCATCAATTTACTAACCATAAATATTAAAATTAACTACTAAACATAAAATCATCAATTTACTAACTAAACAAAATATACTAAGTATAAATTAAAATATACAAATATTAAAATTAATTACTAGATATAAATTCATAAAATGATAAATTTACTAAAATCAAAGATTCTATGATTAAATATTAAAATTCATAACAAAGCATAAAAACATTAACTCATAAATATACTAAGCATAAAGCCATAAATATTAAATATACATAAAACATAAGAATAAATATCAAAATTAATAACTAAGCATAAATATATTAAGTATAAATATAAAATTTAAAAACTAAAACTTAAAATTAATTAATAACATTTAAAGGAAAAAGATACATTTGAGCTTTGGTGGAGAGATTAGAGAATAATAATAGTAATATAGTATTAGAAATTTAGAATAGTAGAGTACTAGTGTAGAGAATAGAGAAAGTGTGAGAGTATAGAGAGAGAGAGAGAGAGAGAGAGAGAGAATGGAATTATTAAAATATGAAATGGTGTAGAGAATAGAGATTAGAGAGAGTAATGGAGAGTTGGAGAATGGAGAGAATGAGAGATTGAGAGAGTGTGTAGGAAAATTGGAATGGGTGGGGGTATTTATAGAAAAATTGGAAATGTGGGTAAAAATATAAAATAAAAGAGATGAGGGGGAAAATTGTAATTTGTGACCATTTTAAAAAATTTGACCGTAAAAAAAATAAAAAAAAATAAAAAAAATAAAAAAATAAAAAATTGGCCTCAACGGTAAAAATAAAAAAATATATATTGGGCAGGCCAACGGTTGGCCTAGCTGGCCCGGCAGACCGAATTCTTAGACCCGACCCATGCCAGGCATGAGATCGTGCCTGGCCTGGCCCGCGAAATATGCAGACCATGCCAGGCCCTCCAGGCCTGGCACATTTTGACACCACTATTTATATCTATATCTTTATAATATATAAACCTTTGAGTTTAAAATGCATAAATTTCAATCTATATCAACAAAACCAGATAAATATGCATTATGACCTAATTGCATGATTCTTTAATTAAATGCAAAGATTACAAATTATAAATCAAGAGTCAATCGAGAGACAATCCTATAATTATTGAGATAATAATTAAATTCTCTTAATCAATCTCATAAAATAATAATAATAATAAAAAAAAAAAAAACCTTTCCTATTCACATCTTTCTCATTTTTATTTTCTTTTAAATAGACTGTATTAATTTTTTTTATTGAAAATTCAAAAGACACTACATTAAATAAAAACACACTAATATTAATTGATTAATTAATTTGATTTTGAATTTACAAAAGCCCTCTCATCTTCCTCAATTTTCTCTATAAAAACCGCTCAAAATCTCACATTTTATCCATTATATCTCACCATCCCCCTGACAAACAAACTCAAAACAACCAAAAGAAACCATCATCTAATAATATTCCAGGCCATAACCTCGCTGCAAGGTTATATTCGTTGTTCTTACTAGGAGGCCGACCTCCACCTCATTAGAGGAACATGGAAGCAACTAGCCGCATAGGAGTCATATGAAGAAGAAGGAGATATGCATGGTGGTGCCCAAAGGATGCAATGCGCCCAGCAGTGATGATATGGTTTTTATTTATTTATTTATTTATTTAAATACTTAATTTGAGACAATAAGATTCTCAACGTTACTTTTTTTTGTTATAAGGTTTAGAGGTTTTCGGTATAGCCTTTTTTTTTATATTTTGTTTGAAAAAACTTGATAATATAAGGAATTTTAGCATTTGAACTTTCAAATAACATAAATCTATTCAATTTTTATGGTTGAGTTCTAGATTTGCATGGCACAGAAATGTCCAACAAACACAGAAATATTTACATCTTGCTACAATCTCTTAAAGCGTTCAAAATAGAGAGGCAATTAATCCTTGGGTGGAGTTATTAATATATCTAAATAAATCCTCGGCCAGCCATGATCAAGAGTCAATTTCTACCCAAATAATACCCAAATGGCAAGAACCAATTCCTTCCAATTCAAAAGAGTAACAATAATTTCATATTAAAGGGGAATTCCTTCCAATCCTCATTAGAACGTTGGTGATAATGCCACACGAAATGGCAAGGTTCAAGTTGTTAAATATTAAAGGGGATGTTACTCGCTAGACTCGAATTTGATGCAGCACTCAACTGATCTTTAAATATTTGGTCTTCTATTTATTTAGTTTTTATCAGTAAAAGTGGTATTAAAATGAAATTGGAAATTGACCATTAATCATGCTGTGTTGATTGTTTACATTTGAGATAGTAATTTTAAAACCGTAATGTAAAAAATTGAAAAAACATATGAGACCTGTATAATAAATACATGGGGCTGGCGTATTTTTTTTCTTTTTTACACTACGGGGCCACGGCGGTGCCGCGACCCCGGTTGTATATATATTTACTCATTTTAAAATTGGGATACACCTACTAAATGAGAATCAAGTCTTAAAAGTTAAAAAAAAATATATAAAAACATTGAGGTTAATTTTATGATGGATGAGAGTGGCACGACGTCGTGTGTTATAAGGCTTTTTTTTTCTTCTAAAATTGGAAATCAGATTACTATTGAATATTTGGTAATTTCAAAAAACATGAATGAAATCAATGCGTGAATAAATTATTCAATTTAATTAGTATTTTATTTATTTATTCAGTAATTCAAAAGATTTCTTTTTTTTTTTTTTTTTAAAAGAAAAATAATTCAAAAGATTTCAAAAGACATGATTGAAATCAATATATGAATTAATTATTCATGTTAATTAGCTATTTAAAGTATTTGGTAATCCAAAAATATTTCAAAAGACATGAATGAAATCAATGCATGAATTAATTATTCATATAAATTTGTATTTTTTTTTAAATTATTCATTCAGCAATTCAAAAGATTTCAAAAGACAAGAATAAAATCAATGCAAGAATTAATTATTCATATTAATTAGTTTTAGTTTTTTTTTTTTTTTTTTTTTTTTTCAAGTATTCGGTAATCCAAAAGACATGAACGAAATCAGTGCATTAATTAATTATTGATATTAATTAGGTTTTTTTTTTTTTAAGCATTCAGTAATTCAAAAGATTTCAAAAGACATGAATGAAATCAGTGCATGAATTAATTATTCATATTAATTAGTATTTTTTTTTTAATTATTCATTCAGTAATTCAAAATATTTCAAAAGACATTAATGAAATCAATGCATGAATTGATTATTCATATCAATTAGTTTTTTTTTTTTTTTTTTTTTTTTTTTTTAAGTATTCTACAATTTAAAAGACATGAACGAAATCAATTAATGAATTAATTATTCATATTAATTAGTTTTTATTTATTTATTTATTTATTATTATTATTTTTAAGTATTTGGTAATTCAAAAGCATTCAAAAGACATGAATGAAATCAAAGCATAAATTACTTATTCATATTAATTAGCGTTTTTTTTTTTTTTTTAAGTGTTCGTTAATTCAAAAGACAATAATGAAATCGATGAATGAATTAATTATTCATACTAATTAAGGATCAAAAAATATATATTATTAATTAGTTATTTATAGATAATACATTGACCAATATTAACATAAGTAAATATGTAAACTAATTTTAATTTTTTAAGATCCACTTAATGTGACCAGTGTACCAAGTTCAATGGATTAAACATTCCTCAATGAATATCTTCATCTAAACATAAATGACGGTGATAAAAATGAAGAATCTATGTACGAATGTAATCAAAATCTCACATTTTTTTCTATCTCATTCCATTAATTCTCCCTCGTAGACAAACCAAAACACCAAACAGTGGGGAATTTGATGGCTTTAGGTGGTGCGAGTAATTTCTACATTTTTTTTTATTTGGTTGAATAATTTTAATATTTTAGTTTTTGTTTCTTTTTTGCCTTACATCGTTCTCATGTATCATTTTCTTATCAAGTTGGGTCTCACAGCGCCACGTTGTTGCCGTGAGGGAAATTTAGATTTAACTGTATTCGTTTCAATTTTAATGTATTTTAAAAGGATGCTAATCTTTGATCGGTATCCTCCACCATCATGTTAACATAAACACTACCGAACCATAAAAAATGTTAATAACTCACTCTTGTTCTCTCTTGCTCTGTATACAATATATTTATTTGCTTTGTTTGTTACATTTCATCCTCTCTTTTTTTTATTGAAAACATGGCCTAAACATAACATGTTCATGACACAACAAATGGAGGTAAGTCAAATTGGCTCTAGGCGTTCATAAGACTTCAGACCAAATTCCCACAGTCCGCTAAGTCCTCTAAGGTTCATCATTTATGGTTTCTCTTTTCTCTTTTTCAATATATATATATATATATTTTATATATATAATTTATGAATAATGTTAAACATCTTACCTAAAATTTCACTTTTTTCATCCCAACACACATGACATGTGAGGTGTCAAATTGTGAGTGGATATACATTAATACTGATTTATCACACCTACCACATGTATTCACTCACTATTTGACATTTCAAGTGCCTTATGTGTTGGGATGAAAAAAAAAAGAGATTTTAGATGGGATGTGTAACATTACTGAAAATTTATATTTTGTTGTGTCCTTTTTAGTGCTTATTTAGGATTAATGTATCACCATGGTAGGTTGTCATGGTGAGTATGTGATTCAATTTTGATATTCGTTATTTTATTTTATTTATCTATAATATAGTTCATGTAATACTTTTGAATCTATTTTAATTAAAATCGTAGTATTGTTGATATATGTATTCAACAGGCTTAGGTGATTGTTCAATCACAATAAGATTAGACCAAGAAACGTGACTGCAAAAAAAGAAGTAATATTCATGAATTGTTTTGTTTTTTTATAAAATGTATTTTACAATTAAATCTTGAATTTGAATGTTTATTTTTGATATCAAAATATATACAAACTATATTTTCTTGCCAAGGATTTGAACATGTTCAATGCTCCCGTAAGTGGGAGTTGTGTTTTTAAAGATTCATAAATCATGACCAAACTCAGCTAAAAAGCACAAGATTTCATATCCATATTTTATGGCAGTGGATTAGTGGTCTATCGTAACCTGTCGAAATCAATTATTAAAAGCACAATTAGGAATGCAATTTCCACAATAAGGGAGATATCTCTCCACATTTTACGATTTAAGGGACAAAGATGAGATTCAAACCACTAACTCATATGTTAAGGGACAAAGATGAGATTCAAACCACTAACTCATATGTCGAGGGGCAGTGATCAACCACTTTATTAAGAGTGACTGTACATCGTTATATATAGTTAGGTGATCAATTTAGACCATATGTATTGATTTTTTATTTTATTTTATTTTGGAAGGGATGTATTGATCTTTTTAATAAAATCCATGTCTAGAAAATATAATTGAAGGTAATATATGGAGTGAACTTGTGAGAACAGTTTTTAAATATTTCATATGTAAATATGTAAAATAGGCTTTTGCAAGGAATTCATATGTAGAAATTTATAGCCAAATTGATTTTTTAGTGTTGTTTTTTTTTTCTAATTTTTGTTAATTTCAATTGTAAGATTATATATATATATATTATATAATATAGTTGTTTAATAAAAGAAGAATGGTTTTATGTGCTTCCTTTTTCTTTTGTTTATCCCTATCTCACAAAATCAAGCAATTTATAACATAAATTGGAAACCAAATCTGTCACTATTCGTGTTGAAAGGTTGATATATGAGACAAATGGAAAATAAAATAAAATTAGAGTATTAAAATAAAAATAGAAAAATATAAAAAAAATTGATTACAATTACGTTATTTTTTACCATGTCTGCACGAGGTGCGGGCATGCAAACTAGTATAAACTAAAAGAAGAGACTTGAGATTTGAGAACTTGCTAAAATAGTAAAATTCAGTTTCTATTTCTAATGAATGCAAGAAAGAGAAAGTTGGGCCCGACTCCTAATTGACAAGGCCTCGTGATTATGGGCCACACCATTCCCTGCACTAATTTGACACGAAAATATACTCATTAAACTTTGAGAGAGATGAGAGATCTACACAAATAAAGTTTCCTATTTTTATGGTTTATGGTGTTACTCTTTAGTTTCGATATTCAACTTTCTAGGTGCACGTGTGTTCTTTCAGATGACACCTTTTTTTTTTTTTTTTTTTGATATGGAGGATACTGGGCTTAGTCCAGACACCTATCCGCATGTCCTCCTCCAACTACGTAACTTTGCAATGGCTTGTTCGTTGGGATGTGGAGTAGGACAGATAGAAAACCTAGACCCACACCTCTGGCCCCATAAGGATGCAAGTAGGTAAATCAGAACTCACCTCCTTCTGGGTAGGATTCGAATCGCTAAAGAGGAGCCCTATGCCCGTCCTTTTACCAGCAGAGCCAATGCCGAAAGGGCTGACCTCAAAAGAATTGCCAAGAGTTGAAGACTTGGGTTTCATTCCAAGCCCCTAGACCACCAAGGCAACCCCCTTGAGGTTTCAGATGACACTTCAAGTTTCAACCAAAAACATTACTTTTTTCTTCCGTGAGAAAAAGAAAAGACAGTACATTTTTGCTTTATGCCATTTGAGAATTTACTATGATACAAGTGCAATCCTTGCTGGACTGATAGAAATGAATTATACTGGTGTAAAATCTGAATCATTTGTTGTTTTTGTTTCCCTCAGCTTCAGGAATATTTCTCTCTAATGGCCACAGCATAATAACTGTTTTAAAATTAAATTCATTGGTGTTGATGATTAGCAATGCAATGTTTCAAAGTTATCATATTTGTACGCATTCGTAGTTAGAGGGAAAATTAGTATAGATGTTATATGTGCTATGTAATTCAGCAGAAGTCTGAACATATACCGTTATACCAAGTCCCCAAGCTGTGTAATGTACGATGCATTTGATTAGTTTCCTTAAGGGGTATGTTTGGTACGCGGGACGGGACAGGACAATGTGAGATATTTCTTCTTTCTTATCCCACGTTTGATGCAACTTTAGCATGGGACAAAACAAGCCAATATGGCTCGACAATTCTACTATATCACGAAAAGATTTCGGCCGTTAATAAATCCAGCTTGCTAATGTATCGAATTGAATGAAAGGCAAACACAAAGTGGGGTATGACTAATGAGGTGGGCGATCTGCCACACGTAACTACTTAAGTGCCCTGTTCCCTCAGGCAGAGGGAGCCCCATCAGCCATATGTGCTGTCTGTAAACATCTGTTGACAAGAGAGCAACCCACTTGTTGATTTATAAGGATGAGAATAGAGATCCCTAACATTAATGAAAATTTCTCAATCAGACTCTGTTGAACAGACAATTATATAAACTTGAATACACAAGGGCATGTTCGGTAACGTTTTCATTTTCTACTTTCTGTTTTCTGTTTTCGTTTTCAATTTCTATTTTCTATTTTTTGAGTTTGAAAACGCTTATGGTAGTAATTATTGAAAACGATATTTCAAGAATGAAAACATTAAAAACGCGTTTGCAGTATCAACTGGTAGTATATTTAATATTAAAAAGTAAGAACACAACAACAACAATAGTAAAAGATAATATTAATATTATAACCTAAAAGTAATGTCAGACATCTCACCCCAATCTCAATCCCAATCTCAACTCACGTGATAGTTGAGATGTTACTTAGTGAATGGATACACATTAGTAATGAGTTATACCACTCATGTATCCACTCACCGATTAATGTGTATCTAGTCACCAATTAACACACCATCTGCAACATACGTTGAGATTGAAAATATAAGATCGTAGGTGAGATGTCTAGCATGGATTTATTCATTATTATTATTGTTATTTTTCCATTGTGTAAAATGTTAGTGGGTAAATGAAAAAAAAATGTCATTCTTTCATTTCTCCTATTTTTTATTTGGAAATAATTTCTATATTTTTTAATAAATAAAATATAAATTAAGATTTTATATAATATAAAAACAAAATAATTAACCAATAATTAACTCTGCCATATTAAAAAAATTAAAATAAACTAACGGCCTTTTATTATTATTATTATTATAGAAAAAAGTCAAAAACGTGCCTTTCAAAATGTTAATAATAATAATAATTTATGTTGTTTTCGCCGAAAGCATCTTTCCACACTTTAAATGAAAAAACAGTTTTCATTGATTTCCTATATATATATATATATATTTTCCTTAAAAATATGTGCCGAATCCGTTTTCTATTTATTTTATTTTTTTCAAAAAACAAAAAAATTGATCTCGAGTATGACACCGGACAATGTGTTCAATCAAGGAATTGTTGTTTACTGTGGAACATTTTAGACATTTCCCGAACATTACCAATCATATATATATATACAGAAATGGTCAAGTCAATGTCCACTAATATAACTTCATCAATGTGTTGGATGTGGACCAGTGGATTTACATTGCACTTATCAAAACTTCTCCAAAATTAATGATCCACATCCATTGATACTAATGTAGTTACATCAATGCGCACTGACCAGAACCGGACCGTATATATATACGGTCTTTCTATTGTCAGTTCGTCCTAACAATAAATATATCATGACGAAGAATGTAGACCATAGATTATGGATAAGTTTTGACAAGTGCATACACTTTGAGTCAAAGTATGTAAATTTAGTGGTTCACATTCTTCGTCCTGATATATTTATTGTCAGGACGAACTGACAATAGAAAAACTGTATATATAGATTTTCTATTATTAGTTCGTCCTGATAATAAATATATCAGGACGAAAAATGTGAACCATATATTATGAAGAAGTTTTGACAAATGCATATACTTTGAGTCAAAGTATGTAAATCTAGTGGTCAACATTCTTCGTCCTAATATATTTATTGTCAGAACGAACTGATAGAAAATATATATATATATATATATCTTCCTTCTTGGAGGATTAGAATTGTTTTTAAAAGTTAAAACTAGTATTTAAAAGCTTGAAAACAATATCCCAACTGAACCATAGATAAGTTATCTGGTCAGCATATTTCACCAATTGTACAGGAACTGATGCCAACGCAATTCCAAGTGCTTTGCTAGCAATTCTCCTCCCAAGTCCCAACTAACATAATTATTGAGCATGTGCCAGTACATGTTTCAAAATTCAATAGAGACTTCTAAAATATGTTAGAAATCTATCTATCTCTCTAGTGGATTATCAAAATTCTGTCATAAATTCCCTTATATATTATTCATATGGACAGAAAAATATATGGTCCCACTTGGTTATTCAAATCCTATTGAATTGGAATGAGATGAACTACCAACTCTAAAAAGATACCACCGTTGTGGCATTTCTATTTTAATTTATTCCATCTATATATACGGTTGTTAAACTTTGATCTTTCAGTCTACAAATCACCCTTTTTTTTTTACAGAGTCGTTCTTTGAGAAAGCATGCATCTATAGACAAACATATAGCTTCAAATAATAACACAAACGCTTTACTTTGTCGATATCATTTTTTATAGGTCCAATTAATTATTAATATATGGCAACAACACCAGCAGAGTTATGGCGGGTGCGCCTCGGCTCAGCGTCACGGACTGCTCTAGCATGCAGCATAGTAGGCTGCACCACCCTCTATGGCCCGGAACCTCTCCGGCGGATACCGGGTCCGGCCTTTTCTTATGTGACAACCATCTTGATTGTGTCTGATGCTACTCTTGGTGATGCACTGAGAGGCTTCTGGCAAGCACTTTATGCAACAGTACTAGTTGTGATTATGTCCATATTATGCTTGTGGTCCATTGGACCCGGCAGGTTCAACAGTGGCCTAGCGGCGGCTGTAGTGGCGGTTATGTCGTTCGTGGTGGCGCTGCCTGAGTCCACTGATTTGTTGGCTAAGCGGATTGCATTTGGGCAGATTGTGATTGTGTGTGTAGGTACAGTTATACATGGTGCAGAAACTGGTGTGGTCATGCTCCCAATTCATGTGGCTTCAAGCACTGCCCTCGGTGCCTTGGCATCTGTTTTGGCTATGCTGCTTCCTTTTCCTTGCCTATCCTACTATGAGGTAATTTTACATGACTTTTCTGTTCATTTTTTCAAGTAGATTTTCTTCTTCAAAAAAATCCTGTTTAGTACCAAATCATCATCTCTTTTTGGGTTTGAGGTTTGATTAATCTTTCCATGTACATGTTTTTTTTTTTTTTTTTTTATTCATTTGTACAACTTATAAATAGATCATTTATATTTTGGAAAACAACAATTACACACTCTCCACTCTCTCTATTTTTATTTTTTATTTTTTATTTTTTTTCACATGTGTTTTGGTATTCATCATCCATCTCCATGCATGTTGCGCATTAGAAGGTGTGTTAACACATTAAAACCCATTGGCCTAAATCTTAAATATTAAAGTTGAGCCCTTATTATCAGCCATAGGTCAGCTCCCGGAAAATGGGAGGAGGGAACCAATTTAAAAAAACTATTATAATTTTAATAGAAAAATGTAAATAACAAAAAAACATTATGATAAATTTAAATAAACTTAAAACAAAAAATACAAAAAAAATTGTGGGCTTAGCCATTGCTACCCGCTTTCTCATACTTAGACTATCTCCGATGCATATGACAATACCAATGTCAAATATGGTATAAAAAATATTTCAAAAAAAAAAATATATGGTATAAAAAATAGTAAATTACTATATTTGACACGTCATTTTAGTGCACTCCAATACATAATTCTATTTGAAATTGCTATTTTTATTTATTTTTATTTAAAATTATAAAAGTCAGCAAATATAATTAATATATTCAATTTATATAACATTTTTTTATCATTTAAAATTATAAAAGTAACAACTAATGCTTTCAATACAATTATAAAATGATATTTTTGTAATTAAAAAAAAAACATTTATTACTGTATCAAATTCGGCATATGCTATTTTTTGTGCCAATTTATTGTACCAAAATTGGCACAAATAATAGCATATGCCGAATTTGGCACAACATTTAGCATTGCATACATGTTTTTTTTTTAAAAAACTTTATGCTAAATTATAGCATTGACAAACTAAAATAGCATTACATTGGAGATACTCTTAGGGTGTATTTACTAATCGGAAATGAAAATATTCGGAATTAAGTTCCATTAGAAAGGGAATGAAGGGGAATCGAAATTAAGTTACTAAATTTCATTCCAGCGTTTACCAACTTTTTAAGAATAAAAAATGGAATGAGGATGATACAAAGTTAATTACAAAAATACCCTTGTATATATAGAAGGTTGAATTATTATTTTTTTAATATCAAAAAATATATTTTATATTACTCATAACACTATAACAAAAATAATTAACATATTTATATTATAAAATTTTAACTAATTAGTTTAATATAAATTAAAAATTGAGAAATTATGCACATTTGAAAACATAATTAATTTTATGTTATTACCTCTGATTCACAGTATATATATAATTAAGTTTTAAAAAAAGAAATAAAATAAATAATTTCAAACCAAAAGCATGAAATTATAGGCAGCGTGAATTCAAAGTTATTGTTATTATTGTTGTTATTATTATTATTATGGTTCACATGTACCAAACCAAAGTAGAATTCGTTTTTTTTTTTTTTTTTTTCATATATATTTATATATATAATTCTTTAAAACATAATTTTATATGAGAAGAAAAAGATATGGAGAAAAAATGAACAAAAGAGAATAGTAGAGAACAATCCGAAAGAAAAATGACAAAATAAAAATATAGTTGTTTTTTTTTTATTTATTTATTACTGTTAGATGAGAATATTTTAGTAAAAATATATGAATTCCCTTTTCAATTAGGAAAGGGAATTTGATTCCTAAGTTGGGTGGGGGAAATCAAGTTCCCTTTCATTCATGAATTTAATTCCTGACATAGGTGTGGGGTCCATGAAACTTAATTCCCCATAAATTTAGTAAACACGTGAATTCAAAAACCAGTAACTTAATTCTCTTTCATATGAAGGATTCCCGATTAGTAAGCATGTCATTAGTGTAACAAAGAAAGAAGGTTTAACACTTTGTATACTCCTGGTCCCTGGGGGTGGCTGGGTCACAGCTATATCTCTGCCAATTCAAGAAAAATGACTAGCCAAACAGAAGAAAACAACTAAAAAGGTCATGAAGGACACTGAAGTTAAAATGATGGAGAATAATAAATATACTTTTATAGATAGATTATACGGGTTAATTATTCCATTTGGTTATGGGTCAACAAATGGACTTTTTCAATGCATTGGCTTCCAATGTTAAAATAGAACTATTATTGTCATTAAAAACATGTATTTTACAAGTGAAGCATTAAAGACCACTTTTTCACTTGGATGTCTATCAAGTTTTAGTTACATGCCATATATGAAGCAATTGACTCGACAATTTTGACATATCACCATTTTTTTCAAATGCAAACCACATTATCATCGGATATGCTCTAATGTTTTCTACTTTACAGGTCAAGAAAACCTGCAGGTTATATGCTGAAAATGCTTCACAGAGGTTGAATCTCTTTGTCAAGGCTTTCTGTGCCCAAAATAATACAGCAGCACAAGACTTAATTTCAGAATCAAAGTCCCTCTTTAAGGCAGTGGCCAAACTACTCAGGAATATAAAAAACAAGCAGGTTAGTGAAGTTTTTAACTCCTAAGTGGAACTGTAAAAATGAGCTTTTTGATGCAAATAGTTGTTCATAAGTTAAACCATTTTTTTTTTCTTGTGCACAGGAAGGGATGCTGTGGGAGAGACCACAAATCAGATTCTTGAAACACAACTACGTAGACCCAACAGAGAAATTGCAAGAACTGGAAATACCAATTAAAGGAATGGAATTGGCCTTGACTTCTTGCCCTTCATTTCCTGTTGGCTTGATTGACCAAGAGCTGAGAGATGTTTTACAGTTTTTGAAGGAACAGGTAAGCTTAAAACTAGAACAAGCCAAGTGCTATGCTTCTTTTGATGCTACAACAGCTCCGGAGACGAAGAAAGAATGTATAGACAAGCCCCTCTGGACTTTCAAAACCATTTCCTCCACCGAAGATGTCCCAGCTTTCTTCTTCTTGTACTGCTTGGAACTCCTCCGGAATGGCTTGCCCATTGCTCCAAATAATGCGTGCTCCATGCCGGATGGATCAAAAACGATCACTGAAGAATCGAGTGATTCCAAGAATGAGGGAGAGTGTATGCTCAAAAGGATTTGGAGCAGTGTGTTGATGTTGTTACCAAGTAGTGAAAGCTTGGTTTTCGCATTGAAGTGCTCGCTTTCTCTGGGTTTTGCTGTGCTCTTTGGTTTGATATACAACAGAGAGAATGGGTACTGGTCAGGACTGACGATTGCCATCAGTTTTGCTAATAAAAGACAAGCGACATTTACAGTTGCAAATGCACGGGCGCAAGGAACAGCTATGGGATCAGTATACGGAATCCTGTGCTGTTTTATGTTCCAAAAAGTTGTGAATTTTAGGTTCCTAGCTCTGCTCCCCTGGATCGTTTTCACCAGTTTCTTAAGGCACAGCCGAATGTATGGTGAATCTGGAGGGATTTCCGCGGTTATAGGAGCATTATTAATCTTGGGCAGGAAAAATTACGGCACTCCAAGCGAGTTTGCAATTGCTCGAATTACAGAGGCTACCATTGGATTAATCTGTTTCATTATAGTAGAGATCATCTTTCATCCCGCAAGAGCAGCAACTCTAGCCAAAACTCAACTTTTAGGGAGTTTGAGGGCGCTTCGAGATTCCATTGAGAGTATACATTTATGTGCAGACCAAAAGAGCAAGCTAACTTCAGGAGCATTGAGAGACAAACAGCAGAAGCTGAAATCGCATATCAATAAATTAGAGAGCTTCATCGGAGAAGCAGAGTTGGAGCCTAACTTCTGGTTCATGCCTTTTCATGGTACTTGCTATAGAAAGCTCCTGGGATCTTTATCACGAATGGCAGATCTCTTGCTCTTTGTAGCATACAAAACTGAATTTCTCTCAGAAGTATCGGAGAGGTTTGGAGTTGATTGGAAGGAGATTCAAGTGCAGATAGATGATGATCTTGAGCTTTTCAAGGAAAGAGTAGGAAATTCACTGAAATGCCTTGAAGAGGTGATTACGATCAAGTCCCTTGAAATGCTGCAACAAGAATTGCAGAAGAAAAACATATCTAGTGACATTGAGTTGAGAAGATCACCAAGCGAATATGTACCAAGAAGTTTGGGTCCAGATGAAGAAGACACCAAGGAGATTTTATGCTCTTTTCTTCAACTTTCAAACAGAATTGCTAACAGTATTAACAGTAAGGAAGAGGAGCAAAAGCTTAAGATTCAGATGGTTCTTTGTTTGAATGGACTCAGTTTCTGCATCAGTAGTCTGATGAAGGAAACGACAGAGATCGAGAAAGAAGTGAAAGAACTAGTTAAATGGGAAAATCCTACTAGCAATGTTAATTTGTCCGAAATTTCCTGTAAGCTTAATGCTCTACACACAAAGTAATTATAGCACAATAAGAGATGATGTAAGAGAGCTCTAGTAAATCTTAATAGAATTTCACTCCATCAAGCTATATCTAAAACATTTGTAAAGCAGAACATATAAAATTATAGTTTGTAAATGTCTTTCAAACGATATAGAAATAAACCTGAGAATAGTATACTTAGAGCGTAAATAAAGAGGTAAGGAAATACACGTCTACAAAATTAGAGTTATAAGATGATATTTGTGCCACAGACTAAGGTTTTTAATTACTTTGATTATCCACTTGAAAACAATCCAGTCTATGAAACTAACATGGGAAGTCTATTGCAATGACCTTGAAAAGAAAACAATCCTCAGTTGCCTTCATACTTTGGGTCAGCCGTCACATAATGATACGCTATAACCAGTGCAAAAATGAAGATGCCAAGAAAATTGGCAATGAAGCCCAAGTCTTGATCATCGATCATCTGCAACAACACATACAAGAACAGAAATATAGATCAGTACCAAGATTTCGAGTGCCACAACATGATTTATTAACCATGCTTAATAAAATCCCAAAAGTTAATCATAGCAACAGCATTGAAACTATTAGTCCACAATTTAGGTCATATCAATGGTGTCACAGACTCAAAATTATATTACCCAAGATGAGGGAAAAGGGTACTGATTGAAACTAAGACATTGAAACGGAACCAAGAGTTTCCAACTTAGGACAGAGAACAAGATTACATGAGAGACACCAAAACTAGGCCAGGCAAAACATGGCATGATGACTAATTGACTCAGGTAGGCCACTTCTACAAAGAGATCAAACATATTCAAAAGATATAACCAGTGCTATTTGCCAACCAAAAGAAATTCCAACTTTCAGAAAAATTCCCACCAAATTGGTTACTCAAACTTAGAGTTGAGCCCATCATTGACAGTTATACAACCAAGGCATTCATATGGAACACTCTACTCCTTGAATAAAGAACATCAATTAACTTATCAGCTCTTAAGGCGTGAAAAAAAAAAAAAAAAAAAAAAAAAAAACAAATATGAAGTCCTTGATGATGACTTAACCCAATAGTTAAAAACCGGACAATATACATAAACACAATGCTAGAAAATCTAAGCATGCTTGTGACATATTACGACAGTTTAACTGTCCACAGAAGAGACTACATTAAAACAGAGACAAAGAGAGAGACATGACAATGGATGTAACATTCTTGGACAAAATTCCTACAATATACAACAATATACGAACAACTGAATCTATTAAGCAATATAATTACTCATAAAACTATATATTTCCTGGCTTCCAATCACCCTAGCTAACGAAAAGAGTAGATCCAACCATCTTACACGAATTTTTGACAGCTAACAGAAATATACAAGCCATATAATCTATTAAACTATATAATTCCTCTTGATCACCACAGAAACCAATGTTAAATCATTGTAATTGGTCAACAAAATCTGCTCGATTTCGGTAACCAATCTGCCCAGGTACGGGATGAAACCAATTTTCATTGAATTGTCAATCACTCGATACAATGCGAATCATAGCAATATTTACATGAATAACAATCACTAGGTTTCCTACAATTTTCATCAAAAATGATATTGCAAATGACTCCATTTACACAATTACACATACTTGTGAGTAGAGACATGATACTGAGATCAAATACAGTAAAAACTAAACTAAAAATAAAATAATAGATAATAAAAGAGATAGAAAATTGAGAATCTTACGGTGATAGGCTTACGAGATCGAAGAAGATACTGTACTTTTCGCTTAAGCTTGACTAGGGTTTATTATATCTGTAAAATTGAATTTATTTGATTTGGCTTTAAGGGACCGATGAAATAAAACGATGTCGTTTAAAAAAGCTGTAAATATAAAAATGTAGTGTGGCTGCTGGGATTCGAGCCCAGGTCTCTACGGCCACAACGTAGAATTCTTACCACTAAACTACAGCCACAATTTGAGATTGCGTCTCAGTTTAAATGTTATAACATAATAGAAAAGAGGGTCCTCAAATCAATTGCCCAGCCCATGTCCAAGTTATATAATTTTAGAACTTTAATTTAGGGGTCGTTTGTTTTTTTGTCTGAAGATTGAATAGTCCTGAATTTTACTGAAGAATGAATAGTGACTGAAATCTGAATCTGAATGACATGTTTGTTTTTTTTTTCCTCACATCTGAATGTACTGTCAACATGTTTGTTTTTTACAAATAAAATTGTCTGAAAAGAAGTAATTTTACATCTATACCCATGTTAAACAATTATACATATAATATAGAATAAAAACAATCCAAAAATTATAATTATGTATGAACATATATGATCATAATCTTCTTCTTCGATTACAAACAAACTTTATTTTTACTAAGAAAAGAAAATGGTTTTTTTTTTAAATAAATAAATAAATAAAAGGGGAGCAGAAAAAATCATATAAAACACTCTAAAAAAAACAATATATAAATACATCACCATAATATCATAATAAAATATTGATATTAAATACCAATATGAAAAGTGATTAGGGTTCTTTTTTTATTTTTAAAGCTATTTAAAATAAGCAATATATTAAAATAAAGATTTCTATACAATATATAATTATGATGAAATTGGAAATATGTTATATATGGAGGATAGTATCGAAAGAAAAGATTTTAGATTGCATTTAATACAATTCAGTGATTTACAATTAAGTGAAAAGTCAAGATTTTTTACTTTTTATTTTAAGTTATTTTTTGGTATTTTTAAGTTGTTTGACCACTTAAAAAAACAAACAAAACAACTTAATAATTATGATTTAGACCCATTAAGTCTTAAGTGGAAAAAACAAACGACCCCTTAATGTAGTATTAGTGTGGTAGTCAAAAATGGCCCTTAGCCCCAATGCTTAAGGCCCAGACCATTTTATATTAAAACCAGTCCAGACCACGTATAACGGGTCGACCCAAAGCCCTAACTCAATTAAAGTGGCAATTGATTCAGTCAACGCAGCAGTTACCCCGTTTATTGATAACAGTTGTAACTGCTGGGTTTGATTACTATTTATTGGTAATAGTCATAACTGCCAAGTTTGAATGGGAGTAAATCTCTCTTAAAATCCCTCCCACAATCAAACCTTCATGAGGTGAATGTTGGAGAAGGGTCTTGACCTATAAATATCCTCTCTTTGGCTATAAGAGGAAGCTCTCTGAAAATCTCAACCAAGAAGAAAGCTAATCAGTATCTCGAAACACTGTTCATACTTATTCTGGCCATCAGAATTCAACTTGATTCTCAATCACGATTCAAGTATAACAAATGCTCAGCCCAAACGCACCTAAGGCTAAGAATCCAACCCCCATTTTTATTGTTCTTTACTTTCGCTTTTTCTATATGTTCTTATTCTTTTGCGGGTACTATAAGGAAACAACATGTGTCGTTCAACAGACTGACCCTCGCACAAGTTTATAGAGAAGACAACATCCCCTATTCGACAAGTTCGACCAAGTTGTCTTGGGCCTAATATAAATCCGACCCGATCCACCTCAACCATAGGTCGACCCCCTACAATTAGTAAATAATTTAAAAAAAAAAAAAACTAATGAATACTAAAAATTCGAGTGCCCAACTATCATGTTCTTGTACATCCACTTTAAGTTGAACAGTGGGTATCTTTCTAGCCACATTTATGATTTCTAGTTACATATTTTCTAATAATTGTGGAAATTTTTATTTCTTATTTGTGGGAGTTACTTTCAGTATCCTAATATCCTATTATATGAGAATAAATGGAATCAATTTCACAATTAAGTTATCTTTTAAACAAAAACTTAATTTATAATTTGTGTGTAGTGCTCATGTAATTTGATTGTCAACTGATTTTAGTAAACACTAAATTTCATTTCCTCCTGAGATTCTCAATTAGGAATCGGGACTTTAAACAGAAATCCTAAGCTAGATAAACATAAATTCTAAGTTTGGGAAGATTAAGAGCTTGTTTGATTGAGTTTTTGAAAAACCTCTATCGGTAAAAGATCTATTAGAAATAGATTTTTTGAAAAAATATATGTATAATTGTTTGGTTGGTAGACTTTTAAATATATATATATTTGGAAAAGCACTTCCTCATAAAGCTTTTGCCTAGTAGAGATTTAAAATCTACTAGTCTCTACTCAATTTAAAATAAACAATCTAAAAAGTCTAATAAAACAACTCTAAAAAACTCAAATAGACGTTAGTCGACCTTTTGAGGTAATAGAAAGCTTAACCAAACAAGTACTAAAAAGATCTCATTAGTTATTAAAAGAAATCTTATCGGTCAACAAAAATGTAGCTGTTGACTCACACATTCATATTTAAGGAAGGAAAGAAACTTCAGTACATCGGTGGTAAAATGTGAGTTGGCACACCTAGCCAATAAATTTTGGCCACATCATTATATTTACAAAACCAATATCAGTATTTCCACGTAAAATATTTGATGCTATGTCATTAAAACTTTACCAAATTTTCTTTTTTCTTCACAACTTCTCCCAGTTAAAACTTTAATCTTTCTTTTTTCCATGGCTAATGTGAAGTTCCATGGCTCTTCTCCTACGCAAATATTATAAGTCAGATGATTCATTTTCTCTTTCAAATTTCATCTATATTTATTCTTTGAAAATAATATATTTGGTTATTAAAAAGTATAAAGAAATTAAATTAAAAATAACTATATCTTAAAACATAAAACTTTTATAAATCTATCTTTCAGATCTCTTTCTCTCGTCATCTCTCATTATCATCTTCAACCCTCACCTCCGTTTCAAAATTTTAAAACTCATCAACTAAATATTTCATATACTGTATTTGGGTATTAAATTTATTTTATGTGATTTACCTGACCTGGGTATTAAAATCGTTCTCTTAATTTAAACAAAAGAAAAAAAAATGAGGCTAATCCAGTCATTTAAACTTAAAAGAATGGATTTAAACTAATCATTAAAACAATAATATATATATACAGATTTTCTATTATCAGTTCGTCTTGACAATAAATATATCAGGACGAAGAATGTGGACTACTAGATTTACATACTTTGACTCAAAGTGTATACACTTGTCAAAACTTCTCTATAATATGTGGTCCACATTATTCGTCATGATATATTTATTGTCAGGACGAACTAACAATAGAAAGACTGTATATATATATATATAAATACAGAGAAGAGATCTATAGGACCATGAAGAGAGAAGAGGAAAATAATAAGGGCCTGTCCTGTATCGTTTTACAGACCCGTTTTCGTTTTTGTTTTCTAAATCCAATTTCGAATACGCGTTCGTTACCATTTTTCATTTTATTTTTCATTTTATTTTCCAAAACAAAAACAACAACAGTGTTAAAAGTGAAAAATTTTCAAAACAACTTTTTGATGTTTTCCATTTTGTTTTTCACTTAAAATAAAAAACTCAATTTTTTTTTTCTTTTTTTCTTTTTTTCTTCCTTTCACTGATGTTCATCTCCTTCCTCTCCATCTCTCTTCTTCTTCTTCTTCTTCCTTCTTCTCCTTTTTCTTCTTCTTCCTTCTTCTTCTTCTTCATTCTTCTCCTTCTTCTTCTTCTTCTTCCTTCTTCTTCTTCCCAGATTGCCATCCAGATCTGACGGCGTCAGTCTGACGGACCCCCAATGCCGTCCAAATCTTCTTCCCGTCGGTCAGATCTTCTTCTTCTTCTTCTTCCTTCTTCTTATTCCTTATTCTCCTTCTTCTTCTTCTTCTTCCTTCTTCTTCTTCCTTCTTCTCCTCCTTCTTCTTCTTCCTTCCTCTTCTTGAGTTAAATACAGTAGAACCCCTCTAAATTAATATTTTTGGGACCTACCCTTGAGTATTAATTTAGAGGGGTTATTAATTTGAAGGGTTTGGTCTTGTAAAGTGTTATTTTGTCTTAAAAAAACATATAGAAGTCGGTTTTCTTATTTAGGGAAGGTTTATTTTCGGGATTCCTTGTTTAGTCGGTTTTCTTCTTCAAAAGAAGTTCCTTTTTTTTAGGATTCCTAATCGTAATGGCATTGCCCATGGCAAATCGAAAGGTTTGCTTCTCCTTGACAATTGCGCTGCCCATATACCATTTATAGAGCTACCTAATCACATTCAACTCAGGAACATCACAGTGCACTATCTACCACCAAATTTGAAGAAGTGTATTATACTCCAATTGAAGAGTTTATCATCAATGATATTACAAGGCAAAATAATGATGATGTAGTTGAGATAGATAACGACGACAATAGTCATAAGGTATCTAAAATCTCTAAAAGTAAGGTTATGTTGTTGAAATGCTAAATTTAATTGAAACCCTTTGACTACAACAAGAAGATATTGATAATAGCTTCTTGTGTATAATTTAAAATATGAAGGATGGAGTCAAAAATATCAAACATAGTGACCTAGTGCAAACTAGCATCAAATACTTTTCTAGCTCTTGAATAATATATAATATATTTTGTACTTTTATAAAATTATTAATTTATGCAACAGTCGGAACCGAAATTTTACATTATGTTTCAAAAAGAAATTATTAATTATTACGATAGAGAGGTTTATTAATTTTTTACACTGGCCCGAGTCGGGACCGAGATTTTTTATCAATTTAGAGAGGATATTAATTTATAGGAGATTAATTTACAGGGGTTCTACTGTAATAAAATTATCTATATAAAAATAATAATAATAATAATAAAATTCAACTCATTAATTTTGGCCTGGAAAATGATACCAGACGCGTTTTTTACGTTTTCATATTCGGAATCCAGCTTTCAGGAAATGTTACCAGTCGCGTATTTGGATTTTGAAACTGAAACAAAAAACACTGTTTTTATTTTCATTTTTATTTTCGAAAAACAAAAACAACTTTTGAAAAACGTTACAGAACGGGCCCTAAGATTGAAAGGAAAAAGTGAAGAAGTTTCTTGGTGGAATAAAGGAAAATGAAATGGAGCAGTTACGAATAACACATAAGAGAAGAAAGAGAAAATGTAGAGGAGAAATTTGTAGAGTATGATTTGTGAAGAGAGAGGAATTTCTGATGTGGCAATATTGGTGGTTTATAAAATTAGTGATGTGGTGAAATTTGAATAGTCGGGCATACCAACTCACCTCTTATCTCGTAGGTTTAGAAGTTTCTCTCCTTATTTAAGAGAAAATCTTTTACAGGAATGCCATGTTGTGAGATCATGGGACCGTCCAATGAGGTTGTATAAAATTAGAATTTTATAATTTATTTTTTGACTCAAATCACCTGTATAAAAATGACGTCTCAATTTATGTCTAATCAATTAAATTGAGACATGTGTTTACATTATCAATTAAAAAAATAAAATTAAATATAGATATATGTTCCAATTTGGTTAAGTAGACACAAATTGAAATGTTATTTTGGGATATAGGTGATTTGAGTTCATTATTTTTGTGTTCCCAAGATAAATGGTATAATTTAATTGGACGGTCTTACGGTCTCATCACGTGTCAGTCTCATGCAAGATTTTCTCTATATTTAAATATGATATTATAAAAAACATCAAGACATGATTGTCCTGCCTCCTTGACCCCTCCTCCTTTATCAAAAGATTATTATAGCCGTCCATTTCTGAGCCTCACAGGCTCACAGTCTCTCCATAATTTGGCATTAACAATGGTGATTGATGATGGCCTCCTTTGATGGTCCGAGATACACTGAATCAGGCGTGAAAGCAACCCACCCAAATATGCTTTCAATTTGTTTAAATAATTCATGTACTTTTCTTGCATCTACCGTTACTGTGGAGTAAACTTGCATGGTGGAATTTCCTCAGATTCCAAAAAACCCATCGAAAACCAAACCCCACTTTTTATTTTTACTCATCGCCTCTTTATCTTCTCCTAGGGTTTTGTCTCAACACAATACAGAAGAAGAAAGTACATAATCCTATACTTAGAAAATAATTCGATAAAAGAAGTTGTTAATTTCAATTAATCAAAGACTTTTCTATCTCGATTTCGCGGTTTCATTTCTTCCACCGCTTTTTTTTTTTTTTGAAAAAAAATCGGTGATTTTTTTTGGGGAAAAAAAGAAACCCTAGGGTTTTAGGTGGCGATGTCTGCGGGTGTTTGTGGGAAACGGGTGGGGTTCGAAGAAATCTTCGGATCTTCGTCTCCTACGTCGGCCAAGAGATCCAGGTGTTCAAGTTTCGGATCTCCGATCCGATCAGGATCCGAGGAGCCGGTTTCTACCTTGCTGCAAATGTTTCCTGACTTGGATCCTGAGGTGAGAAATCTTATGTGCTGTTTTAGATTATTAATTTCTTATTTATTGTTTATCAGATTAATGTAGTTTTTAAACAACTTTCGTTATTTTGAAATGTTAGTTTTTGATTGAAAAGTATTTAATATATTGTTCATTTTGTGTTTCGTTTAAACTTGCCATTGCTGTTTTCTTGAAAACTTGATTATAAAAAACGTGGATAGACAGATAGTTGATGAATTATGTTGCAGTTTTGCTGGGTTTGTGATGCTTGTGGTTTTAACATGTTGAAATGCTCAATTGTTTGTGTTTGTTTAACTTGTTTGAATGTAATATTCCTGATTACAATTAATGTTCCATAATTTGGCAAAAGAGGCCGGTGATTGCTAATTTAAATCTCGTTGTCTATTATGTTATTTAGAGAGCGAAAGCGATGGTATATAATATGCTTTATTGGTCTATGGTTTGATGAATTTTCTCAATTTTCTCCGATTCAGTTGGTAAAATCCGTACTTAGGAATCATGATAATAAAATTGAAGATGCAATCGAGAGTCTACGTGCACTTTCGTTCGGTGATGTTAATCAAATAAATAAATCAGAAGAACATGGAAATTGTGCTTCTGTTCCCGGCGAGAGTACAGCTGCATGTAAGTTTGTTTGTCAATGCTCTTGTTTCATCGGTTAGTTTTATTGAAGTAGTTGGTTATATCATTAATGCCCAACAGTTCAATTCCGAAACTTATTCTGTATTGTCTTGTTTTCTTTTTGAATATGTATCAACCAGGTAGCCAAATGTCAGAAGAAAGTCAGGGAGATGAAAAAACAACCTTTGTTGGTGAAAACGTGACAGATGGTTCCAATTGGGTGGATTTGTTTGTGCATGAGATGATGAATGCTACTGATCTCGATGATGCTAGGGGACGTGCTGCTAGGATCTTAGAGGCATTTGAAAAAAGTTTAACTGCCAACTCAAAGACATCAAAGGAGGTAGGCCAAACAATTTCACTGAACAAATAGCAGAATAGAACTGCATATTTCCCCATGCTGATCACGTTATTCTTGTATAATTATTCATGAAGCAGCTTGAGCATGCTTCTCTGAAGGAACATCTGCAGAGCTTGTTAAATGACAACCAGATTTTAAAGAGAGCGGTTGCTATCCAGCATGAACGCCATTTGGAGCAAGAGGAGAAGTCGAGAGAAGTGCAACATTTGAAGCTTGTGTTAAGCCAGTACCAAGAACAAATTCGAAACTTGGAGGTAATATATTATTGCTTACATTTATACTCTTCATTCTTATCTGGCCCTTTTAAAGTTTATCAAGAGATGTATAATCAATATAACCATGAATAGTTTTTTGCGCTTATCCTGCCCAATGTGTCTGGTCAGAGAATTCTCCGGAAACCTTTCAAATCCTTGTTCTTTTCACCTAGATTCACCTTGTGTGTCATAGTTCATACTAGGCTTTTAATTAGTTCCTTTTATCATAGAATAACTTTCTATTGGAGTATTGGGTAACGTTTGTAGTGATCTGATCATTCATGTGGGTTGATTAATGCTTTGATTTGTTAAAAATGTTTACTGCATATGAGGACTTTGATCTGATGAATTCAGAATAAGACCAATTTCCTGTACTACTCCCATCAATTATCATTTTACCGATACATCTTCTGATTTGAGTTGATAACTAACAGTGGCATGGGGACAGTCCAAATCTTGATAGGGTGCCTAAACACTAGTGATGATTGCAATCAGAAAGCTTGATGTTGATGACGATAATAGTTATTATATTACTTAATTGAAGAAGTGACCTTGTAATTTCTTGTTTTGGTGCAGATGAGCAACTATGCCTTAAAGCTTCATCTTCAGAGGGCACGAGAAAGTAGCTCAATTCCCGGGCAATACCACCCAGACATATATTAAGTTTCTTTTACGAGTTTATTACCCAGTTTGCTGTTTCCCAATACGTGATTTACCTTTGTTATTTTTCATCTTCATCTTCCAAATTTACATCAGCGAGAGGTAATGACCAATGTTAAGACCTACATATATAGTTGTATTAAAAAGAGCCGGCATTGTGTATGATTCAAGCCTACTACACGTTGGCGTTTGTATTAAAAGTTGCAGCTTCAATTAGTGTTTGTAGAATGTCTTGTTTTTTTCTTTCTTCCTTGAACTTTATATTCCTTGAACTAAAGAAAAACCCAGTTGTCTTGTTTAACCATTCAAGTGCCAGGACTTGAACTTGATCTCATGTTTCTAGTAATGTGAGAATGGGTTGCCATCTGTTCTCAGCCAAAACCAGAACCTTGATTAGTTTCTTTTGATCGCGTCAACTGGAGATCAAACGGGCAAGTTAATAAATGGAGTGACAGTGTTGCACTAGGCTATAATTTGCAAGAATCGATGATTGTTATATGGCAGAAAATTCTTTTTCCTGACTGAAAGCTTAATTTTTTTCTTTTTTTGGTTAGACCATGAGGTATCCCTCACTCCGATCAGTAACGAGTGGGACTAATCCCCATTTCGGCCGGGAGGTCAGTAAAACCTGGCCACAAGGTGCTTACAATGGGGTTCCCCAACTAATTATTTCACTATCATAAACATCCCTCTCGTTTCAACTTGTATCAAAACTCAAAAGGACTGTTGACGTTAGCTTTCCTGTCAAATTATATGCTTCTTCTGTTAAATTTTATATGAAAAACTATTTTTCCCGTACACTTAAAAAAACACAAATCATTAGATTAATACAAATTAAAAAGTATTCAATAAATAAATAAATAAATAAAGTCTTAAATATTTGGAGGCTTTCTTTGTTTGCAAACAAGAGGGGCTCGTGCCATCTCCAGTGAAGGAGAAGGTCGTCACTGTCGCCCTGAGGCAGACGCTTTTTCCATTGCGATGGAGAAGGACGGCTCGCTGAAAGAAGCCTCTCTCGCTTCCTTCGACAATTATTTTTTTGGTGAATCACAAATCTGAAAAAGAAAAAAAAAGTTGTTTTCTAAATCAATAAATAGTGAAAGTATCAATCTACCATTTTTAATCAACGTCTAAGTTAACTTACAGAGTCCATGAGGACTAATTTGAAGCAAAATTAAATAATAGGGACTTGGTTGATGCTAACTTGCAAGTAGCAACTATGACTCTATGAGGATGAGTTTGATGCAACATAAACATGAGAGATTAAAATGATAATAAATGTAACACCAGGGATTATATTGATATTTTACCTAAAGAAATACGAGGGAGCTTTCCCGCGTCTGTGGACACTCCTATCAAAACCCTAGAATTACAATTATTATCATTATTTTTTTTTATTTGTAAATTCCCAAATTCAGAAATTTAAAATTTTGAACAGATGAACTCTTCCCTTCGGACCCTTCTCAATCAACTGTTATCGCCAACCGCTTCTGCTCAAGCATCCCGTCAAATATGTAACAGCAGCAACAATAATGACGACGACAAATCATCAACTCGTTATCAATCAACAGTTAAGTGTTTTCTCTGCTTCTTAGAAACAAAACCTCCTTTTCGAGCTTATTTTTCCGCTGTTTTTGTTTTCCTGTTTAAATTTCTGGTGCTGTGTAAAGGTATGCTTGTACGATTGGTGGTTGATTAAATCCGATGAAATCTTTGAAGGAAAGAGACTTGCTGTTGCTGGACGCTCATCGACAGAGTAAGTTTTCTGTTGGTTTTTTTTTTTTCATTTCTGGTTTCGTTAATATATTAATAATTTATTTTGTACCTTCCAGTTGTTTTAATTTGTTTAATCTTCTGTTGTAAAAACAACAGATATGTCTCAAGGGAGATACCGATTGCATTATTATGTTTTATTTTTCTTAAGCTATAAAACACATTAAAGAAAAAAGATGAACAAAATTGATGTACTAATTTAATGAGTAGCGTTATTCTCAATTGAATGAAAATATTTAATCTCTTACATCACATTCATGATGAGTTTATATATACTTTGGTTTTCTTGGTGACCAAACAGTATTTACTACATTATGTTTTACTGGTTTACACCGAAGTGAAACTTATTTTGTTTAGCTTTTTGCCATAGGTCACAAGCAATGCGTGTATTTACCTCTGCACCCATTGTTAAGCGATATAATGTTTTCACCCTTGAGACGGTGGATGGTTTCTGCATCATTCTTAAAGGTTTCATAAACAAGTCGCGTACAAAGGAAAATGGGTTTTCTGATGAGGTATGTTTGTTCTTTTGATTCCTTCTTTGTTTTTTATGCCGTGCATGATTCATATTAGTTGAAAGGTAACTTGATGAAAACCAGCTAATCTTGGGGAATTAATCTACATTTTTGGATAAAGGCCGTCTTGTTGGAAATTGGAATATGAGATCTTGAAAGGATAGAGGAAGTTCCAATTGTTGGGATCAAGGATGGAAGCTTGTGATTTTTGTTCTTCAACTCGTCCATTGATGGCCAATTATAGTAGAGATAGAACTGTATATACTGAAATTTTACCTATAATATCGTGGATTCTTGAGTGTGTGGATTTCTTCATTCCCTAAGGGAATTGTATGCAACTACATGTAGGTGTCTATGTTTGAATTCGTGGTTCATGTAAATTTCGATGTCATATGATTTTCTAATAGGGTTAATGTGTTGATATAATGTCATTCATATATGTTTAGTAATTGATCTAAAGCATGCGGACCAATGTAGGGTTACATATGGTGTTCTCTATGGCCACATCAACATGCTTATTATAGTTGCGAACTATTTCAGAGATTTAAAAGTGAAACCTTTGTTTGACCTTTCTACCTAAACAGGTTTTTAGTCATTTCCTGATTGGATTTCCTCCTTTTTGGGAAGCATATAATAAGAAGTGCTTGGAGGAAGAATTTACCACTGGGCCTAGTTTAGCAACTATCCCTGATACCAACAGTTCAGCCACGGGACATGATGGTATGTTTGCAACTTATTTACATCTAGTTTAGATGGATAATTTAAATGCTAGATTTTTATTTATTTATTTATTTTTCATATCTGATAATTCTGAAATCAGCTTCACATCATGTTTTGCTTTTTTGCCTCCCTCACCTTATGCTGCGAAGTTGCAGCTGTTGCAGGTATGAAGAATGCTAATCCAAATACAACTTCAATCAACTACAAGGTAAATGGAAAAAATAAGCATATTGTTGAGGATATAAATGAATGTTCTGAAAATGTATCTGAGAAGTTCACTACCAATGCCTCCAAAGGTTCTGACTGGAAAAACCATGCTGCTGAGGATAACAACATTGAGAAGGTAAAAGACCATGCCTCAGAGAATCTTCTACCATCAATGAGTTGTGATATAAATGTTGTGAGTTTACAGAAGGATAACTTAGCATTGCCAGCAGAATCTCCTGAGAGAATGGCCAATTCAAAAAGCTGTGACGAAGGCAGTAAAGGGACAGTGCAGAAGTCAAAGACCAAAGAACCTGCAAGTTTAGAAAGTCTAACGATTAGCAATGCTGCATTGGAAGAATGTCCAGTAGCTAAAGCTTCTGATGTTGAAATTTTTAATTCATCCAACTTGGACCCAGCCGTGCCTGTGGGAGATTCCAGTCTGGACCTGAGAATAACCTCTACGAAGTCTAAGACCCAAGACCCATCATGTTTAGAAAGTACCCTTAGTAATGCTGAATTAGAAGAATGTCTGATAAATAAAGCTTCTGAAGTTGAAAATCTTAGTTCATCCAACTTGGACCCAGTTGTGCCCATGGGAGATTCCGGTCTCAACCTGAGGATTACCTCTAGGAAATCCAAGACCCAAGAGCCTGCATGTTTAGAAAGTATTTCCATTGGCAATGCTGCATCAGGAGAATGCTCAATATCTAAAGCTTCTGATATTGAATATCTTAAATCATCCAACTTGGATCCAGCTGTATCCGTGGGAAATCCAGGTGTGGACCTGAGGATTACCTCTAGTAGGCCAAAGAATTCGGAGCATCAGGACGAAAATGGAGTAACTTATGGAAATAAAGATTGCTCCACATTTTCCTTACCCCAAGAATTTGTGGCTACTGTACGATGTACTGGTGAAAAACCAAGTGGGGTTGAAGGTTCAAGTTTGTCTGGTTTTGGCCTTGGAATGATGCATACACCATCTTTGTCTACATCTCCAATCTACAAGGATCCAAATTATCGAAAACCTTCAGGAAACTGTGCTGATGATACCATGAATTTTCCCACTGTTACTCCAATGAAGGTGCACACAAACACTTTAAATGTTACTCCAAGTAATTCCGGAAGTAGAATAACTCGGAGCCAGAATAAGCGCCCTGGGTTTACAGGTTCTGTGAAGTGTAAAAACAAAGAGTTGATGCCAAAGACCTCTAAGTGTTCTGATGGAGAAAATTTGAAGAGTTGTTCATCAGGCACAGCCATTCACTCTGGAAAGAAGACAGATATATTAGAGGCTGCACGAAGCCAATCTATAAGTAAAATGGTCAGAAATATGAATGGAAATTCTAAAGGCAAAAAGAAGGAAAGACATACTGTAATCCTTGCGTTGAAAACTAAAAGAAAAAAAATGGGTTCGGCCACTCTGGTGTCTGATGGAACAAGCAATTTAGAAGGCATGCATATATTCGACTTTTGTGACAATGAACCCCAACAACCAACTCATGATACTGTGGTAAAAGATAACTCAAAGCAAGGAAAAGGCCATAGAAAAGAATCTCAAGCTGGGGCACCAAGGCGGAAACCAAATAACTCAGACAGATCTCGTAATGAGTTAAGTGACACAAATCATCAATGTGAATCGGTAGCTGCAGTTGGAGAGAGGGAAGCATCTGCTAAAGGGGAATCATCCAAGAAGAAAGCTCGGAGGAAAATTAATTTTGATACACAAGTAAGCTGTTGATGGCAAAATAATCGCAAATGAATACTTCATTTTTCCTTCTAGTTATATGCGTGACCTAGTATTTAGCGTGCACATCTGTGATCAAGAGCATTTCACTTTTTCAAGGTTTTTGCATTTGTTGTTTGCTTAGTGTAGTAACAAATCATTATAATAACCATCATCACAACTGTTTAGTGTTTTTAAGTTCCGGAGATATATGAAAGTACCATTTATAAATTATACCTTTGAACCTATGGTCTGATGCTAATTGAAGAGTTTTTTATTGACTTAATTATCAATATTGATTTCTTTCGTAATTTTATCATTATAAATTTTCATTCTACAATTTTTTGAAGGCAAATAAACACCTGGGTTGTGTTAGAACCTGGGTCCTAGTTACATTATTACAAAATGACAAGAAAATGTTTATCATCTGTTAGGAACTTTAATACCTATACTTTGTTTTAGGTTTTTAATCAATTACTTCTGTTGCTTTCTTGCTGCCTCTTAATCTCTTGTTGGTCTGTCACATTTTAATGTATGTATATACCTTATTCTTGACTCTCTCTTTTTCATTTTTGAATTTTTATTTTGGCTGTTAGGCAAGCCCTCTTACTCAGGGAAGAAAAGAGAATATTGTCTCCCCAGAATCTCTGAATCTTAAACAATCCCGATCAGGTGAGTCTGCAGTCTAAATTCTGGCAACGTCATATTTTAAGTTCTGTTCAATGTACTCTGTATTCAGCTTACAGTCAACACAGCAGATATTTGGGACGATTTAGTGTCCAGAAAAAAATAAAAAAATAAAAAAAATAAAAAAATAAAAATTAGAGCATATCTGGTCAAACCTTCTGTGTAAAGGTGTTACTAAGTATAACGATTTCTACTCATGAGGGGTTAGTAGTTTGTGGTTTGCTCGTGCAAGGTCTGGGGTTCGAATTCCTTCGTGAGAACCTCCATGGCCAATGGCCAAAGTTTCATGTTTCTCAAAGATTGTAGGATTCAGTAAGAACCCCAATTTCGAACCCAAGTTCGCTAAGTAGGTTCCGGGAATTTCTTGGTTCTCAATATAAATAACAATTTCCATCGCAGTGCCACCAATTTTCCTGATATTTACATCATTTAACATTATTCTTGGAAAACATCCTAATTATTGTATGACTTATTCTTTATGTTCTATAAATTTGTGAAAACGTTGTTTCCCCAATTATTTATGGGAGACAATAATTGCAGTAATTTCTGCGGTACCTTTGAATAAACCCTACAGTTAGTAAATTCATTTTTACCTGATTTTTGTTTGCCCAACTGTTTTAACTGATTTGCATATGTTGCAGGGAGACTACTTTTACCTTCCCTGGATTTCTGGCGCAATCAAATTGCAGTTTATGATGCGGTTTGTGATATTCTTTGGGCATCTTTATTGATTCTCATCTTAAAAGTTTAGTTGCTGTATGGTTTCAGTTGATACTTCTGTAAAGTATCAGCAGGAGACTTGACTAGTGCATTCACATTTGTGTGTTATTTTCATTTTTTAATATTGTTTTAACTTTTTAGAAAGAATTATGGCACAAGATTAATTTATGGAAGAAACTTTAGTGTCTTGACTTCTTAAAATAGACAAATATGAGAATGGCCAAATTAAAAATTAGGAAACTCTTGGTGGAAGTAATGAACACAGTCGCAAGAAATACGCTTTCAAAACCATGCATGTAAATTTGCATATGCTAGTATCTAGTAAAACTTGGATAGAGGTTGTTGACATTCCTGTTAGAGTGCTTTGCTATACGGAGACAAACAAATCTAATCATGTAGCCAGAATTATTTCATGGAAATTCTACTTTACTTGAAACGATGTTCAAATTCATACCTGCCCCTCTATATATGAGCATTCCCTTTGTTGAATGCTTATCATTTTTTTTTCCTCTTCATTTTCTTTTACTCCGCATTATAACCATTTAATTCTTAGAATATCTTTCATTTAGAATATCAGTTACCACTTACCGGTTATTAGGATCAAGCATGTTCCAGATATAAACTTTTGTCTCTATTTGTTTTATTTGAATTTATTTCTTCAGATAGTTTCTTTGAAGGATGAGATACGTTACTTCTATGTTTTTTCAGGATCGTAAAATCACTGGTATTCAAGGTGCAACACCATCAAAAGGTTAGTTTTCATTTAACGTTAACCGAACTCTTGTGATGTTATATACAACAGTTAAATACATTATCAGCTCTCGAAATCATTTATTCTCTGAGACCTAAGTGTTATTTTTTCCGTTACAAATCAAAATATTTGATGTTCATTGTTCCTCTACTGGTTCATTCAAGTAAATCATATTAAAGAATTTAAATGATATTTGCAATTGCTGACGGTGTTGCTCACTTTCTCTAGGGAGTAAATCTGAGCCGCCTCGAAAAAAGCGGAGACGGTAGGTTTGGTCGGGGAGCTTTCTGAATTGTAAAGGTGAATCTACAGCTGAATGTTAAATCAGAAAATTAATCAAATTGTGAATTGATATTTTTGGGGATTTGTTTATGCTTTTTATTCTTCTATTGTATGTTTTTTCTGATACTCTTTTGTTTAATTTGCAGATGATTAGAAATCGGTTCATAATGTTATAAATGTAAAAAAGTTTGAAGTATGAACCTTCTTGTCTCTATTTGTAATTATACAGGCATGGTAGTGTACTTGGTCCGAATTTTTGTTTAACGGGATTTTAGTCTGTAATCTTGTCGGTTTTTGAGCTTTTAGGCCAACCCAGAACTCCAGAAGTATATATATTAGGACTCAAATTTACAAAAACCACATTTAACCCATAAATATATATATTAGGACTCAAATCAGCCGTTTAAAAATGGTGTTTTAATTTGTCTAACTAATAAATTAAGGCATGTGTCTACGTTTTATTATTATTTTTAAACTTTTTCCATAAATGTAGATACATGTTCTAATTTGATTGATTAGACACAAGGGAAACTATTTTTAAACAGTTGATTTGAGTCCTATATATTAATTCTATATCTTTTATATGAGAATGATAAACTGATATGAGAGCAGGTTGCTTCTTCATAAACCTTTAATGCATTTTCAAAATCTATACGGGGAATTATCAATGAAATTTCATCTCTGGGGAGTATTGCAAAAGTAATCAAACTAATGCAATTGCATTTTGATGCACTGGACAAACAAAATTAATTATCTAAAGCAGTGCTAGATTAAATGAGACTGTGGCCTTCACAGAATCTCGGATGAAATGAAATGATCAAATTCAAATGCCATGAAATGCAAAATGATAATACAAAATAAATTTTCACGAACTGCTAAGATTAGTCGGTAGCTTATTCCAAATAAGAAGATATCAAGTTAGTCAAATTGGGGTCGAAATCCCATAAATTTTCTTTAATTCATCATATATTTCCAAATGGTTCATCATAGTAAGTCAAATACACAAGCTAAACAAAGAAACTCTTGTTTATGGAAGCTGAGAAAAATAAAAGGGCAAAGAAATGCCTGAAAAAAAATTCATCTCAAGCATTGGAAGCATTTGCTTATTATCAAATAACATGAAATGAAAAGAAACTTCCATGGAAAGTGAATACTGGATATCTCTTTCCTTCACGGGAACTTGAGAATTTACCTGCAAAAAATAGAAATCTTCGTAAGAACAACGAATGACTAGTAAGATCTTTACAACATGACTAAAACAATAACATGCTTTACAGGCCAACTCATAAACAAATTTGATGAAACATATGATAAGAGTATCAACACAGTAGTTGGCGAACTGTAAATTATTAATGCCCTTACGACACGGGTAACAAAATATTAAAAGAAATGCATCGCATATCGATTAAAATAATGCTAAATTACCTAAATGATGTGGTATGTGTGTTATAACAACCAAAATAATTATGCGATGATGTGGTAGATGGTGTGGTCTTCATTGTCACATTATTTGGGCATGAATTTGGGCAATCTAACATTACTCTCTCAATTAAAATGCATCAAATTAATTGGAAACTCGTTTTTAGTATACTAATTCCCAGATTAATAACGCCATTATGGCAAAGTATCATTTGCTATTCTTCCACTATAGAGGTAAACATTGTAGCAATTTCAAATATTTGGATTCACCGACTAAACAGGCTAACTAAAGTGACAACTAGCTAGTAAGTTATTGACAACACTTCAAATAACTTTTATATTCCAAAATAGAGACAACCGAGATTTGATTCTCTGTGCCAAAAATGATTCAGAGCACTAAAAGATCACTTAACTGGAACCAACAATAAGGAAGAGTATTCTACATTGTTAAAGCACAGAATTAAAAACCCCTTTCCAGATAGCAGAGAAAACAAGGAAATAAATCTTAACACATCTTTCTAACCAAACTGTAAAGTTTTTTAAGTTGACACTTGACAGGCCATAATATTGCTGTGAGATGCAGTATGATATTGTGAGTTCAATCATTGGCATGTCTCACTGGCACAGTAGCAACTATACTGAACTGCTTTCGTGAAATTTCGTTGTAGAATTTAGAACAGTCATTCATTTTCTGGTGCAGAACAAAACTGATTTTGTTTACTATATCGTAATTAGTATCATCAAAATATTCAATCACTAATCAACTCTGTATTTTCTTCCCAACAAAGCGAAACATTAAGCCACACGCAAACATAGAAATTCTTTGTAAATCAAAATTCTTATCGAGATCTTCTGTTTCCATAATAGGGATGTACTGGACAAAACAAGCCACGGACTTGGACTCTAAAGACTCAAAATCCAACTGGAAATGCTAACAAACCCTAATTGATATTAAAACAGCAATCCAATACGAAATGCAACCAAATAAATACCGTAGCTTAAAAAAATCAGAATGAACAAAATTGAAAAAGAGAGAGAATTAGGGCAAATAAAAAGTAAGAAAAATTACCGCCTATGCCTCTGGACGAATTTAGAATTCTTGGCATCCTCCTCTGTAATCCAAGAAGAAAAAAAAAGAATCAAATCGGGTTTGGAGTTACAGATTTAAAGAGTGACTACAAGTGTTGTGATGCGAAGATATAGATACCGGTGAGGCCAAGAGATATCTTGGTGATGATAGATCCTGTTATCGCGAAGCCGACGAGGAACGGCCAGTTCCTGCTCCATTCTCTCCTGAAGAACACGGGCCATGGATCGAACTTCCTCATCTCTCTCTAATTACACAAATCTATCTGTAAAATGTTTTCGCTTAGCTTACAACTCTGCTTCTGTATATATTGTGATTTCTGTGTATGCGATCATATCCACGCGTCTAAACTCCGCGAGTGTGGATGATTCTTAGACGTTATTGGGTCAGAGTGGACCGGGTCGGATCTGCTTTTTAATTATAAATAATTAGGATTCAAAAATGATATCCCCAATTTCTATTTAACCAACCAAATATAGCTATATCAACCGCTATCATGTACATATAATTTATTTATTTTTTAAAAAGTGTACATTTAATACATGATAATTATTGACATGGTTAAACTTGATTGATTAGACAAAAATTGTTAATACCATATGACATTAAAATAAAAACTCAAATGATGAGGCGGTAAGTGAATTATCGTTCCCTTATGTATCATGTGGAAATCACTAAATTTTTAAGTTGTCCAACTTTGATTATTTATAAAATAATTTGAAAGAATAAAAAAAAAAAAAACATGATATCAAAGAGGTAAGCGCCAAGTTAAAATATATATATGTATATGTATATCAGTTTTTTATTGTCAGTTCGTCATAACAATAAGTATATTATGACGAAAAATGTAGACCACATATTATGGAGAAGTTTTGACAAATGCATACAGGTATGTAAATCTAATAATCCACATTCTTCGTCATGATATATTTATTGTCATGACGAACTTATAATAAAATATATATATATATATATATAAAGAATTGAGATAATTGCTGAGTTAAATTTTGAATTAACAATACAAATCATTGAGCATTAAAGTCAAATATACAAAAGCTGGGAAAATAATGCTAAGAATGTCTATTCAGAATAATGAAAGAATTATCAGGAAATGGAAAATTTAAGGGAAAATCACATGAATGTAATATATCATATCTTCATAACTCTAAATAATTCCATTTAAAGGCTGACTAATAATTCTTCACATCATTACATGATTCTTTAATGGGAGAGCGAACAGAAGTGAGTGACTGCTTTTGACAAGAAAGAGCAACAATCGGTATCTATATGTGTTCATCACTGAGAAATTTGGATGCAAAACAGAGATCTTCTGTTTCCATTTGGGCAAAAATGAGCAAGTTCCATTGCTTATAACAGCGTCGTCGGCATCTAATTAATCAAATTTTGAACCAGCCACTGCCACTGCAAATGTGATTTGATGAGATATTTTGCTAGCTGAACCATATAAGATCCAACTTAGCGTACTGTTTCCAATCGCTGCCTTGTGCTTTTCGGTAATTAGAGATTTGTGAAATATGCACCTCACTCACAATTATGTGCAATTAGCCAAAACAGACTATTGATTCATATCAGATAACAGTTTTTCAAGTGCTTCAGATGCCAGTGGGATGTATAAGCAATCCTGGCCATCCGAATGCCTTCTGGTCTTCACCAAATCATGATCTTTAAATTCTGTCAAATGGGAGTTCAGAGTAACCTGACTGCTTACCAGGAAGCGTTCTCGAGAGACTGTGTACAAATTATCAATTGGCATGCCTGGAAAGTATAAATAAAGTGGAAAATATCAGATTTAAATGTTGACAGATAATGCTCAGGTTACAGAGAGAGATACTTGCCTTCCTCATCAGGATGAGACAGTTGATATTCTGCAAGAATTTTGAAGACACTCTGAGCATTGGGTGTCAAACTTTGTAAAACTATTGCAGCTGTTTTGGCACTTTGAGCTGAACCGCCGTGTGCAAGAATCAAAGGGAAGAACATTCCTTCAACCTTGTACGGCACAAAAGTAGGGATGTGATACCAACACCAGTTAAACTGCGTGTGAACCATCTTCTTGTCCCACACTATCAACCAACCCAAGACAAAACTATTAAAGTCGAGTCATTGAAATACCATTCAGAATATTTTACTGCAATGTTACACATCTGCATTTCTTTAATGCAGTCAATAATGAAAAAAAAATTGAGCTAATAGACTAAAGCTGAAGGCACAAGAGGAGAATTTTGTTCTCAGACTGTTGTCTGCACAAACATAATTAAACATATTTGTAGCTCATATTTACATGGCAGCATGAACTCAGGACCAACATTTATAGGAAAATACACTCTATATCTAGACCTGATTAAGTGAGAGAAGCCACAGTACTAATAACTTCATCTAAATGAAGTAGATCACTATAATGTTATAAGAAATAAAGAATATACAATATATATATAACCAAAAAAAATTAAGCATATAAGTAATCCCCACATAAAAGGTTTCAATTGCTAACAACACATTGAACCGGAAAATATTTGAATAATTTAAATGCAATGGACAACAAAGAAGATTTTGACATTATCCTTAGGCTAATTCACTCTAACAGACAACCTACAGGAATTCAGGACAGCTGCACTCAAAGAAACAATGCAAAAGAGCAATGGATAGAAATATGTAATAACACAACTGCAGCCGGCTAAGCAATTATCAATATGTAAATAATGATAACAAAGTATACGTACAAAGAGGTGCATTCACATGGTCGATGGAGGCAACTATACGAATATGGGAACATGAAGCAATTTGTGCAAGATATTGTTGAGTTTCAGAGTCTCTTAACCCAGGCCCGTCAATGTTGTGAATGACAACACATACAACACCATCATTCTCCTCCACCTGTGACCCATCTAGAAATGCTAGTAGATCATCCATGGATCGAGTATTAAATGGTTGTTGAGCTTTAGACAAGTTCTTGGAAGGGGTCCTTCGTTTGGATTTCAATTGATCCCATAGAAGTTCAGCCAAAGTTATCACAACCTACATTGAAAATGTAAAGATTATGAATAAAAAACAAAAAATATTAATCTGCATATTGTTAACTTACACTATGTTCTCTACTTGAAATTCCAGGATGAAACAATCAAACAAATTATAAAATCCACTTTTATCTTTAGATATAAGCAAATCTACAGAATCTAAAGAGATAAATCAAATATCAACCATGAATGAATTCTGGAAGATGATACCTGCTTTATGTTGATTGACTGGAGATAACCATTGATTACAACCACTGAGTATTCAGTCAAAGCTGTTGAAGCAAAATCTTCAATTAAAGCCTTCTTAGATCCAAATCCATACATTAGAAGGCCAAAGCCACACCTAACAGCATTAAAAAAAAATGAAAATCAAGATCGAGAGAAATAAACAAATAGAAACGTTTTTTGGAAAACATAAATTGTATCGTAACAACATCAAGATTAACTAAAAACAAGAGCAATGTTATCCACGCTTCCGTTTCATTCATTCGTATACTGAGGCACTCTTGTGACTCAAGTGTGTTGTTTCCTTCAACTAGAAACAATAAGAAACTTACAAGAGGACAACGTTGCAGCAAGCTAGCTCATTCTAAAACATAGAGAAGTGGTCATTCCAAGTGCTCGGAGTATGTTTCAGGCGTAGAAACAGCTGGAATCACCACAATGTGATGCATATATGTCCAATACTCAAGCAAACACTTAAATGTACGTATTATTCTCAATTGTTACCAAAAATTCAAAAAACAAATGGCAACTATAATTCAAGTATACTTTCACCCTCTTATAAAATAAATAAAACAAAATAAAGCATTATATCCGCGCTTCTGTGAGATCAATCATCCACAACAAGTCAAATAAAACACCATATCCAAATAACATTAACACTTATTAGGCATAAACACAAAAACAACTGTGAAAACGAGTGAGTTGAATATCCTTTAAAATAATCTCAGTTCGATATTTTTCCCAATTATTTTCACAGTTAAACAAATAGAAAGCACATCTAATTTTATCTCATTTTAATTGATTTTGGTATGCATAAAGAACAGTTTCTTACCGTAGCTCGAAAACCCATTTCGAATACAAACTTTTGTAACTTTCAATTAGAGACTCGATCTCTTTCTCGTGCTTGGGCTCGACATTGGATGCTTCTGCTCGTAGCTCCTACATTGCAAAAACAAAACAAAACAAAAACGTCAGTTTCAAACCCGAATTTAAAATAAAAAATAAAATGTTTTGATAGGAAGTTGAGACAATAACCTGTTCATCGACGAGATTGATATCGGAGAGTTTATGAGTCGATTTCTTTCCAGAAGCAGCCATGTCTTTTGCCAGAAAATAATTTCTGGAGAATCCGAATTCATCTTCATCTCCGTCGTTGATTTCCATGGATTTTTCAAATTCGGTTGAATAAAGAAGATAGAGAAGCCAATTTTGATTGAGGCTTCAAAATCTGTGAGCTGATCGCAGTATCAGACTATCTGTCTACAATGCCCTAGAGTCTTTTCCCGCGAATTTGTATTTTGGGCGCCCAATGAAATCATTTTCAACATAATACGACTGCGTTTTTGGCAACTCGGTTTTTTTTAATCGGCTTTGTTTTTCTCTTCGTTCAAAAACCATAAATAAATAAACTATTACACATTTATTCGTGACTTTTTTTTTTTCTTTTCTTTTCTTTTCTATTGTTTGATTAAAATCGTTAATATCAATATCCTATATCATTTCTTTAATAAAATACGAGTAATGCCTTCTCTCTTTTTTGTAGTTAAATATACGAGTAATGTTATTTTATCTGATTTTGGTGTTCAAATGATATGTCATCTCTAAAATCCAATCATGTAATTCTAATAAATAAATAAAAAATAAAAACATCATTTCATTTAGACACCTGATCAAAATAGCATAATTATTTTCATATATTAACCGAAAAAATAACGATCGTCTTTACAAAATATGGGACAAATGAATTAAATTATTATTAATTTATGATCATTTACAAATCCTTCAAATCATAGGTTGGAATACAAATGTGGAATATCTATTACTTGTAATATATACTTTAATGTTTCAAATATATATATATATATCAAATTAAAGTGAAAGATTTAATTATTTTTAGGGTTAGATTATATTGACTTAAAAATTAGATTTAATTTATGTGATTATCTATTTATTTATTATAAATCTAAGGGTTGCCATAATAGATCAATAGATACTGACACTAATAATTTTAGGGGCTGTTTATTTTATTTTTTATCTAAAATCTTATAAGACCTTAATTTATTAGATATATGGATAAGTCCAATAAATTAAGATACTATGATATGTTTGTTTTTGTCATTTTGGATAACTTATTACAAATATAAAATTGATTAGGTTGTGTTAGAGTTTCTTCAAAATTGGGAATTTTTAGAAAATTGATTTTTAGGATTTTATCATGTGCGGATAAAATTATAAATGTATGAATTGTTATAAGACATTTGTGAAAATTTATTAAAAAAACTCTACTATATCTATAACTTTTTGAATAAGATAAAAGTAAAAAAAATTTACTTTTTCTAAAAGACATATATATCTTAAAATAAGATATAAGTTGGAAAAACAAACAAACCGATTTATCTTAATTTAATATATAAGAAGCAATAAGTCTTATAGTAAAAAAACGAAATAGCCCCTAAGTTTATTATGACGAAATAATTTATTACTAGTATAAGTATAGCTCTTCTCAATTTTGACTTTTGAACAAAGACTTTATATTACGTCCAAAGTACTGTATTGTCTTCCATTCAATTTATACATTGGTATGCAATTAATCAATTACATCTATTTATACATCATTTAGCTTAAATCGATTAGAAAATTTAGATTTTATTCTAAATACCAGCCGCGGCTACGCCAAATAGCAGCTATTTATCGTGTTATGGATCAACTGAACCCGTGATTGTCATTGCAATTTTGAAATTCAACAAACACTTATACGGTAGCAAGAAAAATTGTAAAATTAAAACGAAACACATCAACCAATTAATTGACAAGTCTAACCATGAGCTTTATAATTGTTATGTAGTAGACTATTTGAGTAATCCTCAAGCTTCAACATCATCAAATAGTAAATATTATAAATTATTAGGTTACATTTGATTACAAATTACAATTATGAAATTTAATGGTCAGGAAACTATCTCAACAATGTACCGTGCTGATAAGTTAGCTTTACATGTCATTAATATCCGATCGGTAAATCAATAACACGTATAATATACTCTTGTGTTTTAGATTGGGTTGAACTTTTAATTCTAATGGTTTGATTTTAAACCATTAACATGATGCACAATCCAATATCCAATATTTTATTATAATTGTTTAAATGTTATTATATGGTCACCTCCAGGGGCGTAGCTTAACCGGTAGATGGACGAGTTTAAGACTTAGATAAATGACTTTCAAATCAGTGGCTCGAATTCTATCAATAGAAAAAACTTTTAAAAATGACTAGTCTAGATAGGTATAAAAAATATATATATAAAAAAAAAGGAAGTTATTATATGGTCAAGTACATGGTCCCCGTTAGGGACGTTAATGATACAGGTCGAGAATACGTTTTTCATTACCATCCTCAATCCTAATTTGTATGAGAAATACCATCCCAGTGAATACCCGTCTTATAATAAATGGTACAGGTACAAAAATTCCCCATTAGAGGATTGGTTCCTTACCTCACAACCTAATCTAATTTTGTTAACATGTGAGGAGGGAGGTAATAATGCTCACTCCCTTTCAAGGGGATAAGCAAAAATGAACTCCACTTATAAGCCCTGATTTTTAAAATATAAGAGCATTTCCGATTCAAATATGTATTTTTAAGTTTCTAAATATGTTACATCATCATTTTTATTTATTATGGGCCCAATTTTGAATTTTTTTTTTTTAGAGAAATACATATTCACATTTATAATGCAATTATCTAAAGTCAAAGAGATATCAATTTTATGACCAACCATAATAAAACAACCAGTACACTCTCTCTACTCTTTTATTTTACAATTAAATGAGTTTTAATATTATTATTAGAAAGAGTTAGAAATCATAATCAGCATTTTTAAAAGAGTTTATAGAATTAGAAACTCAACTTCATATTCTCTAACTTTTTTTTTTTTTTTTTTTTCCATATCATCTCCATATTGAAGTTAGATAATTGCATTGGAGAGAGTTTTTCTAAGCATTGAAGAGAGTTTTTCTAACTTTTTAACTATCTATCCTATATGGCATTCAATTTTTTTTCAAATGCATATTTGCATTGGAGATGCTCTAAGGATGTGTTACAAATTTATTGAGTTGGTGTGCTACCTCATGTTTTAAGCCCAAGGTACCAAAGCACTACTCGATATAGCGGAAATAAATTTGTAATAACCAAACATATCATCATAATTTTTTCATTTCTTTATTTATTTAAATCTTAAATCCTTGTTTTAGGGCTCGTTTGACACATTGTATTGGATTATATTGGACTATATTGAATTGTATTGTATTGTGTTGCACTGTATTATTATTAATACAAATTTGTGTTTGGTAATACACTGTATTATATCGTATTAAATTATTCTCATGACTTCATTGAATTTTTATATATTAAAAAATATAATATATATATTTAAAAATAGTTAATAATTAATTTTAAATATCCTTACCATAAATAAATCAATAAATATTTTTATATAAAAAATCAATATATAAATATTTAGCTTAATTTAATTTTTTTTAATAAATAATATTTTTGTATAAAAAATAAATATTTCCTATATAATTTTGAAATTATAAAAAAATATTAACAACATAACACATATTTCAACAATATTTCATATTTGTTGAAAAATAAAAGGAAAAAAAAATATTTTTTCTAATACCACAAAATATAATGTATTAACTAATACGATGTTTGCCGTATTAGACAATTAAAATATATTAAAATAATATAATACAGTGTTTGTATTATATTATTTTAATGTATTTTAATTATCTAATAATACAATACGGCGAAATAAACGGGTCTTTAGAGTCTAATATCCTACCATGACTCCAAAATTTGGTCTTAGCAAAAAGTTGCTAAACACGGTTCACATAATCACATCCTAGGCGGGAAATTTCGAGCCAACGTTTTCAATCATTTGAGCACAGGTCATCAATCCGAGCAACACAAATCAACCAATCAGCTTTCAGATATACAGTTGGCCGTCCATTTACACATAATCAATGGCTAAAAGCGAAAAAAACAGAAATGACCCGGATCGCGCTCTGCAGCCGTCGATTTTACTCGATCCAACAGTCGAAACACACACTTGACACTTCAGCAAAGCACATGACAAAAATGGATTTTTAACCGTCCAGAACCTTATGATCGAACGGTCCACATTTTCCCTCCATATCACTACGAAAAACACAAATCTCACTACTCTCCCGCTATATAAGCCATCCAACTCCCTCCTCTTCTCACTCACCACAACAAACAATAAACTTGAAAAAGATAGAAAGAAAAAAAAATAATTCCCAAATTGAAATCCCTAATTTTCTTTTCACTTTCTCGAGAAAATGTCTGGACGCGGCAAGGGAGGCAAAGGCCTAGGAAAGGGAGGCGCGAAGAGGCACAGGAAGGTGTTGCGCGATAACATCCAGGGAATCACCAAGCCTGCCATTCGTCGATTGGCCAGGAGAGGAGGGGTCAAGAGAATCAGCGGTCTGATCTACGAGGAGACTCGTGGTGTCCTCAAGATCTTCCTCGAGAACGTGATCCGTGACGCCGTGACTTACACAGAGCACGCTAGGCGCAAGACGGTCACTGCCATGGATGTGGTCTACGCGCTCAAGAGGCAGGGAAGGACTCTCTATGGATTCGGTGGTTGAGTCGACGGCGGCGGCGGCGACGGCGTTTGGTTGGTGGTTGGGCTTTTGTATATCAGGAGTTAGGTGGTGGTGATTTTATGTTTTTAGTGTTTTATTTCACTGTCGGAAAATGTAATCGTGTTTTCCTGTTTGAAATGAAAATTTAGCTGTTTGCTTCATCGGAATTTGTTGACTGTGTATTCATTTCTCGATTCATCTTTTTATTCGCCATTGTTTGCGCTGGTTTAACTTCATTTGATCAGCGAAATTCTAGAAGAATTTATGATAGTCGCAGGGGTTGATTCGTAGAATAGAATCTCATTAGAAGCCATGTACTGTTAAATTGAAGAAATTGTTCATATATCAATCGTGAAAATGTTCCTAAATCAACCCCAGGTGCTTCAAGTCGTGAAATGTGAATAAATTCAATCGTGAACATGTAGAGGTGAGGTACAGCATCTGAACTCGAATCTACTATCAGAAGTCAGAACCAATAAGTTGTGATACATTTTGGACTAAAGAGCAAATCGAAGATCATAATTTTTCAACTAGTCTATGTCGTTACATGAGCAATTGTCTCACCTTCTAAGCTTTCGTTCAGTCTGTTGCAGCCTTGCAAAAGCGAAGATGGTTGTATTGCATTTTCTCGCAGTTTTTGAGCGAAATTTTTTGCAAAACATTAGCTATTTCAATGAATAGTTTATGCTGACATAAGTTCCAATATTTGGCTCTTTGCTTCTCTTGCATAATTTTAAAACTCAAAACAGCTCAAACATGCGTTGTGGTTTTGAGTTTTGAGTTTAGAACTAAAATTATGCGTGATGTTTTATCTGGTAGGTTGCTAAGCTTTAGGCTGAAGGTCACTTTTTAGCAGAACACATTTGGGTTGATCAGCTTTCTTTAGTCTTTAGTCTGAAGGACATCATTTTCTAGCAAAGACTCATTTGGGTATCCTAAATGCTGTTAGTTTTGAACAACCGTTCCATAAAGGGTAGGAAGTAGTCGGAACATGCTGCGATGATTTCCCTGAAGTTGATGCAGACTCAGTCCATTAGCTGAAAGTGAAGGAGGAAACCCCTCGGCCCTCACTAAGGTTCTGTGAGTCCATGATCAAGGATTCAAGGTTGTGAACAGCACAGGTAGCAATAAAATTTCGTAATGCATTCTAAAAGTTTTCATCAATTATTGCATAAACTGCTATCAAAACGATACATCAAAACAAATTCATAGGTCTTTTCACGACTAAACAAATTCAGTAAATATTTATTAACAGTAGCAGGGTATAAAGATTAATAGATTAGCAAGGAAAGAAATCAACTACCTAAATCATATCATCTGCATAAGGGCAGAAATAGGCCCAGAATCTAGACTCCCATTATGTTGCCAAATCCTAAACTCCATATCATACTAATATATTTGTGGACGGTTGTGAATAGATGATAACAAATAGAAAAAGAAAACAAAATCAATATGAAAATTTAATTACTACAAACAATAGATGTCGGTCAATCCAGGTACAAACTAAAATGCTTCAAAATAACTTAAAATAGACATCTATGACTGCCTTTCTTACCTTTAAAATAAAATGAATGCTGAAAAAAAGTACATATACTTGGTTCTAGGCATGAATAAGCACGCAGTATGCTTGCTGGATATGCCTTAACAAGCAAAACGGGAAATAACTCATTCAACCATTCCGTCAGATTGTTTTGCTGTTTCATGATACTTCTCCAAATCAGCATCAAGAGCTTCTAAAGAAACAGGGGTCTTTTCACCTCGACCTCTACTCCGGCCACGACCACCCCTGATGCCACGACCACCACTGCCACCACGACTCAGCCTTCCCATGGCACTACCTCTTTGTTGGCGGCTGTTATAATATGAAATTACAAAAGATTTCAGTCACAGGAAAACAGAACATCCCTCGTACAACAATTTAACTTCAGAAATAACATTTTCTGTTCATAAAAGTTTCCAAAATAACATTTTATTCAAAGAAAGGAAGAAACCAGCAAGGTAGTTTAAATTCCATAAGGAACTAAGGATAAACTATTTCCAAAACCATTAGTGGTCGTAGAATATATTCAGAGATATCATGCACGCGATGAACAATCATGGTAACAAGACTTATCCTACATGCACGCGATGAACAATCATGGTAACAAACGCAATGAACAATCATGGTAACAAGACATATCCTACATGCACGCGATGAACAATCATGGTAACAAGACATATCCTACATGCACGCAATCGACAATCATGGAAACAAGACTTTTCCTACATGCACGTGATGAACAATCATGGTAACAAGACTTATCCTACATGCATGTGATGAACAATCACAGTAACAAGACTTATCCTACATGCACCAATGCTCATAAAATGAATTTGGCCATTACGAGTAAGCAAGTGAGAAAGGATCAAGTTAGCTATCAAGAATTTTCAATCATGCCAATACGAAAAAAAAATCGCATCCTTGCCTAGACTCTCTCATTCCATTACCATATAACAAAAAATCATGCTTATGGGTTCTGAATCCCTAAGTACATGGTTTCTAATACTAATGATAAGCATGCTAAAACTGTACACCAAATTAAGAAATCATATAGGATTTATGCAATCTCATTAAAAGTTTTTCAAATGCTAACCTTCTGTAAGCGTTTCCAAACACGGCATTTGCAGGTGGAGGTGCAGAGGCAGGAGTTGAAATATTGGTTCCTACAATCTCAATTTTCATTGGCTTTCCATCTAGTTGGACATTGTTGTATCTCTTCACAGCCGCAAGAGCATCTGTTTGCCGCGTGAACACAATTTCTGCAGTTCCCTGAGAGAGAAAATTTTTCCTTTTTTAAGGACAAAAAGGCACAAACAGCTACTACACAGAAAAATTATACCGAATAGGCAAATATGATGGTTTACCTTTGATCTTCCACTCCTATCGAAATGAATAGTATACCGTTTGATATCACCAACCTCTGAAAAGAGATCCTGCACAAAAACAAGTTCAAAATTTTAAACATAATTTCATTCTCTATCCACCTACGATAATACAACAAATTCAATCACATAAAGGGTCACTATATGCGGGCTGATACTTCTCATAACTTCTCTTCTATCACTTAAATTAGGTTACACTATTACAAATTTACAATTAGGATTTTTTAAGCTCACAATATATTCAATACTTCAAAAACTTAGATAAATAAAGAAATAAATAATTGAAATACCAAATTTAAGAGAATCAATAACCAAACCTTAATGTCTTCATTGGAAACCCCGTATTCCAAGTTGGAAATATAAAGCTTGGTTCCAGTCTCTATTGACGGAGAACGACCCGCTGGTGTCGGATAAGACGGTGCGTTGTTCCCGAACATGTCGTGTTGCCACGTGGATTCCGGAGCTTGAGCAGGCTATAATTGTCATCAATTGGACCCAAAACACAAACCAAAAACACTCCTTTTAAATGAAATCGCAAGAGAGAGAGAGAGAGAATCAAAGTAATTTCAACAGTTGACAGCGATGGAATTTTTGTTCAAGAAAATAGTGACCTTCGAATACGGCGCCGTTCGATTGGCGGCGCGCTTGAAGAAGGGACGGGCGGGGCCAAGGATCGAATCGCCGCCGCGGCCACCACCTCTGACTCGTGAATTCTGACCAGTGGACTTCTTGTTGGACTTGATGAGGTCGTCAAGAGACATGTCCAAAGCGCTTGTCATCTTCGTAGACGGAAAATTTTGAGTGGTGGATTATAAGCTTGGAGCTACGAGAGGTTGAGACTGGGTTTTTGAGAAAAATAAGTTAGGGTTTTGCTGGAAACGAAAGTAATCGAAAACAAAATTGATGAGGTGCAACAACTGGATCCGGATGTTAATACTTGGATATTTAACAAAATTATATAAAGTAAGAAATAATATCAAATGGTTTCGTGGTGTAGTTGGTTATCACGTCAGTCTAACACACTGAAGGTCTCCGGTTCAAACCCGGGCGAAGCCAATTTTTTTTTTTTTTTTTTTCATATGCAGTACGTTTTTATTAAATGGGCCTGAGCCCAGCCCGAAAATTGAGGGCCAGGCCTGTGTCCAACTCCAACCCCAGCCCTGTGTTGGATGGGTTGTGCTTGACTATTTTCACGGGCTTGAAGACAGGGCTCATTGGCGGTAACGGGCCTCTCCTTAAATTTCCGGCCCATAATCTCGGATGGATCTTAAAATTATTGCTTGACCATTTGACACCTCTATTACACGTTGGGCTCGTTTGGTATATTATATTGTATTGTATTGAATTATACTAAGTTTGATAGTATCTTATTTTTCTTATGCAATTATGTGTTGACGATATTTTGTATTAGGTTGTACTATGTTGTATACTTGTATTAACAATATCTATATTTTGTATTAGCTAATATGACATCTATCGTATCAGATCAATTAAAATGTATTAGCTAATACATACAGTGCAAAACAAACCAAACATTGTAGAGTACGTTTGGGAGAGTTTCTCAAATAGATCTTTTAGAAGTAGAGCTTTTAAATGAAAGTCGTTGATCGTTTGGTTGTCAATTAAAGAAGAGCTTTTTTAATGATAGAATTACCAAAATACTCTTGCAAATATTAAATTATAGGGTTATATTGGAGATTTTAGTGTTATTAAAAAAACTCTAGAAGATCTACTTGGAAAAACTTTAAATTTAGGCTTATCCAAGTAGACGTACAATAGTTTTTTTAATCATCTAAAAGCTATACCGAGTGTCAACCAAACGAAATAAAAAAAATAAAAATTGAAAAGAGCTTTTTTAGCAAGTAGAAAAGCTCTTCCAAACAGACATTAAATTTGGGCTTCTACAAATAAACGTAAAATAGCTTTTTTGATCATCTAAAAGCACTACTGAGTGACAACCAAACGATATAAAAAAAATTGAAAACAATTTTTTTAATTAAAAAGGCTCTTTTAGTCAGTAGACAAGCTCTTCCAAACGGACACGTACTGTATTATTCTTATACAATTATGCATTTTGTGATATTTTATATTAGACTTTACTATGCTATATTAACAACCTCTATATTCTATTTTAGCTAATACGATATCCATCATATTAGATTAATTAAAATATATTAGCTAATAAAATACAGTGAATAGTACAAAACAAACCAAATGTTTTATTATATTATTCAAATACATTTTAAACTCTTAATACAATATAGTATGACGTACCAAACGGACCCTTAGTTCACATCTCTCACACACACACATATATATACCAAACGGGCCCTTAGTTCACATCTCTCTCTCTCACACACACACACACATATATATATATATATATATATACATATATTACATATGATTACAGATGGGTTATGTCCTTAAGCCTAACGTGGGGTTGGTCACATATGATAGTTATAAAACCAATAGAATTCGCGAACGCAATATAAAATTAATGAATAACTCACTTTCAAAATCTTATTTATTTGGACGTGAGAACCTGAGAGGCTTAGTTCCTTAGATGAACAACTTATTATAATTAAACGCTAGTGATTTTGATACCTATAACCTAATTTGTATACCAATAACCAAGATTTATTTGTAAATTGATCTTGGTTTCGAACAAGAATAGCATTGATTTCTACACCCTTTTTTTCTTCTTTGAGTTATTATAATAAATTTGAAACTTTGAAGAAAGGAGGTTTATATATAATTCAAACTCACAACTTCAATGATGTAAATGTACCCTCATCTTGTATTCTTGTATTCTTGTTCTCTTGATACTTTTAATTTCAAACTTGTCACACTCATAATATTTGCTATTCTAAATTCTAATCCTTTATTATAGAAGAATAAAAAACTATAGGTCTATGAAGGATGGAGGCGGCTAATTCCCACAAGACACGAGGTCTACTCTAAAAGTTGGCACATATTATCTTTTTTTTTCTTTTCTTTTTTTTCTTTTTTTCTTTTTTTTTTATATATATATTTTTACAATAATTTTACTTTATCCAAATTTGATGTTCAAATCTGATATCTAAATGATGTGACAACACTTTAATCCATTCATTTAAATCATACAAATGTAATACAATTTAAATGAATGGATTAGAGTATTGTCACTAGTGGCGAATCCAGGATTTTTTATACGGCGGGGCTGAACCAAATACAAGTTATAATTTATTTTTATTTAAATAACCTTAGTAGGAAGTTTAATTATTAGAGCATCTCCAATTGCCTTCGTTGAAGACATCCCTTAGTTTAATTAAGGGAGTATGTGTATTTTGTAGCTCCAACAAGTCCTTAAATGACTCCCTTAATTGTGTTCTGGTAGAGCTCACTCCCTTAATTAATGAGTATTTTCAGACCCCCTTAAAGTGAGCTTCATCTATTTAAGATTAATTTATAGTGGGCTCCATCTACGCAATTGACAAACAATATATAATATTTATTAAACACAATATCTAACATTTAAATAATAATAATAAAAATATTAAAGGGGGTCATTTAAGGAAGTATCGTTGGAGCACATACTCTCTTAATGGTCCTTTGCAATAACATGCAAATTTAAATAAGGGAGACTCTAGGGCTCTCTTTGGTAGAGAGGAAAGAAAATAGGAAAGATGAAAAGATTTGGAAAGATTTGAAGGGATAGAAAACATAAGGGAAAGAAAGGAAAATGATTTTCTCTCGTGTTGTTTGGTAAACAGGAAGGAAAGAAAAGATCATTTTATCAATTTTACTATTTTAAAATTGTAATTTACCAAATTGGTGGGCCCCACTTCTTTTTTTTACTCTTTCTTTCCCTCCGTTTTCCTCCCACTTTTGGGAGGAAAGAAAATTGTGGGTCCCACACCTATTTTTCTCTCCATTTTTCCTTCAACTTTTCTTTTCCCTCCATTTTTCTCTCTATACCAAACAATCAAACATACACTTCTCCCTTTTCCCTCCACTTTTCCCTTCACCCTTTTTTTTCCTCTCCCTTTTCCTCCCTACCAAACATAGGCTAAGGGCGACGGTTGGAGATACTTTTAAACCATTAATAGTGCACACAAAAAGCCAAAAGTCATCATGTCTATGTAGCTATATAATAATATATCAATATTGTTTGAACACTTGTCTTATATAAATTAATAACATACTAAAAACTTAAAAAAAAAAAATCAAAATTGCATACGGGGCTGCAGCACCGTGCATCACTCGCTATGATTTGCTTTTGATTATAACATCATTTAGATACTAAATTTTTGTTATATCCACAGTAGAGCCGCCGTTCGGATCGATGACTCAATTCTTTCAATAATTTTTGTTCCACTCTTTGTTTCTTGCTAGGAAGCACGGATACTTCATTTGGTGGAGGTAACTCGTATCGAACTCGTATCCAGTTCCGATACTTCCCGGATACTTCAGGATACGTATCCGATACACCAAATGGCGTATCCGTTGACTTTTTCACAAGTTTGACTAGAGGATACTTGGAGGATACTTGAGGGATACTTGGTGGATACTTAGGGGATACTTCGAGGATACGTTTGGGGCAATATTATAATTATTTTAGTATAAAACGGGGTTAAATTATAATTTCAAAATTTTAGGGGTCAAAATGGAACTGTAAAGAAATTTTGGCTTTAATTCCATTGACATGGAGAATAACGGGATACTTGAGATTACAAACATTTCACTTGATGAACCAGAGTTAGATGCCGAATTATTTAGATCCTTTAACAATGTAAATAATGATAATGAAGTTAATTAGGAATTTAGTATCTATTTGATGAGTTTATTTTATGTATTATTAGGATTTTGTAATATACTATAACTTATGTGATGTATGTTTTATTTGGATTTTCAATTTTGTAATATGTTACGACTTAATTTGGATATTGTAATATGTTAAATTGTTATGGCTTAAGTTGTTATATGACATGTTTTATTTGGATGATTGGATATGAATATGTTTTGATTTTTGAATGAATTATTAAATATCTTTTTATATATTCTTATTAAAAATATATATAAATATATATTATTTTAATTGACGTATCCTGCCGTATCCGTATCCTAGTTTTTGGAGATTTACCGTATCCCCGTATCGTGCCGTATCCGTATCCCGTATCCGTATCCGTATCCGTGCTTCCTTGGTTTCTTGTTTAGCTAAAATGCTAAATCCACGTCCACATATAAACGATAGACACGACGACAACTTCACGTTGATTAGTCAAATGCATTTGTTTATAATAAATACACAAACATTTTCGTTTTCTTTTGCACTTTTTTTTTGCCACCTCATCTGTTAAAAAGAGCTGATTATTCAAATTAACATATGTTGATGAGTCCAATGCATTTGTTTATTATAAAATACATAAAAAAATTTGTTTTCTTTGGTACTTTTTGTGCCACCTCATCTGTTAAAAGAGAACCAATTAAAATTATTAATATATATATATATATTGTTGAATCTTATGTTCTTAATTTAAGCAATGCATGAATGATCTCTTGATATCCATCAGTCTTTAATTATTACTTAATAGTTAATACAAGTTTGAGTTTAATTACAACTCTTAAAGATCTTAATCTTAGATTATTTTATATTTAATTATGCTAGTCTATTCAGAAATGACAAAAGCAACTCATAGAGTCATAGGTGGATGTATCCTCCTCCTTTTTTCCTCTTGGACTGGATCTATTATTTTTATATATAATATATCATGGAAAGTACTTGTATATAATTTCTTATTTAGTCCTTTTATGTAAAATTAAGCTTTTGAGATTAATAATTTCTTGACATGATCATATCAAAGTCTCATTAGGTAATGAGTTAACTTCTGTACATAATATATGGTATCCATCAAATCATGTTTTTCGTTTATTTATTTATTTATTTATTATTATTATTTATTTTTATTTTTTTTACCACTCGTGGGTATGAGATATATATATATATATATATACAGTTTTTCTATTGTCAGTTCGTCCTGACAATAAATATATCAAGACGAAGAATGTGAACCATATATTATAGAGAAATTTTGACAAGTGCATATACTTTGAATTAAAGTATGTAAATTTATTAGTCCACATTCTTCGTCCTGATAATGTGGACCGCAGATTATGGAGAAATTTTGACAAATGTATACATTTTAAGTCAAAGTATGTAAATCTATTAGTCCACATTTTTCGTCATGATATATTTATTTTCAGGACGAACTGATAATAGAAAATCTGTATATATATATATATTTGTATTTAAACTTTTAGAAATAATATGTATTCAAGTTTAAAAAAATGAGATAAGGGTCAAATATATTAAAGTAAAATTCATGAACTCTCACAAATGTACTGTGTGTATATAATAAAACATCGATAAATGAATGTTCGATAAATTAATAATCCCATTTAAATAATAAAATCTTTTGGTCCCGATTCAGGCCTATGTAGTAAATTAATAACCTCACTAAATACATAAGATAATAATTTGTCAAACGTTCAATAACCTATATATATATATATAGAAGTTAATAAGTACTTTTTTTTTTTTTTTCCTTTCAAAAAAAAAAAAAAAAGTACTTATTAACTTCTATATATATATATATATCTTGATTGAAAATATGTATAATACATCTATAAGTAAAAACGTATAACTTTTCAAAAAAAAAGTAGTAAACACGCAACAAGAAACCTTGTTCCTAACAAGCATGCGTGTGAACTTGTTATTGCATTATATATGTTGATTTGATTTTTTTTGTAAAATATATTTTAAAGGGGTGTGCATCCAAATCTTGATGAGTATTTGATGAAATCCAAATCTTGCTTGTAAAATAACTTGTCGTTTGTATGAGAACCTTGGCATTATCATTTTACTAATGCTGTCTACTGTTGCCAAGATATCATATAATCTATAGTTTTTTCAAAGTTTATTCTCATCGACAAAGTTTTGATATATAGTTTATGAAATCTTCCCATTCACATTCCAGATGATTCAATTCCAGGGTGCTGCAGTGACATGGAGTCGGAAGACTCTAGTGAATACTAAAATTAGATGCAAGAAAACAAACATATAAATCAAGGACACTAAAGTTTAATACTTGGCATAAAATGTTATCATATAAGCAATAATATCTTTGTCATAATCCGTATAATATATATATACAATGCTGACAAAAAAAGATGGGCAGCTTGTACACCCCATTGGCCAAGTATATCCCTCGAGTCTACTAAGAAAATTTACAATTTTCTTTTATTTTTTAAATATGATGTCACAAGGGATCAAGACATGTCAAGATTTACCGAAATCAACTACTATATATATTTGTGATAAAAAAAAATCTACTAATAATCGCATCCGGCAGGGTAGAGCTTGTTCCCAGATAATTGCGTGCATCATTATTCCTTTAATTACCGTAAGGGCTCTTAACCAAGGGCGGAGGCATTTGGAAGCTAGCCTGGGCTCAACCCGAGCTAGCTTTTCCTTTAAAAAAAAAGTGTTTTTAAAAATAAAAAAGTAAAAATATAAATAAAAGAAAATTAAAATTGCTTGACAAATTATAAAAATAGTCATGTTTTAATTTAATTGAGATAAAATCTCAATAAATATATTATAGTGATATGCTCAATAATATATGGACACTCAAACACTTTTCTTTTTTTTTTTTTGAAAAGGAACATAATATTAACCGGAAAGAGATTACACTAAATTGGGACTATCGCCTAAGACCACTGGAACCACACTAGGAGGACATTCCTCCATCTAGTAGCAATTGCCATCTAAAGACAAACTAAACCTGGCTAAGCAATGAGCAGCCATATTAGCCTTTCTAGGAGTAAACACAACACTGCACATGGGAATCCTCTCACAAAGAAGACAAATATCTTTAATAATCAATCCAACTTCCGAACACGGAAACCATCTGGAATTAATAAGATTGACCACCACTTGGGCATCAGATTCAATAACACACGGCAACAACCCAGAATCAGCAGCAAACTGAATTCCACGGAGAATCGCACAAGCCTCAGCAACTTGTGCCGTAAGCGAAGCCAGAACAGGTCCTTGTTTAATCATTTTAAATGTTTTAAGGGGCAAAAATCATTACATTTTTATTATCTAGATACATATTTATTAACTAGAAAAATTATATTATAAGGTTTGTTAAAAAAAAAAAAAACACTTTGTATTACTGTGGCTTGGTAGAAAATTACACTCTCAACCATATGGATAGTTAAATGTGGCCATCAATGCCTCACCCTGAGTTGGAAATAGCAACTTTTTAATTGGTGAACTCTTTTGTCATATGTTAATTTACTTGTTCATTTTTACAAATTTAATTGGTGAAGTCAAAACTTATTTGCATATAGACTTAATTAACTTTTATTATAATTTATAAATAAATTTTTTGGAGGAATTCTATCTACCTTTTCCATTCGCCTTTTCCATTCATTGCTTGACACATATACATTTTTTCATTTAATAAAAAACTTTCACTTTTTACTACAAAACTTGTTTACGTCTTCACCTCTTATTAATGAAATGATAGAAACAACCATCAGGGGTAAAGACGTAAACAAGCTTTACAGCAAAAAATGAGTTTTTTATTAAATGAAAAAGTGTATACATATCAAGCAATGAATGAGAAAGGTAGAAATCATTCCTCAAAAATTTTATACTCAAACAATTGATCTTATGTGTTTTAATTTATTTGTTAAATTAAATATTTGTGAACATCTGTGTAGTTATCGGGACTCTAATATTTTAAAAATACATAAATTACCTTTTTTTTTTTTTTTTTTCCTTTTAGGATCATAGTTTTTGATTCCACACTAAAAAATATATATATGCAGGCCTATATACGGCTATACCTGAAACGTCCTAATCTTTTGATTACAAATAATTGTGCCGACATGTATTTAGTCATTGTCTTATCATGACAATTGACTAAATACATGTCGAATATCCTCCATTTAATCAGCTGTTACAATTTTTCTGTTACAATTATTTCGGATATCTTCCACGTAATCAGTTGTTACAATTTTTCTGTCACCTATGTTCCCAGGGCTGCGAACCTGGTCACACACAACCTTGCGCAATTGTCTTTATCATCTTCGGATGATTTGTTTCTCCTTAAGGACAGCCCACCTTCTGTGGAAAGGCTGATCCAAGCTGAAGCTTTTTTTTAGCTGTTTGTTCTGTTGTTTTATGTATTTTTCTCTTTTAAAAAAAAATGTAATTGTATTCTTGTTAAACTTTCCTTTTTTAGGAATGCATGTGGGGGTTACATTGGATTTGGGACCATGAATTATTGCTGGCCAGGAATTTTAATTAATTCAACATAATTAAAAACATGAAGTGGAAATTCTTTTTTTTTTTTCTTAAAAAAAAAAAAAAAAAAAACATGACATGGAAATGAAAAGCATGTTAACTTACACATTGGCCTAAAAAAAGGATGGCGATGAAACAACTACAAAAACAATATTATTATGTTGGGTCTGGTTACTATAATCACATGTGTATGGTAGCACCAAAAATTGAGAACCATTTTTTGATTGATTTTAACGGGAGAGTAATTTCCAAATCCAAATTTATTTTTGAACGGTTTTTAAATTTTGGTGCTACCACATGAATATCTATACCCTATTATGTTGCTATATGAAAGTGAAGTGACACCTCGCTTTGAATAAATCTTGATCAGTATTTGTATCGGTAGGTTCGATCTACATTGTTGGAGCTATAATAATTATCACTTGGAAAAATTCTACCAATTATGTTGAAGTGTCGACCTATCACTGTTGTCCTCCCAGTAATAGGACCCATTAATTACTTATAGTTTGGGAGTTAGAATCCTTTTATAACCTTGTTTTTTCTTGTTTTTTCTTGATTTTTTTATTTATATATATATATATATAAGTCAAATACCTATCCGAATAAAAAAAACATAATTCAAAAAGTCAACAATCTTGATTATGCATTTCTTTTTATACTTAGATTTCAAAAAGTCTAGTAAAGAAAATCCTTATCCATAATTCAGAGAAAAAAAACATTCAAAAAGATTATGACGTGTAATTTAATTACTTGAATACTTAAAAAAGATTAGCACAAAAGAAAAGAAAAGAAAAGAAAAATTTAGTCAGCAAGAGATTTGTGTGAAGACAACTAACTTCTCATGAAAGTTCTGTGTACGTGTTGTTTACGATGCATTATTGATCGATTCGATCACCAAATTTTATAGTTGGAAAATCGAAAATAATAAGAGAAACACATGATGAAAGTATTTACGTATTTATGAGACTTCATGATTTACTAAATATATTAACAATTTCTAAGTTCAATTGATCATGTTTTGACTCACGGCCTCACGGGCATCTTGAGTTTGCTCTTTTCTCTTCTGATCTGTGAGTGCAAAACAAAAGGTTGCCATTGACATGACATAAACTAATCGTTTGCACAAGAGAAATGGCGGACAGCACTCATCAAAGTTTGACTTTGATCAACGACAAAGGTAATTAGTTGTGTATGTATGTAATTAATAGATAAGTATGTATATATATATACACGGTCCTGTTCTGGTCAATACGCACTGACGTTACTACATTAGTACCAATGTATGTGGACCACTGATTATGGAGAAGTTTTGACAAGTGTATACACTTTGAGTTAAAGTATGTAAATCTAATGATCCACATCCAACGCATTGATGAAGTTATATCAGTGCGCACTAACTTGAACATTTATATATATATATATATCTTTTAATTTCACCAAGAATATACTAGTATATCATCGGGGGTTCCAGAAAACAAAACAGTTTTTGCAAAATGCAAATTACAAATGTGCATGTCAAAAAATTATGAGCATGCGCACTGCGCACAACGATATTGTGTGTGTGAGACCTTTCGTTTTGGCGAGGAGGCAACATGATTCAGCTCATGACAATGACTAGCAGTCATGGCATGATAATGGTAGTGGTGATCAGTCAGAGACAGTATTAGACTACTAGCAATAGACATGCATTTTCTGTTTTCATAAGTTTTAGTTTAGCGGGCAGATCTGTTAGATTTTAACTTGTATTCCTAAACGAACCAAATATGAACCAAACAAGACTAAACTGAAGTGTTACTTCGTGGAGATGTAGGATAAGTTGAAGGTGGTGTTTAAGGGAGGTTTAAAGATAGAATAAGAACCGAATAAACGGTTTCCAAAATGAAGCACGGCATGGACAAGGAGTATGGACCACGGCACAGGGAGCAGTAGATTCCAGAGGATCAAGCACAGTGTAGACCGCGACAGAGGCAAGAGACACGGACCGCGGTATCCGAAGTGGTTGGTTTCAGAAGTGTTTCGCGGTATAGGAAACTGGGTGCACATCGTGACCCATACCGCGGAGACGATGTATTTTGTTGAGATCGGGAATGTTGCGAGAAATAGGAAAGGTTATCTTTCTAGAAGTTCTTGTGCTTGAAGGAAAATGATTTACTCTTTACAAAAAGACTTGTTATAAAAGGAAATAATATTTATGTGGAACAAGTAAGTCTTATACATTTATGAGTGAAATTTCCTTTTATCTAAAACTCTTTACAACTAGTATAAATAGAACATTGTAGTTAGGTTATTTGTGTGGAGCAAAAGAACATCATGTAACGTTAGAGAGAGTGGGTGAGATCCAGGGAGACCTATAGGAATATCCGGGGACGGATCCAATGGAATATCAATGGATCAAGTATGAGATCCGCGGGTGATATTCAAGGGAGACCTAGGGGATATTGGGGGGAGGGGGTGGGGGTGTTCTTGGTGAGGATCTTGTGAGTGTGGTTTGGGGTTAGGTGTGAGAGAAAATCATAGAGTATATGGTTGTAACGATTTATCATAAAGTGAAACTTTCTCTGTTATCCTGACGCCCCGTGGTTTTTTATTCGATTTGGGTTTTCCACGTAAATATTGTGTTTTGATTGTTTTATTTTCTTTCATCTATTTTTCTACTATATTAACGTTATTAATTGCTATGAGTTATTGGCGAGTATTAGACACAACGTTTATGCGTTCATCGGTCAGAATCCCCAACAAGATCGAGCTTCATGATCCCTTGTTTTTTTTTAAAACAAGCTACTAATATAATTATAAAATACCATTTACAAAATATATATACAGATTTTTTATTATCACTTCGTCCTGACAATAAATATATCATGACGAAGAATGTAGACCACTGGATTTACATACTTTGGCTCAAAATGTATGCACTTGTTAAAACTTCTCCATAATCTGTGGTCCACATTTTTCTTCCTGATATATTTATTGTCAGGACGAACTGACAATAGAAAGATTATATATATATATATATAACGCATGCAAGCAGCTTGCAAACATTATTTTAGACAAACTATAATAAGGAATATTGTAATTTGCATGTAAGGCTTTATCGATATTGCTTTTTCAGTGCCAACAGAGGCGTAGCTTAGTTAGTAGATGGATGAGTTTGAGATTTGTGTAAATGACTCCAAAGTCAACGGCTCAAATCTTACGAATGGCGAAAACTTTTAAAAAAATACATAATCCCGAATTAATAGATATTATATATATATATATATATTGCTTTTGCATTGTAATTTGTTATATTTGTAAGTTTAATTAATACGAGTATATTTGAATTTCAACAAGTAGCTAGGGTTCACATGGATTATGCCGATGTGTTTAATTACGTACTTTATATCTAGACAAAGCTTTTGCAAGGTTCATGTGATTTTGGTGGTTCAATCATTGAGAAAGTATGCTGAAACAGCTTTGTTGATCAATTTGTATATATATTCAACACCGATTATATCAACTCGCATTAAAGTCCACAAAATTAATGTTAAATTATTGACTTAGCGATTGATTCAAACATTTGCGTTGAAACTTCATGTAGTACTCTAGTATCAAAACACGTTAAGTATTATGATTATTTTTCCACAATATCTATCCATCCACCTATTTAAGAATCATTTATCCAAACTCCAAGTTCATCTATTTACCAGTAGAGCTATAAATTTAGTGTCTTATTTTCTTTAATTTATATTAGTGTCTTGTTTTTTTTTTTTTTTTCATTTCTATAACATGAAAATTTTAAGAGTAATGCTACTTTCTCCAAATTTGGTGCCCAAATGTCGTGGCAACACTCTCATCCATTCATTTAAATCAAGCAAATCTAATACAATCTAAATGAATGAACGAGAGTGTTGCCACGTCATTTGGACACCAAATTTGGACAAAGTAGTAATACTCAAATTTTAAACAAGAAAAATTGATACTGCTTTCAAACTTGAAATTTTATTCTTTTAATTAAAAATATTATAAATTTAGACCTAGTTTTGTACCTGTATTTGTCATGTGTTACTAAATTAGACGCATTGTTTTAAAGTATTTTTTTATAAAAAAAATACACATTGAAAATGGAGAAAGCAATTGTAAAATATTGAGAAAATCTTTCTTATATTGGTCTAGTGGTATACCCATCACAGTCACATCATGAGGATGTGGGTTAGAGTCTTTTTCCCTCTCTAAAAACCGGAATTATTGTAATATTTAAAAAAAAAAAAAAATTAAAACGCACATCCCATCTTAGCAGAAATAGTAGTATACCTCCCTTTCACAGTGGTGGTGAAGGGTTTTCTCCCGGTTTGTACGAGTAGTTATCTGCACCCGCACATATATTGTCTTATTTTAGGAGATTTCAACAATCCTATTATAATAATTGTAATTTGTAATACTTGGATAAAATAGTAATAATAATAAAAAAAAAAAAAAACAAACTGAGTACAACTGACCACTTAAAGATGTGATAAATGATAAATTTGCATTTTGTTGATGCAGTTCATATTTTCAATGTAATGAGGTTTTTCTTGTAAAATATTAGATGAATATTTCAAGATTTTGATCCCCATCTTATCCGTGAATTAAAAAGCTCGACTTTGATTTTTGGCAGATTTTTCCATAGAATCTCTAGTCAATATATATCATCTTATTCTATCCATTGGCGGATTATACTTCTCTTAATTTAATGTTGTCAACTTATATTATCTAATGTTACACTTCTCTTTAATTATATATATTTATATAGAAATTTTCAAGTTAGTGCGGACTGATATAACTTATATAATATGTTGTATATGGACCACTTGATTTACATGTTTTGACTCAATTGTGTATGCACTTATAGGTGCTTCTCCATAATCAGTGGTCCACATGCAATGCACTGATGAAGTTATATCAATACACACTAACCAGAACGGGACTGTATATTTATATTTATATTTATATATCAATTTGTCGATTCTTATGACGAACTGATTTTATTTATATCAGTTACATAACTATCGACCATTAGATTCACATATTTTAGCTTAGTCAAAGATTTCTTAAACTTAATCAATGACTCATAAGTCTCGTCTTAATATTAAAAGTTCAGTTCAAATCTGAGGAGAGAATATGTATATATATATATATATATTTATATACAGATTTTCTATTATCAATTCGTCATGACAAGAAATATATCAGGACAAAGAATGTGAACTACTAGATTTATATACTTTGACTCAAAATGTATGCACTTGTCAAAACTTCTCTATAATCTATGGTTCACATTCTTCATCCTAATTTATTGTCATGATCAACTGATAATAGAAAGATTATATATATAAACTCAAATTACCAGACTGGATGAATACTCGTACTAAAAAAATCGCGTTAGACGATGTTGGTCTAATTTAGTGCTTAATTTTGATCCAAGTGATCTTTTTTTTAAAAAATAAAATAAAAAATTGATCCAAGTGATTCTCAAGTATACTACTAATCCAGTATATAATTGGTTTCAATACAGTTTTAATTAGTTAGAGAGACAGCACAGATCGACAAAAAGCAGCTTCCACGCCATGAGCTCATCACTTGCATGGCCGATTAACCTCTTCAAGATTCCAGGAGAGTCTGCGTGTCCTTTGGCTACGTCAGTTGCCCACTGCGTTTGACTTTCAAAATTCATAAATAAAAGGGATATTATTAATTTTTACCCTAACATTTACATCAACATCGTTTTACCCCTATATTTTCAGAATTAGCCATTTCTACCCCTAACGTTATCTAACCGTTAAAAATAGTATTCTAGTATGTGCTAGACACTAGTCGTACGGCGGACCGGCACCTAACGCCTAGACCGACTAGACAGATATCTTTCTTTCTTTCTTTCTTTTTTTTTTTTTTTTTTTTTTTCGTTTTGAAGTTTCTCATTCTGATTTTTTTTTTAATTTTCTTTTTTGGTGACAACATCATGCCACTGCTATCATTTCTAACCCAACCACTCTCCAACTTTTAATTTTTAGTTTTTTTTTTTTCACTAACTTAGTGAGACACAACTGGACTCCATCACTCCACTTAAGTTTTTTATTTCCAACCACAACCATTCACATCTCTTCACCACCATCATTTCTCTGAAAATTTTTCCTTTCTTTTTATCCTTCAACTTATCTCTATGAACTCTCATAACTCATCTGAAGACTCATCAAACTCTCATCGAACTATCTTCAAACTTCATCTTCTCTACAACTTATACTCCTTTTCAAGCCTTTTTTTTTCCTTCATCATTTCTTATTATCTTCTTCTTTTTCACTCACTAGACGGCTTCTAGAGAGATTGGTGAGGAAGACCCGACGACGGGACGGTGATTTTGGCGACAAGATGTGGTGAGATCTGGTCATAGATCGACTAATCGACGCTACAAATCGAGCTAGGCGGTTGATTTGTCAGCGCTAGTCGTTGACATGGCATCTGAAGCCATCTAGTGCCTAGTCGGCCTCCTAGAACGATTTCTAGAACACTGGTTAAAAAAGATAGTTTGACTTTTACGTTTAAGGGTAGTTTAGTAAATTGAGAAAGGAAATAACCATTTAAATGACCGTTTTACCCTTCGATATAATCTAAAATAACCATTTAACCCAAGGTATTCATTTAAAAAAGAAAACAATATTTCAAAAAAACATAAAACATCTTTAAAAAAAACATTAAAACATAAAAAATAAAAAAAATCAAACCCAGAACACCACCAACCACCATTATCATCAACCTTAAACCTCAATCATTCACCATCATCACCATAAAACCCATTAACACCATCACCACAAACACCAACCCAAAATCAAACCATCATCATTATCACAACCACCATCGCCAAACTGCCTTCACATTATATTCACAAACAAACAAACAAAAAATTACAATCTCCGTCTCACATAGACCACCATCATCTCTCTCACTCTCATGCACACACCACCACCAAACCGTTTTTTTTTTTTTTTTTTTTCATGTTTTGATTTTTTTTAATTCTTCTATTTATCTCTTTTGTTCTTTGGTTGCCATGATGATGGAGAAAAAAATGTAACCAAATAGTTTTTTTTTTTTTTTTTTTTTTTTTGATGATGACGATAGATGGTTATTGGGTGTTGTTCGAGGAACTAGTTGTTACTTGTGATGATGATGGAGAAAAAAATATATATTAAGAAAAAAATTGTAATCCAACATGGTTTTCCCAAAAAAAGATTGAGTTTTTTTTTTTTTTTTAAACAAAAAAGTTGGGCAATGTTGATCAATGGTTATTGGGTATTATTTGGGTGGTGTTTGGGGATTTTTTTTTTTAAAAAAATATTTAGGTTATTTTTATTATTTGACCACAGTTCCGGTTTGGTCCGGTTTCGGTTCTGGTCAAAACCGAAACCAAGGGATACCGGGTTCAGTTTCGGTTTCCAGTTCCAACTGGTTCAGTTCCTTTAATATATATATATATTTTTGACTCACCACTCACCAGTCACGAGTCACCCAACCTTTTCAAAGTCTAGATTCACCTCTCACCTAACGTCCATGGACCACTCACCAAGACACCAAGTCACCAGATTCACCTCTCTCTCTCTCTCTCTCTCTCTCTCTCTCTCTTCAACATCCGGATCCAACACAGATCAGAGATCATACTCCTCCACCCTTCCATCCACAAATCCCCCACTGTTTCTATGGTTCTACCTCCTTTTCTCTATCACCTTCTTCACCACCACTCTCAACCCCGCATTCTCCTCCATCTCTTCCTCTTCAACCTCTTCCTCTGCTTTCTTCACTCTCCTTTCGAAGAAGAAGAGATCACCCAAATCAAATGAGTGTGTGATATTGTGAATTTATTTTTAATTTGAGTTTGAGTGAATGAGCGTGATACTGTGAATCGAGATTAAAAAAAAAAAAAAAACCAGTTGGAACCAGCGATTCCAAACTGGGCATGAACTGTCGGTTCCACTTCGGTTTTCAAAATTTTTGAACCTGAATCGAAAATTTCGGTTTTGGTTTAGTTCCAGCAATAGCAGTTTTGGTTCAAACCAAACCGCGGTCACCTCTATCCTTATATCACTTGATTGATTTTAAGGGTAAATATGTCTTTTAAGTTTTTATCTAATAAATCAAGGGTAATTGTGTCTTCTCGCTTTCAGTTGGTGTCAAAAGTAACTTTTCTAACGGATTTTTAACGTTAGGGGAGAAAATGACAAATTTTAAAATTAGAGGGGGTAAAACGATGATGATGCAAACATCAGGGGAGAAATTAATAATATTCCTAAATAAAACCTTTTATGTACAATCAGACGTCAAACATCTATGCCACGTGGATACATCACATGCCGGGTGATCTTGTTTAGAAATTTACCCCATAAATGACGAACTTGCCATCCATTCATGACATCAAGCAAGAGGTGGCAGTAACTGGAAACCCGTAATGGTCCTAAATGGACTAATGGCAAATTTCGACACGACCAGCAGATTTTAACTCTGACAGTAGCAATAACCCAATTTGTTTGTTCAATCTACAAACAGTTGTTGTTTTTCAAAACAAAAACCGAACCGGTTTCCTACTATTTTTCTCTCTTTCAATTGGTCATATAAGCTTAGTCTGCGGCAAGTATATTTTTCTAATTTTAAAATTTTGACAATATAGTATTTAGAGGAGACGTCTTGAAATCAATCCACCTATTAATTTTAATTGCTTCCATTAATTAAACTCATAAGTTTTATTTATTATTATTATTTATTTTTATTTTTTTTGTATTTCTTCTATCTCAGATAAAAAAAGTTTTATTACAGGAATTGTAAATTTGATCCATATATAATTGGGGTATTATCACTAAGGTCCCTACTTTTTTATGAATTGTCACATATTTAAACGTCTTTGTCATATTAGTCACTTTAGTCCCTTATTTTTTCAAAATACATCACTTTAGTCCATTTGACCAAAAAACTAACGGTCAACTATAACAAAATGTGTAAAAATACAATTTTACCCTTTATTGTTATTTTTAAATTTTTTCTTTTAGTCCCTCTAGTTTCAATAATAGCTGGTCAACCCCTAAAAAAAATTAAAATGCCTCCATCAAGGATAGAACCTTCAACCTTAAGGTTAAAAGTCACAAGTTTTAACCAACTAAGCTACTCTAGCTTATTATTGAAGGTTTGTTGATTTAAATGTATATATAGTTATATAATTTGTTTAAACTAATTTAAATCTGTTTATATAATTTAAAATAAACTCATATTTAATAATAATATATAAAAACATATTTATGAAAATGAAAAAGAAAATAACAAACCAAAAGGAAACCCAGAAAACCCAGAAAATCAAAGCCTGTAACTTTTTTTTCTTTCTTTTTTTGGATTTTTTTCTCTTTAAAAAAATATATTATTTCAATTTGATAAAAAAAAAATAAAAAAAAATAAAAAAAAAAAACCTAGAAAATCAAAGCCCATAAATTGAAAGGGGAAAAAAATCATATATAATAATAATATATAAAAACATAATTTAAAATAAACTCATATATAATAATAATAATAATAATAAACTCATATTTATATAATTTAAAATAAAATAATATATAATAATAATATATAAAAGCATATTTATGAGAATGAAAAAAAATAACAAAACAAAAAGGAAAAAAAGGAAAAAAAGGAAAAAAAAAAAGAGGAAATTTTCAATTTATGGGATTTGATTTTCTGGGGTTTTTTTTTTTTTTTTTAATCAAATTGAAATAATATATTTTTTGAAAACAAAAAAATCCAAAAAAAAGAAAGAAAAAAAAGTTACAGGCTTTGATTTTCTAGGGTTTCCTTTTGGTTTGTTATTTTCATTTTCATTTTCATAAATATGCTTTTATATATTATTATTAAATATGAGTTTATTTTAAATTATATAAACAGATTTAAATTAGTTTAAACAAATTATATAACTATATATACATTTAAATCAACAAACCTTCAATGATAAGCTAGAATAGCTCAGTTGGTTAAAGCTTGTGACTTTTAACCTTAAGGTTGAAGGTTCTATCCTTGGTGGAGGCATTTTAATTTTTTTTAGGGGTTGACAAGTTATTATTGAAACTAGAGGGACTAAAAGAAAAAAATTTAAAAATAACAATAAAGGGTAAAATTGTATTTTTACACATTTTGTTATAGTTGACTGTTGGTTTTTTGGTCAAATGGACTAAAGTGATGTATTTTGAAAAAATAAGGGACTAAAGTGATGTATTTTGAAAAAATAAGGGACTAAAGTGACTAATATGACAAAGACATTTAAATAGGTGACAATTTATAAAAAAGTAGGGACTTTAGTGATAATACCCCATTTAATTAATATTCGACCATATTGATATTAAATGCTATAGGACAAGGATCTTTCGGACATTTTCTTTGTAATTATTTGCTTAAGAAATCAATAAGAAGAGTTGTAGGGTAAAGCAGATTGTGAGTGAATTACTGTATGATGAGGTGGCAACATTTAAGAGGACTGACAAAAATCTTATAATGGAAACACATTTTAAAGCTTTGGATTTCGCACCCAAAAAGACGCTTTTGAAGACGAAGACTATATATAATCTCAGTCTTTTTTATCCCAATCAAACACGGTGTATGCATTAAATACGTACGGTTTAGTAGGAGTGTAGTTGATTAGGTACATCCCATAAGCGTTTTTCATTTATTGTTTAAGAGATGCTATTAACAATCCACTAAATATCTTTCTACACTCCATTTTAATTTTTTTATATATGACAATTTTATCCTAATTAAAATTACTAAAGTGGACAAAAGATTCTAAACACACTACACACTAATTTTGCTAAACTCTAAACACAATTCCTATAATATATATATTTTTTAATATCTCTAAAGTTTTATTTGATTTCTAAATGATGGGAAAGATTTACAACAAAAAATAAACAAGTTTTTTAAAGTGTTGATATTCACAAATTGTTTTGCAAAAACAATCCATAAGATATATATATATATATAACTATATTTCTTCTTTATAATAAATCCAAAATTGTAATAAATAAAAGGGGTATTATCACTAAAGTCCCTACTTTTTTATGAATTGTCACCTATTTAAATGTCTTTGTCATATTAATCACTTTAGTCCCTTATTTTTTCAAAATACATCACTTTAGTCCATTTGACCAAAAAACTAAAGGTCAACTATAACAAAATGTGTAAAAATACAATTTTACCCTTTATTGTTATTTTAAAAAAATTTCTTTTAGTCCCTCTAGTTTCAATAATAGCTGGTCAACCCCTTAAAAAAATTAAAATGCCTTCATCAAGGATAGAACCTTCAACCTTAAGGTTAAAAGTCACAAGCTTTAACCAACTAAGCTATTCTAGCTTATTATTGAAGGTTTGTTGATTTAAATATATATATAGTTATATAATTTGTTTAAACTAATTTAAATCTGTTTATATAATTTAAAATAAACTCATATTTAATAATAATATATAAAAACATATTCATGAAAATGAAAAAGAAAATAACAAACCAAAAGGAAACCCAAAAAACCCAGAAAATCAAAGCCTGTAACTTGTTTTCTTTCTTTTTTTGGATTTTTTTTGTTTTCAAAAAATATATTATTTCAATTTGATAAAAAAAAAAAAAAAAAAAAAAAAACCCAGAAAATCAAATCCCATAAATTGAAAATTTCCTCTCTTTTTTTTTTTCCTTTTTTTCCTTTTTGTTTTGTTATTTTTTTTTCATTCTCATAAATATGTTTTTATATATTATTTTATTTTAAATTATATAATTATGAGTTTATTATTATTATTATTATTATTATTATTATTATTATTATATATGAGTTTATTTTAAATTATGTTTTTATATATTATTATTATATATGATTTTTTTTTCCCCTTTCAATTTATGGGCTTTGATTTTCTAGGTTTTTTTTTATTATTATTTTTATCAAATTGAAATAATATTTTTTTTTAAAGAGAAAAAAAAACCAAAAAAAGAAAGAAAAAAAAGTTACAGGCTTTGATTTTCTGGGTTTTCTGGGTTTCCTTTTGGTTTGTTATTTTCTTTTTCATTTTCATGAATATGTTTTTATATATTATTATTAAATATGAGTTTATTTTAAATTATATAAACAGATTTAAATTAGTTTAAACAAATTATATAACTATATATACATTTAAATCAACAAACCTTCAATAATAAGCTAGAATAGCTTAGTTGGTTAAAGCTTGTGACTTTTAACCTTAAGGTTGAAGGTTCTATCCTTGATGGAGGCATTTTAATTTTTTTTAGGGGTTGACCAGCTATTATTGAAACTAGAGGGACTAAAAGAAAAAATTTAAAAATAACAATAAAGGGTAAAATTGTATTTTTACACATTTTGTTATAGTTGACCGTTAGTTTTTTGGTCAAATGGACTAAAGTGATGTATTTTGAAAAAATAAGGGACTAAAGTGATGTATTTTGAAAAAATAAGGGACTAAAGTGACTAATATGACAAAGACGTTTAAATAGATGACAATTCATAAAAAAGTAGGGACTTTAGTGATAATACCCCTATATAATTATATATATTTGCTTTCTAGAATTGTAAAACTTATGTTTTTTTTTTTTTTTTTTCAATACTTTTCTTAAAATTTATAAAAAGTATCTTTTTCTAAAGTACACGTGATACATATTGACTACTTGTATATGACTCACGTTATAAATGAGGTTTTGTCTAAAGCAAATTTGAAATGATGGATTAATGATGGATTAATGATGATATTGATGAGAAAAGGTTAGTTCAGGTATAAACCCTCTTATCAAAAATCCGAATTCATGTAATAGTGTAATACAATAAATATATATAAATATATTTAGACAATATTAATTCGTTGTTAAAAAAAAAAAAAAAAAAAATCTAAGAAAGTGGAAACACGTAATTGAAAAAAAAAAAAAAAACAATAAACCGAAATCTCAAGATAGAGATGATGAACGTACTCTTTTTTTTTTTTTTTTTTTTTGGATTCTACCAAACACGTTTTCTCGCTCTCACTGGTCAAGCTTTCTACAAAAAAGCAATGCGCGGAGGTCCCAGGCTGGCTTTTTCTAAATTTTTTAAATGATTTTGGTTTTGTTTTTCTTAAACAATAGGTCAAATACAAATCAAAATGAAAGACAATTACAATATTAATATTACTTGTGTTTTCTGCTGGGCCCGGGGCCTTGTTCTCCTTTTGTTGTTTGCTGCAGCTCGGCTGCTTCTTCGTTGTATCAAAAAAAAAAATATTACTTGATAATTCACAAAAATAGTATAATTTATAATTTAATTGAGATGATCTGAATAGATTCATTAGAGTGGTATACTCAACATTTTATTGACATTCAAACACATTAAAGTTTTATTTTCCTCCCCATTTTCTATTCTTCCATAGATAAATTAAACGAATTTCTTATTTCGTTTGCTTATTCGAACAAGTATTTAATTTTATTTCACTTACTATTTTTGTTTTCCTTTATGTTTGCTTTAAAAAACTTTGTCCTACAGTCGAGTGTTGTTTGAATAGAAAATTAAGTTAATTTAATATGACAATGTCTCATATTCGAGTGGCAGCATCTGTAAAAAAAATAATAATTTATAGTTAATTTAATTAATCCACCCCGACGAGGCAATGATAAGTCATAGCTTCAGCCCTATACACCACACATGCAGTGTCAGAAACCAAGACTTTCATGGGAAGAAAAGACAAACCACCCAAATTTGGGGAACCCTACACGCCTACACATAATTAGCAGTGAGAAGCACCGAAGTTTCTATACAAGAAATGAGTTCTCTTTAATTTATCTATAAATTGCTCCGCGTCTCTTCACTTTTCACATTACTTTCTCCACCAAACACTCTCACACAAACACTCTCGCTTCCTCTTCAACTTTTGATCAATTCATGAGGTAGTAGTTGTTTAATCGAAAACTAAAAAAAAAAAAAAATATCATGGCGTTCAATATAACTGCCATTAAAACAGCTTCAAATGGAGTCTGGCAAGGCGATAATCCACTAGACTTTGCATTTCCTCTTTTAATTGTTCAAACAGTTTTGATTCTTGTCGTGAGCCGTTTCCTCGCTTTCCTCCTCAAACCACTTCGCCAACCCAAAGTCATCGCTGAGATAATTGTACGTATACATATATAAACATATATTTACATTTAAAGATGAAAAAAAAAAAAAAAAAGCCGTGTATATGTATTTGTACTGTAGTATGAATTATAGCATTTTGTTGATTGATTAATTATTTAATTTACAGGGTGGGATTCTTCTAGGGCCCTCTGCTTTTGGGAGAAACAAAGAGTACATGCACCGTATTTTTCCAAATTGGAGCTCTTCGATACTTGAGTCAGTGGCCAGTATCGGTCTACTCTTCTTCCTTTTTCTGGTTGGACTAGAACTTGACTTGAACTCGATTCGCCGGAGCGGCAAACGAGCTTTTGGCATCGCCCTTGCCGGTATATCTCTACCGTTCATCTGCGGCATCGGCGTAGCTTTCGTCCTCAGAAAAAACATCGACGGTCTCGACCAGGTCGGGTTTCCCCAGTTCCTCGTGTTCATGGGCGTGGCTCTCTCCATAACAGCTTTCCCTGTTCTCGCTCGCATTTTAGCAGAGCTCAAACTGTTGACCACCCAAGTTGGCGAAACCGCCATGGCCGCCGCCGCATTCAACGACGTCGCTGCTTGGATCCTCCTAGCACTGGCCGTAGCTATTGCCGGCGACGGTTCAGAATCCGGTGGTCAAAAGAAGAGCCCCTTAATAGCTGTCTGGGTGCTCCTCTCAGGTCTGGCTTTCGTTGTTTTCATGATGGTGGTGATCCGACCCGCAATGAAATGGGTCGCCCGACGGGGCTCCGGAGAGCAAGGTATGGTTGACGAAGCTTATATATGTCTGACGTTAGCCGGTGTGATGTTGTCAGGATTCATGACGGATTTGATAGGAATCCATTCGATATTTGGTGCTTTTGTATTCGGATTAACAATTCCAAAAGGTGGAGAATTCGCAGAGAGATTGATGGAGAGGATTGAAGATTTCGTGTCGGGTTTGCTTCTTCCACTCTATTTCGCTTCGAGTGGACTGAAGACTAACGTGGCCACAATACACGGTGCACGTGCCTGGGGGATGCTGTCTCTGGTTATAACAACGGCATGTGCAGGGAAGATAATAGGCACGTTTGCTGTGGCGATGATGTTTATGATACCATTCAAAGAGTCCATTACGCTTGGGGTGTTGATGAACACTAAAGGCTTGGTTGAACTCATTGTTCTCAACATCGGAAAAGAGAAGAAGGTTAGATTTGACTTCTAGAAGTAATTTTTTTTATTATTATAACTTTTTGGAGTTAAATAATTAGTCTTTTAATATCATCATTATAAAGGTTATCTATAATAAAATAAACAAAACAAAATTAATTGTGTATGAATAATCATTAGAAATTAATAGCCTTTTCTTGATTCTATTTAGCTTTTCTGCTTAGTAAACATCCCCAATCTATGTGCCTTCTAACACGACAAGAGAAAATATACCTATTTTACTAATTATGGGTTGGTGTGAGTGGTTCGATACTCTCATCTCTTAAGTAAAATCATGGGTTCAACTCCCCTTGTGAACGGAGCTACACATATTGGGAGTACTTTACCCCTTAGTAGGTCAACCCGGTGCGAGTCCGGATTAATCGGGGTGTAATCTGGGCTGATTGCACCGTATGGTGGATTCAGGGAAACCGGATGGTGTAAACCAAAAATATATATATATATATATACCCATTTTTGTTTGTCTTCTTAATGTTCCGTTAGTCTTTTTCGGACAATTGCTTCACAACTATCTTTCCTTCTTGGAGACCATTTATGACATCAAATATCGTATATTGAATATTGATGAGAAATAATTATTAAACTATTACCTTTTTTATCTTCTCAATGATGTAAGTCCTAGGGGCTAGGACTAAGGATCTTGAAACACGTGTATAATTTACTGTCTTACTTTTCTACAAAGTTCGCATACCTTCGTGTTCCTAGAAAATGTTATGATATTGCAACATATAGAAAAGTCTAGTAGCCATCGCTCATCATCCTTTGAATTCAACAAAGTATGAGTGTATGACCACAGGATTCAATAATCATGGAAGTGCTTTTTTTTCAACAGCACTTTTCGTTTAGGTAAATTATTGGCTTGGCTTAGATTAGACTTCCACCCATATTTCCCGTGTCTTCCTTTGAATTTGGCTGCACCGGAATAAGTTATGCCTATCGTGGCCAAACCACATCCCTTAAACAGCTTTGAAACTGAGAGAAAAAAAAAAAAATAATAAATAAATTTATTGCCATGAAATAGTTATAGACTTATAGTCAACTTAATTTTTTTGTAATTTTAAAGGTCAACATAAATAATTGACTTTGAATTTATGTAACTCGTATACAATTATTGGCAGGTGCTCAATGATGAGACCTTTGCAATACTAGTTTTGATGGCACTCTTCACCACCTTCATCACAACCCCAACAGTGATGGCTATTTACAAACCGGCTCGAGGTGGCTCCTTCCGGACTCACCGCAAGCTCCGCGACTTCTCCTCCGCCACCAACAATGTCTCCTCCAAGGACGAGCTCCGGATTCTGGCATGCGCTCACGGACCAGGAAACGTTTCCTCACTCATAAGCCTCGTAGAGGCCACAAGAAGCACCAAGAAACCACTCAAGCTCTTCATTATGCACCTTGTTGAACTCACCGAACGGTCCTCTTCAATCATCATGGTCCAACGGGCCCGCAAGAATGGGTTCCCTTTCTTTAACCGGTTTCGAAATGGTGAGTGGCACGACCGAGTTGCTGGGGCTTTTCAGGCCTATAGCCAATTGGGCCGGGTCAAAGTCCGGCCCACCACAGCTATCTCTCCGCTTTCAACGATGCATGAAGATATCTGCCACGTGGCGGAGTATAAGAGGGTGACGATGATTATATTGCCTTTTCACAAACAATGTAGAGGAGAGGGTGGTGACGAGTCAATGGAAATTATGGGGTATGGTTGGAGAGGTGTCAATCAGAGGGTGATCAAACACGCGCCGTGTTCTGTCGGAGTGCTCGTGGACCGTGGATTTGGCAATGGGCCCCAAACTCCGGGTCCCACCGCCACCGTGGCACAGAGAATCTGCATTCTGTTTTTTGGTGGGCCAGACGATCGTGAAGCTTTAGAGTTGGGTGGTATGATGGCTGAACACCCGGCAGTGAAAGTAACCGTCGTTAGATTCGTTGACAAAGACTTGGAACTTGACGGCGTCACGTTACGGCCGTCACCAAACAAGTGCAGTGAAAACAATTACAGCTTCTCAACTGCCAAAATGAATAGAGAAAAAGAACAGGCAAGCTCACTACTCTCAAATCTTCTTTGGGTTTAGCTATACAATATAGGGAAATATTTTATTAATTTTTTTTAATTATTTTTATTTTTTAAGAACCTTGAATTAAATTACAAGGTCCAGTTTTTACTGTATTCTAGTTAAATCGTTTAATTCGATCACGATTTAATAACTGTAACTTCAATTTTTGAATTATATTCAGGAACTGGATGAGACCGCGGTGGCTGAATTCAAGAGCAAGTGGGACGGAGTAGCGGAGTATACAGAGAAGAAGACTAGTAACATTGTTGAGGGGGTGTTGGCGATCGGGCGGAGCAGTGATTACGATCTTGTAGTTGTCGGGAAAGGCAGATTCCCATCAAATATGGTGGCGGAACTAGCGGACCGCCAAGCGGAGCATGCGGAGTTAGGGCCTATAGGTGACATACTGGCATCGTCCAGACAGGGCGTGGTATCATCTGTTCTCGTGGTTCAACAACACGACATGGCCCATGCCGATGAGGCTCCGGTGGCGAAGATAATGCATACAAATTATGAGAATTTCAGAGCTGATATTGATAATCAATCCTCAGGAGCAGGAGAGATTTCTAAAGCTGTGTGATTAATTCAAACTATATAATATAAATATATTGTAGGTTTCTGGTGCAACCGTGCAAGAGATTATCGCATATAACAACCGTAACAAAATTGATTGTTAGATGCGAATATGTGATTCTACATATGATAATTCTTTTATATATATATATATACAAATTGTATGGACATGTACATTGTTGGTACGAGCTCATGAGTAAGTATCAAAAGATAATACCGATAAGATTTTCGATTTTTAGTTTTTGTAAGGGCCGCTGGTCCTGTGTGGATTGTTTTAATTCCACAAGTTTATGTAATAAGAAAGTAAAAGAAAAGAAATGATAAGACCATGTATAGTATATTGGAATTTTGGTATCCAAAAGAGTTGTGAACTTGGTCTAATTGAAAATCAATTCTCTATTGAATTTGATATTCCCCTAAAAATCAATTTCTCTTGTCCTTTTTTGTCGTTCTCTCACAGCACTGGATTTCCCAAATTAAACTAGTAAGTTGTATATGGTTTGTTGTAAAAAAATTCAGATTCTTAGAAAATAAATAAATAAATAAATAAATAAATAAATAAAATTTCCACCTTAACCTGGTTTGAAGTGTATAGTAAATATGTATTGGATCGTATTTTCTTTTGTACTTTTGTTATTCTCCAAAAGCAATGAATTTCGAAATCAAACTATTTGGTTACAGTAAAATTTCAGACTCTAAAATTTGTTTATACATGGATTTTGCTCATATAAGTTCTGGAGACTAATGTCTTGTGAAAGAAATCAAGATACATACATTATTTTTTTAGGGCTAATTGCAATAACTTACCCTGAGGTTTTCTTAAAAGACTTAATATTCAACTATTATCTTAAATGCAGCATGAGCCCTCTGTCAACTGTTCACTTCCATCTAATTAGACGGCTGACTGAGGTTTGGCTATAAAAGTCAAAAATGCCCCTACAATTTATTTGTAAAAGTCTTAATTGTCATTGCTCTTAAAATAATCGATCCTAAAATATTAAATAATAGATAAATTTATAATAAAATCTTTTCAAAAAAATTGAAGAAATAAAAATCTTTTAAAAAATTGATAAACAACTTAAAAAAAAAAAAAAAAAAAAAACATTTTTTTAAAAAAAGGCTAGATGTTTTCCAGAAGTAAAACAAAAAATTAAAATTAAAATTAAAAACAAGATAACCTTTTCTCCTAAAAGCCTTGATTCGATCCCATAAAGGTTAACATAATCTTGAAGAATCCATTCATAAAACTTTGTTCTCCTATATCTCCATTTTATTTTCATTCCAGTATTTCAACACTTTGAAATCCCAATAAACACTATACACGTCATATTTGAGTCTTCTTTGCTCTTGTTTTTTCTTCTTCTTCATCAAAACCCTCATTGGAAGTTTGGAACCAATCAAAACCCATATAAAAGAAAAAAGAAAAGAAAAATTCATAATTTTCGTACATCATCAAAAATCAACCTAATAAGTAATCACAAGTTCACAAACCAAACCCTTACACTTCAAGCCAATACCCCATTTTTGGAGAAGGATTTCTGATTCTACATTTAGAGAAGAACTAGAGCTTCAACAATCTCCATTTTTGGAAGAGAACCAGAGCTTCGAAAATCTCCAAAAATGGAGGTCGCTTCCAGATATCATCAAAAAATGGAAATCTGGACCTAATATCCTCAATTAATGACAATCTCCTTCATCATTTTATCATTTTCTATCCAAAATATTTGACGTAGTAAATGACGATTTTACCCCATATTATTCAAGTCAACTGTTATCTTTAACGAAAGTTGACTAACGGCAAGGGGAGCTACAACAATTAACACTATTAGAGTACGTTTGGGAGAGCTTCTCAAGTAGATCTTTTTGCAGTAGATCTTTTAGAAGTAGATCTTTTAGAGGTAGAGCTTTTAAATGAAAGCCGTTGGTCGTTTGGTTGTCAATTAAAAAAGAGCTTTTTTAATGTGAGAATTACCAAAATACTCTAGCAAATATTAAATTATAGAGTTATATTGGAGATTTTAATGTTTTTTAAAAAAACTCAAAAAGTCTACTTGAAAAAGCCTAAAATTTGAGCTTCTTCAAGTAGACGTAAAACAACTTTTTTAATTGTCGAAAGCTCTACTGAAGTGTCAACCAAACGACACAAAAAAATTTGAAAAGAGGTGTCCGTTTGGGGGAGTTTGTCTACTAGCTAAAAGAGCTTTTTTAATTAAAAAAGTTCTTTTCAAATTTTTTTGTGTCGTTTGGTTGACACTTCAGTAAAGCTTTCGACGATTAAAAAAACTGTTTTACGTCTATTTAGAGAAGCTCAAATTTTAGGCTTTTCCAATTAGACTTTTTGAGCTTTTTTGAAAAACATTAAAATCTCTAATATAACCCTATAATTTAATATTTACTAGAGTATTTTGGTAATTCTCTCATTAAAAAAACTCTTTTTTAATTGACAACCAAACGACCAACTGCTTTCATTTAAAAGCTCTACTTCTAAAAGATCTACTTGAGAAGCTCTCCCAAACGTACTCTTAGTTGAATATTAAACTTTTTTTTTACAAGATATGTATAGCAATTATTAAGTGAGAGATCATTTACTTTAGTTTCGGTAAAAACCTTGATGAAATCACATCGATTTTTATGAATTTTTTTTGTGGATGATAAATTTAATGAAATCTACATATGAATAAAATTTAAGAATTTTTCGAACATTAGAATTATTTATCTTGATTTTATTAAATACGAAGGCATTAAAAAATTTACATCTCAAGAGCATGAAAAGTTAATTTTTTCTTTTAAAAAAAAAATATTTTTATTTTTAATATATATATAGGGTCACCTTTTTTTTTTCTCCCTTAGGACCTCAAAATATGTTGAGCCACCCCTGCTTTGATGCTTGTTATATTGTGCATCGGGAAATAATTCTTAGATATTCTCTCCTAAACGGGGTTTTCACAGTAATTTTTATAGTATTCTTGTGAAAAAAAATAAAAATAAAAATAAAAAAAATCTAAAAACTAGCATATAGTATTAGTAACTTTAAGGACATAAATTATTATCTATAAAGAAGGGCAATCTAGTCCAAAAAGTGGGTATTTTTACAAAAACAATAAAAATGATAATCTTGGACAAAAAACGATAAACCCACTAATTTTTGGGCTAGTTTTAAAGTTCTCCCAAAAAAATTATCTATTTTCTTTTTCTTTTTCTTCTTCTTCTTCTTCCCAAAAAAAGTTGATTTTTTCTCTATTTTTTTGTTTTTGTTTTTCTTCTTCTTCTTCCCGGAAAAATTGCATTTTTCTCTATTATTATTATTATTTTTCCTCCTTCTTCTTCTTCTTCTTCTTCCTAGACCTCCATCTTCAATCTTCTTCTTCTTCCTGGATGTGTTTAATTGTGTTAGACTTGGTGTGTTTAATTCGGTCTTGCCCTAGTATGTTTAATTGATTTTCCATGGTGTGTTTAATTGAGTTGCCCTGGTGTGTTTAATTGGTCTGTCCTAGTGTGTTTAATTGGGTTATCGTGGTGTGTTTAACTGATTTACACCTGGTGTGTTTAATTAGTCTGGTGTATTTAATTGATTTACACCTGGTGTGTTAAATTAGTATAGTGTGTTTAATTGATTTACACATAGTGTGTTTAATTGGTCATCCATGGTATGTTTAATTGGGTTGCCGTGGTGTGTTTAATTAGTGACATAGTGTGTTTAAATAAAATGAAATCTAGAAATTTTGTTTGAAAAAAATCAAATCTGAAATTTTTTGTTTAAAAAAATATATGAATTTTTTTTAAAAAAAAAACGAGATCTGAAAAAAAAAAAAATTTTAAATCTGAAAATTAAACACAATCACAACCTTAACACAAACTTAAACACAACCACAAAAAAAAAATATATATATATAATAATAAATAAATAAATAAATTTAAAAACCGGGAAAAAAAATGAGAAAGAGAAAGAGAAAGAGAAGAGAAGAGAGAAAGAGAAGACGTGAGAGAGAATAGAGGAGAGAAGGCATGAGCGAGAAAAGGAGAGAGAGAAAGATCAAAAAAAAATGTTCTGTAGAAAATGAGAGAGAAGAGGTAAAGAAAAAAAATTATGGGCATTTATGTCTTCACAGCCAAAGAACTGATAAAAACAATAAAAATGATAGTGTTGGATAAAAACAATAATGTCTCTTAATTTTTGACTAAAAAAAGCCTATTTCCTCAACAAAAAAAAAAAAACAAAATTATATATATAAAGGAGGACAATTCTATCCCAAAACAATAAAAATGATAATCTTGAATAAAAACAATAAACCCGCTAATTTTTTTTTTTGGTTAGTTTTAAAGTTCTCCGTTAATTATATATATATTGTTTTTGACCGCTCAACAGGTTCTAAACGAAGAGATGTTTGCTACTTTGGTGCTCATGGCACTCTTCACACTTTCATGACAATGACAACTCCGATGGTTATGGCCATTTACAAGCCCCTACGTCGCGTAACTTTTCCGTCACAACAACAACCACAACGACAGTTGGCTCTTGCCTAGAACAAACGGGATGATTTTCGGATCCTAGCATAGTAGCATGCATACATGGTCCTGAAAATGTGCCTGCGCTCATCAACCTTATTGAATTGATTCGAACCTCCAACAAATCACCATTGAAACTCTACGTCATGCACCTCGTTGAACTCACTAATTGCTCATCGTCTCAAAAAACACGAAAGAACGTGTTCCATTCGCTAATAGGTTCCTTAGAGGCGTGTTACGGGACCAAATAATCACTGCATTTGAGGCCTCCAGCCAACTTGGAAGAGTAACTATCCGTCATTCAACAGCTGTCTCGACATTGCCCACCAAGCACGAGGACATTTTCCACGTAGCGGAGGAGAAGAGGGTAGGAATGATCATCGTGCCCTTCCACAATCAGTGGAGAGAAGACGGTGAAGAGGCGATGGATAGTGTTTGCCACGGCTGGAGAGAGATAAATCAGACGGTGCTGCAGAGTGCACCATGTTCTGTCGCGGTGCTTGTGGACCGTGGATTTTGTTATGGCTCCGAGACAGTTGCCGAACCTGGAAGTATTGTGCCAAAAAGGGTATGCATTGTATTCTTTGGGGGCGCAGGTGATCGCAAGGCTTTGGAATTAGGTGGGACGGTGGCAGAACAAACAGCAATTATGCTGACTCTTTTAAGGTTCGTCGCGTCCAACGATACATCTATAGAGTATGGAAATAGCTCCACAACAGTTGAAATCAACAATCTATAGAGTATGAAATGGTAAACTTTTTTTCTTCACTTTTTCTTTATATATATAATTATGATGGTTGATGCAGAAATTCTAATGCTTGAAGCAGAAGCTGGATGATATTACAGTGGAGGAGTTCATGAGAGAGTGGCACGAGACGGTGGAGTACAAGGAGAAAGCAACAGCGGGGTGGATTTGCTTGGGATAGGGCAAAGTAGGGAATACGTGCTTTATTGTAGTCAGAAAGGGAAGGTTCCCGTCGACATGGAGGCAAGATCTACAGAATATCAGGCTGCGAATGTGGAGCTGGCACATCCATTCGACAACCTTATCTGTCAAGCCTCTTTGAAGACGAAATTAAAGTGAATAAAATTGGGAATGTTATGATGTTACCAATCAGTTCTTATTGGTGTTGTTAACCGGATTGAAAAGTATTGCCATTCTGTGGCTCGCGGAAAGCTGAAGGCAATGTTGTACTCCAATTAGTCAAATAAATACTCTTTCATTGAACCAGTTGCGGATAATTCTGACCAGTGTGACAGTGTCATACACATAACATGATCCTTTTGAAAATTTAACCGACAAATATACGATGTTTGTGAAGTAAGCAATTTTTTTTTTTTTTTTTTTTTTTTTTGAAAGGGAGTGAAGTAAGCAATTTGAATCATAAAACAAAACATGAATGGAAAATAATTAACTATAGAGCAGTCATTACATAATGAAAAGAACTTTGAATTTTCAAAGTCACAAATAATGTTCCTCACACTCACAACAATCAGTTCTCTTTGTAATTGGGCAATCAGCCCTGCCTTCATAGTTGTGCATATACGAATTACTTCCAAACACAGACCTTTCCAACAAGTCATGTGAACTTTTGAAACATAAAACGAAAAAAAAAAAACAGAGTTGCTAAAAATATACTAACCTTGACAAAAGCTTCCCGCATCCATTTGAGATCCGATTTGTTACCAACAACATTCTTATAATCTATACTATGGTGGAAACTGGAAGAACCACCATCTTCGTTGTCATCCTCGCCACCAGCCAACCACCAATTTGGGTAAACTAATCACTTGTGTATGTAAGGGTTTTGCAAAGATTGAAATATCATTTTACCTGGCCATAGACAAATGATGTAGTCTAGTTACAATTTTATTAAAACCAATGAAACAAAACAAAATTAAAAAATTAAAAAAAAATTAAAGATTCGAATCATGATTAAATCAACATGAAGCTACAAGAATTAAAGCAATAAATTAATTCATTCAAAAAGCAAAGCAATTGAAAATATGAGTATCCCTAACATTACAAATAACCAATTTAAAGTGACGATAAATTAAGTTATGCATACTATACCAACACTAGAGAAAGCCTCCTCCTGTCCATGCAGCATCTGATTTCCCATTGTGACCCACAGCTTTCTTATCAGAATCGCTTTGGTAGAAATTATCATATCCATCCTCTTTCGCATCGTCCCAGCCAGCCCAATCATCAGTGTTATTTGACCCCTTCCCCTTAGCAGTATCTTCCTTCCTGTTGTCTTTTTGGTCCCAATCATCCCAAGAACTTGAGCTATTATGATGATTCTCACTTAATGAGGACTGCCCTCCTCCAGAAGAAGAGTTCCATCCTTTGTTCCCCTGATTAAACTCTTGATAATGTCCATTTCTCTCACTCTCATTACGTTGCCAGTTATCATTATTCCAGTTCATGCCATCTTTAGTGTACTCCTCAACCTTCTGGGAAGCTATTGCCATGACTCCTTTCATGATACCCCATGTCCTCTGTCCAATCTCAGATGTCTTTGTGGTGACAACATTAACAGTTTCATTAACCTTGTGATCATAGCCACCCTCCCTCACCTGCAACAAAGGTTAAATCATGCAGCTTAACATCACACGGATACAACCATAGCTTAACATCACATGGATACAACAGTTAAGTCATAGTCATGCAAAAATAAGGAAACATAAATTATAATTATGGTATCAACGGTGGTTGCCACCTACCACTTATAGCTAATTCTTAACAAACCCCTTTACCAAACCATAATCATGACTGTTCATCAAATTATTCATCATCATTCTGAAATCATTTCTGTCATTACTAATAGCAAACTTCACTTATGACTTCCAGCCATTAAACCATTAATACCAAAAACCAAATCAATTTCTGGCCCTTCCCAGTAGTATAAATCTCTTAAAAATCCAATCTTTACGCAAATTTACTAGCAAATATCTAACTGATAACATTAATACCTACTGTCATCAACCTACAGTCACTTTAACCACCGAAAGATTTCCAATGCAGGGAATTTCAATGTTTAATGTTTAATGTGTGCATTAAACACCAGAATTATGCATCATATATAATTTCAATGCTGCAGTCAAACATGGGGAATGTAGCTTCAAAAGCAGATATAAATTTATTAACTTTCACAATCCAACCAAATCCAAATCCAAAATCACCTTAGAAGTGATCTCCTTTGTGCCCGCTTGAACAACATTCGCAGCTGACTGAGCTGCAGATGCAGCAACCAAAGATAACCTACCAAACCCCTACAAATTTATACAACAAGCTGCAAACAATCAGTTTAAATCCAACAAAAACCAATAGATATCAATAACTAATCAATCAATCAATCAATCACCTGAGAAACAGCGGAGAGAACATCTCCTTGCTGATTTGTATTCCTCTGCATAGGGGCCGGGCCGGATCCGAACCCGACATACTTCCCTCCTTTTGAGGGAGGGATGCCCTCAGGCCGGGACTCGTTCTCGGCAAGTTTTTGCGAGAAAAAGCTCTCCTTGTTAGCAGCAGACGCCTCCAATTGTGCACGTGTGTAAATATCTTGAGTCGATTTCGACCTCGCCGGCATACCTCCGTTTGCTCCGCTTCCGCCTCTAAAATCGGAAACGGATTGGTTTCTTCTAATATCACTAGAAGATTTGAAATCGTCGTTGTCCCAATTATCCCACCCTCCGTTACTGCCACTATTACCGTTCCTAATACCGCCACCGCCGCTGCCGCCGCCATGCGCCAGCGGAGGTTTGCTTCTCCCACCGTTGAGAGTCTCTTTGACAACGGGTGGGTCCCGCCATGAACGACCCTCGGCCAAAGCTTGGATTCTGTCACGGTAGATACTGGCGGAGTTGGTATTGTATTTAGTCACGATATCGGTCTCTTTTGCGATACCGTACTGTGAGAGGAAAGCGTTGAGGCGCTCGTTGCCGCCGGACTCCATTTTCTTGATCTGGATCTCGGACCATGAGTCCATGGTGACGGATCGGACGAAGGAGATGTGGACACCGAGGCCGCGGTGCTTGCCGGAGCACTCTAAACACATGAACACGCCGTAGGAGACAGACGCCCATTGCGGATTCTTCTGGGAGCAGTCGACGCAGATCTTGTTGCCTGGCTGTGATTGAAGGTCTCGTAAGCGTCTCGAAGCCGACATTTTTCACGATCCGATCCGATTGATCTGAATCGGATTCTTACAAAACCCGGATCGAAGAAAGAAATACAATAGAAAGAGATCGGAAATCGAAAAAGAAAAAAAAAAAAAACAATGAAAGATAATTAAAAAAAGACAAAAGAAGAAGAAAGAAGAAAAATGAAAGAATTATAATAGAATTTTTCAGAGAGGAATGAGGCTATAAAATGGGGTCACCGACACCGTCTTGAATCGAAAGAGGGGTGGAAATTCGATGACTCTCTGCCTCTGGTGGGACGGTGTGTGAATGATTTTGTGTTTGTAAAATTACGCAGATTGGTGTCAATAAACCACTATAAAAATTAAGAAAAGGAAGATTGCACTAATACCCTGATTATAGGTGAAATTATACTCTCGGACAAATTATCCTTTAATTGTCATAACGATCCCCTGAATTTCATGGGCTTACAATACTTTAAATATTTTTACAAAATAAAATTTAAAAAAATCGAAATTAAATATGTAAATACAGTATATCCTACAATTGTATGGATGAATACAACGGTAATGGAGATTCCTCCATGCCAATGTAGGAGCAATGGGAGATGGGGAGGAGATCATGAAAACCTCATCCATTACATGAGAGGAGATTTGCGCAATCACTTTTGTGGCTAATGTGAGAATGTGAGATTGTGTAGATCTCCTTAAATACACGGAAGAGACTAGGGATGGCAATTAAATCCGAACCCGTGGGATTCGTCCGAATCCAACCCGCTTAAAGAGGGTTTGGGTTAGGATAACTGTACCCGTGAACGGGTTTGGATTTGAAAATTATACCCGTCACGAGTTCGAGTTCGTTTATGGATTTGGAAAAAAAAAAAAAAAAAAACCATGCCCAAACCCGTGAACCCGTTATTATGTATGTGTGTGTGTGTGTGTGTAATTTTAATATTGTGTTCTTATTTATTTGTGTTTGTGTGTAATTTTAATATTAACTTATGGATTATGGATTTGTGTTGTGTTAGAATTTAGAACTTGAATTTACGGATTATGTACTTATGTTAGAATTTTAGAACTAGAACTACCGTTTTTTTTTTTTTTTTTTTTTTTTGCTGTTCTAGTTATTTTTAAACTATTTATAATTTTAAGCCTAAAATGATAAATGTTCACAAGTTCGCAGGTGCCACACCCATCCATAAATCCTCTGAAGTTCGCGAGTTCGTGGGTGGGTCTGGATGTTGCTTAAATTCGCGGGTGAAACCCGAACCCAAACCCGTTACATTTTATGGGTTCGTGGATGAGTTTGGATGTCATTTTCTTTCGCGGGTTTGGGTTTGATTTTTTCCAAACCCGCCCGAACCCCGTCCATTGCCATTCCTAAAGGAGATTGCATGACTCCTCGCATGTTAGGGATTAAATCTGTTACCTCCATGCATGGAGGATAACAAAAGCCGACGAGATCTTCACTAACAATATTAAGTTAAAGGTGACTTTTGAACAGTGATAATTACTTGGTATGTCACGTGTGAACTATGGAGTGTGGTTGGAGTACTTGCTTTGTAACTTTGACAGGCAATATTAATAATTTAATATATTGTTAAATCTCGGTTTTTTTTTTTTGTGTTGAAATTTTCCGCAGATGTGGGTATGGATTTGGTTTTATAGGCAGACAAGTAATAGGGAAAAAAAATCATGTAAAAAAAAAACGGCCGTATAGAAATCCGCCTAGGTGTTGGTCCACTGCCTTTTCCACCTTCCACCTTCCACCATTAACCTTTTTTTTTTTTTCTATATACAACAATTGTCGGGACCTGACGAGATTGGAGTCTACTAGCGCAGCCCGGACTACAGCCCCCACAAACGGGGAGAGAGCACTCACAATTGGTGGGGCAACACCCACCCTTGAGATTAATGGTCAAGGGGGACAAATAATATACACATTGGGTGTTGAACCGTGGTGGTGGAAGCTCCCAGGGGAGGGTCCGACCACATTGTCAAGAGGCCCAAGTGTCATTAACCTTTAGTTTTTTAGTTTTTTAGTTTTTTAAATAAACTTTAACTTCTAGTTAATCAACCATTTTGTTAATGAAATCTATGAGAAGTTTGTGCAATTAAATGAATTTATATACTAGAATCTAATTTCATCTAATGTAAGGGATATTGTTACAATTTTCCCAGATAAAGAAAGTGTGTCTAGTCAGTTTCCTCATTCATTCACCGGCTGATGTGGCAAGTGTTTTCTCAGCCAATCAGCATCTAGGACTTCCGCATTTGTAATTTTGTATAATTCTTAATGTCTTGCGCATTTGCGGGGAAAATAAATAAATGATTGGTATAAGTTCAGAAATTAGTATCCATTTATATTGATAAAAAAAATTAATTTAAATCGAATCAATTTATTTTTTTTAATGCTATGATTTTTCTTCTCAAATGTTTTATGTTTTGATTTTGATCAATTGAGTATGTTATAACTTTTCATTTTATTACAATATCTATTAATCCATAATGAGTATGTTATAACTTGATAAGTTAAAAAATTAACTTGGTTTATAATTATTGTTTTTTAAAATCTAACGCAAATTCCCAGTGATTTACCCCTCACACCTACCCCATGAGAATATGGATTTGAGTTTACCCCCTCACCAAATCCCGAATTATTGTAGTATTAAAAAAAATATAAAAAAATCTAATGCTTATTGAATCAGTAATTTGTTGAAAGATCAATCGCTACAAGTCCGATTTGAAATGCAATTCGTGATCTCCTCACACTTTGTAAATAAATGGACGAATATAGGACTCGAACGGCTGCCACACGAGGGGGTGTATTCAATCTAGATTTCATTAGAGTTTGATGGATTTGTTTTTAAGTATTGTATTTTAGTGGAATTCACAAATCTCATATATTCCATATACATTTTGTCAGAATTGTGTAAACAGTTCATTGGACTTTTACATAGAATTGTATGGAATTTGATGAATTTGTCTTGAAAAAAAAAATAAAAAATTGATTGTTCAACATAAGCAACCCTAAAAATCTCAACATAGCCTCTGCTTTGTTAACAGCTCTCTCTCTCTCTCTCTCTCTCTCTCTCTCTCTCTCTCTCTCTCTCTCTCTCTCTCTCTCTCTCTCTCTCTCTCTCTCTATATATATATATATCACTCTCTCTATCTCGGTTAAAGTTTTGATTTTGATTTTGATTTTTCTTGGGTCTTTCTCAATTTCTCTCTTAAAAACCTTTTTTTTTTTTCTTCTCTATATATGAATATATATGTTCGGGTATCATATAGCGTGAAGAGCAAAAACAGTGAATTCCTAATTTGTGAAATTAGGATTTATACTAATAATGAAGATAAAAATCGTGTCTTTTTTGGGTGGATTTTATGAATTTTTGTTTTTGTTGGGGTTTTTAAGGAATGATTTTGTTTAGTGAAATTTGAAATTGGAATTTTTAAGCTACCAATGAATTTTGATTCTTTGTTGTTTTTGGAAGTGTTTTTACAGATGAGGAACGCTAGACGTCTCAGATAATTTTACCAATTCGTTCCCAAATGATGTCAACATGAGGTGTCAACATTACATTAACTATTATATAATCTCATTATTTGCAATATGTTGACATATCATATGCCACATAATTTGGGAAAAAATTTTGGGACGTTTAACATTGAATTGGTCTTGTGTTTTGAAGTTGATTGTTGTGTTGTTGGTTTTTAGGAGTTTATCAGTGAATTTGTGTTTTTTTTTTTATAAGAAAAATGAGTGATATCTTAAAAAAGAGAGGTTATTTGATTATAAATCAAAAAGTAATGCTACTTTGTTCAAATTTAGTGCGATGTGGCAACACTCTAATTTATTCATTTAAATTATGCAAATCTAATATAATCCAAATAAATGGATTATAATGTGACCACATCATTTAGGCACCAGATTTGGACAAAGTAGTATTACTGTAAATCAAATGAAATCCATGGATGAATGGCAAGATTTTTGAATAGTCATTCTATTTATACGTCTCCTTTTAAAATCCATCAAAATCTACCACTTAAACAAACCTATCCAAATCCATGACTTTTTTAATACACCCAAATTTACTTGGACTTCTTAAAAGTTTGAATTGAATACACCTGGATTTACTGGAGTTCATTGAAATCCTTTTAAATCTGGATTGAATACCCCCAAACTTGATTGGATTATTTACAAATATGAATTGAATATACACAGATTTTTAAAATCCTATAGACTACAATCAAATCTAGATTTAATACACCCCCCTAAGAGCATCTCCAATGCAATAGTGACTTGTGAAAAAAAAAAATGTCACGTAAGATAAATAGACGGTCTATTAAAAAATGTATCTCCAATGCAGTTATGCATATTCAACCTCAGACTGTTGTGGCAAAAAAAATATTATACATTGTCAACATAACAGTCTACTTTCAGATGGCCTATTGCACAACTATTTTTTCGGTTGACTCAACAAGTATTTAAAATTGACATTAATTTTTCATCTATTTTTGGTAATGAAATAAATTAAAAAAGAAAAAAAAAATTGGATGTCTTTAAAAATAAATGTGCTTTAAACAGAAGCATTATAGACCAAATTTTGAGTTGATTGTCTATCAAATATATCTTTATGCCATATATGAAGCAAGTCTTTTGATATTATTGTCATATCAACGATTTTTTGTATGCAAGCCATGTTGGAGATGCTCTAAGTATCGATACATTATATGAAGCAAGTCTCTTGATATTATAATCATATTAACGATTTTTTGTATGCAAACCACATTAGAGATGCTCTAAGCATCAGTGCATTATAATTTACAAGTCAATCAATGTCAATTTGTATTTAGTTTATACTTTATCTTGAAATAACTTAAATCATTTGTAATTTTTATATAAGTTAAAAATGATTTTAATTTGTTTTTTATATATATAAACATTAAACATTAAACATTAAGCTAAATTGGAGTCAAACGATTTGTGTTGGTTTTGAATTCATGATATATTCATAATAACAATTACAAAAATAACCATACCAAAAGTATTGATACAATTTCTCAAAACAAAAAAAAAACAAAAACAAAAAAACAAAAAAAGAGTACTACTACAATAAAACTTCATTTCTTATATGTAAACTTCTTTTTTTTTTTTTTTTTTTTTGTGGGTTTTATGAAATTTAATTAGATTGTAAATACATTAAACCTTCAATATTTCCATAATTTAATAAATATTAATTAATTTTAAAAATTTATATGATTCCAACATTATTAATTTATAGGAATATAATGCAATTAATATAATGCAATTAGTTAATTTTCTATCAAATAAACAGAAGAATTGGGCTAGAACCCAAATTGAGTGTGTGAGTAAGGTCCAATATATTGGGCCTGCTATTGTAAAGTTGGTCGTAACGCAAGTCGACCCAGGTAAGAAGGAACAGATCTAATTTTTGATCTACTCAGACAAAACAATGGGCTGTGGAGTGTGGACATTAAATCTTCGGGTTATACTATTACTAATTTACTATACATAGAATAAAACTTAGGTACTGATCAGTCAATATCTAAAATACTGACTCCACCAATGATAGTGTATCATACGGCATTTTTTCTTTTACTTTTTACATTTATCTCATAAATTGAACTATGTACTATACTCCTATTGGTGGAGTCAGTATTTTGGGTACTGATTGGTTAGTATCCAAGCATTATTCCTATACATGTACATGAGTAATTGATGGCCATCGGATTGAAATCCGATGATTATGATAAAAGAGGAGTTTTTAAATAATGTCTCATAACTATCTGGTAGACCTGTATAGTTATAATGATTTGGATCTTCTGCTTTTATGACCTTTTTAAAGTATGTAATTGATTGTCGATAAAGTAGTTGTGAAAACCAATCACATCTTAACCACTCATTCATTGCAATGCTTATATATATATATATATATAGATTTTCTATTATCAGTTCGTTTCGACAATAAATATATCAGGACGAAGAACGTGGACCACTAGATTTACATACTTTGACTCAAAGTGTATGCATTTGTCAAAACTTCTCCATAATCTGTGGTCCACATTCTTCGTCCTGATATATTTATTGTCAGGGCGAACTGATAATAGAAAGATTATATATATATATATATATATAAGAGGATGGAAATAACAAATACGTGAAAATAAATGAGAATAAAATTGATTTTTTCAGTTTTAAGGAGGTGGTGTTTTCGGTTAAGAAAGTATAAATCAATGGAAAGGAGATGGGAAATACAAATGAGAGAAAATAATAAATGGAAAGAATAAATTGATGTTTTCGGTTTTCTTGGTAATGAAAAAGAGAAGATTAAAATCAAATAAGGCCTTATATAAAAAATAAATAAATAAAAAATACATAGGGCCCAACCGGGTTCGAACCGGTGACCTCTTGATCTGCAGTCAAATGCTCTACCACTGAGCTATGGACCCAATTTGCAATTAAAAATGTCATAATAATTATATTACCTATAATTAACAACATGGAGTAAAGACAAACATGCTTTGTTAGTTATTACATAATATTAATCACCCTAATAAGTCTCCAAACAAGAAGATATTGAAATAAGAAATCGTTACTAGTATTCTGTATTTTTTATTTATTTATTTGTAAGTAAAAGAAATTCATTCAAACTAAGAAGAAAACCATATCGTCAACTAGCTTACAAAGCCCTGCTACTATTTAATTAACAGACAAATGTTGTCAATCTCAAATCTTGAAGAAGAACGATGCTTTGCAAAGAAAAGATTGACCACACATCCGATTCCAAGTATTCTGAAATTGGTCTAAATCACATGCATGGGACTAGCCGACTAGCCACTAGGGGTCCTTTTAAAGGGTGTATGAAAATCATAATTGAAAAATACAATAATAAAATAAAACTATATATTATTGATACATATGACAAGTTACCTAATCAATCGCCGTTTAATGTGGTTTAGTGGTAAGCAGGTCCTTCCAAATTCAATTTTGTTATAATTTTTATATATATAGTTAAATTTATCCAAAAATACAAATCATGTGTTGGTGTGAGTGGTTCGGTACTCTCATCCCTTAAACAAGGTCGTGGGTTTAACCTCCCTTGTGAACGGAGCTACACATATTTGGAGCACTTCACCCCTTAGTGGGCCGATCCGGTGCGAGTCCGGATTAGTTGGAGTGTGGTTTGGGCAGATTGCACCGTATGGTGGATCCGCCCCACCTAGAAACCGGATGGTGTAAACCAAAAAAAAATTATCCAAAATTTACTCCAAATGTGTTTATATTTGAATTTTTAATTTTAATTTTCTTTAATTTCCATCATTATATAAATTTGATGAAACTGATTTTGCCTTTAATGGTAAGAACGCTTATAATATCTCAGTTTGAGTAGCCAGTTGCCACCGTGATATTAAAAAAAAAAGACCGTGATATTAAAAAAATAGAGATCGGTTACCTAAACTGCATGGTTTTAATTTCCAAAAATGAATGTATATGCATGACTGTGCCATATTGTGGAAGCATGGCATTATTCGTGACATTTATTGATTGAATTGATGTTATGATCAAGTGAGGATTAAAATCCAACCATTGGATGACCTATATATATATAAAGAAAGACAAGTTACCTGAATTGTATGGTTTTAATTTCCAAAAATGAATGTACGTACATGCACGACTGTGCCATAATGTGGAAGCATTGCATTATTCGAGACATTTATTGATTGAATTAATGTTATGATCAAGTGAGGATTAAAATCCAACCATTGGATGACCTATATATATAAAGAAAGACAAGTTGCCTAAATTGTATGGTTTTAATTTCCAAAAAAATGATTGTATTTACATACACGACTGTGCCATAATGTGCAAGCATGGTATTATTGAAGACATTTATTGATTGAATTAATGTTATGATCAAGTGAGGATTAAAATCCAACCGTTGGATGACCTTTATATATATATAGAGAAAGATTTTCTATTATCAATTCGTCCTGACAATAAATATATCAGAATGTGGACCACTGGATTTACATATTTTGACTGAAAGTGTATGCATTTATCAAAACTTCTCTATAATTTGTGGTCCACATTTTTTGTCATGACGAACTGACAATAAAAAGACTGTATATGTACAAAGAAAGACAAGTTACAAAAATTGTATGGTTTTAATTGCACGACCGTGCCATAACATGGATGCATGGCATTATTCGAGACATTCATTGATGGAATTAATGTATGATCAAGTGAGGATTAAAATCCAACCGTTGGATGACATGTGTGTTTGTGTGAAAATGGTGGGAAATAACACTCTTTTTATGTTGAATTTTGAGAGTATTACTAGTTTAATAAAGGAAAAATTGCAATAAAGTACCCTAACCTTTACTAAAATTGCAACTAGATCTCACTTTTGCTTAAATGATAGATTAGTACCTTTGACTAAACAGTTAACGGTTGATCGGTCAAATATTACAAAAGAATTCTTTCATAGGAAAGCTTCAGCGAGGAAAGGGAGGAATTGTATTAAAGGTCTGCGTGATGACAATGGGGATTGGCAAGAGTCAAAACAAGGTATGGAGAGTATTATTTTTGAGTTTTATAGTAAGTTGTTTTCGTCTAGTTGTCCTACTGATTCTGATATCCGAGGTGTTCTGGAGGGTATTCATTCGAGTGTTTCTCCTGTAATGAATAATTTTCTAGACTCTAATTTTAGTGAGGAGGATATTAAGTCTGCAGTCTTTGGTATGGGTGCTTTAAAGGCTCCGGGTAGCGATGGTCTTCCGGCCTTATTTTATCAGCGATTCTGGGGTATGGTTGGTCCGTTTGTTGTTAGAGCGTGTTTAGAGTGTTAGAATCATGGGGGTTCTATGGAAAAAATGAATGATACTTTAATTGTTCTAATTCCTAAAAAGCAGAGGGCTGAAAGGATCACAGATTTCAGACCGATAAGTTTATGTAACGTTATTTATAAAATTATGGCTAAGGCTATAGTGAATCGTTTCCGGTTGGTGTTTGGTGATATTATTTCTGAAACACAAGGGGCTTTTATTCTAGGGAGGAGGATTTCTGATAACATTATAGTCGGGTTCGAGTGTATGCACAGGATTAAAAGGAGGAAAAGGAAACGAGGATCTATGGCGTTAAAATTAGATATGTCGAGAGCATACGATAGAGTAGAGTGGAGCTTTGTTGAATGTATGATGCGAGCTTTAGGTTTCTCTGCGAGGTGGATCAGATTAGTTATGCACTGTATTACTTCGATTTCTTATTCGTTTGTTATCAATGGAGATACATGTGGTTATATTAAACCGACGCGTGGGTTGCGTCAAGGGGATCCACTCTCCTCGTTTATTTATTTTGTGTGCAGAAGGGTTTTCAAATCTGATTAACAGGGCTGTCAGTTGTGGTACTCTTCAAGGGTTTAAGTGTAGTAGTCGAGGGCCTATAATCTCGCACCTATTTTTTGCAGACGACAGTATGTTGTTTGCCAAGGCTACTGGCTCCAATAGCAGGTGTATTAAGAGTTTGCTCGAGGCCTATGCTAAAGGTTCGGGGCAAGTTATAAATTTTGAGAAGTCAGCTGTGTGCTTTAATCCTTCTATGGGGGAGCAAGAATGTGCTAGTTTGGCTGCGATTTTAGGCATTTCTGTGGTCAGCTGTCATGAGAAATATCTGGGGTTGCCTTGCTTTACTGGGAGGAAGAAGAGAGAAATTTTCTCTGTCATTGTGAGGCGGGTTTGGGACAAGGTAAAAGGTTGGAGGGACAAATTGCTTTCAGCTGGAGGGAAGGAAGTCTTGATAAAGGCTGTGATTCAAGCCATTCCTTCATATACGATGAATCTTTTTCAATTACCGAAGGGTCTACTGGAGGATATTTATCGTCTTTGCGCGAGATTTTGGTGGGGAAGTAATGGTACTACTAGGAAGATTCATTGGTGCACTTGGAAGAAGCTGTGTGAGGATAAATGTAAAGGTGGATTGGGATTCAAAGATTTGGAGAAATTTAACAAAGCCTTATTGGCAAATCAGTGCTGGAGATTAGTATCAAATACTGATTCTTTGGCGGCTCGTGTGTTGAAAGATTGTTATTATTCGGATGTGAATTTCATCGATGCTGAGATGAAACTTTCTGCCTCTTTTGTTTGGAAGAGCTTGATGTGGGGGAAAGAGGTTATAGTTAATGGTACCAGGTGGAGGGTTGGTGACGGATCCAAAATACGTATTTACGGAGATAAGTGGATTCCTAGACCCACCACTTTTACGCCTCTTTCTCCTCCTTTTCTAGGGATTCAGGCTACTGTCAACCAGCTTATTCTTCCTTCAGGAGCATGGAATGTTGACTTGATTAAATCAGCTTTTTGTTTGGAGGATGTTTCAGCAATTTTAAGTATTCCCACTGGCAGCAGAGATTCGGTTGATACTCTACAATGGCATTTCGACCCTAAAGGTATGTATTCGGTGAAATCCGGTTATTGGTTACAATGTTCTCTTAGCTCTGAGCCTTCTTCTTCACATTCTGATTCTTTCTCTGCGTTGTCTTCTGGCTGGTGGAAATCCTTTTGGAGGTTTCATATCCCCTCTAAGGTGAAACTATTTGTTTGGAGAGCTTGCAACGATTTGTTGCCATCTTTTCAGAATCTGGTTCGAAGGAAGGTTCCAATTGTTCAGTTATGCCCTATTTGCAAGAGCAAGAATGAATCAATTTTACACAGTCTTTGGAGTTGTAAGATGTTGAAGGAGTTGCGGCTGTTTTGGCTTCCAAAACTATCAGGTATCAGTTCCAATATTTCTCATTTTTTTGTGTTTATCTTGGAGTGCTATTCCCGGTTAAAGAAAGAGGAGATGGAGATTCTTTGTGTTTGTTTTTGGAAAGTCTGGTCTTCACGGAATGTTGATGTGCATGAACCTTTAGCAATCAGGGAAGTGGATATTGTGCAGTGGGCTCACTGTTATATTTCTGAATTTCAGGGGGCGTTTTCTAGTGGTGCTAGACAGGCAGAAGCTCTTCCCATTAGAATTCCTATTTGGAAACCTCCTGATCCTGGGGTCTTTAAGGTTAATAGTGACGCTGCAGTTGATGTAAATAATCAGTTGATTGGGGTGGGGATTGTTATTCGCAACTCGCAAGGTCGTGTAATGGCTTCTAGCTCTCAGAATTTTGTAGCGACCTTTTCTCCTCAAATTGCGGAAGCTGTGGCGATTCTTCGTGGTCTCCAGTTGGTGATTGCTTCGGGTTTGTCTCCTTGTGTTTTGGAGTCTGATGCGGAGGTGGTAGTTAAGTGGATCAACGACACTAGTGCTATATGTTCTGATATTGGAAATGTAATTTCTAGTATTCTTAATTTGTTGAACCAAGCGTGTTGTATGTCTATTAGATTTGTTCCTAGGAAAGCAAATCAGGTGGCTCACATATTAGCTAAAAACAGCCTCTCTTGTGAGGAGGATATGTTTTGGCTGGAGGAGGTTTCATCCTGTATTGGTTCTGTTATCGCGGCTGAATGCCGCGTTGGTTTGTAATTTTATGTTCCTTTCAAAAAAAAAAAAAAAAAAAAAACTTGTTTTTTTTATATTATTATACTAATTAGAACAATAAAATAGTAAAAAATAGAAAGGAAAAAAAAAAACACCAAAATAATAAAAAATTTAGAAGGAAGCAAGCAAACAATAAGGTATCACTTCTTCTTCATCAAACAATGCCTCAACAATATTTACACTTACAGGCTTACAATTTTTTTTTATTTTTTATTTTTTTGGAGGATAAATCAATTTATAGGTCTTCTTCTTTTCACCTTTGTAATACATGATTTTTCATGAGAGAATAGTATAATTACCATAATCAGATTATGTATTTATTTATTTATTTATTTATTTTACTTTTTTTATTCTTCATTTTTTATTACCTAGAATCGTTACTTTTCTCCTCATCTAAACTTCTACCATATTTTCTCATGTTCTTTTTAGCAAACCCATTTAAAGAAAAAATATATATCGAAACAAATAATAAAGGATCTGCATAAAGAAGGCACTAGAGAGAAATCCTCTAAGGTCAAATTAATTGATACGATTTTTTTTTTTTTTTTTTTAAAGAATTGATACCAAAGATCTAAGTTTAGATCTCTACAACTTTTGGATGAGATATGGAGATCAAGTGATCCATCATCTATAGTGAAGGAGATCACCAATCTCTAGCAATTTCAATGGATGAGATCATCTGATCTCTTCCGATGTTTGTTTGTTTTTGAATAATTTGACTTTTAAGTTTTTTATTTTGTTAACTTCAATTAAATTTAATTTTTCTTCCATCGAAACTACCTAAAAACATTAATTTATACTTTTTCTTTTTCTTTTTCTTTTTTATTTATTTAAAGACTAAATATTCCTTCACTTTATTTCAAGATAAAATAACGTTATTACCCTTGTGACATAAAAAACTCGGTTAACACTAACGGTCAACCGTTTGGTCTAGGGTACTAACCTGTTACTTTAGTAAAAATGCGATCTAGTTGCAATTGTAGCAAAGTTCAAGGTATTTTAATGTAATTTTCCCTTGAATGAATTAAGTTTAAACAACACCAGTGGACTAAAATACCCTCATCTCCTTCTTTTTATTATGTTTGTGCCATTTTTAGTTTTTTCTTTTCTTTTAAAAACCTCTATTGATAAAGGTCCTTCATCAATGGAGATGAAAGACCTCCATTGGAGGTTGAAATCGGCCTCCAATGGAGGTCTCGATGAAGAAGATGACAAAAAAAAAAAAAAAAAAATTGGAAAATTTCATTTTCACCCAATAAGTTTCGAAAATTTTAAATATACCTAGCAAGTCTTGGAAACAACAAAATAAATCTCAAAAATTAGAAAATAAGTCTCGAAAACACAAAAATAAGTCTTGAAACAAAAAAAAAAAAAAAAAAAAAAAAAAAAAAAAAAAAAAAAACGTGAGGCTTATTTTTTTGAGTGTGTTTCAAGGGTATTTTGTTAGATTCACATTTTAGGTGTTATTAAAACTTAAGTTATTAAGTCGGTGATAGTTTTAAAATTTACTCTTTAAAGAGTGCTATTTAATTAAGCAATAAAGCTTTTGCCCAATGATCATGTCACAAGTCACAACTCACAGCTCACTGACAACTGACAATGAAATATTGTTTTCCTTTTTAAGGGTTAATTACATAAACTTACCATGTGTTTTGACTTTGTAGCAAAATATTCAACAAATGGCCTTAATCACACAAACAACCCCTGTTGTTAGTGGTCAAACGCTAGATTTAACGGTTGACTTGAAAAAGATTAAAATACCCTTAGTAATCCAGATTCGATACGGTGGATATAATAAGAAAAAAAAATTAAAAAAAAATTCAACAGTCATCATCATTAACCACCAAACCCAGAACACATCATCATTAACCACCAAACCCAGAAAACACCATCATCAACATCAAACTCAAACCCAACCCAGATCATAGAACATTAATGGCAAAAAAACCCTAACCCCCAATTCTCATCAAACTCAAACACAAATCCTCTTCTACCATCTCAAACACAGGTCCATTTGCTTCAAGCTTTTTCAATTGATTTTTTTTTTTAAAAAAAAATGGAGCACTGTTTCTTCATCAATCTAAGCCATCTTTAATCAGATTCAAACAAGAAAAATTAGTGAAGCAGTAGATCTTAAAAAAAAATCATGAAAAAGATCCTTCATCAGAGATGGAATGGAGCTCAATCACAGATGGATCTATCTCTGATAGAGTCAACTCCATCTGAGTTAGAGATGATTCCATCAAAGATGGGAGCGAGAGCGATTCCATCAGAGAGATGGATTGTCGCTCTATCTCAGATGGAGGAGATCCCATCTCTAATGGAGCTCGTCTCCATCTTCATGATCTATCGGAAGATGGAGAGACCGACGATGAAGATCTTGAAGCCACAAATGAGTCAATGATGGCCATTGATTTCTCCGAGTCCGAGACACACTTAGCTTGGAAGAAGACACTCTGTAAATTTCTTCACATTATCTCAGAGCTACTGTAAGGACCTCTATTTTATGATTGGCTTATTTCATAATATACCACATTAGGGATGATTTTGTAATGGATAGCTTAGGTTCCATTGGCAAGCTTCCAAGCATCTCCGTAACTTCAAGATTAAGTGCAAGAGCGAAAGGTAATTCACTTGACTTGATTCTTGAAGAGATTAGGTGCACACACACATTTACATGCATTCTCATATTACTTTGCATTTGTATTTTCATGATTATGTGTATTTATGTTTCAACTCACACGAGCACTTCTGTGTTTGTGTTTGTGTTTATTTTGGTATGGTTGGTAAAATCTCATTGTATTTTATAGAAATATATTTTTGAGATTTTTCGTATTTTTACGAGTCCAACTTTGTGTGGATTTGTCCCTAGATGAGTTCCGAGTGATTCAGAGACTTGTTTATATGTTTCAGATGATTTTCGAGATATTTGGGACATTCCGTGTTTTTATCGGAAATCGAAATTCAATTCTAAGCTTAGAGTGGAAAGTTATATAGTTTTCCATATTTATGATTGAGTCCGGATCTTTTTTTCGAAGACGGAATTGAATTCTGAGTTCTGAGATCAACTGGACTGAAGATCGCTCGGATCGGGAGCCGGCTTAGTGTGGCATGATAGCCACACAAAACAAGCCACAAAGCAAGGGGGTGGCGTGTGAGGCCGTGCACCACATGGGAAAAAGTTGGCTCTGTCCCCGTGTGGCGCACGGCGCTTCAACGCGATCTCTCTCCAATTTTATTCTATTTCATTTGTTTTTATATTAACTTTGATTTTTTGCTTTTTATTTTATTGTTTTGTTTTTTGTTTGTTTGTGAGTTAATGTGTGTATATATATATATATTGTCTCTTTGTTTGTGCTTTAATATATATATATATATATTATAAACCTGATTGCTTTCGTTTTTTTTTTTTTTTTTTTTACTTTGCTTTCTTTTTTTATTAGTTTATTGTTTTGAATCTGTTTGTTTTGTGTGTTAGTATATATATATATATATATTGTGTAAAAAACGTGCACCTGACCTGATATATATATATATACATTTTTACTTTCTTCTTCACTTTGACACACACATATTTTTTAGAGCAAAAAATTCACTTTAGAGAGAAAGAAATATTTTTCAAGAAAGAGACTTCCAAGATCTCATCTTTACTCATCCAAACTCAAAACCCATCATCTTCATGCATCATTAAGCATTCTTAGGCATGGGTCTCCATCATTAACTTGATTTGGTAAATTGAACAAAACCCCTATCTTTGTTATTTGTTCATACCTTTCAAGATTGTGTTTTTATTGTATTTTTAGTTGATTAAATGTTAAGATTCTCTTTATTGCACATCTTTATGAGTTTCCTTGTATGATTGGGTTTGTATTGTGATAGCTAGTATTTAGGACCATTTTGCCATATAGCTAAGTCTCTATGCTTTGTATTTAGACATTGTTGATTAGGACTCATTGATTGTATTTCTTGATTACATTTATTGTCCTTGCCTTGTTTAATGACAACTTATGTTGATTGGCTTTTGTTTGATGACTAGATTTTAGGTTTTCATATCTATATCTAGTTAGGTCTTCATGAGCATTCATTTAGACATATTGATATCTATGATTGATTTTATTGCCATCATTTAATCTCTAGATAAGCATTTAGTGTAGCCTAGCATTATTTGCATTTTAGATATTGTCATATATTCACATAGGTTATTGATCTCTTAATTGAGAATTAAGTCTTGTGACTACCGGTGTGTAGTGCTCAAGCAACTTTAGTCTAGGTTCACTATTAAAGGTCTGCTGGTAGTAGTGATAGGTTAGTGACCGTGTAGGGTTTGACGTGGTCAACCTAGGTTGTAAATACCATTACAAGTAGTGGATTCGAGGATCGTGTGTGGTGCACATATCAGCCCGTGGTTTTTCCTTGTTGAAGGTTTCCACGTAAAAATCAAGTGTTATTTAAATTCCGCACTTTTACTTGATTTTTATTGTTTGTTGAAATGGGTTAATTGTGATTAATTTTGACTAATCGAAAAATTGATAATAATCAATTAACAACCCATTCACTCCCCCTCTAGGTTGTTTTAGACACACATAATATATATTTTCAGCTACATCTCAGACGGAGGTGCTCCACCTCAGATTGGAGCCTCCATCTTCAAGAAGAAATTCGAGAAGAGATCTGGAAGGATCTCAAGTTTTAATAAATAGTTTTTTTTTTTTTTTTTTTTTAATTGTCTTTGATAAATATTTTGGAAGAGATTCAAATCTCTTCGGTTTTTATTTTTTATTTTTTATTATATATATATAATTAAGTTTAAAAAAGATCTAGGAAGGAGAAGATTCCAGAAATCTTCCAGTTTAATTTAAAAAAAAATAAATTATTTTGTTTCTTTTTTTGTTTTGTGAAATAAAAATGATTTTGCTTTGGTGAATAAGAAGAAGAAGGTTATTGGGCAGTGGTGATTGGAGATAAGATTTGTTAAGAGATAAGTTTTTTTAATAATAAATAACTTATATTTTTTTGTGGAAAAAGAGTAAAAGACAATCATGCCCTTTCCACTATTAACTCTATGTTAAATCTAATTCTAATCAAACTGGTCAAAGGTATGTTCTTGTTAATTGAAGGAAAAGTGTAATATAGCTGTAATATTGTAAAACGTCAGCGTAATTTATTGCAATTAACCCCCTTTTTAATGACCGTAGAATAGTCTTAGGTTTTTGGGCACATTTTGCCCATGGTTCCTTGTCGGCCCATTTTCGACACATGTGCATGGAGTTCAACACATGCCCACACGTACACGGTACACATGTATATAAAATTTTCAGTGCAACTTTTTTATATTTTCAAATGTGATGAAATTTAATGATACAGCTAACCTGGTTGCAACTTGCAACCAGAGATGATGATCGGGAAATGGGGATGAATATGAATTAACACATCCCCATCCCTAACCCCTCCCCGGCCCCATATTCCCATTGATGGAGAGTTTGGGGAGGTATTCCCACCCCTGACTGTTCATTTCTCTAATCTCATATTTGATCATGTTTGACCTCAGCATTTATCATATTAATTTGGCGATGTTTGACTGAAAATTACATCTTCAAAATAAATTATTCATTATTCAATCATTGACAAAAGCTAACAATCTCATCCTATTATTACATAATAAAATTTTAAATAAAAATTTAAAGTTTATATCATACATGATGGAGGGACCTATCCCCATCCTCATTTAGGATGAGGATAACGGGGATAGAAGTCATCTTCATTCCGATCATCATCTCTACTTATGAATGATTTTTTTCTTCTCAAATTAAACGAAGATTGAAATTTGGGGTCCTGTGGGAGAAATAGTCATCCCCTACTGTTACATAATAAGTTATAAGATTATTCATCGTTCAAACATTAACAAAAGCCAGCAATCTCATCGTATTATTACATAATAAAATTTAAAGTTTATATCATATCTGATGGAGGGATCCTATCCTCATCCTATCTTCATTCCGATCATCACCCCCATTTACGAAGGATTTTTTTTTTCCCTCAAATTAAATGAAGATCGAAATTTGGGGTCACGTGGGAGAAATTGTCATCCACTCATCCCCTATCCGCGACAATTTCAATTGACAATCCAACTTGATAATGGAAAGTGTGAACATGCATGCATGCACCAATCTGGGTTTGCTACAATAAATCTGGGTATATTTAACAGATTTAATTGTATCTTAAGATATGTCATGAGTCATGACTCACGACTATTTCGATTACATATAATTTTTATATATATTTTTTTAACAACAAAATTTATTCATAGAACTCGAAGGTCGAAAAACGGATAGGAAACACAACAACACCGAGCGTATATAATTTTCATATTACGATTATATAACACTTTAGTGGTCGAAAGTCGAAACGCATTAGCTCAAGTACTTTCACTGAAAAATTTCCCTATATCGTCATCGGATTTTGATCTACTTAGGGTTAGTTAAGATCAAGACCACAACGAACCCTATTGATATGAGTCGTTGGCAAAGGCGGGCCAATTATGGCATAACAAAGAAAGTCAATTTTAATATTTTGATGAATTGAGGCGGTGAGATATTTTCTTCTCTCTCTCTCAGGTACTGTTCTTCTTCTCCATTTCTCCTGCTCGTTTCTCTTCTCCTTTTTTCCAGCGAGTCTCTCTCTTTCCGTCGCCGGATTCTCGCTGTGGCAGCGGGAGCCGGCGACGATGGCTCTTCCTCCTTCCTTTGCCTGGCTGTCCTGGTCAGATGGGAGACTCCGGAGGCTGCTACGACGGCCCTGTTCGTCGCCTGGAAATCTCTCTCGCGTCACAGGGAGGGAAGTTTTGTCCTAGCTTCGACGGCAGCTGTTAGATCGGCCGATCTCCGGCCAGATCTGGTGTGATTATCGACGTGAGGTGTCTGATCGGTGGTCTTGGAGTGTGTCCGGCCCCATCCTCTCCGCCGGGACACCACCGGCAGCTTTGGAGTCTCTCTTTCACTGATTTTGGGTTCAGCTTGGTCGGATTTGTTGCTTATCGGAGTCGGGCGTTGTTCGGTTGAGGGTTTGATTGGCGTGGTGGGTAGGAGGTTGGTCTGGCACCTCCGGCGTCCCTGTGTGGTCGGCGACGTCACTGGTGGGGCTCTCCGGCAGCATGGATCTCTCCTCCATATCGGTCTTCTGCTCGTTTTTTTGTTTGGTGTATAGTTTTGGTTTGTTTGTATTCCCACTCTTGTGTGGGCGATTTTCTCCCGTTGTGGGACTCTATTCTGGGCTAGTGCTCGATTAGTTTTATCTGTGGAGTCCCAGTTTGGTTGTAACCTTGCCCTGGATCTGGTGCTCCAGATTTTCAGGTGCTCCTTCCATCAAAAAAAAAAAAAAAAAAAAAAAAAATTTTAATATTTTGATCGTAATATCTCCGTTATCTTTTACATAATGGAGGACTGATATAAAAAATATCTTTAAAATATTTATGCTATTTTAACGATTTTAAAAAATAAAATAAAAAAATCAATGGTTGTTATCTAGACACAGCTTTCCTCAACTAACTTGTCGGTAATTTATATATAGCCGTCTTGAATCTATTTGCTGTTATGTAATACTCTTTGTCTCGGTCAATGCCGGTCAACCTATCAATTTTGTTTGGGTAAATTCCAATAACCCTCGGATATGATATAATGACACAAGGGTAAAATATAACTGGTAAATTCAAATTCACGGTTAACAGAGCGGTTGTACATTTCACATTTCATGCATGTGATAAAGGTTTGAGTCTTATTTTGACTTATTAAATCCAAAAGTACGGTAAGACTCTTATTCAATAATGGAAGTTGCATTTTGAATCATACTTATAGTTTTTGATACGTTAGATTCCGATAAATCACACTCGATATCATATATATATATATATAAATAAATAAATAAATAAATAAATAAAAGTTGATAAATATATTTACAATTTCTTTTTGACCTAACTTTCAGAAGAAACGTGATCAACAAATTAAATTAAAGTTGGGAGATAAGATGGGGTTAGGAAGCATATTGACTGTTGAGCGGTGCCGTATAAATATAAATATAAAGATTAAAGTTGATGGTGATGTGAAGGGGTTGTCAATGGTAAATTAATATGTTTCCATTTTGCTTATACAGAGAGCACATGATACGACAATGACCGATAAAGATCAATGCGCGCTATTTTTAACACTAGTCTAAAAGAAGGTTAGGTTTCAATTTCATCACGGCTTTCATATTTAAGATGGGAAATTATTAGCTCTTCACATCCCAGAGTTTTATATAATCCTCGGAGAAAATTTTCAATGCTTTGTACTGTTGAGTGGTACACTCGACCACTGATTACGTGACTTCAGTGGTGCGAATGTGGGATGCACTGTTAACATGGTTATTGTTGTTATGCTATTGGGTGCTTAAAATAAAATATTTGAACTTCAAAATTGAATGGAGTGTACCAATAAAGAGGGTCTACAAAGTACCAACAGATTCTCAAGGTGTCATTCAATCAATATTTATATAATAGAAGAAGATTTTAAATTTTCACATAAATCATTTAAGTAGGTCATTAAAATGAGAAAATCTTTTATGGTCCGTCTCACATGTGATGTGATGTGTGTGTGAGACGAACCCAATTAAAACACGCCATGTAGAACGCTATTAAAATTAAATCTTATTTTTTCCCTTCTTCAATGATATACTGACACATGGCAAATTAATTAAAAATCTTTTAATCTCCACTGTTCCTCCTCTTCTTCCTCACGCTGTTTCTCCTCTCTCTCTCACTCAATCAATCTCACCACCAACCAAAACCAGAAACTCCTTAATCAAACCAAAACAAAAAGCCTCTCCCACCACCAAACTCCTATCTCTCTCACTATCACACACAACCAAATTCAAAATGAACCGAAATCAAAATCAAAACAAAATAAAACCCAAACCTAGGAACCAACATCATCAACTCTGTAAAATATCCAAAAGATTTACACTTGGATTACTTTAATTTTGCACAACAAACCATTCCTTATCAAATCAACAACTCTTCCTTTTCTCTTTTAATTTTTTTTTTTAAAAAAAAAAATCAACAACCCTTCCACCATTTTTTTAAAATTCCATGAAGAAGGGTTGAGGAAAAAACTATGCTTAAACAAATTCAATTGTGGTGATTAAAATTTAAAATAAAATATCAAACAATAATATCCCGTTGAAGGCTTTATCTGGTACCGCGGCACATCACCATAGTCTCAGATGACGTTCCAAATGCGAACTCGGTTCCGACTTCCGACATGGGAGATGTGTGAGATAGTTAGAGAGATGGGAGTTTGGTGTGTGAGAGATTTCTGGGTTTGGTGGTGGGAGAGGTTTTTTGCTTTGGTTTGATTAAGGGGTTTCTAGGTTGGATTTTTGGTGGTGAGATTGATTGAGTGAGAGAGACAGAAGAGAAAACAACGTGAGGAAGAGAAGAGGAACATATGAGATTAAAAGATTTTAAATTAATTTGCCATGTGTCAGTACATAATTGGGAAAGGAAAAAATAAGATTTAATTTTAATGATGTGTCACATAACGTGTTTAATTGTGTTCGTCTCATAAACATCACATATGAGACAGATTTTCATACACATAACACATCACATATGAGACAGATTTTCTCCATTAAAATAAAATTCCAAAATCAAATCAAATTTACTTTCAATAAAGCAGAAGCATTAATTTGCAAGTTGGAGCACAATAATAATAAAAAAAGATGGTAGAACCAATGTGAGGAAGTTGGTAAGTAGCCAAGTAGGCAATGAATGCAAGGGACCAAAGCAGCTTAATTATTGCATTTGGCAAACCAGTAAAAGTATTATTAATAAATGATATATCCAATCCAGATCAACCGAGGTTTGTCAAATAAGAGCATCTCCAATGCAAAAGTGGCTTGCATATCAATAATTATTGACATAGCAACAATGTCAAGAGGCTTGCTTTTTATATGGCATAAAAATAGACTTGATAGACAATCAATTCAAAATTTTGTTTCCAATGCTTCCGTCTAAAACACAATTTTTTTAATGACGTGTCCATCTTTTTTTTTTCCTTTTTTATTTTATATTTTATTTCCTTACCAAAAATATATGAAAAATTAATGTCAGTTTTAAATGTTTGCTGAGTCAACCTAAAAAATAGGTGTGCAACAGACCGTCTGAAAGTGGACGATCATATTGACAATGTCTAATATTTTTTTTGCCACGTCAGCTTGAGGATGAATATGCACGATTGCATTGGAGACACAATTATTAACATAATGTCTATTTATCCTACGTGGCATCTCTTTTTTTCACAAGCCACGCTTGCATTGGAGATGCTCTAAGGTTGTAGGTTTGAGTCTTTCCTCATCCTCAAATCCTGAATTATTATAATGTTTTAAAAATAAAAATAAAAATAAAAATAAAAAATCCAATCCAAGTCACAATTGTCACTTTGGCCGGAATTGAATTATTCCTGCATTGAGTTTTAACTTTTTTTTTTTTTTTTTGGAAAGATTTTAATTTGTAGTTTTTCGACTGATATTTTAAGAACCAACAAAAGTGACTAAACCTTTGCTGATAATTATTAATCAGTGTATATGAAAATAAATAGGAACAGATCAGGGGCGGTGGAAAATATCTGAGATATTTTTCTCTCTCGTTCTCTGAAGCTTGAAGCAGCGACCATTTTCTTCCTCTTTCCGTCGTCGGCTTCTCGCCGTGACAGCGGGGGCCGGCGACAACGTCGCCCTTTTGGGCGTTCTTCCTCTTCCTTTGCCTGGCTGTCCTGGTCAGATGGGAGACTCCGGAGGCAGCTACGACGGCCCTGTTCGTCGCCTGGAAATCTCTCTTGCGTCACTGGGAGGGAAGTTTTGTCCTAGCTTCGACGGCAGCTGTTAGATCGGCCGATCTCCGGCCAGATCTGGTGTGATTATCGACGTGAGGTGTCTGATCGGCGGTCTTGGAGTTGTCCAGCCCCATCCTCTCCGCCGGGACACCACCGGCAGCTTTGGTGTCTCCCTTTCACTGATTTTGGGTTCAGTTTGGTCGGATTTTTGCTTATCGGAGTCGGGCGTTGTTCGGCTGGGGGTTTGATTGGCGTGGTGGGTAGGAGTTTGGTTTGGCACCTCCGGCATCCCTGCGTGGTCGGCGATGTCGCTGGTGGGGCTCTCCGGCAGCATGGATCTCTCCTCCATCTCGGTCATCTGCTCGTTTGTTTTTTGTGTGGTGTATAGTTTTGTTTGTTTGTATTCCCACTCTTGTGTGGGCGATTTTCTCCCGTTGTGGGACTCTATTCTGGGCTAGTGCTCGATTAGTTTTATCTGTGGGGTCCCAGTTTGATTGTAACCTTGCCCTGGATCTGGTGCTCCAGATCTTCAGGTGCTCCTTCCATCAACAAAAAAAAAAAAAAAAAAAATTATTAATCAGTGTTGGGTTTATTAACCCCTATACATAGTTATCCCACCTAAAATTTAGCAGCAATTAATTATTACTTATTAGGATGGAATCTTATTAATTAGAAATATTGATACACTTCTTTGTTTTATGAATCATAATAACAAAAGAATGAAGGGTGGCTCAATTGCAATCCAAAATAGTTCTCATCAGTCATTGCACCTATTTACCCATACCCCCACACCCATATGTTATACAAAATTTGAAATATAACAATTTACTTTTTACCTTCTCTAATATTATAACTATTTTAATTAATTATTTTTTTCAAACCACACAAAATCAAATTTTCATATCAAACTAAGACCAACTCTAACCCAAATAGTGTTTTTGGTGTAACTTTTATATTAAGATAGTGCAACTTTTACACTATTTTACTATTTCATCTGCAACACACTGCATCAAATCTTACTTTATTCCCTTCTTTCTTTTTTTTTTTTAATTTTTTATTTATCAACAAATACTCTTTCCAACCAATCAAAACCCCTTTGCAATTAAAAAAAATAATAGGAAACCCACTTTTAATGAGGTTTGCTGAGAACTTGAGTGATAAAAGATCCACCCTATAATAAATATTGTAGTTACTTGTCTACATTACTTACATTTATATTTAGATATATTTAATAAAAAATTTAACTACCTACTTTAAAAATCATTAAAGAACTCTTGTTTAAGTTTTTTTTTTTTTTTTTTTTTTGAAGGGATCTTGTTTAAGTTTTTAAAACTTTAACAAATCCCTTTTTTTAGATTTCTTCAACCATTCAATTTGTCTATATAATATTTTATTATGCTTGTATTTTCAAATACTTGCACCAGATTCTCTTACCTTTATGAACCACATTTATTAGCTTATCAATAGTCATGGCATTATTTCCCTTGAAAAAATAAATAGTCATGGCATTATTTTAAAGTGATTATAATGCCATTTTTTTCATTAAATTATTATAATTTGGGATATGGTAGGAAAATAATCAAACACAAAAATTTATGGAAGTATGGAACTGGATTCGAAGTATGGAACACACAATTTTATTTTTCTATTTATAAACAACTTGCAATGAGATATTACCCGATTGAATGAACGCTCTTACAATGACTAAACCACATTGAGTGGCGGTATCAAAAACACAATTTCATTATCGTAACAAGGTCAACTCCTATCTAGTATGACATATTTTTACCGTGTATATATATATAAATATATAAAAATATTTAAGTCAGTGCGCACTGATATAACTTTATCAGTGCGTTGGATGTAGACCATTAGATTTACATACTTTGACTTAAAGCGTATGTATTTGTCAAAACTTCTCCATAATCAGTGGTTTAGATGCATCGATACTGATATAACTAGATCAATGCGCACTGATGTGAACATAACCGTATATATATTATATCATATCATTTCAATATTTCAATTAAATGGTTTCTATCGACTTAATATCATTAGTGTACTACTCTGTAGGTCTAATTCTATAGCTAATTATTTATTCTTTGTTGGATAATGCTTGGGTACTGACCACACTACTCATTGCTTGCCACGTAACCCAAAGCAAGGAGAAAAATGGAAAAAGTAAAAGAGTTTTGCCACGTGACAACACCCCATTGGGTGGTTTGGTGTGGTCAGTATGGCTTGGGTACTGACCAATCAGTACCTAAGCAATTTCCTTCTTTGTTGGTTCAAATGTTCAATACAAAGATAGTGTTTTAATTACATCATTATTTCCCATACATGACTATAAATTTCTGGAATTAATTAGGTGAAAATATATTAATACCATTTATTTAATTATTGAAATATGGACAATGCTTTGGTACTGACTAGTCAGTACCCAAGGTACTAACCAACTAATAGGGTTTTACCACATAGTCAATTTGTGATAAATGTAAAGAGATAAAAGTAAAAAATTAAAAGAAAAAAGCCACGTGGCAACATCCCATTGATGGGGTCAGTACCTTGGTTACTGACCAGTTAGTACCCAAGCAATTTCCTTGAAATATTACATTAATAATTTTGGGTTTTGTGGGGAAGAGAGAAGAGACTCAAACCCATAACCTCGTTATGTGGGTGTGAGGGGTTTTACTACCGGACTAATCTCATCTTATTGATAATATATATTAATACCATTACTACAACTTTATATCAAACCCATAATCTCGTCTATATAAGTATGAGACACGTACCACTAAACCCATAATTTCATCGATACGAGTACGAAACACTTACGACTGGTTCGATCCAACTTTAATTTCATCTCAACAAATGACCTTTTCCATCGATTTAAATCAATGGTTTCAATACTCGTTTATTCATTTCGTTTTAAAAACAAATAATAGATAGATAGAGACACACATAAATTGATAAGACATCCAGAAATGGCATCTTTTTTTTTTTTGGAAAATATAGTTGTGTAAGGTCGTTGAGTGTATTAAACAGCTCTTCACCGGCGAGATTTAAGTACAACCACACACGTAATATATAATAAGTGCAAAAATCCTCCCAAATAATAATAATAATAATGAAGCCTTGATTAATTAATAAATGTTTTTTTTTTTTTGATTAATTAATATATGTCTTTTGCTGGTATGCCCTCACCTACATGCCTCCAAACACTATTCAAATATTCACGCACTTCTCTCCCTGCTCTCCTACTTTATAATTAACTGCTAGCTATATATCATCTTCCTCTCAAACCAAAAAAAAAAAAAAAACACCATCTCTCTTTCTGTGCTTTGTCATTTTTTTTATTTTTTATTTTTTGTGCTTGTTTTGTATTAGCCGAGGAGATGGGTATCTTTTCATTGATAACAGGAATGCCTGGTTCAAGTGGGTTTGGTTCTTCTTCAACTGCTGAAGATGTCACTCATGGAATTGATGCAACCAATCTCACTGTTCTTATCACAGGTCACTTATATAAATATAAAGCTTTTTTTTTCTTCTACTTTTGACATGATTTTCTTTGATGTTTTCCTCAAATCTTTTTTAGTTTTTGATATATAATGTTTGTCTATGAAGACTGATGATACATATTATTTGTACAATATTTGTTTTGTAGATTCTGATTGAATGTCAGAAATATTGGCTTTCTCAATTGACCATACAAGTTGTGATCAATCAAGATATCCATTTGCTACTTTGCTACGAATTTTCCGGATTTTGCTTTTGATTTGTTGCTTTCATGAATTTATTCGCAGTTGGATTAACAACTGGTGTATTCTTCACGCACGTTACACGTACCTCACCTCCATCTCTACCATCCCAATTCCCAACCACATCCAAAACAAAAAAAAAACTCAAATCTCTTCTTGTCTTCTGTCTTGTTAACTGTTTTGTTTCATTAATTTAATTTAATAATCTTCCTTAAAAATAAAATCCGTGGCGGCTGTTGCTGTTTTTATCAACTATATAACTTAATAATTATGTCTATAGATTTTTTTATTTTTTTTTAAAAAAAATTCTATAGATTCTTTTGTTTATCTTCTTACTGAACTCTTCAAATTACTGTTTTTTAGAATTCTCTCCTGAAAAATACTTTAAATTAACACTTGGGTCTCTTGCCAATGTGGTCGGATTCTCCCCTGGGAGCCTCCACCACTACGGTTCAACGCCCAATGTGTGCGTGTATATATTTAGATTATTTATCCCCCTTGGCCATTAATCCTTAGGTGTCCCACCAATTGTGGGCGCTCTCTCCCCGCTTATGAGAGTTGTAACCCGGGCTGCACTAGTAGAGTCCAATCTCGCCAGGTCCTGGCGCGCAGTTGTTGTATATTAAAAAATAAATAAATAAATAAAAACTTTAAATTAAATTTATACATTCACTCTCGGCGGCATGACGTACATGCCTCCCTTTCATATATATGGGTGCTGTATTTAATTTCACGGCATGCGTGTGTGGAGAAATTTCTTTAATACCTTTCATTGTCATGGGAGTCGATTTGATACATGCAGTACTATATCATGGGCCTTTTTTTTTTAGATTCCTTACTCGATCGGTGTCGAAATTCAAAAAGAAATCTATAAAATATATATATCTCAAGGGAAATCTTCATGCAAATCGAAACTTAGACATGAACATTAAAATTATAATAATAAAATTTGTATAATATAGATTTTTTTTTTTTTTTTTTTTTTGAAAATGTATAATATAGATATGATGATAATTAATGTTAAGCAAAAATAGATGGTAGAAACAATTAACGTTGAATGAAAATTAACTTGAGTGCAGGAGGGGCAAGTGGAATTGGGTTGGAGACAGCAAGAGTTATGGCTTTACGTAGAGCACATGTTATTATTGCTGCAAGAAACATGGAGGCTGCAAGTGAAGCAAAAAAGCTTATTGTTGAAGATAATGAAACTGCTCGTGTCGATGTTTTGAAACTGGACCTTGCCTCAATTGCATCCATTAGATCATTTGTTGATAAATTCAACGCTCTTGATCTTCCTCTCAACATCTTGATGTAATATTGTTTTCTCTCTTTCTTCTACACTATTTAATTAATTTTGTTTACTAATAATAAAAAATAAAAATAAAAAACTAATTAATTAATTAACTTACAATTGCAGAAATAATGCTGGTATCATGTTCTGCCCATACCAGCTTTCTGATGATGGAATTGAGATACAATTCGCAACCAATCATCTTGGTAGGTTTTGATCAAAATGCAATAAATGTTAGCTCTAGCTTTTGATGAGTCCTTTTTTAATGCAAATAGCCCCACTTATGGTCCAAATATACTAATTCGGGTGTTTTTTTTTTTTTTTTTTTTTTTTTTTTTTAAATTTTTTTTTTATAGCTTTTGATGAGTCCTTTTTTATTTTAATGCAAATAGACCAGCTTTTGATGAGTCCTTTTTTAATGCAAATAGACCCACTTATGGTCCAAATATACTAATTCGGGTTTTTTTTTTTTTTTTTTTGGGGGGGGGGGGAATATGGGAGAACTTAAACCCACAACCTTATGGTGCAAGTGTGAAGGGTTTACCAACCGGACAAACATCATCTCGAGTATCTAATATTTAATGAGAATATTAATGTTGATCTCAACTACACTTTTCAGGCCATTTTCTCTTAACAAACCTGCTACTAGAAAAAATGAAGAAGACGGCTAAAGATACCGGAATCGAAGGCAGGATTGTGAATTTGTCATCTATAGCTCATCAATACACATACAAAGGCGGGATTCGATTCGATGAGATCAACGACAAAAGCAGGTGTGTTATATATATGGTTTCTGCAATTTCACTGCCTCTTTTTGACACAGATTTGATTGTAGTATTATTGCACTGTTTGCACATATATATTTCTCTTCTCATACAACATATCATATTATGTGATTCAGTTATTCTGACAAAAAAGCGTATGGACAATCCAAACTAGCAAATATATTGCATGCCAACGAGCTCTCTCGTCGATTTCAGGTAATAATTAATCCTGGTTTTAATCGAAGCTCATGGTGGTTACAACTCACATGCGTACAGGTTTCTAGTTTTAATGAGAAATGTAATTTTAATTTACCCAGGAAGAGGGAGTGAATATAACAGCAAACTCTGTCCACCCAGGACTGATAATGACCAATCTCATGAAACATTCTGCACTTCTCATGAGTATGTTCCAACTTCCATGGCCCACACAAATTTTGAAAATTAAACATTCCATGTGAAACAATAAAGGAACTGTTTTCTTATATTTATCAAACATGCAGGATTTTTGAAGGTATTTTCATTCTTCATCTGGAAAAATGTACCTCAGGTAATAATCTTTTTAAACCACCCAATATATCATTTGACAATCAATCAAAAATCTTCCTGATCTTACTGCTAATAATTATTATTGCAGGGGGCAGCTACAACATGTTATGTTGCTCTCCACCCAAAACTGAAAGGTGTGACCGGAAAATACTTCATCGACTGTAACAAGATGCCGCCAAGCTCAGTTGCTAAAGATCAAACACTCGCTAGGAATCTCTGGGAATTCAGCGACAAGTTGGTTAGGTCAGCTTCTAATAAAGAATTCCAGGCCTGAAACCGCCTATGTACTTCCGCGACCAAATTAAACCGTGGAGGAAGAAGCTATACTAGTTATTTATTATGTTGGGAGAGTGTGGTTGAGTTTATTATTTTTCTCATTTTCGTTATCGTTTAATTTAAGTGTAAAAAATTTCTGCATGGTTCTAGCATTAATAGCATATTTTATGGACGCATATTATTCTTTATTTTCATCTCCACAACAACATATCTATACTGCAAAAGCCTATAAAAAGGCTTGATTTGATTTCACCACCGGGGGCTGCTCCTACTGAATCGGGAGAGGGCTCCCCACACTTTGGGATTTAAAGGCCAAAAGTGGGACAAATATATACATACCAAAGCTTGAACCTTGGTAGCGAAACCTCTTTAAGAGACTCCAACCATCAAGGCAAGTTCGAATAATCCTATCAAACCGTACAACTTCAAATTAAGACTCATAAACCAACCAAAGTTGTCCGGTCTGAGTACGGACAAAGTGTGGTTATGTTATGATTCAACCAACCAGACTCCAAAGTTGTCTGGTCTGAGTACGGACAAAGTGTGGTTATGTTATGATTCAACCAAATACTATTGTCGTTGTACAACGTTTTCATGTGTACCTATATTCCAATTCCATTTTGTTTTATCCGTACAATTTTTTTTTAATGCTCATGAAAATGCAATTTCGAAATTGGAAAAAATAAAATAAAAAGAGTTTTAACTTTTAATGATTTATTATTTTTGTTTAATAGCATGAAATCTATTGTCAAAAAAAAAAAAAAGAGCATGAAATCTAACTATACAATTTTATTATATATATATATATATAATACAAAATCAGAGATGGTTCGGTTACCGAGATTGGCCGAGTGAGACGAGGAAGGGGTCATCGTGCATCAAAATCTGCAGCCAGAATCTATCAACCGTCTGATCTAATTCTTACAAATCGGACGGTGGTTATAAACCGATTGAAAAACGGGACCTTGAAAGCGAACTCAGGTGGATTCGTCGCTCTCAAATAAGCCCAAGGCCCGGACGACCCAAGCGGACCCAGCCACCACAACGGCGGCGAAAACCGGTGGAATAATCAAGTCAATCTTTGACCTTTTGAATATGTGAGCCGGCAAACAGAAGATCTCTCCCGGTACGTCTAACGGAACCCTAACGGAGGACTCGGTGTCGCACTCTCGTGAGAACGAAGATGACGGAGATATCCCCCAAACGAAGGCGAGTTCAGGCCAAAACGACGCAACGGCAACCGTTAGTGTAAGGAGAATCGTCCACGTGGCAGCGTAGAAGAACAGAGGCCAGCGAGACGTCAGTTTGTGAAACAGAGAAGTGAAGAAAGAATTAGACATGATTGATTGAATCGAATTGAATCAATCGATCAAAAATGAAGATGTTTGAGATTTTTGTTGTTATCGATTTTCAATTTAAGTAATCAAATAGTTGGAGTTAAATATAATACTGTATAGATAAGAAAATTGAAAAAAAAAAAAGTTGGAGAGGGAGACCTAATCTTCAACTACTTTTTAGTGAATTTTGGGAGATTAGTTGAGTTGAGTTGAGTTGAGTTGAGAAAAGATAATGAGTGAGTGATGATGCAGATTGTTGACTAATGAGCTCTAGAATGACGAACGAGTTTGTGGTTTTGATTTTGGGTTCGGTATTTGACAGGACAACGACCTTTTGACCAATACAATGTAGATTTGTGGTACACGTGTTGTTTTGGTAATGGGTGCGTGTAGGAATTTTGGACATTTGGAGGGTAGATGAGGAGAAAAGAGAGATCTAATCGTCTTCCAGAATCCAGATGGATCTTAATTTGGTCAAATATCTGAAAGTCAACGAATTAAGAGTACTTAGCTATTTTGATTCAGGGTATTAGCTAGTAGCTAACTTACAAACTTTACCTTATTTTTTTATTTTTATTTTTTTCGAAAAAGGAAATATATTAAGAAAACCTGAGATTATAACTGAAGTGTCCTGAACAATCCAAGTCTTTTTTTTTTCTTTTTCTTTTTTCTTTGTTTGTTTGTTTGTTTGTTTGTTTGTTTGTTTTTGGAACCTTTTTGTCATTAGTAGGATTCGAGCCGCTTACTTAGAAATCATTTACCCAAACTCCAAGTTCGTTCATCTATCAGCTAAGCTAAAAGGATTTCATTTATTTAATTAAGAATCCGTTTGTAAGAGCTTCTTTAAGTAGATATTTTAGGAGTAGATCTTTTAAAGTAGACCTTTTACAAGTAGAGTGTTTAATGAGAAATTGTTAGTTGTTTGGTTGTCAATTAGAAAAAGCTTTTATAAATGGTAAGATTACCAAGATATTCAAAAACTATTTAAAATGATGGGGTTATATATTAGGCATTTTAGTGTAACCAAAATATTCATAAACTATTTTAAACTATTTTAAAAGCCTAAAATTTGAGCTTCTCCAAATAGGCGTAAAACATCTTTTTTTTTTTTAATTATACAAAAGCTCTATTGAGTGACAACCAAACGACACAGATATTTTTTTTTAGAAGATACTTACATGAAAATTTAGATGGAGATTTTTTATTCAAACATTAAAATTGACCAAATAACATTTATTTCCTCTGAGATTTAGGGGTCGTTTGTTTTTTTGCCTGAAGACTGAATAGTCCTGAATTTTACTGAAGACTGAATAGTGACTGAAACCTGAATCTGAATAACATGTTTATTTTTTTTTTTTTCTCACATCTGAATGTACTGTCAACATGTTTGTTTTTTACAAATAAAATTATCTGAAAATAAGTAATTTTACATCTATACCCATGTTAAACAATTATACATATAATATAGAATAAAAACAATCTAAAAATAATAATTATGTATGAACACATATGATCATGATCTTCTTCTTCGATTACAAACAAACTTTATTTTTACTAAGAAAAGAAAAGAATTTTTTTTTAAAAAAATAAAATAAAATAAAAGGGGAGCAGAAAAACTCACACAAAATACTCTAAAAAAATAATATATAAATACATCACCCTAATATCATAATAAAATATTGATATTAAATACCAATATGAGAAGTGATTAGAGTTCTTTTTTTATTTTTAAAGCTATTTAAAATAAGTAATATATTAAAATAAAGATTTCTATACAATATATAATTATGATGAAATTGGAAATATGTTATATATGGAGGACAATATCGGATTGCATTTAATGCAATTCAGTGGTTTACAATTAAGTGAAAAGTCAGGATTTTTTACTTTTTATTTTAAGTTGTTTTTTGGTATTTTTAAGTTGTTTGACCACTTAAAAAAACAAACAAAACAACTTAATAATTATGATTCAGACCCATTAAGTCTTAGTGGAAAAAACAAACGACCTCTTACCTTTTTACATGGTTATATACCATTTAGGTTTAGGAATAGGCCCTCCGGACACAGATGTCCCGTCTTTAGTAAAAATTCGTTATTACAGTTGAGAAAAAAGGGAAATAGATCAACGAGAGGAGCTTGTATCTATAGCTATGCAGAAAACTGTGTGCAAAGTAAAAAACTACTAAATGAATCGTAGACGATAAACATTTTACAGAAACAAGACTTGAAACTGGATTCTTTCGAAGGGAAGCTAACACATGGCAGATTATGGTATATTTACACTTTAAATATCACAAACTGGATGAGAGGAATGCTTTCTCCACCTGGATGGGTAGAAACAGAAATCCAACCATCGATACGTGAATTCCGGCAAGCATAAGAATCAGCATTGCCTGTAATGAGATGTAACGGCTTATAAAGAACATGGCCACAACAATGGAAGCACCCTGCAAGACCTTGAATTGCACAAATGCTCCTTCCTGTCACCAGAAGCAATTTTTATTTACAATTACAAATTTCTAATCACAGCAGTTGAACTTGATAAAATATGTAACAAACTTGATGGAAGACTTCCATTGGAAGTTGAGATGATCACTTATAAGTTACATTACTCTCCCCCATCTCTCAAATCTGTAATAAATTTATATATAAAAAAAAAAAAAAAATACACAAATGAATGGCGGTCTACATAGAAAAGTAGTAATTATACAATTCTCCAATTTTTCTTGGTCCTCGGAGTCTCAATGTAATAATACAGAAGGATTTTAATGAGCACCGAATTGATTGAAAAAAAAAAAAAAAAAAAAACCCATTTTACAGACACCAGAGTTGCTACCGGATTGATTTTATGGGCAGCTAGAAAACATAACATAGCGGATAAATGTGTAAGACACGAATTCTTGAGGCAACATGAAGTATTTTTCACGTTGCTTAACATCACGGACTACAGGAGGAGAATGTTTTCTCTACCAGGATGGTGAGAGTCAGAAATCCAACCATCGCAAGGCAGATTCCGGCAAGCATAATAATCAGCATTGTCTGCAATGAGATGTATGGGTATACAAAGAACACGATTGCAATGGAAACACACTGCCAGACCTTGAACTGTGCAAATGCTCCTTCCTGTCCCCAGAAACAACATTTATTATTATCACAAAAGTAAACTTCAAATGAATGACAAGAAAATTTACAGGGTAGAAAACAGTAGCATAATAGTGGCTCCATATTCACATAGGATAATATGAAATTATCTGTAAGCTGTTATATAAGGTTGCAAACCAACAAGTAAAATCAATTTGCCAATAACACAAACGGAAGTCAGTTTCCTCCATTATTCAAGAACTGTGTCTATCTACGGCAAGAAAACTGCAGTACAGTGTTTCTTTCTTTCTTCATTTCTTGAAACTAATATTGACGTTTTTAAAAATGTAGTTACCGTCGAAAAATAAGAGCATTACAGGTAAGATTAAATCCAATATCATTATCTTACCATTCAGTGTTTATAAGTCAAAAAGTATGACAGTAAATTGACTCTAGAGCAGAACTCAAATATTTTAAATTTCATACTAATTAAAGGATTTCTTATTAAAATAGGATTAATTAGTACCGTGTCGTGCTTAAAGAGTAACCCAATCAAAGCGCTAAGCTGTGTATTAAGCACTCCATCGCCGATGCCCAATAGAGCTGCCATGATAAGTGGGTATAAAGCACCAAGTACTCCACTAGTTAAGCTGCATGAAGACAGGCAAACAAAAAGGTTGAAGAGATAGTAATATCTTAAAATCCACAATTACATTAGAGATAGTAATATCTTAAAATCCACAATTACATTAAGAACTTCAGGCTCTACAAAACTACAGTACGATAGGAATACATAGCATTAACCTGTATTTTAGGAGAAGCCAGAGAAATACAAAAGCCTGAGCAAAAGCTCCTCCAGAAACTATGAAAGTGATTGATGAAAGACCAGAGGTAAATCGACCAGCAGCCAGCGAACACTGACAGAAATTGCAACAATAGTCTGAGACTAAATTAAATGAAGCAATATTTTTAACATGTCAAATTGGTCCAAACAGAAGTTGGCCATACAAGTTAGCACAAATATCAAAATTGACTTCCTGTGTCACACCAAAATGTCAGCATACTGATAGTCAATAATTTTAAAGACAGGATCTTCAGAGCATTTTACATAGAAAACAAAGAAAACTGTATTTTGCATTCCATATTATATATTTTTTGAGAATTGAAGTAAAAAAAAAAAAAACACCATACGACTTAGCACAAGGCACAAAATGAGTATACAATTCCTGTTCAGTGCTTCAATATCAGTATATGCTATTAAGCTGGAAAATAGGATCTGTATTAATTTCTTAATTGCTAAAGCATCGTAACAAAAGGTAATGAGAAAGATCCATTGCAGAATACCTGTGAGGCTGTGACTAAGAAGGCTGATATTTTTTAGTTAAACAGGCACATATCCAACCAGTGAAAAGAAAAGAATGGCCTTGGTGAATTTTTTGTGTACAAATTCCCAAGCAGTTTTATTTAAATCAGAAAATAATTGCAAGAAACCTCTCATTGCCGCAATCTCTTACTTACTATTGCATCAAAAGCTCCATAAACTGCCATTGAACCACCCACACCAGACACGCCAAGAGCTGGAGTTACAACCTCCTTGGTAAATTCAGCCCTTAAACAGGAAACCAGGTCCAACATAAAGAAACTGAGTTAAAAATACAAAGCATGAATAGAAGAAATGCCATGGGAATGACTGTCTGAAAATACATGAACAAAATTGATCGATTATTACCATACAAATGCTTGTTGTAATCCTGAATATGCTATAAGGGGGATGATCAGTATCATCCTTATGTCAAACAAGGGAGCAATGATCGATTTTGACAAAGATATCACATATGAATAAAAGTTGATAGAAGAATCTGCCAGTTCCTGTTTTCCTTTACCCTCCTCTTTACGTAAGAAGAACATTAGTACGGTGCCTAATGTCATAATTATAAGGAACAGAATGAACAACAAGGTTGTGCCAGTGGTACTTCCCTCCTGCAGTGATGTGAACTCAAATTAAATAAATACTAAATATAATCATCACAGCAGAAAAACAAAGGAGTCTACTATGTAATATGAATAAGGAAACCTATGTAAATTTTCTGTGCACTAAAATTGAAATAAACGTGTCTTCAATGTTTGCATCAAGACTAATAAGCACCACTTTTCAAATAAAAAATCCCGCACAAGAAATCTACTAATTAAAAATGCATTCAATTTCATTGTGTCATAAATTTCCACTGCAATAACAATAATTATACAAAATTACAATTACTACACGAATAGCCTCCCTCAACAATACTACTGCACAAATATCAGTTAAAAGTTGTTCGGTAAGAGTTACTAGCTAAGAGATAAATGAACTGCTTCCACCAACAACATAACACTTAATTTCCCAGCAAAGCAACATTGAATGTTTGTAGACTGTTCTCTTACTGAGTAGAATCAAACCTTTATATATATATATATGTTGATTAACAATTTCATCCATTGTAGTTTCTAAACCAAACTGGAAATAACAAGAGCTTTTATTTAATCATGCCTAACAGAATCATTAACTATAGTAGGACTCAACCAGTCCATTTCTGCTCCTCCACCTAACTTGTATATCTTTCCAATGGAAATCCATTCCACTAGGACGGAAAAAAAAAAAAGTGTTTTACAAACTTGATTATTATGTGAAAAACCTGTCAAAGACATTAATTCAGTCATTTCTAATTAGTTTTTTTTCTTATTTTCTTATTTTCTTTTGCTTTCCAGTGGCTATTTTATATCCGTTGAAGGAAATAAAGAAACTACAACTATATTATTCATACAAACCCCACCTTGAGTAGTTGATTGAAGGGTAAGAAATTGTCAATGATCAACATAAATATTATGTATTGATTATAATATCAGAAAAACAGACCAAACTTAACTACAAGGACAGCACATACCGATCCTTGTCTCAGTACTGCAAGTGTCATAAGATTTCCAACAAACTGCAAAATTTCCAGGGGGAAAACGGCATTAACATTGAGAAACCGAAATAGCAGGCAAAAGTTCAGCGATAGATAGAAAAAGAAAAACATATTCTAAATGAACCATCATAGAGTTCAATATGTCACCAATAATTCAGAAGGTCACCTGGTGAAGAGCAAAAAATGCCCAAAATTCTCCATTAAAATTACCAATCACTGTTCCTTCATGCAACTTGTGATCGATTGCATGACCGATTGCAGTGGAAGTGAGATATGTCCCCTGATGAACCATAATGGAATTAAAATAGATGTTCTTTCTCAGTAAATAATTCCATAAACTATTTTAAAGATAAAGCATTGAGTAAATCTGAAACGTGAATTCTCACCTCCCCAACCCATATAATTGAAGCAGTGAACCCAAGGTAAGCAGAAGTTGGCACCATAGTATACCTAGAGATAAAAAAAAAGTACAAAATTAAATCAAGCAAAAAAAAAAAAAAAACCACCACATAAAAGTTATGATTCAAACTATCACAATAAAACGTAAACACACCATTTGTATAAATATGTTTTCCATTCTCGGGATGGGGATTCTTATTTTCCCATCACCCCGCCCACTTATAAATAAAACAATAATAAAAGTTTTGCCATTTCTGTTTAGGCAGATATAAAATCTATGGACAAAAGCAAGGGGTTGTTGAAACTTTTTAGATCACTATATATCTTGCACTTTCACTCCAATTGAGAATAAGAAAAGTGCCTGGATTTCTATCAAATTTAAGGCCATTCAATCGAAACACTGATAATAACCACGAACCAGTATTTACCATGAAGGCGCCAAATTCGCAGCTACGAACAACCAATAACCAGAACTCCCAAGAATCATAGCATTCTTCGAACCCAATATTCGAACAAATAATGATGCGAATAAAGAGAAAAACGTGAACGACGTGTACAATATTCCAAGCGAAATCGTGCCCAAATTATCTTTCTGTAACAAAATTTCAACATCAAAATCAGCTGACAACATATGCTAAATTTAAATTTCACATCTTTCTATTCCAGTTTTCCAGTAACTAAACAGAGAATTTCAAGTCAATTGCGTAAAGGTATTAAAAGCCAGCAAACTCACAGTATTAATAGTACTCTGCAAATTCTGAGCAGCTCCATATGAGAGAAATATCAACAGAAACGCAGTGCTCAAGATATGAATATCTCGCGTGTTGTTTCTCGGAGTTTCAATTTCCAAACTATCGACAACGAGTGGCGTCTCTTCATCGCGTGAATCAACAGAATCCATTTCTTCGAGGTTTCGAGTTCAACTGATCGCAGAATAACTACATAAACCCCATAAATGAGTGAAAAGTCCAAACAAGTGAGGTCGAAATAGAGAGAGAGAGAGTGCCGGCTAGATTCTTGTGAACTAGAAAACAGATGCAACAATTTGGAAGAAGTGATTACTTTAATTAATCGGAGCGCAAACAAGTGCCGTTTGGACCGTTTGGTTGCTGAGAAAACAGAGAGAAAATAGAAATAGGAGGATTCTGAATAATTGTATACTAGGATTCTGGGAATCAAATTTGATATATAAGTCTTCGAGTTAATCGAATCATCTTCTCGCGAGTAGGGACAGCCTGCTGACGCCTGACGGGCTATGTGGCCTTGTGACTAAGAGAACAGCCAAAACGACAAGAAAAATGAGTCACTGACGGGCGTTTTATTGTTTAAAAAATATCATTGTTTGTTTACGTCGCTATGATACCGATCGATCTCGGATCTACTACTATTTAGATTCTTTGTCTTTCATCAATTAATCGATCTAATTTCTTGCTGCTATAATTCGATCTAATATCTATATAATTGGTTGAAGACTTGAAGAGTAGTTGAAGTCTATTAGGCGTGCACGTTTGAATCTTCTTAGAATTCGAATTTAAAATTATTTTTTTATTTTTAAATATTGTTCACATTTTCCTTCCAAATTTGATATCCACATCCTATATATAAAAGAAAAGGTGGAAATGTAAAAAACTTCGCACCCATTGGCCATCTCCAATACAACACTAATTTGGTGTAAAAACACTAGATTAATGAAACACCAAATTGTTGGGTTTATAAAGTCTGAAACCAATCTGAGAATTGAATCTTGACAGAAGGCGCAGCGAATACCACTGTACAGACCAAGAGCACCGGCCGTGGTACACACAGTGATAGATTCCAAAAGAGACACATCGTGTAGATTGCCGTACGAATATAGTGCATCAGCTGCAGAACCCACATTGGTGGATTCTAGAGGTGACACGCCGTGAAGACTGCGTGATAGATATGGTACCTGTGCCGCAGCCCAAATGGCGACATTTTCCAGGAGTGATATGTAGTAGAGACCGCGACGCAGACACAATAGCGGTCTATACCACTATAATGACGGGATTTGCGCAAATTAGGAGAACTTGTACAGAAAGGAAAGTAATCCTTTAGTGTTTCGGCTTACTCTAGTGTTCCCATATAAATATTACCATTATGTAAACCATAAAAAGGTGTGTGAGAAAAAGGGTGCTAGAGAGATAGAGAGTAAATTGTAGAGAGACTTGAGAGAGAGACATAGAGATTGCAATTAACTCTGAAAGTAGTGGATTGAGTGCGGTGCCGTCTGTGGATATAGGTAAATTGCTGAACCATGTAAAATCTTTGGTGTTGTCTTTTCTTTATAATTGCTTTCATATTATATGTGTGTGTTTGAGATTTGTGTGTGCGATCCTAGATGGAGGTGCTCTGCCTTCTATAGTAGAGAATGAAGAAATAATTAGTTGGGAAAATTGGATAAGAAAATGATATGGAAAAAAATTAGATGAGAAAAAATTAACGTGAAAAAAAGGAGTTGAAATAATTAAATGAAAATTAGTTGAATAATATTATGGTGAAAATTTTGGGGTAAAATTATATGAGTTTTTATTTTTATTATTATTATTATGCAATTAATTATTTAAGAATAATATTTTTTTGTGTCGAAAAAATTAATTAATTTTGTTTAAGTTAACCAATAGAAATTAATTAGTATTGTATAAATTTTAATTAAGAAACTATTCTTGTAAATATGCTCTTTTACACTAAATTGGTGTTAGATAATTGGTGTTTGATATATTGAAGTGAAAAAAAATAAAATTGATGTAAGAATATTCCTAAAAGATTCTCTTTTTATACCAATTATGTGTTTACTGTTTGAGATACCCTTAACGTCAACAAATGTGAACTACAGTAAATCAAAAATTAATTATAATAATTAAAAAATAGACAAAAAAACAATAATGGGGAAACATATATTAGCCCCACTTTATAGTGAACAAAAAAAAATTGGAAGGTGACATTATTGACAGATACCAAAATCTAAAAAGGCGAAAACTCATCATTGAGATTTGAGAATTAAGAGGCTCAAAATTCATAAGGCACTGTTTCTTACTATTTTAAAAGAAAAAAAAAATCCGCTGGAATCTAGCAATTAATCCACAAGAAATCACATTTCGAGTAATATGAAGGCGACCAATTTGCACTCTAATCATGCCAATTAACGGATTTTTGAAATTTCATATGCAGGATTTGTCCAAGACTTGAGCAATATGAACAAACATAACTCCTCAACCGTTGATTGTTGAATTACAGAACTTACAAAAAAGGACTCATGCATCCTTGTACATACAAAATATCATTATAGGATTTTAACCCATCAAAAGTGGTGAAATGGGTCCATAATATATGCTACATGAACACATATATACCTAGTCTAATCTACTTTTTAGAGAAATTGTTACATTGGCATCAGGGGTTTTACACCAATAATACCATAATGTGCAGATCATGTCATGTTCAAAGCACAGCAGAGCATATCATCGTCAAAAATTTCTTCATATCTCCATTGCATCCAAGTTATATCAACTTCTGAATTGAAGGTTCAAAGAATGTTCAACTCCAACTTCACATAAGCAAGCAAGGAAATTTGACAAAATCAAACTTTCATCTAGACCAGTAAGATTTCTTCGGATTACGGCTTTCCAAGATACCGCCAAAGGTGCCCAACGCGTCATGAAATTTCCGGATTTTAAGAAAGCCTCTTATCATTGTAACTTCGTTAGCAGAGAACTTTGCTTTCTCCATAACCATATCGACAAGGTTAACCAGAGTGTCCTCCATGGATAGAGAACAAAGTCCTTCAGCCAACATATAGAACGATGAGAACTCCGGTAGAAATCCTCTCTCTAACATCTCTATCACAAAATCAACAGCTTCTCCAATTGGCCCTCCACCATTACATAGCCCACGAAAAACGATCTTATATGTTACAGCATCCGGAGGATCAGCCTTCTCCATCATTTCTCTCAAAAGCCTCATACCTTCACTTGTTCTCTTTCGTCTAAAGAGAGCTTGAATGACAGGATTATAAGCATGCGGAGTCAGAACCATTCCTTTCATCTGAATTGTCCTCAGTAGCCGATTTGCAACCTCAACTCTACCAGCCTTACACAGCCCCCCGATTAGGGTTGCGTAGGTAACAATATCGGGATCACACCCATTCGAAGTCATAGTTTGGACAATATCTGCAGACTTTTTTATGTCCCCTAATCGGCAGTAGTACGTAAGAAGGGAATTGTACGTAAACTTGTCAGGTTTTAGTCCTTCCATTATCATCTGATCCATAAGCTGAGCAGCATCCTCCACCCTCCTGCTTTTACAGAGACCATCTATAAGGGTGTTGTAGGTCACAGAATTTCTTGAAATTCCTTGGATTTCCATCTCATCAAATATCTCCTCTGCTTCTTCGATCTTTTTGTTTTTGCAAAACCCGGCAATCAAAGTATTATATGTTACCGCATTCCTCGGGCAACCACTTGATTCCATATCTTTCAATAGTCTCAAAGCTTCATCTATCTTCCCTCTAGAACAAAGGCTGTCTATCAACATATTGTAAGTAAATTCATCTGGTTGGCACCCTTTGTTCTTCATCTCCTCAAACAACTCCTTTGCGACATTAAAATTGCTGGTCAAGCAGAGTCCTTGTATCAGAGAATTAAACGTGCAAACATCAGGAAGAATTCCCTTGCTTGTGAGAACACGAGCAAGTTCTGTAGCCTGTTCAATTTGGTTCTCTTTACACAAGGTGCTAATCAGAGTATTATAAGTAACAGTGTTAGGCGAACAATCCCTCAAAATCATCTGTTCGAGAATTTCTACAGCCTCCTCAACTTCGCCCAATTTACACAATCCAGAAATCAAAGAATTATAAGTAAAAACATCAGGATCAAACCCCTCTTGAAGCATCACGTCCATGATCTCCAGAGCGTGCTTCACATGTCCCGCTTTGCATAAACCATTCACTAATGTATTGAACGTAAATTGGTCGGGATAAAATCCCTCGTTTGCCATCTGTTGTATAAAACCGAAAGCTTCCTCTATCCTCCCCTCTTTGCAAAATCCATGAACTAAAACATTTACAGTCACATTAGTAGCTATGCATCCATGTTCCATCATTTGCTCTCTAATTCTCAATGCACCATCCAAATCACCTTCCTCAATAAATCCTTGCATTAAAGTCGTAAATGTTTTCTCATCGGGCACCAAACCGTAGTTTGGCATCTCTTCCATCAACAAAATTGCAGGCCTAATTTGATGTGCTCTACATAAAGCCTTAATCAATATATTAAATGTCGAAACATCAGGTTTAATTCCTCTCTTAACCATATCAGAATGTGCAGTTTCAACTAATTTTAACTTATTCCCATCTACAAGAACATTCAACAGGAAATTATAAAAATGCGTATCGGGTTTTAACCCGAAATCTTCCTCCATGAGTTGAGTAACAGCTAGAATTTCATCATATAATTCAAACTTGGAGTAACTTTCGATAAAAATCAAGAAACTACCTCTATTAATTTGACAACCAGCGGCCTTCATTTCTTCTAAAATTCCAGTCATGGAATCAAAAGACCCGACCTTTCCAAGTTTAGCAAGAATTTCTTCGTAGACCGATGAAGTGGGTGTGAAATTGGGCTGCTTTGAGGCCCAAGTAAACAAGCGAAGCGCAGAGGTCTCGTCGTGTTGACGACGGATGGTGTCGAGGAGCTGAGACGAAGTGAAATTGGGAGGGAGTTGATGAGAGGAAGTGGAGAGAGAGAGCTGTAGCTGGTCATGGTGTTGTGTGGAAGCGAAAGAGACAGTGGTGGTGGGTTTGCGAGAGAAAGAGAGAAGTGGTTGTGGTGGAGGCCAAGGGTACAATTTGAGACATGAAGAGAACGACATTTTGAGGTTGCTCTGTTTATTGAAAACAGAACATGAGACGGAAAATGAAGCTTGTTTGATTTTTGATTACGGGAGAGCAAGTGTACAAGTGAGAGCAGCTGCGGCGAGCTAGAGAGAGGTGGAGATTTTTTTTGCGGCCATGGACTCAATTTCGTTTCTGGGTTTCTACCAAAACCAAATCCTTAACTGGGTTGGATGGAGGAAGCAGCAACGACGTCGTTCTCGTTCCAACGCTTCCTGAGTCCTGACATTGTTGCTAATTGCTACATTCTACGATGCACTACTTCGGCCCGTTTTTGTACACCCGGCCCAATTTGATAATTGGGCCCGATCATAAATTGGCACCCAAGGACCCAATTATATATTTATTTATTTTTGAGACAAGAATTTTTTGATAACCACCGGATAACTCGAACTTGGATATTATCGAACTGAATGAGCGTCATTTACCATCAAACAACATTGGACGGTGGCAAGAGCGCTCATTCGGTCATTTAAACATGGTAATATCTCAAGTTCAAATAACCACCATTACATTTGGTAATAAAAAAAATAGAAATAAAACCTGGGACGGTGACGAGGAGAGAATTAGATATGGATTTTGATGCGTTAACAAGCTTGTAACACGAAGATAAATTATGGTGGAACCCAAAGAGCACTTAAACTCAAAATCTCATAACTCAGATGTCATGTTAAAATTAATCAAGCCAAACACTTAAGTTTGTTAGGTAAGAACTCAATAACAGTACATTGATATTTGACATGTTAACAATCGAATCTTCACTCAATTTTTTGGTGTTTATCAATAGCACTCAACAGTAATTTCAATATTTATTTTATTAATATAAGCATACATAAACTTAGCCAAAACCGCAAAACGTCAAAAAATGTGTGGCCAAATCCAATATGTAACTACTACATCTTTAAAGGGCTGACATGTTGCAAATGGTGCCAACGGCATCATATCAGCTGGGAGAATTGATTGTAGACCAAGACAGAATTACTAAAAAACTGCTCAAACGTGATACCAATATAATCATAATCTTTTTTTCTGATTTAACAAGCAATGTCTATATCAATATCCTTTTTCCTTATGTGATGGTGAGAGCTTGCCCACTCTCTGATCCCATCTGTAACACACCCCAATAATTACATTTTTTTTCATATGCCATCTACAAAAAGGCTTTGTTTTGTTCTTCTTATCTCTACACATCAGTAACATCAAAACAACAATGCACATCGGCAACCCAGCCTGGCCTTAAAAGCTAGTTCAACTACCAACCAAGACGAGCAATTAAAGATTCAACTAACAAAGATCAGGGATGATAAAATTATTCATGAATACGGATATCTGTAAAAATTCGTTCCATTTAAAATGGAGATGGATACTATTATTTCGGGGACGAAACGGAGGATAGATGTTATCCTAATATCTATTTTATTTTCGGGGATAAATATCGTCTATAGATATTCATCCCCATCCGGATCCATTATAGATTTTGATATTTTAAAAATATAAAAATTTATTATGTAATTATTAAGGGAGCAGATATTGACACCCATAAAACTTATTATAAGGACAAGTTACTTTAATTAAAAATAAACCAAATACTATATACACTCATTAATTACACTCATAACTTCAACTATATTTCTTTATTAGAAAAACCTTACCTTTCCAAACCAAAAAAAAAAAAAAAAAAAAAAAAAAATCTTATAATAAACCCTAATTTTGATGATAAACCCTAATTAAACTCTAATTTTATTTCAAGTATCAAATTTTCTTATCATCACATGATTATCATATTGTTTTTATCTTTTTTTTTAATGTGTAGTTATAAACTCTATCAATAAAACAACATTTTTTTTTAACTATAGCTGTAAATATCAACAAGTTATTATTATTATTATTATTATTATTATTATATATTTTAAGATAGCCATAGATGTCAATAAGAATTTTTTATTTTTTTTTTATTTTTTTTTTAAGATAGCTATATAAATAAGAGAATTCCAAATTGAAAATCTTTTGACCCCAATACATATTCTCTTTTATAAGACTCTTACATTCGAGATATTTCCAAAAGTAAATCGGACCATCATTAAAAAAGGATTTTATTCCAAAAATAATATGATTTTTTTTTATAAATTGTGTGTGGTAATAATTTAAGAGTGTTTATAAATAATATGTATTAAAATGAATATATTTATTTCAATAAGGGTACTGCTGACATTATGATGGGTGTTTATAGTAATATTTAAATTTTAAATTTTAGACATAGTTGTACTTATAAAAATAGGTGTACTAATAAGTTTTATGGATGTCAATATCTGTACCTAATTATTAATTCTAATTATATAAGTTATTATTAATTTTTATATTTGAATTTTATTGGATGTATTTGTTTTTCTTTTAAATTTGATAAAATGTACCATTACATATATTAGTTACATTTTTCTCTTGTAAATTATAAAAAATTAAAGTTTTTTCATTGGATACGGATATAAACGGAACGATAATGGATATCTCTATCTTAATTAATAGAATGAGGGTGGATGCTGAGATAGAGCTATATATCTCAAACGGATAAGGGGATGGATATTGGGGTATCCATACCCAATCCGATCCATCACCATCCGTAACAAAGATGTATCTTAACATCAAAAGCAAGCAATCTCTACCCACCCGACACCAATTTCGAACCACAACAATGATAGTTCGAAAAAGAACCAAATTCTATATTCAGATAGTCAAGCTGACATCCCTAACGATATAGACGGAAATACTTAGCTGCGAGCATTTATGAACTTACATTTTCCTTGCACCACTTCAATGTTGTGGAGCATAATGTAATGGTCCATTTTTAAGTCCTATTCACGACATTTCACCATGTTTCACAAACTTGGTATAGTAATCTTTACAAGAATAAATATCAGCTCTCTTCATGTATATTTATCTAACAAGTACAAAACAAGCCAGTCCCGAAAGTAATAACTGATAAGGCATGCCCCTTCAACAAACCAAAATAAAAAGACGAGGGTCAAATATTAAAATTCGAAATCGAACTAGAGGTGAGACATCTATAACCCCTCACCAAAAGTTACATATTAGCTTGTAGAGATCATGCTACAAGGAGACACCGAAAGCATAGGTTCTATAAATAACAAATCACATGATAATATCGGAAACAGGAAATGCAGGTTCAGGATTAAGAAAAGACTGTGTAGGGCAAAACTTGGAAATTGGTAACTTAATTAGCCAAGTTCACCGTCCCACAAAATATAAACATTTCACTCAGGTAACGAAGACTGAATAGAGGAAATGAATTTCCGTTCAGATTTAGCAGGCACGGCTTTTAATCACATCAAGACCCATCTCGGTAGGATCAGTTGCTTGCAACTCTACCTGAATTCCATCGAGTTCTCTCTTGAATCTGTCTTTGGAGCTTGCATAAATCATCTTGCTTCTGACTCGTGCTGTATCAGGAGACCTTCAAAAAAAAAAAAAAAAAAAATGGAGAATGTAAACAACTGCTACATGAAGTTATGAACTGCAGATTTTGTTTAAAACACTGGGCATTTAGCATTACCACGCAATGAAGAAGATCTTGCTTTTCTGACAGTTTTCTGCAGTGACAAAATCAAAATCATAGACACAATAACGGCATTCATCAGCTGGAAGGGATGAGGAGAAATCCTCGTAGCTTTCAGCTGGCTCACCAAGCTTCTCCACAATAACTTGCTTCTGCTTCTCCTCAATCTTGTACACAATGAACCTATAGGTTCTCTTTGCCTTGAGCTCCAGAAACTTTAATTTGCAGTCATCATGCACAGCCATACCAGACGCTGCGTTGGCCTGCAATTGCAAGAACACCATTTGTTTATGAAGTTAGCCCAAGTTTCATATACAAGCAACATTAACATTGTAAATCTCTTCAAAATGCTAATAAAAATAAATGATAAAAAAGATCAACCAAGATCGTGTACTATTTACAAATTCAAAATCATGCCTGGCCTTATTTTCTGTTCTTTCCCCAAGAAAACAGAAACCTCAAATAGTGTTTATTAATAAGAAAACCTTGAACAAAGTCAGCTCTGCAAGTATTTTCTCGTTGCAAATTCTTTTTTTATATTCTCCTTCAATCACAAATCGAGCTCTTGTTTCTCTAACAATTTGAAAATCATCAACAAACAGACTCCACAAATAGTCACAACGCACAAAAATGCATCAAATGACACAAGCACAAGCACAAAGACATCAACAAATTCAAGTAAAATAGCCAAATAAACCAGATCGATAATAGAGTATTGACTTCATAAAAAAAAAATGTAAAGAAGCATATGCACATAAATGGAAGATCAAAACAGATCCACGATATGTAAATTTAATAAAATCAAAATCACAGTAATCTCCCTACACGATTCACAAATATATTCATCATCAAAAGCGATCTTCAAGCTTGCAAAATAAATATAACTTATCAAGGGAGAATAAATCAACTTCAATTTCTTAAATCACAAAAACATATTAGGGTTGCTAATCAGATCCAACACTAACCAACTAAACTATACTAAACATAATTAAAATAAAAATAAAAAATAAAATAAAAAACCAAACACACAAAACAAATATAACAAATCCTTTTGCTTAGCTTGATGATTGTAAAACATCAATTTCTCAGTAGCAAAACAGCAAATTATAACATAAAGTTAAAATAGAGCGAAGCTGACAGTAATTTGTAGTAGAGAAAACTAACCATTTTTTCAACTTTGTTTTCGGTTGACGATGAGAGAGACGAGGATCGGCGAATTTGGAGGAAGAAATTGTTGAGAAATTGAGTCTTTTCTCTACGGACGACGAGGGCAATAAGCAGCGATATCTAAGCAAACTTATATTGGGCGCAGTCGGGTTGGAGAGGATAAATATCCTGGTTGAATTTGTATTTTAGGTTTGCGTGTGAGTGAACGTAGTCAAATCGTGTGGTGCCACGTCTTATACGGGTGTCAATAGATTGCACGTTTTCTTGTCAATTTCAAGTGAGGCTGCTGTTTGTGTGAAAGGCAGCTTCGCGAAAGTCTGGCTTTTGGAAGGAGCGGCTCCGGTTTGACGCGACGCGAGGAAACGACACCGTTTGGTCCTTTTTTTTCACTTGTTTTTCTACAACGCGTGAGCTATTATTAAAATTAATTCATTAGAGTTCTTTTATTAAAATCAAGGTTCAAATTAATATTGCTTTTAAAAAGTTAAAATTAGTTTATTTTGTAATTTTAATATAAAATAATATTTGGTAAATATTCTTAAATGTTGATTTGATTTATAAATCCTTTTAAAAATATTTTTATTGTTCTTATGATTTTTTTTTTCTAATTTAAATATTCTACTTAAATATTGATTTCATATATATAATTAATGAAAAAAATAAAATGGGGTTTTAAAATAATTTATATTTTAGTCATTGTAACTGATTTCAACACTTTTACACTCAAATTACATATGATTATTATAAAAGTGTAATACCAAGCTGACCATAATTCATTAAAAAGCAAATTACTCAAAACTTCTGCGAGGTTTCACCTTTGACACAAGGACATAAGGTTGAAGGTTTTCTAAAATTGACATGATCTCTCGTGACTTTAATAAGATTCCTTTTTTTTTTTTTTGGGTACATTGGAGGGCAAAGCCCATAAAGCAGGAAAAACTAGGGGAGGACCATATGGGTTGTAGGGCATTGTCTAATACAGGAGGTGCCTCTACAATCATCATCAAAAATACTTCTAATCTCATCAGGAGGGTTGTCAAAAAACTAGACACCCAATTTCATCTTATACCCCATATGTGCAAGACCATCAGCAAGGGCATTGCCTTCTCTGTATACGTGGTGCACAACACAGCTCCAGTCACCATTTATGATCTCTTTACAGATCTGAATAAGACTAAAATTTGGGTGATTTGTGATGTTGTCAATGCAAAGGAGTTGCACGATATTAGAAGCATCAGTTTCAGCAACAATCTTTTTGATTCCCAACTTCCAGGCCATACTTAGACCTTCAAACATGCCCTATAGTTCAACTTCAAAGGCATTCCCCAACCTTTTATTCGTCATAAAACCCTGGATCCATTCCTTATAAGCATTACGCAGGCTTCCTCCAGCAGTTATAATACTAGCTACAGAGCAGCAGCTACCATCAATGTTCAACTTCACCCAATCATTTTCTGGCTGAGTCCAAGAAACTGGTAAAGAGTATATACCTCTGTTAGGATCAGAGTAATTTGCTGACCACCGATCTTTAGCAAATTAATAAATGTTTAGATAAGGTGATTGGGGAAACACAAAGTTTATGTCAAACACCTTTTTACACCTCCATTTCCACGAGATTCAGAGAGTTAAAGAGAAGACCAAAAAGGAGGGAACATTACTATAAATTTTATTTGCACCATGCAGGTTGTAATGCAACCAATCTTCAAAATTCCCATCAAATAACTCATAATTACAGATGTCCCTAGAAACTTTCTCCCAAACATGCCTGGAACTAGAACACCTGTGAATTAAGTGATCAATATCTTCAATGCCTGCGACACGTCTTGGGCAAGAAATATCAGAAGTTAGACCACGCCTAGCCCTCTGGTGATTAGTGAGAATTTTGCCATGGAGCATAATCCAACGAAAATGTTAAACTATTGGTGGGATTTTTAGACCCCATATAAACCTCCACTTCTACTCCAGACTCTTATCAGCAGCAATCAGCCCATTGTAGACTGTTTTGACCGAGAACTCCCCACAATTATTCCATCTCCATATGAGTTTATCTTGCCCACTTTGGTTTTTACCAGCTTGGATGCTATAAATTTTGAGGACAATGCACTTAGGAAGGACTACCATGAGCTGATCAAAATTCCAACCATCGTTAGTCATGAAATTACTTACGTTTTGCTGCAGGTCATCCATAGAGATCACAATCTTGGCGTGATACTTCAACCTACCAACATCCAGAGCCCATATGTAAGTCCAGAACCTGATACCATCACCCATTCACTAAGGATCTTGGTAACTATCTTGGAGTTCCCCTAATCCATGGTATAATAAGATTCTTTTAGTTTTAACGTTAACAATGTTTGATAAAAATATTTATTTTACTCCTTAAAATTACTAAATTACTTTTAAATATAAATATAAATATAAATTATTTCAATATTTATGAAATACTCTGTTTTCAATTTATCAAAAATTATATTTTATTATATGTTTTATTTTTATGAATTAATTATTTGTTTTTAAAAAAATTATTAATGAAATAACCAAAATGTCAGATTGAAAAAAAAAAAAAAAAATGTCCTCTCAACTATTAGAAACTAAGAAAAAAGTATTATTAATGTCGAGAGATGTCAACGTTAGTTTTCATAAAAGTTGATTACGTCATGAGATATTTTATCGTTACGACACATAAATGGTGATCATGTTATCGTACGTCATAAGTATATATAATATCATTTAATTTTTTCGTTGTTTAAAAATAATTCATAGTTATCCATCTATAAATCGACAAACTCTTGTACTGTATTTTAAAATAATAATTATAATTTATTTATTGTTTTCAATTTTAATATGTATTTTTAGAACAACTAAACAAATATTTATTTTCACTACACATATTAATATTTTTCTTATTTCAATCTAAGTGAAAATAAAATAAAACAATATAAAAGCTACTAAACTCAGCTCGTCTGGCTGGCTTAAATGCTCAATTAGTCAATTGGAGATATTTGTTAATGGTTGACGGTATGGTGTAGAAATACAAATAATAATGGAGAATTTGGAGGTTTGTGTCGGACCATTACCATTAATCTTTAGATGATATTAAAATGTCGTTGACACCTCGTTTCGGGGTCCATCTAGATTCTCTCTCTTATCTCTGCGTCATTCCAACGCTTCTACTTTTCTTTTTTCTTTTTATTTTTTTTTTATTTTTTTTTTATTTCATAATTGTCTACCAAATAAATTTAATCATCTTGTTGGGCTGCAAGTGTTGCAAATGATTGATTACATATGTTAAAAAAAGTTGGTGAAATAGTTCATAAAAAAATAAAATAAATAAAGAGGTCATTTTCCATGCTTAGATCCCTTTTAAATCGGGCCACTCCTTTTTGCTAAAAATTCCATTCCTTTTAATCGATTCAAATCTCAAAAAAGTAATTATAATATTTATCGAAATATTAACCCTTTTTTTCAACAATTACAAATAAATTCGGTATTTTTAAAAGAAGAGATATGATTCGAACCCACAATCTTAATAACATGTGTGTGATAAGCATACCATAAAACCAATATCATATTTTATAAAATATCAACCATTAAAAGGTGTTGAAATGTATTTGATATTCCGTATGTACTATTTCTTTTTCTAGTTGGTTCCAAAAAAGCTAATGGATATCGATCGTTTCATAATTTTTCCCTGGTTTGGAGTTTGAATATATACGTTTCTTACAAAAAAAAAGAAAAAAAGGTTGACAAAACAAAATTAATCTAGTAGTATCTTCCACAACCAAATCAATGAGTTTGAGTCTTGATCTATTCTCCCGATTAGGGGTGGGCACCAAAACCGCCAAACCGATCAACCCGTCCAAATCAAACCAATTTTAAGCGGGTTGGTTTGGTTTCGTTAAATAAAATAAATCGATTGAGTTGTTTTTTGAGCAACCCAATTTATTTGGGTTGGTTTGTGAGTTGCGTTTTATCAAACCGTATAACCCAAGCAAAACCATTACATACTTATATATTATTATTATTATTATTATTATTGTTATTGTTATTATTACTTAAATTATTAGAGAAAACAAATAAAAATTAAAGTTAACCCAGTGCAACAAGAAGTGAACTTCGAAACTTCAAAGCGGTTGCTTCGACGGTGGTAAATATTATTAATTTAGAAACTTAAAGAATTTAGTTTTATTTAATAAGTTTTGGACGTTTTACACTTCTTCTTTTTTTTTTTATTTTTTTTTTAAAGTTAGTATTATAAATTAGTATTATTATTTATCTTATTGATAATTGGTCTAACTACTTATATTGAAAATTTGATATTATTAAATTTATCCAAATAAAAAATAATGTAATTATTTACTTAAACCGTTAAACCAAACCAAACCAAACCGATTTTTATTGGTTTGGATTGGTTTGGTTTTATCTTATAAATGGTTTGGTTTGGGTATAGTCAAACCCAACCCAAACCAACCCATGCCCACCCCTAATCCCGATCCATAATTTTAATTGAATATTATAAACCTATAAATAATAACAAAAAACTAGTCTTTTTTTTTTTTTTTTTTTTTGAAAGGACAAAACTAGTCCTTTTAAATTCAAGTGTGTGTTTGTTAAACTTAATTGATAATTTACGTAGTCCTAGCACCAGACACGGTGTAACCTGTACCAAAATTAAAGCTAGAACACATGCAATGAACATGCAAATTATAATTAGTTGACATTTTTAAATCTAGAAAAAGACATATAGTGTCACATACGGTGTCGGGAAAAGAACTGAAATTGAACATGACCGACTTGTTTTTTTCAAAAAAAAAAAAAAATCAAATCTAGGAGGCTGACGGTAACGGACCTGGTTACGGGCTCACATATAGACTGCACAAGCACAAGCCTTGAGACAACTTGGTCATCCTAATCAGGTTCACACAGCAATCGGGTCAAATAAGAACAGCATATGTATACGTCCAGCAACAATTTAACAATCAGCCCTCCAAGATCTATTATAATTTTACATGAAAAAGTTTTGGGTTTGTTTGGAACAGGACTAGTACACCGTATAGTACTAATATATTATTATTAAATTGTATGGTGTGGTGAGTTTATACGGTATAGATTGTATCAAGTATTATAGTGGGAAAGATGTTTCTCGACAATAGTTTGTTATTATATTATTTTTTAAATTATTCAAAACTAATAAAAAAAAAAAAAAAAAGATCGGAAAGAAGAAGTCATGATAAAAATGACCTTCTCTTTTCTTAATGGCAGTCAAACTCAATTTGAGGGATGACGGTCTCCAATTGATGAGGTTGGTCGATCTCCTCCATGAACGGAGGTGATCGGTAGCATCCTTTTGATCGAAGGCCAGACCTCCTATAAGGAGAAGGCAACGCCTCCTCTTTTGAGTACTCGGCTGTGTACAGAATACTTGGCAATGATATGCCCTAGGAGAACCTCAATAGAGAAGGCCACATCTCCACTATAGTGGAGGAATGGCCTCCTCCATTATATATAGAAGCTAACACCTCTTCCTTGGCAAGTTCGAAGACTCCTCTTGCCGGTGACGTTTAAGGTGTTATCAGAGATCAATTGAATGGGTGTAAGATTTTATTTAAGCTAATTTTGTAAAAAGAAAAAAAAAATACTGTTATTTTAATTAAATATGTACACGAATGGTTTCTGGATTATAATTGGAATCCCCTTTTTTTTTATCCATCTCACATCAATAACTTGACCCCGACTACCTATAGGTAGTTTTAATAATTTTGTATATTAGTTAATTCTAATTACAATTAAAAAAAATTAATGTATATATATATATATATATATTTAGGGGTTGTGTCTTCAATGTTTTCTGTCCCCGTAAAACGTCGATTACCGATGATGGCTACAATTTCTTGAAAGGCCCATTTGAGTTTCCATTCCAAGGCCATGCTAACAAGTATTTGGTGCTCCCGCATTTGTTCTGCTATCTTGGGCTTAGCTGTCGATAGGGCCTGGCTTTTATGTGTTGACTGGTTGAACTTGAATTGTATGCTTTTGATGAAATCCACTATAACAAAATGCATACAAACTAGAGTTCAGACCATAAAGTCAGATCCATCCAACCTATACAAAATTACAAATACACTAATTAATTCACGCTATTGTGCATCTGTACATGTTAATAGTAGATAATGTTAAGCTGTCCAGATTATTTGTCTAATTTTCTAGATGATATTAACGAGTTCAACATTGTAATTACCATATAATTTATATGAAATGATGTTTAATACGAGATGATATCACTAATTATCATGTAAATCATGAGATGATGTCATCAATGACGTATAATATAAAATGGTATCACTAATTACCATGTAAACCACGATGGGTGCGTTTGGCACGGAGATGGGACAGGACAAAGTGAGACGGGACATGACAAGACAAATTGTTTTGTATTGTGTATGAAAGGTTTGAGACAAAATTGTTTACTGTACTGTTATGCATTTAATATGACTGAGACAGGACGAGACAGGAGGTTCAAATGATTAGAGCATCCCTCTTATATATATTATAGTTATAATACATATAAATATTATATATTATAATATATATAATATTATATGTATTATTATATATAACAATATATATAATAATAAAATATAATATATTATATAATATATACGTAATAATATATATAATATATAATATTTTATTATTATATATAATAATAGATAATATATTATTATATATAATAATTCCATGACGGGTACCCCTACACCTTCTAACTTTCAGTCTTATAGTTTTCCCCACAAAGCGGCACTCCGGCCTAAATAGGGTACTCACAGAGCGACTGTCCACAAACGGATACAAGGACCTTAAGCCAAATAATCAATATCCATTTTCTGATGTGCAGGATCCTCAACTAGAGGCAAGCACAGAGCATACTTAGATAATTACAGATTTTTGTTCATCATCTAGGGATATATTGAAGAAGAAGATAAGAAAATTTAGAAAGCCATGAGAGTAACACAAATCTTTTATTTTAATTTCTGATTTGATGATCGATTCTCTGTTATCTTACAAAAGAGAGGCACTCCTTTATATAGGAGGAGTGGGGAGGAAACAACCAAAATAATGTACAAAACAGACCATTCACGAGGTCTGACAAGATAAGGATAAGATTTACAATCATAGAGTCTGCCGAGACATGTGGCAGAGAAAATACAAACATAATAATCACGCATGTATTATTTTACAATAAAACATAAAGCAAAAAGTAAAAAGCAAAAAGCATAAAGTAATAAAATAAAATACACATTATTATTTTATTTTATCACGTGGTAGACTTGTTTCCTAAAAGAGTCACGAGCTTGAGATAAGATCACGGGCTTGACAGATTACAATTATTGTGATATTCATCGTCTGAATCGGTGGCACCACAAATAAAGCAAGGCCAGGTGTCAAGCTCCATAGGGTCTTGTGAGTCAAATGGGGCCGAGTCTTGGAATGGATGCCAGCTTAGTGAGGAATCTCTATGAATGTTGGGCATGATGAAATATTCGTCATTGGAGACTCCATTAACATCACACATGAAGTTAAAGAAAGGGGTCTGTAGATTAAGAGGATAAAGCCTCTGGTAATCAAAAATAGTATGCCATTCATAGCAGATGTTCTGGGTCCACAAAAGGCGTTTGTGAGGATTAAAAAGGTAAGGCCAGTGAAGGATCCAGATACAGGAGACGAACATGGTTGATTCATAGTCTAGCTTCCACAAATTATATTGACCCATGAGCTTGGTAAGCTCATTTTTCCAGTAAGATAATGAGCTGAACCACTGTAGGAAGGTCCATAAGAATGAGTTATGTTGAGAATCATCATGGAGATGTGAGTATAATGCCTGTAAAGGAAACATTATAGCATGGTGGTGAGTAACAGACAAGCACCATAAAAACCATAAGACCTAAGGTGTGAAGTAATAAAACGGTAGCATTAGGAAAGGATCAAGAAAAGGACGGGAAGGATTGGTAAGAGCATGTCTGCAATCTTGTGCTTGAAGTTGAGACAAATAAATCTGAAGATGGGACCTGGCAAAATCCTGGATTTGAACAAGAGTAGGTTGTTGATCAGGTGGAAGTGTTGCAAGAAGTTCTGGTGGGTATGTCCTTTCACTGGGATCAGTGTGGCCTGAGGATATCGAAGAGGATGATGCTGATGTTGCCATGAAAATGAGAGGAATATGACCAGATGGGGTAATGAGGTGAACTGGTGGTGGCCTGGAAAGCATATCAGCAATTATATTGTGCTGCCCTTTGACGTGTCGAACAGTGAAGTCATACCTGGAAAACCAATCTTTTAGCCTCAATAGTTGAGGATTATGAGGAATCTTGTTACGAAACTCAAGGATTTTTGGAAATGATGAGTTGTCCATTTCAACAACAAAGTGTTTTGTTCTGAGGTGGAAATCAAATTTTTGGATTCCATTTTTGACAGCAAGGATTTCCTTATAGATAGTGTGGTAGTGCTGTTGGGCCTGTTTGAATTGTCCACTAGCGTGACCACAGTATCTTTTTTGACCATATTTTTCTTCAATGAGTATGGCCCCCCAAAACGTGTCACTAGCATTAGTCTATAGAATAAGTTGTCCGGTGGACGGAATAGTGAGTGCTGGAAGAGACTGTGCTATTTTCTTGAGATTAACCACTGCAGCTGTTTGATTTGAATTCCATAGCGGAAGATTCTTTTTTAATAGAACAGAAAGAACTGAAGTGTGGTGGCTCTCACCTAAGAAATGAAATCTCTGATAAAATTGACTATTCCAAGGAATTGTTGGATTTGTTTCTGAGTCAAATGGTCATCAGGAAAATGTAGCAATTGTTGGGCTAGGTGAGGACCAGGGTGGTACTGACTGTTTGAGATATGCATTCCAAGGAATTCTATCTCATTTTTCCCAATTATACTTTTCTTTTCTGAAAGCATGATTGCATATCTGTCAAGCAATTCATAGAATTGGTGGAGAAGTTGATTATAAGAGTGCTCATCTGGAGAGAACAAGAGGATATCATCAATGTAGAGCAGGGCTGAATGTAAGATGGGGTTAAAGATTCTGGTGACAGCTTTCTGAAACAATGAAGGGCCTGTCTTTAAGCCAAAAGGCAGGATAGTCCATTGTTATTGTGCATTTGGAAGACGGAACGTTGTTTTATATCTTTCATCGAGATGAATTCCAATTTGCCAAAAGGCACATTTGAGGTCAAATTTGGAGAAGATGGAGGCTCCAGGGAGCTGGGCAAATAGTTTATTTATCCTGGGGACTGGAAACTTATCATCTTTGAGGAAAATATTTAGAGGCTTGTAATCAATGACTAGTCTCTTTTTTCCTCTAAGTTGCTCTGAACGTTTTTCTACATAAAATGCTTGGCATGCCTAAGGAGAGGAGGTATGCTCAAGGAGACCCTGGCGAAGCAATTCGCTGCATTCTTCATTGGCTATTTTGAAGTCAGATGAGGTCATTCCCGAATGGGAAGCCTTTGTTAGATTAACATCTTTATTAAGCTTGAATGGCAGCTTAATAAAGAAATCTGGGTTTTTCCACAGGGGTGAAGGGTGGTTGAAGTCAGCATGGCTATTAGCACAAAGTTGTAACAACTTTTCTTGAATATGTTGGAAAGAGGGTTGAATTTCAGATAACTGAAAGATTTTAGGAGTGATGGAGAAAGATTTGAAATTCCTTTTGTATCTGATGCCGTCAGGAAGAATTCGAAGAGATTTACACTGGCAATAAACATCCCACCCAATTAGGATGTCTTTGTTAGGAAGGGGAGTTCCTATGACTCGAGTCCAATGGGTGTATGATGGGAAGATCTTGATACTGATGTGTAAAATCGTGTTATAAAAACCTAACTCGCAAGTGCACGAATCGTGAGATAAGTACAGCGACAAGTAGGGATCGTTCCCACGAGGAAAAGAGATTTATCGACTAAAACTAATTCTAATTAAAGCTAAGCAATTAACAGTAACCAAGAGATTTCAGATTGATTTGATTGATTTGAGATTAAAACTAAATTAAACTAAGAAAACAGTTAACAAGAATATGTGAATGTGATTAAGAGGTGAGAGGACTAGGTCATCAATGCTCCCCCAACTACGTTTACTCAATGCTTTGAATTGACTTTCACAAAGAATGTTAATCAAGTTAAGGGTTCGTTCTTAAATTATGTATAATTAGTGCTACGTGGTCCTGGAATAAATCAAATACTCTCTACTGCAGTCAATAGCAAACCTTGCATATAAACTATAACAGAAAATACATCAACCATACACCAAGCGTTCCCAGTTGAGTCAATAGCAAACCTTGCATATAAACTATAACCTAAAACCCACAAAGCACACAATCAAGTATTCTCAATCACAGTCAATAGCAAACCTTGCATATAAACCATGATTGAGAACCCATTAAGCACAAGAACAAGAGAACCAAAGATAACGTGCAACCTGCAACAGTAAATTCATTCATTCAATTGAATATTGGCTAAGAATGGTGAACCTCACACATATCTCAACCTTAACATATAAACCCTAGATTCAAGACTAGCACAAACCATGCATAGACAAGAAGAAATCCCAAATTGAATGAAACAAAACTTGAATTACTAAAACATAGTCAATTCTAACAAAGAGTATTCATAGAGGTTCACATTGAATTCCTAGTAAGGATTTAGTTACACATCAATGAAATAAAAAGACAAGAGATAGAAAAGATAAAACCCATTGAGGCCTTCAATGAATTCTTCAAATCTTCAATGGTGAGTCTTCTTCGTCTTGCAAACCCCCGATGTGTAAAGATGGATGATGGTGAAGGGGGACGGCCCCTTTGGTGGATGGGGACCTCCCTTGGCTGGCTCTCCCTCTCCCTCTCTTTTTCCCGAAATTAGGATTCAAAGGGGCATAAATAGGTGTAGATGCTAAGCCAAGCCCTTAAACAACAAGGAAATCACTTCCCCTTTAGAACTCTACCTTTTTGGGATTCTATTTCTTTCCTAATCCATCCAAATTGATTACTTATTGAAGGAGGATAAGGATTAGATGTCTAATTACTTTCCAAGACTCCCACACATGTCCAAGAAGGTAATATTTCCCGTTCCGACAACTTGCGAAACAAATCCCGAAAGCATTCGCGGATTTAATAACTGACTGATCTGACCTTCGGACACTTAAATGGGCATAACTTCTTCTAGAAAATTCGGATTTACAAGCCGTAAAGTGGGTTGGAAACTAGACTTCCAGGGCTTCAAATCCATAGGTGGTAGGACACACAGTTCAATCGGAGCTGAGAGTTATGGGGCCCACAATATGGGTCATCTGCACTGACGGGCTACCGCTGGATGTATCGCTGGGTAGGTAAGTTGCCTACCCCGCGGAAAATACAAAGCGACACCTCTGGAGCTGACCGCTAGGTAGGATAGCAAGGTAGGCAGGGCAGGTGCCTAGGGGGCGGTAATTTGAATGTTGCACCTCTGGACTTTGACGCAAGATGTTCCGCTTGATGTATATTTGCCTGAGCTGCGGTATTTGGCCAAATTGCCCTTTTTTTTCTCTGAAATACTTCAAATACATCACTTGGATTCAACAACCTGAAAATGCTCAAACACACAAATTAAAACTCTAAAAGACTCGAGAAACAAGCAATTGATTGGAGGAATGGGGATCGAAAACATATACAATAAATGACCGATCAGATACCAATCTTATGCTTTGAAATGAGATTAGTAGCAAATATCTGGCCATTAGCTGCTTTAAAATGGCGGACATGAGATTTCCAGGCATGAGAAGGGAGAACCTTGGGGTTCATCATGGTGTTGTGAGATCCGATGTCAAAGTGGGCAATGGCATCAATGGGTTTAGAGAATTTGTCAGCTAGGATTTGAACTGAAACATTAGGGCCTGATTGAGTGCTAATTTGTGTTGCTTGATATGAATCCTGGATTGATTCAGTCTCAGAAGAATCAGAGTATTCTGAACAAGAGACAGAATCTGAGTCTTGAAGGACAAAAGTAGTATGATCATCTCCCTTTGCTTGTTCGGAGAAGATGAATTCAATATCTGCATCAGATGGAACCTTATTAGCAATCTGCTCTAGCTGATGAACTAGTTTAGCTGCCTTTGCTCTTTTGTTGGGACATTTTTTGGCATAATGTCTAGGCTTTCCACAGACGAAGCATTTCTGTGACTTATTCCAAGCTTTTTTGGATTTTTTCTTAAAAAACTTGAACCTTTTGGTTTTTCTGGACTTGGATTTATGGAAATGGTGTTTCTTTTTTGGTTTGCAGGTACACATTTCTAACGATTTGCACTTTATCTGAAGTGAAGGTCGTTTGCACTGGGCTTTATATCTTTTTCCTTCTTTCAACATTTGAGAAGACTCTCTGGGTTGCACAGAGTTTTTCTAAGGCACCCAGGGTAAACATGTGGACTTCACCTAGAGTAATATCATGGAAGGCTCTGTCAGAAGTGTCAATTCTTTGTTGTAGTTCCTCAAAGAGCTCATTAGGAAGAGAGTTGATATAAACATGTTTCAGGCTTTGGTCATTGATACCACCAAGGATATGATATCTGCCTGACATTCGTTTATAATGAAACTTAACATCTTTCTTGCGGAGTGAACAACAACGCATCTCAAAGAATTATTGTCTGGCTTGTTTGTAAAATTGATATGGATCTCCCAGGAATTCTCTGAAAATGATTCCCATAGCTTGAGATGTGGACGGAGCTATGACAAACTGAAGTTGTCTATATTTACCAAGAGCTTGGTACCAATCTCGAAGGGAACCAGTAAATCTGGAAACAAATTCTCTCAGAATTGTCTCTAGATTTTGTTCTGACTTTGCCATTTGCAAATCAAGCCATGCGCTCATTTCTGAAATTTTCTTCCTCCAGGAATCTGGAGAAGACTCATCCTAAGTAAACCAGGGACCATTGGTTGATTTGGAACCATTGGCTTGTCCTGGGATGGAATTTTCTTGGGGTTCTTCAACATAAGGCGTTGGGCCAGTGGATGCATCATCTGGAGAGTCGTAAGTTTGAGTAGATGGTTAAGAATCTGTTTTGGAAGCCATGAAAACTTGAGTTAAATCTGCAACTTCAGCAAAGGCTGTGTAGGGAGAAGAAGAAGTTGAATCAGATTCCCAAGATGAATTGTAAGATTCACTAGGAGCTGTTTCATGTTCAGAAGACGAAGAGGAATGTCGAGAGGAGTACAAAGCTGGTTTATACTGATCTGACATTGGTTGTTTATCTTTTCGAGAAGTTGAGGCTTTTCTGGTTGATTTCTTTGGTGGAGATAATAAAGGTGGATGTCTTCGAAAAAGTTCTCCGGTTGACTTGAAGTAGTAAGAAGAAGGAGGTCTGGTTGAAGGGGAGTAAGGAGGAGATGTTGAAAAAAAATAGGGACTGAGTAGAAGGTCTAGGAGCATATGGAGGTGCTGTGGAATGATCCTTTCTGATTTGTTCCAGTTGTTCCCTGAGGCGTCTGATCTTTCTTTCCTTATGATCAAATTCTGGACCAAAATAACCATGATAGATAAATCTATGGAGATCAGCATCTAACTTGGCTATTATAGATTGGAGATCAGAGAACATGTTTCTATAAACAGCATCTAATTTCTGGAGATGATGTTCATGGTTGGAAACATGATGGGTAACTCAGTCAATCTTCTGATCAATAGAGCTCAGAACTCTATTTTGTACTCTTGCGTTATAAGACTGCAATTAAGTACTTGCTCAGCCTGTGTAGGGTGTTTCAATGATCCATCAGGTAGAACTTCAGTACTTTGGATAAAAGGACGGGAAAATCTATTCTTTTTTGGGTTGGAGGATGGTTCCAGAGGAGGAAAATCTTGATCATAGTTGGAGGCCATGTAACATGGAATAGCTGTAGGTAAAGGAACACATGGAATTGGTATTTTTGGTTCTAAGGGTAAGAGACCTTCAAATCTCAAGATCTCTAAAGCTCTGTCATAGATGGGTAATGGCTTGTTCTTGATAGGGTGAAGACCTATCCAAGGGCTGTTTGGGTTATCAGGTTTGCATGAGGGTTTGAAAGGGGATAAGTATCCTTTTAAACAGTCTCGGCATTCACAATCTGCATCGCACATGTCAGGATCAATGGTAATGTCCCAAATGAAGTGACCATTGATCTTGTCAGTATAGATCGCAGATCCATCAGCTTCAAAGCTGTGGATTGGAATGTCTTCTTCTGAGGTAACTGGTTTGATCATCATGGCTTGGAAGATGAGAGGAGTTTTGCTACAAGTGGTTTGTAGATAGTTTTGATAGAACCATCTGATTCTCTATTATACTTCATGTCTGTAATACTCCGTGTCTGTAGCAACTACTGGAGTATTATTCTGGAAAGCCTTCTTATAGTTAGTTATCCACTCAAATGGCATAATCTCCGTGAGCTTGGCCTTTGGTAATTGTTTGGGGTTTTGGATAATGGTAAGGACTTCATCTTCCCGTTTTGCTTTAATGAAGATGGTATCATCAGAGTGACCTAGAATAGGAAGATCCAAAGCATGATCTTGGAGACGATAAGCGATCTGATGGTGGAGAGTGGCCATGTATGAGTTGGGCACCATGTCGGCTCCTAAAATCTGGAGCTGTATTTTGAGACAGTTGTGGAGGTTGGCATCCCTTAAAGGGATATTGAAGTTGGGGTAGTATGTAAGTGATATACTACCGGCATGAAGCGTAGATAAACATGTACCAATAACTGTATGCTCGTATTGTTTATAAATGGTGTTAAGCAGAGCAACTCTTGCAGTGACTGATATTCCTTTCCTTCCATGTAAGTTAAGGATGATTCGAACTGCACCAAAGTGAAAGTTATAATCTATATTATATATATTGTTATACTATATAATATTATAATATATATAAAAGTATATATTATTAAACATGTTTATAATTTTTTTTTAAATTTAAAGGGTAAAATAGTTTTTTTTTTTTTTTTTTTTTTACTTTGACATGGGACAACCTTGTCTTAGGGTCTTGGGTGGGACAAAATTAGGTGGTCTTTGTCCCACCTTGTCCCGTCTCGTCCTATGCTAATAGCGCGCCAAACGTGGAATAATAAAAGTTGTCCCGTCACATCCCGCATACCAAACACACCTGATATGATCATGTGTAGCATTCCAAATCATCAGAAATCGTTGCCAAGTCAGCTCATAATCATTTAATTGAATTCCTTGAATAAAACCCCATATAACAATAATAAGAAATTTAAATTCAAAAGGATGACTTTTTTTAATCCAAAAATAGTTACCATACATAAGTAGAATCCGAATTTAATTGTAGAATAGGGAAAAGGTATTCAATAAGATAAATATACAGTGTTATATATTTATATTGCTGCTTAGTTTATTTTTACCTTTTATATATATATATATATATAACACTTGCAATAATGACGATTCAATCCTAAAACATTATTCGGTTTAATGAGCACTCTTACTATCAAACCATATTCGACCATGGTTGCTCGCTTAGTTAATTGTTCATCAACGTCGGATGATACATGTTAAAATGAAAGAAATTTTTAAATATATTATTATGCAATACATGTATGATTGCATTTGGTTTGCTACTTGAAAACGAGTTATATCTATGTGGTTGAAGGGAATAGTCTGTTTGTAACCGCACCTCTCAACAAAATTAAAGTTCAAAATTCAAATCCTCATCCCTAAATCAAATAAGAAAAAAAGCTATATCTCTATAGACATTCCTAATCATTTTTTGTCTTTTAATATAATTAAATCCATAAAAGATTGCATAGATTTCGAATAATGGATTTAGAAATTAATATAGCAAACATGCAAACAAATTAAAATTCACCACTCCTATATGTTGAAAGTTGAATTGATAAGTGTAAGCTGTTAGTGATAGGTGATACAGACAGTTGATCTGCTCTATAGTCTTTATATTGTCAGTTCGTCATGACAATAAATATATCAAAACAAAGAATGTGGACCACAGATTATGAAGAAATTTTGATAAGTGCATACACTTTGAGTCAAAGTATGTAAATCTAGTGGTACACATTATTCATCCTGAGATATTTATTGTCAGGATGAATTGATAATAGAAAATATATATATATAAGACTATAATATATCTCCATGAACAAAACGAGACAAATGATGATGTTTAATTATAAAATAAAATAAAAATGAAGAAACTTTGTAAATTGATAAATTAAAGAGCAAAATTCATAAGTAGCCCAAAAATTATGGGCCTTTGCAAAACTGTCACATCTCAATAAGTTTTCTTTTTTTTATCCAAGAGAAATATTTTTGGACAAGATTGCCCTTAATGAATATGTGTTGTGGCATTTAATTTCGGTGATTTTTGAAATTTGAAAACAATTCTGAATTTTTTTTATTCATCTTCATCAATTCGATATCCATCAATGGAGGTCTGTTCGATCTCTATCAATGGAGGTCACCTCCATCAATGGAGGTTTGTCTGCTCCATCAATGGAGATCTAAATTTTTTTTATTCATCTTCATCAGTTTGATCTCCACCAATAGATGTCTGTTCGATCTCCATCAATGGAGGTCTAAAATTTTTTTCAATTTTTTTTTTTTTAATTTTAGAAAATTGAAATTTTGAAGAGAGATTGAAAAATAGAAATAATGGAGGTTTCCATGATTACTACACGCTGAAATTGTGTAAAGATGCATTCAGCGTGTAAAGATTTTCATCGTGTAAAAAAGTTTTTACTCACTACTTGTCATAAAAAATGTTTTTATGCCCTTATCTACTTGTCATGTTTCTCTCTCTAAAACTTTTTTTTACTCTCTTTCCTCTTTAAAATATTGTTCTCCTTGTCGAAACAATTCAAATGGTATATTACGGGTGAAAATCGGATATCGTTTGCCCTCTCAAAAGTCGTATTCAGATTCACGTCTTCAAGCTAAAATCTTTACACGTTGAAATCTTTACATGCTGAAATGTCAACATCTTTATAAGATGTAAATCTTTACACTCTGAAATGTAAACATCTTTACACGCTGAATGCATCTTCACTCAATTTCAGTGTGTAATAATCCTGAAAATCTCCATTTTTTCTATTTTTCAATCTCTCTTCAAATTTTCAATTTTCAAAACTAAAAATAAAACATTTTTTTTTTTCAGACTTCCATTGATGGAGATCGAACAGACATCTATTTATGGAGATCGAACTGATGAAGATGAATAAAAAAAAATTCAGATCTCCATTGATGGAGATTGAACTGACGAAGATGAATAAAAAAAATTCAGATCTCCATTGATGGAGCAGACAAACCTCCATTGATGGAGATCGAACTAATGAAGATGAATAAAAAAAATTCAGAATTGTTTTTAAATTTCAAAAATCACCGAAATTAAGTGCCACATCACATATTCATTCAGGGCAATTTTGTCCAAAAAACATTTCTCTTGAATAAAAAATGAAAACTTATTGGGATGGGACAGTTTCGAAAACTGCCTAAAATTTAGGGTCAAATCATGTAATTTTGCCTAAATTAAATAAGCAACTAAAATAAATTAACATATGGTCCAATAAAAGACTAATAATAAAATCAAATCTTCTTAACTGATTATTTGTGAAAAACTATTACATTTTTAAAGGAGATAAATACAATAGTAACCATAGGAAACATTAAACTTTCCTTAATAACCACTTTTGAAACTTTAATTGTTAATAACCACTTTTTAAAAAAACTTTCAATGTATGTCCATAAATTACCAGAGTACCCCTGAAAATAGTTTTATTTTAAATCTCGAAGCAAACTTGAAATCATGGGTAAATTGAATTGTCAAAACTTGAAATCAGGGTAAATTGAAATGTCAAAACTTGAAATCATGCCTAAAATTGAAATGTCCAAACTTGAAATCTGGACTAAATTGTAATTTTCCCTTTCTTCTTCTTCCTCAAACCTAGGGTTTTTTTTTTGTTTTTTTTTTGTTTTGTTTCCCTTCTCGCAGATCACATCGCCGGTAAAGAGGGGTGATTCCGTCGCCGGCGAAGCAGCAGCAGAAGCTAAGGAGGTCGCCAGTGCCACGCCTGGTCATCGAACCAGCGAGCGAACGAGGGAAAGAGATCGGGCAACCACAGGCACTGTCGCGAAGCCCAGGAGGTCGCTGGCGCTCGGTGACCCTCAAAACACCCCGGCGAGAGAGATCGGGTAGAGAGAGAGAGAGAGAGAGAGAGAGAGAGAGAGAGAGAGAGAGAGAGATCGGGGAGAGAGAAGAAGAAAGGGAAAAGAGAGAGAGTGGGTTTGGGGACCCTTTTTATATGAGGGCTTTCTAGTAATTTTCTAAAAAAGTGATTATAAACAAATAAAATTTCGGTTGTGGCTAAAAACAAATTTCTCCTAATATTTATGGTCATTGTGGGTAATTTCCACTTTTGAAAGATGTGTTTCATATATAACAAAAGGTGATCACAAGCGATCGAGAACCATGCATACAAAATATTTTTTCAAGAGAAACCCCACTAGTTTTTCACATATGTTGGGGCTTCTTGTCTTCATCAGACTAATCAGGTTTTCGAGTAATCTCCGCAGGAGTAGCTGGTGCCTGGTGGAGGTGCAGCCGTCACCGGAGACGGAGGCAGATCAGGGGAACGATACTGCCGCTGAATGTTGATTATCATGTTTTGGCTCTGGTTCATTGGGAGGTTGACAAGAAGAGCGAGTTCTTCCTAGTCAAATGTCACAAAAACAAAATGCCTCCTCCAGACATGTTCCCGCTCCGGCAAGGCCTCCTCCGTTGGCGACTGGTTCTTCCTCCAGACATGTTATTTTGGAGATCGAGACAGAGAGAAAGTAGAGGAGAGGAGATGATATATATTTGGAATAGATATGGTAGAGTATTTAATTAAAGCCATGTTTGACTCCTATCAAGGAAGGGTGTTAGACTGTTAGGTTGTGTCGTGGTGAACTGGTGATTATATCCTCCAAGATGCAAAATCGAAATTATATGTATTTTATTACAATTATGCCCTTGATATTTTCTCAGTGAATTTAAGGTTTAAGAAAAACTTTGGTGGGACCCATCCAATATACTAATTTAATTACATTTGATATTTATATTACATGGTATGTTTTAAATAATAGCATGTACTGATTACCTCGAGCGTCCATTCCACATTTCCACCCAATAATTTTTTTTATGTTTTTTATTTTATTTTTTTATGACAATCGATATTTAATTTATGAGTAATGCTAGAACGTCTCAATTTGTTTTTTCCAAAATCTCACATAAATGATATGGTGCGTGAGTTGTCAACATCACAAATTTTTGGAAAAAAAAAAAAAATTTAGGACATCTAGCATTACTCTTAATTTATATCTGATTAACTGTTACTTGACTAAATAAATCCATAGTTTATGTTTGGTTCACTTTTTAAAAAAATCAATGGTTTTGGTTCGGATTTTGATTCAATTTATTCAACCGAATAACAGATCAATGGTTTAGTATATTTTAATTTATGAACTTATTTTAAATTTTACTCCTCGTAAGGATATTTGAATTTGGAGCTTCGAAATTGTTGAAAGGTATGGCTCCAATCAAACTATATTTATTACATCGATTGTATTCTAAATTGTAATTTGATTCTTCTTTAAGTGAGAAATAAAAAGTTGTGATATTATATATACAGTCTTTCTATTGTCAGTTCGTCTTGACAATAAATATATCAGGACGAAGAATATGGACCATAAATTATGAAGAAGTTTTGACGAGTGCATACACTTTGAGTTAAAGTATATAAATCTAGTGGTACAAATTCTCCGTCCTGATATATTTATTGTCAGGAAGAATTGACAATACAAAATCTAAATATATATATATATACCGTCTTTCCATTGTCAATTCGTCCTGATAATAAATATATCAGGATGAAGAATATGGACCACAAATTATGGAGAAGTTTTGACAAGTGCATACACTTTGAATTAAAGTATGTAAATCTAGTGGTCCATATTCTTCGTCTTGATATATTTATTATCATGACGAACTGATAATAGAAAATTTATATATATATATATATATATGTATGTATCATGTATGCATATTTGCTAATAAGCTGTGAATCCTATCAGTCAAATGGTAAGGCTCGTAATTATATGTAAAATACATTATGTACATGATACATGCATATTAATAAAATAACGAAATAGATTTGTAAACGAATATATATATATATATATATATTGTTTTTTTTTTTTTTTTGTGATAAATAAATAGATGATATAATACATGCATTTATTGGGTTAGAAATTATCTACTGAAAACATAAATGTGTATATATATATATATATTAAAAATAAAAAAATAAAAAAAAAACTTATTTTCGCTTCTCGCAATCTGGCTTTAGATCTCTGTATAAGTAATTATTTAATGGATTGGAACAAAAACAAAAGGCATCCACATTCATGATTCATAAGCTATAATTAATTACTTGGAAATAAGCTATATATCTCCGTAGATATTCCTTTTAATTTTGGTTTTTTAATAGAATTAAGGCCAAAAAATATTGCATATATTTCCATTAATAATGGATTTAGAAAAGGGATAATTACTCTGGTGGCCATCGAGTTTTGCCACCACTATTAAAATAGCCATTAAATTGAGAATTGGTTTATAAATGACCATTTTTAGCAAACAATGTTATACTAATGGTCATTCCGTTATAACGCCGTTAACTTTGTATAAGATGTTACACTAATGAGTAATGGCTATCAACTTGTTCATTTAGTATCAAAATGGTCATTATAATCATTTTTCTCCAAATTATTCTAGTGGCCATCCATTTGGCCAATTGGTATCAAAATGGCCATTATAATTGTCCAATTTTTTCTATAACATGTGTATTGGTTAATTGGTATCAAAACAATCATTATATGTACAACTATATTCTATTAAAAAAAATAGAGTAAGCAATCATTAAAAATAAAATTTTATTCAATAGAGAAAATGAAGAATTGATTTGATTTAATATAATTTCAGTCTTATGCACATCAAATACTACTTGTTAAAATCATGATGTCTTTGAGTCTGTTCACATTTAATTTTCATATAGACGTAAAATCTTAGGGGACGGTTGTCAATGAAATGTAATGTTTTGTCCTTTTACTTATTCCTTATGCTAAAAGTTGATTTATTATTATTATTATTATTGTTTTGTCAAACTACCAAAAGTCATGATTTTAAATGTGAACAGACTCAAAGACATCAAGATTTTAACAAGTAGTATTTGATGTGTATAAAACTAAAATTATATTGAATTAAATGAATTCTTTATTTTCTCTATTGAATAAAATTTTATTTTTAATGATTGCTTACTCTATTTTCTAATAGAATATAGTTGTACATATAACGATTGTTTTGATACCAATTAACCAAAGTTAATAATATTTGAAAAACGCCGTAAATGACCCCTTTTACAACATTCACGACATTCAGCTGTATGTCGTGAATAATCTTTTTTTTACGGCGTATTTATTTATGATCCTACAACCACCCACCCGCCATGCACGACCCACGACCCACCCGCTCCCACACACAATTAAATGGTGTTCTCATGGAGTGTTGAACTTAGCACTCATGAGTAAACCAAACCAAACCTTATCCACCTTGCTGTTACTTTGATTGTGCTACCAAATGCATAATTTTTATATATAACCTCTACTTGTTATTAAAATTTTATTGATTATTTTTCAATCAAAGTTTTATTTGTAGATCGATTCCACTAATTATTATCTTTTTTTATATGATAAACAAATTGATACTAAAAAAACATTTATTATAACATTTAATTAAACTGTTTTGTTAAAATTGTATATTGTCAGATCAAAGGGTCAATCGTTAATCGGACTCGAAAGTAGACATGACCCTGGTTCCGGTTCTCGATTCGGAACTGGTGGTTTCGATTTTCGATTTGAAACCAGCGGTTTCGGTTTTCGATTCGGAACCAACGGTTTCGGTTTCAGTTCCTGTTCCTGTTCCGACGATTTGGTTATTTTTTTAAAATAATAGAAAACCTCTCAAGATTAATAGTTATTGATCCTTATGAAGAACTTATTGGGAAAAAACAAAACAAAACAAAATTCATCACGATAGAGAACCACTTTGGACGAACAAAATGATTCATATATTGCATCATTTTGGGAAAGACACGCAATAGGTAAGCCGTAAATAATCCTTTTTTACGGTGTTCTTTAAATGCACGTCATAAATAATCTCTTTTTTATGGCATTCCTCAAATGCACGCCGTAAATAATCTCTTTTTTACGGCGTTCCTCATATGTGCGCTGTAAATAATCCGAACGCCGTAAAAAATCCTATTTTACGGTGTTCCTCAAATGCGCGCCGTAAATAATCTCTTTTTTACGGCGTTCCTCATATGCGTGCCGTAAATAATATCGTTTTTACGGCGTTCCTCATATGCGCACCGTAAATAATCTCTTTTTTACGGCGTTCTTTAAATGCGCACCGTCTTTGAGAAATTATGCATCACAATAATAATCTCTTTTGTACGGCGTTCCTTATATGTGTGCCGTAAATAATCCTATTTTACGGCGTTCCTCAAATTCACGCCGTAAATAATCTCTTTTTTATAGTGTTCCTCATATGCGTGCCGTAAATAATATCGTTTTTACGGCGTTCCTCATATGCGCGCCTTAAATAATCTCTTTTTTACGGTGTTCTTCAAATGCACACTGTCTTTGAAAAATTATGCATCACAATTACGACTTGCACTTAATGCCGTAAATAGTCATTCACTTTTTACGGCGTTTCTCATATGCGCGCCATAAATAATCTCTTTTTTTACGGCGTTCCTTATATGTGCACCGTAAATAATCCTATTTTACGGCATTCCTCAAATGCGCGCCGTAAATAATCTCTTTTTTACGGCGTTCCTCATATGCGTGCCGTAAATAATATCGTTTTTACGGCGTTCCTCATATGCGCGCGGTAAATAATCTTTTTTTTACAGCGTTCTTCAAATGCACGCCGTCTTTGAGAAATTATGCATCACAATTACGACTTGCACTTAATGCCATAAATAGTCATTCACTTTTTACGGTGTTACTCATATGCGCGCCGTAAATAATTCTTTTTTTTTTACAGCGTTCCTCATATGTGCGCCGTAAAAAATCTCTTTTTTTATGGCATTCCTCATATGCGCGCCATAAATAATCTTATTTTACGGCGTTCCTCAAATGCATGCCGTAAATAATCTCTTTTTTACAGCGTTCCTCATATGCGCGCCGTAAATAATCTATTTTTTATGGTGTTCTTCAAATGCGCGCCGTCTTTGAGAAATTATGCATCACAAGTACGACGTGCATTTGTGTGCACGTCGTGAATGATAACATTTACGACGCACTTTTTACGTGCGCCGTAAAACTCAAGCCGTAAAAGACCCAATCTGTTGTAGTGTTTGGAGAAAAATGATTACAATTGGCCATTTTGATACCAAATGAACAAATTGATGACCATTAGTGTAACATTCTTAGACAAAGTTAACGGTGTTGTAACGGAATGACCATTAGTGTAACATTGTTTGTCAAAAATGGTCATTTTAAAACCAATTCCCCATCCGGTGGTCATTTTGATAGTGGTGGCAAAACTCGATGGCCACTAGGGTAATTACCCCGAAAAAGAAATCACAAGGCATCAGAAACCGGATTACACGTCCCACTCGGTCACTCGACTCACTCCTATAATCTATATATCTCCATCAGCAAAACTAGGCAAATTATTATTATTATTATTATTATTATTATTATTATTATTATTATTATTACAGTATAAGGATCATATATAATTTATAATTACATAACAACATAATACAAGTCAAATATTAATAATAATAATAAATAAATAAAAACCTCGAGTTAAAATTGATTCAAGACAATTTTCGTGCTCTCTCTATATTTATTTATTGGCTTCTAATATTTCTTCTTTTAATCTACATAGATAGCGTTGTTTATGATTTGTAATTATTTCCTTCGAGAACTATCATGGCGTCCATGTCATCATCTCATAAATTAAAAAGGATAAACAATACATTTTTTTTGTTATAAAAAAAATAAATAAAGGGAAAACAATTCAAATCGATAAATAGGCACCGATAAAAGACTAAAAGTAAATATGTGTTTGATTATATGTGAAAAAACTATTACATTTATTTAATATTATAGCAAAAGCTGATGAGCTTAAGCGAAACCATGCAATATATATAATAATCAAACAACCTATTTTATTGCCAATACATATCAGAAGACCCACTGGCTAGTTTTTCACGTCTTAGGGGGTCTTCTTCTTGTCTTCATTCTTGTGTTTGAGAGTCTCCGCCGCCGCCGAAGGCGTAGCTGTCGCAAGAGGAGCTGGCGTCGGGTTATTGGGAGGTTTCATGACAACATCAATATTATCAATGGTCTTAGAGAAGTCATCAGAATTGATGATGGATGCCTTCCGTTGGTGGCGACTGGTGTTTCGGCCTCTGGTTCCAGACATGTTTTTTTTTTTTTTTACAGAGAGTGTACGAGATGAGAGAGTAGAGAAGAGGAGATGAGATTTGCAAGAGAGACCATGTAGATTATTTAAAGCCATTTTTGGACTCCTCTTAAGGAAGCCTTTTCGTGGTGAAATACATGTGATTATCATATCTTGTTGCTTTGCATTAATTTCATTCCAAGATGCAAAATGGGAATATATATGCATTTTGTGTGTTTAATTACACTTTTGCCCTTAATATTTTCTCACCATTCATGAATTATGGTTTGGGAAAAACTCGGGTGGTTCGATCCGTATGCGTTCGTCCACTTATATCTTGTCACGTTGGATATGTGTAATATACTAATTCAATCGCATTGATATTTATATTACGTGGCGTGTTTTACGTAATTGGGCAATACCAGTAACCTCAAACGATCACTCTACCCAATATTCTCTTTTAAATGTTTTTACGGCGACTGATATTTAATTTAGATATAATTAACTAAGAATGAATTCAATGAATATACGATGTAACACGAAAAGCTATTTTTAGAGTAAGTTTCTAGGTATAGAGGTATAGTATAACTAGGGGTATAGGGTAAAAATTCAATAAACCGAATCGAACTGAATCGGTCTAATCGCTTTTGGTTTAATGTCATCTCTCACCCCAAACATTTCACTCATCAACTCATCGCCTCGTCAGATCGACTTTGTCCCTCACCCAAACAATTCTCTCATCTATTCATCACCGGTACACATTTTTGTCATATAGTTTATCATCGGTGCATTTTTAAAATTCAATAGTTTTGGTTCGATTTATTCAACTTAAAAACGAACCAATGGTAGTATATTTGTTATATATTGTATGCACCATTTCTTTGATTGTTTCTCAATTTCATTGATCACCACTTACCCCAAACATTTCTTTCATCAACTCATCGCCTCATTTGATATTTTGATCGTCTCTGTCTCTTACCCAAACAATTATCTCGTCAATTCATTACCGATACTCGTTTCTGTTTATTGGTAGTTGCTACTCCGACAGTGTTATACTACAATAATTCGATCACATTTGATGTTTATGTGTTTGGCGCGCATTAATTTCATTCCAATATGCTAATGAGAAAACTAAAATAAAATTCATTCCAATATGCAAAACGGAAAATATATTTATTTGATTATAATTATAATCTCCTTGATATTTTCACACTATTCATGAATTTAAGGTTCGAGAAAAACTTTGGTGGTTGTCTGGTTGAAGCTTAGTGCGCAATCCACTTATATCATGTCACGTCAAATAGATATAATATACTAATTTAATCACATTTGATATTTAATTATATTCCGTTGCATGTTTTAAGTAGTCGCACATACTAAAAACCTCGACCCGATGACCACCCCCACTCCTTCCAATAATCTCTTTTATGTTTTTTTGATAACGAATTAACGATCGATATTTAATTTAGATGATTTAAATAAATATTACTCAATTAAATAAAGAGTAATGCTATATTGCCCAAATCTGGTGCCCAAATGATGTGGCAACACTTTTTAACCATTCATTTAAATTGTATTATATTTGTATTATTTAAATGAATGGCTCAAAGTGTTGCCACATCATTTGGGCACCAGATTTGAGTACCAAATTTGGGCAATGTAGCATTACTCTTAAATAAATCAATAGTTTATGTTTGGTTCTCTATTAAAAAATTAAATAGTGTTGGCTTTGGATTTTGGTTCAATTTCTTAAACTGAAAAACAAACCAATGATCTGGTTATTTATTTATTTATTTTTTTCACAATCGGGACGACCAACCACAGCTACATATTTTAATAAGTTTAAATGTTACATAAATTTTATATTCAAACCATTCATAACATGATAAAATGTAGTGAATTTTAATGAGATTAACTTAATCAAAATAGGAAACTATTTTTTCTAAATTTATCCTATATTTTCCCACTTTTTAAATATGTTTTGTTTAAAATTTTTAGAAAAAATAGTTTCCAAATTCAAAATAATTTAAAAATTTTCCCACAAGTATTTCATTTTTCTTGTCATCCATGCATAAGATTTATGTAAGGGGTTTGTATGTGAGAAGTCTTATATATATATATATTATATTTTCCTGTCAGTTCATCCTAATATAAATATATCAGTTCATTGAATGAGGACCATAGATTATGAGAAGTAGTGACAAATACATACACACCAGGTCAAAACAATTGAATCTAATGACCCACATTCAAAGAACTAATATATTTTATATCAGGACGAATTGACACACTAGCATGATTATGTATATATATATGTTGACATTAGATGGATAAATGTCAATATATAAATGTATATATATATTAAATCTTCTTTAATTTTCTCTACTCGAAATCTGGCTTTAATTAGATTTCTGTATAAGTAATCACTTAATGGATTGGAACAAAAATAAAAAAACATCCACATTCATGATTCATACGCTATAATTACTTGAAAAGAAGCTACATATCTCTGTAGATATTCAATTTAATTTTGGTATTTTAATAGAATTAAGGCCATATAAAAAAGATTGCATATATTTCCGTTAATAATGGATTTAGAAAATCACAAGGCAGCAGAAAACCGAATTACGCGTCCCAGTCGGTCACTCCTGTATATCTCCATGAATAAAACGAGGCAAATGATGATGATTATTATTATTATAAAGATATCACATAGAGAAAAGCATAATACAGTAGAACCCCTCTAAATTAAATATTCCTAGGGCCAAACCTTGAGTATTAATCTAGAGGAGTTATCAATTTGAAAGGTTTTACCTTATTAAGTGTTATTTTATCTTTAAAAACGTGTAGAAGTCGATTTTTTTATTTTTATTTTTTTGTTTAGGGAAGGTTCATTTTCGGGTTTCATTGTTTAGTCGTTTTTATTCTTTAGAGAAAGTTCCTTTTCTTGTTCAGGATTCCTTGTTTAGGAAAATTTTGTTAAGAAAAATTCATGTTGAAATGCTAAATTTAGTTGAAACCTTTTACTACAATAAGAAGGTAATCATAATAACTCTTTTAGGAAAATTCAAAAGATGAAGTAAAAAATATCAAACATGGTGGTATTATGCAAACTAGCATCTTGAGGCACTTTTATAGTTCTTGAATATTATGTATTATATTTTGTAATTTTATGAAATAATTAATTTATGCGACAGTCGGGACCGAAATATTACATTAGATTTCAAAAAGAAATTATTAATTATTACGATAGAGAGGTTTATTAATTTTTTACACTGTCCCGAATCGGGACCGGGATTTTTTTATTAATATACAGAGTTTATTAATTTATAGGAGATTAATTTACGGGGGTTCTATTATACAAGTAATTTTTTTTTAAAAAATAAAATAAAATAAAAAATCTTCTTTGCATCACGCCGCAAGTCAAAATTAATTCAAGACAATTTTCGTGCTCTCTCTCTCTCTATTTTTTTTTTTTTTTTTTTGAAGCAGCGATATTATTGATAAAAGCCAAAAGAGGCTAACTAGAGGATACAAGCAAAGCAAGAAAAGCCGCCCAAAAAGCCCTACAAGACAAAGCTGAAAAACCAACACCCAGCTACATACAACAAAACAAACTAAACTAACGTAGTAGAAGCAGCAAGAAAGAAAACTAAACAAAATAAGGGCCCTTAAATCTCAAAACAACAACCATAAGAGAATTCGAAAATAGACTGAACCAAAAAACTTACAAATCACCCTAAACCAACCTATCTCCTAAGCCTTGAGCACCATTTTTTGCTAAACTGTCAGCAAGGAAATTTGAACCCCTATGCTTGTAGACCACCGAAACCTGCTCAAATTTGTGAAGAAAGTCTCGAATATCATAGATCAGTTGAACAAGCTGAAAATTTCCAAAATCTTCCCCATTAACCCAAGAAACTGTAGTAATACTATCGCTCACCACAAAAATGTTGCAAGATGCCAAACTGGCTTTAGAAACTATTAACGCACAAGCCTTATGGATGTCATAAACCTCAGCCGAGATAGCATCCAGGACACCCAAAGAAGAGGAAAACAAACATAATATTCTTCCCACCGCATTTCGAAGGACCCCTCCCATACCAGCCATACCGGGATTACCAAACGCTGAACCATTGACGTTAAAACACAGATCTTCTCCACCAGGAGGAACCCAAGCTACCCTCCAAGAGCTCTTTTGAACCTTATTGTCCACACTCCTTTCACTAATTTCAAGAAGAATTAAGGATAAAGCCTCTTGAGGACCGCCACCATGGTATTTAAAATAAAAAGCCACTCTAAATTTTAGAGTATCTATTGCCTTCACAAGATTAGCCTCAGTTCCTTTAAATACCAAATCATTTCTAACCTCCCAAATTGTCCACACAATAGCATGAAACAACGTACTCCATGCCCTCCCACCGCCTTTTTTCGGACATAAAGCATTCCAAGCAAGCATCCAATTATAAACAAAGCTGTTTTGACAGGAAAATACATTCCACCACGCCATACAATCCGACCACAACCTCCAAGACCAGTGACAATTCAAGAAAAGATGGTTGACCGATTCAATACAATTGTTACACAATGGACAATTGACATTCACCATATTGATAAAACCAAACTTTTGGGTCACTTCCTTCACCAGAATTCTGCCTTTTATCAACTGCCAAACGAAAATCTCCATCTTTGGTGGGCAAATACCTTGCCAAAACCACTTGTGAGAAACGTCTTGTAAACTTTTATCTTCCTCCAGACATCTTCTAAATGAGCTAATCGAGAACGTACATACCGTTGAGACAAAACGACCAACCTAAAGCATCTTGAAAGCCCTGTCGAATTGGCTTTCTCTCTCTATATATATATTTATTTATTTATAAGCTTCTAATATTTCTTACTTCTAATCTATAAATAGTGTTGCTTATGATTTGTAACTATATATTATCTTAGAGAACTTTCGTGGCATCCATGTCATCCACTCATAAAAAGGATAAACAATCATTTTTTTTAATACAAAAAGGGAAAACATTTAAACCGATAAATATGCAATAAAAGACTAAAAGTAAATCTGCAAGTGTTTGATTATCTGTAAAAAAAAGTAAAAACTATTACATTTATTTAATATAGCTAGCAAAAGCTGATAATTAAGCGAAACCATGCAATATATATAAGAATCCCCCACCACTCCACCAGCTAGTTTTTCACCTCTGTAGTGGGGGTCTTCCTCTTGGCGGTTATCACCAACAGTCACAGCGAAGTCATTGAAGTTGATGATGGAATCCCTCCTTTGGTGGCGATTATTTCTTCGGCCTCCTGTTCCTGACATGATTTTTTAGAGAGAGAGAGAGAGAGAGAGAGACTGTTTTATGGGAGAGTAGAGAAGAGGAGATGAGATTTGCAAGGTAGATGGTAGATTGTTTAAAGCCATTTTTTACTCTTATTAAGGAAGCCTTTTTCGCGGTGTGCAATACATGTGATTATCCAAATATCGTTGCTTTGTATTAATTTCATTCCAAGATGCAAAATGGAAAACTATATGCATTTTCTGTGTTTTGTTACACTTGTGCCCTTAATATTTTCACACTATTCATGAATTTATTGTTTGGGAAAAACTTTGGTGGTTGGATCATAATGTGTCCATCCATTTATATCATGTCACGTCTGATAGGTGTAATACACTAATTCAATCACATTGATATTTAATTATATTACTTGGTGTGTTTTGCGTAATCGAGCATACCAATAACCTTGAATGATCACTCTACCAAATATTCTCTTTTAAATATTTGTACGACAATCGATATTTAATTTAGATCTGATTAACTACAGCTTAATTCAATGAAAACGATATAACACAAAATCTATTTTTAAAGTAAGTTTCTAGGTATAATCAAGGGGAGGGTAAAAATTCAACAAACTGAATCGATCCAATCGATTTTGGTTTAATGTATTCTCTTAGTTTGTTTGGTCATTGAAAAAAAAAAAATCAATAGTTTTGGTTTGTTTTTGGGTTCATATGATCGCCTCATTAGATTGTCTATGCCCGGCCCTCACCTAAACAATTCTCTCATAAGCTCATCGCAGTTTGCTGCTGACCTCCGTTGCTTTGATGGTTGTATAATACACTAATTCAATCACATTTGATATTTATATATATCACGTGATTTTTATCGAGTAATTAGATGATTAATAACCTAAAGTGCGCACTCCGCTAAATATTCTTTTTTATGTATTTTAATCACGATCAATATTTAATTGATATCAGATTCAACATTAGTGAAATAATTGGAGATAGGATGTAAACGATAAGTTGTTTTTATAATAAGTTTCTAAATCAATTTTAAAGTATTTTACACTATAAAAATGAAAAATTGTGTTTTTAGGTATCATTATAAAAAATATGAATAATGTTAGACTGACTAAATTATATGACACATGAGTTGTAATCACGGTGGTAGCCAAAAATTGTCAAGAGGCCCAAAGTTAAAAGCCTAGACCTTTTTTATAGTCTACCTAGGCCCGTTATGGTAGAACGATCCAATATAAACTTCAATTGCAGAACCTAATATAGAAAAGGCCAAGTCAGTGGTCAAGTCAGTTAAGGTGAAGTGGATAGTTGTGGTAGAGATTTTCTCCTACGATCTCGTCCACGATCAAGTTATGATCGGGAGAGCGTTACAGCAATGGAATTCCTATAAATAATGAGCTTTTGGCTACAAGAAGGCTCCCTGAAAAATTCTGAACTAAAACAAAGCTAATTAGCATCTCGAAATTCTGTTCATGCTTATTCCGGCCACCGAAATTCAACTTGATTCACAATTACTACAAACGATTGCTCAGCCCAAGCATACCTAAAGCTAAGAATCAAACCCCCACTTTCAAAATTCTTTTGTATCTGTTTTTCTGTTTCCATTTTTGTTTGCAGGTTCAATGAGGAAGACAGCAATCCCAAGTCGACCGACTAACCTCTTTTTCAGGTCTATAGAGGAAATGACAAACCTCAATTGGTGAACCCAACTAAGTTGTTTTGGGCCTAATTTAACCCGATCCGATCCAAATCAACCGTAGTTCGATCACTTACAATCACCATATTAACATTATAATTGTGTGGTTATAGATGTGTCGGTATAATCAATATAAAAAACATGAACAATGTTAGACTGACTAAATTACATGACACATGAGTCGTAATCACCATATTAACATTAGAATTTTGTGGTAACAATTTATGTATATGCCAATTGTTATTCTGGCAAGTTAGCATTAGTCAAACAATATATATACTAACATTTTTTTAAGAGTAAATTGCTGCCAACCTCTCTAAGGTTTGACATTTGACAACCAAAAACAATTTTATCATTAATTGATAATGACCTCCCCTACCGTTAGTCAAAGCTAGTCAAGTTTAACTGTTGACCGGATTTGACCGCTACTAATATCTAAATGCCCATGAATTAAAATATATATATATTATTTTAAAAATATATAAATATATGAAAACAAATTTGGATTCCACTATAAGAAAATTTGAAAATTACAAATTAAAAAAAAAAAGGTTGTATCTCTATATTTTTCTTCAAATTCTAAATTCTAAAAAATTAATAATCTGAATCATCAAAATCCAATCAAAAAACATTTTCTTCAGATAATTTTTTCTTCTTCCATATGGATTCCAAAAATTTTCTTCATATTCAAGTTTTTTAGATTTATCAAAACTAAAAAATAATAATATCTGGCTCATCCAAATCTAATCTAACAACATTTTTGTCTTCCATTGATGAATTTCCATATTTTTCTTCAGATTCAAGTTTTTTAGATTTTTCAAAAATAAAAAATGTGGCCAAGATGAATGGTGAAGACTTAAAGTTTTTAAATCTATTTTTCTAATAAATAAACAGGCTTGAAATGATGAAAATACTGTTATCTTTGTTAAGTTTGACTAATTTTGACTAATGGCAGGAGATGTCATTATCAATTAAGCATAAAGTTGTTTCTGATTATCAAAAACCAAACCTTAGGGAGGTTGGCTGCAATTTGCTCTTTAAAAAAAAATGGAACTTGCTTTTGGTTTATTATTGAATGCATTATTTACATCTCTGTGGAAATATAGTTTAAATTTTTAGTTTTTCAAATAAATAAATAAATAAACTTTTTTATTTAATTGTGAGTCCCAAAATCGTTGATAGATATATATGGTTATAATCAAACTATGTTTTATTACATTGATTGTATTCTAAATTGTAATTTTATTATCTTTTTCCTATTTAGTAATAATAATAATAATAATAAAACTGATAGATTTTGAGTGTATATATATATATATGTTCTTCTTGTTAATTAGTCACGGATTCTACAAGTTAAATGGAAAGGCATGTAATTGTGTGCAAAATACATGGTCATTGACTCATTTCCAACGCCATTGCCGATTGAACAAAATTTTAAAGCTTATATTTTAATTGATTTATTATTTTAAATATTTTTTTTAATTTGAAGGTAGAATTTGAACATAATACTATAATAGCTTAACTTCTTCACCGAGAGTTGTGATTACCATATATAGTTCATAGACCACAATTTTAAAGTTTATCTTAATTATAATATTGGCGTAAAAATTCATGTACTAATATAAAATATTGTGTTTTGAGGTCGTGCTCGTGCATGCTAAGTTGCCAACTCTCGTTTAATATTATTTTTCACTAACTTTTCAGTTTTCAGCAAATTTTAACCTGTGGAGAATAAAGGTTGTGAATTCACCTAGATGTAATATTTGCTCACATCCTTTGGAAATTGCTGACCATGTTAATTTCTGGTGTAAAGAGGCTAAGAAATGCTGGAGGAATGTGGGGTTTGGCTGTCCATTTGAAGCAGTAAATCAGCTACCTTCCTTAGAAGTGTTTGTGTATTTTTCTTCTCTTTTATCTGTTGAAGACTTGTGCAGTTTTTGTATGACAGCTTGGTCCATTTGGAACAATAGAAATTTTCGTATGTTTAATGGGAAAGGAAAGCCTCCTCAGCTGGTTCATTCGGCTGCTATGTCCTTTTTGTTAGAATTTCAGAAATCTAAGCTGGCTGTATCTTCTCAACGTGGTCCAGATATTTACACAGGTTATCGGGATTGGTTAGCTCCTCCTCTGGGTAGACTCAAGCTAAATACAGCAAAGGTGAATCGAAAAAATGGAATGTATGTTGGTGTAGGAGCTGCTATAAGAGATGATAGGGGTTTGTGCTTGCAGCCAGAGCAAATCAGATTCCAGGTAATTTTAGTGCAGAGATTAGTGAGTTGATGACACTTAGAGAAGGTCTTCTACTTGCTCATTTCTATAATCTGAGAATTGATATGGCCTCTTGTAGGGGAATATAAGTTCTTGGTAAACGATATCAAATCATTGTTTGTAGATGTTGGCATTATTAGATGTTTGACTATTTCAAAATTTGAAAACACCTTTGTAGCTAAGCTAGCTGTAACAGCTTTGATCTCTAGTAGAGAGCAATTATGGTTGAACAATTGTTCTCCTGTTTGTAACTTTCCACCGTAATGTTTGTTGTTTTATATATATAAAAAAAAAAAAAAAAATTTCTTAAAAAAATCATTCTAATTTGATTCAGGAGTGCTAGATATGTGTCTATATTTGTACTTCAATTTATTTATTAAAAACCTTTCCTCCTATAGCCTATGGTATGCAATAGTATGACTTATATGATAATCTTTAGAATAATTAACTCGTAAATATATTTCCTTAAGAATAATACTATTTAACCAAAATAGATAAAATTAACTGAAAAAATAAATCCAAACGATATGGTAAGTGATCAACTAAAAAAAAAATCAATCCAAATAATATAGTAAGTAAAAAATCAATCCAAATTAACTAGTGTATGGATAAGTAAATAAATATCGATAGTTTGACTGAAATATCCCTGATGTTTATATGATATTAACTATATTTCTAACATTTTTACTAAATTTTCCCAAAAAAATAGATTTCTCAATATTTTTACCGAAACAAATATTTATTTCCTTTCTTATAAATTATAACTTATAAGCAACTCATTATCTCGAAACCACTTTTATAGTAACAATAATTAGATGAGATGAGGTTAGTCCAATGGTAAAACCCTTCACATCTATACTACGAGGTTATTGATTCGAGTCATCCCTCGTCCCAAAGAACCCCAAATTTCTCTACTATATAAAAAGTGTGAGTTAATCGGTGATTATAGCATCCTTTTTCTATTTGAAAGTAAAATTATAGATACAATCCTTCAAGTTTATATAATTACTTAGTAGACATGTTTTAGTAAGATTTCAATTATAGGATCCCTTAGATTTTCTTTGAAAGTCAAATAACCTTTAATCGACAAGTCTTAATAATAGTAACACAATAGGGACTGTACAATAATTTTTAAAATTTATTTTAATTTAAAATTCTAACTCAGTGGATTTTCAATTATAACCCTCAAAAGTTCCTAAATGATATTAACAAATAGATGTGAGATAAAAAAAGAGAGGATAAATTTGTCTTTTTTAATTACCACATAGTAGACAAGTCTTAGTAAGATTTCAATTGTTGGGTCCTTAAATTTTCTTTGAAAGTCAAATGACCCTTAATAGACAGGTCTTGATAATAGTCACAGAACAAGGATTGTATAGTAATTTTTAAAATTTAATTTAATTTAAAATTCGAACACAGTGGATTTTCAATCATCGCCTTCAAAAGTTCATAAATAATATTGATAAATAGATGTGAGATAAAAAAGAGAGGATAAATTTGTCTTTTTTAACTACCACAATAGAGACTTTTTGCAAATTTGATACTAACTTAACATTTAATGAAAAATTATAATGATTGTTGTCTTAGATAATTAAATTGCCATAGAGGTAGCTTGGTTGCTTAGGGGAGAGTTGGTAATGACCTGCAAATTTTTAGTAGGGGGTTGTATAATATGCTCAATTTAGAGTATGAAGCTGTTTTTTCGTGTAAATTTATGGCAATAATTGAATGGCAGGTGATAGAAATACATGTTGACATGCCTATTGTTGCAGTTATAACTTTGTACATTTCTCTTCTTACGTTTACACTCCGTGTTCATCATGATCGACTTGATTATGTTGATCAAGTACTGGTATGTTTACAAAAGGTTCTGTGAGGATGCTCATTTTAATGAGAAGCATGTATATATTTATGTCCTTTTGCAATTAAGTATATGATTTTAGTTTTTATTTTTTTCTTAAAAAAATATAATATTGTAAATAATGCTATTGCCTCCATAAGTTGATGTATAATGGGAGTTATTTTTGTATGATTGGATTATGTTTTTTTATTATTATAATTTGTGATCTCATAATTAGTTGTATATAAAATTTTAATTCTTTTTATATTCTATCAAAATTAATTTATAATCAAATATTATAATTATGTATATAAATTAAAACACGTGCCTTGCACGTGTAAGAAAACATAGTATATAATAGTGAATAACAAATGAGAGAAAACCAAAACTAACCATTTTTGAAATTTTAATTGTTAATAACCACTTTTTTTAAAAAAATTTATGTGTATGTCCATAAATTACCAGAGTACCCTTGAGAATAGTTTTATTTTAAATCTTGAAGCAAACTTGAAATCATGGGTAAATTGAAATGTCTAAACTTGAAATCATGCCTAAAATTGAAATGTCCAAACTTGAAATCTGGACTAAATTGCAATTTTCCCTTTATTCTTCTTCCTCTTTTTCTTCATCAAACATTAGGGTTTTTTTGTTTTTTTTTTTTGTTTTGTTTTGTTTTGTTTTGTTTCCCTTCCTGCAGATCACCTTGTAGGTGAAGGGGGGTTGATTCCGTCACCGGCGAAGCAGCAGCTAGATGTCGAGGAGGTCGCTAAGAAGTAGCAGCAGTTGCGGACGCCTGGTTGCCGAGAAGCAGTAGCAGTGAGCAAGCGAGTGAGAGAGATCAGGGAGCGTCACCTTCGCCGCGAAGCCTAGGAGGTCGTCGGCGCTCAGCGACACCTTCGCCGGCGCTCAGCAACCCTCAAAACACCCCCGCAAGAGAGATCGGGTAGAGAGAGAGAGAAATCGGGGAGAGAGAGACCAGAAGAGAGAGAAAGAAAAAAGGGAAAAGAGAGAGAGTGGGTTTGGGGACCCTTTTTATATGAGGGCTTTCCAGTAATTTTATAAAAAAGTGGTTATAAACAATTAAAATTTCTTTTGTGGTTAAAAACGAATTTCTCCTAATATTTGTGGTCATTTTGAGTAATTTCCACATAAGAAATTGTTTTGTACATACTACATTCATGTGGTGGTAATAACATGACCTTCGATTTGAAGCCCAACGCTCTTGTAGTCTTGTTAAATAAAGTTAGCCCACAAAAGAAAGGCCCATTTGAATTTCTGGCCCATCTCTACAATCAACGGTTTCATACACGTGTACTACTTATTCGATGACGCGTGGCTTCATCCAATTTTTCCTCAGGTGCTCACGGCGCGGTGTACTTGATCACGCCACGTGTTACGGTCGTACAGGTCAGATCGGCCCCATCCATACCAAATAAACGGTAGGTCCCACCTAGCTATCCACTTGTCCACTCTTCTCGTATCTTCCAAATCATCGTCAGCAACAATACTTCTCTCGCTCTTTATTTAAAAAAAATATATCACTTTCTCTCTCATGTACTCTATCTTCTTTTATTTCTAATAAAGTTAAATCTCAACCGCGAACCAAGCCTTTCGTTCTGGTTTGTTACCGCCCTCCACGTTCCCTCTCTTTATTTTTTTCCACAGGCAAAACCCTAGCCCTAGTTTTTTTTTTTTTGAATTCCACTTCTGTATTCAAATATCTTTGATTCTTTTTTTTTATTACGAATCTGAGATCTACAAGCTTTGGAGTCCGACTCTTGAAACCGCTGCCGTTTTGACGGTTAGATTTGCGACAGCTGCATGTTTTGTTGGATCTAGGGATTCTTTTGATTCAAATTTGTAAATATTTGGATTCTTTAGAGGTAGGTTTGGAGAAATTTACGTGTCAAAGTTATATATAAAAACTTTCAGATTCAAGTAACGGTTTAGCGGTTATTGGCTCCTTGAAATAGTTGTTTGAATTGGTTTTCATATTGTTTTTCGGTCTTGTAGTTTTATTTATTTCCATTATTGGTTTTCGTGCATTGAATGGCGTTTTATTATTATTATTTTCATTTCTTTGGTGCTAATTCAAATTCTAATTTGAATTTGATTTCCAGAATCTGTGACTTGTTGAGATAGTTCCAGTAATTAGGGGTTCGTCTCGGTTCTGTTTTATTTTGAATGCTGATATTCAGTGTTGCTCTTGCAAAAATCAAATTTAGGAGAGAATCACATTTCAATGGAAGATAGTGCAGTTTGCGTTGAAATTCAAACAGATGAGGCTGTTGAATGTTCTTCAAGAACTGAATTGAAGTGTGACTCTGAGTTTCCAATAGACATTGAACCGGATTCGTTGCCTGATAAGAAGCAAGCGAAAGAAGAACCTCTGAACGAGGACGTGAAATCAGAAGTTTCGAATCCCGTTGTTTCACCTAAAGAGATCACATCGAGTTTCCACGATATCACCAGCCAACAAACCAATTTGGTTACGATAAATCAAGTTCGGTCTAGTGATGATGATGCCACGTCTACGTCGTCGGGTAGTTTGAGTTCAGAGGAGACTTTAAGTGATGATGGTGAATACAGTGGAAATTACCAGACCGAGACTTCTCGGAGCAACAACAACTCTGGCGATGTTTCGACGTCTCATGTTGTGTTGGAGATTCCAAAGCATGTTAGTTCGTCGTCTGGAATCAGGAAGATTACATTCAAGTTCAGTAAAAGAAAGGAAGATTACGTGACCGACTCATCTGCTTCTGTGGCTAATGGAGAAAACAGCAACTACTCTATTTACGATGATATTTATGCTTACGCGAAGGATTCACCTGAGGGGAGTAATCGTTACTTGTGTGCTCCCAACAGGGAAATTAAGATGTCGAAGAAGGTTGTTCCAGATGAATACCCCACAAATGTCAAGAAGTTGTTATTAACTGGTATTCTTGATGGAGCTCCGGTCAAGTATATTTCTACGGCTCGGGAGGTATATGTATTTATTTTTGCTTACTTGTTTTCTGGTATTTGCTACTGACGTATTTTTTGATATGTTCTTCAGTTATTGAATATTTGCTGTTTTATGACTTTAGAAGGAGTTAGATGGAATCGTAAGTGGTGGTGGATATTTGTGTGGCTGTCCTTTATGTAATTTCTCTAAAGTAAGTCATTTTCAGTTTCATTTTGTATTGTTGTTAGTCAATGTGTATATGTGATGTAATTGTGATTAAAAAATGATCTATCGTACTAGCAGGTTGTAAGTGCCCACGAGTTTGAGCAACACGCTGGCGTCAGGACTAGACACCCCAATAATCACATTTACTTGGAGAATGGGAAGCCAATATATAATATAATCCAGGAACTAAAAACTGCTCCTCTTGGCATACTTGAAGAAGTAGTAAAAAATGTGGCTGGTTCATCTGTCAATGAGGGTTCCTTTCAAGTATGGAAAGGTACATTATATATTTGGTTCTCTTTAAATATTCCTGATTGCATTGCTTTTTTGATGTGGTTCACATCATGTGGTTTATTAGATTATATGCAAGTATCTGTAATGGCCTTAAAAGGCTAAGAAGAAGAGGAGAAAAAACATGAATATGATGTTGTGGACATTCAGTTATTATGTTGACCGTCTTATAGTTCAGTGAAGGAGAATCATAATTTTGTAATCGTGCCTTAGATTATTTGTTTATATATATATATATATAACCCAGAAATCCCTTGAACCTGCTTGGCGAACCCAAGTTTGAAACTGACGCTCCCGCTGAACCCTACGATCTTTGGAGAATAGGAAACTATGCCCTTTAGCTGTGTAGGTCCCTTGTGGGGATTTGAACCCCAGACCTTGTGGGAGCAAACCACAGGCCTGACCATTCTGTTAACCCCTCATGGGTCCAATTATGCCTTAGAATTGCAAATTTAGAAATAGTTTATGTTCTGCGTTGTACGCATTCTTACATATTTTGTATTTGCAGCTGGTCTTCGACAAGGCACTAGAAATGTTGAGCTAGATGGAAAGTATAATGTCAAGCTTCCCAGTCTTTCTCATTCTGTTGTAAGGTACAATATCCTTATTTGCAATATATATTTTTTCTTCTGCTTTCTGCCTCCCAGGACCACAGTGCTAAACGTATAGTTTTCACCGAACTAAGAGAATATACATTCCATTTTTACTATTTCTTTCTTTATAAAATTTGTTATTTTCTGCCCTTTTATCTAAATTGTATTTTTAGATTGTCTGTGGAAAACGTCGATCATGCACAGCTCATAACTGGTCTACTCTAGCAATTGGTTTCTGAAATGCATTACTAATCTGCAGGACTTTAGGTTAATTACTTTTTTGTATGTATAATTATTGCATCTTTACTTGTATAAATCTTAGAACTACGAAATTTGCTTTTGACAGGATATCCATAATCCATTTAATAAACCGTAGTTCCTAACATTTTTTACAATGATTCGCTCACTAGTTTTTTTATTTTTTATTTTTTATTTATTTTTTATTTATTTTATTATTTTTATTTTTACTTTTTATCAACAGATCTTTTCACTTGTTTGCTTTTGACTATCCCACAAATAAGAGGAATACTATTATTATATTACTACTGGTATTCCGAGGTAGCATAATGAGTGTTTAGAATGAGAAATTCTTACCTTCAAAAAAAAAAAAAAAAAAAAGAATGAGAAATTTATTCGTTTTGAAGTTGTTGTGTAGCTTTGTAGTGTATTCCCAAACTCTCTTAACAATCTCACAGTTTTCCATGTTCTTATTGTGTATGATTAAAATTAAAGTTTCATTCAGGAATGAGTTTCTTAAAGCAAGTGTGAATTCTGAAAATGTATTTGAATGACATAATCTTAGGATACTTTCTGTGATGATAGTTTTTGAAGTGATCTGTTCTGTATGACTAAAAGAAGTTTTATTATCAACACTTATTCTGAGAATACTTCAATGACTTTTATAGGGAGAGTAAAAGGGAAAGAGAACCATGTTTCTCGGTATACGTGTTTAGTCTGCAAAAGGTGGAGCCTGCTAGTAATTGTTATTCCATAAGAAAATGTTTGATTCAATTTTTTTCTTCATTTTAAATAGGAAAATTCATAATGGGGAAATTACATAACTTTTCACAAACATATTTGGCAAACCAAAGGTTTTTGGGTATGTTAATTTCCTCATTTCCAATTCGTCTTAATAGAACAATCTTGACAATTAAATGAGGCCCTTGTGTGTGGATAAAATACTAGTGGGCCGATATGTTTCTGGACTGAACTTTCAAACCTAAGTTGCAATTTTGGAGCAACGGTGAGCTAGATATTAAAAGACATGGAAAAATTTAAGCTGGAATCTAGTGTCTGAAATCCTAAAACGACATTTTTTCACAATATCCTCGTGCAAGGGGATTCTTTATAAACACGAGACAGCGTGAAGTGGGAGCCTATTGGATTGTCAAACCCATACGCGCTGGAGGAATAATTTCCCTGTTCTGTCTTCTTATTCTGATTTTTTTTTCCCACTCATTTGTGAGGTTTTCCCTATTCTTCATCGCACTCTTTTTAGGGTTCCTTGTCTCTAGTCTTCCCTTTGACGTGTTTTTGAATATTAAAGAATTCTGATCTGGATATATTACACCAGATCTTGTTGTTTAACAATTAAAGCCAAATTTTTTAACTACGATCTGGTAGCTTTGGCATTTGATATGAATTTTTGTCTTTATATCCCTCCCTTGTTAGTGCTCTTTTGTTGGTTGCTTTGACAATTTTACTCAAATGTCTGTTATATACTATGCATGCCTGATCCTTATCACCCACCCATCCATTAACACAATTTGATTTGTAATCTTTTAGTAAAAAGTTTTTTCCATGTAACATCTGATAGTATTAGTTTCAAATTAGAAATTGTATGTGTTTTGTGTGTGTGTGTGTTTCAAAGGTTTATATATTTTTTATGGTTTTTTTTACTGATTGTATCTGATCTTAGAGAGAGGGGATAGAAAGGAGCCTGATATATCTGATTGTCTGTTTATAAGTTGGCATGCCCTAACAGTGCAAATTTTTAGTTGCATTTCAAATTTTGAAGTTTATGAAATTAGTAGAGTTTGGTAATACTCGGAATATCAAACAAGATCACCGTACCCTAACTTTTAAAGTTCTCCGGAAATTTATAATAACTCCTAAATATTTGTATGTATTTGTATGGCAATTGAATCTTAACTGATGATTTATTGGTTATCATTTTGTTGTGTTGAACTTGCAGCTGCTCCAGTCTATCATTAGAAGAAAGCATGAGTCCTTTGTGGTCCTCTGCACGAAAGAAAGCAGCCAAACAGCAAACATGGATGAAGGAGATAATAGAAGGGCAGAAACGTGGAGTGAAGAGGTTGTCACTCTCTGTCCATGTTCTTGGCTTCTAGTCATCTTAGATATAACTTTGATTTGTTTTGTTGGTCTTTTTCAAATTATTGTTTTGTCTTGGTCACTGACATTATATATGCAGACCTGGATCCTATATTTCTAACTCCTGCATTCAACAAAAGAAAGCCTCTGAAGGGGGTACAAAGAAAAGGTATATTGCGGTCTTTGCTTCTTCTCTAAGTTTCTTCTGTTGAAGTGTGATTTTTTTGGGAGAATTTGGCAGAAGCATTTGATATGAAAAATTCTTTTTATTTTGATTTTCATTTTTAATGTGGATAGGGATAATGATCTGCACCGGTTATTATTTCTTCCAAATGGACTTGCAGATGGGGCTGAGTTGACTTATATTGTCAAAGGGCAGGTGATGGTTTGATGTATAACTGAAATAATTGCCTAATTGGTTCATGTACTTTTTCATGTCCCATGTCTTTCGTTGGCAATATCTAATTGTTAATTGTTTTGTTTTTCCAGAGATTGCGTAGTGGCTACAAGCGAGGAAATGGTATAGTCTGTGATTGCTGTAACACAGAGGTAAAATCATTAAGTTATACAGTTGCAATAGGCTAGGATTCCGCATTTATTTCTAGGACACTCCTCTCTCTCAGCTAATATATATATATTTTTTTTTCCCTCTTTGTGAGCAGATTAGTCCTTCTCAATTTGAATCTCATGCTGGAATGGCGGCTAGACGTCAACCGTGAGTAGTCTTTAAAATCAATGTGATTTCTACTTGAGAGTTAAGAGTATTTTGTCTGTCATTTGAATAACGACTGAACACTGTTTTGCAGCTATCGTCATATTTATGCTTCTAATGGGATGACACTTCATGATATAGCCCTTTCATTGGCAAATGGGCAACGTGGTACCCATAGTTACAGTGACAATATGTGCACAGCGTGTGGAGATGCTGGGAATCTACTTTTTTGTAGTACATGCCCTCGAGCTTTTCATTCAGGTGGGTGTTTTGTTTTGTTGAGTTTAGTAATTTTTTACTACTGCTTGGAATTGATGTTGTAAATTTTTGAATGCGTTATTTTTTTTACTTGATATATAATTGTATCTGCTCTAGTTTTCTTAACATGTTCCATAGCATCTGAAATATCATTTATCTGCTCCAACTGTATATACATATATACATATACATATACACATAACTTTGAATCCTCATTATGCGGGGTGGGCTAGCATGTCCTTTCTCATAGCCTTGGTGGACCCCTTATCTTGGCCTTTCTACAAGTGTTTTAAATGCTCATTATTGCATGTGGCTTAGGCATCTGAGAACCATGTTATTGTCATGTGTTTGCTACCTTACACCTTTTGTAAATGTGTAATATATAATCTTCTTATTGGTTGTCCAATTATGAAATAGTTCTGGATTATCAGAATGGTGAACTTACATGTTAGCTTACACTTCTGCCTTTTGTGCTTTTAATTTGGGAGTAACGCTAAATAATGTTTTTCTAATTTTATTTTTTGTAAAAGTCAATGTTATGCTTATTTGGTATTAAGTTTTGTTCTTGATTCAAGCTGGCTTTGTCGTGTTGCAGAATGCTTGGGTTTACAGTGGATTTCTAAAGTTGATTGGCATTGTCCAAATTGTGAAAAATTTGGCCCTGGTAAAATGGCTGCTGATGGGAAATCTTCAGGTGTGTCCAGATCAGTGGTCTTTCAGAATGATGGTGAAGTACCAGAAACTGATGTTGGTGGTTGTGTTATTTGTAGGTTAGTTCTTCTCATATATTCATTTTGTTTCATCTTTGCAAGTAGTCAAAAAGATAAATGTTGTATATATGCATGCATTATTCATGGGTATTGGGCATAAAAATATGTGATTGAACCCCTTGTTTTGGTTTTAGAGGTCTGATGAGTAATCTTTGAATGTTCAAAAGCATCAGGAATAGGCTTAGGTTGGTTTTTTTATCATTCACTTGTTATGTCGTGACAGTATTGAGTAAATTGTTTTTTAAGTTTGTCTCTTTTTGCTTCTTTTGGTAAAATCTCCTTGAACACTTCTTGCGGGTTCTTTTTTATTATTTGAGTAATTCTACATTGCCAAAATTTAGTGCCAAAATCTGGTGCCCAAATGATGTGGCAACAATGTAGACCATTCATTTAAATTGTATTAGATTTGCATGATTTAAATGACTGGTTTACATTGTTGCCACATCATTTGGGCACCAAATTTGGGCAATGTAGCATTACTCTTATTATTTTGCTCTTGGACCTCATCTTGTTGATATGATGACAATTACTTAATGTTGCAAAAGAACAGATTTTGATACTGGTTGGTTCAAGGGACGAAATTAGTAATTGGAGTATAAATTGAGGTTGACTGTTTACACTTTTGAAGTGATTAAATTTGCAATATTAAGAAATTCCAAGCTACCAGGAACTCAAGGGATTTTTATTTCTCAATTTTCTATAATTTGTTTATTTGATTCTTTATATGCCGGGTACCTCTAACATGTTTCATTTCCTATTTACAGTGTTACATAATTGAATAATATTTTTGTTCTTATCTTTTTCAGGGGTCATGATTTCATTTCTGACACATTTAGTGATCGGATAGTTATTATATGCGATCAAGTATGGTTTCTCATCTCTCCTAGCAATTTACAACATATCCTTCAACATTGTAATTCAGCTACCTTTTTTATTTTTTTTTCTTTCTTTTGTTTTTAATTTTACTGTTATACCATTTCTTAGTGTGAGAAGGAGTTTCATGTTGGTTGCTTGCGGGATAGTGGTCATTGTGATTTAAAAGTAAGCCCCGGAACCATATGACAGCTATTACTAACTTGCTTGTTGATGAAAACACTTAGTTTTTATGTATCTCACTGCAGGAAATTCCCGCGGATAAGTGGTTTTGTTGTGATGACTGCAATAGAATATATGTTGCTCTACAAGATTTTGTTTCTAAGCGAGTGCAGACGATTCCAGCTTCATTGTTAAGTACAATAAGCAGGAAGCATATAGAGAAAGGATTATTTAATGATGAAGCAATAAATGATGTTCAATGGCGAATTTTTAAGAAATGTGAATCGGGAGACAATAATCCGTGGGTTTCAACAACTATAGAAATATTCAGAGTAAGTTTCTTCTAATTATTTCTTGAATCTTCTTCTTTATTTTATTTTTTGGAAGTAGACAGCTACGTGTAAGATAGTGATCTCCCCCTCTTCCTCTTTTCCTTTTCAGTGCTCTATCCTAGTTGCTGCAATTACTGACTGATTTTTGAATATGTGCTTACTTTTGTCATCATTTAATCTTTACTAATACTTATATTATGTCATATATAAATTATAAAAAAGAATTCATATTTGGAGTAAGGATACACATTGTAATTAAAATTTTGTATTTCTTGTGTCGGCAGAAGTTGATTAATTTGCATGTTAAGTTTATTTTTATGTGTTTATTATCTTGTTTTATTAATTGCTTGTGCTGTCCTCTGGCAGGAATGTTTCAATCCAATTCAGGCAAGTGGGCATGACTTGATTCCTATTATGGTTAATGGGTAAGTTCTGCTTTTCTTTGTGCTGATTTTGATTGCAATACGGTTGTAAAAATGTGAAATTTTTCTGGCACTTAGATGTTCGTCTGGTTTTCACGAATCTCCTACCATATTTAAACTGTTCATTCCATGAGAATGGCCATGTCTATTATGTTTTTTTTTTTTTCTGGAATTCCCAGACAAGTTGATGCAAGCCTGTGTAGGATATGATTTTGGTTCCAGAAAAAAAAAAAAAGATAAGGCTTTGTTTAGGTTTGCAAATATACAAAGCTGATTGAGCTCAAGCAGGAAATGATTTAAACTTGGCTTTCCTATAGTGGCTTTAGATTCACAAGATTTTATTTTATTTGGTCCTTCTTATTTACTGCATTAGTCTGACTTGCCAACTCTGCTTCCCGGGCCCCTGTTCCGAGGGAAATATAGTCTCTGTATTTGCAACTCATTTTACCTATTTTTGGTTTGATAATTCTCTTTGAACTTATTGCAGGGGAAACATACATGGTCAAGAATTTGGTGGAATCTATTCTGTTATTTTGAGTGTGAAGTAAGTAATCTCTAGATTTTGCTCTGCTTCTGTTTGTGTTCTTGTCTCTGAGTCACTATTTTTTTTCTTCGTCATTATAATCAATGCATGTTTATTCCGTGCATAGGTCTGTTATTGTGTCTGCTGGACTTCTTCGCATTTTTGGCCGGGAGGTTGCTGAGCTGCCTCTGGTGGCTACAAGAAAAGAATATCAAGGAAAAGTATGTATAAATGTTGAATTAGACAAGTCCTGATTTGGCTGTTAATATATATATATTTTCTGTTCTCTAATGCGCTCATGCTCAAATATGCTGATCTTGATAATTTCATCTTCAGGGCTGCTTCCAAGCATTATTCTCATGTATTGAGAGGTTGTTGTGTTCCCTGAAAGTGGAAAACTTGGTGCTGCCTGCGGCTGACAAAGCTGAGTCAATCTGGACAAAGAAATTTGGCTTCCGGAGGATGAGTAAGGATCAAGTAAGTTTGTCTAACTTAATATTTTTAAGACATAAGTTTCTGGTTTTCCGATACATAGCTGTGAGACCTGGAGCGTTTAAGCTGCACAATATGTTTGTACGTTCCGATATTGTATACAGAAATTTTAGAAGGATACCTGAACACGGTTGAATTATTATGAAGTTGTTATTGTCAGTTGATTTTTTTTTTTTTAATTTTTTTTTTTAATTTTGTTTTTGTGGGTATTTTATTCAAAATGCTCGTAGGGAGGTCAAGTTCCATCTCAATGGGGAAGGACCTGAAATACAACACCTAGTAGGTGTGGTAGATTTATGGAATTGTGTAAGAAATTGAAGTTAGAATGGTGTGAAGATTTTATGAATATCCACAGGAGTATCTGAGATGTGATTTTAGAGAGGGCGGTTAACAAAATTATGTCTTCATAGAGAAATGGAAAATTAAATTTCACATACTGGAATTTAAATGATTTGGACAAGGTTTTGTTTAGAGTAATAGGATTGAAATATATATATATATATATTTTTTTTGAAACTAGGGCCGAAACATTTTTAGTACCTACAAAAATCAGAATCTAATGGGTGTTTGTTTCCTGTTGACAACTATGAGTATCTTTCATTTACCATTCAATTGTATCCTTGCTATAAATTGTCAAATAATTTTTTTTAATAGTATCTTTTATTTACCATGACTTTCTTATTTAGATTTTTAGTGTAGAACAATAACTTATTTTAAAAGGTGTCTATTTGTAATAATATATTACAAAATTTAAATATTATTTTTATTTAAGCAAATTGAAGTAATGTTTTATGAAATTAATCTTATCGATAATCAAATGAATCATCACAAAATAAAAGGAACAAAAAATTTCCTTTTTTTCCTTTTTTAAATAGTTTATAATTATGGATTATTACTTGCGGTCCTCAATATTGCTTACTGTCTTTAATTGTGGAAGCAGTACTAACACATGTAATTTTTATACCGTTTCAGCTATCGAAGTACCAGAACGACTACCAACTAACAATTTTCAGGGGAACTTTAATGCTAGAGAAGAAGGTGCCATGGATACCAGAATAGCTGCCTTTATTGTCCTTTTCCGCAATCTTATCAGAGACATTGCTGTAGTCCGTATTTTGTTCTTTCTATAATGTTAAAACTAGATAAATTTTGCTGGTTTTTTTTTTTTTTTTTCTTCGCTTGATTTTCTTGGTGCGAGGTAGGGAGTGGGTTTGAGTCGTGGGGTTTAGAGCAGCTGACAATCTGATTGAAGATTGTTGATATCTTATAATCTAGATCTAGTAAGCGTGAGGGCAGTTGGTTATGGGAATGAAGAGTAACTTTATAAAGAATCGGTGTGTGCTGACGTTTTATCATGCACGCATTAGGCATGGAAATTTCTCCTTGTCAGATTGTGTTCCTTTATGTGGTTGAATGTGTATACAGAATAGTTGGATTTTTCTAGTTGAAAATTTTATGTAGTGTTTGCTTAGAAAAATGATGCCTCCAGAGATTCAGATGTGATGTTATTACTTATTACACCTAATGTCATGCTGTTTGGTAATTTAGTTTTAATACAGATGAGGAGAGATTGCTTTGTTGTGGTATTTTGTAGAAGTTGTCAAGTGCTTTTTTTTTTTTGGTACAGAGGAGGGCAAAGCCCAGCAAAGGAAACTAAGCCAAAACAGCAACAGAGCACTGCCTAGTGCTCACAACACCTCTGCAATCAGCAGCCAGAAAGTCCTTAATGCCTAAAGGGGGAGCATCACAAAACATGATACCGAGCTCCTTATCATAACCCATCCGAGCCAACGCATCAGCCACAAAATTGCCTTCTCTAAAGACATGATTCACCTTGCACTCCCACTCACCTGCAATCAACAACTTGCAGCTCTGAATTAGGCTAAATAACGGGTGATTGGGGCTGGAATTCTGCCCAACCAGCTGCACAATCAATAAGGAATCCGACTCAACAATCACCCTCCTGAATCCAAGCTTCCAAGCCAAAGAGAGACCTTCATAAAGACCCCACGCTTCAGCCTCCAGCACATTACCAACGCCAATGTTCATAACAAACCCATTAATCCACTCTTTCCTATGATTACGCAAAACACCACCAGCAGTAATAAAAGACTCCCCATTACAGCTCCCATCCACATTCAGCTTAACCCAGCCTTCAAGAGGAGGAACCCAAGCCACCGGAGTGAAAAAAACATTTTTAGGGGGGTCATTCCCAATAGAAGACAGCCAATCTTTACAGAACCTAGTAATGATCATGTCAGGAAAGTGGGGAATGGAAAATTCATGTTCAAAAACCTTCTTGCATCTCCACTTCCAAAGAAACCAAATCACACTAGAAACCAGCAGGAAGTTAGGTATGTTGCCATGCCCCAAACTCTTACTTCTAAGCATCTTATCAAGCCAAACCTCAAACTCATCTCTAAACTCAAAGGAAGAGGTAATACCTGTGAAAATGCTCTCCCAGACATTAATAGAAGAGCTGCACTTTCGAATCAAATGATCAATGTCCTCAATACCAGCGTTACACCTAGGACACGAAGCATCAGTAGTTAAACCCCGAGCAGCTCTATGAGAGTTAGTAAGGATCTTGCCATGCAGCCCAATCCATAGAAAATGTTGAATTCTAGGGGGAATTTTTAGGGTCCAAATAAACTTCCAAGGCCATAACGGCAACCCATCCTCCTCTAGCACCCCCTTATAAGCAGAATTCACAGTAAAATTACCCTCTTGATTCCAACCCCAAACAATTCTGTCATGACCACTGTGAGTCCTTCCAGCATGAAGACTAGCCACCCTCTGAACAATAGGCCAAGGAATGACAGCAGCAAGAAGAGAAAGCTGCCACACACCATTCACCAAATAGCAGTCCACAGTTTGAGACAACAAATCTCCATCAAGACTGACAATGGCATGATCTCTGAGAATGCCCACACCTGGAACCCAATGGTCAGTCCAAAACAGAATCCGATCTCCTTTACCAGCTCTCCACTTCAAGCCTTTAGAGAGAAGTTTGACACCATGCATGATACCTTTCCAAGTGCTAGAGCAAGGAAAGCTTCTAGTGTAATCAATGTCAAGAAGAGATTTATTATGAAGATATTTATGCTTAAAAAGATTAGCCCACAAAGAATCCTCATTCTGCAACAACCGCCACCCTAACTTCGCAAGCAAGGCTTGATTCACAACCTTAATCTTCTTAATACCCAAGCCTCCATAACATTTAGGCATACAAGCGGTCTCCCAACTAATTAAGTGGACAGTCTTTTTAACAGGGGTATGTCCCCAAAGGAACTCTTTATTAAGCTTATCCATTTTGTAACAAATCTCACTAGGAAGTTTGACCGACTGCATAGTGTAAACAGGTAAAGCTGAAGTAACAGCTTTGATGAGCGTAGCTCTACCTGCCAAGGAAAGGGTATCACATTTCCAAGCCGCCATTCTCTTCTGAGTTTTCTCAATTAACTCAATATAGGTGTGGTTACTAATCCTCCTATGAATAAGAGGGACACCCAAATAGCTCCCAAGGTTATCAGTAAGAGGGGATCCACACACACGAGCAATTCTTCTAGCCTCACCCTTTTTAATGTTAGGAGAGCAAAAAACTCTAGATTTAGCAAAACTAATCTGCTGACCAGACGTCAAGCAAAAAGTGTCAAGACATTTCTCCATGATTTCTGCTTGAGAGATAGTACCAAAAGTATTTTGAATGCATTTCTGATTAGTAATTTTTAAATAATTTGATAGTATGAAAAGCATTGTTTGAAGTTTTGAGGTTTATACCGAAGGTTTTTTTATTTCATTTTTATTTATTTTTATTTTTTAAAAGCATTTTTCTCGTTGAATAATTTGTTAAAAGATAGAAATTTGGATTAAGATTGTATTTTATAAGTATGCAAAAGGTGTCGACTATCTCTCCATTATGTATGCTTTTATTGGTCCAAGTGTTTATTTGTTGAGGGGGAACTGATCCAATTTGAAGTTGATGTTTATACCGATCAATCATAGAAGAAAATTTGTGATTCGTTCCGATTAAGCTTATTATTGGATATTCTTAGATACGATTAAATGATTCAGTTTCGAATTGTTAGGTGATTAGAAACTGTAACAAGCAATTTTGTATTCTTTATGAATTTTATGTTGTTGTGAGTGTGAGGGGTGTAAAAGTAAGCATTTGTTTTGAGTTTTTACACTTCCCGTGTCATATTTATGACGAGGTTTAAGTTTCACTTTTGTCTCTAAAGTGTAGGGATTATTTTGTCTTGTTTTTTGTAATAGGGGTTGTATCTATAAAGTGGAACCATAGTGATTATTTTGCCAATCTTGGCGGAGCGGCTCTAATTCAATTGGTTTCCGATTTCGAATTCAATTTCCCTAATGTCAGGCAATAAAAAATTACCATTATGATACAAGCAATAAATTTTGTAATAATATAATTTCATCACAAGCTTACCGGTAAAAACTCAGAGCCACTCAGTGGTGCTCTTTTTACTTTAAAAAAAGAAAAAAAAAAAAAAAAAAAAAAAAGAAGAAGTTTATATTACAATAATAATGCTCCTCAATTTTTTAATCATAAGCTTTAGTTACATTGATTTAACATACAATTATTAAACCCCGTATTCAATTTATTTTCCATTAAATTAAGCGTGGTGCTATTTACATCACTGTATTGAGCTAATAATGCTCCACATTTTAAATTTGTTGAATATTTTATTTGTCCAATTCTTATACTAATGTAATTCTAATAACACCTCACATCCACAAATAATTGTTTATTTTTTTAAAAAGTTTTTTTTAATACTTTAAACCCTAATTTTATTTGTTTAATTTATTGTATACAATTCATTTTATTGAAGAAACTGATAACAACATCTTGAATGTCAAAGCAATCGTTATTTAAAAGAAAGTATAAAGTTAAAAAAATGGAGGAAAAAAAATTCGAAGGTACAGAACTTAAAAAAATATATATAGAGTAGGTTTTTTTTTAGGACATATATAGAAAAGTTATGAAGTTGATTAAGTTTGGAAGATAAATAAATATGGTAGTTTTAGAAACAAAACAGATAAATTTTTGAATTTTTAGGGCTTTAGAGGTTTGTAAATAGCACTGCTCTTAAATTAAACAAAACTACAAAACTAATTTATAATTTATAATTTAATTTAATTTTTTTTAATTGAGATAAATTTCTGATATAAAGCAAAATCAAGTAGGTCACACTTTGGACGGTGAAGATATTTGCTTCACATTGTAATTCATAGTCGTGCTTGTACCATATCACTCGTCCCATTTCCCGTGCCTTCAATTTTAACTTTTATAGGGTCTAGTTGTCTGGTTACAGTTTTAGCTAAACCCCTAAAGCCCTAAATTGATCTCTGACTGCCATTTATCCGGCTCCAATCGTCTAAAAAATTTGATACGATGGCGTTTGCTTCCAGTTTCCGTCGGGTTCTAAGCGGGTGCTCCTCCGGGTCTTCGGTTCTCTCATCTCAATTCGCTTCGATTCGTCTTCATTCGACTCTCACTTCTCCTAAGCTCTTCATCAATGGTAATTATTAGAGTTTGCTTTTTCCTCTTTTTTTTAAATTTGTTTATCATTGTCTTTTTCCTTTGTCTGATTTGTTTACATACTTGAAGTTTTAGTTCTCATTTTGTGTGAATCCAATTAAATGACAATGTTTTCGTGAACACAAGTCTTAATTTTTAGTTTGTAATAGCTGCAATAAGGGAAGATTGCTTGGTTGTAAAAGATCAGTGATTGGAAAAAAAATTGAACATAACAATATTTAATTGCTTGAATTTCAAGTAAGTTCAAGTTTTTTCGTTAATTCGGTTCATGAAATCTGTTGTTTGGTTGACCATTTATTCTTACTCTCATTGTTATCTATTAGGGAATATGAACTAACATTATCAGTGCATTAGAGAGGAGAAAGGGTTGATTAATTATCTAAACACAGTTTATAAAAATCTAAAAGTCACCCACCTAAGATTTCTTTGAAATCAAAGATTTTGATCTGATGCATCCCTTATGAACTTAAATGTGTAGCGAGGACTTGTTAATTTTGCTTGTTTTATTTATGCATTGTATTTACATATCGGCATCTATCATTACACAGTCTATGAGGGTAGGGAGCTAGAGAGTTTAGTGAGGTTTGGTAGGAACCAAGCCTATCGGACAGTACTGCTGGGCTTTGTTACCCATTTCTTCTTGAAGTGAGTGGCACTATTCGTGTGAACCTGAAACTGTGCAACTTCTTCTGCTTCATGTGATGATGGTAAACCAGCAGAAATATTTTTTCGCTTTTTTTTTTTAATTGTTTGTGGGTGTCACGTATCTTTGGGAGGAGGAAAATCCAAGTGGGTAATGTTGAACATAGTTGTCGTTGTTGTTAGATCAAGGATGACGCATATTGCTATATAAGCTACATGGAAACACTTCTCCCTCGATTTATTTGTCAATCTGTGCATTCAGATCTATAAGGTGCTAATTCTTAGGAAAACATTGAAAGTGAATATGATAGATAGTAATCACAATTCACAACATGTATAGAATGGAGGATAGAAATTCTTTGGCTGTTCAATTTTACCTTTTCATATTCTTCATTTTCCTGTAGCAAACAAGGGAAGGTTAGCTGGTGAGTTGTGCCTGGAATTATTTTATCAACCTACAAATAAGAATAGAAAGGTTGTGCCAGCTTCCTACTAGAGTTCACCTAATCATCTCCGGTGGTGTGTACATGGTTTCAAATCCTCTTTAGTGTGTACTGAAGTGCTTGAGAGAACTCCGGTTGCCATCTGATGCTTTCTAATGAGAAATTGGATAATTATGTTAGTTTGTGTTAAGTAGATTCTTCTTCATGTTTATCTTCATATTTTCTGTAGCTCTAAATATTTTATGGTAAAATAATATGATTGTATACTATTTGTAATCAACTTTAGTGACAACGATTTCATTACTAAATACTTGTTAAGTTTTGCAATTGGTTGATACATTATTTATTTGCATGAAACACTAGTTTCCATGGGATGTACCATACAAAATCAAACCGTGCCTTCCTCTTCTCATTATGATATTGTCAACAGGTCTATCGAGACTTACAACGGATGAGAAGCTTAAAGAGGCATTTTCTCCATTTGGCCAGCTAATTGACGGTAAGTTAAAAGTTTCTCGTAATCTAGTTTTATTTGTATCATCCATTGGCATTTTTCTTTCATCCTTTGCTATTTCCTTGGTGTTCCCTGCAGCAAAAATCATAATCGACAGAATGTCTGGAAGATCAAAGGGGTTTGGCTTTGTCACGTATGCAACCATAGAAGAAGCTGAGAAGGCTAAAGAAAACATGAACGCGACATATTTGGACGGATGGGTCATTTTTGTCGACCCTGCCAAGTCAAGGGAGCATAGACCTCCACCTCCACCTCAACGCCAACCAGATCCAGCTTCTTCTGAAACAGGTTTCAGAACAAACAAGACTATTGGATGGTCTGCTTGATCAATTTTTTAGTGTCATAAACTTGCAGTCATGTTGGATTGGAAGCAATATGAGGTTGCATAGAAAACCCCTTTTTGTATTGGTGAATCTGAGATATTTATTTATTCAGTGAATTATTTGGGATAATTGAACCAATCCATAACGCTTGTTTAATTGTGATTTGGTTTTGCTGTTTTTCTGTTCTCTTCTACGATCAATCAGCAGTAGTGGAAAAATACAAATTAAGGTTTTTATATTTAAAATAATGTGACTCGTCAAGATCAAACATTGTCCGTGCTGAAATCAAGCATGTCATGCACTGCTCGGATATCTATCTCATAAAAGGGATGCCCAGGGCACCAATGTGGAAGGGTTCTCCGCATCAATGTGGAAATGAATGTGCACACCGAACAAATTCATATTTTGTTATTATTCTTCTCCGTATAGGATGTAATTTATAGGATAAATACAAAGAGAAGTAAACTTAGAAAGGAATCAGAAAATCCTATAATTAAACTAACTGTATCCGAAACAAAATAGTTAAATAGAAATCTTATACATTAATGATTAATATTCTAACACACTAATTATGCTAAATAATATTTATTTAATGGATTATAAATTCTAAAAGTAGAATTTTAACAATATTTTTATGAAGATTTCAATAGATTATAAAATCGCGTTGATCAATTTATCAGTGATTTCTGGTTCTGGAAACGTAAAACACTTTACCACCAAAAAACTATTTTTAGTCAATAATTTGCGTGGAAACTGGAAAGCGGGAGTCTGATTTTTCAACAAAATATATATAATAATATCGTTAACTTCACGGACCTAAAAGGTCTCCAATTTGCAAAAACCCTCACTACGCAGCCATTAACAAGTTTTCAAAAAACCTCCAAAAGCCAATAATCAAAAAGCATAGAGAGAGAGAGAGAGATGTATTCATGCACCCCTCACTTCGTCTCCCTCAAAGTCTCTGATTTGTTCGCTCCTCAGGTCAGTTTTTCAATCATTTCAACTATTTACAGTGACTGGTAAAATCAAAAGGAAATAGAAGAAATTCAACGTTTTCTAAGATGATGTCACTGTAATTGCAGATTTTGAGCTCGTTTGGTTCGTCTAAGCGAGATTTTAGAGTGTTCGCTATGTCGTCGAGTTTAAGGGATGCATCAAACTATATACCGGCTGCTCCCATTCTTCTCCCTGAAGGACCCTGGAAGCAAGTGAGCTACTATTTTTATCAATTTTTTTTTTTTTTTTAATTTTTTGTCTTTTCAACTTCTTTTTACTGCTTTGGAAACTTCTTTTATTTTTATTTTCCGATTAAAATGGCTCTTTCAATGATTTGTTCCATTTTGAACCATGCTTAACTGCTATAGATTCCTGGTGGAGTTACCGCCGCGGAGGGATTTAAGGCTGCAGGTATTTATGGTGGACTGCGTGCCCAAGGAGAGAAACCTGATCTTGCACTTGTTACTTGTGATGTTGATGCAATCTCTGCAGGTTCGCTTTCATTTTGATGGATTTTCATGTCTTTGTTGGGCTATATTGTTTTTAAAATTATTTTTCGGCTGTTTGAAAGTTTTATTTGGGAAATGTAATTTATTGGAATAAAATTAAATATGCATCTATTTAATTATCTGGTATCATTTTTTTACAGGGGCATTCACTACAAATGTCGTTGCAGCTGCACCGGTAATATACTGCAAAAGTGCATTGGACATTGCAAAAACGGTATGTCGAAGCATCATATTGGAACGCTTAATAGTAGTCAACTGAACAGAAGCAAAGTTCAGTGACAGTGAGCAATGCTTTTGTTATTAAATAAAATAAATCAGTTCATCTACCAATCCCTAAATGATATTCTTTGGTTAAATGAGATGTATTGGATTAAAAAAGTTATTTGATTGTAAATTGTTCATGTGCAAGATGTCTTAGCTCTAAAATTCTATGTCTCATTCAGTCATGGGTCTTCCCAATACTCCAATCGGCAGTATTGTGGTCTATGGTCATTAGTAGGTAAGCTCTCATTTGGCTTAGCTGGTTGCATATTGAATATAGCACACTTGCTGGGCATGAACTCAGAGTTTAAAGCACTCCACTTTAAGAATTTGCTAATTATGATTAACATTATAGTTGTACGTGCATGCAATGCAACTGGATTTGAGTTCTAATGAAAAATAAGTAAATAAATAAAGGTGATCCAATTGGTTTGCCTATATCCATGTCTAAAATAGTGCACAGAAAAGACATCAACCGATAAGAGTTGACAAGTCAATGGGAGCAACAAATCGTTTTCAATGTTCTAATATTCTTGCTACAGTTTGTGTAATATTTATAAACTTCTATCGAGTTATCTATTAATGACTCTATTTTGCACTTGCCAGGCCCGTGCAGTCTTAATAAACGCTGGTCAAGCCAATGCAGCAACGGTAAGCTATATCAGATTGACAAGATGTTTCACATATACTCCTTGTTCAAACACCATTATCTTGTTCAAGAGTGCATCTTTCTTTCTAGTAAAATAATGAATATTTCATTATTTTCTTTCTATGGTTTTGGATGTATCATGCAAAACTTGGGAGTTCTGCAAATCGCTCTCTTATTCTATTACTATGAGAGTAAATTGACTCTACTGAGTGCTACATGCCTAATGGACTTATATTGCCACCCAGGGTGATGCAGGTTACCAGGATGTTATAGAATGTGTCGACACTGTTGCTGAGGTACGGTAACTTCAATGTGTTTGAGAATTCCATTTTGGTGGACTTGTATGTGCTGGTTTTGTTTTTACCTATTACTATAATTACCAATTATTGCAGCTACTTAAAATGAAGCCCGGGGAAGTGTTGATTGAATCCACTGGTTTAATTGGTCAAAGAATAAAGAAGGTAAACTGCATTATCATTAGTTTGTCCTAGATGTTGTGTTGGCCATGTTAATGTGCACCATCCTTGAAACTTTACAATTTGCCTTGTTTTTTCCTAAAATAAATTAATTTTTGGACCAAACATATTTAAAATATTATTTTTTGCCAAATGATTTAAGAGAACTGATCGTTTTATGATATTATGATTTGCAGGATGCACTTCTAAATTCACTTCCAAAACTAATTAATTCACTTTCAGCTTCTATTGAGGGGTAATTTCACGTTAATATCATTCAACTTGCAGTTTGGCTTAATGGCTTCCTTCACTTTTGTTTGGGGATGATCTACTGTACATTTTATTCCTTTTATTTATTTATTATTATTTTTGTCGAATCATGTGGCTGCAATATATCTCCACCTATGTCCTTTTGTGTCCTACTTTGTTTTGGCATTCTTGAATCTCAATAGTGGCTGTGCAGGGCAGACTCTGCAGCAGTGGCAATCACGACAACTGACCTTGTGAGCAAGAGTGTGGCAATCGAATCTCAGGTGCATGAAACTTGTTTACAACTTAATGTGCATGCTACGATTCAAATATCGGTTAGCACGACAACATAATTTGGGAGTTGTAAAATGCTAGCATGGATTTGTTGTGGAGTAATATGCATGGTATAAGGTTTGCTTCCTCATTGATTGGATCTTGATAGGGATTCTGAAAAACAGAGTTTATATCTGTGTTGCTTACTTGTATTTATCTTAACTACCTATAATCCAATTATGCAGCCTTAGTCGTAGAAATTGTTATATTATGCAATACCTAATGCTTAATGCTTAGTTGAATGGTTCATTTCATTGGCACATTAGATTTATATTTTTGCTTTGCTTTTGATGTGACTATGATCATTTTGATTTATATGGACATATTACTTCCTGATTTTAAAAAACTTAAATCTCTCTATATTGAAAAACGAAGGGTCCTAATTCTCATTAGTCCACTGAACAGGTAGGAGGGAGATATATACGAGTTGGGGGAATGGCAAAAGGTTCTGGGATGATTCACCCAAACATGGCTACCATGCTTGGTGTATGTCTCTTTTAGCGCTTCTAGCTTGAAGTTTACACATATTTTTCACTGCATTCTTATCAACTATGATGTCTGTTTCAGGTAGTAACAACTGATGCACTAGTTAACTCTGATGTATGGAGAAAGATGGTCCAGATGGCTGTCAACCGTAGTTTTAACCAGATAACTGTAAGTATCATGACTCATTTATTGATGCATAAAGCTAAAAGACTTCACGCAAAGTGGGGCATTTTGCAAGCCACTTTGCTTTAAAAGCTCTACTTTTGTTCCAAAATTGTGCAATGGGAATGAGTAGGAAATGAGCTGTTTACTTGCCACTTAGGAGAAATTGTGTTTTTAATTCTAGCTTTTATTGACTATGGATTCACTATTTATTTCCTGGTAATTTATTTTAAGCCAAAAATCTCAATGGTTTGAAGACACTCCATTATTTACTTTTGTCTTGAATACATATTTTGTGTTGGGCTGGAGGTGGGTGGGTATGGTTATTAGAAATTTCCTCCTTTTTTGAATTATCACATATAAATTCAGCTGGTTTGTTACGGTCTTTCTGTAGGTAGATGGAGATACTAGCACCAATGATACTGTCATTGCTTTGGCTAGTGGATTATCTGGATCAAGCATGGTATCTTCAATTAATTCTAACGAGGCTGTGCAACTTCAATCATGTCTTGATGCGGTAAGTGTGGCTGCCACTTGAGGTCAGGGCATGTTTTCCACATATTTGAATATACTTATAAGCTTTCTTATTCTGGTCACTGCTAAATGAACTTATAGGATTTGGTCGACTAATTAGTAGAATTGCACGAGTTGGTTTGTGTGTCAAGAGGCATTCGAATTTATAGATTGATTTAGGCTAGATCTATCTTGGATCGGATCTGTTGAAGTTTTAACAAATTATCTTTCTCAGGTAATGCAAGGCCTTGCCAAATCAATAGCTTGGGATGGAGAAGGAGCAACTTGCTTAATTGAGGTGTGTCTTATTCAAAGATTTTTCATATTTACTGGGTAAAATTTAAACTGCAAGTGTCCATCCCTAAGTTCCATTGAACTTCCAATGTCGCTGCATGTCTCATGCTTCCACTCAAACCTAATGGGGAACTGATGTTAAAGTAGACAGCACTTTGCGTTCTTAGATTCTTATGAAGAATACGACACAAAAGTAAAGATGCTAATTATAATTTTGCAATGTAATTATCCAAACTCTTTGTGCATCCTTTGTGCATCCTTTATGATGTTTTACGTCATTTATGATGTTTTTTTACTTTTTTCCAATTGCTAAGCAAAGAATTTTGATTTACCTGCTGATTCCAGTTCTACTCTCAATGCTAACTTTTGTAAATTGTTCATTGCTTTGATCAGATGTTTTCTTGTTAAATTTCCATTATGAAATCTAGTAATTATATGACAAATGATAGACTTAGGCTGCTTAGTTCGTTTACAGAATGCTGAAGATTCATCCAATTCTAACTTAAATTTGCAGGTCTCTGTGACTGGTGCAGACAATGAAGCTGAAGCCGCAAAGATTGCACGCACAGTGGCATCTTCTTCACTTGTGAAGGCATGAATTTGAACTTGTACTTTTATTGAACTTCAATTCAAGTCTAATTAATGTCAATCATGCTACCAGGCTGCTGTATACGGAAGAGACCCGAATTGGGGACGTATAGCTGCTGCTGCAGGGTATGCTGGAATTTCTTTCCATCCCAATAACCTGAGAATATTGCTTGGTGATATTTTGCTCATGGATGGTGGCCAACCACTTCCATTTGACAGGTAAAGTTAATGTTTTTGCATAACAATTGGAATTTTGTTAAAAATTTGCTGTCCAGGAATGAACCATATCTTACACCTAATAGTTCTGATCCACCATGGAAGAAAATTTTATTCCAAATTGATAATCTATATAAAGTCTGCCATAGTTTCAGCTTATTTTTGATAGTGCTGGAAAGAGATTTCATATCTCAGTCGTGTCAAATTTCAGCATAGAGTATATGAGATTGATGTTTTGATCTTCTCCAAGTAACAAAGGTTTTTTCAGGGTTGGGGCTAGTAACTATCTCAAGAAGGCTGGTGAGACCCATGGTACCGTTGGAATCCAAATATCTGTTGGTAAGCTTACAAATCATATATGTAACGTGTGTAAATCTTTCTTATTATTATTCACTGCACAGAACAGAATAGTTCAAGTCTGGCACCTATAAAGCTTAACCCGGCAACACATAGTTGTGCATTTTCTGCATCCTAATTGATTGCCCTTTCTCTGTGTTCCTACAGGTGATGGATCTGGAAGCGGGCAAGCGTGGGGTTGTGACTTAAGTTATGATTATGTCAAAATAAATGCCGAATACACAACATAGAAGAAGATTCCTCGTTTAGATTTTCGCACATTTAGAGACATTCCTTGTGATGAAAATGTGTTGCAAAAAGTTGTACAATGCCTTTATGATTTCATAATCAGAGCAATTGGTGAAACAAGTCCCGTCCTATGTGCTACATGCCATGTAATATAATTTATTTACCTAACCACCTTTTTGTTTTGGCGATAAACATTTACATATACCAGGTTTAATCCATCATTTATAGACTCTTGGCTGGTCCTCTCTACTTAGGCGAAATGGTAAAGAAACTTCCGATCACGTAATCTTATCACCATTTGTTTGTTTAACAAAGTTGTGGTGATGAGATATAAGAATCAAAAATTTAATTCAAGGGGACCTGGAGGCAATTGAGCATCTTTTAAGTCTTTTGATAAGATGAAATCATGGAATTGATATTTGACTGCTATATGCCGCATATACTCGGAAACAACATAAACAGCAAGACAAAACACAACATAGTTCAACCGGTTTCCTGAGTGACCAAAGCATTAACATACCACACACCAAGTAAGCAGAGATTGATGTGCATCATGCCTCAAATCTTAGCCAAATAAGCAACCATTCGATTTCTATATACGAAGAAAACGTTGGATTCTACTATTTAAAATTTTTTATAGGTTCCACCACACACTGTCAAAGAGTTGTATCATATCGTAGAAAGTCGTCTCATACACAAAAACTTCGAATACTTATTTATATACGTGGCAAAGAACGGCATACAGATAATAAAGGTAAGTTTAGCTCATAATGCCTCTGTGACCGAGTAATGCAAATTGGTAAGTGATTGTTTGAGGAAGCTACTGCCACAATAGGAGTCCGGGCCACCAACATCAAAGTCATGGAGGTCATCGGAGAGTTTAACCCTATCATGAGCATCCAGTGAATTGTAACTCTTCTCAGTACAACCTGCATTTTTACGGTATTGCTTGTTTTTGCTGCCACTGCTGCCACGTGAAGAGTTGCCTTTCTGCCATTTCTTTCCACTTTTCTGTTTACTATTTCTCCCTTCCTTCTTCAACTTCTGTTGCTTCTTGCTCCTATTAACCGTGTGGGATACAATTGTTGGTGGAGGATCATACACGTCAGGGGCCCACTTCACAGTCAGCTTCATTGGTGCTGCACCCAGCTTCTCACGGCTACCTTTCATAGCAGACACAAGCTTCAAAGGAGTCTGAGAATCAAAGCATGGGTAAAAGCCAACATTAGAAAAGCCAAACTATCAAATAACCATTTTAGATAAACATGCTTGGGAAGGAATATAAAGGCTAAATCATTCCAAAGCCACTATATGCACACTCCAGCAATGCACAATTGCACACTAATGATGATTTCATCACCTGTTGAACACTTGTCAAAAGCCAGACCTAACTTCATTATAAAATGAAGTGTCTTACCAATCAATATTACAATTGTAGGTGATAAAGATAAAATATACCACAAATGATCCTTAAAGAAAAGAGGAAACAGTCTGCATACTTAGTAATCACAATTCATGAGCGAACAAATCGAATTACAAAATTTTCCAATTATCAAAAGGCAGCATAATGTTAAAGTCATGGTCATGGTCATGGTCCTTTCTGAAAAGCTAGCTCAACATCCAGCGAGAAGAGCAAAGTGTGATGAACAAATAACAATCAATAAGCCCCTTTAACCACTGAAGAGAAGTAACAGTCTAGTCTCAATGAATATCCCCATTGGCCTAAGTCTGCATTTACGGTTTACCAGATGAACCAAAGTTGGCTACATGAAAATACACAGAAGCACAAACATCTCAAGATTCTTAATCTTAAATGAAAAAAAAAAAGCACCTATCTACTAACAGAAACCCTAGAAAGAAGACATTGTAAAACAATAACACGTCAGTAGAAAACACCCGCTGCACACCATATACAATGGAAAAATAACTCACAGGCAAAGATATTGAGCGGTAAGGGGAGTTCATAGGCTCGTTAGAGAACATTTGCTGCAAGGCTGTCTCAGGTTCTTCATCTCCGTCTTCATCAGAACCAGCAGAAAGTAAAACCTTACCATCGGAGGGAAAAGTATTGCTCTTACCCAAGCCCTTCTGACCAGGTTTGGTTTCATTTAATTTAAGGTCTTCAATTCCCTCCTCTACATCATTGATATTATCGCCTTCAGATGTGTTCCGTTCACAAGAATCCTGAATGTGCAAAAACTCGCCACTATTGTCGTCAGGGCCAATTACTAAACCTCTGGAAGATGACTTAGATTTTTCCTTACCACAAGGAGAGCCGAATTCCATAGATGACAACCAGGGACTAGAAAGTTCAATATGGAACTGCCAAAAGACATGTGATAGAAATAAAATAATTATATATTTTTCTCTCACACTTATGAAAGTAATTACCAAGGACCCAGAAAAAAAAAATAGAATAGAATAGCAAGGTGACACGGAAATCCCCTTGTTGAGCTCAAACCAACAAAAAAAAAATCAGCATATACACCATGGAAAACTAAATCAACTGAAGGAGCAGAGATTAGGCAGTCATAGCAACAGATAAAATACTGAGCACAAAGGAAAGAAGAGATAGTTGCTGTAGTATAACTGTTAGAATAACGAACAGTTATAAAGTCTAAATTACATCACTTGTAAACATGGAGAGATAAACCAAAAGAACACGGACATTCCACATAATCATCCCTCGTTGTATAAAAAATATGAAGAACATACCAGATGCTTGTAAAAGAAAGAGGCTGGGTAAATAAATAAAAATAAAAGTAAGAATCTGACATGCCATGATACATATACCAGTGAGTATGATGCGAAAACAACCAAATCCAATCTGTTTCAGACCTATACAATGCAAATTCATCATTCTACAGTGACTGCAAGCAGATCCAGAGATTCGAGACTACATTGAGAATCATGTGTGTGTTGCAAAATTCAATCTACATAAACATTCAAATTATAAAGCATCATACAAATTATATGCTGATAGCTATACAGGATCCAAAGAGTGATAAAAAAAATACACTAACAAAACATGAATCACACTTAACATCAGCAATACAAACATTAAAGAAAAATCAATACACCTAAAAATAAAAAAAACATTGACAAGAAATGTACCTTCTTTGATGTTAACGAACAAAGGTTTCAATCAAGAGACCCAATCCAATTCTCAGTCAAACTCAATCTCCAAAATCTCGTACAGAACAACAAAATGAGGAAGAAACCGAAAAACAGGAAGATGAAAATAAAATTATCTAAAGAAAGTAAAACAGATTAAAAAAAAAAAAAAACCTAATGTTAACTAAGATTACCACGACGATCACCTTTTTCCAGATGTTTAAAACGATGATAACGATATCCACTATTGAAACGAGTCAAAGAGGGCATTAATGGAAGCTTATTCGGCTCTTTGGGCACCGAAGGCATTATATCGGTGCTCTTCGAAACCCTAATACGCTAAAACCCTCAAATTTTGACTTCTCTATCAAACCTATAAAAAGAAAACAGTAACAGCAATCGGATCTGGAAATTGATGACGATAACGAATCAAAAGCGCGAGTTATTTTCTTGGTTTTCGAGATGTTAAAGAATCAGGGAGGATTGAATCAGCGAGTTTGGAGATGAGCCATCGACACGTGACGTGAGAATTGGATAATTGGAGATGAGATTCGTGAGAATTGGATCAGAGACAAGCGAGTTTATATACAAGGGGATATCAAGTCGGTCAATGGATCAAGTCGATCGCCAGACATTTGGCGGTTTGTGAGACCCAATCAGGAACGTCCACGTGTCGATCATTGTTTGTTGTAATAATTTTCTATTCTGACTCTGACTCAGATATTTTTGACAGTTGGGCTTCGCTCGCGGGTCGCGGGCCGACCTTTAAAGATGTAATTGTCTTGTTTGATTATGGAAACTGTTTAGGTCCAATGTTAATGCAACTATTGACCTTCATTTTTTTATTTTTTTTTAATAAATAATAATAATAATAATCTAAAACCGCACGTGTTAAGGATCCTATCGGTATAAATCAAACACAGCATATGCGGTTTTGATGTCCATCCCATAACACGGGTTAAGAATTTGTGGGCACCTATTAACATAGATCAAACACACATGTGTGGATCGAATATTTACCCTCATATCACAGGTTAAGGATCTGTGGACACCTATCGACATTGATCAAACACGTTATTCGTGAACCGGACAATATCGATGAAAAAACTCATCACTCGAGATTGTTTTCTCTCTATCAGTTAGCTATAAGCATCTTCTTGTTTCGTTTTAGATATATAAATTAAATTACTATCACCTCTTGTTTATTATAAGACTTTATTAGTTGTATACTTTATCGTGACGGTACTTAATTTTATAGGGGTTATGGCGTACTGTACTAAACAGCTGTACGTTCCACATTACTAGAGGTTCTAATGGAAGATGTTCTTCATTTTGTGATTCTGTTTTTGTCTGTTTTATTTGTTTCTACTATTGGATTTGGCTTCTATCCACAAAAATCGTATGGACCTCTAATATGTAATAACCTACATTTTACAATTTTTTATATTTATTTTTTTATAAAAAATGATTGGATGATCGCTATTTACCGTCTTACACAATGGTATGGTGAGATTTTTTTTTATTTTTTATTTTTAAGTATATTACATGATAATTGATATCATTTTTTTTAAGATATCTATTAATCCCGTCATTTGTAGGATTCGAACTGCTGACATGAGTGTCATTTAACTAAATCCATCTACCATTGTAACTATCTTAACAATTAAGTAATAGTTATAAAATAAACGTATTATTTTTTTGTTCAATAAAATAATACGAATACATGACAACTGTGGTAGCTAAAAATGACCCTTCAACCCATATCTGCAACCAACTTCGTTTTGGATCGAGTCTAGGCCCAACCAATTCAGGTCAACCCAAAAAGCCTCAGCTGAGTCCTGGTTTGATTCGATCAACTCTCAACTCGACTAGCTATCCGATAACTACAGAAACTGTTTGAACGAGTCAAGGATCATCTAATCCTGAAAAACATGGCCAATATTTCAAGGATTAGATTCTCAACGACCCACGACTAACGGCTCTAAGAAGGTAATATAAAAGACTCCTCATTCACAAAAAAAAAAAAAAAAAAAAAAAAAAAAGATTCTGATTTCGCTACTATACTAAAGCTCTCGTGTGCCTAAACTCTGCAAAAATACAAGCTCCGGCCACCAGAATACATTTATTCAATCATTTTTAGTTTATTCTTTACTTTCATGCTCAGTCCAAACGAACCTAAGGCTTAAATTAGACACCACCATTTTCTTTTTGCTTCCTTTTCGTCTATGTTTGCTCTCTTTTCGTTTCTATTTGATTTTTCATCTTTTTTGTAGGTTAAGAGATTGTTCGACATGTTCGGTTCGACCAAGGTTATACCAAGTTGTTTGGGCTTGACTCGAATCCGATCCGACCCATTGCAATTGTAGATCAACCATCTACAACAATTACACACAACACGTTATATAAATTGTCATATTATTTAAGATTTGGTTTTAATAGGCTTTTAGTTTATCTAAAATACGCATTTGAAAACACATCACACAATCTATCCAACTCAAAATTAATCGATAAATATACCATTTGTACGAATCTATGTAAGTTTTTATTTATTTATTTTTATCATTATTTATATTAATGAAAATGTCCAGATGCGTATACTTAACATTTAATGACTACTCACTGTATATAATAATATTGTCATGTAAAAACTTAGCAGTCGTGAAACTAGCAAACAATGTTATATATATAATATAGGGGTGAATTCAAAAAGAACCAAAAAATTTATGGATTTATTGTTTTTAGCCACACATTTATTTTTTATTGTTTTCGTCACCTTTAGCCATTTTTGGACAGAAATACCCTTAACATTTGAAATTTGAAAAAAAAAAAAAATTACTGACAGTCCAGTAAAAAGATCTGATGGGTGGAACCCACCCATCAGTAAAACAAACGAGCAAAAGTAAGAAAAAAAGAAGAGAGAGAAGAGAAGAGAGAGAGAAAGAGATCGCCGGTGACTGTCGCCGAGAGAGAGAGATCGCCGTCCTTGCCGGTCGCCGTTGCTACCCTCGCCGTCGAGCCTCCATTCGCCGTTGCTGCCAGTGATTCCCTGTCAGTTATCGGGTATTTCTCACCGTCTCTCTTTCATTTCTCTATCAATTTCTTCGATTCTTCGATTTCTTTATTCTTCGATTCTTCGATTTCTTTCTTTTAGGTTTCTGATATCTTTTCTATTATTTTCTTTTGAGGTTCTTGTGGTTCAGTGGTTCAGGTTCTATTATTTTTGAAATACAGATCCGCAATATAGCTAGAAAATACACTAATAATATTACATAAATGATTACATAAATGTTTCCCGAGGCTGGGGGTTTTCTGCTGTTTGGTTTTGTTTGCTGCTGCTGTCTGGTTGCTTCTAGCTGGGTGCAGCTGTTGTTTTTCTTGGTTTTTGTCTATTTTGGGGCTTTGTGGTCTGTTGTGTGTTGCTTTGTTCTGTTTTTGCTTTGGGTTTCTTCTTTTCTGGCTGTTTGTCTGGCTTTGTGCTTCGTGTTTCTTTGCTTGGTTTTGTTGTTTTGGTGCTTCTCTCTGGGTTTAATAAGATTGCTATTTCAAAAAAAAAAAAAAAAAAAAAGAAGTTGGATAATAAACACCTGAACATGCATTTGTAGCATCATAAAATACACATAGAAATTGATATGAAAATTCATGAGCAATTTCTGTTCAATCCAATCAATGTTTCTGTTCTTTCAATGCACATTACCCCATTAAAATGATGCATAATAGAGGAATTCATTGAGGAATGCCTAACTCCTTTTGGTTTGCCTAACTATCAGACTAGAATAAAAGTATTCACAATTGAATCCATCATTTGTACATAAATCATAACATTATTGCTGAATTATTGTTGCATAACAATATGTTCATCTTCTAATTGGGGTGGGGGAGTGATGAGGAACTTGTCTAGCAATTAGAGAAAAATAAAAATATTAACAGTCTGATTTATCTTTTGTATATAAAGATAAATTTGTATAAGGATGTGATTGCTGAATTATAATTATTATAACTTATTTGTTAATATGAAGTAACATTTGCAGCTGCTAATTATTTAGACAATGTATTTTTGCAGCCCTATTGGCTAGGTGTTGCTTTTTTCTGGTGTGGTTTTTGCCTTGCTGGCTGTCTTTGTGCCTTTGCTTGGTGTTGTGTTTGTTGTGTGTTTTTTGCCCTTTGTATAAAGTGTGCAGTTTAAAAAAAAATAAAATGTTTTAGTGATGCTTGGTAGAAAGATATGCACTTAAATTTAACCTCGTCTTTGTTAATCTTATTAGTAGTAGTTTATTTTTTATTTTTATTATAAATGAAGGGGCACAGGCCACAGTGGTCTTTATTTTTATTTTAATATACTTGACCACAGTGGTCTTTGTTCCACAAATTTCCAACTTGCTTTTACATGTTGAATTGGGTCCTGTTAATGTACAGGGCACATGCTATGTGTAGTGCAAAAAAATAAAATAAAATAACAAATTTACACAAAACTTTGTGATTTATTCTAGGATTACACAAAGAAATACGTTTTTTGGATGGATGACAAGAATGATGAAATATATTTGGTAACAAATTTGAAAATACTTTGGGTACAAGAACTATATTTTTTCAAACTTTATAAATATAAACAATTACAACAACTATATTTTTTCACTTCCTTAGTTCTTAGCTGCCGTTTTGTCTGTGTAAGTCGATCTAAGTTCATGATTCTTTCAAGTACTATAATCTCATTATATTGTAAGTCGGTCTAAATTTATAAAAAGAGCAAACCCTTTTTTTTGCTCTTTTTGTTCTCATTATATTGCAGTGTTATTGTAAGTCTTATGTTTCAAGTACTATAATCTCCTACTAGGTGTTTGGTGTTTAGCAATCAATTCCAAAAAAGCTACCAGCGCAATCAGACGATCATAGTTGTGGGGTCTTCATTTGTCGATACGCAGATATGTTGATGCATCATGTTCCTTTTTGGGGATGGGGATGGGGATCCAAAAACGTCCCCAAGCTTAGGGAGGAGATGGCACTAGGCATTTTTGCAAATAGCGTACCGGCAGAATGATAGGCTACCATTGGTGCTTCGTCTTTGTTTTTGATGTTTATAAACTGTGATGTACATGGGATGATTATAACATTTGCCTTAGAATTTATGATGTCCTGTACTTTTTGAAGCATAGTCTACTGGCATGTACTTTCAGAATATCTTAGCATGTAACTTGTTAACAGGTGTTGGCATGTAACAATACTGGAATATCCGAACCGTTCGTATTTCTAGTATTTGATCTCAATAAGTTTCGATAGACAATTATTCAAAATAAAAAGAGAAAAAAAAGCACTTGTTTCGAAAACTATGTAATTTTGATGTGTATCAACAGGTGCAGTGTTGATGATCATATTTATATAAATTGTCCATGTCAGGTCCTGGCATGTAACTTCAACATACACTGGCATGTAACTTGGAAATACACTGGCATGTAAATTTTGAAGGTCCTGGCATGTAACAATACTGGAATGGTTCTTTTTCAACTCAGTCATTCAAATGGATAAATCATTAAAAATACACTAACATGTGCTGCCATGTAACAATACTGAAATTTAATCATTTAAGTGGGTGTTTGTCAAGTGGGGAAATAAGAATATTCGGGCATGTAACTTCAACATACACTGGCATGTAACTTGGAAATACATTGGCATGTAAATTTTGAAGGTCCTGGCATGTAATAATACTGGAATGGTTCGTTTTCAACTCAGTCATTCAAATGGATAAATCATTAAAAATACACTAACATGTGCTGCCATGTAACAATACTGAAATTTAATCATTTAAGTGGGTGTTTGTCAAGTGGGGAAACAAGAATATCCGGGCATGTAACTTCAACATATACTGGCATGTAAATTGGAAATACACTGGCATGTAAATTTTGAAGGTCCTGGCATGTAACAATACTGGAATGGTTCGTTTTCAACTCAGTCATTCAAATGGATAAATCATTAAAAATACACTAACATGTAACTTCAAGATATACTGGCATGTGACTTCAAAAAACAATGGCATGTAAGTTTATAAGGTCCTGGCATGTAAAAATACTGGAATTTGATAACAAAATTATACATGAATTCAATACTGTTATGTAACTTCAGAAAAGCTACATTACGAAATACAGTGTGTCACCAATACATTTAAGAATTAAAACATCATTGCTAATAACTAAGTTGTACCACTAACTTCCGGTGTCAATGGACATTTTTGTGAATTGTGGCCTTCTTCTCCACATTTCCTGCACCTGTACGGTCTACATGGTCGCTTCGATGTAACAGATGTTGCAGATGTTGCAGATGGTACAGGAATCTGACATGGTTGTGGATTTCGACAATTTTGTTGGTTGTGACCGGATTTACCACAAATTGTGCAATTTCTTGTCTTCCCATTTCTATGTTCCCCGGCGGATTTATATCTCTTCTATTGTAAAAAAACAACAGGAGATTGATTTCACTATAAAACAAAATTACCAAATCACATGTAAAATTCAAATAAACGGGCATCTAATTTCGTAACAGAAAATAAGAAAATCGGGGTTTCACTAAAAATCGAATCCACTCTCTTAATCTTCATATCAACAAGCTATAATTGTAAAAAAACAACAGGAGCTTGATTTCATTATAAAACAAAATTACCAAATCACATGTAAAATTAAAACAAACGGGCATGTAAAATAAAAACAACGAGCATGTAAAATAAAAACAACGAGTATGTAATATTAAAACAACCAGGCATGTAAGTTCGTACCAGAAAATAAAAAAATCGGGATTTCACTAAAAATCGAATCCACTCTCTTAATCTTCATATCAAACACCATATAATTGTAAAAAAAATAACTGGGAAGGGGATACATACATTCTAGGTCACGAAATTAACTTCAAGAGAGAGAAAAGACCACAAAATGGAGGTCACGAAATGGAGGTCGGAGTCCGTCGGTGCTGCCGTCGCCGTGGCCGTCGCCGGGTCCACCGTCGCCGTCACCGGATTCAAGTCGGAATCCGTTTGGTTGTGTGAGAGAGAGAGAGAGAGAGAGAGTATCTTAAATGAAAAAAAAAAAGCTGATGGGATTTCAGATATAAGAGAGGGAAGTTTTGGGGGGGAATTTTGGTTGAAGAAAAGACAAAAACAAGGGTATACTTGTCAGTTCAAGGCTAAAAGTGACAAATATAATCAAAAATAAAGTTGTGGCTAAAAACAATAAATCCATAAATTTTTTGGTCACTTGGTGCAATTTCCTCTATAATATATGACAATGAATTAAACCCTCACATGAAATTATAATGAACGTGATTAAATTTAAGTAACCCATTATTTAGTGCATGGAAGAACTTTAAAACTCATGTGCTTTACATGACCTTTACTGCTTTTCTTTCAAAAAAAAAATATATATATATATATATAAATAAAAAAATAAAAAATCAAGTGTCTAATTCCTTTATATGGAGAATAAAAAATTACATATTAATAATATTAAAAGTATACCGCTGTCTTGAATGTAAGAATATAACTCGTGTTTTTGTAGAAGTAAGATTGGATTATGTTTTATAACACAATTGTTTTGACTTTTCAAAGTTTTTATTTGACTCAACAAAATAGATGAGAAATAAATCAAATGAAAAATAAAAAAGGATAAAATATTGTAACATTATGTTTAAATTACCACGTTAACTATAATATTTGGATAGATAATTAATAAATATTGAAACTTATCAAGAATTTTGATAAAGAGACATAAAAAAAAAAAAAATGAAAAAAATCTTAAAATATTTGCAATAACTTAGACATACAGTACATCACATTTTCAAATAATTCAAAAATTTCTGAAAATTTATCGGATACGGTGCTTGACATTGTGCAGTAAAATCTTGGGGTAATTGCACAAACATCCCCTGAGGTTTGATATAATTACTCACATATGGCAGTTTTTGATATATTGACACAAACATCCCCTGATCTATAAAAAATATTGCACTAACAGCCCCTACCGTTAACTTTCTACCGTTAACTACTACCAGTCAACAGCCAAAGGAGCAAAATGACTAAAAGCCCCTTTTTTTTTTTTAAATTAAAAAATTAATAAAAACAAATAACAACAGTTCTTCATCTTCCTCATCTATCCCAAAAAAACATCAGACAACACCATAAACAAATCTTCAGACAACACCATAAATAAATCTTCAAACAACACAATCTCCCGATCATCAAGCAAAAAATTCTTCATCTTATTCACCCATATGGAAAAAAATAAATATAACACCTCCAAATCATCAAACATCACTCAACCATCTTCATCAATCCACCAAAAAAAAAAAAAAAAAAAATTAAAAAATAAACTAGAGATGGAGCAGAGTGGAGAGAGCTTCTACACGCAACTTTGTGAATTGACCATGGCATCATCTGACTCTCCTCTTCTAATATTCCAATCAACATTTGATGCGGACTCACTGTGGGCCTTCAAAATCATCCTCCATATCCTCGAGAGTCTGATTCAGTACGCTATGTGTGTTACCCAATCTCTTCCTTTCAATCCAACACTACACGAACACTCAATAAACACAACAAATTCCTGCAATTATCTATTCCACACCAAAAAAAAATAATAAAAAAAATCATTAAACAGAGATGGAGCCCCACCCAATTGATTTAACTCACTCCAAGCTCATATTCTTGACGACCCATTCAAAGCCAAATAAAACTCTCTTTTTATAAACCACCCAACTTGGTCTTTTGAAACTCAAGTGAGTGAAGAGTCAACTCGGCATGGATGTCTGCGGTTCGTCATTGGACGGCATTTGGCAAGCCTCTCGAGGCCTTCACTTGGTCAACATCAGATTCGTCGGCGTCGATCGGTGGAGAGGAGCGTGTCGAGATCTGACAACCGGAGATGGCTCCATCTCTAACTCCATTTCATCAAGATGGATCGATCTGAGATCTGTATCTCATCGGAGCTGAAGTGGTGGAGATATCTAGAGAAATCTTTTCCTTTATTTATTCATTTATTTTTAATTAAAATAGTTTTAAAATAATAATTGTTTTTCAATTTGATTTAATTTTAGTGAAAATGACTATATTACCCTCAGCAGTTAAGTGCTAATGGCAGAAAATTAACGGTAGGGTATATTAGTGTAATATGTTTCAAAGGTCAGGGGATGTTCGTGTTAATATATCCAAAACTGCCATATGAGTGTAATTATGTTAAACGTCAGGGGACGTTTGTGCAATTAACCCTAAAATCTTTATAAATTAATAACATTTGACCGCTTATTAATTTATAGAGTACATTTATGATTTAATGCATATATAAATAATCAAATAAATATTCAACCAATCAATGAAATTAATTAACTAAAAATACATTAAGTTAATAAAAAACTAATTCCATTATCCACTCAAAGCATCGTAAACACTTTGGAATTTTTTGTTATGGTTTGAGAATTCAACTTTGGAACTCCTAAGTTCATTAAGAAAAATTATATATGATAAGGGCCAGCCCATTGGGGCAGCAAACCTAGCCATTCGCTAAGGCTCTCAATTAGCCCATTTTACTTCTTCTTCTTTTATAAAATTAGAGGTCTCAAAACCCAATCTATTTAAGTTTAAAAATGGACCAATTCCAAACATTTTACTACTTTTATTTATTCATTTTTCTTTTCAAATCAAGGCCTAATAAACTAATTCAATTAATCAAAAATAAACTTTAAAGGCCTAATGTACTTTTGATTTTGATTTCTAAGACTACACCATTCAAAACAAAAACAAACAGTAAATTAATTAAAAACAACAACAATGTCCTAAAAGCTAAAGTTTTAAACGAATAGAAAATTTTGATGGTAATAGTATAATTAGTAAATTTGCACTTCAAAGCAAGAAGAATATAAATTTAAATAATGTTTTGTTTTTATGTTATTCGATACGATAAATCTTTTTTGTTTTAATTTATGTGGATTATATTGTATTTGATAAATAAATAATTTTTTATTTAATTTTTTATCATGTTAATAATAATAGTTTTTATATGGGGACCCCGATTTTTATTAATATCATTAAATGGTTGGGGCCCCAAAATGTCTAAAAACGGCCCTGTATATGATATTCAACAAGACATGAATTTTTTTTAAAAAAAAAACAATAATAGAGTCATATTTCAAAAAAATATAATAGTAAACTATATTTGTAATTTCAGCAAATTATTAATTTATAATATGAATGAGATCACAAATTTGTATAAAGATTTTTTTTTAAATTATTATCTTATCAATTTATCGAAAGTATTAATCCATTCCAATAGTCCAAGTTAGAACCGAAAAAAATTATTATATTATAGAAAAAATTTATGAAGATTCTTTCGTAACGTACATTTAAAGAAAAAAAAAAAAACATAATGTACATAAATTATTAAAACAAAAAAAGAAAAAGAAAAAAGCAAACTTTTCTGGTGCTCCGTCCCAATCATGTTACACCACGTGGCGAGCCCTAAATGCAATCAGTCATAATATCAATGCAATGAACGGCTACAGATACGTGAGAGCTACACGAAACAAGACTATCATAAAACAGTAAAAAGGTACGCGTAGCACCACATCATAACCGCGAATTGAAATTATAAAATTTAACTTTCCCTCTCCAACCAAACCACCTTACATATAGTTGGAGCCTGACGGTGATTCCTCACCAGCTCAAATATATTATATATCCACGTAAGCAAATCAGACATCAGACATCTCCAAAAGCAGCCAAAAGCGCCAAATGCGCCAAATTTTAATCAAAAAAACCCCCCAAATGTTTTCCTTTTTTTGTCATAAAATTTAAATTTAGTCGTCATTTTGGTAACAAATCAGAATCCCTAATTTTCTCGATTCATCAATGAAACGAACTCACATTTCGAGTTCACTAGATCATCGGGCATGGCTTCTTCCACTAATTTCAGTTTCCGTACTATCGCTAGTAGTCATTCTAGCAGTAAGTCACAGTAAATCATCCTCTCCGACGGCCGATTTCACGGTCTCCGACCGGGTTCCGGTAAACCAGTTAGGGCAGCAACCGAAGCTGCCGGGATTCGCATACTTGATATCGGGGACGAAAGGAGACGTCACGCGCTTGAAGCGCGTGCTTCAAGCGGTGTATCATCCGAGGAACTACTACGTGCTGCATCTTGATCTAGAAGCTTCGGATTCGGAGAGGCTTGAGCTCGCTAAGTATGTCAAATCGGAGAACGTTTTGAGGGATTTCAAAAACGTGATGGTTGTCGGTAAGGCCAATTTGGTCACTTACAAAGGACCCACGATGATCGCTTCGACGCTCCACGCCGTCGCGATTCTGTTGAAGAAAGCTAAGGATTGGGATTGGTTTATTAATTTAAGTGCATCTGATTATCCTCTCGTGCCACAAGACGGTAACCGTTTGCTGTTCTTTTGAGTATTGACAATTTTTTATTTTTTATTTTTTAAATTTGATTTGCAATTTGAAATGTGTTGATAATGGTAGAGCCGTACCTTAATTTTTAATTTTGATGATCTTTAGTGGTTATTTAGTAAGTTGTTGAGTGTATTTATGCTTGACTACCTTGCTTCTTGGGCATTATAGCTGACAGAATCACGGCAACTCTGGTCTGTTACTCTGTTCAAGCTCTTGATAAGTGTAACACAGAATTTTAGGGGTGTTGGCAAGGAAGTAAATATCAGTATTGATGGAGATATCAAAAATTCGAATGTATTGCAAGAATTCTGACATTTCAATGATATTTTTGATATCGATATCAAATAAAAATATCGACGACACTATTGATATTCACTTCTTGGTGTATTGGGTTCACAGTTCAAACAAAGTATACAAAAATTAAGATTTTAGTTGTATGTTTAGTATTTTAGAATTGAATTCTCAGTATTTGGAAACACTTTGGCATAATATGCAAAGATTGGTATAATATTCCAATGTGCATATGTTATCAGTGTTGTAACCTTATTAGTTACTTATGCTGAGTTGCTAACTGAATATGTTTCCTTTTATTTTTCAGACCTATTGCACATTTTCTCATATTTGCCCAGGGATCTGAACTTTCTCGAGCACACAAGCAGTATTGGCTGGAAAGAGTGAGAATCTGATGCTTTTTTTGTTGGAGTTGGCCGTATAGGACATTATATGTTGTGATTATGGCTTATATATATGTTACTCTATTTTATGCTTGCAGGTATCAAAGAGCAAGGCCCATCATTATAGATCCAGGTTTGTATCATTCAAAAAAATCCGGTGTATTTTACGCTAAAGAGAAAAGGTCTTTGCCTGCTTCTTTCAAGCTATTTACAGGTACTGTTTTTATAAAAGCTTTTATTTTCAGTCCTCTTGAATATGGATTATCTCTTGTTCTATAAGTAGTTTCTTGAAGTAATATGAGGAAAAAAGTAACAGATTTTTTAATTGTTGAAATGTAGTAATAAGTAGACCAAGTTAGATATAAACAGATGGGTTGGACTGTGAGGATTGCTGATGCTGCATAACGCATTTAGTGATTGGTATGGTAGATTGATAATTTGTCAAAACCCGAAACAATGTTTATAGTTCTGTTTTTCTTTTTGTGGATGCTAGTCTCTGGATATATAGTTTCTTATTTTGCCGTAAAACTGTTTTATACAGTGACAACGAGATAAAGATATGACTTGTGAGAGCTTTCTAGTATTACTTGTTAGATTTAAAAGTAGGAAATATTGAATAGAAAAATCCCAGAGCATATGCTGCTAAGCTTCTATAATTTCTGATATTGAGAGATCCTTTAATTGGCCTTGCATAAGAATATGCTACTTGAAAATTTTCACCTTTTGTTCCTTTTTGTTTGTGATTGTGGATCTGTGGGTTTGCAATTTTCTCCTGTAGAAGACTGCGGCATTTTTGTTGTCAATTCATTTTAATTTTAGTTTGTGGGTTAGCATGCTCCATAATTCATTCAAAAATGCAGCATTTGGATACCATTTGTTTAACCTGGACATGAAAACACCAGTTTGATATCATAGGAATGAACTAGTTGTTTTAATTTCGAAATCTTATATGGTATGCATTGAAGATTTATTATACTTTCTATAATTAAACTTTTGCTTATCTATTTCCAGGATCTGAATGGGTGGTTTTGACAAAACCATTTCTCGAATTCTGTGTTTGGGGATGGGATAATCTCCCTCGTACTCTCCTCATGTACTATACAAATTTCTTGTCATCCCCCGAGGGCTACTTTCACACTGTCGTCTGCAACCACAAAGACTACCAGAACACTTCCGTAAACCATGACTTGCACTACATAAAGTGGGATAACCCTCCAAAGCAGCACCCGATGAATCTGACATTGGAACATTTTGAAGACATGGTTCAAAGCGGCTCCCCTTTTGCTCGTAAATTTGCCAAGGATGATCCAGTTCTGAACAAAATCGATGAGAAGCTCTTGAGGAGATCAAATAATCGCTTTGCTCCCGGGGGTTGGTGTGTAGGCAATTCCGCTTCAGGTAAAGATCCCTGTTCTTTTTATTGGAACCCGTATGCTGTTAAACCAACTGTAAATTCTAAGAGGCTAGAGAAGCTAATTGTTAAACTTCTTGATGCAGAAACTTTTAGATCTAAACAATGTAAATAGTTTTTGTTACATTTCCTATTTTCCCCCACGGTTTTTTCATCACAACATGATGGTTTGTCCTCCGCGTTCTCTGATGATTTCAAACATTATAAGGTCTAAAATGAAGATACATTTTCTGTATGTTCCAATTTGATTCTCGATTTAGCCTGGACTTGAAAGCCGAAGCTATCAGTCAGAAGAAAACTAAGTGGTTTCATAAAAGCCGAAAATGTGTCGAACTTGACGTTTGTTTGGAGTTGTCTGAGGTTGCAAATACGTAGAGTTACTTGAAAATGTAAATGAAGCTCCACCCTCCAAGACTGGTGTATATTGTTCCTCAGGGAAGGCTGTATAAGTGTATAGTTGAGCCAGAACCTGACAAACTTCATCGACAAGCATCAGCACTCTAGAACTGAACACACAAACAAGGTTGTGCCGTTGTGCTCGTGCTCGTGCTCGTACTCGTGAACAGACAATTCTGGTGGTATGAACTTGTGCTCTCTTGCAGCTTTGATGCTATAAGCCAGACACAACTGGTAGCCACCATCTTCAGTTCTTCACATCAGAATAGGCAAATGACATCTTGCAATAAGAAACCTGAGCACTGCTATCAAAAACTCAAAAAGCCACTTCCTTGGATGAGATCACCACCATAGATTCTTATAATGTTTTTCATCGTATGGTAGAATGGGCTACGCATGCAAACCAAGCCTACTCAAAAGCCCATTTTCTTTATCATTTTCCATCTATGCGTTTCCTCTTTATAAATTGAGTCATTGTTTATATGAACCGGTTAATTTTCCAACTTTTGCCGAGGACAACTTGTAAATGACAAATTGTTAGAATTCTATTAATATACGAGATGTTAGGCTTTCTACATTTTCTTTTTCCAAAAAGATTCCTAAATTATGTGGCATGATGAGTTGTCAATATCATATTCCTCATCACATAAACTTATGATTTATAGGATGTTGACGGCTCATAAAACCACATAATTTGAGAAGTTTGTCGGGAAAAAAAAATGGAAAACCTAGCAATACTCTTAATATATATATATAGTTTTACTCTCCTTAGGACCGAATTAAACTTTTAAGATTATGACAAGATTGCGAGTCATTGATTAAGTTTAAGAAGATGTTGATTAAGCTGAAGTATGTGAATCTAATGGTTGATAGTTACGGAACTGATATAAATAATATATATATATTGATAGTATCTATCTATCCACATATCTAGGATTTTTTTTTTTTTACTATTATTATTATTATTATTATTATTTGTGAAACCTTTTGTCATTAAGAAGATTCGAATTGCTGACTTGGGAGTGGGGGTGGGTAAAAAACCAATAAACTGAATTGAACCGGTGAACTAAACCGATCCAATCGATTATTTATTATTATTATTATTATTATTATTATTTTTACAGTTTTCTTATGTTGATTGGTTCAGTTTGGTTCATTTTTTTGAAAATCGATTGGATCGGTTTTTTTCCTAGTTCGCTATCTCAAATCGGAAAACCAAATCGAGATCCAACTTATATAAATAATGTTCAACAATCCATGAAACTAACAACTATGAAAGTGCGTCACAGCGTATATTTTGTTTTTTTGTTTTTTTTTTTTTTGCTAAATATTATTTTCAATTTGTTCAAACTCATAATTTAATTTGGTTGAAGGCCTAAAAAGATTAAAATATGAAAATATGTTAACTAATTAAAGCCCATAAATTTGCCCAAGTATGACCAAAACCGAACCGAACCGAACCGAACCACTCCAATTCTGTTGGTTTTTGATCGGTTTACATTTGTAAATTTTATTGGATCGGTTTATATTTTCAGAAACCGAACTTTATTGATTCTATTGAAAAATGAACCGATCCATTAAACACCCACCCTACTTAAGAGCCATTTACCCAAGCTTCAAGCTCTATCATCTACCAACTGAGTCATCTACCATCTACCAATCAATTATATCTTTCAAAATAAAATGAAAATTTGAACATAAAAATTGTGCTTAGATTATAAATCAAACAATCAAGATCCGTTTGGCTCACAAATGAAATATGATTCTTTATTTTGTATCTAGTTGAATTATATTCAAAACAGTTTTCCAAAAAATAATTTTACTGATTTTCATGAAATTATACTCGGAATGTTTTGTCATATCTTGCATATAATATCATATTATAGAACCCATATCAATAACTTTTAGTTTCTGCTGCAGTAAAAAATAAAAAATTTTAAAAAAATTTTAAAAAAATTAAAGAAGAAACAAATCTAAATTATACAGTAATTATAATAATAATGAAAACACTTATTTATCATATATCACTCATTTGAGATTAAATTTGAATAATTGTTTTTTGTTTTTTTTTTTTTTTTGTTTTTTTTGTTTTTTTTGATAGAAGCACAATACAACAAAGGCATAATGATAAAACATAAATAGTATGAATTCTTGGAAAAATTGAAAGGGTAAAACATATAGATATGGCCCCAAACACCCAAGGTCCTTGTCCTGATGCGAGAGTGAAGAAACGCGCCAAGAGAGAGCGTGAGGGAAGCAGTCATACATACATAAATATACATATATATTCTCATGCAAAAGAAGGAAAAGAGTGATAGAAGGGAACATACCGGACCGGGAAAAAGTTCATTCGGTCGGGACACTTCGACTGTAGCAACCACCTTTTTTTTTTTTTTTTTTAATATATAATAAAAATCTTAATTATTATCATTATTTTTAATTAAACACTTCTTTACATTAATTTATTTTGTTTAATTGTTTTAATATCATAATTTATTAATATATAAAACAAAAATTCTGTTTTGCCCTTAAACACATAAGCTGGTCTATGCATGAGTTTGGATCATCTCCTTGTCCTTTCTTTTTCTAGGTTTTTTCAAGTGTAAATAAAATATCTACTCGTATGAGAGAGAAAGAAATCAATAAATCTTGATCATGTATTTTCTCTTATGTTTATATGTTAATAACTTAACATTTGCTGAAAAGCCGAGGAAAAAAAAAAAAAAGATACGAGAGAATCCTGATCTGGTCTACATTCTCTCTCTCTAAAAATCACTAATATAAATATTAATATATGCATATTTTTTTAATTTTGTTCATGCAAGAGGAGAGGCACTAATCACTTTTTTCCAAGCACAGTGGTATCAAGAAGCTTATAAGTTAAGTTAAGAAACGTCGCCTTCTCTCAACCCTAAAAAGCAATATATAAAAAAAACAAAAAGAGAATGGAATTACAATAATTTAATCATTTTTATTAATATAAACTATTTACATTTATTATATATAAATAAAGCCACCTCCTTTATTTTGGCTTCTCATTCCACATCCACTCTTCTTCTTTCTTTCTTTCTTTATATCTCTCTCTGATCTGCAACTCTCTCTTCTTGTTGATGTGATTCTCCACTACTACTACTACTACTATTATTATTATTATTATCTCATACAAAGAGCAAAGAACAAAAACAGAAAAAGAAAAAAAAACCCATCAACCTTTACAAAAGAAAGAAAGAATTAAAGATCAAGAACCATGGTTTTTTCCTCCATTCCGGCTTATCTTGATCCAGCCAACTGGCAGCAAGTAAGTTTTTTTTTCCCTTCAATTACGTTCCACAAACCAAAAAAGCAAAAAAAAAAAAAAATCATTTCAAAAGATAAATATTCTTGTTTACTTTTGTTGAATATACCAGATATTTGATTGTTGTTTTTTTGTGTCTAATTTTACAGCAGCCGAATCACCAAATTGGGTCTAGTAGCGGTGGAAATAATCAGTTTCTAGCTCTTCCACCACCCCCACCCCCACCACAACCACATGGCGGTGGCGGTGCGGGTTCAATCAGGCCCGGATCGATGGCCGATAGGGCCCGGATGGCAAACGTACCGATGCCAGAAACAGCACTGAAATGTCCAAGGTGTGAATCAACCAACACTAAATTCTGCTACTTCAACAACTACAGTCTCACTCAGCCTCGTCACTTTTGCAAGACTTGTAGAAGGTACTGGACTAGAGGGGGTGCTCTTAGAAACGTCCCTGTCGGAGGCGGTTGCAGGAGGAATAAAAGAAGCAAAGGAGGAGCAAGCAGCTCAAAATCTCCGGCAAGTAGTACAGATCGTCCGACGGGCTCTGGCTCTACAAGCAATACTACAATGTCTTCTAATAGTGGAACTAGTGACATATTAGGCCTTGGCCCGCACATGTCTTCACTGCGATTCATGAATACTCCTCCTTTGCATAATCTCACTCATCATCACGAATTCTCTAGTGGTGGTGATCATATTGGCTTGAATTACGGTTCACTTTCAGCTCCGGTGGTTGTACCAAATGACTTGAACTTCCACATCGGTAGCGCTTTGGCTAGTGGTGGCAGTGGCAGTGGCGGTGTTGGTGGTGTCGGTGTTGGTGGTGGTGGTGGTGGAGCTGGTTCTTTTTTATCTTCACTTGGTGGTTTCGATCAGTGGCGATTGCAGCAAACTCATCAACAATTCCCGTTCTTGGGTGGGTTGGATTCTTCTTCTTCCGGGTTATACCCGTTTGATCAAGGAGGCGTTGAGTACGGTGGTGGTAGTGGTGGTGATGGTTTAGGGCATCAGGTCCGACCTAATAAGTTTTCAGGTTCAGTAGTTACTCAGATGGCTTCAGTGAAAATGGAAGATTCAAACCAGCAGGAGTTGAACTTGTCAAGGCAGTTTTTGGGGATTCAAGGAAATGAAAACTACTCTTGGATTAACAATACTGGTAGTGCATGGGCAGATCTTTCTAGTTTTAGCTCTTCTTCCACTAGCAATAACAATCCCTAGTAGAGATGATTTGGTTGGTCTCTCTGCTGCTTCTGCTGCTGCTACAAGTACTACTAAAACACTGAAGCTTCGAATTTTTTTTTGTCAGTGTAGCTTCAATTGAGGAAAAATCATTTATGATCATCAAGACAAAAATACTTAATTTCGACAACTTCCTATAGCATGGAAGTCCTGAAACCAGCTAAGATATATTGAGATTGATGACTTGGTGTCTTCAATATCAACTTTAATTAAACCCTAGAATTAATTGTAGGTCTTTTTTCTTTTTTCTTTTTTCTTTTTTCTTTTTGGGGTTTATTTTCCATTTGAAGTTAGTTGTTTAGGTTGCAATGTATGTGCATGTTTTCCCATATTGTGAGTGTATGAATTCATAGAATTTCGTATGAGACATATATGTTTATCATGATATATGCACTGATCAATTCGATATTTCTATTCGAATTCTTTTTTACAAATTAATTACAATGTCTTCATGGATCATCTCCAATTAATTCTTCTTTGATACAAAGTGTTTAAAATTTCTTGAATGAACATTTTATTTCACTAATTAGCTAATCGATATTTAGATGCAATATAGATAGAAGAAAAATAATCTATTAACCTGATAAAATTTCATTTTTTTTGGCTGATTTAAGGATAAATGTAGAGTTTTACTAAGAAAATCTTAGTAATTAGTGTACACTTTATAAAATTTTCCCATTAGACTACTCAGTATGTATGAAAAGTTGTGACTTCGTTCTCTTGGGTTACACTTGCAGTAATTTTAGACCATTAGGCCATGGCTTAGCTGAAACACTCAAAATTTAAATATATTTTTCTTCTTTCTTCTTTTTTAATTTATATATATATTTTTTTTGTTTATTGGATACCATCTTTAATTAAGTTTATAAATATTTCAGTCAATACGTTTAAATTCAATCCCGCCTTATTTAAATACCAATTAAATGACATTAATTAATCTGTTTTCAACATTACATATGTATCAAGCAAGTTAATTAATTTCAATCTTGATTGATATCACCTTAAAAGACAAGAAATTAACTATGCATGATTACTAATTAGCTCTTGATTGATATCAATTTGGTGGGTTGTATTGTAGCGAAAAGTATGTATATGTTTCTATTTCAACAACCAACAAGTGTGTCAGCTAGCAGCTGCTACTCACTTAGAAAGATGTTGCTTGTTTTTGTGATTACTTCAACAAATGAATTTGCATCTGCTATTTTGTATATCAAAACATGTATATGATGAAGAAGAATATCTAGAAACTTATAATTAGAAGCTACACGTTTATAATGAATTTATAAAATGATCAACAGCTCAGCAATTGTGTTATGGAGAAGATGATGAAATGGTCCTTACTGTATATATATATATATATAAATATATGTCATATGTGTATATATATTATTAAAGCCTGGCTCAAGTTTTGTTAAAACAAGTGCATTCTTTATTCTTTTGCAGCCATAACTGACTTGAGTGAATCAACCCTTTTAAATGAAAATATTGCCTTGTAATGAATACAAATAGAGATCGAGAAGAAATAAAAGGGTAAATTTCCAGCTTAGCTTAGCTTAGCTTACTAATCTATGCAAAAGAGTCAAGAAGAAGCCTCGCGTTTGCTTTCTCCATTAATGGTTGCAGACTGGTACTGTACTTTCTCTCACTTATATATATATAATTATTAATAATATATAAGACCAGATCCACCTAGAGTTTAGTGACTTCCAACTCCCTCCAAGAAATCCCAATTGTTTACGATGCATGTCTGTTTTATTTATTTAATTATTAATTATCACTTGCATGAGTCGACAGAGAAGAATCCTTTTTTTTTTTTTATGTCACAGTAGTTATTGATTGATTTTTTTTTTTTTTTTTTGCTGTTCTCATGACTATGAGTACTCATGACCGGTTAATTAGGTGATGAGTGAGACTGATGAGAGAAACTTTGATTTTTGAAAGAGAGAGTAAAATTAGAATGATTTTGTAATAATATATATGTCGAGGTGAGGTCACGATTCATGATTAATGAGTACTAATTAATTAATAATTAGAAAAATACAATATAATATGTACAAAGACAAGACACAATAGTCTCAAAAGACTCCAAAAATGCCACTAAATTCAAAAACCAAAAATCAACCTAGTGTGTTTAAAACTGTAAAACAAGATAGAAATTCTCGAACTTTGTTGCAGAAGAGAATTGAAGAAGAGAGATTAGAGAAGACGTAAAAAGACTGCAATCTCGCTGCAGAGTCAAAGACATCACTAAAACAACTCTTCTCACTCATTTCACTCAACAGTAACAGTATGCACCCAGAAGGCCAGAAGATCGATGAACCAAAATTGCACGGCTGAGATCAGATGAGAGAATTTTGATGGGAAAATGGAAAATGATGGAATGGAATTCAATGTCTGACCCCATTTACTTTCCTTTTTGACGCGCGTGGGCGCGTGTCACTTTCTCGATTCACTAGGAGACAAAGTACCGGTTTGTCAGTTTCTGTGTGGACCCCTTCTGACACGACAGCGGCGCTAACTTAGCTAACTCTTCTCACTGTAATATAATAACCCTGACTTTTAACCTAATAGCAAATCAAACCCTCTAGTTTGAACAATCAGTAAATAACCCCTTATTGTTAAATATATATTAACACAATTACACAAATAATGTCAAAAAATGATAAAATGACAATGGAGCCCTTCTATTTTCCATATTCTAGTAATTTTCCATGTTACCCTTATCTCAAAATATATAAATAAAATATATAAACACTTAATGGTAGAGGGTTATTTATTGATTGTTCAAACTAGAGGGTTTGATTTGCTATTAGGTTAAAAGTCAGGCGGGTATCTGCGATTCTCCCTAAAATAAAATCTTGGTCTTCATGACCTTCACGCGCGCTTGCTTCTGCAATTCTTCACTGAAATTTGAAACCTAGCTGTCTCTGTTTACTAAGGTTTACTGTGACACTGATCAGTTCATGTGGTTTGTCCAAGAACAAACAATTTGACTCAAGTTTTAGACTCAAAAACAGCTAGCTAGCTGCTGCCAAATTTACAGTAGAAAAGCAACAAAATTAAATATTTATATTTATATAGTAAATTTTAAAAAAAAAATAAAAAATTATGGTCTTCTTGATGGAACATTTGTTCGAAAGATTAGTTAGAGTATCTCATCAGTTGACTCGTTTTAATTTTTATTTTTTTTAAGAAAAAAATGGACTAGTTTTCTTGTCATGTACTGTGGAACTAAATGCGAATATTATCTTCCACTTTTGGATAATTCTCAAACCCAAAATCAACTAAAAGAAATAAAGAAGAAGAAAATTGAAAGAACTTTTAAATTTTAATTTAGCTAGGAAGAAATTTCTGTATTTAAACTATTAGTTCTCTTTAGAAATTGAAAGATTATTAGGTTATAAGTGTAACATAATTAAATATTTAACGATCTTCCATTTTTTTTTTATACTATTTTTAATTGATGGATGGAAATCATGGAATGGCAGAGAATTTTAAGTTGGATGTTTGCAGAAAGTTGGACAAATTGTTCAGCAATATGGGCTTATGTTTTCTTGGTGGGTAGAAACAAAAAAGAAAAAAAGGAAATTATGGAAATCAAATAATGATTAGTGCCCTAATGTTGCATCGATTTTCAAATAATAACAAAAAAGAAGAAGGAAAAAATCCTTTTAAGAAACTTCCCTCATTAACTTACAATATTATAATAAAGAAAAATAATAATTAGTGATGATGTTTGTTGTTATAAGGGTATTATTTATATTCCAACTAGGATTGGTCATGTAGAAAGAAAGGAATCTGAGGGAGGTGTTTGGATTTGCTTTTGCAAGAACCAAGGCTGCTTACCAAGAACGAATAAAGCACCATTCAAAAAACCGTCAAAAAAATAAAGGCTCTCTCTCTCTCTCTCTCTTGTCACAATACTACACATAGAGAGAAAGAACAGTCTTCTTCCATTTATATGCAATGATCAAAGGAAGTTACGTACATTCTTCCCGAAATTCTATACACCCATTTTTCTGTGTAGATACTCATTTATATGTTTGAATATACTGTAATTTACAATCATCAAATGTATCTACTTTTCAATAGATTCCATTACGGTTTTGAAATCTACAAGAATTTATTAGATTGAAAGTCAAAAAGATATAACATGTTTGATGCTTTTAAAATACAAAGGATTGTACTTCATCGTGCAACTGTATTCACAACTTGCTACCGAAACATCTCAACTTTGTAATTAGAAAATTTCCACTACTATTTTAAGCTTAATTATATCTTCAACATATATATATATATATCCAAGAACTCAATATAGTAGATAATAAATATTAAAATTTCCATGTCTCCACTCTCCACTCAAAAACTCTTTTATATATACATAGAGAGAGAGAGAGAGCATCATGATAAAACAGTACGAAGAAGAACAAGAATCGAAGAGGAAGGGGGGGCTCCGGGCTCGGAATTCCAAGCCAAATCTAATCTCTATGACTCTATATTTCATATATCATATAATGACTACTTCACATAAATTTTGATGCTCACATGGATATGTGTGACATTCTCTCTCTCTCTCTCTCTAGCAGAGAGAAGCAGCTTTCACTTTTGTAACGTCCTTATTAGTTGTTACAACATGTCTTTATCTAGCTCTCTTTCTCTACATATATAGTAGATGATATATATCTATCTAAGAACAGAGAACAGGTGGTAACTGAAAGAAAGTAAGAGAGACTGAGATTCCAATTAAGCTGTTCTGAGTCCTCACGTTCTCCCACATGTGCTCATCAATCATACACATGTCCCAGATTATAATTTCAGATTCTCTTGTAAGAATTCTGCACTGACCCCACTTAGAATATTATATATATATATAATGAAACCCTAATAATCAGATCATTGTTACATGGATCAGTACACATAAAATTGTTTGCTTAACTAGGTCAAAAATGGAACTGTAGTTTCCTTAATTAACAAGGTTACAAAAAGAAAGAAATTCAATCATTCAAGCGAGACTAAGTGGGGTTTTATGCATTGTCTTAATCAAACATTGTGCCATAAACCTCTCTATATTGGTATCATCACAATCTATATATTATTCTATTTTATATTTTTTATTGGCTGGGTCTAGATCACTAGATGAATAGTGATATGGACCAATCAAATTTTCAAGACATCTAACTTTATTATGCTCATCGATAGCATCCTAAGATGTCACTTTTTCACGTGCATGTCCAAACAGCCCCTACAATTGACCATGTATATATCTTAAACTTTGTTAAAGGCCGCCTCTCTTTAAAATCCAAATTAACAAAAAAAATTAAAAATGTATCCATTAAATTCTCTAATTCTATATCGGGCCTGTTGGCCAACAAACTACAACAATGATCTGGCTCGAATATTTTTAGGACGAATTATTAGGTTTTAGTAATTAGCATGAACATATAGTGGATTCCATGCTATATATTGATTAATTTGTCTTAGAGATGCACACACGTGTGACAATATTTGGTAATTAATATCAGTATAGCTTCGATTAAATAATATTTTTGGCCCGTCCCGACTTGGACCAATGTAGTAAATTAATAATTCGCTAAATTTATAAGATAATATATATATTTTTTAAATACATAGGTCCCACTTAATATATAAATTAATAATCTCCTTATACATCAAAATTATATATACATGACTCAATTAGGAGGCATTTGTAAAATATGACTCAAATGTTACTTGTTTCCTCTTGAAATTGATGTCTCCTTGGACTTGCCAATAGGGATGTAGTTCAACTGGTTGATGGACGATCGAGCTTAAGACTTAGACAAATAACTCTTATGTTAGCGGCTCAAATTCTATCAATGGCAAAAGCTTTCAAAAAATATCTTGTTTCGAATTAATAGATATTGTGTGATGTCTCCTTGGACCTCATCTCTAACTTTTCTTAGTGCATTAAGAAGCTCTGGTGTAGTGTTCTCAACTTCTCGTATTGCAAGACTAATTACATTCATGAACTTTTCCTTGATTTCTATTTAATAAGACTAATTACATTCATGAAATTGTAACGGTTAAACAAATACATAGAATAATGATAATTCATAATTTGGTAATTATGTAATATTCGTATAATCACAATGCACAATACATTAAGTTCAATGTTTTAGAAAAAAAATACTTTGATAAATTAATTTTTTATTAATTAATGTATAAATTAATAAATTATTAATTTATCGATTAAATAATATCTCGATTAATTAATAAATTTCCGTCATCCCATAAGTATTAATTTACAGAGGTTTAACTGTAATATTTATTAGGGTTTTTTTAGAATTTGGTCCCAATCTAATTGGGAAACATCATTTTTTTTACTTGTTAATTCAAAATACATCAAATTGGTCATAAGGTTAGTCAAATTGACGGCCAACTAACATTTAGGAGGGTAGAAAAGTCATTACATATATTTCCAATTAAAAATAGAAATAAAATAATAATAAAATTAAAAAAAAAATTAAATTCAAACTTTGATCTTTGGCGGAGATCCAGATTGGATCTCCATCAAAGAACAAAGAACAAAATCTTCTTAAACCGAAAGATCAACATCAGCATCACCAGATCAACAACACCATCCCATATCAACAACACCACAACCCAAATCAAAAAAAAAAAAAAAAAAAAAACTCAGATCAACAACAAAATTAAACACAAACGATATTAAAAAAAAAATTGTATCCCAACCGAAACCCCACCATCATCAACTCCACCACCATCACCACAACCCAGAAACCCCAACCGAAACCGCCATCACCAGATCCACCACCATCATCATCACCATCCTAGATCAACAACACCACAACCCAGATCAACAATAAAAAAATTAAACCCAGATCAACAACAAAATTAAATCCAAAAGAAATTAAAAAAAAAAATTGTAATACCAACCGAAACCCTACAATCATCACCACCATCCCAACCGAAACCCCACCATCATCACCACCATCATCAACTCCACCACCATCACCACAACCCAGAAACCCCAACCGAAACCAAATCTTAGGGGTTTTGTGTGTGAAAGATGGTGGTTTGGTGTGTGAGAGATGGTGATTTTTTCTTTGTTTGTGAATCAGATGGTGGTGGTGGTTAGGAGGTGGAAGTGGCGGTGTGGATTTGGTTGTAGATCGGTGGTGGTGGTGGTGGTGGTGGTTAGGAGGTTGTCGATCGGTGTGGATTTGGTGGTGGTGGTCGATTGGCGTGGATTTGGTGGAAGTGATGGTTGATCGGTGAGGATTTGGTGGTGGTGTGGATTGGTTGATGATGGAGTGAGAGAGATATAGAAAAAAAATTATCACTGTTTGGTGATGATGAACGCATGAGAGAGAGAGAGAGAGAGAGAGTTTAATTAGAGGGTAAACTTGTCTTTCCACTGATATTATAAAGGTTGACCGTTAGTTTGACTAACCTTAGGAGGAGCAATTTGATGTATTTTGAATTAACAAGTAAAAAAATGATGTTTCCCATTTAGATTGGGACCAAATTGTAAAAACCCCTATTAATTATTCAATATTGGAGAAGGTGGGGTACAGTCAAATCAATCTAACATATATAATATTATTTTATTCTTCCATGGAATGCATATAGATAAGCTCACAGTAATAATTAAAGAAGACCTCTCAAAAAAAAAAAAATAATAATAATAATAATAATTAAAGAAGAAGGTTGACTGTATAAATCAGCACAGAGTTGAGCAATAAGTGCTCTCTGTCTGTCATTTTCATTCATGCAAAATCAAATTCTTCTTGATTGTGTTTTGTCTACCAGAAATCATGAAATATTATTTAATAAACATGGTTGATTAAAAGGCATATACATATGGGTTCTCGATGGTGTTTATTTTTGTTATTTTTTGTCTGTTGCATATGCATGGAAAATGGATGCTTGCGTGACGAAGCACTCAGATTGGCTTGTTTGTAATGCTCATTTTGTTTTTAATGATTGGACTATATATATATGACCAATCTGGTTTTTAGAAGTGGAGATAGATTTCTTTGACCTCTCTATAGATAGGGAGAATTTGATTGTGGGCCTCATTTTTCTTTTTCTTGCTTTGTAAGACATGAAACAAACAGTATACCTATGCTTCTAGCCTTCTAGGCTTCTAGGATGACTTTTTTCTTTTTCTAAAATTTTATTAGGAAAGAAAAAATATATATATATATATATATGAGAATAAAAGAGAAACAAAACATCTTAACCCCTCAATTGATTCGAAAAGTAATTAAGAGAAAGAAATTACAATAAGCAAAATTAAGAAAAACTATGGCACACCCCAAATACCCTAAGGGCACGTTTATTAATCGGGAATAAAAAGAATCGGAAACAAATTCCACCGGAAAGGAAATGGAAGAGAATCGAAATTAAGTTATTAAATTCCATTACTATGTTCACTAAGGGGTCGTTTGTTTTTTTGTCTGGAGACTGAATAGTCCTGAATTTTACTGAAGACTGAACAGTGACTGAAATCTGAATCTGAATGATATGTTTGTTTGTTTTTTTCTCACATCTGAATGTACTGTCAACATGTTTGTTTTTTAAATATAAAATTGTCTGAATATAAGTAATTTTACATCTATACCCATACTAATTAAAATAAGTAATTTAACATGTTCTTCCGCAAACAAAGTTTAATTTAACAAAACAAAAAATTCATCTAGAATATAATTTTGCATGTTATTCTCCATTCAAGTTCAATTTATTGTTAAAAAAAAAAAAAAAAAAAAGAGTTCAAATTCAATTTTACATATTGTCCAAATATCCAGTATATCATTATAGAAATCATTTTTTATTTTTGTTTCATGGATCATATGCAACCATAAGGTTCTTAGATACCTTTTTAAAAAATAAAATAAAAAAAATAGGTCCCTAAATTATATATATATAAACAATTATTATATAACTTCTTCAAACCACGAAATCTACTCAATATCGAATGCAACCATAAAAAAAATATTTGATAAATTATATAACTGCAACTATGACAATCATAACAAATTATCATTCTAGATTATGTTTAAAGAGTTCTATAACTGCCACTACATGTAGATAAAAAAAAAATTAAAAAAAAATTAAAGAGTTCTTACTAGGATTTAGTAGGAGAGAAATTCAATTGTTTAATCCCAAGAAGATTTCAATATGAGAAGTGATTAAAGAAGCCTTTTAAAATAAGAAATACGTTAAAAGAAAAAATTCTACACCATATCAAATTAGGATAAATTTAGAAATATATCTTTTTTTGGAGGATAGACTTGGAAGAAAATATTTTAATTATAATTCAATGATTTGGAATTAAGTTAAAAGTCATGATTTCTTCTTATTATTATTTTTTATATTTTTAAGTTGTTTGACCACTTAAAAAAACAAACAAAACAACTTAATGAGTTCAATTCAGACCCATTAAGTCTTAAGTGGAAAAAACAAACGACCCCTAACTTTCTTAGAAATAGAAATGAAATCAAATTTATACAAAATTGATTACAAAAATACCTTTGTGTACTATATATATATATAAAAGATGTATTACTGTAACTAATAAAAAAAGTTTATATTTAAAGAAAAAACAATAGAAATCCAAAGCAAAAGCAATATGAATTCATGTCATTATGTCAATTCAATTTTTTATTTTTTATTTTATTTTTTGCAGTATTATAGTGTTTTGATTCTCATCAAACAATTTTATTTTTTTTTAATTAACAATTCACACACATATAAAGTAAAAATCAACTGCAAAGTATATATATAGTTATTTATTTATATTTGTATATATAGTTATTTAAAAAATAAGTGGGGATATTTTAATAAAAACATATGAATTCACTTTTCAATCAGGAAATGGAACTTGATTTTTAGGGTGAGTGAGGGGAATCAAGTTCCCTTTTGATCAGGAACTTAATTCTTGATATGTGTGTGAGGTTCACGGAACTTAATTTCTAAAAAAATATTAGTAAACACATGAGTTCGAAAATTGGGAACTTAATTCCCTTTCCAAGGTAGGATTCCTGATTAGTAAACACGCCATAAAACAGTAGCATTTTTATACCATTTGGCGGAGAATCCCATGCACCATGCATGTGAAGAAGAAAAATAGCTTAAACCCAAATTGGTCAAGTGATTTGCAACAGATAGAATTATCTTATTTGCTAATAGAGGTTGATTACACTAAACTTTTAAATATTTTGTAACACTATATATATACATCAAAAATACAAGCAATAAGTTGTTAGAGTTTGTTCCTCTTTGAATTATTGACATTTTAAAAATAATTATTCCTTGAAGTTTATAAAAAGAGTGGTGCTATTGGCACACCCCCTATCGATCTGTTTGTGCCCCACTTTTTAATTATGTAGTATTATTTTTTTTCCTATATCAAAATTACTTAAAGGGACATAGAATTTAAGGAAAAAAATCTTCTATAAAATAAATCTAATAAAACCCCACATTCCTTTCTAAAAAAAAAAAAAAAAAACCCCCACGCTTTTGTAATCTGTTTCTTGAAAAAAAAAAAATCTCAACTCTTAAACCCTAAAATTTGCTTATGCGGTCTAATTAATAATAAAAAAAGGTCCAAAAAAAATCATTGTAGGAAACTCTGTCGTCTACAATAACCATGAAAGAATTGGCCGAGAGTACAATAATTGTGATATATGTGTGGAGGATTTTGAAGGTGGAGATATGTGTGGAGTTCTTTACAAATGCGAACATGTTTACCAGATGTGGCTGACCAAGAGCAAGCACTGTTCCTTTAAAAAAAAAAAAAAAAAAAAAAACCCGCCGTTCACTTTGTCGTTCAATGCACATATGGTTATTCTCCATTAATGCATATATATATATATATATGTTTTCCTATTTTTATTTTTTTCTATTTTGTTATTTTATTCTTGTAATAATTTCTTTTGTTCTTCTAAAAAAAGAAGAAGAAAAAAACCTAAAAAAGAAAAAGAAGAGAAATAAGATAATTAAGTAAATCGTTCAATGGAGATGAGAGAGATGTATACAAAGATCAGAGATGAGGTGTATTAAGTTTGAAAATAAGTAAAATGGGTAGTTTTGGAAATAAATTAAAAATAATAATAAAAACATTTAATTTTATTTAATTAAATAAAATTTTAAAAAATGGGGCATAAATAGATCGGTAGGGGGTGTGCCAATAGCACCGCTCTATAAAAAATATCTTTAAAAATTTGCCAACAATCGATCTTCTGTGTAATCAATGTTGATGAATGCAATAGCTTTACTCCTTTTCACATTCATTAAAAACTTTAACTGAATTTGAAATTGATAATCTGAAAACTCAAATATATTTTGTACTTCTTAAAAAAAATAATTAAGAAGCAAAATCACACAAATTGTTATTAATTACTTCATTGAATTATTCATTTTAGACATGTTTTCGTTTTTTTTTTTTCTTCTTATAGAAAGCTATTTTCAAACCACAATAATAGTTAGAAGGGGCATGATTAATCGAATGAAATCCAAGGAACTCATAAGATAAATAATTATCGTTTTTCAACTTAGGTTGACTATTTACTAATAATTTCATTTTTCTTCTACCGGAATTTTCTCCCACCAAACTACGGAATAAATATAAAAGTCATGAGAAGTTATAGGGTCATTGTCATATTAAACTAATTATTCGATTTGCATTTTTCATAAAAGATCTTGAATTTCATTTTCTATCACCTCTTAGGATCACATAATAAAAAAACGTGTGAAGTCTTGAACTTGAAACCTCTTGACATATATAATATGTGAATGCGGTAAGACTTTAAGACTGAGAATAAGCCCAGGAAGTAAAACGGATCGCGTGCTTGATGAGTATTTGGTTGGGTTATTTAAGACGAATTTAGATCTTCTGTTGATCTGATCTTTTTCCAGACCTCATATAATCTCATGACACATAAACATTGTAATGAATGGGTGGTTAAAATATATTATTAGTTTTTACAACCACTTTATTAACAACCAATCACATGCTTTAAAAAGAATATGAAAAAGATTATTAGCAGAGTTTCCAACTCCATTTAAGATACGGTGAGTGAAAACCCATTAAAAGAAAAATACAAAATCAAGAATGGCGTAGGCACTAGGCAGTGGAGATAGTTTAGCAACTGATCTCTGGCTGTTCCAGAAACCAGTTTTGTTGTACTAATCAAATTTTACTATTTTGGATTGAATTCTAAATTCTTAAACCATACTCAAGTTCATACTTGTTGAAGCATCCTCAGCAGCAGAACAGGAAAAATTTTACCCATAAAACCATACAACAATTCAGTAAACTACGTAGTTTGGGTAATAAATAAACGGGTAATATAGAGGCCCTGAATTTAGTGGGCCTTTTGCAGCCCAATGAGTTTGAATTAACTGTGGTTTGTAAACGTTGAACGTCTGATCCCACATCGAGAAAAAATATATACTTTGGTGCTTTATATAATGACAACCTGATGTACACAGAATGTGTTAGTATAAAGGAGAGATGGTTGGCATCTCCCTTGACAAAGACGGGAACAGCTTTCGAGCTTTATCCACAGAACACATCCGGTTAAGGCTTTCCACTTCGGTGGATCTTATAACCCAATTTTTTTTTTTTTTTCCTTCAAAATCACTCGCAGCCTTGTATATTTTCATACGTAATCTGCATATTTGATCATTACATTTTGATCAAAGGTCGTTTCAGTTAGTGCTTCAGCTGAGTTTTGCAAAATTTGCTCGGATTTTGTTAAGTCTTTTTTTGTTCAATGATGTTAATTGGGTTTTAAAATAAAAAGTGTTATGCTTTCATGCTTTCATGACGAATGCCACCATCTATAAACCAAGAACATCCCCAAGACGGGTTCATGGATATATCACCCTTGGTGGATAGAGATTAAGAGGTAAAGTTACGGGAAATTAGTATCTCACTAGCATGCAAAACGACACTTGTCATGATGAAACAAACAAGTGTTATCCTGACTTAAAACGAAAATGATAACACAACAATGGGTCAGAGATAAACCTATATAAATGCTCCAAACAATTAAAATAAGCAAGTAATCTGTAATTAATTTTCCATATAATAAAAACTCTCAGTTTTAATTACATAACCTTATATGAACTTTGTAGTTGATTTAAGCATCAAAAGTTATCTTCGACGTCCTCCATTGACCACCTTAACCGTTTGCTCATTCTCCGATGCTCTACCTCAAATTACCACTTCTAATCATTTTTTATCATCAACATTTGTATATGTGAATCAATCTAAGTTATTGAGTTTTCAATAAAATCTAAATTCATGTCAAAATTTTCTAAACCAAAGAAGTCCCAAGGAAATTGTTCTTTGAAAATTACAATTTACATGCTCGATGGTTATATGTAGAGAGAGCAAAAGACATTATAGCACATGCTTCTCATGACTTTTTTCTTTTTCTAAAAATTTATTAAGAAAGAAAAATAAATAAATATGAGAATAAAAGAGAAACAATCCCCTCAATTGATTCGAAAAGTAGTTAAAAGAAAGAAATTACAATTAACAAAATTAAGAAAAACTATGGCACGCCCCAAATATCCTAAAGCAATAGCTTTTTTAATACCATTTGGCGGAGAAGAGAATCCCACCTTGCATGTGAAGAAGAAAAATAGCTTATACCCAAATTGGCCAAGTGGTTTGCAACAGATCGAAACAATAAGTAGGTATTTTATGGATCTGCGTCTGGGTTGAATCTGGATCCATATTTTGTGGGCCTTTTGCAGCCCGATGGGTTTGAATTAGCTGCGGCATGTACACGTTGAACATCTAATCCCACATCGTGAAAACAATATATGCTTTGGTGCTTTATATAAGGACAACTTGATGTACACAGAATGTGTTAGTATAAAGGAGAGATGGTTGGCATCTCCCTTGACAAGAACGGGGATAGCTTTCAAGCTTTTACCCACACATCCGGTTAAGGCTTCCCACTTCGGTGGATCTTCTAACCCAATTTTTTTTTTTTTTTTTTTTTTTTTTCCTTCAAAATCATTCACAGCCTTGCACACATTTGGATCAAAGGTCGTTTCAGTTTCAGTTGTGATTTAGCTGGGTTTTGCAAAATTTGTTCTAATTTTGTTAAGTATTTGTTTGTTCAATGATGTTAATTGGGTTTAATAGTGTTCTGCTTTCAAGAAATTAGTTATTCATTGTTGTCAATAAATGATGATAAGAACCAACAAAAAACAAACCGCTGAGGATGCAACGCCACCATAACTAAACCAAGAACATCCCTCAAAACAGGTTAGGAGGTATATCTCCCTCCGTGGATAGGTAGAGCTACGGGAAATTATCATCTCACTAGCATACAAAACGCGACAGTTGTTACGACAGAGCAAACAAATGTCACCCCAAACCCACTATGAAGATGATACCAACAAAATGGATCAGAGATGAATCTATATAAACACTCCAAGCATGTAAAATCAGTAAGTTATCTTCTATATGATAAAAAGTACTTTTAGTTTTAATCACCTAACCTTATTTGAACATCATAATTGACTTAGACAACAAAGGGTGATCTCCGGCGTTCTCCGTTTACCACCTTTAACTGTTTTATTCATTGATTTTGTAGTCCCAAGTTATGGATAAAATCTAAATTCATGTCAAAATTTTCTAAACCAAAGAAGTCTCAATGAAATTTTTCTTTGAAAATTACAATTTACATACTCCATGGTTAAATGTAGAGAGAGCAAACGACATTAGCACATGTATGTTGTAGGTTACAGAGGAATAAGTACATTAATTAATTAATTAATTAATTAATTAATTAGATAAAATGGACCACTTGTTCTGCAACACCAAGTCATCATTATGTGCCCAAATCTCGGCTGTCTACACCAATCATAACCATATATATCTTGGAACTTTTTTTTTTTTAATCATAACCATATATATATCTTGGAACTTTTAACTATCGAGTATATTAACATTTTTCATTTCTGAATGACTGAATCTAATCATCATTTTAATTTCTTTTTACTTTAATATCAAGAAGTTCAACTATTTAATCCTAGAATTAACTTCAATTCTTATCTAAAAGTATTTACTTTTAATATAATTTTACTGATTTGCACCACAACCGATGATTTTCATATACAACAAAACCTGTCCCGAGATTTCAAATGATCAGAAAAAGAAAGGATTTGAAATGAAACTGTGTGAAGACTTGACGTAAATATGGACAATAAGATGCTACCTTTCTTTTACTTTATTGCTGTGATTATTTGACTCCTCAACAAAAGGAGAAAAAAAAAAAAGTGATCCAAGTTGATGACTTAGATTTTAGACAGTTGGATGGTAAAAAACACGAAAGTAAAATCCAAGTAACAGAAGCTTGCTGTTCTGTTGTCCGAATTCCAAAATGAGAAAAAAAAAAAATTTACGTCTTTTACTTGTTTATTTTTGGAGTGTTAATGAAGAATAAAAAGTTGATAATAATTAATGAGTTTTACGAACCGAAAGTTAAAATTATGAGTTTTATTAAACACAAGTACTGTAAAGATTTCAGATTTGTCCGAAAAGATTTGATTTTAATAACCTCGAAATCTAGGCGAGCGGGAATTGTGGGACCAAACTGGAAGACCAGACAAATATAGCACACTCTTTAATTTATAAGTAGATAGCGTTTCACGTTCAAAAGAGAATCAGTCATCGACTCACTCACTCACTGACTACACTATAGTGTAGGAGGTGGCGCGTGATTACAGTCTCCGGCCAGATGGGTCAGACAATGAGCTGCGGGAAAGTTCATGAAAATGATCTGTTCGTTGCAGTTCGTAATGGGGACTTGGAGACCATTGAAGCTATGGTCGAGACTCATGACCCAACCATCTTCGCGACGGCTAGGGGACATTCGAGACAATCTGCACTGCACATGGCGGCTATGCTTGGCCGGATCGAGGTGGGTTTGGTGTTTACTTGATGGGTTCTGTTTTTTTTTTTTTTCTTGGAAAATTATTGATGGGGTTTTCTGGGATTTGGTTTTGAAAATGTATAGGTTCTTTCTTTTCTTTTGGATCGAGTCTCTTTCTTCTCCAATCCAGATGTCTTGAATCGCTATAAACAGGTAATGTTTTAATGCCTTTTAGTCTCTTTTGCATTGTATGTTTTTTGATCTGTGCTTTGGATTTTTATGTGTTGGTGATTGGTTTGTTTAGACTCCATTGATGTTGGCTGCAATACATGGGAAGATTTCTTGCGTGAAAAAGCTCATTGAAAGTGGAGCATTTGTACGTTTTCTTACTGATGTGTTTTTAAGTTGATCCTTTTTTTTTTTGCTTTTACCTCTCTCTGTTTGATTTTTGTTCAAGACATTGATAGCTAATATGTGTGTAATTTTATTAGATTCTGAAATTTGATTCTCTATTCGGAAGAACTTGCTTGCACTACGCGGCCTGCTATGGTCGTTCTGATTGTCTGGAAGCTATTCTTGCTGCTGCTCGTACCAATCGTATAGCAGATTCTTGGTATCTATCTCTGTCTCACTCCAAATGTGTGTGTACGTGTAAATTTGTAATTCAATGTGATTATTTATGATCGAATTTGATGGCATTGGCAGGGGATTTTCGAGATTTGTAAACACGAGAGATGAAGGTGGCGAGACCTCACTGCACTTGGCTGCCCAATATGGAAGGCCGGAATGTGTTCAGATCCTCTTACACAATGGGGCTCTTGTATCTGCTGTAAATGGTTTTAATGGGTAATTATCAATCTTAATGTCTAATTATCATGTTAGATGATTATTTCATTCAGATTGATAAGATTGCATAAATGCAGTTACCAGGGGAATACACCACTTCATCATGCCGCGGAGGGAGGTTCAGTGGAGTGTGTGCGCGAACTGCTTGCTTGGGGAGCGGATAGGCTTCAGCCTGATCTTTTTGGGTGAGTCCTCAATAAGCAAGAAATGCTTTAATCCTAAAAAATTTCGAGTGTCTGTTTACGTGATGGCTCAATTCCTGATAACATTTAAAAGTCTTCTTTCGATCTTCACTGAGAAATGAGTTTCTGCAGGAGAATACCATATTTACTTGCTCTGCAGAACAAGCACCAAGCATGTGCAGCTTTGCTGAATCCTTCATCAGCCGAGCCTCTTGTCTGGCCGTTGCTATTAAGGCTCATGACTGATCTTAACCCGGAAACAAAATCACTACTAGAGAAGGCCTTAAAGGAAATAAATATGGAGAGGGAAAAATCCACTTCGAATACAACAACCCACTCGGGATCTTTTCCATCGCCTGCACCTTCTGTCGATGACAATAACTCCGAGGTGATATTCCTTTAAGCTTATATAAACATTTCAACTCCATGGAACTTATTCCATGATAATAGTCTAATCGTGTTTTGAGGTTTTATTTGCTTCTAAGATTCTTTGATGATAATATGCCGTGAGTGTTTAATTTTTCCTCGTTTGTAATTTACTAACTAAATTTCTTCAAACAGGCTAGCAATGTTGAGGAATGCAGCATTTGCTTTGAACGTCTATGTGCAATTGAGCTCAAACCCTGTAGCCATCAAATGTGTGCACATTGCACACTAGCTCTCTGCTGCTACAAGAAGCCTGACCCGACAAAACCTTCCTACGAGGCCCCCATTTGCCCCTTCTGCCGGTGCAGCATTGTCAATCTACTTGCTGTCGAGATCACAAACAATGCTGCTGCAGAATTGGAGCGTAGTCCTTCCAAACCAAGGAAACCGAGGAAGTCCTGCGAAGGCAGCAGCAGTGGCAGCTTTAAAGGTTTATCGGCCATGAGCTCATTTGTGAAAAAGGGTGGTCGAATATCAGGGAAAGTTGCTGCTGCATGCAGTGAAGCAAGCAGCAACAAGCATTTACGAATAGCAGGCATGAGTTCTCATCCTTGCAACCTGAGTTGATCACTCAAACTGCATTTGAACTAGGACTCTTTTGGGTAAATTATTTTTCGACTCCACTTCTATTTGGGTATTTAATTGCCATATGATAAGAAATACTAATGAAGATATAAGAGTGTCAAGTAAAAGGCAAGTTCTTGATGGTGGAGTCTAGTCTGGTGTAGTCTGAACTCTGAAGAAGCAATATTGATGTAACATGTAGGTATTTATGTAGTATAATGAAACAAATTGTTAAATAGCCCTGCTCGATCGTTGTTAAATTATATCTCTCTTATCAAAGTATTCGAAAATATGTTCGGTTTCAATTTGTTCTGCAAACAAACTAACCTTGCCTGTATCCTACAACACCAATTTGCTTGAAAAATTCGAACTTATTAGCTGGGAAGCAAAGATTTGAAAGTTAATTTCAATCGGTTTCCATCGATTTCAAAGCTGATTCATCTCCAAAAACAAGTGAAGGTTTCGTCTTCTCAGCCACGTTTGATCCATCTTGCTATGATTCACAGTATAAATGGCACTGAAACTCACTGGTTTGAAGAAACAAACAAAAATTTTGAAAATAAAGAAATTGGTTTGCTCTGTGCCTCTGTACAGAAAATTTCATTTTGTTTTAAAATAACTAGTGAACAGGTAAAGAGAGAAAGAAAAGCACAAGGAATCTTTTGAAAGACACAAACTTAAATGAGAATGGTATCTAGTCTTTGATACTTTATTGTTCTTTAAAAGATTATATTAATCATTAACAGTCCAAGTTCGACACAAATGCAGTTGAAAATAAATTTTTGAACACGAAATCAAGACCCCTTTTAAGGGAACAAAAAAAAAAAAAAAACAAAAAAAATTGATGACATTTTATGTGACAAATCATTCAATGAGCTGTCCACACACACATGAAAGCAACAGTGGAACTCCATAAGCATTGCCATGATGTTCCAGTACTTCTCTGTTGGAACTTCTCTCGGTATCTGCACTTGAGTGAGGAGCAACAATCTGGCCATCGACAAATAGAGAATTTTGATTTGAAACTGGAAGAACTGGTGAGAAATCATTAGGTCCATAGATGGCTGCTGGGCTCTGGTTGCTTCTACAAATGATTGCAGCCTTCCTTTCTGCTTCAAGAAGACGACCGAGAGACGGGCCGTTGTTGTTTGTGTTCACAGCATCAGTGGTTAGCTTTGAGCATAGTGAGAACAACCAAGGTTTGGGCTTGTAGTTCTTCTGGTCTCTTATGTTTTCTGTTGTTCTTCTCCGAGTTGATCTCCGTGAGAGCCGAAGAATGCTGGAAACACCAATGAGGCTCCCTAGTGTGATGCTCTTGTCATGGAAGAAAGAACCAGTAGACTGAAAATCAAAACATGAAAGGTTTTAACTTTCGTTTTTTTTTTTACTACATATCAGTAAATTGACTCATACAAATAGTGATTTAATCAACAAGAAGATTGTAAAATTTATCTAGAATAGCAACAAAAACAATTGCACATAGGAGGAAACTTCTCAAAACATTACTAAATGACAGATTTTAATGGTGTGTAATGGGGACACTGACCCTATAAGGCCCCTTTCAAGCTGACAAGCAACTTTAACACACACCCATCAGCGAGAGATCCAAGAGCTTGTGGGCATCTTCCTCTTGTACTCATTTGATTGGACATCATTGAATTAAGAGTATGAGAAGAACCCCCATTTGTATATTTTAATACAAAGAGAGAGATGGATTCTCCATCATTATTGTTTATGGACCATGTGGAAAAGTTAAAGCGGTTCAAATTTGCTTTTTTTCTTTTGTTTTGTGAAGAAAATGAGCTAAAGGACACATAAAGTAAAAACAGAACACAATGGAAATGAATCTAAGATGCTCATCAAAATGTTCTACACTTCCACAGCAAAGTGTCTTGCAGAAAAAAAACAGAGCAATCATGTAAAACAAAAAAAAAATCCATTAAAGAGGCAAGATTTTGGCTTTCCAAGTTACTGTTTTTTTTTTTTTTTTTTCCATTGTGTTTCCCTCTTCATTTGGTAATAGAAAAGAAGAAGAACTGACCTCTGTATCAAGATCTGAAGAAGAACCAGTGGAGGAACTAGGTGAGCCAGAGAGCAAAGTACTGAAAGAAACTGACCCAGAGAAATCGCCATTTCTCACCAACCCAACTCTTGCATTGAGTGGTCTGAGGCCAAGAGGCCACCCATCTTCCTGCAACTAAAAAAAAAATAAAAAAAAATCAACAAATGGGTTCAGTTCTACACTCATAAATTTCCAACTAGAGCAAAGCAGAGAAAGAGAGAGAGAGAGAGAGAGGACCTGTTGAGCCATGGAAATGTTTGAAAGACTAGTGGGAAAATGGGGAATGTTTTGAAGGTACTAAGACAAGTCCAAAGAAGTCACTGTAGAAAGAGAAGTTTCAATTCAATTCAAGCATCATTCTCTGATTTGATTTGAACAAAAAGAATTTTTTTTCTTTTTTCTTTTTTCAAAACAGCAACAGCATTGCAAAGAATAGATCATATCATGTATTCAAATGAGTCAGAAATCACAGTGAGATGCTTCTTTCACACATGCTATTGCACAGCATTTGTATACAGAACCACCAGAAATGTGTGTGCGTGTGAGAGAGAGAAAGAGAGAGAGAGAAAGAGAGAGAGTGAAAGTGACTTCTTACCATTTGTTGGGGGCATTTCTGGTTCGGTCACCAGACACAGAGAAGGAGAGGAATAGGAATCATTTTGTACCGGGACATGGGAAAAGCAACATCAAGGAAGCCTATACTTTTTTCTCTTTCTTTTTTTATGACCAAAATGTCCCCATATCTTGCAAATTTCCAGCATGTTTTATCCATTGACAACTTTGTAAGTTGGGAGCTGTTCTCAAATGATTTTTTTTTTCTTTTAAATTTAATTAAAGATAATTGCAAAGATACACAACACTAGAACATAAGACATTATGAGGCCGAATGAGTACCTTTCACCAACAAGCCACATTTATAAATTTACAAGTTCAAATCAGTATCGGATGATTACAAAATGAATTTGTATCGTTATAAATCAATTAAACCCACACTTATTAGATAGTCTCGATAACACTGTTTAACACGCCAAGACCATTTTAAGGGCTCGTTTGGTGCACCGCACTATATTGTATTAAAAGTTTAAAATATATTAGAATAATACAATATAACGTTTGGTTTGTTTTGCACTATTCACCGGATTGTATTAACTAATACATTTTGAGGAAGTCCAACCATTAGCTAATACATTTTAATTGGTCTAATAGTTAATATAATTTAATATAAAATATTACCAAACACAAGATTGTATACAAATAATACAGTCAAATCCAATCTAATACAGTGTACCAAACAAGTAATTCTTATAATTGTTTTAGCTAATTGAATCCACATTCTTATGAATTTATATAACAATCCTGAAGTGCCCCCATGGGCGTAGCTCAACCGGTGGATAGTCGAGCTTAGATTTTAGACAAATGACTCATAAATCAGCGGCTCGAATAGTACCAATAATAAAAAGCTTCAAAAAAAAAAAAAAATACATGATCTAAATAAATGGATAGATAGTGTCAATATATATATAGAGAGAGAGAGAGTTCAAAAATTAAATGTCACTTTTTAGAGGTGGGTTTTCAAGACTATCACTGTTTTAATAAGTTATGTTTAAAAGGCACATATAATAGTGAACGGATAAAAATACTTTCATAGTACTTCCACGTCAGCTTTCTTTCATTCAGTTTACAGTGATAGAGTTGTGAAGTAGAGAAAGAAAGTCTAGTTGAAACCTAGGCGATCACTCGAACGGCGACGGAGTGGTGCTACACTGACGCACTCGGGGGTGGAGCTCAAGCTGGTAAACCCTCTTTTAAAATCCTCCTTTTGTAAACCTTAAGCTGGTTGTGTGAATTTTGAATCTCCAAGCCTTTCTAAACTCTGTCTGAGACTTTCTAAACACTGTCCGAGCCTTTGTGGAGTTGTGTCCGAGCAGTTAAGTAAAAAACTCGAGCAATTCATTAAAAGGCTCAGGCAGTTAAGTAAAAGGCTCGGGCAGTTAAGTAAAAGGCTCGGGGAGTTCATTAAAAGGCTTAGACAGTTAAGTAAAAGGCTCTGACAGTTCATTAAAAGGCCCAGACACTATATAGAAAGTCTCGGAGATACAAAATTAACAACAATAAAAAAATGATTGTTAAAAAGGCTCAGAAATAACTCACAAAGGCTTGGACATTAGTCACAAAGTCTCAGGCATTACTCACAAAGGTTTGAATACAACTAACAAAGGCTCGGACATAAAAAAAGTTTAATGTTCATACAAAAGGTTCGAGCAGTTCATGAAAAAGCTTGAGAACTGATTAAAAAGGCTCGGAAACATTTACAGAGGCCTAGAGTTTCGTTGATGGTCTAGAGTTTTGTTGATTCTGCTTTTAAATTGCAATTGCTCGGTATTTGCATTTTTCGAAGTTGCATTAACACTCTACATTGGTTTCCTATCTTTGTTTCCATTTTGCCTTTCATTGTATGAATTTTGATATTCATAACCTGATAAGATGAGTGATCTTATATAACTATATGAATGTCGAACTCATTGAAGAAGAAAATGAACTTGGATTTCAATTTACAGAGGTTTCCACTTTAAGATAAAGAGAAAAGTAAATCTTAGACAACTTCAAAATATCTTCCAAAAGTTAAAGTCAAAAAAATAATTAAAAAATGTGTACAATAAGGACATATTTAGAAGTCATTTACTTTTGTGTCTTTTAAACTTAAGTTATTAAAGTGGTGATAGTCTTGAAATACCAACTCAAAAAAAGTGACAAAACCTCTCCAATTTCCTCTCTCTCTCTCTCCCTCTATATATATATAACAATCCCAATTCCCAAAGTGGAGGACTTCAAAGCCATTTCTGGAAAAGGCAGTGAGTGGATTTGTCCTCACATATAATTTGTTATATTGGGCTTGTTTGGCTAAGCTTTTGGAGGGGTCAAAAGCTCTTTTGGAACCTAAAAGCTGCTTTTGAACATGTTTGGATAATTTTACAAAAGAGCTTATCCAATTTGAAAGCTCTTCCAGCAGAAGCAGCCCTCACCATGCTTCACTTGGAAGCTCTTCTAAGAAAACCGGGAAGCCAAAATTTCATTTAATGAAACTTTCATAATTCCAACTTTACCCTCCTATATAAATCACACTTCTTTCTTTCAAGAAGCTTGTCTGTAACAAAAATCCCAAATCAACATGAAATCCCTAAATTCCTACTAAGAGAAATCCCTAAATTCCTCCCCCATATCACATCGTCTTCTTCATTTTTTCTGAAATCTCTTCTTCCTAACACGATCCGATGGCGGTGGAGAGGGAGGATGGGGACGAGAACAGGTCGGGATCCGAGATGAGGAGGACGAGGAAGCAGCTGGAGTGTACAAAGGAGGCGGACTCGGCGGCGATTATGATGAGGACGATGGAGAACTCAAACGAGGACCCGTTGTCGGTGAGGACATTAAAACGGCCACGACTGGTGTGGACACCGTAGCTATACAAGTGGCTCCAGTGAGATGATGGAGGTGCGACTCCATTTTCGAAGATGAAGGCGCTCCATTTGGAGCAACGTTCCATCTGGAGCAGATTTGCTCTATCAACAACGGAGATGGAGCGGATTTGCTCATTTTTACCGATTGACTTTCTTTTTTTAATTTTTTTTACAAAAATTGATGTGCTTTTGATTGAAGGAGAAGACTTGGATTATTACAATTGAGCTGGAATACTATAATTTATTTGGATTTGAGGAATTGATTTTGTAGTTTTTTTGTGGAATTGATTTTTGGTTTTGTTGCTGGAATTTGGATGAAGAAATCTGGATTGTGTTTGGGGATGAGAAAATGTAAGAAAGAGAAATCAGAAATGGCAAGTAATTTGGAAGGGTAACATGGTCATATCATAATTAGAAGAGATTTTAAAATATTCCAACCAAACAGTCTCAAAAGCTCTTCTTGATGCAAAAGCTCTTTTAGAATATACCATCCAAATGGTAACTAAAAAGTTTAGGCTTTTACTTCTCTTCTTCTACTGCTAAAAGCCAAAAGTAAAAGTTATCCCAAACGGGCCCATTAATGGTAAAGGAGAAGGAGAGTAGAGACAGTTAAAAGGACTTAAAAATGGAAAAAGCAAACAGATCTGCTTTGGTGTATATCAAAACGACACTGTTTCGTCCTGTATTTCAAATGAAACCTTTTATTTTGGACCACAAGCTCTGTTTTCAGTCTGTTGCAACTCAGTCCAAAATATCCCACTCATGCCTTACTTTTTCAAACTAATCAATAGTAATAAAGTACAAAGGATTCCCCACAATAAGCTCTCGTGATAATCATCAACAATTCATCATTCTGTGCTGGAATTTGATCAAATACCACTGTTTACTCTAGCCCACAAGCACCAAAAAAATACAAGGAAGCAATATATAATTCTAGTTGCACACACAAACTTTAGAGAGAGAGAGAGAGAACTACAGTTTTCCTATCACTCGTTTAGATGGTTAAAAGAATACATGATTCGTTTATTACAGGACATGGGGAAGTGGGGGCTCTTTTGTAGCTGCTCTCTTTGTTGATCGAAAACTAATGAGAACTTTATGTTAGCACCAGACACTGAGATTGTGTCTTGTCATGTAATTAATACAGAGAATCTCATGGACTAGAAATCCTGAGATGGAGAAGATAGATGGTTATATTTATCGCTGGCATTGGCTCACACCAGGTCGATATTCTCCGATTCCAAGCAGGTCCTGCAAATAGGGAAATGCAGATTTGCACTTTCAGCAAGAGAAGAAAAGTTGGTGATTGATGTTATAAACACCAGGAAATTTCGGTTTTATGCAAATAGTACTCTAGTGGTAGAAATGGCTAGTCCTGAGGGCATTAGCGATGCATATAGTTAAACAATATAAAGCATGCCGTCAAGGACAGAGAAGATAGGAATCAATTTGTGGAAGAACATGGAGTGGAAATAAACATTGAGTACAAATGAGGATCAATGGTCAAACTCAAATGTTTTTTTTTTCTATAGTTGACTACAATATGGTATGGTATCTATAGATCCTCAAACCTATCTTAGAAGATAGAGCTAGTCCTAGCTTAACCTAACTCAGTTTGGGGCATAAATGCATTAACTGGATCCAGTTTAGTCTTTTGCATAATTGTGAACGCGCGAGCAAGTATGTGTGCAAAGAAACATATAGAATGCGACAATGGAATTTATATAAAATTAGTCTCAATGTGTGAAATAGCAAATTTCATAATGAACCTGTGGCGAGAAGATCTACCTGACATGCTTTATTTTTGGCTCTTGTTTCTGCTGTACTGGGGATGTCATGATTTGGTTTTATAAATCTCTTCTCACGCCGTTCACATGAACCCCATCCATCTGAGAACCTTCCACCCCTGGTAACAACAAAAAGCAATGCCTTATAACAATCATAATAGAGAGTGTAAAACATCTACTGCCAATTTGCTCTACTGAATCATTCTAACTTACTGCATGTATGCCCTAACCACAAATTCAGCTCGCTGAACATTACGATTTTCATCAAACTCGATGGTCTTGTCTTTGATTTCATAGGATACGTTGAAGTAAAATGATATCTTCCTCCAACCTATGGAACATATGTAGTCAAACTCAATGTTACACCCCATCATTCCTTATCAGAGCAAAAAAGACACTAAAGCAAAACAAATTACTTACCTGACTTTTTTATAAAAGGGCTCCCAGAAATCATAGTGAAATCAGATTTCTCCAAAATCTGTCCATTGTAAGACAATATCTAATTAAATCAACATAATTAAATGATAATGAAAATCTTCTGGAATCACAAGTAACAATAAGATTGATCTGGGATTAGAAATACCGATGAAGTATCAAACTATCTACACAATTCTTAAAATTTTCAAGCTCGCTATATACACAGTATGATAGTGAAATTATGAAACAGCATCTATCACTTTATTCATAGTTTGATTATCTAAAAGAAAATTTTGATCCTGAAACCTCGCATAGTCAATATTGATTGACAATTGACAGAGACCAAAAAAACAGTAAAAAATCCTAACCTCATTCACTTGCTTTCCATATATAGTAGCTATTTTTCCAACAATTATCATATCTAAAACTAACAAATCAACATCATAGGACCAAACTGCTCAAGTGGACCTTTTATCAAACACCTTCTCCACCACCAGGAAAAACAAAAGTTATTGCATAATAAGAATGAACAAATCAAAATTCGAAATCTCCATAAGCATAAATGAAACAATTAAAAGCTAAATAAATAAATAAGTTACCGCCATAGCCGCATTTTGATATTCCTTAAACAGCGAAACTGAAGGAAACCTCCCGGCCAAGCTATGCTTCATGATATCCTGCCCCTCATTTCTTCCACTAATTCCAGGCGACAAATACACTTCCGGAGAATAATACGTGGTCGCAGTCGGTGTGGTCCGCTGCGCCACAACCAAAGGACTGCTCTCGCTCACTTCCGACGAGCACTTCCTCGCCATCTTCTTCGGCCGAGTGTCTTCATTGATGATCTCTCCGTGAGAGGCGGAGCTTGGGGAAAATTGCTTTTGGTGGCGGAGGCGGTTAGGGTTTGGTGGCGGAGAAGGGTGAGAGACTGGTGTCGGCGACGATTGGTAGTTAGGGTATCTGATGGCGAGAGGTTTTCGAGATTTGGAGGAGGAGGAGGAGTGAGAGGCGGCGGCAGAGTCGATTACGGCCCATAATGCGGCATCGTCCAGGTCCTTGTCGTCTATTGAGTAGGGGATTGGTGATGTCATTAGTTTTTTTTTTTTTTTTTTTTTTTGGTGGAGGTTTTGGAGAGAGAGAGAGAGAGAAATTGCGGTGAGGCAGCGGCGCGGGGTCGCGGACGGATCTGATGTCTGTTCTTGTTTGAATTTTAAACTTTGGGAGGGAAAACGGTAGCATAGCAAAACGTCGTCGTACGGTCGTAGTCGCTCTTGATACAGCCAGCTCGAATTTTTGGGGTAAAAGCACTCGGCAAAGCGTCGTCGTTTTGTTTCATGTTAATACTCAATAATTAATATAGACAACATGCATTGATTATTTCACCCACTATCTTTGATTACTTTTGGTAGATTAAAACTAAGCTCTAAAATAATTATGGGTCTGTATATCTTTTGTGTGATGAATTATAAGAGTCTTGCCGTTTTGATTTATATAAAATTAATTTTTCATAATTAGCTATTTGTGGATGCAATTAGCATCAATCCTTGTATCTTTTGAGTTGGATTATCCAAGGTAATTTCTTAGAAAAACAATGATCAATATCACTAATTATTCACAAATCCTACAAAGCAATCTGAAACTGATGAGGTAACGTCATTTGTCTTGGTGGTTGGAGTCTTCAAAATGAAGTTTCATTTATCAGTTTAAAACTCCAACATTGTATATACTATTTTCATATTTGTCCATAAATTCACAAAGTAGAGAGAATCATCTTCTCTCTAGCTTTATTTGGATCGCAAGTGTAAATATGTAATATGATATTGTCACTCAAAAAGTAATATTAATTTGTATAAATTTATGTTTAAACGTATAGTATGTGAGTTATAAACATTACATAAAATACAAGGTGATGTGAGATAATGTGATGAGTGTGATGAGCAATACCTTGGTTAAAATTGTAAACAAACCAGCATTTGAGTATTAATTTGGACAAGTTTGATTTCATATTAACAAGATAATGCGACTATCAATTACAATTGGATTCAACAACTCGTTTATACGGCATCGTATTTGTTTATTTGGAAACTCACTAAAAAAACAGAATCTCACATCTCATCCGTTAAATTTCCTTAACGCCGTGTGCTCAAAACGTTGAAACGGAGCACAAAACTCTCCCTCTCTGTTTCCAACGCCGTCGTCGGCGTCAACCTCCTGGATCTGACTCAGATGGATATCGTCGTCAAGGTTGACGGCGGCTTCGTTGTTCCTCTTCTCGGTCCTAGAATCTTCCACCAAGACCTTCAATTCATTGACAGGCCACTCAAAATCATCCTTGATCTCTCTCCGCTTAGACTTTGTGATCTCATGATTCTTCTTCATGCGGCCGCCGATTTCGGATGAAATTGCTCTGAGAAGAACCGGATCCAAGTAATCTTCGAGCTTCCTTTTTGTTTCTCTCAGCTGTATCGAATTCGTCTTCATGAACTGAGAAGAACCTCGGCCTCCAGCGTCTTCACTGTCAAATTTTTTCGAATCAAAATCATGATTAATTAACAAGGTTTCAAAAAAGTCGAAATAGCTAGATTTGAAATTTGAATCGATATGCAAATATGTAGATAGAGAAATTTAGAGAGTACGTCGACGACGGAGAGTTAGCAGAGGGAGGGCGGAGGAGGCGTCTGTGGATGTCATCAACGGTGGCCAGAGGAGTCGAATCTTCTTCTGGTATGATCATATCTTCCCGCCAAGATCTTCACACGCGATTCGAACTCCAGCAGCAGATTTGAATCTACTCTTTTTTATAATGGGCTGTCATGGGGAATGCTATATCTTTCGTAGGAATGCTATCAACCTTTCCCATTTGCCTTTCCCACTCATTACTTGACACGTATACATTTTTCATTTAATAAAAAGCTTACACTTTTTTACTACAAAACTTGTTTACGTTTTACCCTTGATGACTGCTTTTATCATTTATTTAATAAAGGATGAAGGGGTAAACAAGTTTTACAGCGAAAAAGGGAGAGCTTTTTATTAAGAGAATTTCTTCTTACAATCCACAAATTACAATTTTAACCTAAACTAAAATTACTAAACAAGACAAAAAAAATTTAAAGACACTCAAAACTAATTAAATTATTAAAAAAATAATTCTCTCTCATAAATCATTAGATTAAATATTACTCATTAAACTCTCTTCCTTAAATCTATTATTACCATATTAAACACTCTTTCCTGATTAACCTCTCTACATTAAAAAAATAAAAATATCATTATTTCCATACTTTCTCTATCAATCTCTGATTAATAGTTAAGGAAAAAAAAAATATGAATATTTTACTTTTTTACTAACAGTAATATATATATTAAAAATTCAGTTTTCAACAAAAAAAAAAAAAAAAAAAAAAAGATGTATAAAAGCTTGAATTGTTTCAATTAGATTAAACTCATAATTTCTAAGACTAATGAAATAATTAAAGTTCTCTTGTCAAGCACATACCTTCAAGAGTAACAAAAAACATTTTCATATTTCGATTTTTTTTTTAATATATATATATATATATAAAAATATGGTTCATAAAAATCAAGCTTATTAGTAAGTTTTTTTTTTTTTTTTCTTAACTGTTAGTCTTGCTTGAGAAATAATGGAGATAAAAAAATTAGAAATATTTATTGGAGGAGAGAGAATTTAATATAGTAATTAAAAATTTATGAGAGAGTATTTAATATGTAATAATTAATCTAATGATTTAGGAGAGATATTTTTTTTTTTAATAATTTAATTCAAAAAAAAATAAAAAGGATATTCTTGTAACAAAATGAAGTGTCTTTAGAATTTTATAAAATTTAAATTTTGAGAATGGAGTATTTTTAGAAAAAAAGTGTAAAAAGAAAAAATTGGATTGTCAAAAGAAACTCTCTTTTATTAAATGAAAAGTGTATACGTGTTAAGTAATGAGTGGGAAAGGTAAATGAGAATGGTAAACAAAAAAGAGGTAGATAGCATTCCCCTTATTTATAATAAAAAATCATTTTAATCCTTTTTTTTTTTTTTTTTTTCTTTCTAATGTCATTTGAATCCTTCACTTAAGCTAATAGAGAATGTACACATTTCCAGGGACGTAACCAGGATTAAACATTAGGGTGGGCTAGAATAAATTTATTTTTACCGATCATTAATAATAAGAGAAAATTGTATTAATTGAAAATAAAAATACACCTAGTCAATATGACATAGCGAGGCTTACCCTGTATATATATATATTTTAAATAAATATGTTAACAAATTTTATAAAAAAAATAAAAATAAAGTCAAAACAAATTATAAATTAAACATGAAATACAAATACAATCAAATACTAATTAAGTTGTATCTTACGATTTTTTAAAAGATCAAACTTATCAATTATTAATTCAGGATCAACAACACCAACAAATTCTCTTTCAATATAGACAAACATGGAGTTTGTTAAAAATTCATTTTCCATCTTATTGTGAAGTAAGCTCAGTTATGTTGTTGCTGTGGAAATAAAGAGAGTCAAGATTAGACGAATCAACTTGTCGATAAAAAAAGTTGTGTCCTTTTTGTTTCAATTGACAATTATATATTCACTTTCTGGTGCAGGATCCCATAAGAAATTTTTGTACGGGATCAAGGTTTATTACATGTGATAAACCGTGTAATTTTTTTTTTTAAACGGTTTGATAAACCTTGATCCCGCACGAAAATTTCGTACAGGACCCTGCACTTGATAATTTCTACAATATACAATAAGGAATATTACATGTCAATAAAAAAATAAAAATAAAAAGTGCTATGATTTTATTGTTTAAATTAATAATTGACATAATACATGAAGAAAAGAAATATATTTGGGACCTGATATTGGTAAATAGATTAGACCATATTCAAGTAAATTTGGGGAAGGTTTAGAGAGATAATAATTATTAAAGAAAAATGAAAAAAGAAGTAATAAATAACTCACACCTCGTTAGTTGTGAACTTGTGATGCCTGAAAAAAGTCAGCAACATTACAAAGAATACCTGCAGCCTTCGTTTATATTAGGAAAGATATATATTATTAACTATTTAATTTTACTTTTTTAACTTTTTTTTTTTTTTTTTTTGAAAAGCTAGGGTGGGCTTGAGCCCACCCTAGCCCAGCCTAGGGTCCGTTCCTGCACATTTCACGTGAATTATTCTATTATACTATAGTAAATAATTAATTAATTACGTGAATAAATTAATTATTCATTCAATACAATTATTCCAATTAGATCAGATTAAATTAGATTTAATCGAATTTTAATAGATTTAGATTGAAATCGGTTATAACAATGAAAAAGAAAGGATAAACAAAGCATAGTAATAAATAATAATTGTCTTTATAAACCGAATTAGATTTCAATTCACTTATCCTATGTCAATTAATTGTTCATTTATTGAAATAAGACATTGAGATTATAAATTGGAATTTCTAAACTTAGTTATAACATTAACTCAATTGTAATTTGTTATAACTTTCGTATGTTACTAGAAATTTGAAACGAAGAAAACGAAATAGTTAAAAAAAAAAATTGTCTTGGTGGTTAGGTTCTTCTAAATGAAGCTCCATTATCCAGGTTCAAGTCACATCATTGTATACATGATCCACGTTTATTTATTTATTTATTTTTAAATATACAACAACTAGCTCTCACAAAACAATTGGTGGGACAACACCCACCCTTAGGATCAATGGCTAAGGGGGACAAATAATATAAATATATACACGTATACATTGAATGTTGAACTGTGATGGTGAAGACTCCCAGAAAAAGGTCTTACCACATTGATAAGAGGCCCAAGTGTTGATCCACGTTTATTTATAAATCCGTAAACTGGAAAACGACTCTCCCATATAGTAGGGATTTATTCTTGTATATGAATACCACAAGTAATGTAATGCGTGTAAGGGATCATGAAAATGATACAGATTTAAGAGCAATCGTGTCAAATTTAAAAAAGTGGACCCAAGCCCCAACTCCCACCTGCATCTGACTATCAAGCAGCAGCCAAGCAATGGGGATGGAGTCACTACTCAGTACTCACCATGCTCTGTGTTAATTGAATTCAATTACCTCCCCAACTCTAACCAAACCCATCATTAATTATTTGCCGAGCATTTAAAAACACAGCAGCCGCCAGCCTATATATTAAGCACCCCCCACTCACGTGACGTTATTTGTCTTCTTGGAATTATCGAAGCAATCATCTGAGAAAATGAAGGTCACTGTTGTTTCTCGGAGCGGGAGAGAAATTGTCAAGGGTGGCCTTGACCTCCATGATTCGGTTATTCTCTTCGATTTCTTCCTTTTAACTTTTTTTTTTATTTTTTTTATTTGGGGTTGGGGGGGAGGGAGGGAGGGGAGGGGGGTGGGGTGGGGAATTATGATAAACCCAGTTGAGAAGGTATTGCATGGAATCTGATGTATCCAATTTTTGTTGTGTTTTGTAGGCGACTGTGAGTGATCTGCAGGAGACTATACATGGGCGATGTAAGTGTGACATTTCTCTGCTCTTGATTCTAGATAGTAGATTTTGAAGAGTTACTTTTGTTTATATTATTGTCTGTTGCTACTGTAACTCACTTGTTGATTAAAGACATTTAAGCAGTTGAATATTAATTGTAATTGAAATATTTTAGTTAGAAATTTGAAGAACTTAGGTAACATATTAAATATAAGTTATTATTGGAAGAAAAGTTCTCTCTTTTGAGAAAACAATGAACATAACCAATTGACTAGTGTAGGTTTCTTGAATCATCTCATCTGCTAGGATTTCTAATAAAATTGCTTGGTTCTGTTACTCTGTACACATCTAATGTGTGGCAACACACCCTCTCAAATGCTAAACCATCGATTTTCTGATATTTGCTTTAATTTTTTACTGATTTTTGATGAAATAATATGTTATAGTGATTGATGGTTTAGTATGTTGCTCTAATTCTTAAGCGGGATTTTGGATCCATTATAGAATAAATATCAGCTGAACTCATTTAGATCCAATACTAGCACGAGAGGTGTCTGCTTGAAAGAGACTGATAGACTATAGTATTACACTACTGAATGCTTTTGTTCTTCATTCGTGATTCTTATTACTTACTGGATTTAAGCTTTGGGACGGGTTTCTTCTTATGCTTGTCAGAATTCAGATAACGAAACCAGTAGATTGTCAATAGATTATTTTTCTTAATCAAAATATATAAATACTAATTGCTTGTTCTTGTTGCTCTAATTTGCTCATCATAATTTTCAGTTTGTATTAGAAACTTCAAATCTTTTTTATGACCTTATTTTTCAACTGTATGTTTAACAGGCAAAAAATACTATCCTTCGAGGCAACGTCTTACTCTGCCTCTTCCACCTGGATCCAAAGAAAGACCTACGGTTCTTAATCCCAAGAAAAAGATCCAAGATTATTGTGATGGAAACTTGGATAACCTTACGGTGACATTCAAAGATCTGGGCCCACAAGTTTCTTACCGGACACTGTTCTTCTGGGAGTATTTTGGGCCTCTGGTGATCTATCCCATTTTCTACTACTTTCCAGTGTATAAGTTTTTTGGCTATGAGGGGGAACGTGTCATACACCCAGTTCAAACATATGCCATGTACTACTGGTGTTTTCACTACTTCAAGCGTATTATGGAAACCTTTTTCGTGCATAGATTTAGCCATGCAACTTCACCTCTAGCCAATGTGTTTCGAAACTGTGCATATTACTGGAGTTTTGGTTCAGTCATTGCCTATTATGTGAATCACCCACTTTACACCCCAGTAAACGACCTACAGATGAAGATTGGCTTTGGCTTTGGGATAATCTGTCAGATTTCTAACTTCTATTGCCATCTCATACTGAAAAATCTTCGCAGCACTGATGGAAGCAGTGGTTACCAAATCCCGCGTGGGTTTTTGTTCAACATTGTGACTTGCGCTAATTACACAACTGAGATTTACCAATGGCTGGGCTTTAACATTGCAACGCAGACAATTGCAGGTTACACTTTCCTTGTGGTGGCCACCTTCATAATGACTAATTGGGCCCTTGCAAAGCACCACCGTCTGAAGAAGGTAATGGATAAATGCTATCTTATTTAGCTAGATGAAATGCATTTCTGTTCATATGGTAGGTGGTTTGAGCCTTATAATATCTGGACCTATGTCTTCCATAAAAAAATTGGTTTTATTTTTGTTGTCATTGTTGCAATTCTAAATTATCTGTTTATGGTTATGGTTAAATTAGTGTGGGGTATTGCTTGGTGTAATATAAAGTTTGATTTTTGTTGTTACGGGTGTCGTCCAAACACTTAGATTCAAGTCTTGAACTAATTTGAATAGCCCTATGTTAAACCAATGCCTGTCCTATCTGGCCTATGACAACTCTTCAATATAATAGAACATCTAATTGCTGCTACGCAACTTCAGTGTAGCAGTCAAGTAATGTTCAAGATTGAGACATTTAATGTCTACTATCTACTCGTCAAAACATAGCGTTGACATTAGAGATTTGTTCCTTCTACATAATTCTGTACCCATTCTCTTCTTTACCTTTTATGATCAGTGAAATGTTCATTGAGTGTCCAAACTACTGGATGCTGTAATGTCTTTTGTTTCACCAAATACTGCATTCTCACAATAGGATTCCCTTTTCCTTTGTGATTCTATAATGTAATGGTGTTCCTTTTCCCTTGCTTACTCTTGACGGTCCTTGATTTGCAGCTTTTCGATGGGAAAGAAGGAAGGCCAAAGTATCCAAGACGATGGGTAATCCTACCACCATTCTTGTGAGAGGACAGGAAAAGCTGGATTTTGAACCAGGTCGTTGTCGTTTGTTACAATTTCATATCAAATCGTTGAAGGTTACAGCCACCAAAAAAAGAACAAGAGAGAATAAAGTATAATTCTACTACCTTTGAAATTTTATTGTTTAGTATGCCATGTTAAATGTTTAGTTAATTTTAGTAATGTTTTATTATGTAACGATACTTCTTAATTTATCGAAAATATCGTTTAGCCTTTGATGTCCTTAAATCTATCTACATGAATAGGGGTGTACCGCATCTATTTTTGGGTATGGCTATGCAGTAAGATTCTCTGAATTGTTCGAAATTCGATTTAGATCCAACAAACTTTCTATGCTCTTTCCCTTTGTTTGTTTTATGTTGGATCATAGATTCATAGATGGATCAACATACTGTTCTTGGTGACCTATAGAAATAGGCCGTGTTTGATGTTCAGGATTGAAACTAATGGGACTACTATGGTTGATAGTTCAAATTTATAGGGATTGCTGTTGGATACTTGAGAAAATCTGATGAACAAATTTTTCATTTACAAAATGGGAATACCATTCCTGCAGTTTTCTTATATATTCTGCATTGGAGCTGAACACCTACCCATGTAAGCATTAAAAATTCCCTTAGCTGAATACAAAACAAAATCATAAAAAAGCTATCAATCTTTACTTGTACAAAAATCAATGGTGTGATGTCTCAGAAAAGGCTTCCCTTGTGTCCCACCCTTCGCGGTAACCCGAAATTCTGGTAAGACCTGATTTGTCCTCCGACTGTGGCAGTCACAATGACCAAGCCCCAAGCTGTTGTTTGGACAGTAGTCTGGTTGGTTTGGTTACCACCATCAAACAAGGACCAAGAAGAAGAAAGAGATGAAAATGATGAATCACCACCATGCCTTATTGAGGCAGAATTTGGACCAGTAGCAGCTGATATAGAAGGCGAATCATCATTCCTTACTGAGGCAGAGTTCGGACCAGTAGCAGTTGATATAGAAGGTGAATCACCATGCCTTACTGAGGCAGAATTCGAACCAGTAGAAGCCGATATAGAAGGCGAATCACCATGCCTTACTGAGGTAGAGTTCAGACCAGTAGAAGCCGATATAGAAGGCGAATCATCATGCCTTACTGAGGCAGAGTTCGGACCAGTAGCAGCTGATATAGAAGGCGAATCATCATGCCATACTGAGGCAGAGTTTGGATGGGTAGCGGCTGATATAAAAGGGGAATCATCATGCCTTATCGAGGCAGAGTTTGGATGGGTAGCAGCCGATATAGAAGGTGAATCGTCATGTCTTAGTAAGGCAGAGTTTGGACCACAAGCAGCCGATATAGAAGGCGAATCGTCATGTCTTATTGAGGAAGAATTTGCATCAGCAGCAGATATAGAAGGCGAATCAACATACCTTATCGAGGAAAAATTCGAACCAAAAGAGTCCCCGATGCCTGAATTCGAACGAGAAATTTGAGCAAGGTCTTCTTCAGAGGGAGTTGAGGCTCGCTCAGCTTTGTTGTTTTTCTTGGGAAGAGGTGGCAATAGTCTCTTACTGAAACCTATAATACCTTCATCTCTAGTTGGTGACCCATTAGCAGACGAAGGCTGTGAATGCGAACCGTTGCGTTTCGAGTGTCTTTTGCTATGCACCGGCATTGGTGGTGGATCACCCTTTACAGTACCAGGCCACACAATTGCTACTGAGACATCTCTGCATTGAAAGTGTTCGTGGGATCTTGTATTGATCAAACGTTTTTTCCCCGCCGGCCCAGAAGATCGATGTTCTTCGCGCTTCCAAAAGTATACCTGAAAATCTTCACTTGCACACACAACATATTTCCCATCTGAACTATACGAAGCCGAAATCTGGCTGCTGGTATTCCGGAAACCTTCAGAGAACATACACATGCATTATTGTTGTTGTTGACAGGTACAAGGCAAAACATGTATCCACACAAGCATATGCTTGTAATTTTATCAGAAGATACCTCGCAAAGTCTGGACAATCTCCGATCCCTCCATAATTCGAATCCGGGAATCGGCAGAAGTAACTAGTACTTCAGATGGATTGCTGGGGGAGAACTGTTCAAAATATAAACTTAATATGTATAGCCTTGAAGCTACATAAAATTAGTAAACCAAACATAAGTGGGAGACGAAGAGTATAATATTACCTGGAAACCTGTAATCTTTTTGGGTTGAGACTTCTTCTTGCTTTGAAATTCAATCTGGTTTTCTTGATCCAGTGTGCTCTCTGATCACCAAACAAAATTAGCAATTATACAAAAATCTTTCAACTAAATTCAACTAGAAAGAAAACATAATCAGAGCAAATCATAATACCCTGTGTGTTGTACATGCGACAAATCCCTTTATGTGAACCAATGAAAGCAGCCTTCATTTGTAGAAAAATCGAAGACAAAAAAATAAGATCAATCATGAATTCAGATAATTTCAAGCACAGAGAAGAGCATGTGAAAGTAACATAGCAGGACCTGGCCATCAGGAGCATAGCAAACAGCTGTGACCATCTCATGAAGATCTGTCCAGTCTACAACGAGCCGATTAGGAATGCTCCACATTCGAACCTTTGCATCAAGTGAGCCACTTATGAAATAATCATCGTCCATGGGATTGAATTGTATGGAAGTTACTGCAATTGTAGATAAAATCGATCAAATCTAATATGACAATCCGAAAAAATGTTATACAGTATAATTCGACATGCCAAGCCAAGTGAAATGACATATTTGATGTGAGATGTTTATGAAAGGGAGAGACATCTTACCAAAATCACTGTGGGTGAATACCTTCAGGCAGGTCTTGCTATCAATGTCCCATAATCTGACAGTTTTGTCCATTGAAGATGATAGCAATAGCTGCAAAATTTACAGAGAATTCATACAGGTTTTTAGTAACCATTGGGTCTTAAACTTATAGGAACCGATGCAACAACAGTATTTAAGCGCCAGACCTGATACATATTAATTACCTTCAAACCCAAAAGCTTAAGCCGATATGAAATAATCCAACAATAGTATTTAAATACTCTAAATCATGATGAGAAGCTTAGCAAACCTGAGATTTAGACCAGGAGAGGTCCAAAACATCAGCTGTGTGACCTTTGAAAGAGCAGATTGGTTTCTCAGAGAGACCAAACACAGTTTCAGGAACATGGACATAATCCGGAATGGTGTCGCCTTTCCTGTTACCTTTCCCTTTCTTCTTCTTAACTGGAGATTTCGGCGGACCTTCCACGGAACCTGTTGTTGTTCTGTCAGGTGAGCTACACATTGATGGATGAATTGGAGACATTGATGGATGAAGTGGGGTCATATTCCCTTCATTGTTCATCGAAGTGACTTCACATTCTTGCACTTCCCAAAGATGAATCACTTTATCTTCACCTGCACTGGCCATATATCGTGTATCGTAACTGAACTTGATTGTCCAAATGGAGCCCTCATGAGCTTGAATCTCTTGACATAAATGCAGAGCACTCAATTCTTTGTATGACTTCCCTGTCTGTCTAACTTTGACCCATTCGTTAGAATTAGAAGAAGAATTCTTGCTCTGTTTCTGCTGCGCCTCTGGTGGTGGCAGTGGCGGTGGAGAAATTAGATGTTCTCTGTCTTTGTCTGATCTCAAACTCATAGAATTAGCCACGCCTTTTATGTTCTTCAATAACGCAGCTCCTCTTCTCTTGCTCATTCTCAAGCTCTTCGAAAGATACGAATTCGCGCTGAATTTGTGAGCATCTTCATTGATCGTGGACACGTTTTCTCTCCTCATCAATTCTTTGACAACCGGAGAGAAACCGACTGATTTCTCGAACTCTTCCATCGTTAATTGCTTCCCGGTTTGCAGATCACTGAGTCTATTCCACATTCCGTCTTCGTTGTACTCGTTAACTATGAATTCTTTTCCTGTATCCAGATTTTTTATCAAGAAAAAAGCACCCAAATTAGACATCATCGACGTTAAAGCTGCACCGGAAGGAACCGACCGATGGGTTCCGGATTCCTTGGCCGCCGCCGCCGCCACTCGAGCTGGGTCCTGGTACGGACATATTCGAGCGTGGATCATTGACGATGTTCTCGTCAATCGTTGCTTCGAAACCGTACCAATCATCTCCTCTTTCCTTCCTTTGTCTACACACAACGATTCGATGTCTCCTTCGGACCGCGACCGAACGACCACTACCGGTAATAGCGACGACGATGGCGGCTGTGTTTGCGCGGGAGAATTCGGAGTTGTTTCTTGTTTAGGTTTCTCGTCACTGACCTGACCATTAACGTCACCGTTACAGTTATTTCTCACCGGTTCAGCTGCTGCTGTGACCTGAGTCTGACCATTGACAACGAACTTGTTCGAAACGCCTCGTTTGAAACTCATAATATCTTTTTCTTTAGACAATCCCATATCTTGCAAGAGACGCTTACGGCGCTCCGTTATGGATCCCGGAGCCGCCATCCATATGTTGTAATCCGGCGACATTGGGGCGAAACCGTTTGCCGTCGTCGACGTCGCGAAGTTTCGAAACTCTTCGTGACGGTGAACGGTCGACATCGTCGACGCAAAGGACATGCGCGAATCTTCAAAGTCCTCGTCTTCTTCATCGGAACCTGAAGACGCCAAATCAAGAGGCATGACTGATGAGATTTGATCAGAAGTCTCGAAAAACCGATCGTCAATATCGTCGTCGTCAAGGCCATCAAAGTTCATCGTAACCTTTCGTTTGTGCGCCATTTTTGCTTTTTTTTTTTTTTTTAAATTTCTTTTCTGGAATTAGGTTAACGTGAAGAGAATGACATCATGAGAAAATTAAGAAGAAGAAGAAGAAGAAGAAGTGTTTTGTTTGGAAGTATTTTGATGTTTTTGTTTTGTTTTGTGTGAGACTTTGATTTGGGAGGAAGAGCGAAAAACTAGTAGGGACGTTACCGTTATAGAAAAAAATGAAACGGTCAACGTGGTCAAAATTATTACATCCCTGCACGTCTTTGGTCGGGGACTACTCTATATGGACACTTGGCGCATTATTACAAGAAAATGTGGGTCCGCATGATCTCACCACTCTCTTCTTGCCACGTTGACTTCTGCAATTCTTGCGGCCCCATTGTATTGAGGGTCCCATCAATTATTTTTTGTGTTTTTTTTAGTATAGATATTTAAAAACAAGTGGAAATTGTCAAAAATAACCGCATATATTATAGAAAATTCGTTTTTAACCACGAACGAAATTTTAATTGTTTGTAACCATGTTTTTGAGAAATTACTGGAAAACCATCATATAAAAACCATCCCCAAAATACTCTCTTCTCTCTCTCTCTCTCTCTCTCTCTCTCTCTCTCTCTCTCCTCTCCTCTCCATCCCGTTGCCCATCGCCGGAGTCATCGTCGAACTGTTTGGGTGCAGCCGGACGTCATCGCACGACCCTCACGAACCAGCGGCACAGTGGTTTGTCAAGCACAGTGCCGCTGGTTCGTGCGACGATAGGCGATGGGTTCGTGCTATGAACAGGCGATGTGGTCTGCAATTGGTTCAATTGGTTCAATTGGTTCAAAAAAACCTAATCCTAATTTCAATTTAGGAAGAAGAAGAAAGGGAAAAGAAAAAATAACTAATCCTAATTTCAATTTAGTCAAGATTTCAAGTTTGGACATTTCAATTTAATCATGATTTCAAGTTTGGACATTTCAATTTAGACATGATTTCAAGTTTGCTTTGAGGTTTTTAAAAAAAAAAACTATTTTCAGGGGTACTTTGGTAATTTATGGACATACACTGAATTTTTTTTAAAAAAGTGATTATTAACAATTAAAGTTCAAAAGTGGTTACTAATAAAAATTTAATGTTTCAAATGGTTACTTCTGAATTTCTCTCACTATTTACAACTCTGAAAAAACTGTTTGTGGCATTGTGCACCCCATAGTACTGTTAAATTGTAATTCTAATATTATCCTTAAGTAAAATTACTCTTTGGTATTGTTTATTGTCGGGATTGGATTGGATTATATTTGCTTTGATTAAATTAATACTATATTATGTTAGGTAAAAATGATTACATGAGAATGGACTAAAATAATAATAATAATTATTATTATTTTGATATAGTTCGAGATTAAATATGATAAGATTTGATACAAAATATTTCTATATATAATAATATGGTTTCAAAATATATTTGAGTAAAATAAATTAAAAAATTATATATTAAGAAATTTAAATATTTAATGATGCAGGAGCCTAACTATTACTCTTTAGTCTTTACGTTCCTTGTCGTTCTCTTAGTTTAGGGGGAATTGCACAAACATTCCTTAAGGTTTAATGAAATTGTATATATGTGACAATTTTGACTATATACAAACAAACTTCCCTCAATATTTGGATCTGTTTGTCAATGGCCAAAAGTGTAAAAAGTCTAAAATACCCTTTATTTTTATTTTAAATAAACTTAATTTTTTTTTTTAAAAAAAAGATAATATATATATATTAGATAACATGAATGTATCTTAAATTTGAAATCTGGAAAAAAAAAAAATCATCTTTACAAATAAAAAAATAGTTTTTAAAACAATTTAATAATAAATAAATTTTAAATTTTAAATTTATTTAAAATCAAGATGGAATTGCACAAACTAATTTTTATTTTTTTATTTTTTTAAGATGAACTTTTTTTCCAGCTTTCTGATTTAAGATACATTCATATTTTTTACAAGATTTTTTTAATATATTTTTTTTAATCTTATTTTTGAAATTTGAATTTTGTTTAAAATAAAAATAAAGGGTATTTTGGATTTTTTACACATTTGACCATTGACTAACGGATTTATCTAAGAGTAGGGGATGTTTGTGCAACAATTTTCAATTGTTGAGGGAAGTTTGTACATATATGGTCAAAAGTACCATATTCGTGCAATTTTATCAAACATCGGGGGATGTTTATGCAATTCCCCCCTTAGTTTATTATGAAATGTTGTTGAATATTTTATTATTGTTGTTTTGTTTACTTTCCTGCTACTTTACCAAATTTGCTAGACTTTTGTCTGTTTGTGCCAGTCGTGCTAAACAGACCCTTTTATTTGTATTAGTGATACGCAGAAAGTAGACCTAAAATATTCCTTTAATCATTTTTCTCTCAGTATAGCTACTAATGTACTGTCTTGGTTTGAGGAATTTTAGAGCTCAATATAGTTTATTCTTCAATACAAAGGTATTTTGTTGTTTTTGTTGCGTCATTTCAATCCTGTCTTGGCTAATCACAAACCCCAAAAATACTAAGCGTGTCATTTCAAAGTCACATTTCTGAAAGTTCAAGTACAATTTGTTAGCATATAGAACTTCAAAAATAGCTTTCAAGTATTCAGCATGGCTTTCTATGGTTGTGCTAAAAAACAAAATATCATCGAAGTAAACGACTGTACATTTGCCGATAAAGGGCTTCAAGACTTGTTCATAAGACGCATGAATATGCTTGGTGCATTGCAAAGACCAAATGACATGACTTGCCATTCATAGAACCCCTCCCTTGTCTTAAATGTGGTCTTCCATTCGTCACCAGGTCGGATCTGGATTTGATGGTACCCACTCCTTAAATCAAGCTTGGTAAAAACTTTAGAACCCGTAAGCTTATCCAAGATATCTTCAATACGAGGCATGGGAAAACGGTATTTGACTGTTTATTTGGTTAATTGCTTGGCTATCAATGCATATACGCCACGAACCATCTTTCTTGGGAACCAATAAAGCCGGTACCGCACATGGACTAAGGCTATGTCGTACATATTGCTTGAGTAGTAAATCATCCACAAATTCTTGTAATATAGCATGCTCTCTCGGGCTCATCTTGTGGTGTGGGAGGTTGGATAAAGTAGCTCCCAGTACAAGATCTATTTGGTGTTGAATATCTCTCTTCGAAGGGAGCTCGGGTGTTATATCATTTGGGGTAAGCTAAGAAAACTCATCCAAGAGAGGTCGAATCACCATAGGCACTTATGTTGGTAAGTCTGTGTGTTCCTTGACTAATAGTGCTAATATAAATTGAGAGTCCTTAGCAGCATAGTGAAATTCATAGCCAAAATATGTAATAAGGACAAGATGAGTGATGGAGTCATCGTTAGCTTTAGCCACCGTAGAGTTAATACGGCCAACAACATCTTTCTTGTACGACGGCTTAGGAGTAATTGGCACACATCCATTTCTACCACATCACAGAGAACTTCAACAGAGTAGTTTTTACCAATTGAAAATTGAACTCAACAAACTTTAATGACTCACATTTCAGAGCCCTTTTTGATCCAGCACAACTTATAAGGGTTTAGGTGCTTCTCTGTTGGTAGTTGCAAAGCCTTAACCAAGGCATGAGAGACAACATTTTGTGTACTACAACTATCGATAATGACATCACAAATCTTCTTTGTGATTGTGTAGCGGGTTCAGAAAAGAGCATGCCTCTGAGAGTTGACTGGTTGCTTAGGAGTTAACAGAAGTCGTTCCAAAATACAAGGAGCATGATCACCGTGATCACCTTGTATAATCTCAACCTCATCTAGTTTATCATCAAATTATGCTTCATCATCACTATAAATCTCACCAGAATCATCCACAAATGCAACTTGTTTTCGTAGGGGACAGTCATTCGATCAATGGCCATGTTGGTTACAACAAAAGCACTTGTTAGAGGTTGGTTTCACATATGGGTAGGTGACAGATCAGGTTTAGTTGGGTACATAAGTTTTTTTCCTACAGATTTGGGATATATGATAGAGGAGTTGGTGGTGGGTGGTGTTTGGTGTTTGGTGTTGAAGGGAGCTCAAAGGATGAGCAATATTGGGGCGTTGCTTGTCACTTGATTGTTCAGAAGAGAAACAAAAAAGGAGCTTCATGTATGGGCATTCATGAATATTATGGTTTAGTGGCACTACGGGCAAGCTGAGCCTCATTTGTATAGGCAAGATTGACATCTTTTGAAAGGGTCCAAACAGAATAAAGCTCTAATCAGTCATGTAGAACATCTCGTAAACCACCAATGTATCGTGCAACCTGTTGCCGTTCTGTTTCATGGAGATTGTTTCGAGCAATCAAGCAATAGAACTTGTGTACCCATTGACAGTTCGTCCCCGTTGATGACAGTGTTGGTACTGTTGGTATAACATTTGTTCGTAATCATCAGGAAGAAAGTGAGTTCGCATCATTTGACGCATCCGTGGCTAGCTACGGACCTTTAATTTTCCTTCACGATGTCAATTCATTTGAATCTGTTCCCACCTTGTTGAGGCTTCTCCCTTGAGCTTATAGGCAACGAGCTTCACTTGTTTCTCAGCAGGAATCTCCATATAGTCAAAGAAGTGCTCAACATTTTGGAGCCAATAGAGAAAATCCTCGATGTGTAAATGGCCATCAAAACAGGGTATATCAATCTTGAGCTTATACTTAGGTGAAACATTTTAACCATGAAAGCGATTAGGACGAGGGGGGTGATGATACCTGGGTTGTCCAGCATCCCATTCTTCAACATCCTCATCTATGTCGGAGTGAATCGGTTCCGGACGCTGCCGACGAGGGTGATCTTCATCAGACTCAGAAAACTCTAGCAGATCAAATCGTTCGAATCATCAGGTTCTCCGTTGATTACGGATGCCTATCAAATCGAGTGGTGGTTCAACTAACAGTGGAGTGCGCTTGTTCCGATTTCTGAGATTTTTGTTCTTATCCCCAAGTGTAGTAAGGATCTGTTGCATGACGTGAGACAATGTTTCCATCTTCCTTTCTAAACTGAAGCAGGAGGCCCAGATGGCTTGAACATCTTGATTTGCATCATTGGTGAGTGGGTTACTACTTTCGCCTCTCAACATCATGCCCGGGTACGCCGAGGCTCTAATACTAGAAATGATGCAATAGAAACAACAAAATGTCTTTGTATTGAAGAATAAATTGTATTGAGCTCTAAAATTCCTCAAACCAAGACAGTACAATAGTAGTTATATTCAAAGAAAAATGATCAAAGGAATATTCTAGGTCTGCTTTCTGCGTATCACCAAATACAGATAAAAGGCTCTGTTTAGCAGCCAATTGACAACTGGCACAAACAGACAAAAGTCTTACAAATTTGGTAAAGTAGCAGGAAAGTAAACAAAACAACAATAATAAAAATTCAACAATATTTCATAATAAACTAAGAGAAATGACAATGAACATAAAGAGTAATGGTTAGGCTCTTGCATCATTTAACATTAATTTTATAAAATAAAAGTAGTTTTTTTTTTTATTATTTTTTTTTTTTTTTACAAAACAACATAAATTTTGGTTGAAGAGAGAAGAGAAAATTTTGATCCATGATGAAAGAGAACAAAATAACAATTAATGTGGAAAAACCAAAGACGAATGCAATTGTTAGTTCAAGGACAACTAAAAACCGCGAGAGGTGGTGAGTTTATTTAGTCCAATCCTTTCGCTGAGCCAAAGGTGGGTTTTAGACTATCAAGGCACGTTTGGCATATGGGATGGGATGGGAATCGACTTATTTTTAGCCCCCTTCCCATGTTTGGCTGGCTAGTGGGATGAGATAAATTAGTCCCACTCAAATTCTTTATCCCATTTGATAAAATAGTCCGGCCAAAAACGATGGGATTCATTTTAATCCCATCTTTCTCCTAACTTGACTCTCTCTTTCTCTATATCAAGTGTATATTTTATCAAATCTGAAATTTTTTCCAGATTTGAAAAGTAAGCTTTTTCCATTTAAAAAACCCAATAAAAAAAAAAAAAAAAACAAAGAAAAATAGACCAGATGAGCCATGGAAGATAAGAAAACTAATTACACAGAAGATAAAAACACATACCAGGAATTGAGGAGCTAGTATTATTCTTAGAGAAGCTGAACAACATTGAAGCTGGAGCAAGCATGAGAAACAAAACCTAAAACCCAAAAACCTTCATGTTGTTTGTGCTTCCTTTTTGTCTCTTTTTGTATGTATGTTGAGATTTTTACTAGGTCTAGGTCATGGTCATAGATGTGGATTCATATTTGATTTCTTCTTCTTCAATTTCCAGATCTCTTCGATCTCTTTCTCTTTTCATTTATTTATTTTAATTATTTTGTTCTTCAAGCTTTTTTTTTTTTTAGAAGAGACATTTACTCTTACAAAAAAAAATTATTTTTATTTTATTTTGTTTGAAGAAATCTGGGAATTTTCTAGATTTGTTCGAATGGCACAAATCCGAAAACACATCACACTATAAATTGAAAACAAAAACAAAAACAGATTCTCTACTCTCTTCTCTCCTCACCTCATCTTCTTAACCATCAAAATTAAACGATTCATTTTGTATCTCTATAGACTACAATGCTCTTCTAATAAAATCACATAAAAATAAAATGAATTGGCCCAACAAAAATGGCACCCTCTTTCCTCAGCCTCATCTCTCTCTGTCTCTAGCTACTATCATTGTTATTATCTACTTCAACAAACCATAATCACAATTCTTCATCTTCACTAATTATCACTTTAACAAATCAAGATTAAGGGGAGTGTGTTAGATTGGGATTTTAATAGACAATTTTGAGGTGCAAGTATTTTATAGATTTGTATGATTTTAAAGACTATTATGATTATTATGATTATATGGACTAGACTTTCAGGATTCTGGACTTTATTTATAGACTATTAGGATTATCTGGACTTTATTTCAAGAATTTTTGGACTTTTTTAAATATGGGTCCTATAAATTTGCTAGCTAACACACATACTTGAGTTGAGAAACCCAAATTAGCTAGCTGGTCTGGGCCGAAAAAACTCAAACAAGATGTACTTTTTTAGAACATGCATCAACATACAATGAAAATGCGCATAAACTAGAGCTGGCCACGGTTCCGGTAAACTATCGGTTTTGTCTGCGGTTTAACCGGAACCGGATGGGACAAACCGGAATCGAAAACCGAAACCGAAACCAAAACCAAAACCGACTGTTTGGAAAGGTGGTTCTGGTTTTGATTTCGGTTTGGGATTCCTCCAAACTCCCAAACCGGTCCAAACCAGCGGTTTATAAAAAAAAAAAATCAACCAATCAGAAGTTGCCACGTGGCACTTTTTTTTATTTTTTATTTTGAAAAACAGTCCAAAACCGAAACCGAAACCTTACCCAAACTGTCGGTTTTGAAACCAAAACCGGCGGTTTGAAACCGCCAAACCGGTGGTTTGAAACCGATACCAAACCGGTGGTTCCGGTTTCAGTTTTGGTTTTAGGTGGCCACCAAACCGAACCGGTGCCACCTCTAGCATAAACACATACTGTAATAATATGATTAATAGCCATCAACACATTCAAAATTCTGAAAAACAAGCACAAGAACCATTTTATAGGTATCATATGAACTAATACCTATCAAGCCATTTAATTTATTTTATTTTTTTTATCACCAAGGCTGCGTTTGTTACATGGGACGGGACGAGACAATATAGGACAATTTATTCTTGTCCCATGTTAATTGTCCCACATTTGGCGCGTTTTAAACGTGGAACAAAACAAGACTAGGTGGGACAAAAAACAATAAAACTTGTAAAAAGGTGGGACAAGTTTGTGGGACAAGTTGTCCCATGCCAAAGAGTGGCACTCTGGTCATTTAAACTTGTTGTTCCGTCCTGTCCCATTCATACCAAACGCTTAACAATATAGTTAACAATTATGTCATCGACATTCCAAACACAATACGGAACAACTGTCATGTCCTATCCCGTTCAATCCCCCCTTGTCCTGTCCCGTCCTCGTACCAAACGGAACCCAACCGTTTTGTATATGTGATATGGGTATAGCATTAACTCAATTAGCAAAATTACTACTTTTTGTGATTTTGGTTGGGAGTATTTAGCAGAGAAGTTCTGCTAGTTTGCTTTTAGTAAAAATCACTACTTTAGTTTAGGTTGAAAAGCACTTTACCAGACAAGCATACTCAACAACAAATCTTCTAATATACATCAAATATACTAAATTTGGACTTCCATGTTGAAGAAGCACCTTAAATTGACATTGCCAAGGGCATTTGGGTACGAATAATATTCGAAAGCCTAATACAAAAGTGCAAAACTTGGCCTATTAGAGGATAAAAGGGTGAAAGAACGGAAAAAAGCAAAACAAGGCAGATTAAATCCAATTAAATTAGAATCAAGTTTTTCATAAGCTTCCAAGTCAAATTTTGATTATAAAAAAAAAAAAACAAAACAAGCAAATTGACTCTTTTCTTAAAATTACAGTAAGAGATTGTTGATTTGTTATTCCTTAATCATCAAAATCATTCATACTTGTACAATCCTTCAACCATTGATATGCATAATTTGAACACAGCAAACATTGAGTATCTCGTCTCATGTCAGATACTAGTATACTACAACAACTACAACTACAATAATGCTCATAAAACACCTTAATTGATGTAAAACTTTTATCAAACACCTTACATGCACATTGATGGATACTTATATATGATAATATTATTGGATACTTTAATTACTGGATAACATTATTAGATATTTTATCAAACACTTTAATTAAATTCTTACACTTTCATGATTGCATCCAGTAAAAAGGACAGAATATTGTTTAAAGTACTAACTAATGTGAGACTTTTATCAAACACCTTACATGCAACTTTTAACTGATGGAATACTTCTTCCATTCTAGTGTTTATTCTCTGGGTTTTGAATTTGATGAAAGAGGAAAGCTTTTTTCTTTCATGTATCATCACTATCCGATGAAGCTTATGTAAAACTCTTTAGTTTTTCTCTTCTAAATAGTAAGTTGAGGTAGATGAAGATGATTTTGAGCGAGAGTGAAAAAGTCTAGAAAGTCTGATGGGAGATGGCAAGACAATTTTGAGGTCTAACTATTTAAATTTATCACTAAAAAGTCTAAAAAATTCATTTTGTCATGAAATCCTACAAATCTTAATCTCAATCCAATACCACCAGATAATTTGCTGCATTTTGAAAGTCTAGATACAATACCACAATAAATTATGAACTTTAAAAAAAAAATCATAAAAGTTCTAATCGAATACCACCAGACTTATCTAATTGATTAAAAAGTCTCAATCCAATACCACCAGACTTTTACTTCCCAAAATTGTCTAATAAAATCTCAATCCAATACACCCCCTGAGTGAGTGAGTGAGAGAGAGAGAGAGAGAGAGAGAGAGAGAGAGAGATCATAGATTTGTACTACTTGAAAACAAAAATAGAAAAAGCAATCTGGAAAAAGCTGATTTTTTTTTTTGAATTATTGAATGATATGAATTATTGAAGAAGATATCATATCAAATTATTCTATTTTTAATCATATCCTATGTTGCACTAAACACACTAAGCACAGGATAGCACTCAATTTAGTCATATCATATCTCATTCAATCCTAACCTATTATATGAAAATAATCTTATCTTATCTTGCGCACCAAATGGAGCCTTATAGTCCAATCCCAAACTTACCCGGCTTGTTAAACGTGCCCTTGTATTTTTTAAAATAAAAATATCTTTGAAAAATAAAAATCAATAAATTTAATTATAACAAAAACCATAAATTTTTAATTTGTTTTTGGGTTATTAACACTAATCCTCCCTGAACTTTACGCTAGTTTGCATTTTACTCTTTGAACTTTTTTTTAGACATTAAACCCCATGAATTGTCATTTATTAACAAAACCTGACTGTAAATACCCCTTTAAACAAATGTCCAGAGGGTAATAAACCAAATTGTTTACCAATAAATGAGAATTTAGGGGATTTAATGTCAAAAAAAAAAAAATGTTCATGGGGTAGAATGCAAACTCACGTAAAGCTTAGGGGAGACTAGTATTAATAACTTTTTATTTATTTATTTATTTATTTATTTATTTTTATAAAGAAAATACAGAAACGATAACCACAACCTCAAATAACAAATAAATAAATAAATGAAAAGGAGGCATGTAAATACGAGACTAGGCAACCAAGGAGTCAACATGCTTGACCTTTGTTTATCGATACCGATCTTGCACTTTGAAAGATCATTTGAAATAAAACTTGCATTTTATTTATTTAATTTTGTATCTCCTTTAAAAAATAAAAAATAAATAAAAATTATTTACAAAAGTACAAATAAGTATTTGATATTACTTGGGTGGTTTACAAATTATATCTTTTACTCTTCTTTTTTTTCCCTCTGTGGTCAGCTGAGTAAACTCATGGCCCACTATCTTTATGGACTTCGAAATTACAAGCCCGTGGCTTGTGTTGTGTGGGCTGAACGCTTGATGTGGTGTAAAATTATTGCTAAATGCACTCCAATCAAGTGGATTCAACTTTGTGGGTATATTTAATAGGTTGGTTGATTGAATTTAGCAACACTGCTCTGCTTAAAAAATAATACTTGCTAAGTTGCAATCGATAATGTTTAAATTCACGACTGATTAGTACGGGACTCGATGAGGTTGGTTCGAAGGTAAACCCCTCTCACCACGACTAAAAGATTAGTAGACTCAGAGGATCCCTAATTAATTCTGACATTGCATTTTTAGTTGTTGGATACATCTGCAACAGTGGCAATCCAAAGATTATTATTTATATTAAAAAAAAATTAAGGAAATTTTTTTTTTTGTTTTGGTATCCATGGGTCTCCGGGCCAGCTTGTACGAACTTTGATTAATCCCACGAGACCTTGAAGTTAATAGCCAGGTAAACCCCCAGTAACCCCAAAAGAAACGTGGTTGTCAAGAATCGAACCCAAGACGTCCGAGTCTACGGCACCACCCCTTGGGGAGAGAAGTTGTTTGTTTTCGTACTTGGTTTTGCATGAAAAGACAGGAGAGACGACTTCGAAATTGGTTTTGAAATTAGTACTATATATATAAGACGGTTTTGAAATTGGTTCGATAAAACTTATACAAAGGAGAGACGACTTTCGTTTGCAAATTAATGCAGCAAAGAGTACATAGATACATAGAAAGAATTAAATGAATCCTACCCTAACCCGTTCAAGTACAAATATATAGATCTTCCTTTTTTAAAGAAAACGTACAAAAATATAGATGGGCATTTAAGATATTTTTGATCTTTGATCTAATGGGGTATTTTTTTATTTTTTTTTTTTAATTTCTTAATGAAACTAGTTTTCCTTTGGTATATATTATCCTATACGATGTGGTATCAATCCATTACATTTTTAGATATCTGATCGAATCACGCAGTGAGAAATTCAATAGATAATAATGAGAATGTTAGTTTTTTTTTTTTTTTTTTTCACCATTTTATTTAATTAATTGGAAATAAAATAACTTTATTATCCCCCAAAAAGTATGTATATAATAACCTTAATAAATCTCGAGAAGCATTGGTTTTAGATCCACTTTAGATCCACTTTTGGCATCAAACCCATATGTGGCCTCTCAAACAGGAGACAACATATTAACAGTTCCCATGAATATTAATTTACAATTTGTCAAAAAAAAATTAACTCTCATTTGAGATTAAAAAAAAAAAAAAAAATTTAAAAAACCCCCATCATGGAGGATGTTTGCTATCTTGGAAACCTAAGTTTTCAAATACTCTAACCTATGAGAAACCATATAAATAGAAACCGGCTAGGGATTTGTTCACGCCTAATTTTGATAAGAAGAAATATAAATAAAACCCTAATTAATAATAGTCAAAATCTCACTCCATTATAAAGGATTTAAATCAGTTGTCTAAAAATGGTGTCTCAATTTGTGTCTAACCAATAAAATTAGGATATGTATATATATATTTAATTATTATTATTTTCAACTTCTTTCATAAATGTATATACATGTCCCAATTTGGTTGATTTGACACAAATTAAAACATCATTTTTTTACGGTTGATTTGAGTCCATTATCAAAACTACCCCTTCTCACCTTCATATATTAAAGAAATGAAAGTAAAGATATTGGAATTCAAATTTTAATAAAGAAATGAATATCGATTTTGGTGAAGATATTGGAATTCAAATTTCTGGAAATATGGTGCAAATATCGCAAATAGTATTAACAATTCAATATCCTCAAATTAAATATCATGATAGTGATTAGTGAAGGATTTTTTTTTTTTTTTTTTTGGGTAGTGTTAACCTATGCATTTCAACCAATTAATTTCCATAAATAGAAATAAACACACATATCAATGAATGTATTTATTATCTTATTACAACAAATGCAGTGACTATTTTTCATTTATAGTAGTAAATTGGTTGTGCCCTCGATGTCGTATTTTTTTATGACTAATAATTCTATACAACTCAACAAATTAACCCAAAATGCAACTCAAATGAGTTGTACTTATCATACAAATCATGTGATGATACGGTGAATAACACGTGAGTACAATTTTTTGAGTTGTACTTATCATACAAATCGTTAGATGATGTGGTGTAGAGATAGCAATATTCCCCGTGGGGCCCCACTCTGAATGGGATGGGGATAGAGGTGGCCACGGTTTCAGTAAACCGTCGGTTTTGTCCGCGGTTTAACCGAAACCGAAGGGGCCAAACCAAAACCGGAAACCAGAACCTAAACCGCCGGTTTGAAAACCGGTGGTTCCTGTTTCGGACTCCTCCAAACCGGCCAAAACCGACGGTTTTGTCGACAGTTTAAACCGCCAGTTTATAAAAAAAAAAAAAAAAATTATTAAAAAAAATCCAACCAATCAAATGTTGCCACGTGGCAACGAATTAAAAAAATAATAATAAAAAACCGAAACCAAACCGAACTGAAACCGGAACCCGAACCGAAACCGAAACCGAAACCGGACTGAACCGAAACCGGACCAAACCGAAACCGAAACCGTCAAACTGTCGGTTTGAAACCGGTGGTTCCGGTTTCGGTTTTAGTTTTGGGTGGCCACAAAACCGAAACACAAAACCGAAACCAAACCGAACCGGTGCCACCTCTAGATGGGGATGAGGACAAAGTTTTATCCCCGAAGGTGAAGCAAGGCGGGGACGGGGAAGCACTCCTCGCCCCACTATATATATATTTATATTTATAATATAATATATAATATTCAGAATTTTAATATCATTTAACATTAAAATTTTTAACATAAATATATATATATCTATATATCTATATATATATATTTTATAACTAAACCTTAGAAGTTTGTTTGTTTTATAAAATCTTTGAGTTTGGACTAAATATAATTTTCTTTTTTCTTTGTTTTAAATTATAATTTTTAAATGTATAGTTATATTAGATAGAGAATGGGGAGGGCCCCTCTAACGGGGAATCCACGCCCTCGACTCCGCTTCTCTTAATAGGGGGATGAGAACAAGGATATGGGTAGTTTTGAGGGGCGAGGATGGGGATGGAGATGGAAAAGCATTTCCCCACCTCAATCCGCCCAATTGTCATCCCTAATGTAGTGAATAGCATGTGAGCACAAATACATCATAGCCCCAAGAATCATGATATTTTGATCAAAGTATGAATATTTACTTTCTTACTTGCAATTACTTGTGTAGTTTCTTATAAGTGGTAGTTTGGTAGTTTGTCCCCAATCACATGATCTGTTGATCAATCTTCTTCTTCCGCTAATTTCTCCTTAATGGAATCCAAAGAGAAATCTAACCAGAAAAATTTAATAGTGGTAATTAAAAATGGGAAAGGTAGAAGCTTGAATTATATATCTACTCCATGTGTTTGAGAATATATTCTGTCTTCTTTATAACAGTATAACACCTTGAGTACAAAAGAAGCTGAGTGCAAGCAAGCTCAAAGTTGGAATTCTATTCACTTCTCTTTTTCTTGGTCTGTACTTGATCTTTGATCTTTTGCCTACTTTTACTTTACAGCATCTTGATGTCTTCTTCTTCTTAGATCAAGATCGATGATCATGAAGAAGAAGAACAACCCACCAAAGAGATAATGTAACAGGAGTCAGGACATACTGAGACAACAAAAAAAAATTCAAAGATTATAAAGAGATACAGACAATTAAAATTCATGTAATAATTTCATCACATTGGATTTAATTTATAGAGCCATATATATATATATTTTACAAGATAGTAGTAGTAGTAGTACTAATTTATTAACTAGAATAATCGGTTCATTGGTTTTCAATGTCGTCTTCTTCTTCTTCTTCTTCTTCCTTCACTAGTACAGTTCGAGCTTTCTTGATCTTGCGGTGTAAATCGTCGAGGATTGCTCTAGGAAACAGTGAATCGATATCTTGTGGCGATAGATCGGATCGTAGACATTTACGGCGTGAATTTGTCGATGGTGATGATGACAGTACTGATGAAGATTTTCGCTTTTTTAAAGGAGGAGGAGGCATTGGTTTTTTTGGTGCAGGTGGGCACTGTTTGATCTTTGGGATTTTGTGATCGGACGATGTAGGTGTTCTGAATCCTTGATCTTCTTCCTCGTCGTCGTGATCCGACGTCGTTGCGTTGAATTCTCCCAACCCGAGCCTCTTAAAGTGAAGTTTATCGTCTTCTTCAATTTCTTGTGATGATTCTCGAGCTGCAGCCGTAGTAGCTGTCGTAGTGATTACACGGCGATGATCACCTTGAAATTCCGGCATCTGGGTTCTCTTCAAAATGTCGAATTCTACACCAACCTCAGAATTTGACATGCTTGGAACCAAAATAATCTGTTCAAATAATAAGTCTGAGTACATCAAACTCAAAAAACAAGAATTTCACTAATTAAGAAGAAGGAAACATGGAGAGAGAGAAAATATACAATATACAGTTAGTGTAGAGAGAGAGAGAGAGAGAGAGAGAGAGAGATCCTACATGCATGGAAGAAAATAATAATGTAGAATTTATATATATATATATACAACCATCAAATCAGCTCACCATCTTTCTCTGATATGGAGTTTTTTTTCTACAAACTTTTGGTTAGAGAGAGAAGGAATCGGTTTTATCAGCTTATCGAGACATGTAGAGAGAGAAAGATTGAGAGAGTTGATGTGCATCGGATCCTTCGCCAGGAGAGACTTTGAAAGCATCCACAAATTCACTAAACTGATTATCTCTTTCTCTCTCTCTCCTCTTTCACTAAGAATATATGAGAATTTACATCTATGACAAGGGTAATGTTAGAAGTTTTAATTTTTTTTCTCAAATTTTGTCTCAAATAATATAACATGTGAGGTGTCAATATCACATCAGTTATCACATAATTTCATGATTAATAAGATGATGACACCTCACGTACCACATCATTTGGAACAGAATTTAGAAGAAAAAAAATTGAGACATCTAGCATTACTTCTATAATAATAATAAATATCCTCTATTTCTCTCACAGAGAGATAGACGAGTAAATCTTGTGTGGGATGGTCTCACCACTATAGTCTAACAGTTAGGTGGTGAGAGTGTGAGATTATCCAATCAAGTTTTCTAATTTTATACAATTTTAATATTTTAAATTTTGTTTTTATATTTCCAAATTCTAATAAAAATTATACAACTTGATTGAACGGTTTCACTTCCCATCTCCCACCAAGATGTGAAACCGTCCCACGTAAGTTTTTCTTCTCACAAACACTTGCTTTTCTTTTTCTTTTTATTTGAATTAATTTAATTTTATTATTTTTATTTTTATTATTGTTGTTGTTGTTGTTTGTTGTAGTGATCGCTATTCTCTACGAACTTTGATGCATCTATGCACGTGGTTTGCTAGAATGCTAGATGGGGACCATATCGATATACTGTATTAGCCAGCTTCGTTTCGTTTCTTTTTTTGTCGTCTCGCGTGATATTTTTAACCTCTCTCTCTCTCTCTCTCTCGGATGCTTTGTCTATCTTACAAGTAAACTATATTTGGTTTTGACTTTTTCAACATTTTTCCTGCTCCTTTTCTTTCAGTATTTGACTTTAATCACGTATTAGTAAATTATGCTTATGTTGAGATCATTCATGATGTGTAATTTCTTTGAGTATTTCACTATAAATTATGCATATGTTGAGATCATTAGCTTGTAATTTCATTTACACCGTATATATATATACTCTTTCTTTGGTGTGGACCAACGCAACTCACTCTTTAAATAATTCTTTGTAAGAGCCAACAAAAATTATTTAATTTGGAAGGGAAAATAATTATTTAAGACGGGCCAAATTGAATAAATAATTATATTTAGAAGAAAATGTATAATTTTTTTTGCTAAAAAAAATTATTGAAATTCCTATTGAGTGAAGGGGAGTACCCCATAGACCATTCCATTTGCTGATATATATAACAATTATAACGTGCAATATTTCATACGAAAAAACATGTAAAATTTCAATCCTAAAACATTATCTAGTAAAACGAAAAAGCTTTAGAAAAAAATATATTGTTGTTTATTTATTTATTTTAAGTCTTTTTTATGTATATATATGATATACGACTTGTAATGACAGTAACGACTCAAACTTGAAACATTGACAAACTGAATGAACGTTTTTATCATTGAACCATATTAGGCGGTGGTAACAAGTATTGTAGGTGGTGTATTAACTAGAAAGAAATCTTCAATAACGAAAAAGATTTAGAAAAAAATATGTTGTAGTTTTATTTTTTTTATTTTTTTATATGATATATGACTTGTAATGGCAGCAACGACTCAAACTTAGGATATTGACAAACTGAATGAACGTTTTTATCAATTAACCATATTAATTAGGCGGTGGTATCAAGTATTGTAGGTGGTGTATTAGCTAGAAAGAAATCTTCAATAACAATTATCATTATTGCTCTCATGAATGAATGTGTTATTTAAATAAAATCCATTTGTTTCATGTTAATTATTTTTGGTGATTAATAACTCAAATCTATAGTTTTAGAAACATAAAATCATCGATGCATTTTTTAATTTTTTTTTTCATTTTTACATATAGTAAACTCGATCTTTTATCATCATAACCTAAAAAATTAAACCCACTAAAATTCAAACTAGGGACAAAACCCAAAATTGGAATGACAACATACATCGATCGAAAAAGAAATTATTGAACTTTCCATCTACTTTCACTCACCATTATAGTCATTTAATTCATCAAATCTTGATTGCGATCCTATAGCTACCAAAAGTTGTTATCTTTCCTTTTGAAGGAATCAATCAAAACAAATTTCATCAAAATGTAAATATATGTATCCATCTACTACATTGAATGGACATGAAAGCAACAACACCAACTTGGACGGTAAAGCTTAATTATCATTTCAACATTTAGTACTTGAATAATTTCCATCAACTACTTATAAGAAAAATAAAAATGGTAAAAGAAAAAGTTATTAAAATTAAAGATTACAAACACAGTTGAATATTATATCACGATTCACGACGTCGTTTCTTGAATATTATATCAGTTGTTGATCGGAATGTACCTCGTGGTCTAACAAAAAAAAAAAAAATAGTAAAGAGCAATGAATGGTATTTATGTGTAATGCTGTAGTTATCATTTATATACACCGTACACGTATATAAAAGGATATGTTATTATGTTGTGGTGGTGGAGTGACCGATACGCACCGTTTTGATATTTTACTGGTTAGCTTTGGATTCCACCTATTGAAAATTGCAGGAGTACTTGAGATTTGGTAAACTTCTAGATTCAACTAACTCATAGGCATCACACCCAAATCTGTTTTAATTTTATTTAATTCCCATTATTATTATTTATTTTTTTCCTTTTGAAAAAGAATTGATTTTATCGTGAGATGATGATATATTCGTTTGACGAGATAAAAGTAAATGATAATTATCACAGTTTTGAGTACAAAACGGGGAACCGAGGTTGAGGAAAGGGTGCATGGTTTTCATCATCAGGAGAGTATGTTAGCGTTAACTTTAGAAGGCAGCCACTCCCACGCTACTACGCGCGGTTATGACGCGTGGAGATTAGGAACCAATGATTGGTTTCCAGCGGTGCAATGCATGCGGATCACGACTGTAATAAGAATCTGGGGGGATTGAGTACGTCGTACGTATGTATCAAAGCGATTAAATTAAACGGTGTTTGGTTTTTTTTTTTTTTTTTTTAAAAAAGACACGGAGTCAGATGCGGTTGGGTCCGGTCCGGTGCGGTGCGGGCATGATAACGTGTCAAGTGCAGAGGCCACATGGCTCATGATTTTGCCATTTTGGTTCCAATGCTCACCATCATGTCCCGTGTCTCTACAATCATGATTTTCATATATATATATATATATATATTTATACACCGTCCTGACTTTACACATCTAACAACCTCATATTAATAAATATTTATATCCAATATGAATGTGTGGTTATGGTTGGAAATTCTTAACTTCTAATTTCAGAATGTCTTTATTAGAGAACTACTATATATATATATATAGTTTCTGTTTTTCTCTCCATAAGACGAACTGATTTTATTTATATCAATTCCACAATAGTCAGCCATTAGATTCACATATTTCAACTTAGTCAAAGTCTTCTTAAACTAATCAATGACTCACAAGTCTCATTATAATCTTAAAAGTTCAGTTTGGTTCTAAAAAGAGAAATATATATATATATCACAACCACTATCACACCAGCATTATAATTTATGTGGTAATTGATGTATTAATTGGTGAGTGAATATATATCTCATTTACCCATGTATCAATCCACCAATTGACACCCCAACTGCATATAAGTTGTAATTAAAAGGTTGTGATGTTTAACATTACTTATATATATATCAGTCCCGTTCTCATACAAACGTCATGATAAAACTAATGATTCATATTCAATACCCTTATGAAATTATATCAAAACTTTATTATTCGAAATTTTATATATATATATCGCTTTGCTTTGCTTTTGAATTAGCCCCCACAAATCTCGACTTGGAATTTGGGTTACTCTCATAATGACCTTTTTAATAAGGCTGCCAATTTTGTACCCTAGCTCTTTGATTTTACAAACATAGTACTATATATGTCTAAAACAATTTTAATTTATATATATAAACAATTTTCGTAATTTTTTTAAATTTGAAAATAAATCTAAAATAATGCTACTTTTTTAGTTTAATATTTGACGTGGCAAGAGATGGGAGGGAATTGTAAACCAAAAGGCTTCTAGGATCTGGAATGCTAGTATGCTACACTAAACAAATAGGAATGAATAATGATTATGGTACAGAAGAAGAAGAAGTACTATTAATTTATGTTCCCAAGAACAGAATGCATGCACGTTTCTATCATTAGAGGCACGTCGTTTACAGGAATAGTAATCTCTCTGAAATCAATGTTAATTTAGTGGAGTACTACTCGAACTAGAATACTAGATGGATAGCCGATTGTATCTTATAAATTATAATTCTTTGTAAAAAAACACAGCTTACGAGTCGTGGATATATGTGAGTATATGCCTTGATTGAAATCATTTTCTGTGTTCTTATATCTGCTAATCTCAAACAATTAAAACAATAAGTTCAAGTAAGATAAATAAATAAAACATCGTTAATATTGATTACAGATATCACTAAATTCATTAAACTGGATACAAAGATCAATGTATCTATATCTAAGAGATTGTGAATTCAAGTAACATCCTCCCTCTATTTTAAAATAATATTATAATAATTAAAAAAAATACAGATTTACGTAAAAAAAACTTATACGATGCATTAAGTCGGATTTAATTAATTTTGATACATATTAGATTAACTGAGTTCACTGTAAAGATTAACGTAGCAAATAAGTTTCGTACATAAAATTGTAAGGAAACATGTATCATGTCAAATTTTAATGTGATTGATATGCAAATATGTAAGTGCAAAGTCCGCAACCGATAATCAATTCATTGTAATTAACCCTCTGCATTATTTAAATTTCACAACAAAATATTTTGAATTTTATTTCCATTTTACTCCATATGTTAAATTTTGATTTTTGAATAATAAGATGCATCGTTTGTGTGTATATATATATATATATCTATCTTGCATCATCAAATGCATCATAGTCTTTGTCCTACGTATATATTTCTGCTCTAGGATCTGCGGCTCTGCCAGCGATTCCAAGCACCAAAATTTGGCTTGTATATATAGAATGATCAGTGATCACCTATATATATATATTCACCTGTCCATATATCCTTGGTCATCAACCTGCAGGCAGCAGAAATTAAGCTGATGACGAGCTTTGCACTTCACAATCACATCAAGATCATATTCATATGTAGCAGCAGATTTTTACATCATCACTTTGACTCTGCATTACAAGATATGCTTTCGTACATGCATACACGTACTAGTATATATATATATAACTAGAGAGAGAGACAAGTAGAGAACCATTATAGACGTATGAAACCCGCGTTCACGTGTACGTATCTGATTGGGATCTGGGTCCAGATGCTCTCTCTCTCTCTCTCTGTGCAGAGCATTGATTCTTCTACTTTTGAAGAAGATGCCTTTGGAGGGCCTGGAGTAGAATTAGGGTGATGTTGTCCACCACGTTGTGTCTCTTGTAAGTGATTATTGGTATGTCAGCAAAGATCATCAGAGAAACAAAAACAAAGAAAAACCCCACCAGTCACAAGCTTACTATTACCAGTAACACTGGTCTTATCATGTTCCATGTCTTGTACAATATTTTATGATCTAACAAGATTTTCCTTTCTAAAAGTCATAATAAACCACAGTGTGTGCTCTACCTGTTCATCAACTTTTCAATATCACGTGGGTCAACCTTTAAAGAATACAGGTTGACCCAACTCCCAACCGCATCACATCACCATGCATCGCTCTGCTGCTGACATGGCAACATCTTAATGGCAACTGCATTGTGTATCTTCTGGCACCTAAGAACTTCTCTTGATATACATATCTTGATTGAATGATATTAATTTGACCTCAACACCTTTACATACAATTTTTTTTTTTTTTTTTCCTCGTGGATGTCCGGGCCATCTCATGTGTTACTCGACTAATCCCACGAGGCTCTGAAGTTAAACAGCGGGGTAAAACTCCAGTATCTCCAAGAGAAATGTGGTTTCAGAAAAAAAAAAAAAAAATCTCATTAACAAAGCTAGTTGTCGTGTACTGACATAGTGACATAAATGTATCTTAATTGCTCCCATTGCTGCAATCAAAGATTTTGTGTATATAATATAATATAATTATATATATATTTATGTATTAATTGAAATTATTATACTAAATATCATTATCTACTTCAAAATTGCATATATAATGTAATAATACACCTCCTATAAATTATTGGATTTTAGACAACTATAGCTTATCAATAAAACAATATTGTTACGTGTGACCATGATGCTATTTAGTAGGTACAAGCTAAATAAAACCTAAGTGGTAAAATATTTTATAGTTATATAAATGGTTTTGACTTTTGAGACCAAATTCTACCTTCCTTTTTTTTTTCTTTTTTTTTTTTTTTGCAAGATTTATAGATATTTTTGCAATGAATAATATTTTTCTAAAACAAAATTGAAAAAGTCCTGATATGCATCGAAGCTAATAAGGTATGGAATCCTAAACAATTTTTTCGTGCAGGATCTTAATTGGCATCAATATAATTTTTTTTATTCATTTTACACCGATGTTAATTGAAAAAAAATTCTACAAAAAATCTCACACATGATAATTTTCGATACACAAACATGTCCGAGAACATGCATAGTTATTGTGGCTGAAAAAAGTTTGATTTGTTTACATAAACAAATGATTACATGTTCATGAACGGCTTCTCATAGAATAATATTTGGTGACATTAATTTGTATCTTTATCGATGATCTGCATTCTTATAAAAATAAAGTGGAATTTAATTTCAACATGTTGCTTGCGTTCATGGACAATTAATAATTTAATCTTGTGTTGTCTCACGAGTTTTGTTTTTTAATTTTAATGACCACACAATTTTATTATATTAATATTGAATATTTCAATTAAAATCTCAATATATGCGACGATATTTCAATTAAAATGTTATATTGTGATATAATATTATAACTGGTGTGATCAATTGATAATCCAATAATACTTTACAAATTGTTATATAATAATTGAGATTAATTTTTTTAGGGTAATTACCAACTTGGTCCTGGACTTTTTTTTAAATTCTAAGTTGTTTACGACTTTTACAAAAGTGACCAAATTGATCCTCACATTTTTTCCAAGTACCAAATTAGTCTCTTTCTTTTTAGAAATGATCAAATTAATCTCTCTAACGGTTTAACGGTATTAAATATAACAGTTGACTTTAAGAATTTTAGTTAAAGTACATAAATATCCTTTATTTGTCATATCATAGCAAAATTGTTTTGTCTTTTGTGCATTAAATTCACCATTATAATTACAAAAAAAAAATCTAAAAATATTAATGAAACACTATTTGTACCTTTTTAAATTAAATTTTTGTAAAAAAATCTAAAAATATTTTTACAAGACAATGTCAATTATACCCTTAGTATCATTCATTAACAGTTTAGTTTTTTTACCATTTATATATATATTTTTTATTAATATTATACAAGTACTGTTGTTAAAATTATTTAAAAATCAAAACCCACAAAAAAATAAAGAAAAATATACATGTTAAAAAAAAAAAAAAAACTATTTTTGTGTCATTATTATATTGCTCAGATATAATTTTACCCCTTCATAGTTAAAGTTAACTGACGGAACTTAGTTGGAGGTAGGGGTGTGCGGCGGATCGGATCCAATGGATTTGTCATGATCCAAGATCCGATCCGATCCGATTGGATTGAAGAAATTGCAATCCGATCCGATCCGATTATAAAATACTTCAATCCGATCCGATATGATCCGATGGATCGAATTAATATAAAGTCATTCGTAATATATAAAAGTTATAATCTGAAATAAATAAAATCAAATAAATTATTTAAACATTACTAATTAACTCAAATAAAATTAACATTAAAAAAATACAAGACATAACTTGTAAACTTTATATAATTCAAAAAGTTTATAAACATTATTCATCAGCTCCAAATGTAAACTTAATAAACCGTGATGTTGATGAAGAATAATAGAAGAAAAGAAGATGGTGGATTGTTGGCTATAAAGAAATTGAGAAAGAAAACCCAAAATAATAACATTAAAAATTGTATTTTGGTTAGGTCTTTACATTAGAAAGTAGTGGATAAAATAAATTGTCCAATATAAAAATAAGGCCTAATATTTTAGGCGGTTTGAAGGATTCGGCGGATTTCCAAATGGAAATCCAAGATCCGATCCGATCCAATGGATTTTAAAATTTAGGATCCAATCCGATCCAATCCAATGGATTGGATCTGATCCAATAGATCGTATTGGATTGGATTGGATCCTGCACACCCCTAGTTGGAGGTACTAATTTGGTACTTGAAAAAATGTAAGGACCAATTGGGTTACTTTTATAAAAGTCGTAAATAACTTAGAATTTTTAAAAAAGTCCAAGACCTAGTTGGTTATTACCCATTTTTTTATACCAAACAAGTATCTTTCACTACCAATTACCAAACCATATTAAAAGGTAATTGAGGTTGGAGTTATAATATCTAATAACTAATATCCTTTTTTTTTTTCCTTCAAAAAGAATAAATAATATCATTTGTTTTATTAATATAGATCAGAAAACAAGGAACGTACACGAGGGTGGGTGTACCCAACTAAGATATTTGACTTTTGTTTTTCTTTTCACTTTTTAAAATACATGTGAGAAACGCAAGTATACTCTTGTAAAAATTGTTGTCCACTTCTTATTTCACATATGTAAAATAGATTCGAGTCATTATTTGCCTATTAAATTGCAAAATGTGGGGTGACCCATTTCTTGTATTGAGAGTTGTATTTCGATCTATAATTATATCAATTTAATATTGTCCAATCCTAACAGACGAAATTGAAGTAAGATTTGTATATAGAAAAAGAAAAAGAAAATGCCTACGAATCTTGAACTAGGTATCTAAGGAAAAACTCATCATTGTTGTCTTGGAATTTGATTAAGTTTGGGGAGAAGGACTCGATCGAACTCACAATCTAATAGTGTAGCTATATTAATAGGAAAGACATATCATTAAGTTAAACTCTTCTCGTCAAATTACGATATTATTCATATATATATATATATACCCTTTGTATATTACTCGTATGGGTTAAAATTAATTAATTTAATATGATTTCCATAGTATTTTAAGAAGTTAATGAACCGATATCTATATAGTGGAATTGCTTGAAGTTAATTCTTATTGAAACTTGAAATAATTACTTTTACCAATATTTAATTACTCGTTTGGAATGCCAATTGACACGTATGCACTCAACAATCTAATGACGTGCATCAATATCTGACGTGTTATTATAAATAAGTCATACTATTTTGTCCAAATTTGGTGTCCAAACGTGGCATCATTATAATCAATTAATTTAAATTATATTATATTTATATGATTTAAATGAATTTATTATCGTAATGCCACCTCATTTGGACATTAGTAGCATTATTGATTATTGATTGATTTTTTTTTCCTTTACACCTTCATATTATGGGCTAGGGTAGCTGTTTTTTTTTTTTTTTTCCTGGATATTGCTTACCATATGAAATTGCATTTAATGAACTCGTTTTCTTTTTTTGAAAAAAAAAAAAATGAACTCATTTTTTACTTTCAAAATACATTTGTGATCTCTTCTACAATGGTGACATTTCCAAACCAAAAGAGGTGAACGTATATACAAGTCACTTTTTTTTTTTTGGTTTCCAATAATGTAAGAAAAAAAAGTATGAAGTGTCAAACTATGAAGGGTTATTGGCACAAATGCCCTTGAAATATACACGAATTCACATGTTGCTCCATAAATATTGTTTTAGGCATTAAACCCTCCCAAATTATCGTTTATTGGCAAAATTCGAGACTGGTAATGGAACCCAGTTTCCGTCTATCTTTCTCGTAACGTGCCTTGCACGTGTGTTTGTAAGTAAGGGCAAAATTGGAATAACACCTTAAATTCTTTTTTTTCTTTTTTAATTTTTAATAAAAAAAAAAGTTTATTAAAAAAATGGAGATCCAGATTCGATCTCCACCCATTACAAAGAATAATAAAACCAAAACTATAAACGAAAAATGTAGATTTTTTTTTATACATTCATCATAATCCAGAATATGAAAATGAAGAAAAGCATCATCTCTAAAACTGAAACACACACAAAAAAAAAAAAAACTCAAACCTAGGATCTTAATTTTATTTTTTTTTAAAAATACCACCACTCCCATCATTATCACCTCCACACTAAATCACCATCACCATCACTGTCACACCACAATCACAACAGATTCACAAATAAATAAAATAAAATAAAATAAATGAAATCAAACAATAAACCAACATCATCATAACCATAAAACCCAACTGAAATCGACCCAAACCTACCACTCAAAACCACCACAATTTTTTAAACCAATCACCACTCAAATCCCATGGCTGCCGTGAAGCCTTCGAGAGAGACCACAAATCCAAAACCTGAAACATAAAGAGAGAGAGAGAGAGAGACGATGCGCGCGCACACACACACACACCACAAATCCAAAATCTAAAACATATGAGAGAGAGAGAGAGATGACATACACACACACAAATCCAAAACCTAAAACATGTGTGAGAGAGAGAGATGATGATGAGTTTTATTTGAAAATGAAGAAATGAAGATATGATTTTTTGATCTGAAGATGGAGAGATGGAGATGACAGATTTTTGATCTGACGATGGGAGAGATGGAGAGATCTTAATTTTTTTTTTTTTATAAAAAAAATGCAATGGTGAGAGAAGGAAAATGATTTTTATTTTTAATTTAATTAATATAAAGTTACCTTTTTTCCCTTAGTGAAACTGCACGTGTCACTCATCAGATGGAAACTGGGTTCCATTACTAGTTTGTTGGGTTTTGCCAATAAACGATAGTTTGAGGGGGATTAATGTCTAAAAAAAACATTTAAGAGGTAACATGCGAATTCACGTATATTTCAGGGGACATTTATGCCAATAACCCAAATGAGAATGATTAACCTATAGATACGTGAAATCTTGAAGGAATCCTTATCATATTTTGTGTTAGTACTTATTTACTGCCTTTAAATGTACTGTACATGATCTGGTGGCTCAGTGGTACGGGGCACACCAAACCAAATAATTTCGACCACGTGTGAGAGTACCCATCAGTAAATACACATAAAAACGAGGGACAAACTCGTCACCTAATAAAAGTAGCTGAAACCCCACAATAGAATCGGAAAGCAGAAGGACAGCTGGATCCACGAGAACCGCCAGATCATCGTGACGCGTCGCGTGGACCGTTGATTTAGTACTTAAACGACAACCAAATGGTCTGACCGGCATTTACTTTGCATTTAAGTCGCATTTCATTTCTGATTTCATTTGATTTTGATTTTTTTTTTCTTTTCTTCTCTCTTGCCCATTTTGAACCAACGTAAGGCTGTGAGAGCTGGGCGGGTAGCTGAGACAACCTCAAACAACGCGAAATCTAGGGTTTCGATAAGGTAATTTCTCGCATTGTCTCGTCCGATTTTTCGATGTTACATGTTTTTTTTTTCTCGTTTTGATCGTGAGAATGTTGCATTGGTTACTGTCATATATATATATATATATTTAATCCTATTTGTGTTGTTCTTCATTTTGATTTTGAGATTGATTGGATTGAAAATCGTATAGCTTAAACGTGTAAGTGGAAAAGAAGGATTTTTCTTGCATCTGGTATTTTGCGTCCCTTAAAAATTGTGTTTAGTGGATGTTGTATGCTAAATAGACTGAATTGCTAGTTTTTTTAGACATTATTATCATAATGTTGTGAAATTTGGGATTCGATTGGAATTGATTTGAGTTTTAATTATCTGTCTATTTGATTGGATTCGATATGGATGGTGAGCGGTCATATCTCAATCAGGGTACTTATTTCTTTGTCAATTACTCAATTGGATTCACAACTGATCTTGGTCGCGATGTGGTCATTTTATTGCTTAATGTTGAATCTTAATTTGTAAGACAATTTTATAAGGGCAGAATATGAGGGATTATACTTTAGTGTGTTGTTCAAAATTCTGCTCTGGATGATTTTTTACTGCTGTTACTATGATGACGCTTTCACCAATTTTGTTTACTAAGTTTATATTCATGATTTGGTGTATAATAAAATGTAGTTGTCTATAGATTTTTGACTGAAATGATTGGTTGGGGTGCTAAGATGTCAGCACAATCAAAATAAATCGGGTACCATGTTGGTGTTCTGTTAATTATTTGAATTGGAATGCTTGGACCATTATTAGGATTTTGAATGATCTGTTTATACGCAATTCATGGATAAAACTTAATCCATAGTTCAGCAGGCTTTATACTGCTATATTTCAAATGTTCTAATGAAATGTTGTTAATTTTTTAGCACACAGTAGAGGATGGCAGATTCTGAGGATATTCAACCTCTTGTTTGTGATAATGGAACTGGAATGGTTAAGGTATGAAACTATATTCTTCCCGAATACTAATCTTCCAGCTTAGCTAATATAACTCCAATCTAATGAACGTGTGGGAAAACTGTCTAGATTTGATTATCAATTGCAACTAATACAATTATGAAACTGGTGTTAGGCTGGGTTTGCTGGAGATGATGCACCAAGAGCTGTGTTCCCTAGCATTGTTGGCCGTCCTCGTCATACTGGAGTGATGGTTGGCATGGGGCAGAAAGATGCATATGTTGGGGATGAGGCTCAGTCTAAGCGTGGTATTTTGACTCTGAAGTATCCTATTGAACACGGAATTGTTAGCAATTGGGATGATATGGAGAAAATTTGGCATCACACCTTCTACAATGAACTTCGTGTTGCTCCAGAAGAGCATCCTGTTCTCCTTACTGAAGCACCTCTCAATCCCAAAGCTAATCGTGAGAAGATGACCCAGATCATGTTTGAAACTTTTAATGCCCCAGCTATGTATGTTGCCATCCAGGCAGTTCTTTCACTTTACGCTAGTGGTCGTACAACTGGTAAGCTGTTTAATTTTTGTTAACCAATATTTTACTTGGCTCGATTAGGTATTCTGAAACTGGGTTTTCTAGCATATCCTGATTAAACATGAAGTGATCTATCAAACTCATGAGGTTATCAAACTCTACTTTTTTTATTTGGGCATCGGTCTTCATAGTTCATATTACAGTCTTAACAGGTGTTCTGAAGTCTGAACTGTGGTCCATTTTTGTTTTTGTTTTTCCCAACCTCTGTCAATAGTATGAAATTAATGCTAGGCCAGAGTAATAGATTTTGCAGTTTTTTGGAAGTATTTGTTTATTTTGCAATTGTTTCGGAGACACTTTAGTACGAAACTTCAAGATAATTTCGTTTGTTATAATAATTGTGCACTAAAGAAATAGAAACAGCATTTTTCCTTTTGGATTTTCCAATATAATATGCAAATATTGCAAAGGACTTATGGGAACTTTTTGGTTGATAACAGTAATATAAGAATGCTTTGCAATGTTTATGATATCCAAAAATACTTCTAATTAATTAATCAACCCTAAATAGGTTTTACGTCAATGATGAGGATGTCTGTACAATGCTTCATACTGCAGGTATTGTGCTCGACTCTGGAGATGGTGTCAGTCACACAGTCCCCATCTACGAGGGGTATGCTCTTCCACATGCCATCTTGCGTCTTGACCTTGCAGGTCGTGATCTCACTGATGCCCTGATGAAAATTTTGACCGAGCGTGGTTACTCATTCACCACCACAGCTGAACGTGAAATTGTGAGGGACGTGAAGGAGAAGCTGGCATACATTGCCCTTGACTATGAACAGGAATTAGAAACTGCTAGGACCAGCTCTAATGTTGAGAAGAGCTACGAGTTACCTGATGGTCAAGTGATCACAATTGGAGCTGAGCGTTTCCGGTGCCCAGAAGTCCTCTTCCAACCATCCATGATTGGAATGGAGGCTGCTGGTATACATGAGACCACTTACAACTCTATAATGAAATGTGATGTTGATATTAGGAAGGATTTGTATGGAAACATTGTACTTAGTGGTGGTTCCACCATGTTCCCTGGTATTGCTGATAGAATGAGCAAAGAAATCAGTGCATTGGCTCCTAGCAGCATGAAGATTAAAGTGGTTGCTCCTCCGGAAAGGAAATATAGTGTCTGGATTGGAGGATCCATTTTGGCATCTCTCAGCACCTTCCAGCAGGTAATTTCTTGCTCTCAGTCTTTGTTTAGTGCATATATTATATTGGTGATTTTAATGAAGTTGTTGTCTAAGAAGTTCCTGATCGGAGAATTCTTCCTTATGTTTCGATTACAGATGTGGATCGCCAAAGCTGAGTATGATGAGTCTGGTCCTTCAATAGTGCACAGGAAATGCTTCTGATCACAAGCAAGGATAGGTGGAATCAAGTACTGTGCTGTTTTGAAGAAAAAGAAAAACCTGCTTGCATTGTCATTCATTTGACCGTCTGTTCTTTTTTGTTCTTCATTTTGATATCTGGACAATGTCCTGAAAAGATTGCAGTGATCGCTGTATTAATTTCTATCTATTCTTTATCGTTTTCTCTCAGTAGTCGGTAGAGACGAAACTGCTGCCGATCAAAAACTTCTGGTAGAATGTTAATCATGTATTATTTATTTTCTTATTGCTGTGTTTTTTGTTGCAATCGATTTGGATTCATAAATAAGCATGGCTGCTCTTTAACATGAAAGGTCTTAACTAAAAAGACTTGAGCCACATGATGTTCACATTTGGTTGCATATATGCTTTCAGGAATAAAAACAGTAACATGAAAGAAAAAAAAAATGATAGTAATTATTAACTAAAGAGAGTACAATACTACATTTCTGGTTCAGTTATTTTGAGTTTCTGGCTTTGATTGATGTAAAGAAGTTGTATATCAGATAGAAATTTATGGGACTGATTTCTTTTTCTCTGTTATACCATGCAACTCACCACACTGTAATCTATACAGAAGCACTAGTTAAATTTATCTGGATGGTGCCAATAGTGGTGTAACTCAGCAGGTAGATGGACGAGCTTGGGGTTCGGAGAAATGACTTCCAGATCTGCGGTTCAAATCCTACTAATGGTAAAAGCTTTTAAAAAAATACATGGTTCCCGAATTAATTGAATTAAAAAGATATAAGTTACAGAAAATAACGAAAAAAAAAAAAACATTCAACAAACACTTGAGCTATATCGATACCTAAATAGTGAAAATCTGAATTGCCCCAACAGTTTCGGCTGTAGATTGCTCTTTCCATGATTATATCTATCTGTCTACTCTGGAACCTGTGTCCTTATATAAAACGCAGCGTTTTCAAATGTCTTAACTCTTAACATGAGTCTCGAGTCTTGACTCTTCATAAATAAGTAAATAACCCAACCCCCAAAAACGAATCAGTAATCCGTTGATAGAAAATCGAGATCAATAGATTATTATCAGTAGTAGAGACAGCGGAGACAAAAATGAAACCCAGATAAGTAGAGTAGTTGTTTAAAACTCAAATAGAGAAAGGAAGGGTTTTGTGTTGTATCGAGATATGGGTCGAATTGCAGTGGCAGCGATTGTGAGCATGTGGGTCATTCCCGTATCAATCCTCGTAAATCGCGTTGTTCCTGACCCCTACATGGTGAGATTCAAAACCCCATTTTATTTTTTTTGTAATTATCAATCTGAATTTGCACCACTCACCACCAATTTATTTGCAGGATGAGATATTTCACATACCTCAAGCTCAGCAGTACTGCAAAGGCAATTTCAAGAGCTGGGATCCCATGATTACCACCCCACCTGGCTTGTATGTTTTACATCTCCTCCATTTATGAAAAAAAAAAAAGTTAGTTTAAAAAAAAAGTATGAATAAAATGATATCATCATGGTTAAGGTACCTATAAATTAATTGGTTGGTAGATGGGATGCCATTTTCTTGCTTTATTATCAAACTTAACTTGAATGGTACTTTTGTTGTGCTTGGGGTTGTAATGTAAGTTAAGATGAATCATATGATTTGATGAGTAAAATAAACTATCAATTTTTTATTTATTTATTTTTTATTCCTTGGAAGGGTTGATTTAATGTCCGTAAGGCTTATCCTGCAACTTAAGACCTAACTAGGACGATATGTTAGTAAGAGAAGTTGATACATGTAATGTAAAACTTTTTGCAGGTACTATCTTTCACTTGCCAATGTTGCTTCTTTGTTTCCAGGCATGTTCTTTGTGCAAGCTGTGTCGTCATATCTTGAAGTTTGCTCCACTGCAGTTCTTCGCTCTACAAATGGTGTGTTGGCTGTGTTATGCAGCTTTGTTATATATGAGATAATCACCCATTTGAGACCAGCTCTTGATGATAGAAAAGCAACACTTCAAGCTGTGGTCCTAGCCTTGTATCCCCTCCACTGGTTTTTCACTTTTCTTTACTATACAGATGTTGCTTCACTTACTGCAGTACTTGCTATGTACCTTGCATGTTTGAAGAAGAAATACCAGCTTAGTGCATTGGTAAAATATTCAATTCAACTACTAATTTAGATTTGAACAAATTGTTAAGGATTAGATCATCATATTTTGTTTTTGGATTATAAATGGACAGTAGATTGTGTTACTTTCAAGTTTCTAAAATAGCAAAGAAATCAACCAGGCAGATTATAACAAAATTATATGGAAATTTATCATGTATTTTAATGCAACTAATGAATTCTTTTCCTTGTGTTCTAATCAGCTTGGTGCATTGGCAGTAACCATTCGACAAACAAATATTATATGGATGCTTTTTGTTGCATGTACTGGGGTCATAGATATTACTCTGGCTGATAAAAGAGATGATGAGAAAGTGGAGGACTCTTATGTGTCAATTAGGACAAACTATCTATTAACTTCCACCAGTAGAGTCACTATGGGATCAAACTTGAGAAAAAGAAAGTCTGACGGCGCTGTTGATAAGAGTGATATGTCTATGCCCAGGACAAGTACCTTTTCAACTACTCAAAAGTCAGGTTCTGTTTCACATATTTGATTATGGTTTTATTAATTTGTAACTATATTGCAATGTTGGTTACTTGCACAGTTTGTGCAATTACTGTACCAGAAGTCCATTTTCTCTGGATGTTGGGAAATGAGCAATTTAACTACCAAAAATGGTTGTTTAGAACCAATTCTTTGCAGTGCTAACAGTTAATGTTTGTGGCATTATACTTCAGGGTTGCTTGATGAGATGAGGGCTATCATTTTGACTTCGTGGCATATGAAGTGGGAGATTTTGCTCTCATTTAGCCCCTTCTTTCTGGCATTGGTGTGCTTTGTCGCTTTTGTCTATTGGAACGGAAGTGTAGTTCTTGGTACCACTCTTCATATCATGCTCCTTTTAAGTTAGTAATGGCTCTTTTTATTTTATTTCTTTTAAATTTTTCTTGTCATCCCTCCTAAAACTGCAGGTGCAAAAGAAGCTCATGCAGTTTCTCCACATTTTGCACAGATAATGTATTTTAGTCTGGTTTCCGCTCTCTTTACGGCCCCTGTGCTCTTCAGTTTGGGTCAAGTTGCAACTTTGTTTCGATCATTCTGGAAGAACAAGCCTCTTGGTTTCTTTCAAGTGCTCATGGCCCTTACTGCCTGCTTCCTCTCTGTGCATTTTTTCAGGTGAGTTCAACTGTCATACAATAATATTTGCATCTGGGTAATGAAGTGAAGTCATTTACGATGTTTTGTGCAATGACATGTTCGAATTATTTCAATAACTGCTTCCAAATGGCTGGTTAATTTTGATGTAATGTATATCTGTAACTTTTGTCAATGTTTAATCAGATTGTGAATGGCCTGATGCAGCTTAGCTCATCCCTATCTTCTTGCGGATAATCGGCACTATCCCTTCTATCTCTGGAGGAAAGTCATAAAAGCTCATTGGTTAATGAAGTACCTTCTGGTTCCACTTTATGTTTATTCATGGTTCTCGATTTTCAGTATACTGGGTTAGTACATAGCTCCTTCCTCCATATCATGTCTGTTTGTTTTAACTGCACCCAGGCCTTAATCTAAATATCTTTGATTGGCAGGGAAAACTCGAAGAAAGATCTGGGTTTTGGCATATTTCTTGGCTACCGCTGCAGTTCTTGTCCCTGCGCCACTAATCGAGTTCAGATACTACACAATTCCATTCTATTTTATGATCCTTCACTCCAATATCAACGAGAATCGAAATTGGCTACTAATGGGGGTTCTGTATATAGCCCTCAACATCTTCACGATGTTGATGTTCTTGTTCCGGCCTTTCCATTGGGATCACGAGCCTGGGATCCAGAGGTTTATATGGTAGAGACTAAAGATAAGAGAAACACAAGAAGCTTCAAAAGAAAAGCCCTCTTCAGTATGTTTACAAAGTAGTTTTATCTTTCTTTGCCCGGCTCGCGAAACACACTGATCCAAATTGACAAAACATATACTCTCAGCTTCAGTTACAAGATCCCACCCCTATTTATTCATCTTTGGAACCAAAAGTACTAACATCTTGATTTTTGATACCAGATGCTGTAAACCATTCATGTTAAGTTCGGTTATGTTTCTGGAAAAATAAAAAAGAATTGTTGGTTATGTTCCTGTCTCAATTTCTTCAATTTGCTGAATTGTTTATCAATCCATAATTTGTTGGAGATAGATATGTGTAGAATAGTAATTGCAATGTTGGTTTCATGTCAATTTTTTACAATTACAAAAATTTCATGTTGCCTATTCTCAGAGGCATTTCATCAAACATCTTATATAGAAACCGTTAATTTAATTTATTTATATTAATTTGGAAGACAAGATTGGGCAAACTGTAAATAACAATAAAAAAGAGAAATTGCAAAACGGTGCCGTTTAGCAGTAACTTGAAGAAGCTCTCTGGTGAAGACAAGACATTGAAGCTTGAATGGCGAATCATAGGCTTCGCGCTCTGTTCTTTTGGAGAAAGTTGACAAAGAGAGATTGGGCAATCGCGTTCTTCGGATTCACGATCATTGTCTTCATCTACACTCTGTTTTTCGACTACAGGACCGACCAAGCCTCTTCTCTTGATCTCTCCGATAACGACGTCGTTGACTTGACCTTGCTCCACAACGCCGAAGAGAGAGGCGCCTGTAAGTGAGCTTGTTTGTGATTTCAATACAGTTCACAAGTTTTTGAATGTCGTTTATAGTGAAGTCTGTGTATTTTGTTGCAGTTTGTTTAGATGGGAGCTCACCTGGGTACCATTTTAAAAAGGGTTTTGGATCTGGGTCTAGCAATTGGCTTCTTCACATAGAGGTTTCATTTTTCAATTTTCAATTGTGTTTGTGGAGATTTTGCAGTATTTAGTTGTTTTTTTTAATGTGGAACTGCAGGGTGGAGGTTGGTGCAATACAATTGAATCATGTTCATTTCGTAAAACAACAGCATTGGGTTCCTCAAACTTTATGCAACGACAGGTTCACTTTGCCGGAATTTTAAGCTCTGACCCATCTCAAAATGCTGGTAAATTGTTTAGTGACTTTGATCATTTTTGTCACTGCATTGTTGAATTATTGCAGCATAATTATAGAAATATTTAGTTTTGGACCTTTTAATTGACTAATCGGTTGCTCATAATTATTGGATGATGGTTGTTGAATGGATGTTTTGTGCATTCTTCAGATTTCTTTAACTGGAACAAAGTCAAGATACGTTATTGTGATGGTGCATCTTTAGCTGGTCACCCAGAAAGTGAGTTAAAGGCAAGTTTAGTTATATGGTTTTTAATTAGAAAATTATTCTCAGGGAAAAAGAAATGAAATCTTTTGCTCATTGGAAATTTAAATTTTCAATATTCATATTGTTTGTTTTCATGTGCCGTAGAATGGAACGCGGCTTTTCTTCAGAGGCCAGCTCATCTGGGAAGCACTGATGGATGAACTCTTATCATTGGGCATGTCTAATGCGAAACAGGTAGCTTTCTTGACACTTTAATGTATGTTTTATACACTAACGACTTTAAGACATGTTGATAATTTTTTGCATGTTCTTTCTGTTCGAAACTCACCTCATCAGATTTTGGCATTATTTATATAATGACATGGATAAATCCGGGTAACTGGAAAGTTAAAACTTTGGTGTTTATAAATCTTCCATGGAATCTTCAATCTTTAGTTTTAACTTTTAAGTGTGATCGTGCAAAATGATGTTTGCAATTTTGATGTAGATGAAATTGTCAGTCTTCTTTCTCATTCATCAGTTATGGTGATCAAACCGGGGTTATTTATACATTTCAGTAATTGTTTTCTGCAGGCGCTTCTAACAGGATGCTCTGCTGGAGGGTTGGCCACTCTTATACATTGTGACGACTTTCAAGATCTTATGCCAAAGCAAGCAACTGTCAAGTGTCTTGCTGATGCAAGTTTTTTCCTTGAAGAGTATGTTTCTGTACACATTAATGTCTTCCTCACCAATTATTTGAGCTAATACGCCCGATGATATCATACCTTTTGATAAAATATTTCCAGTGACAATGCAATTATATTGCAGAAGCTATATATATATTTTCACTCAGAGAACTAGTGATTGCATAACAAATACTTGCACGATGATGTGAAAACTCATGAGAAACTAAGTTCTGGCAATTTCTTCTACTTCTGTAATGCTTGCTAGTTCATTCTCTACACCTTAAGCATGATATTGAGTCTCTTCGTGATTCTGTTTCAGGCAGGATGTTCTTGGAAAACGCACCATGGAATCTTTCTATCACGATGTCTTCCACCTTCAGGTGCTGCTCAATTTATTTTCTCTCAATTCATTGAGACTTGTTCTTATTGATTTATGAGTTACAACTCTTTCAGGGTGTAGCAAAAAGTTTGCACAAGGATTGTCTTTCAAGAGTGGAACCATCTAAGGCAAGTTGTTTTGTTCCTCTGCTTTCTGTTTGGCACACTGAGAAAAATTTAGATGGTGTTCCTCCGTTGTAGCTCGATGATAGTTTATAACATATAGCCACTTAATTTATATTGAATCGTTTAACAGTGTCTCTTTCCCCAAGAATTCATTAAAAGCATAAGAACCCCGCTGTTCATTGTCAACCCAGCTTATGATTTTTGGCAGGTAACTTTTCCTCAAAGTCATGTCATATTTGATTATCGCAGTATTGTTATTTGTTCCGTGCATGTTATATCTTCTGACACCAATATAATCTTTAGATACAAAATATCTTGGTCCCAGATGCATCAGATCCCTATAACAACTGGCGACAATGCAAGCTAAACATCCAAAGCTGCAATCCTGACCAGATTGAGATACTACATGGTAATTGTTGGATATTTATTTTGGTTTCCAATGTTTTTTCCTCAGTCCATGTGAAATTCTATAATCTGAGTATCCGTATTTCACTTTTGCACCAATTTTGTACTCCAGCCTAATATTATCTACGTATCATGAGCAGGTTTCCGCAATTCTCTGCTGAAGGCTCTGAGTGAATTCCAGCAAATAGAGGACTGGGGAATGTTTATAAACTCCTGCTTTGTTCATTGCCAGACTTGGGCGGCTGAGACTTGGCATTCACCCAATTCTCCTAGAATCAATAACAAGGTATCAAAGTTTTACAATCTAGTATATACTTTAAATATCATATGCTGGTTCCTAGATATTAGTATATTAGAAGCTTAATTTACGTCAGAAGTTTTTCAGTTTTTTGGATTTTCTTTAAATATCGTTTCTGCCTGATGCTTGTGACAACTAGAGATGCACGTTTGGGGAATGGGGATGGATATAGGTCCCCCCATCCCCATCCCCACTACCTAGACCCTTCCCCCATCCCTCCCCATTTCCCCATTTGGGGAAAATGGGGATGGGGAATTTTGGGGGGACCTATATCCATCCCCATCCCCAATTCCCCATTTTCTCCGTTTTTTCCCCGTTTCCCCATTCCCCTGTTTCCCCCGTTCCCCCATTTTCCTTATTTGAATAAAAATTACAAATTAAACTGAAAAATCAAACATTCCATTGTAAATATAAAATAAAATTCATTAGTGCATTATAAATATAAAATAAAGTGTTTTAAAATTCACAAGTTCATTACAATAACAACTAATTGTTGAGAGAATGAGAGCAACTTTAGGTTTTATGTTTTAGATCTTGAAGTTAAAATGAATAAAATTGTATATATACTTAGGGTTAGGGAGTTAGGTTTTCAAAGAATAAAAAAAATATAAAATATATATATTAGAATTATATTTATATTATTATATATAATTGGGGGAAATGGGGAAATGGGGATGGGGAGGGGTCCCCCCATCCCCGTCCCCGTTTTAATTTGGGGATGATTTTCATCCCCATCCCCCCCCCCCCATTTCCCCATTTTTCCCCAAAAAAAATCCCCAAATGGGGATGGGGACGGGGAAAATTGGGGCCCCGGGGGGGAATGTGCATCTCTACAACTGAAAGCTTGATGTTGATTTTGGATTTTTGTTGTCTTTCTTGTTCTCTTCGAACAGACCATTGCACAATCTGTTGGTGATTGGTACTTCAACCGAAATGCAGTGAAGCTAATCGATTGCCCATATCCATGTAATCCCACTTGCTATAACATGGATTTTACACGAAGTTGATGGTGCTCATCACTGGTACCGGGCCATTATGAACACAGAAGCTCTGATTTTATCGAGTTACTCTGGTGGAAGCTGTTGTTTTCATCCAAAGCAGGATCTTAAATATGGAAATTCGGTGTGTAAAATTACTGTTTGTAGTTCATGTCATATTTCAGGGGAGAGAGAGGAGGCAAAAGCAGGCTTAATCCCTTTGAGTTTATATTTAACCAGATCCTTCCACCGGAAGACTTGTAAACCAGCGAATCGCAATTTGTATGCTTATTGTATATTCAAATTTACTCCATTTTTCTCTTGCACCCAATTAATGTTAAAGAACTTTGCTGTTATTGAAATCAATCCTTTTTCCTTTTCTTTTTCTATTGTGTTTCATATTCTTCTTATTTTGGCTCTAGGAAATTGAAAATGATTGACTTTATGTTAATTTCTTGATTGGAAGATAAAAGTTGACTTTGGAAGCCAGTAAAATTCATTTCGTCATCTAAATGTGATTGGTCTCTGTCGTCTCCCACCTGAACAATCAAGTTTTTTTTTCCACCCATTTGAAGTAAGAAGTTGAAATTTTGAAATCTGTTTTTTACCAATCAAAATCAATCCAGAATTTCAAACCATCCCAAGTTCAGGGAAAGCTAAAAGCAAACTGACCCAAATCTGGAATCTGCTGAAAAATTCCTGAAAAGCTGAAACCATCCAATCTATAAGGACGGTCTTTATTATTTAGGTTTGCAAACTGTTACCGATAATGACAAGCTCCACCAATAGTGTGGGTGTGGTCTCTCTTTCCCCGTTTGTGGGAGCTGTAGTCCGGACTGTGCTTGTAGAGTTTAATCTCGCCGGTTCCGGATGTTATTGTTGTATAATTAAAAAAACAAAACAAAAAACAAAAAAATATTGACATTTCACAAGATGTTAGAGAGACCTAAACCATTAACGACTATCAATGTAACCAATCTCTGTGTGTTCATGTGTCTTGTCGTTGTCGGTATGCATCAACATTTCCATTTATTAAAAACCTCCCATCTTGGTTTGCATTTACAATGCTTTTTGAATCGATACATACTTCTTATATCTTAATAAAAACGTTCTTTTTTAACTAAACAATTTCTTTTCATTGGTTATCATTAGATCCAGAAGCTTTAAGTTGTCACCCCTGTCACGTAAGAGCCTAAACAAATGAACACAAATATACATGCAGGGTTTTCGAACCCTGAATAAATACAGAAATAGATGCATGCGGGGTATTCGAACCCAAAAGTCAAACAAGGATACAAAACACCCTAACAATCTCTCGGTCAGTTGTTTATATATTGTATCTTGTCTCGTGGCTGATTAATTGAGCATTTAGAACAGAAGATTTTGGATTTTGTTGAAAAACAAATCAGAGTGACTAATTGCTATGTCTGACCATTTCTAAAATGCCACAAAGTCAGAGAGCTCTTAGCTTTCAAATAGAAGAAAACTGTTTCGGATATTGACTAAACCAAAGTTGTATATAATCAAATACGCGTTTAGAGATAATTAACTGATTAATGATAGTTGTGATTGACTATCACCATCATCTCCAACTGCACTATATTTTTCAATCGAACTTGGAAAAATATCAAACTCAAAATCTCTTTGTTTCTAGAAGTTTTATATATATATATATATTTAAACATTGCAGTTCATACCTAATCATGTAACGACATGTTTATAGTGCGTCAGGCTTGTTTAGTGGAGAACCCACTTGATGAAAATTAACCAACCCAGAAAAACTATTCGAATTTCACTTGACTTTAAAAAAAAAAAAAAAACAAATTATGAACCGTCAAGTTTGGATTAAAATTTTGTATATTACATCACCCATTTTCAAGTTCTCAACCCTCAACTCTCCGTGGTTTGATATTTGATTTTGACAACATTTGTCAAATCCAGTGAGGTTTCTGACGAATTCTATAACCAATCGGATTTGTCGGTATTTAACCGTCAAGTTTGGATTAAAGTTTTGTATATTAGTATACATCACTCATTTTCAAGTTTTCAACCCTCAACTCTCCGTGGTTTGATATTTGATTTTGTCAAAATTTGTCAAACATCAATCCAGTGAGGTTTCCGACGAATTCTGTAACCAGCCGGAATATTTAACCCAAATAGGAAAACTTTTACAGGAAGTTACTTTTACAAACTTTACAATCCCCTGAAACTGATTTGTAAAACAGTCTTTCTGTATCTGTTCAATGAGATTAATTGGTATATTTATAGACATAAATAAAAAAATGTGAAGAATACACATAATTATAGAAGTAAAATCAAAACAGCTCCAAGCTTGTTCAGAGAAGTTTGTATATTTCTCTATTCATAGTTGTTTCTATTTACACAGATGATCGCCAAATTCGTCCTTGGAATGAAATAATGATGACAGAGACATCATCGTGGTACCTTCGACGATCCCCTTGTGGGATGTCAAGCAATTCATGGAAATCCATACCAGCTTTCTTAGCTGCACGAAAAAGTACTTCTTCGATGAGATGCTGTGCGGGGTCTCCTTCGGGGAATGCAGCGATGAAGGACTCTACTTCGGAGACAGCTTCTTGGTTTGTGAAATACTGATAGAGTCCATCCGAAGAGAGTATCAGGAATTTGTCTCTTGGGCCGAGTCTGTGATGATAGATTGAAGGAAAACAGGTGATGTATGGAGAGTTGCCAATGTAGTTGATCCTGAACATCTCTAGAAGTGCATCATTCCACTTTGGCTGCCAATGAAAATGAACATTATTTAGAGATCATAATTGAACACAAAAAATTGAACTTTAAAATACAATTTCGATTCGAAGAATTAGGCCTTGGGATGTAAGGATACCTGTTTAAGAAATCCTGCACCAAAAGCGCGAGTGACCTTCAAATAACCCTTAACTCTGTCATTCATCACAGCAGAATCATCGTCCGGGTGTTCTTTCTTGATTCTCCCAACTTCCTGGAATTCAAAAACTCATTGTTAGTTCTTATCAAACATCATTAAAAGTAAATTAACAACTAGACACCAAAGAAGAAGATCATGATCATCACCTCTTCCTCGTAGGTGCTGTGATCCACAGTGAGTTGAACAGAACTCAAGTTGTTTAATCTATCAAATTCATCATCATCACAATCAAATGCATCAAGATCATACATAGTTTCTTCCCTGATTCGTTCCAAGTCCTTTCGAGCCTTCCCTGACCCGATACTAGGCTCAAGTTTCCTTGCTAAAACTGCCCGGCTATCCCCAACATTCATCAAGTACACATCTTCTCCTTTCATCAACATCACCAAAACACAAGAACCCATCAAAGCCAGCTCAGGATTCTCCATTACCATCATGTCCGCAATCTCCAAATACGAATCCTCTGTCTTCTTTAAGGCCTGAGATAGAGCTTTCAACACATCCGAATGGTTAACCCCATTCGATCCCTCGCTGTTGAGCTTTTCCTTCGATTTCCTATCAAGTTCTAGTCTTTCTCTGTCCCATTCACATCTCCACCTCTTCTGATTACAATCGCTTTTCTTCTTCTTCTTCTTCTTCTTCTTTGTCGTCTTCTTTGAATTAGCATCCGAATCAATCACTCCATTGTCTGACTGATAATTCTCAGTACTTGAAGCATCAGAATTTCCCAATTGAGATCGATTTATTTCATCAAATGAACATTGAGCCTCATCCGAATTCTTCGAATTTGGTGAGGATTCAAACTTATCATTCCAAAGCAACCCTTTGAGTTCCTTGTGCACAGCAGTGTATAGATTGGTGATCAAATAATCAGGAGCATCAGGACCGTTGAATCCATCATAAATCCCAACAAAAACCCACCCGTGTTCCTCAGATACGACAATATGGACACGATCCTCGCCGGCTTTGCCTTGTGCCCATTGTAGATTTTGACTCTTCATTGAAAAATCAACTTCATCATCAACTTCATTGTTCGAACTCATTCGACTACTCAAATAAGTACTACTATTCACTGTCACACTCTCGTTATTATTTCTCTCAAATTCAGCTTCTTTGGACCCTTTAAAAGATTTATTGCTACGAGAAATTGTTCTTGATATCACCCTCTTGAAATTTTTTATTAAACTTTGTTTCTTCGAATTGCCTTCATCGATGAAACCATTTTGCGATAAGCTTCTCTGCAACATGTTATCAGGATTTTTTTCTCTCTCAACGATCGGACCCGAATACAACCCGCGTTCAATGGGTCCTGAGGTGAAACCTCTCTCTATGGGACCCGACAAGAAGCCTCTCTCGATCGGACCCGAACCTGAGCTGGAAGTACCCGAACCGGATTGGAACGAGCTTCGTGGTACTGGCTGGAGAGGCAGAGAAGCGAAGGAATTGGAGCTCTCGAAAGTGGAGGCGCGATCGGCGGCGGAGTTGTTGTACGGAGAGGAGGAGTCGATCAGAGCAACCGCTAGCGTCTGGGTAGACGCGTTGGCACTGACGGAGGCACCGGATATTGATCGGAAGAAAGTGTTCGAGTGCAAATTGACGGCGACGGCGGCGTCGGCGTCGGCAGCGGTTGAGTACTCGGAATGGACTTTGGAGGAGGCTGCGGAGGAAGAAAGACGAGCTTGGTCGGGTCGGACGTAGCAGAAGGAGTGGCCTAGACCTTCGTGAAACGGGTCACCAAGAATGACGGCGATGTCGTGGCGGCGCGACACTTCGCCGGCGAAACAGTGCCCAAATTTCCCGATTCCATTACCCATTTAACAAAAATCAAACCAAACCAAAAACCACTCTAACGTTGTATTGAAAAACTAGACTAAATAGAGATTGGCTTATTCATAGGATGTCTTGTACTTCTTGTTTTTTTTTTTTCTTGTCTTCAGAGGTAAAACGAAAGAATCATCAAGTGAGAGAAATGATAAATCGTGAGAGAGAGAGAGAGAGAAGAGTTGACTTTTTAGTTGCTGTTTGTTCGTTTGTTACTTTATTTTGAAAAATAATATTTTTTTAGTATTTATTGAGGGAGTTGACATTTTTAAGTTAATCGAAAGCGCGTGCGCGTGAGTAAGTGAGTGGGTTTTTGGAGGGAAATATAGGTATTAAATTGTTGGGATAACAAAAGTCAAAACGTTTGATATGCTATTTATTTAATTATTTATTGTTTAATTAATTAAATATTTTGCATTATAGTGGCATAAACCTTTATGCCAAATGCTGCATTTTCTATTATCTAATTTTTATTTTTATTTTTATAAGTAAAAAAAAAAAAAAACATTTTTAATTAATGGAATAACTCATTGGATCTTGAAAGGTTGCTGCTCATTGGATCTCACTCTCAGGTGTTATAATTAGTGGTACGCAATAGATTTGCTTTGGAGTTGATAATGAATTGGGTGCGTTTCCAATACTTTTTCTTAAAATAATACAATTTTTTTTATTTTTTTTATTTTTTTTTAAAAAAATGTGTTATATAGTTTTTTGGTATAGAAACATTTTACGACATTTCTTAGAGAATTTGTTATATAGTTTTAAACAAAAATGTTATTAATATTCAAAGATATTTATTTTACTATGGTATTGCAAAATTTAATGATTCAATGTCAAATCCCCTTATTTTCAAAATAAAGAAAATCAAAATAAGAAATTATCGGTGGCAATAGCCGGTTTACATATTTTCAATGCGTACCAATTTTATTTTATTTTAGGAAAAAAAAAATCCATTTATTATTTTTTTCCTTTTGAGATGTTAAATTTGTAAAATTACAATAACTGATTTCAATTTAACTCCATTATCCAAGTATGAAAGTTTTAATAAAGGATCGATAGTACCATATCTTTGGTCACAGACTCACTAGATGACCCTAGTGGTTTTCGTATATTTGGATGCTTGTGGTCACATTTTTTTTTCCCTTTTAAAATTTTGGTTTTTTCCATTTCAGGTGAGATCACATGGCATTTCTATTATCGTCTTATCGGGCATATATTATATTATACTATATTGTTGGACCAAACTTTGAAAAAAGGCGTACAATAAAAGTAGTTACTAAATGTATATTTCTCTAGAGAAACTATCGAATACGAAATTTAGTACATTTTCTATAACGTTATAAAGTCAAAATCAGATATATTCGCACCTAATAACCGTTAAATTTCTTTTTTAGTATAGATTTGCCTTTTTTGAGGGGTTCTTATTCTTCTCTTGTGTGACCACCATTTTGTATGAATACGAGATTTGAGGTGTGTTCATGGGCCCGTACAAGAACAAGGAATATTTAAACAGGCCCAATAATCTTCCTAGAGCCCACCTTCACTTTTTGAAAATGACAAGAGCTATTTAGATATATTTTTTGCTAATGAATTTTTAGAAATATTTAAAGGTTTAAGGTTCCCTCATATCTTCTACTATGGGAGTGTTGCTCTTTGCGATAGAGACACATTTTTAGAATTTTCCAAATACAAAAGGAAAAAAAAAATGTTACATTTCATTGTGTATCTCAACTTGTGAGTTGTGACTTGTGATTCATGAGATGTTATTTCAATAAATTGATACCTGACATATCTCAATTTGTGAGATAATGATAATTTCAATAAATTAATTAACATGTAACAAGTGAGATGGTGTTGTAATAGTTTAATGAGAGCCGATATTGACACCCATAAATATGATAAGCATACCCATATTTTAATAAAAAATTTAATTACAAAAATATCTCAATAGGAATTTATCAATAAGGACAAATTAGTTTAATTAAAAATAAACAAAATACTATTTACACCCATTAATTACACTTCAACTATATCACTTTATTAAATAAAAAAAAATACCATATATTGTACACACAAAAATATCATGCCGTGGACAATCAACATTTGGCAATTAATAAGGTAGATTTCTTGGTTATTTATAGTTTAGAATTAAAAATACATTGACAGTTTTAAAAAATCTAGTTTGAGACCTTATTTCATTAATGATTATTGTAGGGGGTCAACCTATGAATTATGTGGATCGGGTCGGATAATGTTAGGCCCAATACGATTTGGTTTAATAGTGGATGTCGTCTCCTCTATCAACCAATAAAATCGCTGGCTTGTCGAACGAAGTTCATTATGTTCCTGGTCGAACCTGCAAAAGAACAATAACAAAGAAACAAATATAAAGAAAACAATGGAGATGGGGTTAGATTCTTAGTCTTAGGTGTGCTTGGGTTGATAAATGGCTGACAATGAACTACAATTGTGGATTGGATCAATTTCCGGTAGCCAGAGAGAATGTGATCAGAATTTCAACATGGTAATAAGCTTTGTCTTTTGCTAAGAAATCTGAGAGAGTTCATTGTGATTGAACTCTCTTATTTATAGGCCAAGTGCTTTTTCCAACGTTCACCAACTGTCGGTTTCGATTGTGGGAGGATTTTTGGGAAATATTTACTCATCCAAATCCAGCGGTTACAACCGTCTATCAACAAGTGGTAACTAAAGTTGGACTGAGTCAATCAGCCAACTTTCAGTTTGATCAAAGCCTTTGGGTCGACTCGTTATATGTGGGCTTGGACAAGATCCAACATAGAAAGGTCTGGGCCTTGAACATTGAGCCTATGAGCCATTTTTGGCTACCACAATTATCACAACAGAGATTTTGATGATCAAAATGAAGAATTAATTCAAGCTATATATATACGTAGGAATGTTTGTATTGCAGCATTTTTATATTACCAAAGAAATAATTTTCAACTCATTGAATTTTTTTTTTTTTTTCCAAATAATCAGAACTTATAAAATAGATAATCAATGTGATCTATTTTTTTTTTTCTTCTGTAGCCCAATGAAATTTATCATTTGTAAAATTGGGTGTGTTAATAACTTATGAGGGTTTATAAATAAATTGTATTGAAATGAAAATATTCATTTAAATAATGGTACTATTGGCATTAAGATGAGTGTTTATAGTAATGTTTTAATTTTAAATTTTAGACATGGGTGTACTTATAAATATAGGTGCGCATATCATATTTATGGGTGTCAATATCTGTACCCTAATTTAATTAATAATGAGATAACACCTCATTAGGTTAGATACAAATTGAAATATAGATTCTAATATTACTCTTACAAAAATATAGTAAGGACTAAAATCCTGGGAATTACATAATTCGATTAAATTTGTTAAAAGATTATTTATATATATATAATTTTGGAGTAATACTACTTTGTTCAAATTTGGTATCTGAATATGATGACTAAATGATGTGTTATCCATTCATTTAAATTAAGCAAATATAAAACAATCTAAATGAATGAATCAAAATGATGCCACATCATTTGAGCACCAGATTTAGACACTAGATTTGAACAAAATAGAATTACTTGTAATTTTGTTTACACTTAATTTGATTTAGTTCTTCATTCATACTAAATACTAATCAACTTGTTAGAATGTAATTTTAGTTCATACGATATAATATAATAAAATACAATAAAATCGTACATGAATAACTTCATACGATATAATACATTGCATCGCCAAACACAGATTTGTATTAGTAATAATATAGTCCAATACGGTGTGCCAAACGAGCATAAGTATTTAAATCGATACAACTAGACTCTCCCAAAACTCTTTCTTAGGCTCCCTTCCATCATCTATAGGAAATTTGTCAATTCTGTTTGAATTTGATCTATCTTCTTACTTGATTAATGAGCAAATACCGGAAACGTACAGTTGGTCAAGTTACAAAGTTATCGAGATTGGATTTCTATAACAATTCATGGAACAACTTCATCACTGAATATGTATATAAGTGCACGGTTTTTCTCCATTAAAGACACCTTCAAAAATCTAAATCTCTTCTCAACAATGGTTAAGCAACTCTGTCTCTTTTTTCGTGTTCTTCTTCTTCAAAAGAAAAACTGGAATGAGAATTCTCGGTTGACAAGGGTGGTTTTTAGGGTTAGGCTCTCCTCCAATAATGGTTGCATGGATAAAACTTACAAGGAGGTGATGGTGAAATTCAAAGGTACTTGAGACAAAAATAAGATAGAGAAAGACAGAGAAAAACAGATGAATTAGATAGTGAATTAAATTCAAATATAACTATATAAGAACCAATGCCTCTTGATTTTTATAGAAGATGATGAATGGTGTATATTATATTTAATATATGAATCTAATAGATTGTAAGCCATTGATTTTGAGTTTCACGGTTTCGCACAGTTTTGCACGGTTTCATACAGTCTTATTTTGCATAAACTTACCCTCATTCCAGCCCTTCTTCTTTTGAAAAACACGAAAAGAGGGAGATAGTTGTTTAACCATTGTTGTAACTGAGCGACGAATGAAGAATAAAGAGTAGTGGATCGAGAGAAAATGAGAAATGAGTTTCAGACTTTTAGAAAGAGAGAAAGAAAAACCTAATTTTTGATTAGGAAAAAAAAACTAATTTATTTTTCTCCTCAACATCACCATCAACGTCACCGTCACCGTCACCGCCACTACCACCGTCAGCGTCGGCGCTGCCTTCTTCTTCTTCTCCTCATTGTTGTCTCCACCATCGCCAATATTGTTGTCGCCGCCAACGATATTGCTATCGCGATGTTGGCCCTACGCTAAAGATATCAACATACCCTAACTTGAAAAAAGAAAAAAGAAAATGCATGCACATCGCTATGGGGTCTACAGTGCCCTCAACGGTTAACTTCATCATGCCTACTGATAAATAAGTCATGTCACCTGTTACATTCAAAAAATATTAACAACGTTTAATAGTGATTTAAAAAAGAAAACACAACACCAATACCGTTACGATGATAATACATATATAACACGAACGATGAACTCACGTATTATGAATTTGGTGAAATCATTTCGATTATGAATTTGATTTACAGTAATTAGAGCTAATAATACTACAAATAATATAATCAAAACCACAGTTTTTTTAATGTTTTAACAATGTTGATGATTTCATCTTATATTTTTACAATTGAAAAAGTATACAATGGTTTTTGACAATAACAATTAATCATCTCATAAATAAGAAAATTGGTGACTCTATTGTCACCCCAAAAAGTTCCCTCAACACCCATATTTTAATAAAAAATAAATATTTTTTTATCAAAATAATCATATATTAAATTACCTAATAGGACAACAATGTAATTACATAACAAAATTACTCTCTAAACCCACATGATATACACCCAGCTTATCACAAACCCTAATATTTGTTCAAAACCAAAACCCAAAATCTTCATTAAATTTTCATGAAAAAATATATTGAGAGTTTGAAATCATTTTCTCAAAACCAACAAAATGGAAATTTTAATACATTATTGCAATGAAAACATAATTGCATCAACTATACAGAATACGAGTTTACACCACCAAAAAAAAAAAAAAAAAACCCACTTTGGTCGAACCACATGATTCAAATTTCGACTTAGTTGATATCATTAGTGTGGGGTTGACAACGGAATCCAATTACTTTGGCAATGGTGATAGTGATAGTGATAGCGTTGGCAGTGACAACAATATTGACGATGGTGGAGACAATAATGAGGAGAAAGAAGAAGAAGGCGGTGTCAACGGTAGTGGTGGTTGTGATAGTGACACTGGTGGTGATGGTGTGGAGAAAAAAATTAGTTTTTTTTTCTCTTTCTAAAAGTCTGAAACCCATTTCTCATTTTCTCTTAATTCGTTGCTCCCTCTTCTTCACTCGTCGATCAGTTACAATAATGGTTAAGCAACTATATCTCTCTTTTGTGCAAAACGAAACCGTGCAACATCATGCAAAACCGTGCAATTCATTTTCCCACTGTCACTGCCCTCAACCTTATCCCCACCATCGTCCATACCAACACCGCCATGACCGCCATCACCCTTCTTCTTATTTTTGTCTCCACCATCACTATTGTTGTCGTCGCTAATGCTATTGCCATTGCCAAAGTAATTGGATTTCGTTTTCTTTACCCTTATGATTTCAACATACCCTATCTTTTTTCTTAAATGCTTGACCAACGCCATAGGGTCTTTGGTGCCCTCGACGGTTAACAATTGCCTCGATGTTTTTTTTTTTTTTTTTTCTTCTTCTCTTTTTTTGTGTTCTTCAGAAGATGATCAAAATAATAAGGGAGAGAAGAAGAAGTGGAAGAAGGACGAGAATGATCCGTTGCAGATGATGGTTTTTAAGGTAAAGCTCTACTCCAAGGGTTACATCGATAAGACTCATAAGGAGGTCATGATGAATTTCAAAGGTGAGACATATCATTGCAACAATGGTGTCGCATTTTATTTTTTAAGTCACTAATAAACGTTGTCGTTTTTGGAACGTAACATGGGTGATTGATATGTCAATGGACATGAAGAAGCAATTGGTAACTATTGAGGGCACCGTAGCCACCGTAGCGTTGGTCAACCATTTAAGAAAAAAGATAGGGTATGTTGAAATCATTAAGGTATACAAAATGTAATCCAATTACTTTGACAACAATGGCAATAGTGTTGGCGATGACAACAATGGCAACGGTGGAGACAAAAATAAAGGCGATGATGATAATGGTAATGGTGATAGTAGGAATAAAGTTGAGGGCAGTGACGGTGGGAAAATGAAAAACTTCTAAATGAATTACATGGGTCAGCCCAAGTTTGGTTACAATTATATGTATCATGCTGGAAATGAGAACGTTTACCCGGTTGGATAGTTACATGCACCTCAGATGTGCTATCGTGAGAACCCAAATGATTATGATTATACGTGTCATATTGTGATGGGTTGTGCCTGGGCTGGCCCGACCCAGTTTATTATTATGTGTTTATTATTATATTATATGTTGTTTATCATGCTATGCATGTATGTCATGTAAGGGTTCTATAATATAATTCTAACATCATAATCCAGCTTATATATACTGTGGCCTCCTCTTCCACCACTTTATTTATCTGAATTTGACTCGTTGGTTACAACAAACTCAACAATGATTAAGCTTAGTTAGCTTCGTCTCCCAACTCGTTTTTTGATGGATTTTTCTTCTTTCATTTTGTTTATGTTTTTCTCTCTTTTCGTGTTCTTCAGAAGATGATCAATAACAATAAGGTAGAGAATAAGTGGAAGAAGGACGAGAATCAGGGCCGGCCCTGAGCATAGGCTAACGAGGTGGCCACCTAGGGCCCCTAAATTCATTTAGTGTGTATTCTATGTTAAGCCCGAGTAGAGTTTTGTTTAAAAAAAAAAAAAAAACAACCCACGTGTCAATTATTATTTAAAAGGCCCACCAAAGAAATATTTATATACAACCCATATGTTTTTGTTGTTAAAAAAAATGCCCATTAAAGAAACGAAATCATTATGATTTTTTTTTTAATGAGTAATGCTACATTGGCCAAATTTGGTGTCTAAATCTGGTGCCCAAATGATGTGGCAACACTGTAGACCATTCATTTAAATTGTATTAGATTTGTATGATTTAAATGAATGGACTAGAATGTTGCCACATCATTTGGGCACCAAATTTGGGTAAAATGGTATTACTCTTTTTTTATAGACAAAATCATTATGCTCACCCCATCACAACATATCAAATTAAAAATTGCAATTCATTGTATCAGACATTCGAAAATTTTTAGGGTTCTTTACTTCTTTGGCACTTGGTAGCTCTCAGCTCTATTCTTGGCTTCTTACGAAATTGGGAATTAGTGGGAAAGTAATTGTTTTTGGATTGGAATTTGGAAGCTCACTTCTTGAAATCAATCGTAGTTGTTTTAGAAGGTAATTTAACACATCTTTTCCTTTTTCTTCTTCTTTTAATCCGAAAAACCTTTTTTCGTTTTTCTATTTTAAGTTTTGTTAGAATTTTGTATGTATTATGTATTATGGAACCCGGAGGTAAGGATTCAGGAACCCAACTACCCAATAGAAAGGATTCGGGAACCCAACTACCCAATAGAAAAATTGTTCTTGAATTTTTATGTATGCATTGCTAGAACTGTTTTTGAATTTTGTATGTATTATATATATGGAACTCGGAAGTCAGGAACCCAGAAGTTCGGATTTGGGGGCCTCAATTTTTTAGTTCGCCTTAGGTCCCCGAAATCTCAGGACCGGCCTTGACGAGATTGCTCCATTGAAGAGGATGGTTTTTATGGTGAAGCTCTAATCCAAGGGTTGCATCGATAAAGAACTAAATCGATTAGTATTAACAAGTTGATTTAGAATCCATTGCAATAAACACTACACATATAATTTTGTTTACACCAAAATATCCTGTACGTGTATAATCCATTGCAAGGAAGTCTATTTCTCTCAAGAGTTGGAATTGACATTGTAAATATCTACCCCATTTTGAAATCAGATTCTAAGTTTTTTCTTTTTTTTTTCACCGTTTATTTCTGTGGTGAATGTCGTGATCGGGTGTATTGTTGAGTGGTATGATAATGGAAAACGTGACACATGACAATATTCATTTTCGGGTAATATTTTCTCATGTATCCTCTCCACTCAAGTTTTTGCAGGCAGTTAAGTCAGTTATACATTAATGATCAATATCAAATCCAAAACCGAAAACAGCGGACACTGTTTTTTTTTTTTCATTTTAGGTTTTCTCTGATTTGTCGGAGTTTATGTCTTCATTCGAGTAACTTGTGATTCACGTTTCACGCTCATTCGATTCCTTTTTCTCTTTGTTTCTGTGTCTCTTGCCATTTATGGCTACGGACTTTCATCTAGCACACGATTCTCTTCTCGAAGGCAAGTCATTTTAATTCTTCTTTTAATTTATTGCTCTTATGGGATTATCGTGATTTTATTCAAGAAGAAAAAAAATTATTTTCAGTTTTAGTAATAATATATATAGAAAATGTAATACTTTGCTCACCAGGTGCTTGATGTTTGTAATTTGTACCAGGTTTGACAAGCTTTTGTAGGTAGCTGTTGTAGTCATTTTGTGATCACTCACTCCAGCAGGTTCATCAAAATTAGTTGATTATTTATGGGGAAGCATAAACATGAGAAACACGAGAAACAGGCTCGTGATCACAACCATGATCTGGGATGTGCATGGAGTATATTTCTTCAAGCACTCAAGTACCATCAGTGGCATAATGTCAAGAAAAGGCTTCCATACAGGCGCCACGCCGGCAATAAACATGTCAAAGGTGAGCAAAACTACTTGTCTGTTCTTGTCTGATAGACCATATATATATTTAGGCAATGGAATGCAGTTGTTGGACAGGATTCTTTTTATTATTTACATTGATCTTGAATCGACAAATGATACATACAAAATCTAGTAGATGGAACCAACAAATGATTTTAGTCATTGCATACACATTAATTTACATCCGATTTCTTGCTTGCAGGGGATGAAAATCCAGAAAATAAGAAATCCCCAATTTTTGGTAATCAACAAGAAACAAGTTTTCCGGAAGTGAACAGCTGTAAGGTATGTTGTTGGAAAATGAATATTGTCATTTACTTTATAGTTTATACACAAATGCGGTCTTTGTTTATTTTTCCTCTATTCGTTATAGGATTTTGATATGTAAATTATATGTGAAAATCATCATGTTAAGATGTAAAATTCTTGTTTGTTTGTTAAAATAAGATGGCAAATAAATGAAATGTGGATTGGAATCTGAATTTGACAGGTAAAGCTGAAGGGGAGACAGGCCAATCCAGGGAAAAAGAATTCTGTCAAAACTCGGATAAAAGCTCTGATCAATGATGAGAAGTATAGGAGGAAGGGCCGACATCATCGTAGATCAAGCTACCCTGAACAGTCACAATCGGTGCAAACTGATTCTGAGCATTGTGTGGAACCTTCAGATGAAGACCTCCTCACTGAAATTATATTAGGAGACAGAAATCCTACAATTGTTACTGAAAACAATGAAAACTCTGATGCTAGCAGCTCTTTGGAGAAAATTACGGATGAAGAGATATGTGAGGATTGTCAAGCCATGCTGAGCTGCAACAATTCGGGGCATAACGAGGTTGAGAATGGGAAACAGCTCATTGAAAATCTCATGCTTCTTCGGAAAAATTTAGAGGGCAAAGAGCAAGTTTTGTTGGAGCAGAAGTTGACAAGCACAGAGGAAGTTACTTCAGAATCAGATGATTCATTTTACCATTCAAAGGAATTTCTGGAGGCTCTAAAGTTAATCAACATGAACAAGGAGTTTTTCTTAAAGGTTTTGCAGGATCCAAGCTCTGTTGTGGCTCATCATCTCCTCAATCATCAGCCATTATGTGTTAAAACGGGATTTTCAAGGTCTGAAACATTCCCTTTACCCGGATCATCACGTGGAAGAGATCCTGAGACAAGCAAACTCAAGAACAAGCAGGATGTGATTGAGTTTCATGAACAAGAAGAAGGGAAGTTTTCAGATAGTGATCAAGCAGAAAATTCAATTGGACATGAGTCCATAGAAGACGACTCTACCCCGTCACCGCCATCAATAATTCATGAGTACGGGAAAGATAGAATTCAAAAACCAAACCAAGCAATGGCTGAAATTACTGATAGTGCTTCTTCAAGTTCAGTTCACCATCCAAAGAACCATGTTAGGAATGAAGCAGTGATTAAGCGTTTCAAGGATCTCAAAAAGAAGATAACACATGCATTGAAAGAAAACAAAAATGAGAAGCATAGGATAACAATGGATGCAGTCCTTCACAAAATTCCTTGCCGGAAAGTGTTTTCCCCAGACTTGAAAAAGAAAATTCTTGATCAGTTAAAGGACCCCTTTATCAAGAGTGATGGCGGAAGGAAACCTGGAAGTAGTAATGAGAATGATCACGCTACTCTTATTGGCAAGACTAGACAAAACCGCTTGACAAGAGAATCATCTCTCAGTGATTCACTTGATAGATACCGTCAATTGTACGAGTCTAGTTTCAGCGGAGAAGCCAAACAGCAGACCCCTGAGAGACTAAAATTGAGAAAAGAAGACGCGGCTTTGCCTTCTAGGACTGCTACGAAATCCCTGGGAAGAATTTTTTCCTTACCTGAGATCAAATCTTATTATTATCAAATTGAGGACCCTTATGGCTTTTCTCCTGGGATGCCAGTTAGGACTCCTGTGGAGAAAAATGTTCGAGAATACTCTTCGAGACTAGATACTCCTGTAGAAAGTCACCAAGAAAAACTACTAGAGGTTAGTGAAACAGAACAAGTGAGTGAAGACCAAGATAGATCAGCATCGGTTGTATATAGCGATGAAGATGCTCAAGTTGGTAAAGTTATTGATGAAAGTGAACCTGACAATGAGCAGGATATTGAGCCTGTAACTACTAAACCGGTAGAACCAAGTCCTGATTTTGAAGGTATTACAGAAAGACCAGCAGATTTTTCTGCATCAGAAGGTAAATTTCTTTTCCAGGTTTACTATCTCACCAATTTTAACTTCCAAAGCATCATCTAAATCTTCCATGAACAATTGAATATGTTTACTGATTTTTGTGTTTCCATGTCAGAATTGAAGCTTCAAGGGGATTCAGAAGTAGAGCTAGAATCCATCCATCCCGGCGAACAGGATTCTTTGGCCAGCCATCAACATGAATCCAGCATGGACACCCCTATAGAGGAGGCTCATGGTGGTGCCAGTGACTTCGACAAAGTAGAAATTCCAACCAAAGGAAACATTGACATACTCAATGCTAAAGTTGAAACAAAAGACAAAGCTAAATTTGATTACGTGAGAAACGTATTGGAGTTGTCCGGATTCAGCAGGACTGAGTCCCTTGGAGCATGGCATTCTGATGACCAGCCGGTGGATCCTTCAGTTTACGAGGAAGTGGAAGGCTACATTCCCCTCGACAATGACTTTACTACAGGGAACGAATGTGGCGATTGTGATCTTATGATGCTTCTGTTCGATTTAATCAATGAGGTTTTGATAGATATCTATGAGAGATCATACAGCTACTATCCAACACCGCTATCTTCCCTCTCACACATTCATCCAATGCCAGAAGGATACCATGTTCTCAAGGAGGTTTGGGAGAATATAAGCTGGTACTTGCACTTGACATCGCAAATTGATCAATCATTGGACTATGTTGTGGGTAGAGATCTAGCGAAAGGCGATGAATGGATGAACCTGCAATTCGATACAGAGTGTGTGGCACTAGAGGTTGAAGAATTCATTTTTGATGATCTTTTAGATGAACTAATCTTCACATGATTCCAAAGCTAGCTGCTTTCTTCACCTTACTTGCATTGTTACACAATAAATTTTGCCTTCCTATTGATTGTAGTTAAATATTGTTGTTTCATTCTGCAACATAGATCATAGAAACATAGAAAAGATCAGAAAAAAGAGGGAAATCTTTTCTTTTTTTTTTGTGTATAGTACTATAGTTATAGCTAAAGTGATCTATATACTTATACTGTATATTCAACCTCTCTGTATATTCTCCATTGTCGTTTCACGGTTTTTATATTTTAGGCTAATATACGAAATATTACACAGTTCACAATCGATCTTTTTAATATATCTATTACCTCTTGTCACAACTCACAAGCAGCCCGTCTAGCTCAGTTGGTAGAGCGCAAGGCTCTTAACCTTGTGGTCGTGGGTTCGAGCCCCGCGGTGGGCGTTCTTTTTCGTCTTTGAACCTTTTTTGGTAATCCAAAACTTGGACTGTTTGATTAATTGAAAATTGTTAAAAATGATCCCATCTAACACGAGAAATTCTTTTTTTAACCACATTAAAATTTAATTGTTAATAACTGAAGAGCCCGAAAATCTCCAGTTGAATTTTTCGTAAGTCGGTGGGCACCGACAATGGTAGAGCGAAAAACAGTAGGTCGTGTGCTACGAGATCCTGTAAAAAATAAGAAGGTAAAATGGAGCGAGAGGGGAGTGTCCTATTGGGGACTCTCCGATGCTCGAGTTAAATAATTTATCAATAAACAAAATAATTTCGAGTCAACAATAAAAATAAATAAAATCTAAATTGAATAAAAGCTAAATCAAACCGTAGGTAAAGTTGGTTGCGTCCTGGGTGGTGTCGTTCGGAGAGCCTTAGGTTCGCTTAGACTGAGCGTTGAGTAGCAATTTAAATCTCTAGGAACTCATAATAATAATATAATATGTGATGGTCGAGTGGTATGGGCGTAGATGTTGTAGATTTAATAGAACAAGCTCTCGTCGAGCGAAGTGGAGTCAATATTGTAGGAGGCTGAGCAATGGCTAGACAAACACATAGCTTAGTGGAGTCGACCGTCGACGTATGTCGAGCAACAAAAACCAAGAAAGGTTGGCTGATGAATTGTGTTTCTAGTATATATAAATGTTGATCCACGTGAGCAGTAGCTAGATAAAGCAATTGCATGAGTTAAAATTTAATAGAATGATCAGCTGGATGTCGACTGGATTTGATAATGAGATTGGTCCCACCACCTTATTTTTGTCATTTTGTGTGAGTGGAATGAATGGAGTTGACATTGAGGACTTGGACTATCTTCTATTCTTTTGTCCTGTTGTAAAACCTCGTCCCCCTTGTTTATAAAATGGTGGGGGCTTTTTATAACGGGTGAGGAGTGTTACCCAAGTGAAGTGGTTGTATGATCCTGAGATCGTGGGATGAAGTTGTGGTTTTTATCCTCCGAGATCTTTGGGATCTCAATCTATTTCAACTGTATTGACTTGGTCTTTGCTGACTTAGTCAAGGTTTGCACTTGCTCTTGGGCCTACGATTAGGCTTGATTCATATAAAGTATTTGGGCTTGTCAGAAGTCCAGATCAAATAAAAGTCTGGTTACTATTTGAGTTGTTCTATTTTTTGCTACCACAATAACTATATATTTTTTAAAAATTCAGTGTATGGTCCGTATGGATCCATAAATTACAAAATAACTCCAATATCAATTTTTCTATTTTCTTTTGTTTTTTCTACCCTCTCTTCCTTCTTCTCACTTGCTTCCTCCTCATCAAATTCGAATTGTTGTTCCTACAAATCGAACGACTAAAAGATCCACATTGTTGTTCCTGCAAATCGACCAACTAGAGGAAGATTTGATCTCGGAATTGTATAGAAGATTTGAAAAGGTTATGGAAGAAAAACTACAAAATATTACATTTTATTTATAAAAAAATAAAATATTAAAAAGAGCATTGTAAAATATTGGAACATGGCTCATAACCCTTGTCCAAGTAATTCATGTAAATATCTTTCATTTGTTTATTAATAGAGGTGCAAATAGTTACTTTAACATGGTTTTAGCTTATTACATCACTTTTGTGTGTGTTTTGTGAATAATCGAATTAGATTAGGTTTTAAGTTTATTTTAGAAGATTTTAAGATTTACTGGTACGAAAATGTGAAATCTTTAGTAAAAACTTGAAATCCTCCGTAAAAACTTAAAAGATTGACAAAACTTAAAATCTATCATATGGGTATTTAGGTAATTTCTCAAAAATATGGTTATTAACGATTAAGTATTCTGGATGCCACTTGTGATTTCCACTCTCCATGATCAATGCATAATCATTAAAGAATGGAAAAATTCAAGAGAGAACTAGAAGCGTCGGACTCGGATACAAGTGGTGGGATATTATAAATAAATGGATAAACATGATAAATTTTATCATCTTTAATTTTAAACGTACGTGGATGGTTGGTACCTCATTTTCGCCTCTATATATTCCACCTCCTGCTTACTCGTTCAACATCAACAACAAGAAGAAGAAGAGTCCCAGTTAAAAGTTTCTCTGTCAAGTTTTTATTTTCATCTGAAAATGTCTTCCACAAATGCTCAAACTGTCGCTATGGCTCCCAAATGCGGCACCGCCACTGGAGAGTAAGTTGTTCTCCATTTGTTTTAGCTTTTCTTGAGTAGATTTTTTCTCTTTAACTTTTTTCTGGGTAAATGATGATGCAGTGCCAAGGAATGCAACACTGATCAGAACACTGTTCCTGGAAGCGTTGCACCACAGAAGCAGCCGTACGTTTCCTTTACAAACCAAAATTATATATATATATATACATACAGTCAGTTACTCACACAACCAGTATTGTTTTTTAATAATTGATTTTACAGGCACGTTGAGGGAGCTCAACCGGGCGGCGTTAGAGCTGAGAGCAGTGCCTGCAAGTGTGCACCCGCCTGCAATTGCAACCCTTGCAATTGTAAATGAGAGAGATCCTCCTCTATAATATGGAACCACCACTTTTTTATTAGCTATCTTAAATAAAACCAGTAACAGCTTATAGTTTTGAGGTTTTGAGGTCTGCTGTGTTTGGTTTCTTTAGTATAAATGAATGAAACTAGTTTCTTCTGTTTTTTTTTTTCCACATTGAATACATTAAAATCCAATCAGACACTGAAATTTTACATCAAACCACTCCAGTTCACACACATCAAGAACTACAATACAAGATCCGATTATCTAAGTTTCTAGACAACTAGGAGTTGCACTTTCTGGTTGATAAAAAATTCCTTGTGCAGCTTTACTAAACAAGTTATGAACCTGTAGGAAAAAGGTAAGGGAGTTTCATCATCATTTGTCTCTTTTCATGAAATAAAATTACTTGAATATATAAAACAAAGAAAGATCAAATCTTACCTGCTTGGATGAAAGCCCTATCTTCTCTAGATCACTCAGCTGTAGATTGCACAGTTTAGATGATAACACAGTCAGAATAAATTGCACAAGTTATGACAAAACTTGATTATTATTATAATCTCAGAAACTTCACTTACTGTTTTTATAGGGCTTGTTTCTCTGAGTTCACAAATGTAATCTGCCAATTTCTGTCCAATTCCCTGGATGACATTTAAAAATGTTTAAAAAAAAGAAAGAACAATTCAAGAAGAATTTATCAGCGTCGATACAATTGATCAGCTGTGTGTGTATGTTATACCTTTAACTCCAGTAGCTCTTCTCTGCAAATAGAAAAAGCCAATTGCAAAATTTAATTTCCATTCATACAAAGAGTTTTTAAAGGTTTACAAATAACAAGAAATGGAAGATGAAGAAATAAAGATATAGATAGACAAACAAGAGTTACCTGCTAGCTGAATTCAACAAATCAAGATATTCTTGTTCAAAGAAGCTCTGCATATCAAATTTGAAGCAATTAGAACCTGCATAAAATTGCCTAAAGGAGAAATTTTGGTTTTAGATGATTCCGTTTACCTTAAGATTAGAACCGTGTGCACTAAACTTGTGAAGCGGTTTAGAAGATTTGTTCGTTGGACATGTCCCTATAAAAGGTGTTTTGGGAGTCTTTGGGTCAAGTAACGACCCAAATTGGACTTGAAATGATAGTTCTTCCTTACGAGTTTGATTTACATCGGTGTTGATTGGGGAGAGTGCTTTTCTTAAAGGACTTCGTGCTGCACTTATCTTCTCACAAATTGGCGATGATGCCACACAGTTTGTGTATCTAGTCTTCTCTTCTAATGAATCACCTAGAAAACTTGATAAACTTAGTAAACTACAAAATGATTCAGTTAACCAATATAATTCCCTTGGAATGAAAACAAGTTTCGTATAGACATACCAGGTAAACATCTGGTTAATTCTGGTACAGTTCCATAAGTACCAACACTCATTTCTTTTGTATTGTCTGCAGCCGCAAGGTTCATACTCTACAACGATAAACAAGAATCAATTGGTACATCCTTAATAAACAAGGTTAGTATTGGTAGTAAAACCCATAAACAAGGTTCAATTTGCTAATGAAAATTACCTCCAACCAAGAATCAACTGTACCATCGTTGATAAACAAATTACGGAAAGGCTCACGTAGAGACCTGTATATGCATAAAGCAAATAAGTAATGGGAGCTAATTCATCAAGTAGTATGATAACAAGTTTTAGTCTTTTTTTTTTAACTTTCTCCATACCTTTCTTTAGTTTTAGAAACGCCCTGGTTGGTAGAATTCTTCAAATTTGTAGAGTTGCGATAATTTGTTTTCTTGAGTAAACTTACTGAAGTAGGAGTTTTTCCCACAATTGGAGAACTAAATGGTCCCGCCATTCTTCTTGCACTCTTTGTCTTCCCTTTTGATTCAAGCCAAGCTTGCAATTTTGCTTCCATATCAATTTTAACCATTGGAGTGTTTGGTTTTTGGGCTGAAGGAACAAAATTTGAAATATGGCGTGACCGTGCAGCTAAGCTAACAGTGTGAACGGATTCCTGGTACTCTCCTGGATTCTGTTTACAAAAGAAGTAGATTCTAATGAAATCTAGGTACATTTATAATTTGATAGACTGAGATTAATGTATGAGTGATCAACTTATCATATGCTACCAACTTCAAAACTCCTTACCAGACAAGCAATCATCAAAGCATGACTTGTTCCTCCAAGAGAGTCTTGCAATATTCGGGTCAACTTGCTTTCTCTGTAGGGTATTCGGGGTTTGTTGTTATTCAGTGCATAAATCACATTTGATAATGCAAACAATGACTGATTGATCTTGGCACTCTCTTGGAGACGCATTCCTTCATTCAAAGTTCTCCTATTATCTTCATTGCCTGTTTACGTGATGAACCCCAGATTAAATATAGAAAAAAATCCAGCCAGAAATTCAATGCACGCAAAACAACAACAATTATGAAAGTGGTTAGTTAAGTTACATAAAAGGGTGCAAAACTAACCTGCTAAATCTATGAGATTCAGCTTCCCAATTACAGCTGCCTCAGAGTTACCGCTACCCCAAGGACTGAGAATAGCAATCACAAGAACACCATGGCTCCTACTAGAAACATCATTGAGTCCTGTGTGTGCCACTTTCCGCCTTTGAATACCACAGGAAAACACCTCTTGAAATTCTGTCATTGAGTTAATGGGGACCCGAGAGAGTCCCTTGAGATGAATTTGGCCATCCTTATCATCCAAAATTACAATTTCCTCGGTTTTAACTTCTAAGAGATCATAACACCTGTCCATATAGACTTCATAGTATGAAATCTCGGCTGTGCATCCTGTGCTCTGGCACATAGATAGAATTGTGGACATAGCCAATGGCATTAGTCCTGGCCTTTCTTCTGTACCCTGTAGCACCAACCCACATCCTCATTATCTTCACTAGTATAAGTTTGTTTTACTTGATAAAATAACAGATTATTTCATAAGCAAACAAATGCTTGCTTATTTTTTAAACGGATTATTTCATAAGCAAAGTTATAAGAGATTGTTTATTTAACGGATTATAAACAAAGCTATAAGATTTTTTAAGTTACATAAATCCCAAACATAGCCTAAGACCTCAAGCCCTAAACTTTCCTTCGTTAGAGACAAATTTTCCACTCTACTGATGCCGATTCCAATTACTTGACTCTTTGAAAGCATGAAGCAAAAATTTCAAAATTCACTAAATAATAGATTAAACAAACCTTAAACTTCATATTTTTACTTACTAGGAACATAATTTAAGCTGCAATAATAATAAATTATTAACTTTGACTCACTTCTAGCTAGCTACACAATTCCAGCAAAGAAAAAGAACAAGTAAACCAATTTCTTTAATTTTTCACTCAATTTTCTGTCTAGCCAAACAGAGAGGTCCTAGAAACACAAATTGGGTACAGTTTATAGTTAGTGTACCTGCATGGTGTAAGTTTTCCCACTTCCAGTGGCTCCATAAGCGAACACCGTTGAGTTGCAGCCAAGGTAAATCCCTGGAATTAGAGGCTTCACTTCACTGTAGAATATCTTCCCCACATTATCATCTTCCTGCCCGAAGAACGAATCCAACTGATAGCACTCGTTTCGTCTGTTAAAAAAAATAAAAATAAATAAATAAATAAAAACAACCAGTCTATAATTTAAAAACCAAACCAAAACTTATACCGCTAAAAACCACAGTACTAACTCACATTGTGTCGGGATCTTTGAGATGGACGGCAACTTCTTCACAGGATTCCAAATTGTTGTCGAGAACCGAAATGCAAGGCTTCGGGTTGCCGTTTTTCGCGGTGATTTCTTGAGGGAGAAAAGGACGAACCCTAACGACCACCCTCACTCTTGAAGAAGTCAAATTTGCGACCATAGCTTTTGCAGGTGTGTTCGATGTTTCCATTATAACTGAATTGTTGAATTGTAGAGATTTTTGTGACTTAGAGAGTGTGAGATCTTTTTCAGAGAGAAGTGAATTGGAGAGACGCTATTTTGATTTTGGTGATTTAAAAGGATTTGACCGTTGGGAGGTTTTTTTTTTTTTTTTTTTTTGTCGTTTTCTTTATTATTATTATTATTATTATTATTATTTAGAAATATGTGGGAATTTGGAATTGGGCTTTACTTTTTTGGTGGTTTGAATTTTATTTGACCGTTGGACGTTGGGCCTTGTGGGGCCCACATGGAGTCTACTTTCACATAGTGCTGCTGCCGCCTTTGCATCATTGATGATGGTGTGGCTCATCCTTATTATGTTATGACATATTATACTATTTTTTTATATAAAAAAAATACAATTATTAGTACTTCAAAAAAAAAAAAAAAATACAATTATTTGTAAATAAATGATATTTTGTTTCGAGTATAATTTAATTTCATCATTAACCAATTTTTAATTTTCAATCATGCAAAATTATCTGGTTATAACTGTAATTTGTAAACTAGTTAATCGATAAACATACAATTTATATCATTGTTCGTATAGAAAAATAGAATTATTGATCTTATCTCAAAATATATAACAATACTTATATATATATATATATATATATTCAAATTTGAATATACTTGACCACCAAATCATATTAAGAGCAGTATACTGTATATATATATATATATCTCTTTTTACAGGAAAAAGAAAAGAAAAGTGATGTATATCAGTATATCTATTTTATTTTAATTACATCCCTATCCTTATCTTATGTTCATTTATCTCCATATTTATCTCAATATTTGTTTCAACTCAACATTTATCTCCAACAAATATACGATAAATTCTTTATTAAAAGGAAATATAAATTCTATAATATAACCAAATTTCAACAATTTTCTTTTAGGTTAACACGGTACTTGTAACCGTGACAAAAATTCATGTTCCATATCTATATGGGTTTAACCACTATACAATAACTTTAATAAATATGGTAGTTAAAGAGAGTCATAATATTTTTTATTTTATTTTTTTAATTTCTCATTTATTTGAGCTATTGGATTAAAATCTAATAGATATTAAATAAACCAGTATAGTTAGCATACATCCCGAACACTATTTGAGTTATTGGATTAAAATCTAATAAATACTAAACAAACCAGCATAGTTATTGATCATGTATTGTAGTATAACCCGTTTCATACATTCTGATCGCTTTATTGTTCGATCAAATTAGCCAACCCCGAACATTCCCGACCTGAAAAGTTGATAAGAGAACAAAAAGGGCATGCATGACATGTGATCAAAGATTTTAGTAGTTGATGTAGGTACATGGTGCATGTAGTTCGAAACTTGTACCTTTAATAGCTTTGTTGTTGTAATGTCATTGTTTGTGCCCAAATATTACATGAATGCGTGTGATTAAAGCTTGAATCTTGATTAGATTCGGCTTAATTGTTTTTTTTTTTTCTTTGAAAAATTAACAAACAAACAAACAAACAAAAAGTTGCATACTTTTAAATTAATTGATATCCAACTAATCTATTATTTTCCTAACATACTAAAAAGTGACTCTAACAACATTATTTGTTTTTGAAGGCAAGGAGTTTAAGGTAATAAAATTATTATTTAGCCAAAGTTTAGTGAAGCAATAGCAATTTTAAGGAAATGGCAACAGGGAACAGCTAGCTAACAAACCATATATTAAATATATTATCTTAATATATATATACTCTGGCTTTTTATATTAATATCTTATTATATTTCTTAATGCTTTCATGTCAAATTATCTTAAGTACTTTTCCAACCTAAAAATGCACTAGATGACCAAATAAATTAATTATATATTTATAATCAAGATTATCGTCTCAAAGGAGTTTAGTTATACTTGCCTTGATTGCCAAAAGTTTTTAAACCCATTTATTAATGTTTCTAGTATAAAAGCTATACTACTGTATTAATCTTATAATGTTCAAAGCAAACCGAGAACATTCAAAGATAATTAGCACATACTCTCTTTTAACTCCTCTTAGAGAGTCATATAATATGCAATTTACAAGCATACGATGAGAGTTTTCTCTTAGATGTTGTGAGAGTAGATTTTCGAATGCGTATATAGTATTCGATCTCAGTATATTCCGGTAGACCATTGATGCGTTCGGCATCAAATTAAGAATAAATAAATAAAATAAAAATAAAGCAAAGATATTCAACTATACACTTTAATCTACTTAAACTAATTAATTCACTTTAAATTGATTGATTTTTATCCTTTTTTTTTAATTAATTTTCACAGAATAAATTTGAATTTCTTTGATTCCTTCTATGTTAAAATATTGAGTTAATTAAGTTGATTGATGAATTAAATAATTACTTTCCATTTGTAATAAGTTTTATTTTGTTGGAGATCAAAATGGTTTTTGTAATTCTCTTTAATTATCATTTATCGATGTTTCTTTGAAGATCTCATCACGGCCAATGAGGCATTTAATTGGTAAATTTAAATCAGTTTTTTTTTTTTTTTTTTAAATCAATTTTTTTTAAAATATTATAATAATTCGAGATTATTTTTTTTTTGGAGAGCGACAGACTCGAATCCAATAACACATAGTACAAGTGTGAAGGGTAAACCATGGGCCAACATCATTTTGTCTCTTTTTTATAATCAATTTTTTTTAAGTATTGCATAGATTCAGGATTTGAGGAGATGGGAGGACTATAAGTCTATAACCCACAACTTTGATGTATAGATGTGAGAGGTATATCACTAAACCAACCTCGTCTTTTCTATATTTATAATCAATTTTAATAGAATAAATGCAGCCAAATAAGATTTTACCATAATAAATATAAAATCACTATATTAATTATCTTATTTCTATCTTTGTATTTATTGAGTTTCCTATTATGTTACTATCCTTAATTTAATTATTACGATTTTCAACAAAACGTTTGATGAGAGAGAGACTAGCTAAAATGAAAAAACGCTACAAGCTGCTTTATTCAATCAAACGGTCTATATTAAACTGAAGAACAGATCATTAATGTTAAATAACAGTTGATGGCTTGATGCTCCATCATCATATTAATTATCAACCGTTGGATCTAAAGTCGTAAACTCCCGCAATCGTTAAAACGCATCTATCCGATTAAACCCCGACAATTTATTCCCATCCAACGGTCGAAAATTACCCGCGAACCCATCCGACTCCTTGAACCCGTTCGATGTATATAACGCAATGAGCATTCTTTCTATATTCTACCTAATAGAGTGCCGTTTGAGGTTCAAACTTTTGTCCCCTAACGTTAACTTGTTACATTAACCGACGTTAACCGTAGGGTTTCGAAAGTTAAAACCCCCCGCACATACACGACCTGTCAATAACGGCAACTAACGGAGACGTCGGTGCTAAAGTATTCGTTATATATTTAATTTTATTAAATCAGTTCCTTTTTTTTTTAATACTTCTCTCTCTCTCCTGGTTTCAACGGGCGAGGATTTTTCGAACAAAAGCACTCGTTGTTTTTGTTGTCCAAGAAAGAGAGACGTTTTATTTATTTATTTTATTTTGTTTTCTCTGTTTGGTTCATCAAAAAAGGGTTTTTCTTTTTGATGAGTTCCAGTTCGATTCCCGCCACTTCCTTGGAAGAAGAGGTAAGTTTTTGTTTTTCTACTTTGAGAAATCGAAATTCTTGTTTTGCTATTGCTTTTGTACTGTTTTAGATTATGTTACCGTTATATCTTAAACCACAAGTAGCTCTGATTGGTTCAACGATTGATTATGTTTTGTTTTGTTTTTCTCTTATTGAAAAACCCTAGAATTATGATTTTATTGATTGATTTTTGATCTGATTGTGAGTTTTAAGATCTGAGCTTTTGTCTATTTGTTTTCTGCGGTGATGGGATTTGGAGAATTCTGTTCAAGAACAGAACTTTTAGGGTTTATATGATTCGTTCTTTGAAGAGCCTTTCGAGGGGTTCTTGTTATCTTTTTTATTTTATTTTTATATATACATATATAGTTTTCATTGATTAGGATTTTGGGTTTTTGGAGATGATGTGTAGAGGGAGATGGCGGAGCTGAAATTAGAGGAGTGTTGTCTCGAGAATAAACAATTAACGGCTGCTTCAAGCTCTTCTGTATCTGAAGGCAGTGGCAGTGCTATTCTCAAGTCTCCTGGGGTATCTAGTCCGGCAACAACATCACCGACTCATAGGTATTTTCTATTAAGTTCTTTAACTCATTTAATTATGGTTATATCTATCTCAAATTATTCCATAAGCCGATAAAAGTATTGCTTCACAATTCCGGTGCGGTATGCCAAGCCCCGTGCGATATTAGGATTAAATGCCTCTTTCGGAATATATTGTTCTAATGTGTATTGAAAAGTATTAGTTAACTTGCATTGATTTCGATTGTTGCAATGGATATTCTGACTGGTGAGCTTAATTGTGTGAATTGGACTTTGCAGGAGGACCACTGGCCCAATTAGGCGAGCAAAAGGTGGTTGGACACCAGAGGAGGTTAGTATTTGATTTTTTACTATACTTTGTATGTTTTAGAGGCTAGCCAGAAGCTGTTTGGTATACATGTTTGATTTTTCATGTGGTTTATCCAATAGAGTGAGATTGGTTTGGGTCAGTTGTTAAGCATCTGATTTGGAAAAGCTTGGAACTATATTAGGTCTATTTGTTTTAACTCTTGATACACTTTTGTTGTGAAATATTATGATCTCAAGTGATTGTGTCTCAGATCTGCTAATGCTCAGCATTCCTCATCTCATGATGTTGCTATCCTCTTTGCTGCTTTTGTTTTCATTACTCTTTTTGGTTTTAATTATCTCAGTAACCAACCTCCTCTGTAATCTATGACAGGATGAGACATTAAGAAATGCTGTGGAAACTTTTAAGGGAAAGAGTTGGAAGAAAATTGGTTGGTCTCTTTTCCTTATGTTCCTGAAATATTAATTGTTAATGTGCTGCTTTAATGCCAATTTTTTTTTTTTTTTTTTTTTTTGTTTTTTTGTGTGTGTGTGTGTGTGTGTGTGTGTGTGTTTTAGAATGCATTTCAAGATCATACTTAGAATCAGTATAAATTTTTACCAGCTAGCTTTTGTACTGATCATAAATTTGAATACAATGTGTATGCAGCTGAGTTTTTTCCTGATAGATCAGAGGTGCAATGCTTGCATCGATGGCAGAAAGTTTTGAATCCGGATCTAGTTAAAGGACCTTGGACTCAAGAGGTGGGGACTTGACTGCTATTTTCATTATTTTTCTCTGCTCTTAGAGCAAATTGGATTCAAGCACTAAACTTTCTGTTGCTTGTTTGGTTTCATAGGAGGATGATACAATTGCTGAACTGGTAGCAAGATATGGACCCACAAAATGGTCTGTAATTGCGAAGTCTTTGCCTGGTCGTATTGGGAAACAATGCCGAGAGAGGTAAATCCTACAATCATGATGAATTTAGATTTTTACTTCTACTCATAAAGAGCTACTTATTAAAACTAATGTCTCTGCAGGTGGCACAATCATTTGAATCCAGAGATAAAGAAGGATGCATGGACTTTAGAGGAGGAATTAGCACTCATGAATGCTCACCGAATACATGGGAACAAATGGGCTGAAATTGCCAAGGTTTTACCGGGAAGGTAACTTTTTGATATTATTTATAGTAAATTTTAAGTTGGCAATTGAGGTGCTACATGGTATAATAGATTTATAAAAGAGGATGTAGAGAAATGTTATGTCTCGGAATAATGATAGTTCACAACTTCTGACTCTAGAATTTATCTTCACTGCCAGTGTGACTTTATGTTGTATGTGACTGAACCTATCTGATAAGAGTTTTCAGAATTCAGAATATTGTCCTGATAATTAATTGATTGCAAAATATGTGACATAATTTTGTTTATGCAGGACTGATAACTCCATAAAGAATCACTGGAATAGTTCCTTGAAGAAAAAATTGGATTTCTATTTGGCTACTGGGGAACTTCCACCTGTTTCTAAGAATGGTCTCCAAAATGGCAACAAAGATACAAACCAACCATCTACTACTAAAAGAAGATATGTTTATTCAAATAAAGACTCGGATTCAACTGCCCAAACGTCATCAGGGACTACTGATCTAGGTAAGCTAGATGAGGACGGCAAGGATCAGCTGGAGTCTCCATTTCTAGTTCCAGACATGGCTGGTTCGTCAAATCTTCTGCCGAACGAGTCTGTGGATTCTGAAGGCGTAGAGTGTAAGCAACAGTCACCTGATATAGATCTTAGTTGCTCAGAGTCTATGCCGAAGCTTGAGAATGGTGAAGTCAACCATGAATTTGTTGAAGAGAGAATAAATGGGAGACAACTGCAAGTTGGCACTCCAAGCTATGCCTCTTTGTATTATGTGCCACCTCAGTTCAGAAGTTCTATTCCGCTAGATTCTGATCCTTTGGACACATGCTCTATGCAGCATCAATGCACTTCTAGTCCCAATATGTCGCCAATTAGTTTCTTCACTCCACCTTGTGTGAAGAGCAGTGGCTCTCGTGCACAAACTCCTGAATCTATATTGAGACATGCTGCTAAGACCTTCCCCAATACTCCTTCCATATTTCGAAAGAGAAAGCCAGTAGCTCAGGCTCAATTGGATACTAATATAGATTCAGTAAATGACAGGTTTCACATGTCTTGTGAACAGAAAAGCACTGAGAATAATTTAGAAAATTCCCGGTTTCAAGATCGAAGTTCATGTGAGAGTCCTGCATGTGAAGCTTATAGCGTCATTGAGCCAACTGGAAAGGCTTTTAATGCTTCTCCTCCATACCGGTTAAGATCCAAACGCACTGCTGTTTTTAAGTCTGTGGAGAGACAACTTGAGTTCACTTTAGACGGAGAGAAGTATGACCACAATGCAAAATCTAAGGAATTATCTGTAAATGGAAATTCTTCTGTATCTGAAGATTGTTTGCACGCAACAAAAATGGAGGTGACCTAGGGCATAAACTGTAAGTTATAGATCTGCTAACTGTGTTATGCTCTAGATTCTTGAATGCTTGATATTTTAAGTTCTAAAATAATGAACGGAATTTGTCAAAGCGTTAAGGGAGAGATGCTTTTTGAGCCATGAATGAGTTCCACTAATATTCTGTTTCTAGCCATGGAATTGTTTATCTGGAAAGAACCATGTATTTCTTCATTCTGTCGTCATGGATACAAAATTGAGAACAGCTTTACTTGTTTCTTTCTTGCAGGCCTCATTCATGGATGGGTTTCACAGAATTTTGCAAAGGACTAAGTAACAATTTTCCGGTCATATGCTCGGAATTTTGCACCATCGATTCCATTGCCGAAAGGATTTTTTGTAACGACATACAATTGTACAGTTCAGTCGGTGGAATAGAGGTTGCTGTCTCTGATTTATAAAGCAATACCGACGATGACAATTTTGTACAGAATCAGTCGTGGGAGAAGTTTCGGAATCCCACAGTCGTCCCAATAAAAATAATTGACAGCCATAGATGGACATGTAGTATTATTAGCCCTTGTGACAATATTGTTCATTTTAAAAGATAGACTAGATTTCGTAAATTTTAATCTGTTATTTATTCTTCTACTGTATGATCTCATTTCAACAATTGAATATAGAAATGATTATACGTTCCCTTTTGCCATTTAAAGTTTTTTTTTTTTTTTCTTTTGAAATACTACAATAATTTGAGGCCACAAGCAAGTCAAATTAGGGCAGGATGATGCATTACTAGAGTACTTGTAAACACAAATTTTGCTTGATTGAAACTATGTTGATATATCAAACACAAATACCGAATCATGAGAAAAAAAAAAAACAACGATTGCTTTAACTTAGAAATCAGAGTATAATCACATCAGGTTTTCTTGAAAAGCTCTGGACTTTTATATACATGTCTGTTGAGAGGAAACTCTGTTCAGATACCCACCAACTCTTGTATCCTCAAGTGAACCGGCGGCGTCAAATCCACCGGCACATAAGATGCAAAAGAAAAAGAAGCGACAGATGCAGCAGCGCCACAGGAATTACACCCCTGAATCAGCGGTTCACCATGGAAGGAAAGATGCATGCTGATGGTTCGATTGATTTGGAGGGGAACATAAGAGCAGCAGAAGTTCTTCGTGCTTTTTATCCAAAACTGTACAAAAATAAATTTCGGGAGAAGAGGAGCAAACTTGCCAGCAGAAATCAGCCATGTAAATGAAATTTCACGGAGATGAAAACCTTAAGTGCCTGCCTGCCAAGTTCACATAATTGAACGAGATATTTTAAAATCCATGTAACACAAGATTACAAAATCATTATTCATCATTCATACAGACAAAAGATGACCTCTTAAGACAGAAACGTCATTTTTAAAAGCAACCATCATCGATGATGATGATGCTTGTATATTTATTCTGACAGATGAGAGCAACAAAAGGTGGACATGGACGATTCTGACTGCTGAGGAACAACACTGCTTATATTTCAAATGTAAATCCTCCAATTCCATAGTGTTATAAAAAGTAAAAGAACCACAACAATGAACAATCACTATCTGCACTGCAGCTTGCCAATCATATCAGTCCTTTCAAGTTTTATACACACACACACACAAGCATATCTTAGAAGGGTGCTTCTTTCCTGCAGATCTAGTACAAAATTCGCTGTCCAAAAAAACATTCGTAACCCACAGGAGAAAATTATCAAAACTAATATAACATAATCAAAATAAGTTTTATGAATCGATTAGAGTAATGTGCACAACCTAAGGTATTATTTGTATTTTATCCGATCAAAATCCATCTAACATAGTAGCCTATCCTGAAATCAATGAGTTTGCATCATCTGCCAAATTTCTTAAATCCAACAAATACAAGACATCAAGTTTGCATAATCCATTGTTTGTTCTTGAATCCTATGCAATCTGCAGATTGAGAACAAATTTGTCCCTAGGACCCTAGGGCAATGCAGATCCCAGATGAACACTCCTGAATTCCTACACCAAACCAAGAGCAATAGGAAGGTATCTTTGGCCAATTTGATGTCATATGATAAGGGTGAATTATAGATCTTATAATTAGCAACACATCATTTTCTTGCCTTCAGTTTCTTGTGGATGCCTTGTTCCAACCCTTTCAAAAGGCAACATAATCTTGGTTTATTTTTCCTAACCTAAACATGAACTAACTGAAAAAATACTGTAACCGAAAGGTGAATTCGATTCTCACATCTAACAAACTGCCTATAATTAGCAATGGTTTAAATATCCTCTTTTGCCAATAACCTCTATGCCTCGTTACCATTACAAGCATTTGTGCATCCTTTCCAGCTTCACTGCACTTCAGCAGGGTTAATTTTCAAAGAACTTTTCTCTTTGATTCCGCCAATCACGCTTTACTCCTTTTCACCACTTTCTAAGATCATGATTTTCATCTATCAAATGAAGCATCCATATCAAGCAGCATTCAGTCACAAATTTGTAGGAGAAGCAGGGAGGAGATGTCTAACATGTCATATATATTACCCTTAACTGGTAAATTGTTTGCAGGTTGCTTAGATGGTGGACGTCTTTGTATACTTCATATCAGAGGCCGTGAACCATTTTCATAGAGAAACAGAACAAAAACATAGAAGACATAAAAGGATATAGCTATAAAACTAACTTACAATTAAGGATTATTTACCGATCACATGAGAAGGATGCTAATCTGTCTAAAATTTTAAGGTCAGCATTCCCAGGTATATTTGTTATATATATTTGTATGTGTGCATATAGGAAGAACACCAAAAAGGGGTATGTTTTCAATCACATAATAGTAAAAGAAAATATCAAAAAACTGCAGCAAAATTAAGACTTTAATAAACAGACCTAACCAGCTGTACATTTAACCATATGCTACACCTAAACCCAAGATCGTCCTTATTCTCCACAATAACAAATTATGACTTTGGCAACCTTGGCGTTTTGCATAACATTTCTGCCCCTGAGAAAATTCAAATACAATATTCAGCAAAACTGATAATATACAAAATCTTGGAACAGAAATAAAAACAAGAAAAAAGACAGCAATTAACTTCACAAGAACCTTACATATAAACTCCAAACTAAATCACGAAGAAACCACCAATTGTAGTTTGTCCAAGAACTCTGGAACTTCGATCAAGGCCATGAGAAGCAACCTACCACACAGAATAGCAAAATTAAATATGACCAAAAAGAAAAAGGAAAAAAAAAACAAAGAAACAATGAAAAACCAACTTGTTACACAGGGAAAAAACAACAAAAGCAATAACCCAAATACTTGGCATTTAATATATATGCCCATACAAATACATTAATATATTAGAAAAAGAAGCAACAGACTCATCACCATGTATGTTAGAGCAGCATAGCGTTCCTCATTCAAGTACAGTGGTTTTCCTCTATTCATCTCAATATCCTGCAATAATAAAAAACTAAAATGTAATCGACCTTGCAGTAACCTTAAACATCTTATGTCCACATGTCAAACAGGAAGTACCATGAAATTATTAACAAAGCTTTATGCTTCAGGCACAACAATGCACAAGTGATACTGACAATCTGACATAGAATTCAATATTTTAAATAATTTTTATAATTGTCATTGTTGGCAAAACATCAAATCAGGTCCAAACATCTGATGTGCAAAAGTTTGTTTACAGATAATTTACATCTGAATTTGACCTTCTCTTATTCAATTGTGAGTGTTTGAATTTAAACATCATTGTATCCTAACCTAAGTTTAAACTTTTGGAATTAATCGTTCTGCAACATGATATCATCAAGTTTCTTTTGATTGGGAGGTCTTGCGTTTGAACTTTTAAAAAACCCTCTGACAATCTCATAATCATAACGTGTTTTTGTTACTGTGTGACAAGTTAAACAATTAAATTCAACCTTACACATGAGGGAGCTAGTTAAAGTTTCAAAAATTTGTTTCCCTTTCCTAAAAGTTTAAGATTATGACGTTTCATGCATTTCAAAGTGAGAAAGTCTGTACCTCTGATCCTTTCTAATTTCGGACAGATACCCATCTTTATTAAAAGAGACAAGGAAAAGAAGGGTCCATCAAACTCACAAGAAAAAAGAGTTATATGGCAAAGTTAAATTTTTTGTGGGAATATTAGATCTTTAGGGGGACTGTGTAATAAAGAACCAGATTATAGAAAACAATTCAATAAACAAACGGGAATTCACATTTTTTTTTTTTTATTGTAAACTACTGCAAAAGTTAATAATAGGAAAAAAAAAAAAAAAAGGAGTTACCTCTTCACCAAATGCATCCAAGTAGGGAGATGGCCAAGGTGCCTGACGTTCACACCTTTGTAGTAGAATTGTTGTTCTCTATTACAACGAAAAACTTATTAGTCATCTATGCACCTAAGAAGCACAATGGGACTTTCAAAATAAATAAATAAAACACAATGGGAGAGAACTGCAAATAAAACTGTAGAGATCACATTCATTACTCTCGCAATTAGAAAAGAGTATAGACAATACCCTGATTAAAAGGAATACACCAGTCCCAGCACCACAGGCCATTGCATGGGTTTGACATCCATTTTCCCTTCATATTTAAATAAGTAATAAATAAAATGTCAACGTTTTGAATATTAATGCTAATCTTAAACATGGTAGTACCACTACCAATACATGACTTTGAGGAAATCTAGGTTGTGTGTATGTGTAAGCGGATAATCTTAACAACTTTGAGAATGAAATGAAGATGGATGGAGCGTGAACCTGCAGCATGACTTCCAGCTTGGAGAGCATAATCTACCACACAACAGGCATAATGCAGGCTCTTCAAGAACAGACTTGCAGTCTGGACAACACTGTTTTATATACCTGATGGAGACATGTTTATTGTATAAGTAAAAACCTTCTCAAGAAACAAGGACCTACTGACCGCAAATCCAAAGTGGAATTTTTTACAACAAACCTCTGCAACAGATCCTGGTAAAGATGAGGCAGATGCATTAACTTAAATGGAACAGTCGGCGTGGAGTGTAAAACAGATTGAAATTTACAAACTTCAAACTCCTTGCAAAAGTGATGGAACCATTTTGAAGCCATAGAACGTAGCACTCCATCCTTAAGAACAACATCCAACGGGGGAATCTTAAACATCTTCTCTAGTTCCTGTACTTCATTGAGATCTGCCGGACTATAATCATCACTATCCATCATGTGATCAATGCCATGAGATGATAGATCCAACTCATGATCTCTATCAGAGAATGGGGCTGAGACAGTAGAACTCAGTAATTTCCAAAGCAAAGCACACCTCCGTAAGTATGGGAAACTCAATCTACGAATCATGTCCTTAATATCACAAGAAGGGTCAATATAGTTTGAAACAAAATACTCCCGTGCACATCCATATTCTCCCAGAAGTTTGGAAATGTCAGTTATCAAGCAATCAGAAAAACATAGTTCATTAATCTTGGCTTGATGTTTACCGCTGTAGGCAATTACAGCCTGCAATTCAATATATTGGAATTAGATCAGTAGGCTTGTAATAGATTATTGGAACTACCAATACAATGAAAGGAGTGATCATAACACACCTGAACTAGAGTGACAGCATAGAAGGTATGCACAAGGGATAATATGGATTCCTCACATGAGATAAATGGGCATGGAAGACAATAGAGAACCCACATCAACGATGAAAAGGGATCACGAGCAAGGACAGGGTCAGATGCCCGACTCCAGAATTGTATATCAGGATATGACACCTCCATCAATATAGTTAACAAATTCCCTGTAAAACACAGCATTGGTAAGACCAATATCAAATTGACATAATCTTCAAAAAGAATAGAATTCAAAATTTCTAGTTCAACTCTTGAAAATCCAATCACATTTAGACACATGGTCATGTCCAATCATATATGGATGAGGTGCCCTATCAAGAACTTTGACAACTAATTTGGAAGGAACAAGCCCATATTTAGCAGTTGTGATCATTCTCTTGAAAAGATTTCATAAATGAGATATAAAATGCCTGCCGGTTGATGAACAGTATGGGATGTCAGACGAACCAAAATAAGTTTAATATATACAGTATGTTGTGCCAACTTCAACAATCAAACTTGGTCTGGCTCATCATGCTGTTTGAGCAGTAGTAGACCTCAATTTTGGATACTCACTAATAATGTTTTCCCCAGAGAATGATAACTTCTATCTTTCTAAAAATGAATTCAGTAATTTGCTAAAAAAAAAAATTATGAATCTATTATTGTTATTATATTTTTCTTTTTAAGAAAAACTTCCTAATAGAAACAACAGAAATATAAAAGCAGCAATGATGGGGGGAGAAGTAACAAAAATCATACCTCCTTGTCTACATGTGCTGCCAGGATAATCTACAGAAGCCCCAGAACAAATCGACTCAGCAAAAAGCTGAATACCTCTAAATCTCTGAAGCACATGAACTGAATTCTTACTTCTCATGCTCTGGACTACTTTTAGCAACAAGGACAATACAAATCCATTAGAAGATTTGAGTTCCTTGTGCAGGGCATTGATGGCATAGATGGGAGTTGTAGAAGTCTTTTCACAACGAGCAGTGATTTCCATTGCCATGATGGAGTACTTAAGAACGTCCCACATGATCATGGAGGGGCTTACCCTTGCAGATCCAAAAAATTTATCCTGCTTATTCTTTTGTTTATTCTTATTCTTAAAATACATTTTATAAATCAAGCGAGAAACAGGTTCAAGGTTTGATGGCGTTCTTTCATTTCTCTGCCAGGGAAAAGCTTCAACATCACCTTTTCCGATCACATTGGCAGAAGATTGTATGAGAGACAAGGCTTGCTGAAGCCAAAGGGAATTATTTTCTTCTCTTGATGTAAGCATTGGTTCAGCAATCATAGACTGCTTGCAAACCTTCTGGAACTCCCCAGGCAATGCAGGCAAGACAGAATTCGCTAATTGCCGACATACAGGGCAGAGGAACTCACCCTGACAAAAAGAAACATGTACAAGATAAAAACTAGATAAAGAATCACCATCAAATGCACAAAATAGTAACGTAATAATAATGGTATTAAAAATATTAAGAATTAAACAATATTGATAAAAAAAGCTATCATAATCATAAGAATGAATATATGAACTTATACCTTATCTGGATCCACAATATGTCCCCCTTCAAAGATAATTCTTCGGTTATATCTGTATAGACAGTAAGAAAATTTCTTAAGCCTTTTTTCTTACATGTATGCATACATACACACACAGATGCACATGAAATATTTTCCCATTATGCACTGTGCACATAGGTTTAAGATCCAGTTGTATCTCAAAACTTGCCAAAATATTGACATGAGAAGCAAAACCGATCAAGATGACCCACTCAAGCATCCTAAAGACAACATTCCACTCATCTTAACTTTGCTAAAGCAAGGTTGATTAATTTTTTGGCATTGACAGCAAATCCATACAAAGCCCAGACACAGAGGCATGCCACCTTGAGCATTTTCTATGCCTCAACAAATGTGTAATTCAAATTTTAAATCATTTAAAAATTATATTCAAGTGTGCATGTCTTATTATTCTTATTATTCTTATTATTATTATTATTATTATTATTATTATTATTATATATCCAACAAGTACTCAGTGCATAATCAATACCTGCCCTCTAATATCTTCATGTATATAACCTTTCAAAAAAATTTCAACCAAGGTGCCATCTTTATTTTACTAATGATTTTTTTGGCTAAATCTACTGTATTTCACTTAATCACTGTATTCATTTAATTATACAATTATGTTCCAAAAATTTTGCAAAAAATGTTTAATTTAGTTTTGAGTTTATTTTTCAATTCTATTTTTACTTGCTAGTTTTCAATCTCTATGCCTTCTAAAAAATGCTAAAGGATAAAAGTCTCGCACCATATGACTTGCCCATAGCATAACATGAGAAAATAAAGAAAACTTTGAATACCAGACCTCCCTTCTACATTTCTACCTCCAATGGAAACAGACTAAAAAGGCCCATAGAGTTATAAAAGTTCAGATCTTCTATTGGTGTCAAGAGAACTTGCCTTTCCTTCAATGATGACAAATAGCGATCAAGACATCCTTGATGCACAGCATGCCCACAGGATGAAACATAAATTCCATCACAATCAACAGGGCCAAATACATCATAAACCGGAGGTTGCAGAGTAGATTCTGCTACTGATTTATCATCACAAGAAATGTCAGAGGCCGAAGGATTTTCTCTCATCTCTCTTGCAAGAACAGCTATGTCTTTTCCAAGAAAGACGGATTCAGCATCTCTGTTGCCTTTTAGACTACCTTCAGCAGCTGAGTACCCTTCATCCTCCTCCATAAAATTTGCACAAGACATGTCAACATGCATTTCTTTGCGAATAGAAGAGTACATATCCCGTTCAAACATCTCTAAGGTAGATGCAGTATTCTCCCTTCCATTACTAGCTGCACATGGTACTTGAATATTCCTCAGTGAAGGAAACAGAGCCTTGACAATATCAAGCAGAGCATTTACTTCACCAGGTTTTCCATTATAGGCAAACTGATTAACTGCATTCTCAACAATCTGTTCCAACTGAGGAGATGAAGTAAATCCTGAGGCACTTGAAGAAGCGCTTGTAAATCCTGAGGCACTTGAAGAAGTGCTTGTTTCACTTTGATCAGTCACCTTGTTTGTGGAGATAGAGGTCTGCTCCCTGTCTAACAACGGAACTTGCTCCCATGATGGCGGACCTCGATCAACAAAGCTCCAAAGCCTAGATTTCTTTTTCAAGAAAGAATGTACCATCAGTTCATGAGGTGGTAACAGTTGTTCACTTGTACAAGAATTGTTAAAAAAGATGAATAAATTGACGACAAACACCAATGTCAGCAGATTAATATACCTGGAGAAGAATTAAGAAAGAAACAGGCATTCGTGAATTCGTATCATGGCAAAGAGAGCAGACATCTTGTACAGACTCTTCCGAATCGTGTTCATCATCAGAATTACTTGCATCTGGTGAAGATGTCAAACCATCATCTACAGTGGAACTAATGCTTGATAAAAATTTAGACTGCTCGGCTTTCATTTTTTCCTGCATAACATACACATGTAAGCCTGAGAAAGGTGATTCATACCTGGGAAAAAACATACATTAACAGATCCAGCCAACACAAGATCAAATACATTTCAATTTTATTTTTTTTCCTTGTAAGAACATTTCAATTGTTTTTCATTCACCTTGATTCAACAATGGCCAAATGGTGAGAACATGTGTACCACCCAGAATTGACAAGAGTTTTAGAGTGACGGACTACTTTTTATTTTAACAATTTCGTTTATGCACCAGCCTTATCCCCTCTAATTCTAATCTTCCAAATAAACAAATAATGAAATGGAATTTTCCCTGCCAAACATAGCCACTATAACTGAACTAATATAAATAAACTTACCAATATGGAAGCTTGTCGTTCCCGAGCTTTTGCCTTTCGTTTCTCACTATCAGAAGCTGGTGGCGAAACACTAGTATCACTGCTTGGAAGAGATTGTGATAATTGACTGACAATTTCAGGTGCAAGTTGTTGCAGTTTGGTCATGCATTTAGAATCAAACTCAGCAAACTTTGTCAGTAAACATTCAATCAAAGAAGAAAGATTGCAATTGCCTGCTTCTAGGAAGTTGTCAACATTTTCCTTCTTGTGCATTCCCATCAATGCAACAAGAAGTGACAACAAGCTTTGCTGACCAGCACCATAATGTAGTCCCTCGCCAATTTCTTCACTCGCGAAAGCTAATATGGGAATCGAATCTCCAAGGTCACATGACTCATCACCGGACTTCCTTTTCTGAGATAATATGTCTAATGCTAATGCAAGTAAGTGCAATGCAGTTAAGAGAACTCCATGGGGAGCACGAGATTCAGTTGATTTATCGGTGAAAACAGCATAAAATACTACTGCACGGATTATGTGAAGGATCACTTTACATGTAGCTACATTAGCTACACCCTCAAGGGGTTGATATATATTTGTCCACCGCGGCAGCTGTTTGATCAATGCAGACACACTACAGGAGCGCAAGTATCTTTCTTCCGCAACTTGCAAATCTCGTGAGCTCCAACGAGGATGGTACAAATCCAGTTCTTTCCAATATGACCAGTGTAATGAATACATACCCTGAGATGCCAAGAAAAATTGGGACAACTTATAGACGGGAGTCAACTCAGAAACATTAATAGATATTTCACACCAGAAAACAAACCTGATTAAAACCGGATGGATTTGAGTACAGAGCCACTCCATCCAAAATTTCCTGAAGCTGTTCAAACTTTGAGAGGTCACGTGGCAAAGATTTCAACAATTGACTGCGAGTGGCATCTCCAATGGCCAACTTGTGAACCAACTCTCTTTTCAAACTTTCAGCTGTCGTTAACCCACAAAATCGCCTTTCTTGGAGTATCTGTACGAGAAGAGTGAGCATCTCCTGTACTAGAACCGGTTCATACCTGATAAAATAGAGATCTTTAACATTATATCGACAATGTTTGAAATTATCAAATCAGACTCCTAACCAGAAGCCAGCGTCCTAGTCCAAAAAAAAAAAATAAACAAGTAATAGAACCCAATGAAAAATAAAGTTTCCCCGACAAGACTCCGTGACATTGAAATAAGGTATAAAATATAAATGAAGAATCATGGTACCAAGAGAGCTTTGAAACTGATATAGATTCGTTTTTTGCTCTTAATATTATAGCCCATTGGACTTTATTTTATATAGAGCAGCTAAATTTGAATAAGTCATGAACAATCACTTTTGGAAAAATAAAAATAAAAGAATAAAAACAACATTAAACTTGTAAAAGCAAGTGAATCACAATTACAACCATGCTAAAAAAATTTCAATTATAAATGACTAAAAAAAAAACGTAACTCGTTCAAAAAGTTTCACTCCATCAAGTAGGAAATATGGGGGATGAGTACATACTCGCTTGATCGTTCAGGATTAAGAGAAAGGTAACTGGACAGCCCAAAGCGTTCTAGAATTCTGTTGACAAAAAGATCAGCCGGAGCCAATGCAGCACAGCATTGCAGCAAAAATAGATCAAGCTCTAAACCCTGCTCAGACCTGCAGAAACAAAGAACCATCAGAAAGATCCCAAGCATTCCCTTATACAACAAGCTAAGCTATCTTTCTAAAATACAAGTATCATAAATAAAAATTTACCTACCAACGAACAGAACGGTACCACTCACAAGATGACAGAGCAGCATCCCCATTCTTCCGCCACATTCCAGCATGAACCTGGGCACAGAACACCCTAATTCGCAAAGGATGCTCCATAACAAAGGCAGAAAAACCATAAGGGTGGAAACCCCGAAGGATATGTCTGAAGAAATCCATATAGACTGCTGATAATGGATTTTCAGAACCAGCATTTGTCGTATTTGAGACAGCAGATTCACCATAACACTTTCGTAAAGCTTTTTGTAAAATCAAGGAAAGCAATCGATGTAATGGAATATGAACAGATACATCTTGTGAACTAACATCATAATTTAAGTCCGGCCAGTTAGACAGACTCATAACATACAAGGTATTCAATTCTACGGCACAATCTCCATCCACACCACTGTCTTCAGAACCTGCAGACTTGCAGGGAACAATATCACTGTCACCAGTTGTTCGACTGTCCTTCCCAGTACTCTTAGCATTATCTGGCTCAATATTCTCATGGATGCCAATATATTCAACATCAACTTCACTTGAACCAGTAAGTCTACTAAAAATATTTTTACCTTTTCTTATCTTAGATAGTGTTTTCTTCAATGCTTGAAAGTTGCTACCAGAACTGCTACTGGTATTTGGAGATAACACATCATGAAGAGAAGCAGATTTACTATCATCAACTCCCAACCAACTCTCCATAGTCCTCAAGCACTCATGTACTAACCATGTGACATAAGGAGGAACTAAAAGATGGCAAGCATCATCAGACATTACATCAGCAACCTGTGATGCACAAGAGGATGAACTGCTCCTTCCCATTGCACCACATACAGAGCTTTCCTGGGAAAGGCGCCCTACTTTTGCATGTCTCAGGCTATCCCCATCTACATTATCTAGTTTATACAAGTTAAAACCATTGTCTGTTTCTTCACTACCAGCACAAGCAAATGCTCCATCCACCAGAAGAGGTTGAAGGTTTGCAATAGAATGATCTAAAACCAAAGGCATATGCATATACTCATTTTCTTCTTTTATATGGATGCCAGTTTCCCTTTTTACAGGGTTCATCCCTTGAACAAAAGCCAAGAGTCTCATCCAAGTTCTTGAGATGTCTGGCTGGTCATGGGTTGCATATTTGGACACCTCAACATGACTCATAACAAATCGAATATCTCCAATCACACGATTAGTGGTGTCATACAAATTTGCCCACTTCGTAACCTGCAAAGCAAATAGAGTGAACTTTACCACATGAAAAATAAAGGAAAAGAAAACAAGAGAAAATTCATAAGGAGAAATCAAATGAATATGTGACATGTTTGTAATTATAAAAACATGAACACACACAAACACAATGAGATGCAAAATCAGGAGTCAGGACGCAAGCAGATTAATCAAGTGTTACTCTTTTTTCATTTTTGCTAAGACTTTTATTTTATTTAGAATAATTATATATAATTCAAACTAAAAGGATCAAATCCTCTATGCATGTTTTATCACAAAACTTGGGAGATATTATCCTGTCTTATGCTAGCTTTCACATACAATACCACATAAACTTAAACATTTCTCCAATTAGAATTTGGCAAAACAATTAGGCGAGCTGAAAAAATAAAATAAAAGAACCAAACCACTGATTTTAATTAGACACAAACAGTTTAACAAATTTGTGCAGCAAAATAACTTAGATGTTGAAATGCATGAAAATCCAATTAAAGGTATAAAATGAATGAAGTTCAAGCCAATTAAGGCATGGCCATGGACCACCTAAGGAATCTTACTTGCATGTGCACCTGTAGCCGCACACACTAAAAATAAAATATTATACAAAATGCTAAAACATTACTTGTTAAAAAATGCTAAAGGCATGCAACCTCAGTAGAACATAAGTACACAAAAGAAGCACCATACAAGCTAAAATATAAAATTTTAAACATGTAGAAAATCTGAAAAAGAATAAGAATGACTGAAGAGAAAACTGCATACTTGTGAAGTCCACCACAAACCAATCTTTGGGATTAGACTAATCAACAAAATCACATGCAAATTACCTGTAAACAGCCATCTTCTCCTGCACAAGAAACAAAAATGTCACCCAAGCACCCAAACAGCAGTACCAGTAGGTTCATCTCTTTAACAAGGCGTGGTGTTAGAGTTGGCACTGTGAAAATTTGCACAGAGAATGTAGACAGCAGCGGATACTTCTTTATAGCAGAGTCACTGCACTCCCTTATGGCTTCATTCACAAAAACTGGGTAATAACTTAGAAATACTTTAGCAAACTCATACTTGAACACAGGTTCTCCCAAAAGTTTTAATAGCAACTCTTGGAGTTTCGTCACAACAACATCGCTTAAGAACCTCTCTGCCCTGACTAGAATCTCCAATAAGCCAACCAAAGAGATCACCCTCTTGGAAACAAAGCTAAGCAAACTCTCACTGTTTTTGCAGAACTCTAAAAGCATTTCAACAACTGCAATTGTTAGCTCATTTGCAACCTTCTTACGCTCTAAAACTCGATCAGTTGTTCTAATGTTTTCCTGACCAATGGTATCTGCAGATGCTAACTTGTTTTCCCAACAAATGAAAAGGGAATCAAGAATGGGCCCAACTGATTTTGCAAACTTCTCTGGAAGGGGTTGTATCTGCTCTGCCCCTTTATGCTTTGAGCAAAAGCCCTCGCGCTTCCATGCCGTCACATCCCCACAATCACAACATCCACCACCGGTGTAGATGATTGAATAATCATGGTCCTTGTGGTTCCCATTCTGAAAACAAGGAACACAAATTGCACAAGTCGGGTCATGCTCGCATGTGCAGCACCTATATGCTATATCATTATTTCCCCAAACAGCCCCACAAACACCACGCTGCCCAAGTCTTGCTAGCTTCGCCAATACTTTATCTGGATCACCCCCAAACATTAACCACTGTAACCACGTCATGCTTTCACGGAACCAGCCTTTCATGTTCAGGCCTGAGGCCTTCTTATTCTTTGTCTTGGCATCTCGTAGGACTTCTGCCACTTCCTCATCCGTAGGTAAGATAGTAGATATTAGCTCTGGTATTTGAGACCCATTATTCCTCGCAAAAGTAACTATACCAGGATAATCAAGCAACTCCACTGGAACTCCAAAATGAACCAACCTCTGGTTTAGAATTATAACACACGATGTAAGAATTTGTAAATTCTATTTATATTACAACAAGCTCATATAATAACACATCTGGTTTCTGCTGCGATAAACATTATAAGATTTCTAATTTAAAGATAATCAAATACCTAGTAAACGAAGATAGAAGCTTAAAAAACCAACAAACATAGGAGTCCATATTTGTGTTTCAATTTAACAAGCATAAACAACTCGAAAAACAAAAACAATCAAAATTAAAAACATGAAAATGAAGAAGTTGCACAGGTGAAGCGTACCCGGGCGACTCGATCACAAGGACTGAGCCGAGTAGAATCGAGCGGTGGAGAATCGATTTCCATAATGTCAATTCCAGAGCCAAACCGCCAACAACGCGCCAACCAATACGTACAAAACCCCAAACACTGCCTAAATCGAGAGCTTTCACTCCCCAGTTTGCTCTCAATTTAAGATTCACTTAGCACGAAAACCCTAAAAAAAATTCTAACCTCCTCCACCAATTATCATGATTGACAACAATAATATTAATCTATCGTTCAACTTCCTCTCTCTACGTCTCTGTTGAGGCGGTTCACGTTGTCTCGAACAATCTAAACCCAGAGCTATAGTTATACTATCTTATATGGCGTCATTGTACGAGAGTGAAATTTAAATATTTATTGTTGATTTTTTTTTTACTTATATATTATAAATTTCTTTTTAAAAAAACAAAAGTCATGCTTTTCTTATGATGAGAGCAACTCCAACCCAAATCTCTAATTTTGTGCAAATTTTGCACTAAAATAGCTCAACGGTCACTCTATTTCATTATTCTATCTCCAATCCACTACTTCAAATTTATCTCTATAAGGAATATTCCCAGGAATATTCCATTTCTTTCCCTTTTTTAAATATTTCTCCACAATTAACATTTCACCCTATAATTAATATAATATTGCAATACAATACAAAATTATGAAATTAATACATTAATAGAAATTTAATTTAATTCGGTAAAATGTTACATTTTTTTATTAAAATAACTTAAACATTACATTTCATAAAATAAAATAAAAAAACATAAAAATAAAAGTACATATCGATCATCATCTAATTATCTGAATTAGTATATTCTTCCCACAAATGATTTATTAAGGCATTTCGGAGTGCATCGTGAGCATGATTATTCCTGATTATTCTATGTCGAGCTAGGAATTCTCGAAATCGGGTATTTTCATCTAACACCATCTCAACTTCCGGAGTTGGTGCTTCCGTATGATCCTCAATTGCTGCATCAACATCACGCTCATCCTCGATTATCATGTTGTGCATAATAATGCACGTAGTCATTATATCATGTAAAACATGTTTATGCCAAAAACGCACCGGTCCTGCCACAATTGCAAACCGTAATTGGAGAACTCCAAATGCACGTTCAACGTCTTTTCTACATCCTTCTTGTTTCATTGCAAATAATTTATTCTTCGGACCACATGGATTGTGAATAGTTTTTACAATCGTAGACCAGTTAGGGTATATACCATCAGCTAAATAATAACCCATATTAAATTCTTGTCCTTGAATGACATAATGAGCTGGATGAGTAATACCTTGAGCGAGGTTGGCAAAAAGATGAGATGCCTCCAACACATTAATATCATTGTTCGTACCCGGCAAACCAAAATAGACATGCCATATCCACAGATCATAATCAGCTACAGCCTCTAGAATAATAGTTGGGGATCCACTACGACCAGCATATTGTCCTGCCCAAGCCGTTGGACAATTTTTCCACTTCTAGTGTATACAATCTAGACTACCCAGTATTCCCAGAAAACCTCTCTCTTTACCAATACGGAGTAGTCTGGCAACGTCAGTAGCATTAGTTGTGTAGGGAAAAATATACTCGCAGCGGAAGCGAGACTAAAAAAAATAGTTTTAGTAGCTTTTAAAATTTTTCCTTTTTATGAACCTTAAACCCTTTTGATTAATTAAAGACATATAATAAATAACAAAAGATGAATACCTCTTGTCGCGTGATCCGATTGACTTACGTCGATGGTAATCCGCAAGATCTTCAATCCTAGCACGAACGTGGATCACCTAGGAGCGTGGTCTCCCTCTTCTTTGAATTGCAAGCCTGTGATTGGATAAAACAAACTTTTCTCTAATTCGTTAGTCACAAAAACAATCAAGAGAAACCTAAGATTATTCCGGTCACTTTTAAGTTCTCAATCTTGTGATCGAAACTCGCGTGAACCTTGATCGATGTAGTATTCACAAGCTTATTGAAGAGTAAGCAAATAGAATACCATCAAAGAATAATCTATGTTTCCTTTTGTTTTTAGTAGAATAAAAGCTCTCTATCTATGAGTTGAGAAAAAGAAGAAAAATAAAAATTCTACACCCAAAAACCTTGCTGTCCGAAATTCTCTTCTTTTTCTTTTAAGGGTGGCCGAATTCTCTACCAAAAAAGATTAGGGTTGCCGCAATTCTCTAGCAAGAAAGAGTTTGAATTGCACCCTAATTCCTATTTTGTTTGAGACTTCCAAACCCTAATCAAACTCATAAATCTTTTATTCCTTATTTGACTAAAATAAAAAGACTTCTTATTTGATTAAATAAATAAAATTAATTATTTATTTCCTTGTCAAACAAGTCTTTTAATTTAAGTATACTACTACCAATAGTATACCAATAGGAATCATATTTCCTAATCAGAAAAGATTTGTTTCTTAATTAAACAATTAATTAATAAATTAATTAATTCTTATTTAATTAAACAATGAAAACAAAATAATATTTAAGGTTATTAAGTCACCTTGCCGCCCCATATAAGATATTGGGCCTAATATTATTTTCTTATTTCATTTAATCCATAGGACTTTAAATAAAAAGCCCACATGTAAACTAGACCCATTCTTACTAAAAGAAACAAGCCCACATGTCATCCATTAATATATAAATATAATTGAGCAGCCCATTACATAAATAATGTGCAAATTATATTCTTAATATATTAAATGCAATTCTAGATGGACCCTAAATTGGTCCGGTAGAATATATCAAGTGATCCATGCAAGTCCGTGTGGATTGAGGATCTTGGCGGGCTATCTAAATTTAAGTTTCAATAGACATAACCTAATCACAATCAACAAATGATTCACTTATGTCCGATCCATTAATTTTAACTCATTCCACTAAAGAGCTAAAATTGAACTCTTAAATAAAGACAGAAAAGGAAGATGTTTCCTCATTCATACCCTAGACAATCATATTGGAGATAGTGTATCCTCATGATTAATATCAGTAATCGCCAAGAGTTCATAGACCGCCTATAACTCTCCAAGTTACCATATTTACTCATATGACCACGTTTTGAACTTGGATATTTTGACTTGTCCAGAAGCCATGTTTTCAATAGACACTATCGAAAACTCAACGTTGAGATTTAATATCCAATTACCTCAAAACATCCATATGATGATATTATACTCTCATTTGATAAATGGAGCCACGATGCCCATATCTATAAATGAAGTCCTCTATCGATTAACAAATGAATATCACCAAACTATCGAGGATAGACTATGCGATATAATCGTACTCATTGATAGCTCAAATGATATCACTTGCAACCATAAGTCTATCATTTATCTCAGGATTAAGATAGACTCTCCGATTGTCCTGATAATGAAATTACTTTTATCTACTGACGGTTATAGATAAAGTATTTCATTGTGATCCTGTTCAATGCACCCAGTGCACTAGATTCTTTTGCTCGAAGACACTCCGATGATTTTAGACTGATCATATCTCATTTGATCCCACTCAAATGCTAGCAAAAGAATTCTACAACTTTAACAAGATAAAGGTGCCCAACCTTTAACTTAAGCTGTGAATAATATTCAATACTAACTAAAGAATTGTGTCTACCACATACATATCCAGATGTATGAACAATTCTTCTTTTCTCATAGTCTTTAGACCTTATGATTATTTACTTTGACAATTATTAAACTATAAATGCTATAAGATTTGTTTAAAACAGAAATCACTTTATTAATATGAAAAAGATTGTTAATTACATTATTACACTCTTGCTATTGAGCATAATCCAAACAAGGTGATCGTAAATACTCATCTTTAAATTCCTCCATAACAGCACGACAAAATCTCTTCAAACTTTCAATTGTTGTAGACTCTCCTATTTGAATATACTCGTCAATAGCATCCGCTAGTAGACCATATGCCAACATCCGAAATACTACTGTTATTTTTTAAAGAGCGGACAAACCCAGTCTACACACACTATCTCTTCGTTGCACAAAATAGTTGTCACGAGCTTCCACTTTTTCAACAATACGAATGAATAAACTTCTACTCATTCGAAAGCGTCGACGAAACATTTGATCATTATACTGTGGGCTCTCAGCAAAATAGTCGTAGAACAAACGATAATCAGCACTTTCCCGATCTCGATTGATCACTCTATGACCATAAATTGAGCCTCCACAGGTCACTAGATTGTTTTGTTGATTGAGATACTGAGACATGGCCCGTTGGATGTTCATATGTTGGGCAATAATCGCATCTTGTTCTGACTCATTCTCTTCAAGATTTACCAGAAATTGCTTTTCATCATCGTCGGAAGATGAAGATGAGAAATTAGATTGACCTTCGATATCGAAATTCATTATCACTTGGAGTTGAATTGAACGAGTTTTAGCAGACTCTGGTGTAGGGTATTTATCTTTCTGAAAACATGCTTCTAGAATAACTAGTGGATGACAGCTATATCCAGCTGGTTAACATATCACTTCGTGGGAGTGGATGACAGCTATATCTAGCTGGTTACACAACTCAGAACATGGGAGTAAATGAAAGATGTATCTAGCTTAGAACGTGGTCGACAATAGCTGCAAGCCCACGTGGAAATAGTAGATACTGACAAAAACACTTTAATTCAAAAAAAACAATGCTTGAACCAGATTCATTGAACCTAGACATCCAGTACTCGTTGTGGGGCCCACTCTCAACTTGTCCAAAAAACTGTTCTTCACTTTTCCCAAAATAAGAAGATAAGATATCTGGGCTATTCAATGTCAACCAATGGATAGATTTCCTCATATTCTGAACCGTATGATTAAATTGATTCAAATAATTCTTATCTTTACCTTTCCCAAAATCCGAAGATAAGAAATTTACACATCAACAAATCCAACCAATGGATGGATTTTCTCACATTCTGAACCGTAGGATTAAATCGATTCAAATAATTCTTATCTTCACCTTTCCCAAAATCTGAAGATAAGAAATTTGCTCATCATCAAATCCAACCAATGGATGGATTTCCTCACCTTCTAAACCGTAGGATTAAATCTGAAAAGAATGCCTCCTAGTGCCTATAAATATCAACCCACACTAAATTAAACTTATCCCTTAAAATCTCTTACCCCTTCAAATCTCTTACCCCTTCGAATCTCATATCTCTTGAAATCAATTTCTCCCTTCAAATCACTTTTTCCCAAAAAATGACTTCAAGCCGAAGTTCTTCATACACGTTTGCAGAAGACACACACCTGTGTCACGTATATTTGGATGTTTCCCAAAATCCGATCATAGGGCATTACCAATCCATGGAAATGTTCTGGGCTCGAATTGAGGGTGAATATAACAACACCAGACCAGATTTTATAACTGAACATCGTACCTGGCGAAGTTTGCAATGTCGTATGGGGATTATCCTTCCCGCAATTGCGAAACTACGGTCATGCCAACGACAAATCGAAAGTCTGAATCCTAGTGGTGCCTCTGAAGTTGATATAATGAGTATTTGTTAAAATTACAGTTGTAGAAAAAAATTATATTTAATATAAAATTATTCCAATAAATTTATTTGAATCATTTTGCAAATGAACCGGGCAAAAGTCTTATTATCCTAAGATAAGAAATACAAAAGGGGCTTCAAGTTTGACCATGTGTGGCCCATTCTCAAGGATATGCAGAAATTTTCAGATAATGATAGTGCAACATCAACCCCGCGAAGGCCACGTGGCCATAATGTATCATCACAAGAAGACTCTCCAACTCCAGAGTCTCCAACAATGGCATCTCCCGGGATATTTTCATTTTCTCTGAATATATCTAGTGATGACGCCGGGGGTAGTTCATCTCAACGACCCATTGGGGTGAAAAAAGCAAAACTGAAAAAGAGGGTTGCGGAAGATAATGCATCAATTGTTGCCACTTTTACAAAAGGACAAGATAAACTCGTGGAAGTTTTTGAAAAAAACAATCTGGAGAGACAAAGAACTAATGATATTTTGGAAAGAAAATTGGAAACCAAAATAGTAATGATGGATTTGGATTCCATAAAAGATTCAAGAAAGCTCGAGTTTGTGGATCAACAACAAAAAAAAAATTATGGCGAAACATGTTTGGCAACAAGACTATGGATCCGGCAGTTCATCTGAGCCTTTTGGTGATTTTTTCAATAATATCGGAGGATCTGGAAATGGTCTTGAAGACTACTAAATCTTAAAAATAATTTATGTTGTATTTTCCCTTAATTTTAGAGTATTCCAATTAGTGGTAATTTATTTTATCACTATGAAGTTTGTATTTCATTTTTAATGTTTTTATCAATTAATGTATTTTGCTTTATTAATTAATGTAGGAATGAAGTGATTTATTAACAAAAAAAATTGTATTTCAAACTTATGAATTAATGAAGGAATGAAGTGATTTATTAAAAAAAAATGGCATTTAAATTTTTTAATTATACACTTCATTTTAGTTTATTAAAAATGTTAATATCAATAATAATTAAATCAAAACAAAATCATTAAATAATAAAAATGACCAAATTGGAATAAATTTACTTTATTAGGGTAAAACTGTGAATACACAAAACCTTTTAACAAAGGATATAATCAGAAAATATTTTTAAAAATAGGGTAAAAACGTGATTGTATAAAAGCGAAGGGATCAAAAAAAAAAAAAAAACAGAAACAGTGTATGCGCTGATGAACAGTGTCGCGCAATATATTGTGCGCGGCACTATTCATCTTCCTCAGATAGCGAGGAGATTGGCGCTGGGTTGGAGGTGTTTTTTGCGTGGATTTTGCGGCAACTTGAAGATAGAGAGGGATTTGAAGTTGGGTTGGAGAAGCTCTTAGTTCTCTATTTTACATGTTTTTGTTTTTATAGTCGGTGGTTTAGGTGTGAAATGGGCCGGATTAGACGGGTCTCAATCCAGGTCCGGCCCAGTAATACGAAGGCCCAATTTCCGAACTGGATCCAATTCTTAGAGGTCCGAAACATTATTGGACTGGAACTCTATAAATTGACCGGCAATATTCGCATCCCCTGAAATCTGTACATTCTCCTTTGTAAATCAACCGCTTAAATCACGAATAGAGAATTTCAAGTCAGCAAAATAAAATGGGATCGAATCAACTTTAAAAGACGAACTAATCGACTCACCGTGGCATCAAGTATGATTCATTATATATATATATTTTTTTCAAACACCTTACAAGTTACAACAATTATCAAAACATCAAAGCAATTGTAAATTCATGAGCAATTGAAAGTTCAGTAGAAAGAAATATGTAGTTTCAAAGTTGTCCAAGCAACTCAATTCACAAAAGCAAATGTTTTCCTTCCAAAATAAAATAGAAAGAAAATTACGAGTACACGTTATCTATTGGGTAAAAATATTCCAATTTGAATAGAAGGAAGAGTTACACATAATCCATGGAATTAAACAAAAGGTTCGTGAAGACATTGGCACATCAATAATAATTTTTTTTTTAAGGCAAATTGCACTAAATTACCCTGAGTTTAGGTGAAATAACATGGAACATATTAATTCGTCATAATTACACAAACTTACCCTAAATACCGTAAACTAACGGTTGATCGGTATTTAATGGCTGAGGGCAATTTGATCTTTTTATGTTTGAACATAAAAAATAAGGGTTAATTGCAATCAGATGCCTTGACATTTCACAATAATATAATACACCGAATAATCAACTTTTCCTTAAATGATAGAAAAGTATAAAAGCATCTCCCACCATACTCTAAAATTATATCTCCAAGAAATTTTAGAGTACGGATTACTCCCACCATACTTCAAAATTATGTCTCCAATAATTTTTTTTTAGAGTTTCAAAGATTGATACTCTAAATTTTTAAGAGTACCAAATTTCATACTCTAAATTCACTTTTTATACCATTAAAAATGTCTTATCTAGATCTTTAAAATGAATCCAATATTGAATATTAATTAATAATTTTTAATTATGCTTTCCTTATTTTCATTTTATTATTTTGTTATAATTTTCGCTAAAAAAATTATTATGTTATAAAAAAATCTCTTATTACATATTAATATTTATAAGTTAGTAATAAAATAAAAACCGAAACATGGTATTAAAATAAAAAATATTAATTAAAATTACAATAACATAAAAAAATATATATATATATATATAAACTTGCAACAATATTATTAACATCTCTTTATCAAAATAAATTTAATTACTTTAAGACAACAACCGATTGAAATCTTTGTTTATACTAAATTAATGTGATAATTTATAATAGTAACCTTTTCCTCCACATATATTATTAACATCTCTTTATCAAATGATTATACAAAAGACACAAGTTGTCCATAGCTAGGTGCTATTTTGTATTTTGGTGAAAAAATTAGATTAAAAAAATTTGATTGAAAAAGTTAGAAAAGAATAATTAGGTTGGGAAAATTAGTTGAAAAATGTTAAAACCTAAAAATTAGTTATTAAAAATTCATACATTAATAAACACATTATATTTTTATAAATAGTAAAAAAAAAAAATGTTATTAAAAATAATATTTGTTAAATTTTAGTTGAACAATAATTTATTAAAGAAAGTAAAAAATAATAATGAAAATATAAGTTATTTGAAGATATTAATAGAAATGGTATAAAGATAGAGAGTGTGGTGGGAGTGAAAAAATTTTAGAGATGAAATCTAAGAGGAATATTCCTTTTGGAACTCTATTTTAGAGATAGAGATAGAGATGTGACGGGGGATGCTTTAATGTCATTAGATGACTTTCGTTAAGGATAACAGTTAACCAACCTTACATTGTAAAATGTCCATTAGGGCAAAAAATGATATGTCTAAAGATTAGGTTATTTCTATAACTTTAATTTTGGATTTGGCACTATAAATAAAGGCACCATGGTGGCTAGCTTAACCAAACACATTTAGATAAGAACGTTTCTCTTGTGTTTCTTTCTTCTATAGCCGCCACACTTATACCGACCATTGTAGTATTGTGTTTTCTTCTCCTCATATCTTGATTATTACTGTGATCACTCACTGATATCAACGTGGTGGAATTAACAATCGAGAGCATTCGAGTAACTGATCCACTCTTCTCAAGATCCATATCAACACATCTTTCATTCTCCTTGCATTCCAATAGAGCAAATCTATCTTTTTTGATCTTCTGATATGGCCATTTTTCTAATAACCCTCAGCTCCTTCACTACCTCCAACGACCACAAACCGAAATTCCCACAACAACTAGACTCCCAAATCTCTCACTTTCCCAAACTTTTAACACCATTTCCCATCAACCCTTGTTCCAATTCATTCAAGTACTTAATATATATCAACTTAACCGAGCCTGAAACACAGCGAAAAATGATTTTTTTTTTTTTCTAAAACACAATATAATACCTTGTTAATATTTTCCTTAAAATGAAAATTTTTCTCTTAACTTGTCAGGTTATGCATCATTTGTTTGTAGTACCAATACCACTAGGGTACTTATAAGTTTCTTCTTCCCATAAGCACTTGATGTCTTCTGCAACAGGTTTTCCATCTATAAAAGGCTCAACATCGCCGCCACTGGAAACCCATTCCACCGTTTCTAGCAGGGTATACAACAGTTCATTGTTTCTTTTCTCAGCTTCTTTATTTAAATTGGTCTCGGACTTTTGAGAAGCCTGCACGCGTAATTATTTCATAGAATAACAAAAAGAAGCCAGCAACATAAGTAGCTATAAATTTGCAAGCATACCTCAGGATTACTGAATTTTGTTTCAATACCATTGAGGGACTTATAAGTTTTTTCTCATTTATCGTAGCCTGCATCGCTGTTGGGAACCAATCTCACTGATTTTTGTAAGTGCGAGTTTATTTATTTATTTTTTTTTATAAAAACACTTTATGAGTTCCTTCGCTACATGGTTTTTTTTCTATTGATTGTTGTTCACGAACTTGATCTAAGTTCAATACTGGTAGTGAAAACTAACATTTTAAGTTGTTTGAAATGTGATTTTTTATGCGTCAGTAACCAATAAATAGTTCAGATCCATAAAATTAAGCAAAATATCATTCAATATAAACATGAAAAACCAATATCAATGCCATCAAAACAAACTCGATGGACAATGGAGGGATTAAAATCCAGTCATTCCAAGGTAAGCTTGCAAATATACTTATTGTGCTATTATGGCTTCTTTTTAGTTACTTTATAAAATAATTACTCATGCGAGCTTCTCGGAAGCTGAAGAGTACCAATTCAAGTGAAAATCAAAAACCTAAAAAGAGAAACAATGGACGATTGTATTTCGACTTCAAAATCCTCCCAAAATCGGTGATATGCATGGGTTCTCAACGTCAAGCTGAAAACGATAAATGGGAACCATTTCTGGTGAAAAAACATTTTGGAGAAGAAATGAAGAACATTGGGGAAGAAACTTTTGTCTCCATCAATGGTGCAAATGATGCATAACCTAACAAGGTATTACAATATCTTCATTTTTTCAGCAAAATAATTATTGTTTTTATACTCCAATAAGTTGTATTAACTGTTTATTATTCGTTTGATTTTCTAATTTGTAAAACAAGAATTATGCTACATTTTGTGTTATGGTATTCAAAAAAAATTTCTCTGAATTTATCTAATATTTTATAAAATATTTGTGATTCTTGTAGTTGATGTCGAGTTGCTAGGTGAAAGTGCGGGGTGGATTGAAATTGAAGAATATGAAGACAGATAAACAGTTTAAGAAATTAAGATGCATTATTTGCTAATTTTGTCAAATAAAGACATCTTGATGTTATCATTTTTGTGAATTATGGTTATATTTTTGCAATTTTGTAATGTAATAAGGGCAAAAGAGGACATATCTAAATATTAAGTTATTGCTATAACCCTAATTTGGGATTTGCCATTATAAATAGGGGCATTATGGGTGGTTAGGGTTTCTCTAATTTTTCTTTCTTCTCATAGCCGCCCACTTAGAATACAAATGAGATACAAAAGGTGAGATGTCTAACATTATTGGTTGCATGCATTATGGATGAATTGTAAAATACATGCAAAATTGAGCTGGATTATTAATAGAGCACATGTGAAGAGGCATTCCCGAGTGCTCAAAATTATTTTTGAAACTCATTCAATTAATTTTTTCGAGCTTAAAACTAATAAAATATTTATGCACGGGTGATTGTTATTTTGATCCCTATATTTTTTCGATTTATTACTTTTTTAACCTTGTTTATATTTTTGAAATATGTGGTCCCTAAGTCTATAAATACATCACTTAGGTCCCTCTGACCAGTTTTTACAGCCAAACGTGATATAAAATGCAAAATGGCATTTTTTTTTTCGCTTAACTTTGATCGAATGAGTTGAAACTACAATTTTACCTTCAAACTTTTAAAATTTTGACAATTTTACTTTAACTAATTTTTAATAAAAACTTGACATATCACCGACTTTTTATACAAAAAAAAATTCGATTTTGTAATTTTGAACTAGATTTCAGAGAACAAATTTTATTTTTTTTTCTTTTCAAAATGCTATGTTATAATTATTATGTTATTTTAGAGTTCATGCATAATATTTTAGTGGTATATTAATATTTGATTAAGGTAATACATTTACGATAAATCCCAAAACAAAAAAAACAAAAAAAAAAAAAAACGGAAGGTAAAATTAATATGTGTCCTAACATCCACTATCAAACTCATTTTAAATAATTTGGTTTTGGCCATTTTAAATTAATTTACATTTTGCATTATATTAAGGGCAAACTGTACTTTAATTTTTTTTTTAATCGATTTTTGTTCATGAACTTGATCTAAGTTCAATATTAACAGTGAAAACTAACCTTTTAAATTGTCTGAAATGTGATGCTCTCAGAACCGGGAAACAATTCAAGTTCGATACAAACATAAAAAACCAATTTCGATGTCTTCAGACAAAAATCAACAGACAATAGAGGAATTAAAATCCACTTAAAATCCACTTATTCTAATTATAACTATCACTGTTATAATTAGACTTATATGACATGTGAAGAGTGAGATTAATCATAATTAATGTGCATCCATTTACCAATTTTTTGCATTATTACTCGTAGTCAGTTCTAAAAGATATGCAAAATTCGGCTCAATTATTAAAATTACGCTCGAGTAATCGAAATTATTTTTGAAAATATAGAGCTCAAAACCGCCTATGTATAGATGATTATCAATTTGGTCCCTATATGTTTACATTTTTGTGAATTGTGCTTACTTTAATTGATCAAATTACAAGTACAATTTTACCATAGGTACCGATATTGCCACCCATATGATTGATAAGTATACTCAAATTATTAGTACACCCATAGTTAATTTTTGAAAAATAATGTTTTCACTTTAAGAACCCATTAAATACCAAAAATAACCCTTAAAATATTTGTTAATACACCCCATCTAATTTCAAATTTTCTTGCCACTGTTTTAGCACTTTGATTCTTTTTAGAAAATTTAGTTTTTCCTCAATTTCTTTTTGTAGGTTTCAATGATTTGTTCTTCAAATTTCAATTTTTATTTTTATCACCCAAAAATCCTATCTGTTAAAGGGATTTTTTAAACTTTAACTTGAAGAAAAATGAAAATACTACCCGTTAGAGGGATTTTTTCACCGTCAACAGACTCAACACTACCGATTAATAAGAGCTGAATTTTTCAAAGCTTGGTAACTAAATGGAAGTAGGTCAATAGGTGAGTTCTATAAATTATTTTGTTTCAATGGAACACATTTTTTTATTTTTTTTAGAGAGATTGTTTCAATGTAAAACTTTTTGTACGGTATGACATTATGAGATTGGTTCGGTGGTATATCCCTCGCACCTACACTATAAAGGTTAAAGTATTTTCCATCCATAAAACCCTGAATTATATATTGTAATATTTTCAAAAAGAAAGAAAGATATTTTTATAAAATAGGTGATTCAATAAGTATTTTAAAGATGTACTTTATATAAGGATATTTTTTAAATATAAAAGTTTATTAAAAATGGGAGCTTATACTGTGTAAGTATTTTGGATGGCAATATGGTACCTTTTCTTTTACCATCAAACTTTTTAAAATTCGACAACTTTCCAATAACTAATTTTCAATAATAATAAATAAATAAATAACTTAACATATGTCATTGTCACTCATTTTTTATACATAAGTTTTTAGATTTTTTTTTTACATATTTACTATTTTTGAGACACATACAAGACATGTGCTTATATCAATACTTGAGTTTTATATTTTGAAATGAGTAATGCTACATTGTCCAAATTTAGTGCCCAAATCTGGTGCTCAAATGATGTGGCAACAATATGGACCATTCATTTAAATTGTATTAGATTTGCATGATTTAAATGAATGGTCCACATTGTTGCCACATCATTTGGGCACCAAATTTGGGCAATGTAGCATTACTCTTTTGAAATATACATATCCTTGCAAAATAAAAAAATAATAAAAATATAAAAATGTAAATATATTAGAGTTTTACATTATTAATTGGTACAATAAATACGATTCTAACTTTTCAGATTGAATTCACTCCTAGAATATTCACAATTACATCTTGAGTAGGTAAAAACACACCTACAAAATTACGAAATCTAAATTCAAAACAAGTTAAGGTAATAATAATCTCAATTACCCAACACACAATTCTTAACCTCAAATATCTTCTTCAAGGCCATTAATCATAATTTCATAATATAATACTTGAGAAACTAATTAAAAATTGTTTCTAAAACATTCCCAACACTTGAAAATTATCCATTTCCAATTAAATAACAATCCAAAGGCTATCTTATTCCTCCATTTCTTATTTTCGAAATTCCACAAATTATATTACATTATCCTTGTATAATAATGTCACCTTGTATAATAATTGACATCAAATATTTTAATTTTTAAATAAACTAAATATCTATCAATCCTTTGATGTCACAAGTATACACAACCTTTAATACTCTTTAAATAATTTTTTGTGCAAACTCAATTGTTTTCATTCACAATTTCCACTTCCAAAGCTTACTGCAAGTATAATTATTCTCTAATCTTATTCAAAATTGTTTACCCAACTTGTAAACCACGATTTAAACATAAATTTACCTCAAACATGATAATTCGTTCCTAAAGAGAGAAATCTCTATAAAACTGACAATAATAACAATTCCTGAAAATCAAGTAAACATATGAGTACTTACCTTGAAAATCCATAAGAAAGTTTCGAATATCAGTCCTCTTGTTTTCCTTTCTCCTCTAAATCTCTCTCTCAGCCACTCTCCCTCTTCTTTCTCTTTTCTTTCTTCCCGGTTCGTATTCTCTCTCCTGTATTTTTATTTGTCTTTTCTTATTTCTTATTTTTGTATCTCTCTTCAGTCCACCGAGTGAACTTTATCAAATCTCATTTTTAATATTTTCCTTTGCTTTTCGGTTTACACATGGCTCTCATCTATTTTAAGTTATCAAATTTACATGGCAAATTACATTTTCATCCTCTGTATTATTTCTTATTCTTTTTCAACTCATCAAATGCATAGAAAATTACTACGCGTGCTCATGGTTCACCGTCATCCATTGATGGAGGATTTTGAAAGAAAAGAAAAAAAAAAAAAAAAAAACCAAAATGGTGAAGAAGGTTACTGTGGGGGGCATTTTTGTCCGTTCACCATAATAGGTGCCTTTTAAACTTAAGTTATTAAAGTGGTAACTTTCTTACAAAGCCCAGTCCAAATAGTGACAACAAATTTTTGGACCCTTTCTTATTTTCGAAATTCCACAAATTAGATTACATTATCCTTGTATAATAATTGACATCAAATATTTTAAATAAACTAAATATCTATCAATCCTTTGATGTCACAAGTATACACAACCTTTAATACTCTTTAAATAATTTTTTGTGCAAACTCAATTGTTTTCATTCACAATTTCCACTTCCAAAGCTTACTGCAAGTATAATTATTCTATAATCTTATTCAAAATTGTTTACCCAACTTGTAAACCACGATTTAAACATAAATTTACCTCAAACATGATAATTCGTTCCTAAAGAGAGAAATCTCTATAAAACTGACAATAATAACAATTCCTGAAAATCAAGTAAACATATGAGTACTTACCTTGAAAATCCATAAGAAAGTTTCGAATATCGGTCCTTTTGTTTTCCTTTCTCCTCTAAATCTCTCTCTCAGCCACTCTCCCTCTTATTTCTCTTTTCTCTTTTCTTTCTTTCTTTTCTTTCTTCCCGGTTCGTATTCTCTCTCCTGTATTTTTATTTGTCTTTTCTTATTTCTTATTTTTGTATCTCTCTTTAGTCCACCAAGCGAACTTTATCAAATCTCATCTTTAATATTTTCCTTTGCTTTTCGGTTTACACATGGCTCTCATCTATTTTAAGTTATCAAATTTACATGGCAAATTACATTTTCATCCTCTGTATTATTTCTTATTCTTTTTCAACTCATCAAATGCATAGAAAATTACTACAATCTTTTCCCTTTGAATCACATTAAATTCGGTTTTGAGCGACTATACAGCCCTTGCAGTGTTACTATTACTAAGATATGTCTATTAAGTAATACTACAAACTCAAAAAGTCAAACTTATCATTCGACGTTCAACGTAAATCTAAGGGATGCAATAATTAAAATCTTATTAAACCATATCCATTCGGTACATATATGAAACTTGAAAGGCTGTAATTGTATTTTTACTTTCCAAGAAACTAAAAAAAAAAAAAAAAAAAACGTTATAATTAAAAGAGAAACTATCTCTTTTTATATAGTTAATAGATGTTGTCTGCAATTAATTTTATAAAATTAATTAATATGAGAAATTTGTTTGTATTTGTCATTTGACTTTCAAAGAAAATCAATTTGATATCAACTCACTCTTTTTAATATAGCTAATAGATTTTTGAACTAGATTGCAAGGCAAAAAAAAATTAAAAAATAAAATAAAATTCAAAGCAATCTCTTCTTGTATCCTCCATACACGAGCCCACCAACAACAGCAAAACAAAAAAATACCAATGAATCAATCTTTCTTGTTTTTTTTTCATTTTTTATTATTAGCTGTGGAGATTTGTGAAGTACTATGAGAAATTGCTTTTGTGCGGCGGCGCTGGTTGTGTTGCTTCTATAAAAATTGCGTATACACACAGATTCTTGTATTTCAAGAAACAGATTTGAAATTGGATCAAGATTTGATTATATAACTTGGTGCATGTTCAAAAGCAACTAGTAAATATGATTTATAAATAGTTATCTCTATAGGCTATAGCAGAATTTCATAAGCAAATCAAACACCAGATCAAACAAAGAGAAGATGATTACTTTCAACAACAAAAACAACACAATTTAAACCAAAAGATCATAGCCAACCCAATTACCAGATGTCACAGATTTCAGATTTTTAACCTCACCGGCCATTGGGTTCGGATAGCCTGCTGGGTCTGCAACCCATCTGATCCAGAAACTTAGTAAGTCGCAAGTGCTTTGCAGTCCATTGTTCAGCCAATTTTTGCTCCTTAGCTTCTGCATCCCTCCTCAATCCAGCTATCTGTTCTCTGTATTCTGCTTCGATCCGATCCAATGTAGCCCTCTGCTCTTCCCTAAGAGCTTTCACCTTAGCCTCTATCTCTTCCATTTTCTCCCTTCTCCTGCATGCCTTCTCCGACTCCAATTGCAACTCTACCCTTCTCAACCTCCAAGCTGCTTCTTTTTTATGAGCTGCCCAAACGCGGTGGCCTTCGTCCAACTCTCTACAGCAATCCATCAGCTCAGACATCAAAAGGGTCTCTCCACAAGTAGGGACTGATCCATGAGGTGGCTGCAAATTTCCCAGAAAAAGAGATGCATTATCAGGCCCTCTCTCAGGCTGCAGCCATGGAATTGGAGGAGTTGCTGCTGCCATTGTTGATGGAGATAGACTCAACGTTATCGAAGGAGACGGAGGCCTAATAGTTGATGCTCCATTGGAATTTGAAAGCCATGGAGGAAGCAGAGTTGGCGGTGTAGGCGAATCAGTGTGAAGAAACCCTCCATTGGAAGTAGCCATTACAAATGAGCGATCTTTCACTAGCTTCTCTGCAAAAGTCTCTAGAATTTGATCGTATTTGCGCTCCTCAATTGGATCAACAACTGTTCTGTTGTGGTGATTCTCTTTATGTTCCCTCTGTTGCTTCTCTTTGAACACTTCCCACCACTTTCCTAATCTCTTAGCAGTACGACCGGGTACTTCAGCTGCAATCTTCTTCCACTTGTTGCCGTGTTTTTCTTGCAATCGAATGACTAGACGCTGCTCCTCTTCAGTGAGTGATCCTTTCTTGATTCCTGGTTTGAGGTAATTCTTCCACCTTTCTAAACAAGACTTTGCATCCCTGTTAAGGGCTGTGTTCATGCGCTGCGACACAAGGTTCCACTCTCTCGGGCCATATTGTTTCACGTATGCACGTAACAAAGAATCCTCTTCAGATCTCCAACGCTGTCTCTCCTTCATTTCCAGGTAAAATCACCACTTCCCATTCTGTTACACTCCTCATAGCGTACCTGAAATTATCATCGAAGATGTCAATGTATTTATTCTACTACAAGTCTTCAATTCAATCACCATGGTAGACAAATTTGACTTAGCAGAAGAATGTAACAGAGTAAACTGAATGTATATTTTGTAAAACCTAAAAGAACAAATGTAAAGCCATTCTTGTTCTGTACAATAGAGTTTAACATTAAGAAGATTGCCGACAAATTATGTAAACAAATGAAAAACAGAAACTTTGGAAGACAAAAACTACTTAAGCAACTCAAAAGTTCTGTAAATCTTAATAAATAAAAAATACCCAAACCTGTAATCAGAAGAAATAAAGTTAACAAACACTCAAATAAGAATTCTTCCATTTCCTTGCTAGCATACTGATGTGGGATTGGGATAGTGAAAATGATTTCAGTTTTCAAACTGCAGAGCATCTTATAGTTTTTCCAGTCATATTTTAAATTTCTGATTTGACAAATAACCCAAATAAGAAAAAAAAAAGGTATGCTTTTGGTAAAAGAATCAACTTTACTCTTGATCATATCCAGCTACAATAGTATAATACTTAATTTTTGTAATAAAAATAATAATAATAAAAACAAAAAGAATACCAATCGAAATCAATTACCCAAAAAGGAAAAATATTTCTTTTTTCTTAAAAAAAATAAATGTTTACCAGAATGAAACAAATGAAAGTGCAACTTGTGGATTATAGTTTAACAAAGCATAATTCAGTACTCACCATCAAAGAATCAACTCTGTAAATGGGTTTCGTTGAAAGTGATTACAAAAGAATCTATTTCGAATCAACAAAATCTAAGAATCACCATCAAAGAATGACCAGTTTCCAAAACCTCACAATGGTTGAATACACAAAGATATAAACTTCAGTTGAAATTCGATGTTGTACACTTACAGAAACTGACCATAAAGCAATGTTAGGCACAGCTAACTAAAAAAAAAAAAAAGAAATCTCTCAAACTTTCTCTCTTTTGTCAAAATCTTCTCACCAACCAAACAATCAAACAAAAACTACTTGAAGATAACACAAAACACAGCTTACACTTGTTCACTTCAAGAATTAAGAACCCAACTTGGTCTCCTTGGCATCTCCAGCTTAGTGACTACAGAGAAGAAAACAGACAAGAAGACACTAGGGACAACAATTGATAACAAGAAAAGTAAAGATATTGGGAGATTAGACTAGAGAAAAAGAAAAAGAAAAGAAAAGAGTAAACAACTGTAACAATGTAACAGACAACAGTGATTTTTATAGAGAGATCTGACAGTTGGGTGTTAAAAGGAAAGCACGCGAATGAGAAGAGGAGAGAAAATAAAATTAAAAGAAAAGGGAAAAAAATGAAGAGAAAGAAAAAAGAGAGAGAGGATGACGTCTTCTGGGGAATGTTATGTCGTCACTTCCTCCGCTGTTTTACACCACCACCACCACCACCACAGTTTGTTCTCAGTTATAACTTATACACAGACACAGTCACAGAGAAAAAGAATGCGAGAGTTGATGCTAAGCTAGAGAGAGAGTAAACCTGTACGTTGCATTAATGGAGCTTAGAGAGAGAGAGAGAGAGAGATAAAGAAGGCGTATGCTCGATTTCAGCGCCTAAAATACGCCATCTTCCGTCATTTTTTCGCGGCTTTCATTTATATATATTTTTTTTCTAATGTAAGGGCTAATTGCACTCACTTCACCCAAGTTTATTAAATATAGCAAGATTTTAGAAAACTACCTTAAATTAACACAAAAACATCCTCCCATCAAGTCAATCCGTTAATGTTAACAGTTAACTAACCTTAACAATCGGAAAGTCAAATATATCATTACCATATCATCTCAAACATAAAATATATTTTTAATTAAAATTAAAAAAAATAAAAAATAAAAAAACTAGATAATTTACCTGCGATGGAGCTCAACTGCCGAAGGAAACAAGAGATCCTTGACAATCTTCTACTTACAGAAAGAGATCTTACCCGATCTCGGAGATTAAACTCTTGAGGATGTTGCCGTAACCTGTCGAAATATTATTATTTTTTTTAATTTTTAATTAAAAATATTTTATGGCTGGGATTATGTGGCATGGTATATTTGGTTTTCCATAGATCAATGTTAGTTAACCGTTAAAGTTAACGGAGTGGTATATTTTTGAAATCTTACTAGATTCAATAAAGTAAGTATAAATTAGTGCAATTAACCCTTAATTTAATTTGGTCATAGTTTAGTCACTAACGCTTGTTTTAAGAAAGTAACAAACAAAATCATGGCCGCTACTAATAAGTAAAAAATGACTCAACTTTGTTTTATTTTTTGAAATATTACATAAATTCTTAGTTTTTTTTTTGGAAGGGAATACTCGAATCCACAATCACGTGGTGTGGATGCGAGGAGTATACCACTTGATTAGCCTCATCACTTCAAAAGTGTCTCAACTTTTGATCGAGTGATACACATTTTAGTTTTTAAAAATGAATTTACGGAGGGGATTTGAAGTCTTGAACTCAATATTTCAACTTCGTTGAAGGCATGATGACCTGCCATTGCTTTTGACCATATAAACAGTCCTTTTCTCTCCGATGTTATTGTTTATGTTGATGTTGAATCTGATTAAAGTCTTCTATCCGACGTGTGCGACGTAATTTGATATTTAAATGCACTTCAATATTTTCCTGTATATTCTTCCGAGCAATACACTCGGGAGTTTATCATGATTTGCAAGCAATCCACCAAGCAGCAACAGTTTCCTCCATATGATTCTTACATTTTCTAATTCGTTTAATATATTAAATTTTCTTTTATTATTGATCTTGGGCTTATTTGCAAAACGCAGAAATAACACTAAACTCCCGAGTAAAAACACTACCGAAATACTACTTCAAATCTCATGTCGAAGTCATATACTCTCCTCCTAAGAAATTTAACCCACCAAACTTAAATCGGTGGAACTACATGCTGAGCAAGACTTGTCACCTCACTCACGATACATGTCAAACTCAACCAATAAGATAAAGACAAGACACACTCGACGTTAGACAGGATATTATATAAACTTCATTTCACCACCATTTGAGGTAACTTTTTTTTTAAAAAAACTTTTACTTAGAAAGTACTTAGCTCACGATACAGTATTAAAAAGAAAGGCTTGACTTAAGTATTGAAGGGTGTCCCCTAGTGGACCCCTGAACACTAGCCACCTTACAGTGTCTTTTTTTCTATATCCATATGAGATACTCAACCACCGAATAAAGCCTCATCCACTGCATATAATCGAAGGCTCGTTTATGACCCCAACAATTGACATGATATTACGATCTAGAGTGGCACATGACTTATTGCATCTATTGATATGATAATTCACTAATTATTATCTTCTCTCTTTTTTTTGGAAAAGAATTCACATCTTTTTTATTTTTATTTTTACACTTGGGAGAATTTATTTTATTTTATTTTTTTGGTAAGAAGGAGGGCAATAGCCCGAAAAGAAACAACCTAAACTAACGAAACAAGCCTAGCAGAAGCAAGGCTGTTAAAGTCATCTTTCAAGATGTTGAGAATCTGAGAAGGAGGATCAACAAACCTCGTGATTCCCAACTTTAAAGAATGTCTCAGCTTAGCTATACCATCAGCAGCTCTATTCCCTTCTCTGTAAACATGGTGTATGCTGCAACACCAGTTGTTTTCTAACGGCCCTTTACAAGACATAATGGTGGTGACAACTTTTACTACAAAGATAAATATCTATTGGTGGTGACAATCAATATTCAAGACATACATGTACAATTTTGTGCGAATTTTTTTTTCTAAAATAACAATAATAAGAAGAAACAAAAATTAGTGGGTCAATGTTTGATCGGGAAAAATGAACTTGAGCACACCTGGGTCAGGGAAACGGACATACCCGGAATTCTTACATCATTGGGAACCGGGACATCTCCCTTGCACGTGTCATTTAGTGGGTTTGGCATTATTTCACTGACCAACGAACAAGACAACTTATGCACCACCCACTCGTGGTCCGGCCCGTCCGGCCCCCCTACAAAATCTTCTTCTTTTCTTCCTTAATTAATATTTAAAATATTATAGAAATCAAAACATTTCACATAATTCTAGGGGTGGCACAGTTTTACGATCCATGGTTAATTGAATCGAACCGAATCGAAAATATGTGTTCGAGTTGAGTCACCTTATGGGACAACACTTGGTCAGGCCTTGTCCCATACCTCCCGGACAAAGCGAGGATTAGTCCCACTCATTAACGATCAGTTATCTATAGGAGTGAGGGATACATTGTGGAATTACAAAAAAAAAAAAAAAAAAAAAAAAATGAAAACCTAATTTAAATGAGTCATGGATGGTTTTGCATTACCAAAAATCGAACCGATCAAACTAAACTGAATAAATATTAAAAATATATATATTATAAATATAAATATAAATAAATATAAGGTTTATTTTAAGTAATTATACATATTTATATATTATTTTATTAAATATTAGATTTATATTGATTTAAGTCAATGGATATTGTTTTACAGATATTATATATATATAGTCTCGTTCTCATGCAGACGTCCACATATAACTTTATAAAGATAATGAACGTAAGCTACTAGTTTTAACAAGTACATATGCACTTGAGTATTAACTAAAATATAAATAAAATAATACACCAATCCCTACAATCTAACTCTTGACATCTCTCGCACTACCCACACTATTCAAGCATCGATTTGAACTATACTATCAACATTCAGTATTGATTGTTATTATTACTATGAATTATAATGATATGTATTATGGATTATTTGCACTTCCATTTATGTATATATGTATATATGTATATATGTATATATATGTATATTTAGAGTTGTTAAATTATGGTCTAATTGTCCAAAAGGCCTATCAGGTCTAAAATCGTTTTGAACCGACTCGAACCGAAAAAAACATATTCGAATCAAACTGAGCCACCCTGTTGAGACTAATCAATCCAATTTAAAAATATAAAAACCGAGTATAAGTGAGTCATGGATGGTTTCAGCCGAAAAAAAAAACCAAACTGACTCGCACCCATCCCTACATAATTCAGTAAAATTATACGGATATCAATTTAATTAACAAAGGTTTTTTTTTTTTTTTTGTATCAAGGATCCTGGATTTCGTCCAGACACCCATCAGCCTATCCTCTCAAACTGCGTAACTCGTCGTACCATGTATGTTGGATCGTGGAGTATGACAAATAATAAACCCCGACCCACATATTCGACCACACAAAGATGCAAACGAATAATCAGAACTCGCTTTTGTCTTGGTATAATTCGAACAACTGACCTGAAAGTTACTGATACCTCAAGCTCGTCCTTCCACCAATTAAGTTAGCGCCTTAATGGTTTGTTACAATACAATTGTTAAAAGTATAACCAAAGACTTGAGATTTTCATCCGAAGCCTTGGACCACCAAAACAACTATCTTGTAGATGAATTATCAATGTTATTAGAGAAAAGTTTAGTAATTAATCGATTGCATGGGATGAAACGAAATGGTCAACGAAAAGAAAGAAGAAATCACGGCGCAGAATAGCAAAATCCCTGGGAAGTAGAACTGTAGAAGTGGGCAAATGATTTTTCACTGCTTTGCTTTTTGTTTTGATGCGACCAGAGAGGACGTGACCACAGCACAGAGGGACGATTAATTAGAGAGAAATGCTAGTAAAAAAAAAAGTGTGTAGAGAAGCAATAATGATGATGATGATGCTCTACCTTAATTTACTCATGCAAAGATCTGACCGTTCAATTTCAAAAAATAAGAAAATATGTTGACCTTGTGATCAACATAGAAATTTTATCAAAGCTTATGATGGGTCCCGAGAAAATTCTGATTCCATTACGTCAGAGTCACAGAAGAGACAGAGACAGTAGAAGTAGTTCTTCAGTCTAAGCAACTCTCGCTCCTACTACTACCCAGTAACTAGCCTTCATCGTCTACCATACACCTCCAGATCTCCAATACAATGCTCACTAGCTGGAGCTAGGAACTACATTGACAAATCGGAAGGGATTGCAGTGGCTGATTTTGTTGTTTGGTCCCGCTCTTTGAAGTTGTATTTTGAACCGTGTTTGTATAAATAAATCTCGCCAAATCCCATACAAATAAATCTTGCTGAATCCCTATCTCAGTTGCATTCTATACCATATTTATAATGGTTAATGATCTCGTCAAATTCCAATAAAAAAATATCGATTGTTGTATCTTTATTATGAGTAGATGTTTATTTCATTTTTCCATTTAACATTTAATGAGTCTGAATTTAACTGTTTTTTTTCTTTTTTTTCGGTTAAAAAAAGTTAAAAAAAAAATACTAATTTTTCATTTAATACTAAATTATTGGATTGCATTTAATATATTCATTCATATTTCTAAGAATATTAAATAGGGGTGGCAATATGAGTTGCGACCCGGTGGCCTGACACTGTATTTGAGGGTATGAGTTAGATTTTATTGTGTTCAGGCCATTAATAGGTTAACACGTTAAACCCATTAAGTAAACGGGTTGTGTTTGTATTGAACTCCACCCAATCGGTTAACCTATTTAACACAATTGAATATTATGGATAAATATGTAATTTATAAATATACAGAGAAACTCTAAATATTACTTCATAAATCAAAACATAAATACTTCAAATTCTTCCTTCTCTCTCTTTTACTGTCTACTTATCTTCAAGATCAAATTTTCAAAGTAACGTATTCTCCATTACTTTAATTTTATTTTTAATTATTTTGTATGGATATTATGCTTGGATTTATTTTTGGGTGAATTTTATATTTGGGACAATTGTATTAAATTTTATGTCATTTTATTTTGAATAACATTTTTGTTATTCTTGATTATTTTCATTTATAAAATTAGTGTTAGTGGATTGAATTATATAAATCAAATGATATAAATTACTTTAAAATTTTAAGTAGGAAATGAATTAATAGAATTGTAATTTATTATACATAACCTATAAATTAATTGGTTAAATGAGTTTTTTAGTGGGTAACACGTGATTTAATGGGTTGTGTTTGGGTTTTGACCTATGACACGATAAGTTGAACGGGCCATGTTAGGGTTGAACAAAAAATTAACGGGGCATGTTTGAGTTTATACAAACACGACACGATAACACATATTGCCACCCTTAATATCAAATGAAAATAAATAACAACTGTTGAGGGTGAAAATGAAACTCAACACTGTCAGTAGATCACGACTCTGACTGGCTTGAGTATGGTTCTTGGATGCTTGGATCGGTATTCGTATCCATAGGGACGAAGCTGGAATTTCAAAATTTACCTAGTATGGAGAGGTCAAATTCTATGATTTTCATTTTGGAGAAGCATAAGGAAAATTTTCAATTAATTATAAGAACTAAAATTGAAATTTTTGAGAGGTTGCAGGGGGCCATGACCCCCTCAAGCCCTTTCATAGCTTCGTCCTTGATCCAATCCTAAAAGGTTAAAGAAACACAGTTAAAGTTCCTAGTGGGGAAGTCACTTGGGGACACCCTTCGATGCTTAAGCTGTGGTTGTTTTGAATGTTGATAGTATCAATAAGTTTTACTAAGGTTATAGTGAGAAAAAACTTACCTTGCTTTGGCTCCACATGGGCTTATATGGTGTATGTCCGTATTGCTATCAATGGATGTATGGTTGAGACCGACACGTGGTGTTTGATAAGCGATATATGTTGCTTTGGATGCATACGCCTCTAGCCACCTCCTGTTGGTCCCTTCTTCAGTGTGTTTCTCGATGTCTCCATTAAGTATCAACAGTCTATCTTTCTTGAGGTGTCTTCGGTGGGTTCGATGTGTTGGAAGGTCACTTCAAATCTGTGGTGTCACAAATATACCCAACAGCAATTAACAGTAAATATTAGCATAAATGTCAAATTAATTATTTTAAAAAAAAAATTGAGGATTTTTAATAAAATTAAGGATTGTTCCGTCCTTAAAAAAAAAAAAAAAAAACAAATGAACCCTAAGAATTTAATCAAATTGAATTATCAACTTTATGATAAAGTAGTAATAGTTTTGCTTAATTAACATGTGAGAATAACTTCACAATTTTTTTATTTTTTCTTTTATATACCACTTATAATATCAACGATTCAATTTGAAATATTATTGAATTGAATAAACGCTTTTACTATTTAACCACATTAAATATAGGTAAATTCCACTAGTATTTTTATGATTTATAATTTATCTAAATGGTAAATAAAAGAGGTAAATTTAATAAAACACAGACAAGCAAAGCAAAGTCACATGATTGAAGTGAAGTGAATTGAATTGAATTCCAAATCTCAAAGAATACAAAGAAAGAGAATAAAGTGAGAGGAAGAGGTGGAAAAATGAATGATTAGGAATACGGAGAAGGGTGGGAAAATCGGGGTAGGAGGTAGTGCCACGTAAGCAGAGGACTGACAAGGGGGGACTGTAGTCCGCGTTTCGCGGCACAAGGAGACGAGTTTGATCGAGACACGACCGAACTGCTACGCTGAACAACCCCCCCTCCCCTTGCAGCTCTTGTCAGTGATACGTTACGTCGTTTTTTGCCTTTTTAAATTATTAAATAATAATAATAATTTTAAGTGGTGGGTCCATTTCTTTTTCCCTCTTTTATTAATTGTTTCTTCACAGTACTGTAAACTACAACAACAGTTTTGATCCTCTCGGACCTCTCCAACCATGCCCATCCACTTTCTCTCTCTCTCATTCCTTTCTTGCCTTTCAAATTTTGCTTTATTTTACAATTTTTTTGATTTTTAATTTTTTCAATTTGCCCCCCTAGCTACCATTTATTCACCTTTTCATTCATGGGTTAGAATGCAACTATTTTATCTACATTAGTCCATTTTATTTTTAGGTGCCCATATGGTCACTTTCTACGGGCTGTAATTTGTAGGGTATTTTTTTGTCAATTTCTCTTAAATTTATAGGATATTCCGAAAGCAATTCAATTGGTTTAATTTTTATCGATTTCTAATGACATGTAAAATCAAACCTAACCCAATTGAGAGACCAACTCACAACTTATTTGCTAAAAGTAACCTAATGTGAAGTGTCGTTTGGAGTTTGGGGATCTTTAATATCTATAAGAAGAAGATGAAAGAGAGCAATGTTGGACTAAATCGGGAAGGAATCATAGAGAGGGGTATATATGGAAAAAAGAAAACGATGATTTGACAGATCAAAGCAAGTATAAAATTGAGGGAGATCCTCCCTAATCTTCCCACTCTGAAGTCTGAGCCCACCTCTGAAAAGACAAAGCAAAAGTCTTTTTTATGGTAGGGAATTGAACAAGACTATTCTCCTAGGAGGAAGTTACCTCACATCACACCACCAAGCGACGTCGTTTTGATGTTGAATTCTTCGATGAAACAGTAACCAGTGCAGTAGCTAACAACAGTAGAGTAGTCCGTCCTTATACAGCTAAAATAAATAAATAAATAAATAAATAAAATTATTAAACAGTACAAAAAAAGCCTGCAGGGTTTATTTTATTTTATTTTATTTTATACTTTTATAGGGATTGGTGCGGGGTTTTTTTTAGGTGGTGCGTGAATCGTGATGGTGATCTTGTGGGTTTTGAAAAACAAATCAGAGCGTCTGGTTTGAACCTCAGGCTCAGTGCATGGTCAGTCCCAAACCAACCTGGTTCCTGCCTCCTGGTTCGCTAAAGGGACCCATTTTATTTTACGTAAAGCTGCTTTCGACCCAATTTTATTTTATCTAAATTGATTTTCCCAAATTTTATCAATATATATATATACAAGTATAAATTTTAAAATTGAGGAAGAGAGAGATATGACTTAAATCCGTACCTTTAGTATCAGGATATAAAAGGTTAATAAGTGGTAACGTACCAATGTAAAGAGTCTATCACAGATCTTTTGTGGAAGGTTAACTTTTTATTGATTTTTATTTTTTATTTTTGATAACAAAGAAACAGAGAGAACAAGCAAGGTAGAGCGAGCAATTGGAAACTAAATAGGGATATCCAATTGAACAAACTAAATAGGGATATCCAATTGAACAGCTCTCCTAACACAAAGAGGGAATTCCTCTATCCAGAAAAGATCCTCATCAACCGTTAAGGCATATTTTGTTAGGCCGTGAGCGACATTGTTAGCCAATCTAAGAATATGACTAATATAAATAATCTGAAGACTGTCAATAAGAGACAAAATTTCATCAAGGATATTGCCACTGATAGATTCCCGATGATTGTCCTCATTGATACATTTTACTACCACTGTTGCATCTGATTCTAAAACATAAGGAGTAATACCACAGTCTCTGCTGAAAATCATACCCCTGTAGATAGCCATTGTCTCAGCCAATTTTGCGTCAAAGCACGTAGCTAAAGGTAAAGAACAAGAAGCCTTAACAGAACCCGAATTGTCTCATTTATGTGATTATTATTCACATAAGTTGTCCTCATTGATACATTTTACTACCACTGCTACATCTGATTCTAAAACACGAGTAATGCCAGCATCTTTATTGAAAATCAGATCTCTGTAAATAGCCATTGTCTCAGCCAATTTTGTGTCAAAACACACAGCTAAGGTAAGGAACAAGAAGCCATGGAAGAACCTGAATTGTCTCATTTATGTGATTATTATTCACATAAGTTGTCTTAATGCATGTCTTTAGTGTTTATAGAGTTTGGTAAGATGTCATGTCACACCATGACGGTGGAGTATAATTTTTTCAAGTTTTGAACGATTTACTTGTCCTTCAGAATATTTGCTTGGAAATATCTCACGGATAAAAACATAATTTAATATAGAATCAATTAAACAAGGAAAATACTTTCAAAAAAATAAAAATAAATAAATAAACAGGGAAAATGTTAACTTGTACATTTAGGAATGTATGGATATATGTTATTATTTTTATATGAATTGTTGTTGCTCGATTTTAGTCCTAGAATTTCAATGTAATTTTTGTTTCGGAATTGTAACAAGAAAGGTAGTTTATCATCGCCATTATTCCTTTTTGGTAGTTGCTAAGTTTTCTTTTATTTTAATATGTTTTTTTATGATCGAATAAATAAATAATCCTTTAGACGTAGATGTAAGAGGCAAATCACCAAATGAATAAATATGAATGGTTTAAATTTTTCATTCTTAAAATGTGTATTATGGGCACATCACTTCTCAGCAAAGCTGGTACTTCGATAGTGCCATATAAGGGGTGAGGGGTTTAAATCTCATAATACGCATTTTACAAGTATGTATGAAAAGTTTTCTTCCTAATTAATGGGAAGTAATTATTTCTCATTATGGGAGTGGATATTCAGATCGCACATGTATTTTTTGATCTCGGTAATATTAAAAAAAAAAAAATGTGTATTATGGGACGAGACAATGTTGGTAGCGGTATGTTCCTCAAACTTATGTGTTTCTATACACGGGTTCTGTTCTGTTGTTTCCGGATCTAAAATCCATGATCCTATATCCGACCCGATAGAGAGCTTATTTTACCCCAATAAATGGGCTTTTTGGGCCTTCAAATAAATTATCCCCGACCCAGCAAATTGTACTCATAAAATTTTCAGGCCCAACATAAGCAATCTCATTCTCATGTCAATTAATTTCAAAAACATTTCGTAATTTTTTTTTTATCATATCTAATCTCATTTTACTTGCAAAACACGACCCTATAAGATCGGGCAATGATAATTTATACTTGACTTGAGGACCTAAAACTTGCATGATTATAATTTTATAATTGAGACATGGAGACGTGGTTATATGCCCAAGTCGTCTCTTTTGTCCAAATTTCTAGTCAACTCCAAAAAAACAATTGATATTTGTTTGGTGGTCAGGTTCGTGCATGGAAACTACTGCTATCTATAATCTATGATTATCTGATGATTAAATTAATTAATGTTTAATTACTTTCACATTAAGTTAGTTAGGGACAGGACAGAATGATTATGGTTACTTGTATAGAATGTTTTAGTACATCAATACATCATTGTTTGCCTCATCAATATATGGTCAATGTGTTTATTTTTCATTTTTAAATAATTTCTTCGGATTATGCTACTATACTGTATCCGTGTGGTTACTTACAAAATTACCGGTTACTGTATTTCTATTCGAGAGTTTATTAAAAAATTTTTAAAAAATTACTACGATAACTATCGCTATAAATATACAACTTTTGTATGATAGTTAAATTCATCTGATTGTCGATTTATATCCAACGGTCGAGGAACTTCAAACCATGATGTCTATCATCGATGTGTTTTTATGTTAAAGAAAAAAACAAATGATAATGAAAAGAAAGATCAAACAAAGATGCAGTCACAGCTCACACGCTGTTTGGGAATCATTTAAAAATAATTACTACATCTTGTTCTTGTAATTTTTCAATTAAATATAACATTTTTTTTATAAGAATAAAATGAGAAGTATTTATTTATCAGCTTCTAGAATTATAGTTATAGACAAGTAGACAACAAACAAATATTTCTATTGATGTCTATCTTTAAAAGGATTTTTTATTAATTAATAAAAAATATCATAAAATACTTGTATAGATCTTCTTAACATGGATCGTTCGATCTTACAATGAATGGAGAAAGATTTCAATCCAACGGTAAACAGAGAGAGTGGACCTGGTGTAGATAATAGACTACATTTTTTCTCACGTGACCAAAAAGGAGTAATAAGATTTGACTAATCATTAAAAATCCAACGAAAAGTCTATAAATCATTAAAATTGAAATCCGACGGCTGAGAAACACCGCAGCCAAAGAAAGAGACAAACAGACGGAAACAGTGATGATTTGATGATGGGAGGATATATGTCATTACTGATCATTAATCACGTAATTAGACATTAATAATCTACTCTTAAACGAGAATTAAGTATCGAAAACTCGTAGAGGAGTATTTTTTTTCTGTTTTCGGTGGTTGTTTGGTGTAGTAAAACTAAAAAGACAAAGAACAAAAAGCAAGTCAACTGTCTTTTGGTTGGCGAAAGCCGAAAGGTCTAAAAAGGCAAACCAAAAAAAAAAAAAAAAAGGTTAAAAAGAAAGACCTCTTTTTTCATCTTATTCGTGGGATGTCTTTTGATCCAACACTCAAAACACTCCAAAAGTGATAAAGAGCACAAAAAAGGGATCACAACCCATTATTTGTGTTGGATTCTGGGTTCTGGTTATTTTATAATTTGTTGAAGAAATAGAGAACAAAAAAAAAAAAAAAAATCATTTCTTTGAGAGAAGATCTGTGTATTCTCTTGTGTGGTGTCTGGATGGGAATTTGTTTTAGCAATCGGATCAAGGCAGAGAGTCCTTTTAATACAGGTATTGTTTCTCTCAGGTTTTGTGTAAGTTTATTTGTTTCAATATGTGTTTTTTTTTTTTTTTGTTGTTGATTCAGATGTCAGATTGATTTTGGGTTGCTGAAAAGTAGTGTATTTGACAAGTCTTTAGTTCTATATTGATTGATGGATATTTAGTTTTGTTGATTTTTATGTAAATGAAGTTGCATGAGCTGTTTTCTGATTCTATGAGTATATTTTTGGTGAATTTTATCAATATGTGTGACAATCTTTTTCATTTTTATTTGAAATCAAAGTTTGATGTTAGTGGAATTGCATTTTGTGAGACTTGGTTCTCAAACAGTTGCTAGTATTGTGATAACTTATTCCATTATAGTTTTTAATCTTTATAAAAACTTTGCATTTGCTTTTGCTTTTGTGTAGAAGTGAATTCAAAAAATGTCAGTAGAGATGGAAGCAAATTCTCATCAGGGTCGGTGCCTCAAACTCCACGGAGTGAGGGTGAGATCTTGCAATCAACCAAGATAAAGAATTTCAGCTTCAGTGACTTAAAGGCAGCCACCAGAAACTTTCGGCCTGATAGTGTTCTAGGAGAAGGTGGCTTTGGTTCTGTTTTCAAAGGTTGGGTTGACGAGCATTCGCTTACAGCTACAAGGCCGGGTACAGGCATGGTGATTGCTGCGAAGAGGCTTAACCAAGAAGGATTCCAGGGTCACAAGGAATGGTTGGTAAGTTGAAGTTTTAGCTTCTCTATGTATATAATTCTTTGTGATCAGCTTCAACTTCTAATTTTGGAGGTGTCGTTAGTCTTGATACTTTAAAATTACACCATAGTTTGATCTTCTTGGCTATTAGGAGGATCCAGGGCATACAAGATTGTTTAAATAATTCAACTTGTACAATCAATCATTAGGGATTTGATAATTTTTCATTGTTGGAAATGATGACTTTATAATTGTCATTGCTTGCTATGCTGCTTGTGACATTCATATAGGTATTGATTCTCTGTCATACTTTTGTACATACAGGCAGAAATCAACTATCTTGGGCAATTGTCTCATCCTAATCTTGTGAAGTTGATTGGTTACTGTTTAGAGGACGATCATCGGCTTCTGGTATATGAGTTCATGCCGAGGGGTAGTCTGGAAAATCATCTATTCAGGAGTAGGTTCCTTGTGTCTTATGTGTTTCATTCTCGATGTGTATTCATTTATTTCTTTGAAGAGAAGCATACATTAACAATATTGTGTCTGGTATCTATTTTCTAATTGAAGCGTTATATTGATATCGTAACAGGGGGTTCACATTTTCAGCCTCTTTCTTGGGGAATCCGGATGAAAGTTGCGCTTGGTGCTGCAAAGGGGCTTGCCTTTCTTCACAATGCTGAAACAACAGTTATATATCGTGATTTCAAGGCTTCTAATATCCTGCTCGATTCAGTATGTAACTTGGCCAGCATTTTCTTATGATATATTCTGTAACCTGGTTGAATTTTGATTAGATTTGCGGTTCATCTGATCATCTTTGCAATGCTGATGACCTTTTTTTTTTTTTTTTTTTTTTTTCCTTTTTCTATTTTTGCAGAGCTACAATGCAAAACTTTCTGATTTTGGACTAGCTAGAGATGGACCAACCGGCGATAAGAGTCATGTGTCAACTAGGGTCATGGGAACCTACGGATATGCTGCTCCAGAGTATCTAGCCACAGGTATTTTTTTATTTCTATATTTTTCCTTGAATAAAATCTTTTTTTTCTGGATAGGTTCTTCTATAATATCCTTGATTCGAAACGTTTTATGGAGCTTCACTTCTTGACACACTCCAAGTGGTAATATTCACAGTACATTCTATTTTGAAATATCTTTACTTTCTCTAAATATCAATGATACTTTTAGACCACATTTCAAAAAAAAATAAAAAATGATACTTTTAGACTGGTTGGGGGAGATCGATAGACAAATTATTGATACGAAAGAAGAAAGAAATACACAACCAGAACCTCAATTCATTTGAAGTGATTTAAGGTTATTAGCATTATGTTATTGTTATTGGAGTATTTTGAACGGATATGATGTACAGGTGTCCTGATCATTAATTTCATTTTGTTTTGTGAAGGTCATTTGACTACCAAGAGTGACATCTACAGCTTTGGAGTTGTTCTTCTGGAAATGTTGTCAGGGCGGCGAGCTATAGACAAAAACCGGCCATCTGGAGAACACAACCTAGTGGAGTGGGCAAAACCTTACCTGATTAACAAACGTAGAATATTCCGTGTACTGGATCCTCGGCTTGAAGGCCAGTACTCGCTGCCTCTGGCACAAAAGGCAGCTACCCTTGCACATCAATGCCTATCCATAGAATCCAAGTTCAGGCCTGATATGGATGAGATAGTAAAGGTATTAGAAGAGCTTCAGGACATGTCAAAAGCTGCTAAAAAAGAGCATCACGGTAAAGGTCATCCGCATTCCAACAATCGACCAACTTCTGCTTCCCCGATTCACGCTTAAGGAAAGGTATTTGATGTACCCATTTTTCTTTTGTTTTCCTTTTCTCAATTTAAACTTGTCATGGTTGGGTTGGAAACAGAATTCGGGTGATCATTCTATGTACTATAACCTTGTTCAAGCAATGTACAGGTCTTATTTTGGTAATTTATTTAGGTTTGTAATCAATATTTACTGTACTTAAAAAATCAGAGCAAAATATGTACAAGATACGTGAAATTATAATGAGAGATTGTTAATCTGTTCTTTGTTGTGGAACTGATGTAACCATGATTGTATTAATGGTAAATATCGGTTGTATGTAGCTTCTTATCATATTTCATCAATATAGTATATAGATGGCATAGATTACGTTGCTTTTCAGCTTTCGAATGAGCTCGAAGCATGAGGGATTAGATGAGTCGAGAGCTCGAAGCATGCGGGATTAGATGAGTTTCGACATTCGAAACAAGATTTAGCTAATAACTGAAAATCAATAACTCCTGTAAGTATCCAACATTTTACATTATTAATCAAGACCGAGCAAAAGAGAGTGACAAATATAGCTTGCACAAACAATTTTACCAAAACATTCTACTAGTGCAGAAATATGAACCAAGATGACTGAACAATAAACAATCTGATGAGATATATGTTTCCGGCAAGCAATTCATCATCGCCCCAACAAGACAACACGATCCTTCTGTACTACCTGCGATAAGTTGATGTCGAAGAGCTCACACCGAATAGGCATCTCCATCTCGTAAAAGGGATTCTTCAATACATAATCTGTGTACAATTCATAGATAACTTTCAAGAGACTCTCCATTTGCTGTGTTCCAGGTTCACAGACCACAAAGAACTTGGTCCCTGTATGTTGTCACAACGCAAAGCAATTACATAGAAATTCAACATTCTGCAGACATAAATGTATTAACTCCACACTTGAAGAATCAGGATTCAGGCAGGTTAAATATCTTCTCAAGTACTAATCAAAATCAAGCAACAAAGAATCCATTACGATTCATGGAGATGATTTATATATCTCGAATTTCGAATGTTAGAAATGAAATGTGAATTTACAATCAGTCAATTATGATGTAGAAACTTGTAAAAATTATAAAGCAGAGAAATTGAACTCCAATTCCATTCTCTTACCCTAATTTATACCCAATTGTATCATCAATAGAATCCAAGTCTGAAAACCTAACATATCCCATTCGAGATCGAAAACTAGCAGCAATTCTTTTGGTTTAAAAATTAGAGGGCAATAAAAAAATTAGGTTAATTGATGAAGAAAAGTACCAGTAAGAGATTGGAAGCAATGGAGATCAAAAGTGTCGGCTTCGAGGAGTTCGATGCCGTAACAACCAGTGGTAGGCGACAACTGTTGAGAGATCGCGTGCATTGAATGCCATAAACTAGCCACTCTCAAGCTGTCATTTGTGTCCATTCTTCCACCAGATCCATAATCCTGATTATTTTCCCCAAGTCAAAATCATTTCATCGAACACATACTCTTGATTTTCGATAAAAACATAGATGAAAATTGAAAAGAGTTGTTTACCTTGTAGTAAATCAACCCTCCTGACTTGTTGATGATGTAAAGACTGCAAATTGCCGCCATTCTCAAGGGCTTTTTCGGAATCCAATAACAACACCAACCCAGAAGAAGAAGAAGAAGAAGTAGAAAAGATGGTTAAGACTTAAGACTCTGATTCTCTGAGGAAATAAAATATAAAATTTAATTAACAAATCTGACGTTCTATAAAATGCCACGTAGCTGATGATTATTTAAAAAGGTAATCAGACGTGGCGTTTTTAGCTCTACTGGTTTTTTCCTTTTTCGTACAAATAAATAGTAGGTGAGCGGTGAGCGCTCATATTGGAACTCGAAAGCTGAAGATGGCGGTGATTGAGAATTCGAAACCGACGGTAGAGATCGACGGACTCAAATTCACGTATCCAGGAATCGACGGTCATCCTCCGCCTGGCTCCACACCGTTGATCGATGGTTTCTCCCACACTCTCCACGCCGGAGATCGCTGTCTTCTCGTCGGATCCAATGGCGCAGGTATGTCCGATTTCTCTGCCTTTTTAAATCACTTTTTCGACTATTCGAAACAAATTTCAGTAATTGATTGTTGTGTTCTGTGGATCCATAGGCAAAACGACGATTTTGAAGATATTAGGAGGGAAACATATGGTGGAGCCTCACATGGTGAGGATACTTGGAAGGTCTGCTTTCCACGACACCGGTTTAACGTCCTCCGGTGATCTCTGTTATCTTGGAGGAGAGGTTAGTCATTTTTATTTGATTGTTTCAATGTTCTTGTGTTTAAAGTGATTAATTTTTAGTTAAATCGAAATTATTAGTCGAGTAGAATTCATTTGGTCCTACATTGATCTTGTATATTTTCATGAATGTTCGATTCGTTTTCAAACTAGTTTGACTATGTTAGGCATGTAATGGCAGTCATGTTATTACTGAATTTAATTGAATTATGGAACTTTGCTTCTGCAGTGGAGGCGAGAGGTTGCTTTTGCAGGGTTTGATGTTCCGATTCAAATGGATATCTCCGCGGAGAAAATGTTATTTGGTGTAGCAGGTATTGATCCTCAAAGAAGAGCTGAACTGATCAAGGTATATGATGCAATCATAATATCAGATATTAGTTAATTTCAACAGCTATAGTTTCCCTTTTGTTTTTATTTTGAAATGGTGCATTGTCTATTATTGAAACGTGTCTTGTTTTCATGGTAATTTAGGTTTTAGATGTTGATCTTTCATGGAGGATGCACAAGGTGTCTGACGGTCAGAGAAGACGTGTTCAAATTTGTATGGGTCTCCTTTGGCCATTCAAGGTATTTCCATCTTCTGGATGCTAATTTGAATTCACTGTCTTGTTTAAGGGAAATCATGAAACCTTATGTTTTGTTTATCTCAAGTCTGCTGGTTGTTTATTTATAGGTTCTTCTTCTGGATGAGATAACAGTTGACCTTGATGTGTTGGCGAGGGCCGACCTCCTCAAGTTTCTGAAGAAGGAATGTGATGAACGTGGTGCCACAATTATCTATGCGACCCATATATTTGATGGTCTGGAGGACTGGCCTTCACATATTGTATGTCTTTGTGTGACTCTAAATATTAGATGGGATCTGACACATCTATCCTTCCTTCTCAACATTAAAAGTATAATTTTGATCTCAGATGTATGTGGCTCGTGGGACGTTGCAACTAGCAATGCCAATGGATAAAGTCAAGGAGATTAGCAAGTTGTCACTAATGGTTAGCTTTCAGGATCCTAATTTGAAATCTTTAGTTTAAGTTCGCAACTAGTATAGGTTGCTGATTATGACTCATTTTATGATATATCAAAACTATCGGTTTCTCAGGGAATTATTTTACTCTTGATTCTGTTTTGTATTGCTTTCTATTAGTTGCAATTGCATATAACTGTTACAAGAACATTCCTGCAGAGAACAGTGGAGAGTTGGCTGAGGAAGGAAAGAGATGAGGAGAGGAAGATGAGGAAAGAGAGAAAGGCAAATGGTCTTTCGGAATTTGGGAAACAAGTTGACGGAAGTCGTGTTATTGGGGATCCAGCCCATGCTGCTGTCCGTGCAATGAACAATGGTTGGGCTGCAGGAAGGCTACACTCCACAATTGCTGGTGAAGAGAACTTTTCCTTAAGCTCAAACAGAGTTCTGAGGTAGTCAACAAATTTATCTCAAAATAAGTTCTCTGATCATTGGTTCGATATGGAGATCAAAACAGGCTCTGCACTGCCTATAGCCCATCCTTGACCGGAATGAATAACACGATGCCTGTTGCTAGAGGAACGACATCGCCTAGAAGCATATTATCATGAATGGTTTATAGATATAGAGATATTGATTGTTGTACTGATTTATAGTATTCTTTGAATCAAGTTCAACATATTCAGCTGGTATCATCGTTTATTTATTTTTAGTGAGATTAGATGGATAATGAATTCATCTTAGTGTGTGTAACCAGCAAGTTATGAAATCAATAAAATTACACGATTTTTACTGATATTTCACTGTGATAGATGTTCAGTGACTCAGTGTTTACACTAGCAATTGATTTGCATTGATGTAAGTCGTTATAGGCTCTTGTAGTGTCAAAATATTGAATTCTGTAGTATTATATAATTAACTTAATAAAATAATAACAAATCGGCCGTCTTAGCTCAGCTGGTAGAGCGCATGGCTTTTAACCATGTGGTCGTGGGTTCGATTCCCACAGACGGCGTCATTCATTTTTAAATTCTTGACTTTTTTACTCAGATCGGACAGTGTCAATACCCGGCCCACGCCCATATCCATAATTGGGCTGATATTTGTGCAGCCCAGTAACAAAAAAAGAATGATTTGAATTTTCAGGATTCCTAATCTCAAGGAACAAAATGATTATCTTTGTTTATATCCCTACTTCCCACTATCAAGTATCCATATAATCCTCAAAACCAGTTATTTTGTCTTGTCATTTTGTCAAATTAACCCACACCATCATCAAAAAGATGAATTTTATTGCAAAAAGAAACAAAAAATGTGAAGTGGGTTTTTCTGGTACCGAAAGTTGTTTGTGATGAGTGATGAGAGAGTACTGATAAGGTATAAATACTAGAATACAATTCTTTCTTTATAATAACAATAACAAGACAAGGTTTTTCCTGTTCTGGTACACACATTTATCTTAACAGAACCCTATCACCACCGCCCTATTGTCACCCCTTTTTCTTTTCTTCTTCCTTTTTCACTTTCCTTTTTTTTTTTTTTTTTTAGGAATTAAATCAACGCCTACAATAGCTTCTCTTCTCTAAATCAACGGCTACAATAGTTTTGGAATTAAAGCTTACTTGAAACTTGAAAGTGAAGGAATCGTTTGTTTATAGTAAGTGATGGTCACAACTCACAACTCACCACACATATTAATTTCTAAGTTTTAAGTTTTAGAGAAATTTCCTATACTTTTGAAAAAAGCTTGATTGGAACATGAACCTGATCTACTGATCTAGTGATCTAGTACTAGTAATATGATCGATGTTTCCAGATTTGTGATTTCCCACCATGATTTCAGAATGAAAAAGGCCCACAAAATTTATTACAACAGCTATGCAACAAGGCAGTCTTCAACTCCTGTGTGATTGATTGCCCTATCTATGCAAATATTGCATCGATACACTGAAAAACTTAACATTTCAAGAACAATGAACATGACAACCCACATGGTGTGTTAAACATCCCACCAGACAACTTCTGGGTACACAGACCTACCAATCAAGCTTTATATATATATATATATTTAGCCTGCTTTGCCCTCAAAAATTTTCCCACTTCACATGATTTCTGGGTGCAAATTTTACAAGCACAACAAAGTAGAAGAAGAAGGCGATTAAAAAAACGTTATAGTAATTATATTAAACGGAGCTGCGGACTACATGTTTTTTGTTCTTGCAGTCACTTCAGCTGCTAACCACACTTTTACTAGGACCTGGTTTTTACTATTATCACAACCAGTCCTAATAACAATACAATTCCACACGCACAAAAAAAAAAAAAAAAAAAAGAAGTTACCACACTTTTTTTTTGATATTCTAGCTATATCAGCATCACTTTGATTTTTGACTTTATAAAAAGAAAAAGAAAAAAATAAAAAAACCCTAGCAGTACTACAATAATAAAACTCCATTTCACTTTCACCCATCACTTCATGGAATTTTCCCGGGAAAATAAAGGAAAATGAATATTGAAGGCGGGAAAAGCATGAAAATGTTAAAAAAAAAAAAACAAAAATTAATAATAATAAAAATAAAGATAAAATGGAATTCCCATCAGACGCGGAAATTCTTTCCAACGAAGGTTTGACCGAACTGCCAATTGGGTTTCGCCACGTTATATGAGGTAGAGGAGCGCCTGTCACTGCCCGTGACCCTAAACGAGAGGGCCTGGCCCACAAGAACAGCGTTGGATTGCCAGTTTTGCCCCCAGTTACGGCTCATTGATAGCCAACCCGTGTTGGTTCCTTTGATGCTCACCTTCGTTATATCCCCTGCACCCGCGACGTTGGTGACCAAAACCAAGTTGAAGTAACGGAAACCGTTAATTGTGAATCTGATTCCACCTTGCTTTCTGCATGCTACCCTGCAAAAATAAATCACCGTCATCGTTAAGTCCTACGAGTAACAAGGCACTTTACAGGGTGGTTAATTAAAGTCCCGAGGTTTGATTTGACTATTAAAAACTAAAAAGTAAGAAATAAAAAAAAAATTATTTTAAGGTAATTATTAATTAATGTGGTTTTGGTAGGGCAGCGTAGAACTGTAGGGTAAAAAGTAGAAAATATTTGTGACCAATCTCTTCTAAACACCGATGAATGACCCACAACACGCGTGAGAGAGCGTGAAAAGTGTCTCATACTTTCTGACTTTAAGGCACTACCCTAGTACCCTACCCTTTGTATTCTGGTGATTTTTTTTTAAGAAATCCTCAACTTCACAAAAATACCCCTCCTCAAAACTGAAAGTGTGGGGGTATTTTAGTCATTTGGACAAAAGGAATGAACAATTTGACGTTGCTATATTTCGTTAGACGACACAGAACAGAAACAGAAAGGTTTGTCAAGAGACTCTGTTTGGTTCCCGAGAAAGTTGAAAGAAAAAATATAATATGAACCAACATTTCCCGGTGTCTAGCTTCCATGGAAATGGAAAAAAGACTTGAAGACGAAGAAACCAATAAATTATAAATAAACAGAACAGGGGCATTTGGGTAAAATGTAAAAACTGACCTGCGAAAACTGACGGGAACAATACCGGCACGGTACTGAGCGATCTTGAGGAACATTGGCATGGCGAGATCGAAGTGGGTGCGAGGAGGGTTGCACCAGCCGCCGTTATCTGACGGCTGAGCGAAGTTTGGTGGGCAGAAGTTGGTGGCGGTGACGAGGATGGATGGGTTTCCCGGGAGACACCATCTTGGATCTTCGACGCACTTTATCTCATAGCAGGACCCACAGCTCAGGCCGTTGTTGAACAGAGCCGTACTCAGCGCCGCCGTGTTCACGCCATAGCCTTGGCTGTACAGATTTCCGTACCCACAAGCACCACCTGTAACAAACAAAACAGACCCATTAAAAAGGGAAGAAATTACACATACATTTGTTACAACGTAGACAAAAATGTAAAAATTATTGTATACCCATAGTTCCGGAGGCATCGTTGCCGCCGTAGAAGGTGGCGTGGGCGCCTTCCCAGGGACCACCGGTGAAAACACCTGGAATCCTGGCATTGGCCGTCACGAAAAGTAAAGAGAGAAAGCAGAGAACATTGAAGAGCGCCATTTTAGTCTGTGGAGTTTCGTTGGAGAAACGCACAGAGATCTAAAAGTGTGTGTTGATTCTTGTTGTCTGGTAGTGGAGAGTGGAGACTGCGGTGTGTGAAGTTGGGGGCGAATGGGGAAAGCGGGAATGCTACTTAAAGAGACTGGACTGGTAAAAATAATAGGAATCTCACTGTCAAAAATCCCTATTTCTTCTACCTTGTAATTAATGTTGTATTTTGCTCAGATCTATTTTATTTTTCTTTTCTTTTTTATGTTTTCATTTCCTTTTATTCTAAGCTTTTTTATTTTATTTTATTTTTATTTTTAAGATTAATGATAGGTTTCTCGATTTACACGAGTTGTCAATTGAGTAATGCTAAAATTTCTAATTTTTTTTTTCCTAAATCGTGTTGAATGTCATGATTTATAAAATTTTGATAAGTCACGTACCAAACGTAATTTGAAAAAAAAAAAAATTATGAAAAAATTTGGGAAGTCTAACATTATTCGTTATCAATATATTATATAAATGATGAGATTATATGATAATATGTGATTTTAACTAAAGTCATTTGAAAATAAATTTGGACAAACATTTTAGGAAGCCTAGTGTTACACTTTCTAAAATATGATAAGGAATTGGTTCGATTAGGTCTTTCTAAAACAAACGAGCAATACATACACGGCCTGTTTATTTATCGTATGATGAGAAATATAAAATATCTACTCTCACGATACAAGAAACTCTAATGTCTATATACACATTTGTAAAATATGGATGATGAACTCCAATGTTATCACTAACATGGAATGAAAGATACACGGCAATTTACTGGAATATTTGAAGGATTTTTTTTACTTATATATTTTTAATTTTTTTTTTTTTTTTGAAGAAATACATTTTTAAATTTTTAAGGGTTGGGAACTTGGGACAGTTATTGTTGAAAGAGTAACAAACACCGGATGGAATCCACGTGACAGGCACATGGGTGTCCTGTTGATTTTTGTTTGGTCAGATTAAGAGCCCATAACACATGTAGAGAGAGGCACGTGCAACTGTGCAAGTGGAATAGTAGATTGAGTTACGGGGATTTCAGTTTTTGATTTCACACTTAATGTCCACCGTTCGATTTGACGGTAATAATATTATTTCATTTTGCTTTAATATATTCCATCCATTTTGTTACGGTGAATATGTTCTTCCCATCACTAGCGATTTTGGGATGGTAAAAAGATTAGATTCCAATCATTTTGTTGATAATATTTACTTTAACTTTTTTAGTTTTTACAAATACAAATTCGAATTCACAACTTCAATAGTACATAAAAGTTTATAACAAGTATATCATGATATTATTATATTGAATAATTTTATCAGATTTAAAGTATTTTTAACCATCAAATCACATTGGAGTTTTATTTATATTCATTAAATAAGATATGTGTTTAGACTAAGGATTATAGAAGATAGTTTTGATATTTCAATTTTATAAAACAAATTTTATTTATGAGAGGAATTATGATTCAACGTATATCACATCTTAATAAAGATAGTAGTGTACATCTCTTTCACATCCGATGGTTACGGGTGTAAATCCAACCTATGTATTTTACACGTGGCGGTCATGCATTGTCTTATCTGCAACACTTGTACACTTCAACTTGCTAAACTTGGGAGGAGCCTATCTATGTAGTCATCTTGACCAACCAACTTGAACCTACTTTGCTTCATTTGCAAGCGGTGCCATAACCGACGGTTCTGATTTCATGACACATTTGGACTCTCACACTTAATTTTCCTACACTTGCAAATTTGAAAAAAAAAATAAATAAAAAAAGTTACAAAGAATCCAAAAAGTCACAAAACAATACCTCAATAAAGGGCCACGATGAGAAAAGCTAAAATAAGGCAAAAGAGGACATTTAAAAACCAAGTCGAGTAAAACCGCGTAAAATGTGGGGACCAAATCTGTAGTTCTGTACCGTTCGTCGATTCATATATTAAGGTGGGGCCATCCAAACATAGCCATGTATCTACGGATACGGTTATGTATGTATGCCTACGTGGGATCCATCTACACCCTTGCTTTTAATCAACTCTTCTCTTAAAAGATACAATGTGTATGTTGTTGAATGGTGCACTCGATCACTGAAGACATAACATGTAACGGTGTCAGATATGATACTTATGTATTTTCTTTTGATTTCCTATCACATGTCACGTTTTTAATAGTCGAGTATACCACTTAGCAGTAATATCTTGACTATTACATAAATTTGGGTTTTTATAGAGAGGAGAACTCGAACCCATAACCTCATGATGCAGGTGTAAGAGATTTACTACCGAACTAACCTCATTTTGTCAATAGTGGTTTTGAGTTTAATGTACACATAATAAATTTATCTAATTTACAAGCAAGATATATAATACAAAGTTTATTTTTATTCTAATAAATAAAAAGTAACTAGTATATTTGGTTGAGGGATTTAATTGAACCCGGAACATTTATAATTTTATTTCAACAACGAAATATATATATATATATATTTTTTGTTTTTTTTTCTTCCGTTGTTATATTTGTCACATGACTTGTACAATTAATGTTGCAACTTAATACAAGGAGTAATGTGTCAATACCACACGATGGTTAATAAATTTCAAAGTAGAGGATGTTAAGGAGCCACGTAATTTTTTATTTGTAGTGAACAATTTTTTGATAAATTATGTCGTGCAAAAATTAAAATTGGCATTAAAGATGAATAAATTTGATGGGTGTATGAAATATATATATATAATTAATTAATTAGTAAATTTAGGGATATATTGTCCTTAATAATAAATGTCAATGAGAGAAGCAATAATGCCAAATTTATTTTGGTAGTTATTGAATTTCATATTAAGTAGCACAAAAAATCAAATAGTCATTTTGATTGGTAACAGCTAATCAATTTATATCAACCCATAATTGTACTTTATTTTTATTTGTACGTAAAAGGCTAAACATTTTAAGGAAGGCGGGTTCCAATTGACAATGCCACCCTAAAATTACTACAGAGTTATATAAAGAAAAAGAAAATCATCTTTTGAGACAAGACGACTGTTACACGTCTCTTTCTAGATCAAGTGGTGTCGATATTTTAATAAACAACTCTTGATGGAGTAGTTTTGCATCTTTCCATTTGTTATGGGAATAACCATCACATCAGCCATGTGGTCGTCTCTTTCTCGTCGGTCCCTCGCCAATGAGTCAAAAACAATGTTCATGTTATTCGTCTGGATACGAAGTTGGTTTAACGGTATATGCTTCTCGCACCAGTATGATCTCAGGTCGTCTGAATCCCTAATTAATTGTATTTTTAGTTTTTTACCGTCAAATGCAAAACCCCGGTTAGAGAAAAAGAAGAAGAAGAGGAGGTCCAAGTCTAAGTCAAAAATATGTGCAGTTGCATTGCACTGCATGTGATTCGAATTATTGTTTTGGTTGCTTCTTCTCCATTCCAATCGATTAACCCACCACCATGTGCCTTCACTTATTGCTTTTCTCGTCTTTTTCTATTTATTTATTTATTTATTCCCATTTTTTGTTATTATATATTTTAATTATATTATTTATATATTATATATTATATACATTATCGTATAAGTATCAATCCCATCCATCACTTAAAAAAAAGATATCTTTGAATTGTCTTATTTTTCATGGATAATGATCATCTTTTTCTCTGTTTGAAATTATTAATTTTCGTATGAAACTTGCAGGAATTTTATATTCTCTTTTATTTTGGAGCTACAAATTACAATTGGGTTTCTCTATCTATCTTTAAAGATTTTATGGGAGTGATAAAGATTGATGGATTCTTTTTATTTAATTATCAAAAAAACATACACATGGGCATATTTATAAATAGTTTTAATTTAATTAAAAAAATTATAATATATAAAACAGTCAAAAAAATCACTTTTTTGTTAAAATAACACGTTTATTGAAACTTATTACATATATATATATACACTTTTGAATAAGTATTATAAAATCAAAACGTTTCTCATGAAAAGACTTTCAAACACACACATATATATATTTTTGGAATATTACATAAATATGGGGTTTTTTGGGAAATAGTTTTAATTTAATTAAAAAAATTACAATATGTAAAACAGTCAAAAAATCACGTTTATTGAAACTTTTATATATATATACACACACACTTTTGAATAAGTATTATAAAATCAAAACGTTTCTCATGAAAAGACTTTCAAAACACACATATATTTTTGGAATATTACATAAATATGGGGTTCTTTATGAAGGAGAAGGACTTGAACCCACGAACTCGTGGTATAGGTATGAGGGGTTTATAACTGGATCAACTTCATCTCGTCTTTTAAAACACACAATTGAAAGTGACAAATACTCAATATCACTAATCACATGTAATTAGCTAGCTAAAATCCGCATTAATGCTTGAGCTCACCAATAACCGTAATCGCATTTCAACTGCACTTCCACGTTTTTGTGGCAGTGGTTGAAACCAACCATGTGTGAGAAGAATTCAATCTCTATTGTGTAATAGGAGTAGGTAGATAACTTGATATCGATATATTTCGACAGACCCTTAATCTATTCGGTATCAAGGTAATTGTGAAAGTCAAAGATAAAACGTTATATATATATATAGCTTTAGATATGCATCAATCGTCTGCTAATTAACATTTTCATGCATGTTGAACCATTGATCGTTCACACTAGCACCGCTGCAGCATTTCGGTTGATCATTAAAATCAAAGGTGATGGATGACTCATCAAGTCCACGTGGCAGGTAAGTTCATGGAAAGAGCTTTAAAAGGGGTCACCGACCAACCAAATCTAGCGAATCTGCCACGTCACTCTCTGGGAGAGTGTTCATTCAATTGATCTTTTTCTTTCCTCTCACCAACACAACACCAACCAAAACCAATGCATGGACGGATATGATCAGACATGACATGTGATTATGTGAACGTGCCCCCTCCAATCTCCATATCGATCGAGAAAATCTTACAATAATTGTTTTAGTACGTGTCGTGATTTTGCATGTGTGATATGTGATTTATGGGTTTCTACTCACGGCTTGTCTTCGATAAAAAGGTGTTCAAAGTCAATATTAGGGCTTACTCAGATATCAACCAAACTATTTAATTTGTTGCCTCTTGTGTTGAATTGGATTTCGACTATCCAGCTAGATTGTGTTTTTTTTTTTCGCCAGAAGGAGATTTGAATTTCAGATTTCACCTACCATCGGACAATTGCATGTTATGTACCACTACTAATTAGATAGTTAAATATCATTCAAATAAGGGTTGAGAGGACTCGAACTCGTAACCTTATGGTGCAGGTATTAGAATGTTTCTGCTTATAATGATAATAATAAGATTGATGACAGTTATTTACTTATTTCAGAGGGAAACTAATTAAGTAATTACTAACTACCTTTTCCTGTCAAAAAAATAAATTTCCAATAATCTTAACTCTAAGAAAAGTTCCTATTTCTTTTGGTGAGACATCATTCATGTGACTTAGAATGCTCCATCTTTCATTTACATTTTTTTTTTTTTTATCTTTGGTAATGTGCATGATTAATTTTTTTTTTTCAATGATAGTTGTTGGGTGCAATTTCACGATTATATAAAGCATCCAATGAAAAAAAATAAAAGTAGACAATTTGAACTTTAAAATGACTCCTATGATTGAATTTCAAATTTTGGTAGTATTATGATCCGATTGGTTAAATTTTAATTTGAACAAATATAGTCAATATAATATGTAATCTGAAGATTGAGGGACAAGATAAGGTTGGTCTGGTAATAAATTCCTCACATTTGCACCACAAAATTGTAGATTCGAGTCCTCCGCCTTCCAATAAAAACCCAGATGAGGTGAGTTAAGCATGATATATAAAGATTAAACTAATGCTACTTATATAAATACAAATTAATCAAATTGAATTCTATTCATAATTGATGCAAAGAAATTGACCCATGGGTCTCTTCTTTTACTATAAATAATACAATATTACATTTTTTTTTTTTTTGACATCATCTAATTAAAATAATGTTTTTTTTTTAATGAGATAATTAAACCGAAACAATCAGTTTTAGATTATTGCGTTGGATTATTTGTAAAATAAAAAGCAAAGTACTTCAATAATGAAGAGCAAAAAGAAGGTATATATAGTCATATAGAAAATGGGAAGTTGTCAAAATCTGCTTGGAAATTAAGCAAGAAGTAAATAAGTAATACAACTAGTGCATGCAATTATTAAGCAACACTCAAGCATTTAAATAGTAACACTTAATTAATTTGTAGCTTTAACATTTTCTTTTTCCTTTTCGACCTAAAGTAGCATATTTGACTTTTTTACTTACTATATATAACATAGTTACAGTGCATTAACATACATATTTGGATAACTATAATTTCCATATTATGGTCATGATTTAAAATTAACTCGATAAAAGAATTAGTAGACATCCGATCGACTGAGTTTATATACGATAATTAAACTAATCGAAATTAAAATCAACCTTTATACCTAATACCTTAAAAGTAATCACAAATCTTGTTTTCATTTATCTCACTGCATAAATTAAATAACTAATTAAGGAAAATTCTAATATAATTAACTTCATCTATTATTTATTTTTATTTATTTTTATAATATCAAAAATTTTATTTTATTTTACTTTTTAAATGATTTGACTTGCATGTATATATAGTAATCCAAGCTCACATGGGATAACATGATTATGCTTAATTAGTTGATATAAAAAGAGAAGTCTTCTTTAAGAACGTAATTAGGGTTTTGAAAATAATGCTTCCCCACTATGTTTAGTCGGTGAGTGCTCCTCGCAATATATAATAAATCATATAATATCGAATTTTACTTAATTACCTCTAACGATTCAACAGTATTTTTTTTTTTTTTTGAAAGAATTCATTCAAGGCAAAAACATTACAGAGAAGAGGACAATCGTCCAACACAAGACTCTCCACTGCAATGGGGCAGTCTTCCAGCCAAACAAACAGTAGTTAATTACATACTTAATTAATTAATTTTAATTTGCTTTAACATCAAGATTCAAGAGTATATCTTAGAAATGTTTTAGTAGAAATAAACGCTCTTGAGTATTGAATTGAAAGTACTTAATGATGTTTCATGAATAAAAAAAAGCATTATAAAATAAAGAAATCTGTTATCGATTATTTATAAGTGTTCTAATGATTTCGATTTTTTTTTTTTTTTTTTTTTTTTTTTTTAAAGTTGTTTATAGAAGCTACGTTTATATAAAACATTTTAAGTGTAAATGATGATGATGATTATTAATATTTTAAGTCTAACACCAGTCGTATTACATGATGAGATCAACGGGTAGAGAACAAAATAATTATTTATTTATTTATTTTTTGCTTTTTGTATTCAATATATATTTATAAATTTGGGGCAATTAATGAACTTGGGTTGTTTGGCACATGACATTTTCATTTTTATAATTTCTCAGGGCGTCAAATAGAATGTTTACAGTATTGATCATGTAGAATACAAGATTACAGTAAATTATAATTAAATAGATTAAATTCATTAATAATTTAAAACAAAAAGCTAAAAGTACATCAATTTTGACTCTTTGCCAAGCAAGGATCCGTACCACTTGATTAGTGATGATTGAATTATTAAAAAAAAAATTAATCTCGTAATTAGCTATTTCTAATACATATTAAATTGTCGGTGATACTTGTATTAGATTACAAACACAATAAATTAAATAAATTAAACAATTGCATGGAATATTGTAACGTGAAAAAATGTTCTCGTTGTCTGGCTTCTACTGTTGACTTTTGAGTTCTAGGTTATCAAAAATGTTGACTTTCTATAATTATTGTATTAATTAATTGTAATTATTTTATTAAGAATTTGTAAACTTGTAATTATGTTTTTGTAACTTGTTTCCACGATCGTAATGTTAACGTACTAAGTACATGCAACCCGTATATTAATTTTCCACTTGTTATTTAATTATTTTTATAATTAAAGCTTATTATTGTATCTTGTTTATCACTCATCTTATCATAATTACTTACACTTTTGGAAGACATTTATTATTATTATTTTTCATATAACAAAAACATTTAATTTTTTATTTTTTATATACAAATAGATTTTAACTTGGAAAGGGTTTGTGATAATAATTTATGATAAAATGATTGATTGACAAATACAACCAATCATTTTAATATGGGTTAATTAAAATTTTGATTAAGATACCTTTTAAAATAAAAATAAAAATTGATAAGATACATTTGACTGGTTTAATTACCATTTAATTACATTAAAAAAAATTAAAAAAAAAAGGAAGGAAACTTGAAAATTTTAAACTCAAAACATGGATTTAACTTGAATTAGTGAAAGCTTGATAATAAGAATTCAATCGATCTCACATGTGAGTTGAGACTTGAGGGAGACAAATAGAGAGATGTCAAGAAAACGAGAAGCATGGGCCTAGCTAGCACAAATCACCAATACATTTTCACACTTATTTTTCCATCATATATTATTATATATACGAAAATCATTTGGTACGTATGTGCGGCCCGTGGGGTCTCGATTTGCATAAGTGCATAATGGATCTAGAGTTCGATTTGCACATGTGCAAACGGGATTCAATATGGAAAAAAACGTGAAGAATCCTGATTAGTATAAATACATAATGATTTTATATGAAAAAACGTGCAGATCCCACGCGGTAGTTCGGTACCTAATAGTTACTAATTAATTATATAATTATTTTATTTATTAATATTTTCATATCCATTTGGGGTTCCTCTTCTCCGCATCCACTTGATCTGTCTAATTTCATGGGCCTTTGGGGTCACTTGTTAGGACACATTTACTAACCAAATCACATTTACTCGATTCATGTCTCAATTACATCAAATCCATATCTAACATTCAATGTATTCATTTAATTTATGAAAACTACTTCACTACCCTAGAAAGGCAAGTACATAGAAATCTCTTCACTTAGATATGTAATTGTACACCAAATAAAATCGCTGTCACATATGATTTATTTTTTTTTTTAAATCCGATATTGAATAAAAATTCGCTAAATTATTGAAAATGGTCCCGAGATTTTTTTTTTTTAAAAAAAAAGAGTCACTCTTGGATATATATCGGGTACCACTATGAAAATTTATAGGCTTTTCATGTTGCTATCTTGATTCTTGAAACAATTTTATAATCCCAAGTGAACCTTTCATGTGGATATTGGAAATTAATATTCATTGATTTTGTGTTGGAGTTTTTCATGCTATAAAGGATTGAAGTTGATTTTGTATATTGCAATTGGGAAGTACATTTGTTGTTTCTTCTATATTTGTTCTTGTGGCCTGGATTTAAATATCAATTGTGTTCAACTGTTTTTTGTTGTGTGATTTTCACAATAATGTTCAAAAAAATTAAAAACCCCATACTTCCATGTGATCAAATAGCAAAGGATCACCTATGATCCCCACCTTGGATTGTTCCATGGTCCCCCCATAAGTCACCATTCTCTCCTACCGGTAGTTTCCTGTGGTACACAATTTTATTAAAACGTCTTGGATATAGGTTTCTGATAAATTTTACAATAAGTTTTTTAGAATTTTTGGCGGAGGTGTCCAACTTATTCCAATATCAAGTATGATATATAAATGATGAATTTTAATTAGTTGTTAAAATTTTAACCTAGTTGGGGAAAATGTATTAATATTGAATCCAAAATATATATTTGATCAAATTTATGACCCAATTAGAGCAGAATAACATTAAAATATGTTGTACTTAACATTCCTATTGGGAGATTGTTGCAACACAATTTAAAGTTTTCATCTACCTTATAATCTACTATGAGCAAGAACAATATATCCTTGAAAGAAAAAAAAAAAAAGATTTCATAGCTTTAAATTTGCTTAAATATATACCAGTAAAGAGAAGATGGGGTACTTCATACTCAACAAAAGTGTACTTTCTTTTTCATTCATGTCGATTTAGTTACGTTTTTTTTTTAAAAAAAAAAAATCATATCGCTTTTTGATATGATTTATTGTTGGAAATTGCTTGGGTACTGACCAGTCAGTACCCAAGCCCTACTGACCACACCAAACCACCCAATGGGGTGTTGCCACATGACAAAACTTTTTTGCTTTTTCCATTTTTCTCATTGCCTTGGGTTACGTGACAAACAATGAGTGGTGTGGTCAGCGAGTCAGTACCCAAGCATTATCCTTTATTGTTTACATAAATCGAGGTATTTTAGGGAGGGAGAGAACTTGAACCCGTAACCTTATGGTATAAGTGTGAGAGGTTTTATCACCAGACCAACCTCATCTCGTCACTAGAGCTCATATGTTAAAATAACATTTTATGATTTTAGCATTGACATTCCTTGTAATGTGTCCTAGCGGGTATAAAGTATAAAGTATTAACTAACTCTTTGCAATAGGAAAGTCTTACCTACTCTTCACTCTTTACTAGAAAAAAAAAAAAAAAAAAAAAAAAGGCGCCAATCAAGCAGCTAAGAAGCTATAAATCCAATAAATTAAAATCTCTAAACGAGGATCCAAGTCCTAGTAGGTAGCAAAGCAAATAACTACAAGTCTATTTGGAGGGCCAACCACCGCAACAACCGACCTAATTACCTATTATTATACCTCAAAAAACAGGCTTAGCTTTCAATTACGGGCCACAATTTAGTGGTCACTACACTAGGGGGTCATGCACTCATGTTTATCATGCACTCGAAGTGTAATTGCAACTTGCAAGCACACATGTATTTTCCATGATCACTGAAACCCTAGCTCTTCTCTCCCCCACCACTTTATGCAATTCTCGATGCAGGCTCTTGTTGGTTCATGTGAAACCCTAGAAAGTTATTAATTGTAACATTCAATGTAGTTTTATGGGTTCATGAGATTTTAATAGAATGTCAGTTTGTGTAACATCAAATTCAGAACCCTAAAAGGGTTCACGTTGCCTAACATAAAAGAAAAAGGGAAATAATCATTTTCCCCCTTTAGTTTGACATATTAGACACTTTACCCTCTCTAGTTTCAGTAATGACCATTTCCCCCCCTGAAAACCAAAATATTAAACATTTTACTCCATCTAGTTTCAGTAATGACCATTTTTCCCCCTAAAAACCAAACTATTAGACATTTTAGTCCCTAACCGTTACGTAGTCCGTTAGTCAACAACTTTGACCGTAAAAAAAATCGACTAAATGACATTATTACCTTTGAACACATTAGTTATGCCCTCTAATGACACCACTAATTATTTTTAAAGGAAAAAAAATCAGAATTTTTTTTTTTAAACTAATAAAAGTATTTTAAAAAAAACATTTTTGAAAATTAAAAATTAAAAAAAATTAATTAAACTTTATTAAAAACAATTTAGTATTTCAAAAAAAATATATTAATGTTATATACATTATTTTTACATTAATTAAAAATTTTAATTATTTTTACATTTCATTCTTTATATTAATGTTTTTTAAATGAATTTTTTATTTTTACATTTCATTCTTTATATTAATTTTAAAAAAATAATTTTTCCAGTATTTCAAAAAAAATATTAATGTTTTTTACATTATTTTTACATTAATAAATTTTTTAATTATTTTTACATTTCATTCTTTATATTAATGTTTTTTAAATGAAATTTTTATTTTTACATTTCATTCTTTATATTAATGTTTTTTAAATAAATTTTTTATTTGTACATTTAATTCTTTATATTTATTTTTGGTTAAATAATTTTTTTTATTAAAGTTTAATTAAATTTTATAATTTTTTGTTTTAATTATGTTTTTTTTAATACCTTTATTAGTTTTAATTTTTTTTATTTATGATTTAAAAAAAAAAACAATTAATGGTGTTATTAGGGGGTATAATTAATGTGTTCAAGGTTAATAAGGTCATTTTAATTGATTTTTTGATGGTCAAAGCTGTTGACTAAAGGACTTCCTAACGGTTTGGGGGTAAAGTGTCAAATATTTTGGTTTTTAGGGGGGGGGGGGGGATGGTCATTAATGAAATTAGAGGGGGCAAAATGTCTAATATTTTGGTTTTCAGGGGGGTGGGGGTTATAGGGGTGGAAATGATTATATCCCAAAGAAAAAAGGGAAAGTATCATTCACCCCCTGGATAGGGTTTGACTATATTGGCCATTTTCCCCTCTAAAATCAAAAAAACGTTAAAAACGCCCCTTCTATTACCTTTTCCATCCAGTCAATATATTTTATGCCCCTTTGACCATTAAAACTAAAGTAAATAACCGTTTTATCCTTCGGTTAACTCCATATAATTACCATTTAACCCTCAAAATATTAATTAAAAAATATATATATATTTAAAAAAAACATAAAACAAAAAAATAAAAAATAAAAACAATTGAAAAAAAAGATAGATCTCCACCGTCCATCTCTAAGATGGATGGTGAAAATATCTCTTTTTATTTAATTTTTTGAAAATAGAAATTAAAAACGAAAATAAAAAAGTATTTAAAAACAAAAAAAATAAAAAATAAAAAATAAAAAACAAAAAAACAAAAAGAAATTGTGTTCTTGGTGGAAGTCCAGATTGGATCTCCACCATCCAGCTCATGAGATAGATGGTGGAGATCCAATTTGGACTTCCGCCAAGAACACCAACCCAGAAAACCCAACCGAGCCACCACCACCAAATCCACGCCGACACCATCACCATCCAATTGCCATCACTCAAAACTCGCAACACAATGGAACAACTTCAAAATCAAAACCCAAACAAAATCACACTAGAAAAAAACCAACATGAAACCTAAATCGACCACCACCCTAAATCAAAGCAACCCAGAAAACTCCTGAAATCCCTACCAAATCCACTTAGATATTCACTGATCCTAACTAAATACAAAAATCAAAATTCAGATTTTCAAGTACCCATCAACGAGAACCTGATAAACCAGATTGATTTTCCTCACAAATTCACCAATCCTAACTAAATACAAAAATCAACATTAAGATTTGTAAGAACCCATCAACGAGAACCAAATGAACTGATTTTTCTCACAAATTCACTAGCACCCAAACCTCTACCATCGACGAGAATCAGCTCCATAAACCACCACCATCCCACAACCCAATAGCACCCAAACCTCTGTCAAAGGAAAGCAAATGGAGAAGAGAAATAGAAAAAAAATGATGATTGGCGGCGAGGGAAGGAGATAGAGTACCGATCTCTGCCCGATGGCGATGATTGAAAGCGCAAAGACAACCGAAAGCCCGATCGACGCTCGAACTCACCGGCACGGACAATCGCAGCGACGACGATGACCACCCACGCCTTCTCTCTCTCTCTCTCTCTTCGTTTGACAGTGGGTGTTTTGTTTGGTTTGGGGGTGGTGGTTGATGGTGTGTTTGTGGGTGGCTAGAGTTTGATTTGTGGTGGTTTCCAGATTTAGGTTGAAGAGATTTGAGAATGATAGATGATGATTATGAATGGTGTAGTGTTTAATCTGATTTGGAACAAAACTGATAATGAAGGGTTTTTATTTTTATTTTTATTATTATTCATTAATTTCTTTTTTTAATAAATCCTTTTTTTTTTTGAGTTAATAAATATATATAATATATATTGAATAAAGATTTTATTATTATTATTATTATTAAATAAAAAAAAAAGTGATATCTCCACCGGCCATCTCAAAGATGGACATTGGAGATTCATCTTTTTTTTTAATTGTTTTTTATTTTAATTGTAAATTGAATTTCAGATAGTCAATGACGTTAATGCCCTTCCCATTTAACGGTCAACGGTTTGACTGGATGGAAAAGGTTACAGAAGGGGTATTTTTAACGTTTCTTTGATTTAGGAGGAAAAACGGCCAATATGGCCAAACCCTGTCCTCGTCTTAACAATAGGGCAAACGTCAAGGGGGGAAATGATACTTTCCCAAGAAAAAAAATATATTATAAGTGATTGCAACATGAACTAATATTAATTTTAAGTGTATGAAGATTTCAAGTATATTGGCATCAAATTTTACAAAATAAGGTAATATTTCTCTACAACAAACTTGATACAAAAGACCGTCTATTGACAAAAACCTACACAGCTACGAGACCACAAGCCACAAAAAAAAGTAGACAGCTCTTGAAGCAATCTCTGGTTGAAAGCATTCATTTCTCTATGACATCGTTGGTGGGTGAGAGAATCTGAAAGGGTGTGAGCTTGTGATGATATACGGCTTGGGCAGCAGACTTGTGGAAATGGCAACGTGGAGATATCTCCAAGCGACAACATACGAATTCTTTCAATGTGCAAGCGAACGAAAGAGTTCGAGATGCATCAAAATTGTTTTGTCACAAGACAATGAATGAGCTGCAAGTTAACATAAAATCCACTCATTCTACCAAAGATCACTAGGAAGACTAATTGAAGTTGGTGCTGGTAACAAGACACTACTTACCAATTTAAAAATCGAGCAATATCTTCAGATTTGTTCCTCAATAATAAGTTACTCCAGAGAATCAGTATCGACTACCTAATAACCTCTTTCAGAAAAATCACGTCATCACGCGGATGAGCTTCTTCAACCTGAACTTCCACCTCATCTCCAATTTGTGATCCTACAGACACCCATGCAGATGCTTGGAATCCAACCTGCAAGATTCAATAGTTATCAGTTCACTTCCTAACTCCATGAATTTTTTAGGCGCTGTATTTGCATAATAGATTGTAACAAGAATAATTATATAAACTCCAGGCATGATTAACTGGTTAGGATCAACTAACTGTAGATAAGCCTTGATGACTTAAGAAGGAAGTTGACCAGCAATGTTGTAACAACATAATGTAACCAAAAAGAACTATTCCTCCCGAGTCTGAATAAGTTAAACATCGGACAATTATGGCAATTAAATTTGGCTAAACATTGATATCTTATGTCATCATTAAAGATCTCTCTCAGCTCTAGCCAGTTGGATCAATGGGCTACGATTCTACAGGCCTTAAGATCAGGATTTAAAAAGTTGTTTCATTCTGCACATTATATCAAGTTAACATTCCAAGGATTGGTCATTTATCAACTATTTTGTCATAGTAGTCAATATGCTGGATCAATAACCATTAAATGCTCACCTCAACCAATAATAAGGCTGCAGTCCGATCTTTGATAAATCTAAGGATCAATGCTTGATATCGTTTCTCTTTTGGTTGCCTTCTTAGGTATTCTATTGTCCAATATCGAAGGCTAACGTTAAAGAGCTTCCTTGCCACTTTAGTTTGCATGTTTACTATAGATGCCATCCCTTCAAGCTGGCCGGCAGAGAAAGGAGGAGATTCACCTCTAAGAAATGCTTTCACCTACACACATGATCAGTCGTTTTTGTAAGTCGCCATAGAAGAGATCAGTTCATCATTTTACCGTCCTCTGCTTTAGTTTCTTTCAACTCACTAAAATAAAACAGGATTTTGCAGAGGTAATGATATGCAACAATAAATTGTAATGGCAACACAATTGAAGTACCAGAGCCAAAATTTCCATATTTTAAAGAATTTCTCAAAGCAAATTTGAAATTATCTTGTGCTGTGGAATAAATTAGAACCATGGATGGTTAACGATTTAGAAAAAGAGAATAAGAGACCGGACGAAACAATAGTGAAGGAAGCAGTAAGGATTTACTTTTTCATTAAATTTCTCACAAGCCATAAAATTTAGTTCATTCCACTGCACATGGTGCAGTAGGATTGCATGAAATACGAATGAAGTCAGATATGTTAGACTTAGACGACCATACTTTAACAAGAAGAATTACATAACAATCAGAGGTGCAGCTCAGCCTACAGATAACATACAGGTGTACCTCATAAAAGCAATAATCCCAATTGTGTACCCCATAAAAGTTAGAACACTCAACAATCTAAATAAGTTTCTTAATCTATTATTACTCATTGTATTCAGAAGAATGGAAGATACTAACCTGATAGTGAGCAAGAAGATCCATATACCTACGAATAGGAGATGTGAACTGAACGTAACCAGGAATTCCAAGAATCCCATGGCGTATAGGCTTCCTGAAATCAATTTCAGCAGCACGCATTATTTTAACCATGGCGGAGCTCCGAACAGGTCCTTCTGGAAGATGTGTAAATAGAGATGCATCAATATTTGATTGAGGCTGTCCTCTGTAGGGTAAAGGAATGCTATTGCACAAGCCAAAAGTGGCTATAGTTTCCCCACATAGTATCATCATCTCAAAAACAAGTCGCATTGCAGGGTCAGCCTGGTTTTCAACATATAGATTAATTGACGGTTCTGGATCTTCCGGATTAGCCACCTTGATGCGAGTCTCTAATGTGGCTGTGTCAATACCACCCTGCAAAACCCACAAATCATCAATGCATTGAAGTTTTATGAGCCTACAACCATGAGTTACAAGAAACTTTTCACTACTAAACATTTCATCCCAATGAGAAAAATAAATTTGTGACGGACAGTTCAAAATGACGTTGCTCTCTCACATTTACAAGTCCCTTTATATCTAAAAGAAGCAATTGCCCTGGCAGAAAAAAAGAAGAAGAGAATTTGGGAGAAGTGCCCTGGATCTTGGCTTAGGTTTTGGTGTTGGGGTAAGTTATAGATGCAAATCTTGTCTAGAAGAAACATAAGACAAAATGACATTATTAGGTAAACTACCATCTGGAACAGATCACATGTTAAAATGACCAAGATAACTCATCAACTCCGACAGTATAATGAGCTTTCCAGAAGATTTAAATAATGTTATGCTTCCTTAGAATACAAGTTGTTGTGGCAAATATGAATCAACAGACATAACAATGTAGAAATTTTTTGGGGAAAAAGATAAAAGTAGACATGTTTCTTCAATATAGTCAAATGAAAAAATGTAGGTTGTCATAAAACGTAGATGTCAACTAATAATGCTATACATTCAAAAAAGAAGAAGAGAATAGAGAGCCCAACCTGTTGGCGACGCCATTGTGACCGGAGAGTCGCTGCCTCTGATAGAATCTTGAGTTCACGCTCCTCTTCTAGATTTAGATGAAGCAGCTCAGATGCACTCTCATATGTCAGCATGTAAGTTGGTTTAATGATTGAGTTATCCACTGAGTATTCTGCGATGCTACAGAACCCATTTCGGGTGCAAAATTGTTTCCATCAGTAAATATATAATCTTTACGAGGCTTGCAACTTTTTTAGTATGTAGTATGTATGAACTTTTTTAGTATGTAGTATGTATGGCCTATAACCTATTAGGCTATTACTACACGGGAGTGCCATGATCATAATAAGAATGAACTGAAAGCCATGATACTTCAAAGTGATATTGTCAACCAAAGTTCAAATAATTGAATAATTATGAATTTGTTACATACCATTGTTAAAAACCATATTTAGCCAATAATTAAAAAGAAAAAAAATCTATCAAGGTGTTTGGATGTCCCATAAAATCATACCAGTCCATTGTGTTCTAAGCACTAATCAAAGCACAGGCTGGAAGTATCATTATGCAGACCTAAACACTATTCAAATTAACGATATAAAGGAGATCGTCTATTGAGTTCCTGAGAGGCTCTTATTTTGATGTCAGCTCATGCAGTAATACAGAACGGATTAAGCAATAGCAGAAATAGGATTAAGCTATGCTTAGTAAAAACATGAAGAAAAGCTTATAGGACTTCAAACTTCTGAAAAAATCTCCATCCATAGTAAGCCAGGTTTATTATTTTTGGGTGAAAAAAATGGCCATCAAATCACTTACATCCCCAATGATAAATTTTATGAGCAAACACAGTATTGTAATCTCAAACTTACAAAATAATAATAAGAATATAACACATCAATTAATATTTTAAGTTTACCTTCCATCAGAACGCAGTACGACAGATACCGTAACAGCATTGCAAACTTCTCCCTGTTTCAAACTCATTCCCTGCATGGCAAGTTTCTCCGGAAACATGGGATAAGTGGCTGTGGGCAAGAAAACAGAAGTTCCTCTTTTCGATGCCTCCCTACATGCCAAAAAATTTCACAAGTGATAGTGGCAAAAGAAATTGAATTCACATTCAGTAAGGTTCAAAAGATACCTTTCTAATATACTCCCAGGTTGAAGGAATCTAGTTGGATCAGCAACATGTATATACAGTTTAATCCGGCCATCCTGCAACCTTGTTGCACTCAGCGCATCGTCGAGCTATAGAATATTGGACCATAAACAAGTCGAGATCAGAGGCTAACAGTCTAAAAGGTCACTAATTATTTTTAGCAGCAAACTCCAGAAAACTTCAAGTAACAATTACCTCATCAGCCTCATCAACATCAATGGCATAAACTTTTAGATGAGTAAGATCTTTTCTGTTAAGCTGAACACGGGAAACACCAAATAAGCACACAGCCACAGAGCAAGACGAGTTGTAAAAGATGTCGTAACAAGCAATCAGGCAGTATAAAAATCTTATTCAAATGGTTGCTGACACTATTGGTCGCTGATTACTATATCCCAAATACCCATTTTATAGGAGTTTTCCTCCAAAGCATATAACAACAGATCTCTCTGTACTCTCCTCTTAATCTGTAAACTACAGGATCTTTTGCAACTAAAAATATTCAAACTTCTCCTTTTCTTTCCATTATGACTTCTTCATTAATATAAGAACTCACATATTTTCTTAATTATTTAAAGAGAAGAGGGGAGGGGTTTGATACTGAATCCCACAACATTTTGACAGCTTATTACACATAAAAGGAAATTATCCTTAAAGATAGATACTATTAATTGGATGAACAGGAAGACACTAACGGCTAACCTCATCTAGGTCAAATGAATCTGCCAGAAGACTTTCAGCAGCTGATATAATCTCATCTGTATGATCTGTACGAATGTTGAACTTTAAAATATCCAGATTGACATGTACAGGAAAATACCCAATGTCTATCAGAAGGTTTACAGCTGAGGATGATGTTTTTGCTAGTCCAATTGCCTTGAGGATCTGACAAGGCGATAAAATATATTAATTACGGAAACAAAAATGAAAAAAAAAAAAAAGAAGAAGAAGTTTTTCAGCATGGATTACATGACAAAATTGAAGGTTTTGTTTTGCTTTGTTTTGTTTTTTTAAAAAATATATATATATATATATATATATTTAAAGCAGCAAAACCTTCTAAGTTTAAAAGCAACAAGTTTATCTTGGATCGTCTTGTAATTAAGGACAGTTATTACTTATTCCTACATCACATAAACACAAGTTCAATAGAGTCAGACAAGTTACCGTCCCCGCTGTTTTCCTTTGGTCATCATCTTGCCATGCATCAATAGCATATGCTTGAAGAGACTCAATTTTCTGTCGAACTTTCTCATCAACCGTCCATGATGATTTGGGAGGTTTAGCATGCAAAGGCATTGCCTTAGCAGACATCAGCAACTGCACAAATTCATCAAGTTCTTTTTCTGCAGCCTCCTTAGCAAGCTTCCTACGTATTAATTCTTCTACCTAGTTTTTTACACATGGAGTTGGAGGTGAGCATTGAAAGGAGATATGTAATCTATCATTAAGAAAGGAGAGACATAATCTAGCATTAAAACAAAACCAAAACATTTCTAAAAGCACTTAAAACACGGAATCCTATCAGATACAAATCCCAAAAATTAAGGCCAAGAAAACCTATGCGATGCAGCAACAGTAAAATTTAGTAAACTATCTTCTAGTGAACCTAACTTATTGTGGTATCAAAGCAGAGAAGAAATACTGTACCTGGACAGTAGGTCGAGGTGAATAAGCAGAGTGAGAACCTTTAGCTGACTGGACGCTGAAATAGATTTCATCTTTTGATAGTAAAAGATGGGCACAATAGCTTTCAAGAGGCTCCGCACAACCAAAAATCATCTGCAGAGTATGCTGTACTCATAAAACGAGAAACATGACAGAAATGTGAAAATTGAAAAAAAAAAAAAACAAGAACAAAAACAAACCTCCGCTAATTCTTCAGCAGTAACTGACTTGTTCTTTTCAACAAGCTCAACCCAAGCAAACTCAAGCAGAGCTGGGTCCTGCACCAAAACATTAAATATTGACTACCTATCACCTCGAAAAATCACATATTTGTTTCCATCCTTCATTCTGCAAAAAATAAATAAAAACAAACCAGGTTATCCTGAACTTTCTGGAGAAAGTTTGAAATCTCTGTGTGGTCATAATTTTCAACACCGGGTATGATAAATGTTATTTGCTGTGGTTTAATGGAGCAAGAGACACCATTCTGTATAAGAAGATCAACAAGTAGTTACACTTAGCTGAAAACCATTAAACTTTCCATATGAAAGAAAATAAACAATGACTTCCAACACCTAGCAACCTATTCAACATGCCTCATTAGGTGTTTCTATAAAACCTGATCAAGCACCATCCAGTTCTTCTTGCCATCAGGTCTCTGAGCAACTGCCAGCAAAACCCTATCTGTATCCTTCTTGAATTCCAGCAGAAACCCTCTCTGCAGTACTTGGTTTTCAAGCTTATCTCCAATAAGCTCTCCACTTAATCCCACCCTGCAAAACCACTTACTAGTTACTAACATATCAAATGTACAACCTAACATAAAATTAAAAAAAACTGTACTGTGAACATCAGGCGAATTCATAGAAAAATTATAACTAAAATATAAAAAATTATTTGAGAAACAATATGCGTCTTCGAAAATGTTTAGAAAGCAGGCATAGTAATTCAATCAAATAGCAGTCCACTGATTATCCTCTCTTCTGTTTCTATAATCTTAGCTTTATTTCAGGGAACCATAAATTTTGCTTACTTGGACTCAACTTCAAATTTACCAAACGAGCATCTTTTATCAATATATTTCATGAGCTTGAATTATTTCGCTTTCATTTAACACACTTTTATTAATCGATTTTGAACATCAGGTACAATTATTTTGTCCTCCTCACTCACACAAAAACCAATCACTACATTATATTAGCAACTACAGAGTGCATCATAGAACCTCTACACTTATAATTAAACAAAGTAATGTAAATGAAGAACACTACAATAGAGAAATCATAGACGTGGAAGATGGAGCTTACTTGGCGGAAACTCTCTTGCGATTACGCATGGCATGAAGCTCATCCATGACGCTGTCAACGAGACTGTGAACCGAACAGCCGCGGAAACAGGCATGCCTTAGAAGCTGTTGCTCGGGCCGGCGAAACTGCAGAGACCGGAAGTGGTAAAAACGGCAATGAAACGCCGCAAGAGGAGGGGACACGGTTGAGCGAAAGATGGAGCATGTGTTAACCGCTCTAACGGTCATCATCGTCCCGAAATGAAGAAGAGAATCGAATTAAGGTTCATGCAGTGTAGATGTTTTGGAAGAGAAAACGAAAAATAAAATATCCAGTGAGGATTTGGTTTGATTTCTGTAATTGATTTCTTTTCCCTTTTTTAAAATAATTATTTTATTTGATGGGCTTGGACCTTTCATTATTGGGCCAATGATGGGCTTGGACTTCTATTATTGGGCCAACGATGGGCCTGCTTCTATCATTGGGCCAGTGATGGGCTTGAGGCCACCCAACTTGACCACCATTTCTATATGCATTGCAAGTCACATGCGGAAAAATTATGTTTACCAAAGATGCTAAATATAGTCACATGACCACGTACTCTAAGCGTAGGTGGTGTGCACTTCCTTTTCATGTTAGTTGTGAGTATGATACACATTTTGCAAACATATATGAGGTGTTTTGAGAGTAAATGTCTCTCGGTTATGGATTTATGGAAGTAGATATCTGAGGAACCGTTTAGTGTCAAACGAATACATCATTAATTGATATTTAATGTAAATGAAATAACAAAATGGATTATATTCATTAAGATAAGTAGTGTTATTTGTAAATAAATAGACACATGTCATTATGTCAAAAGCACATGAACGAGTGTATCGTTCACGACTGTATTCAACTTTTCTTGTGTCCACTCGATCAAATTTTACCCTCTCGGATAATAAATTGCATATCAAAACCCATCATAAATGATGATTATTAATATTTTAAGTTTGACACGAGTCGAATTAGAGTTCGTAAATGATGAGATCTACAAAACAAAATATTTTTTTTATTGCCTTTTTGTATTCAATAAATATTTCTAAAGGGTAAATTACACTGCACCCCTTGAGGTTTGGGTGAAAGACACTAGAGGGAAAAGTTTTGTTATTCTACACTAACACCTTTGTTTGGCCATGGTAAGGTACAAAATGCCCTTTGGTGTCGGTGTAATTTTTTATTTTTATTTTTATTATTATACAAGGGTATTTTGGATTTTACTATGGTAAAACAGGGGTGTTAGTGTAGATTAACAAAACCTTTCCATCTAAGTATTTTTCACCCAAACCTCAAGAGGTGCAGTGTAATTTACCCATTTATAAATTTTGGTCAATCAATGAACTTGGGTTGTTTGGCACATGACATTTTCATTTTTATAATTTCTCAGGGTGTCAAATAGAATGTTTACAGTAATACAGTATTCACGTAGAATACAAGATTACAGTAAATAATTAAATAGATTAAATTCATTAATAATTTAAAACAAGGAGCTAACTCTTTGCCAAGCAAGGATCCGTACCACTTGATTAGTGATGATTGAATTATTAAAAAAATTAATCTCGTAATTAGCTATTTCTATTTCATATTAAATTGTCGGTGATATATACTTGTATTAGATTACAAACACAATAAATTAAAAAATTAAACAATTGCATGGAATATTCTCGATAATAATTGTTTGGCTTCTTCTGTTGACTTTTGAGTTCTAGATTATCAAATTCAAAAATGTTGCAAGAGCAAGATCTAATTTGACTTTCTATAATTATTGTATTAATTAATTGTAATTATTTTATTAAGAAGTTGTAAACTTGTAATTTTGTTTTTGTTGTTTCCACGATCGCAATGTTAAAGTAATACGTACATGCAACCCGTATATTTTCCACTTGTGATTTAATTATTTTTATAATTTTTCCATTTAGGTCAAATTTATCAAAAATCTTCTAAGAAAACATCGTGGATGATAATAAGTTGAATAAGTAATGGTACCAAAAATAATTAGTTGAAAGTGAAAGGATCAATAAAAACATAGCAGTCCATTTACTTTTATATACACGTAACATTTGTAAAAAATGAAAAAAAAAAAATAATAATAATAAAATAAGAAAAAGAAAGAAACCTTCTCCAAGTTGTGGATTTCAGCGTTGATAATAGAGACTATTATAGGTCTCTTTTACCGATGCTCTGGAGTGTTAAAGTCAATGAATTAAATCAAGCTTCTCAACCCCTCTACTCTGGTCTTACGATGAGGGTGCATGATATTGACAATGATCGAGTAACACCAGATCATAGCAGAGGTTGTAAAGTTAGTTAGGAAGTTTGTTAGAAATCAGCTGACTTGGCAGCACATGATTATTGTGAATTGTTTATCAGAAAGTTAGTTAGAATGATTCATTAGTTGTATATAAATACATTGTATCTTCTACAGAAAATATATATAGAAAAACTTATGAGCTCAAGAAAGCCAACAATGGCATCTCTGCATTTTCTGCATTTTCTTCAATATTTCTGTTAGACATTTCATCGAACACTTTCTTACTTTTATCAAACACCTTTCACTTCATCTATTTCTTTTCACATGGTATCAGAGCCATTGACACACGTCAATGACTAATCTTCAATCAAACGCTTCTGTCTCAACTGAATCTCAAAATACACCTTCAACCTTCAAAGCAATGGATTTTTCTTCTCTGGCTAGAACCTTGAGCCTGAATCTTACGCTGAAGTTGGATCATTCTAACTATATATACTGGAAAATGCAAGTTTTCACAGCAATTGAAGCCTTGGATCTTGAAGGTTTTGTCAATGGTGATAAGTTGCCTCCACCGAAGTTCATAGCAACAAGGTCTGGAGATACAACAGAACAAGAAGATAATCCGGATTATCTTAATTGGAAGAGATCTGATAAGCTTCTGATGAGCTGGATCTTTTCAACATTAACACCAAGTATTCTTGGTCAGGTAACAAATCTGAAATCCTCTTTTGAAGTCTGGTCAAAACTAGAAAGAACCTTTTCTCAAAGATCCATGGCAAAAATAATGCAATTAAAACAGCAGATGCAGTCAATTAAGAAAGGTTCAGATTCAATATCAGACTTTGTTATGAAACTTAAGGCAGTTAGCGATGCCTTAGTAGCTGCTGGTGAGGTTGTAAGTGATAGAGATGTGATAATGAGCATGCTACATGGTGTAGGACATGAATATGATTCTGTTGTAACACTAATCTCCTCACAACAAAGCACTATGTCTCTAGAAGATGCACAATTTTTGTTCATGATGCATGAACAAAGAATAGATCAGCTAAATACTTCATCTTCTGTGAATGTTGCATCTGCAAATTTTGTTTCTAATAACAACTTGAACTTCAACAATAGAGGAAATGGTAACAGAAATGGAGCTAACACCAATTTTCGAGGTGGTTATAGAGGAAGAAATAGAGGAGGAGGAAGAAGATTTGGTAACAGGTCCAATCAGAGGCTTCATTGTCAAGTCTGTGGAAAACCTGGTCATAGTGCATTGCAGTGCTATCGCAGGTTTGATCAACATTTTCTAGGTCCAAATCAAGGTGGCCAGAGTGTTTCAGGAAGTCATTACACACAGGGAGGTCAACAACAAAATCAAGGCAGTCAAGCATTTATTGCAAACCAAGGAAATCAGGTTTCTTATCAGCAGCATCAGTTCAACATGAGTGAACAAGCAGGTGGTTCACCATCAGATTGTTACTACACAGAAGGTACTCATTCTAATAATGGTTCTGGACCAGGTTCAGCATATTTTGCAACTCCAGAGTCCGTGACAGATCAAGCATGGTATGTGGACAGTGGTGCCACAAATCATGTTACTTCCAATCTCAATAACCTGTCCATCAAGTCAGAATATAGAGGTAATGACAAAATCTCAGTAGGCAATGGTGATAAACTTCTTATTTCTCATATAGGAAATACTAAAATAAAGTCTCATTGCATACCTCAACTTGATTTGAACATGAAGAATGTGCTGTGTGTTCCTGATATTACAAAGAATCTCTTTAGCATTTCTAGTTTTACAAGAGACAATAATGCTATTGCTGAATTCTATTCTAATGGTTGTGTGATCAAGGATCAGAGAACCAAGAGAGTTCTGCTCAGAGGCACTCTTAAGCATGGTCTCTATGAGCTGAAACTAATTGAAGCATCTCCTCAAGGTGTTCAACTTCTGAAGTCAGTGTCCCTGGCTTCCTCAAATGTAAATACTAAACATTGTAATATCTCTGTTAATAATGCTAGGACATCAAATTTGTCTAGCACAGGTGAGCCTATTAGCTTTGATGTATTGATGGCTGCTAGAACAAATTCTGTTCTTTGGCATGCCAAACTTGGCCACCCAGCACCTTTGATTCTTAAAAGAGTGCTAAATACTTTACATTTTCCATTCAATGTTAATAGTCCACACTTTTGTGACTCATGTAAGCTTGGAAAGCTACATCGATTACCTTTCAAAAGAAATAATATCACAGCTAAAGCCCCTCTTGAACTCATTTACAGTGATATTTGGGGACCAGCACCCATGTTGTCCAATGATGGTTATAGGTATTATATTGTGTTTGTTGATGCCTATACAAGATACTCTTGGATCTATCCATTACATCTTAAATCTGAGGCTTTATCTGTGTTTATAAAGTTTCAAAAGTTAGTAGAGCTGCAGTTTGACAGGAAGATCAAGGTATTTCAAGCTAACATGGGTGGTGAGTACTTGCCTTTTGTATCTTATCTGTCAAATATTGGTGTTCATGTGAAATTTTCATGCCCCTACACACACCAACAGAATGGTGTTCCGGAGAGAAAGCACAGAAGCATTGTTGAGATGGGGCTTACTTTGTTAGCTCATGCAAGTCTTCCATTCAAATTCTGGTTTGAGGCCTTTTCTACTGCAGTGTTGCTTATCAACAACCTTCCATCTGCTCTGCTAGGCTTTGTTTCTCCTTTTGAAAGGTTGCTTCAAAGGAAGCCTAATTACAACTTTTTCAAGGTATTTGGGAGCTCTTGCTTTCCATATCTAAGGAACTACTCAAAACACAAATTTGATTACCACACAAGCAAATGTGTATTCATTGGCTACAGCATGTCACACAAGGGCTATAGGTGCTTGCATCCATCAGGCAAGATTTTTGTCTCCAGAAATGTAGTTTTCAATGAAATGGAATTCTCATACAAGCAGCTCTTTGGTACATCCTCAAGTGTGCCAGCCTCGACATCTCATCAATCATCAAATGTGTCAAGATTATTTGACATCTTTGCTCCCAAAAATGATTCTTCTTCTGGTGTAGTTTCTGCTGCAGCTGCAACAGAATATGGTACAAGTTCTGGTGTAGGCAATGCTACAGCTGCAGAATCTCTTGAAAGTTTGCATAATGAATCTCCTGTTATACACTCTCCACATCAGTCCAGCAGTAATATGATCAACACCAATAGCAATTCAAGTCTGCAGTCAAATCCTAACATTGTACCAGAAATTCTACCATTTCCAGCTATGTCATCACATCCCATGGTCACTAGAAGTAAGAATGGCATCTTTAGGCCTAAAACATTCCTAAGTGAGTGTGTTTTACCTTCTGGTTTTGTAACAGAATTGGAGCCTAAGAGTGTCAAAGTTGCAATGGCTGACTCTAGATGGCTAAATGCCATGGAAGCTGAATTTCAAGCCTTGATAGACAACCGAACTTAGACACTTGTTCCTGCTGCTTCACACATGAATATAGTAGGTAGCAAGTGGGTTTTTAGAACTAAGTTCAATCCCGATGGATCAATTCTCAAACACAAGGCAAGGTTGGTGGCAAAAGGGTTTCACCAAACAGCTGGAACAGACTATTTTGACACATTTATTCCAATTGTCAAGGCATCTACCATTAGAGTGATCTTTGCCTTAGCTGTGTTCTATAATTGGGACATACAACAGGTGGATATAAATAATGCATTCCTCAATGGTGATCTCCAAGAGAGGGTCTTTATAAGGCAGCCCGAAGGTTTTGAAGATAAGCAACATCCAACATATGTATGCAGTCTAAACAAAGCTCTTTATGGCTTAAAACAGGCCCCTAGATCATGGTTTCATAAGCTGAAAACAACCCTCTTATCTTGGAATTTTGTTAGTTCCACGTCTGATTCCAGCTTGTTCATCAGGAGATCAGGTGCTGATGTGCTCTTCTTACTTGTGTATGTGGATGACATACTAATCACTGGCACCAATTCCAAGCTGATTCACCATACAATCACTCAGCTGAACAAGACTTTTGCATTGAAAACACTGGGGTCAGTGAGCTATTTTCTGGGCTTTGAAGCTCACAGAGATGCTACTGGAATGTATCTCACTCAGGCTAAGTATACAGTTGATCTTCTTAAGAGAACCAACATGTTTGACTCAAAACCAAGTGAAACTCCTATTAGTTCTGCATCAAAACTCACCAAGACTGATGGCAATCCTCTTGAGAATCCTACAATCTACCGCAGCACTATAGGTGCACTTCAATATCTCTGCTACACTAGACCAGATATTTCCTTCAGTGTCAATCGACTTAGTCAGTTCCTTGTTAACCCAACATCTGTGCATTGGACAGCCTGTAAAAGGGTTCTTCGTTACTTGAAAGGCACATTGCACAAAGGACTTCATTTCAAGCCTTCAGCAGCTCTTACTCTTGAAGCCTTCTCTGATGCAGATTGGGCAAGTTGTTTGGATGACAGGAGGTCCACTAGTGGCAATTGTGTATTCCTTGGTGGTAACTTGATCTCTTGGAGTTCTAGAAAGCAACAAGTTGTTGCCCGATCAAGTACTGAGTCCGAATATCGATCTATGGCACAGGTGACAACTGAGGTTATTTGGTTACAATCTCTGCTTAAAGAACTTAATATACCAGTTCCTTCTCCAGCAGTAGTTTGGTGTGACAACATTGGGGCTAACTCCTTGGCCTCTAATCCGGTTTTTCATGCAAAAACCAAACACATTGATATTGATACACACTTCATTCGTGAAAAGGTTAGTGCTGGAATCATTGAGCCAAGATATATTCCTACTGAATTTCAGTCTGCAGATATTTTGACAAAGGCTTTACCAGCTGAGAAATTTCATTTCCTCTGTTCCAAGCTGAACCTTGTTGTTTCACCACAGTTCAGCTTGCGGGGGAATGTTAAAGTCAATGAATTAAATCAAGCTTCTCAGCCCCTCTACTCTGGTCTTACGATGAGGGTGCATGATATTGACAATGATCGAGTAACACCAGATCATAGCAGAGGTTGTAAAGTTAGTTAGGAAGTTTGTTAGAAATCAGCTGACTTGGCAGCACATGATTATTGTGAATTGTTTATCAGAAAGTTAGTTAGAATGATTCATTAGTTGTATATAAATACATTGTATCTTCTACAGAAAATATATATAGAAAAACTTATGAGCTCAAGAAAGCCAACAATGGCATCTCTGCATTTTCTGCATTTTCTTCAATATTTCTGTTAGACATTTCATCGAACACTTTCTTACTTTTATCAAACACCTTTCACTTCATCTATTTCTTTTCACATGGAGTTGTCTGAGCTTCTCCAAATCTGATGCCATATCCTCCGCCATTTTCGCTACACTCACTCTACTTTCAAATTCTGTAAAATAAGTTTTTATATTTCCATCTAAAAAAGAAGGTTCCAGAATGTGGGAGGATCAAACTGTAGCTGTTTTATAATTTTTGAGCGAGTGTACGTAATTTTGGTGGAAATCAAGTAAAGAGAATTTATGTTATAGGTAATCAAGAAAAGAGAATATAAACTAGTGGAGCGTGCCAAAGCACTCAAAGTAACTGCTGGAACCTACTGTAGTTTCTTGACATGTATTGGTTTTATATGCAGGAGGAAATATTTGGGCCAGTTCTTCTTTGTATGTAGGTTTGCTACTTTTCTTTTCTCTTGTTTCTTCTATTAGCATGTTGGTCTTTGCTTACTCTAGATATGTTTTTGTTGGCCAGGCTGATAGTATCGACGAGGCCATAAACATTGTTAACATAAATAAGTAATGCCATTTTCATCTCGATCTCTCTTGACCACCTTATAAAATCATAATCTTTTAAGCATTTTAATTTACTTAATGTCTGGGATCTTCTTACAGATTTGGCAATGGAGCTTCTATATTTACAACATCTGGTCCATATTAACAAATACCCACACCTAATATGAATTTGTGGTTGTAATTGGACGTCCTTAACTTATAATTTTAGAACGTCCTTAATAGAGCACTTTCTTCATGACACTAAAGATTTGATTCTAGATTAATAGATCACACTAAAAATGAATAGGAAGAAAAAAAAATGAAAGTCAAAACTTTCTTCATGACATTACATCCCATAATTAAACACATGTATTGATCAAATGAGGTTGACTCTGTGATAAAGTCACTTACACCACACCACGAAGTTGTGGGTTCAAGTCTCTCCACCTCCCTATAAAACTCCTAATTATTGTAATATTTTTTTAAAAAAAAAAACACATATATTAGTTTTTTATTATTATATAATCTTAAAATTAAACACTAACCGATAAAAACTCTCTCAATACCCTTTAAAGATAACATTCCCAACTCATGGCAATGCATATTCTTAATAATAAGGTTGGAGTTGAAATTAATTTTTGAATGATTGTAATACTACATTTAGAAATTGGATATAATTGACACTAATTTAAGGGAATAATAATAAATAAATAAAAACAAATATAATGCAAAACTAAAGTGGGTAGAATCTTCCCTTAATAATAATAATAATAATAATAATAATAAAAAAGACATGCTCTGTTTTCACAACTTGCAAATTGCTAAGGAATGATATTTAATTGCTAAGGAATGACATTTAATTGCGTTTCTACTAATTGGGAATGAAATGAAAGGGGATTATGAAAGAAAATTTCTTAGGTGGGAGAAGGGATAAATTCCCTTTTCAAACTTAGTTCCTGATTTGTACGTGGAATCCACACAAATTGATTTTAACTGATTTTAATTCATAGGTTGATAGTTTTTCCGAGAATTAAACAAAAACACAAATGGTACATAAGGAATACACAAGAAAAGTATATATTAATGCAAATTCCTTGCAAGAGGTTGTGGTTAGGTCGGTACTGATTTTAAATATCTTGTGAGTTCCATAATATTTACATTAGGCCAGCACTGAAAATCTAAATCTTACAATCACGAGAGATGGTTTTTTTTTTTTTTTTTTTTTTGTACAGAGGAGGGCAAGGCCCAGAAAAAAAAGAAACTAAACCAAAATGGAAGCAGAGCACTGACTAGTGCTCACAACTCCTCTGCAATCAGCAGCCAAAATGTCCTTAATAACTGAAGGGGGAGCATCAAAAAACATGATACCAAGCTCCTTGTCATAACCCAACCGAGCCAAAGCATCAGCCACACAATTGCCTTCTCTAAAAACGTGGTACATAGTGCAATCCTACTCTTCAGCAATCAACAATTTGCAGCTTTGAATAAGGCTAAACAGAAGGTGGTTGGGGTTGGAATTCTGGGCAACCAGCTGCACAATCAACAAAGAATCAGACTCAACAACCACGAGAGATGGTTTTTGATTTCTGACATTAAATTAAAATATAATTTGAACACATCATGACGAGCAAGCAAATTACTTCTTGAGAATCACTGGCAAAATTCTTTTGAAACTTTTTGAATGTGGTTTTAGGCTTCTAGCAATCTTGTACAATCTGTCTCTGGATTTGTTGGAAAGATCCTTTGGAGACACTGGCCATTATTTCCAAATTGTGCTGGCACAAAACTCTTGTAAGCTTCAGAGACAGTTAAAGCAGTTTCTGAGAGACTGCTCTTCATCTCAGAAATTTTTGACTCCACGTAATCTTTGTGTTTTGAGACTAAATCTGCAATTGCCAACAGTTCAGAAGCACAGATCTGAGTTTCTTCTTTAATTTGTCTGACTGTTTCTTACAACTTCACTTCGGCAGCCTTCATAGAAAAGTAGAAACATACAAGGTGATTATGACACAGCTAACCCTTTTTTTTTTTTTTTGGATAGGAAGCACTAAATTTAAGAAATTGTTGAAATTGTTTTTGCATTAACAAATATCTGTACTTCCAACAATTGACTTTGCAGTTTGCATCATACTTTAAAAAATCCCCCTCATAAAACAAGATCAAAATATAATAGTTAACAGGAAAAAGCAATACCTTTAGAGCCTCTGCTACTTCACTTTCCACTGTATCCAAGTGATGAGCTTCTATTTGAACATCCTCCATCATCTTTTTTACTTCTACTGCACATCTATCAATGTGTTCTTGCATCTCCTTCCTTAACAAGCTCAATTTAGCTTCCCCCTATTTAAAAAACATTGATGCGTGATCAGATTAACCTCACACAACAGTCTTAAACGAGCCATAGCATGGTTGCATAAAATGTGTCCTCTCTGTAAACCAACACCTAAAAAGAAGATGAGTGGAGCCTTATATTGTATATATATGGGGTGTAGATACATAGATAGATCACAGCTGATTTATGTAAAAGGAAAATGATTTCAGCCAATCACCTTAAATAGAGATCAAATATTAATGCCAAGGAACAAAACAATCATGGGTCTGACCTATAGAATTGATAATCAGCAAGCAAGAGAGAGCAGGAAAGATTTCTCAGAAGTAAAGACTTGAGGCCAAATATCTCATACATGTCGTTAAAATGTTTTTGAGGTTTAAGCATAAACCTAGCTTTACTTAAATGTATCAGGAGACAAGTTAAAAAATGGATGCAGGTTTGGCCCAACCATTATTGAACTTACTTCATCAATATAAAATTGAAGTGTGGCAATACGATTTCTCTGTCCCCCCTCAATCTTGGCAGCCATTTCAGATGACTGTTGCTAAAGGGAAATCAACTCTTCCAATTTTTCCATAGAGCTTTTGTTGATCTTATCAGCAAGGGAGTCAAGTGTAGGCTTAAGTGTTGATTCATAGTCGATACCCATTACCTCAGCAGGTGTAGACCCTTTGGCATTTAACACATTCTGGCTATCATTACTGAGTTTTAACCTAGTTCCAAGGAATAAAAGCAACTGCATCAGAGCTAACAATTTTACAAACAAATTAATATAACGTGTTGAAATGTTATACATTAGACAATACATGTGACGATAAAAGGTAGAAAACATGTTGAAATGTTAATCAATATCTATTGATATTGCATATATAGATATAAAATAAAAAACCTCCTAATGGCTTGATTGCTTTGGATGGAAAGTGCCTCGAGCTCCTTAAATTTATGAGTTAGTGTAGCATCAAGATCCCAACATTTGTCCTCCCAAGCACTCCTACCAGTTTCTGCATCTTCAATATCTTTCTCCACGGCTTGCAGCTCTTTCTCTATCCTCTTGAAATCGTGTGCATTGAAAGTCTGTAATTCCACTTTCTTCTTCAACTCGTTATTTTCGTGGCAAATCCTCTTATGCTCTTCTAGTTTCACCTTCAATTCCTTGTCTCGGTCTTCCAAGAGCTCATCCATTTTGCGAATCCTTTCATCGAACCCAGCAATCATGGCATTGAACTTGTTGACATCCTCCTCCAACGTACTCTTTTCTCTCTCCAATTTCTCTAATTCAATGGGGCCCGTTAGAAGGCCCTCTAATTGATTAACTTTGTCAGCCAATCCCTTAACATTTTGCCTCGCGATGTCTCTCTCTCTTTCTCTATTTTCCCAATAAACTCTCTGTCCAAATCCTCAACAGCATCATCTTCACCTTCTATATATTTTAAGTAAGTATCGACGACATGATTATGAATACAGTTATTCTCAAAGATAGCTCTCGAATTGCTTAACAAGTGATTGGTATACGAAGCAATTTGGACCATCCAGTGGATCAAAGCCAGATAAGTAGGCCAGTTATGTGGGGAATTTGGGGACCGCAATGTGGATTTGTTGATTTTGTAGGGGCAATTAAGGGATTTCAGAATAATGAAGAGATCGTCTTCGAATTTGGGGGTGGATGGGTAATCCAGCTTCGACATCAAGAATTTTATAATTTCTGTGATATCTTTGACGAAAGGGACTTGTTTTGGAGGTAGAGATCTCTAGAACGACTGGGACGACAAGTAGCTGTTGATTGCGCGAATTGTGGATATCTAGTAGGACCTCTCGGAGTAGAGGTCGGCTATGATGGAGGCTCGGCCCATGCCGACGGAGGAAGGTCGGCTACTGGCGAAGCGGGAACTGGAGTCCCATGAACCGCCGTGGAGGTCCGGCGTGGGTTGTGGAGGCGGCGGATTGAACGATTCCCTCTTACGACGTCGGCTTGCACCTCTCATTTTCGACTATAGAGTGAGAATCAAAAATGAAGAAGAGAATCGAATTAAGGGGGTGTATTCAATTAGGATTCTTAGAGACATTTAAAGACATTATAAATCCCGGTGTATTCAATTAGGACATTTAAAGACTTTAAAAAAGTCTATATTAATCCAGTGGTATTCAATTAGGATTTCTATGGACTTTTAAAAAATCCTTCCAAATCTGGGTGTATTGAATTGAAACTTTAAAAATGTCTACAAGAATCAAGGTGTATTCAATTATGACTAGATTTTAAAGGATTTTCTTAGGTCATGGATTTTGGTGGACTTGATAGTGGAAAATATAAATATCAAATGTCATAATATGTCCGGCCTTCTCTCCAAAGATTTTGGTGGACTTTGCTCTCTCTCTCTCAAAACAGAAATATGTTGCTTCTTCTCACTTCTTCTCTACTCAAATAATCATGATTGATAATCTTCCCTTGCTGATTTTTTTTACTGCAACCTTTTACCCAACAACAAAAAAAAAAAAAAAAAGCACATTCCACTACCACCCCCCCCCCCCCCCCCCCCCCCCCCCTTTTTTTTTGTGAGTTACACACACTGGTAAGTGGCAATACATACAAGCAAAAACGTTGATTTTTTTTTTTTAAAAAAATAAAATTATTTGTCTATGTTTTGCCTTTTATACAGGTTCTATGCATTTAATTTACCTTTATTTTTATTTTTATTTTTTTTATCTTCTTTTATTATTTTAATATACCACTTTAAAATTAAATTAGCTTAAACCCCAACTCATCTTGATGTAATTTATGTACATATTTAAGAGTTAGAATTTTTTTTTTTTTTGAAAACAATAAATTCAATAACAAATTTTTAAATAATAATAAAGTTGATTGGACTTACCTACATACAGTTTTTAAGGGGTGCAAATATCGTCACTCTTCTCTATTTATAATAGAAGTCAGAGATAACAAATCCATATAAGTCTATGGATGTCTAAACAAATCCATAACAATCTGAGATAGATGTCTAAACAAATCCATAAAAATCTGAGATAAATGTCTAAACAAATCAATGAAAATCCATGTGGATTTATAAAAGTCCGTAAAAATCCGTAAAAATCAGTAAAAATCCATGAAAATCCGTCACTTAAAAAATACCTTTAAATATCCTTAAGAATCCTAATTGAATTTATACACCCCCTGTAAGGCTCGTGCAGTGTAGATGTTTTGGAAGAGAAAATGAAGAATAAAATATCCAGTGAGGATTTGGTTTGATTGAGACAGTACAAGACAGCAGATGGAGCTGCTGTGAGCTTGTGTAATTGATTTGTTTTCCCTTTTTAAAAATAATTATTTTATTTTATGGGCTTGGACCTTCCATTATTGGGCCAATGATGGGCTTGAGGCCACCCAACTTGACCACCATTTCTATATGCATTGCAAGTCACATGCGGAAAAATTGTTTACTAAAGATGCTAAATATAGTCACATGACCACGAACCTCTTAGCGTAGGTGGTGTGCACTTCCTTTTTATGTTAGTGGTGAGAATTTCAATCCTATAATGCACATTTTGAAAACATATACAAGGTGTTTTGAGTGTAAATGTCTCTTGGTTATGGACTTATGGAAGTAGATATCCGAGGAACCGTTTAGTGTCAAATGAATGCATCATTAGTTGATATTTAATGCAAATGAAATAACAAAATGGATTACATTCATTAAGTTAAGTAGTGTTATTTGTAAATAAATAGACCCATGTCATTATGTCAAAAGCACATGAACGAGTGTATCGTTCGTGACTGTATTCAACTTTTCTTGTGTCCACTCGATCAAGTTTTACCCTCTCGGATAATAAATTGCATATCGAAACCCATCATAAAACATCAATCCAGTGATAAATCAAGCAAAATCAATCAACTATAGTTAACATGATGAAGAACAATTTACAAACTGATGTATAATACCAAAAGGATACAACATGTATAGCAAGCGGAAGAGTTTATTGTAAAGGGTTTTTGTACATCTAAGAGGCTCTTGCCAACTTCTGTCTCTGTATTTAGTAAATATATCAACGGCAAAGCTCGGTACATAATCCTTGGATCTCAGAATTGCTTGGGTTTGCCAGCATGTATAAGTTTGATTTTCCATTACTCGAACAGGTTATATTAAATTGGCTTCCAATTTGGCTGGACTGCAATAATGGCATATTTTCCCACATCAGAAACAGCATCTATCGAAAGATCAAACAAGTAACGACAATTGTGCACTATAATTTCAGCTTTTCTCACAATGTAAGTTCTCATACTCCCAAAAATGATTATGTGGTTCAATTTTAAAAAATTTGATGCTTTTATAGTGAACAACATCCAGCAACACATACGAAAATAGCAAATAGAAAGAGAACTAGCATAATTACCAAGCAGTATGCAGGCTCTGTCCTGCAGCTCCATCTTGAAGTAGGGACACAAGATAAGTAATGACACCATGAACAATGATCATTTGCATCGACTCCTCGGAGAAGCATAACCAGACCAACAGTTAACCTGCAAAGTTAACAGACAATTCTTATTCAGACCAAAATTTACAATTTGAAACGTAGAGATTATAGTGAAAACATCCGAATCCCATCAGTGATAACTAAAATACTGGGTCCTCAACTACTTGATGAATTTTAAATGACAGACATGTATTGGTTGCAGCCAATCAGCATTAGAGGGCTCTATATCTCCAACTCTAAGGTACTGATAAAGAAGGAGAATTTTGATAGAAGGTAGTGTCATCAAAAATCTCAAAGCAAGGTTGGGGAAAATAGATAGTGAGTTCTAGTAAGGACACAGTTTGAAAGTTAATCCGAGGCTGCTTAAATAAAGATGGGAAAAATCAAGCAAACAAGCAAATCAATGTAAACTTCAGAGAATTGAGAGTCGAACTGTCAATTTGTTTATGTTCCATCTGAATATCTATATTGGCGTTTGATGATTACTTACTAAAGGAGTCAAAGTGGCTTAATCTTATCAGAGTATAAATCCAGCTGTGATCTAGTAAACAATGGCATTATAATATCCGAACATGTTAAGTTGTCAGACTAATCACTTTTCATGTAACTTTTGGTTATCAAAGAGAGCATGTCCCAACGTTATTGTAATTTTCTTATAGATGCAATCTATTCAACAGAAGAAGATCTCCTAAAAAAGATCAAAAAAAGGTTTTAAATGCTTACCCAACAATTAAAAGGATCAAAGAAACAACCCAAAGTATGCACTGATACACCTTGAATTTAGATCTAGCCAAACGTGAATATCCAGGAGCTGCATATTTTTCTCTAACCCATCCAAATTGGGGGCGGATAAGAAATACAAACCCAAGTAGAAAACCGGTAGCAAACCCTCCAATATGAGCAAAGTTGTCAACATGTGGGAGAATTCCCACTGCTAAATTGATAGCGATGATGACTACAAGGGTCACAAATGCTGCGGCCTGAACATGACACAAGAATTGAAGATAATTGAGTGACCAATGTAACTGACCATAGAGTCCCGGTTATTCTGGAAACCCATAGTTCAATAAGAAACATTAAAATGAGTAGTACCTTGTTAGCGTATATTGTCCAATTAGTGATGAGTTCAGAAAGCATGCCTCCAAGTAACCCAAAAAGTGCACCAGAGGCACCAACAGAGATATTTGATTGGAGGAAAAGAGCTGAAAGCAAACTCCCTCCAAATCCAGAGATGACATATAACAACCCAATCCGTACTGCAGAGCAACAAGTGTAGATTGTATGATTATTAATATGAACAAGTACTATCAATCAACAGCAGACATAGTGATATACCAAGATAACTTACAACAACTCAACCAATTTAACGTAAAATCATATCATAAATGCCCTATCAAGAAACTCTCTTATATTACAAGATCATGCAGCGAGTGTCCTACCTCATTGTCTATCAAACTAACCAAAGTAACGAATAGTCGATGCAAGAGATACTGAATCAGAACTCTTTGCAATAAGTTGCAAGAAGGAACAGAAAAATTTCAAGAAAAATTGCATGCCTTATGATGCTGTTATGCATTGTGATTATCCGGTGCATAACTACAAATCTAGTTTCCTGCTAAGCTAGACATTTCAGTCAGTAGTACTTGACAAATCTACTATATATTTGTAATTCTCTTTTGCTCCTTTTGAAACATATTTATCTCATGTTGGATATAAAGAAGGAGTTGTCTAACTTCAACTTGCAATTACTTAATTTGTACTTATGCCTCTGCATGAATCAATAGCGATGCTGCTCAAAAGTCTTTAGATATTGAAATTTTCTACTGCTGCATAAAAACTCAGAAGAATTGCACAAGCTTGATTGAAATACATACCAAAACCGAATTCTTGCTCCAGCCGAATTCCAATAACTAATAGACTCAACATATTAGCCAGTATATGAATAACTCCTCCATGTAGCCAATTGCAAGTAAGGAGGCGCCACCCTTGGTTTTTGTGAATCACTCTACCTACATCCAAAGCTCCCATCTTCTGTAGCCTAAAGCAGCAATAGAGACACATAACAAATGCTTCAATAAAACAGTAAATGATCACCAAATTAGACTGAAAATTCATCATTAGTTTCGGTACTTACGTGATAGACGAGGGACCAAGAAGAGGGTTCTCCTTAAAGGGCTGGAAGGAGAATCGACCCAAGGATCTGGCAACACAAGAAACCGAGTTCTTGGGGCAATTGTTGACGTACATGGTGATGATGAACATGACAATATTAGCAATCACAAAACAAGGTATCAACCAAGCAACCCATTTCTTGAAATGGGTTACTTCTTGGTAGGCAACTGGAGCTGGCGCCGTCGACACCTCTACTGGGTGTATTGTGTTGCCGCCGCTGCCGCTGCCGCTGCCACCGCGCGTCGAATTGACCCTGATTAGAACCTCCGACTTCGGAGGTGATTCTTTCACTAATGTCGCCATGTAAACTCAACGGAGAACAAGATTGATTAAAATGGTTGCGAGAAAACGTAACCAAATCGGTTTCAAATATTGATGCGAATAGAGTCGGGAAAAGTGGCGGCAAGTCAACGACTAACCTACTTGTTTTAGACTATTGATAACTTCCATTTACACGTAAAATATGTCATGAAGAAACAACCTACTCCTATCCTAACCCGCCAAGTTTGATTTTTTATTTCTTTTTTCTGATTCTAAAGCAAAATACTACCTAATCATCAATATTTTATCTGGAAAACTTTTATTTTATTTTCATAAAGTAATGGAAAGTCTTCCAGAAGATTCAATATAATCAACCAACTCCACCCAATCCTCATAGTAGTCAATTATCTCCGGCACATGCTTGATAAAAAATAAAAATAAAACGGTATTGTCCCAAATGTGTAGACTTAGCGGCTCAAATCCTATTGACGGCTGAAAGCTTTTGAAAAAAAGGGCTCGGATGCACCAAATGAGAATGTTCAAAAGTGTACCTGAAATTCTTATCCCATTTTGACCGTTGAATTTTTTCTTATGTCTTGGAATTATTTATCTTCATCAATCATTCAGGGAGATGGAAGATATGGTGATTGGTGCATAAAATTCTAACGATAAAAAAATGAGCAAACAGAAGTTGCAGTGCTTCGAGCTATGTTCCACCGGATTATGTGGCGGTGGCGGCAGCTGCACGCCCGGTCCCGGACTTCATGGGAAAATTTTAATTTTAATTTTTTTTTTATTTTTTACTCGATGAAAGAGTCAGCCTGGCGCGAGAAATTGAAAGAAACCAACAGTTTTTTTTTTTTTTTTTTTTAGGTCCGATCCGGTGCGGTGCTGTAGACGTCCGGGTCTTGGATTGGACTTGGTATTTGGAGGGCTGAAATTGGACTGAGTTTTTATGTATGTGTGGAACTAGCCCGATCTAAAATTAAAAATCCTGGTCCGAATAGAAAAATATTATTTGGGTAATTATCATTCTTCCCCTATAGTTTTCCGTATTCTCTATTTTCTCCCCTTTATTTTTAAAATTTTCTAATTTCCTCCCTCTCATACCAGTTTTTATAAGATAAAATTGGTTATATTTGTGCATTAGAGGGGGGAATTTAGAGAATTTAAAAATTAGAGGGGGAAAATGGAGAATATAGTAAACTACAGGGGAAGAATAATAATTTCCCTTACAAATAATTCTATACATATTTAAATACTATTTCATTTTATACTATTTTAAATTTGTAAAAACGTTTATGGGAGTGTGAAATCGCTGTCAATTTACTTATAAGTATAATGAATTGAAAAAATATATATATATATATACGGTGAAAAATCGTGGTTGATTTTCTACGATTTTTATTATGAAATAATTGTTTATGGGCAATTACCAATTAGGTTCTGGATTTTTTTTAAAATTCCAAGTTGTTTGCGACTTTTACAAAAGTTATCAAATTGGTCCTTATATTTTTCCCAAGCACCAAATTAGTCCCTCCAACTAAGTTATATTAGTTAACTTTAACTGTGTAGGGGTAAAATTGTACTTTACTTCTAAACAATATAATAATAACACATAAATAGTTTTTTTAAACACTTATATTTTTGTTTATTTTTTTTGTGGGTTTTGATTTTTGAATAATTTTAACAATAGTGCTTGTATATTATTAAAAAAATAATAATATGAAAATGGTAAAAAAAACTAAACTGGGAATGAATGATACTAAAGGTATAATTGACATTGTCTTATAAAAATATTTTTAGATTTTTTTTAGAAAATTTTAATTTAAAAAGGTATAAATGGTGTTTCATTAATAATATTTTTAGAGTTTTTTTTTTTTTTTTTTTTGGTGAATTTAATACAAAAAAAGACAAAACAATTTTACTCTAATATAACAAATAAAAGGTATTTATGTACTTTAACTAAAATTGTTAAAGTCAACTGTTATATTTAACACCGTTAAACCGTTAGAGGGATTAATTTGGTCACTTTTAAAAAGAGAGAAACTAATTTGGTACTTGGAAAAAATGTGATGACCAATTTAGTCACTTTTGTAAAAGTCACAAACAACTTTGAATTTTAAAAAAAGTCCAGGACCAAGTTGGTAATTGCCCTATTCATAATTTTTTTATAAACAATTATTTACGAAAAACTGGCCTAGTTTTAATATGTGGAATTGCCATCTGTTAACAGCTAGGAGCCTAGGAGGTCAAGCCATCGAATCCTTTGAAGTCTAGGTTATAATCTAAGCCCATAATTGTATGGGCCGCCTAAAAACCTTTTCCGATACAAAGTTCAATGGGCTCCAAAATTTCAGATCGGATTGGCCCGATCTAGCCCGTTTGACACTTCTAGAGACTAGAGACGAACACACCTATATTCTTGGGAAATTATTAAAGAAGCCCTCTATTTTGATGTATTCTCCAAAACTTGATAAACTTATGCTTTCTATATTCTTCGTTTCTCTCACCTCTAGTCTTTTTCTAGACGAATCTCTCTTTGAAATATGCAAGTGAAAGTCAACAAGAAGTAATGAGAAACTTTTATTTGTTGGTCGACCAAATTCTTTTCCTTTTCCATCTAAGTTGGAAAGTGAATAAAGGTATTATCTTTCACACCTAAAAGATATAATTTATTTTATTTTTTTGTTAGAATAAATATTTGGATGGTAAAGTTGTCGTGGTGATTATTGATGACGATATTTTCTTCGAGAGTATTTAGAAAATTGGTTTTTATTTTTATTTTTATTTTTATTTTTTTATATTGGGGATTTTTTGTTCCAATTGTTACAATTTTTTGATTAATTGAAAGGAACTATAGTTTAGAAGTTGCTAACAATGGAACAAATTATTAGATATAATTTTACTTTCTATTATTTAACCAATATAAAAGTAAGTTCTATCGCATTAATTATATATATATATATATTCAATTCGATAGACTTTGGCCTCAAATTTAGAGCGGTGCTATTGGCACCCCACATTACTAAACTATTTATACCCAATTTTTAAAAATTTTGATTCAATTATATAAAATTATATGGTTTTATCATTTTTTTTTCCAGGATTATCTTTTTACTTATTTTTCAAACTTAATACATCTCATATATATTTTTTAAAAATAAAAATAAAAATACACTTTATCTTTACTCTGTATATATAGTTTTCTCACGTCCATTCGCATGACATTTTTTTTTTTTTTTTTTTTTTTTTTGCAGTGGATTGGATTGTTAGTGGTAGATTGTGAATGTGATATTAATCGTCTGATGATTTTTTGTTTGAGCGATTGAGTTAGAGTTTTGGTGTGATTTCGTTTTATGAGAGATTAAGTTTTCTTGGTGCGATTTTATTAAACTAACTTTAGAAGATCCGGAATAAAATCTACAAAAGAATTGATATAAATTATAGTATACTCTAGAAGATCTAAAAGAAGATAAACCGAGAGAAAAAAAAAGTAGGAAACATGAATCTAGAATTTGAGAAGAAAAATAAAACAAACATGTGAAACAATAAATTCAATAAATATTTAACATGATAAACGTGAGATCAAGACCTGAAAGAAAATATAAACAAAAATAGTAATAAATCAATAAATACTAAATATAAGAAACATGAGATCGAGATTTGAAAGAAAAACAATAATAAATATCCAATGATTTGAAATAATCTATGTTATTAAAACATTTGTCATTAGAGTTTTGAAATAAGGAAAGTGGAGATTTATTAGTTTTACTTTGTACAAGATTTTTTTAATAAAAATTGTATGTCTCTTTAAGTAATTTGATAAAGAAAAAAAGAATATTAAATAATTTTAAAAGTGGGGTATAAATAGTTAAGTGGTGGGTGTACCAATAACACCGTTCCAAATTTACTCTTGTCGTTCCACCAATGTATTTGAAAGTATTGTAGGTTTGTTATTTACTAATTAGTTATTACTCACACGGTGTTTTTTTTTTTTATAAATAAAAATAAAAATACACGGTCTTATTAATTTTTCTCTCGAGTTTAATCCTCAATAGGAATGATAAAAAAAAAATCAACGGTCAGGATCTCATCCATCACTGATAGATTTGGGCCCAACCGCCAACAGCAATGAATGCACGCCACGTGCTCCATTATAAGGCGGATAAGGTGTATTGCGCCGTACTGGAATTCACAATGCCGGCATAGCATAACCTGGACACTTGCGCGTTGGCCTTATGCGCGTACTTTCCACGAAATTTGCCAACTCGTGTTTTATACTTTTACGACTTTTATCACGCTATCTAAACACCACGCTCTCCAAGAAACGCGTGAGCATAAATCTAGAATCCCGGAAGAAAAATCATCACAGCGCACTTAATAGAAAAATTCACTCTTTTGACTTCAAACAAAAGAACCGCCAACGAGCATCTCTGCTTGTCCAAGCTGTTTTTCTCTATAAAATAATTCAAAAAAAAAAATTCTCTCAAACAAATATTTAATTTCATCAGTTTAACGTCTCTCTCTGTCTCGGTCAGTCCGTCTTTTCTATTTTTTCGATTTCCTAGCTGCTGAGAGACGATTTTTTTTATTCACTAACCGAGAGATGGCCTCTAACGAACCTAAGCAAGGTAGCGGCGGCAGCGGCGGCGGAGGATTCTTCGCGTCCGTCGTCTCCAGTTTGTCTAATTTAGGCTCCGCCATGACCAAGTCAGTCAACGGGTATGTTGATCTGATTCCACTTCGATTTATGAGCTGATTTAATTTGGTGCTAATGTAGACCTAGTAAGATCTGGTACATCAAGTTAAATTACTATGAAATATCATCAGTTTTTTTTCTTCTTCTTATGATTTGTAGTTTATTTTCTTCACTAGCTGATACATTGCTTCTGCAAGTTTGAAATTGATCTTGTGCTCACCGATCTGTATCTAAAGAGTGCAAAACATGCATTTCGATGTTGAATGTTCACATGGTCACGAATGAATAATCTATACGATTTTGTTGTTCAGTTTAATGGGCTATGAAGGACTGGAAGTTATCAATCCAGAAGGAAGCACAGAAGATGCAGCAGAGGAAGCAAAGAAAGGAAGATGGAAGCAAGAGGTACTTCGGTTTATTAATTTTCGCTAACTTTTTGTATGCATAAAGCATATCAATAATGTTAGGCATCCCAAATCTACATCACAATGGTATTTTAACTTATGATCTGTCAATTGCGAAATTGATACACATTAATAATGATTTATTACCTTGCCATATGTTTATATGAATTGAATTGCCATGTTAGAAGTTGATGTATGAGTTGGGATATCTAACATTATTGAAAATATATAGAAGGAAAACAATTATTCCAATGACCTTGTTCATTTCTGTCACTTGGGTCATGGTTTTGGTGCATAATTGTGAGAGTCCTTTTGATAGTCATTACTAGCAAAGAACTCGTCTGTTTATGTGGTTGTCGTCTGCAAGCGCGAACATCCACCAATTTAAGTTCGTATAATCAAAGTGGTTTCCAGTTAGCATGTGATGTATGTAATAAGATACACCGATAAAACACATGCTATGCTGTTTCAAATGCTTCCATAGGAATGTCTGGAACAAATCCAATTGTTGGGTATTTAAAGTGACACCTTAGGCAGAGAGCAATAAGCATGTTCCATTCTCCATAAATTTGTTTTGAGGGAAGCATGTTTTACATCAAATGATCACATAATGGCATGTGAAGAGGAGGGCATGAATGTTCCAAAACCTAATACCATAAAAAACTTTAGTTGGCCTTCTATCTACTACAATCAAGTGTTTATCGCAAAGCTCTGTTCAGTATAAATTTCCTGATGTTTTTGGTTTTTCAGGATCGGGACGGTTACTGGAAAATGATGCAAAAGTATATAGGATCTGATGTCCAATCCATGGTGACACTTCCTGTACTTATTTTTGAACCAATGACAATGGTGCAGAAAGTGGCAGAGGTATGCTTTTATTTTTTATTTAGAAGTCATTGCATTTAAGTTCTTGTTTTATTTCATTCTTTTCTGCACATAGAATTTACAAAGTGTGCTGTTTGTAACAGTTGATGGAGTACTCCTACCTGCTAGATCTGGCAGATAAATGCGAGGATCCCCACATGAGATTGGTGTATTCCTGTAAGAAATATTTTGAATCTCTCTCTCTCTCTCTCTCTCTCTCTCGCTGCCTTTTATTTTTCTTATGGTGTGGGACTCACAGTTGATGATTGCAGCATCATGGGCTATATCTGTCTACTATGCTTATCAACGAACCTGGAAGCCATTTAATCCAATTCTTGGTGAAACTTATGAAATGGTTAACCACAATGGCGTTACCTTTATAAGTGAACAAGTGAGTTTTTTGGGCTAAAATTCTTCATTAAATTTTTCTTAATATTGATGCTTCTTAATGGGAATGAACAATTATTGAATTTTCATTCACATACTTGGACTTTAGTGGAGTTACTTTTGAGATTTAAAGGAGCAAGTATTCCCATTTTGTTCATTTTATTTAATGCCTGTTTTTAAGGTATTCATACTTTCTTTTTCAGGTTAGTCATCATCCTCCAATGAGCGCTGCACATGCTGAAAATGAGCATTTCAGTTATGACATGACTTCAAAGTTGAAAACTAAATTTCTAGGAAATTCAATCGATATTTATCCAGTTGGAAGGTATAACATATATAGTTTGCTAATCTCCATGGCTAGACTCTTGTTTATATCTTAGAGTATGTTGTAAAAATTAATGGAGTTCTTGATGTTGATCTCTCAAATGTTGGCACATCAAACGTAGCTTTTTTTTTTAATGTTAATTTATCCTTTTTAAAACTAAGGAATAACATAACAATTTATTTTTGCTGTTTAAGAAAGCTAAGAAATAAAATAAGAAGTAAAAATTCCATAATTTTCAGGACACAAACACTTGTCCCAATTTTACATAGCTATTAACCAGAACAATGTATCATATTAATCAGTCAAGCTTTACTTTTCTTTTTGGTCCGTTGGTAAACCTCTCACACCCACACCACGAGGGTTGGTTCGAGTCCTTCCCCTCCTCAAAAATACCCCGAATTTATGTCATACTTCTTTTTTGAAATACTTAATTGTTTTTCATCCCACATCGCATATTGTGATAATTATTTCATAGTTAGTAATCATAGAAATTCATGGCAAAGCATGAATTTGACTTACAATTTATTAGCTTTTCAGTTTTTGTGAGTAATTTCACTTGTTATATATTTACTTAGCCTTTCCAATAAATCTTTGTGCAGAACACGTGTGACCCTCAAAAGAGATGGGGTTGTTCTTGAATTAGTACCCCCTCTCACGAAAGTTAACAACTTAATTTTTGGACGAACTTGGGTTGATTCACCAGGGGAGATGATAATGACAAACTTGACAACAGGAGACAAAGTTGTGCTATATTTTCAGCCATGCGGGTGGTTTGGGTATTATTTCTTTTTTCCTTTCAAATAATATTCAATTCTTCTACTGGTATTTATGGTATGCATTCTTGCTGGTTTAATTGAATACCTTGTTGTGGGGGAAATTTTTTCACATAAGCAAGGCTGCAGAACTGCTAAGATGCACTTTTCCATAGTCTGCCAGTCTTGCTTGTATACTTTCATCTGTTTGTTTCTAAAAATTGTTTTTGTTTGCAAATTTTAGCATAAGTATTTTTGTAATGTCTCAAAAATTATGACTGGATCATGCAAATTGTCTATGGATAGAGAAACTAATTTGCGTTTTCCGACTTCGATTTTGTTTCAAGAACACTAGCCTTACTTCATCATTAATGTCTATATTTTGTATTTTACTCTTTATACATTTGTAATTTGCAGTTCTGGTCGCTATGAAGTGGATGGATATGTATATAATGCTTCTGAGGAACCCAAGATATTGATGACTGGGAAATGGAATGAGTCTATGAAATATCAAGTATGTGACCCAGAAGGGGAGCCACTCCCAGGAACTGAACTGAAGGAGGTTCGTTTTGTCTTCAGAAGTTTCTTTGATTTTTGTACCTCCTCTGACCAATTTGTGGTTTTAAATAACCTCAATAAAAAATTTCTTTTTTCATCAAATTAAGCTCATTGCAGTTATTCTGCTGTTGCTGTTGTACAGGTCTGGAGACTTGCTGATACTCCAAAAAATGACAAATTCCAGTACACGCATTTTGCACACAAGATAAACAGCTTTGACACTGCCCCCAAGAAGTTGTTGGCATCAGATTCTCGGTTACGTTCTGATCGATATGCACTAGAGAATGGTGACCTCTCCAAAGCTGGTTCGGAAAAGAGCAGGTCTCTCTCTCCCTCTCACCTACACTCACTCTTTCTCTCTTTCTCTCTCAAAACACACATGCACACACATGCACACACAAGCAAAACACAGGCGCAAATGCAAGCATGTGCTCACCATGCGCATGCAAATGCAAGCATATGCACACACATGCACATATGTAAAATAAGTATGGATGAATAAAAGAACTAGTGTATTACAAGAATATAGCATTGTTAAATGTGTTGCAATGCGAAAAACACAAATTCTTTGTCCATTTCATTGCGTTTATTTATTTCAAAACCTAAAAAAGGAATTAATTTCTTAACCCATGTGTACATTTGTTTTAGACTGGAGGAGAGGCAGAGAGCTGAAAAGAGAACCCGCGAGGCTAATGGTCATCAGTTCACTCCGCGATGGTTCAACCTTACTAGTGAAGTCACCCCTACACCTTGGGGTGAGCTGGAAGTGTACCAGTACAATGGCAAGTATACCGAGCATCGGGCCGTTGCCGATAGTTCAGATAGTGGCGAAGAGATTAACCCCACGACAACCGAATTCAACCCCTGGCAATATGATAATTTGGCTGCTGAATGAATAATTTCATATGTTTCCTTATGTATATGTATTTTTTTGATCTTTTAATTAAATCTTATTGTTTTAGCTAGGGTTAATCAATTGTGAGACGGCATTTCAAATCAATCTTATATGCAGTTTGTTTTATGCTCACATTGCTTGTAACTATTTTTTTTTTTCTTTTCTTATTTGTATAAATATTTGCCTCGAAGAGTATTATTGAATTTTCTCAAGCTGGGTTGGGCTGGGCTGGAATAAGGCCCGTCTCAACTCTCAAGGAAGGACACGTGTAAATGAGAGTTTAATGGTTAACGCGAGCGCTTTTCTCGAGGTCGGCCTGGCGGAAGAAAGATACAAACCGTGCCATTGAAAACGAGTTATGTAGTTTTTCTGAAAAATAAAAATAGAAGTTATGTAACTGGTAAGCTACGTGGTGATACTGCATTGGCTTACGTTCCCAACTTAGAAATAGCTTACAGAATCAATGTTTCACCCCACACACTAAAACTAAGAGAGAAAATCAAAACTAACCATTGAAAATATTAAACTTTTGTTAGTAACCACTTTTGAAATTTTAATTGTTAATAACCATTCTTTTAAAAAAATTTCAGTATATATCCATAAATTACTTGAGTATCTCTGAAAATATATATTTTTTTTAAAAAAAACTCGAAGTAAACTTGAAATCATGCTTAAATTGAAATATCCAAATTTGAAATCTGGACTAAATTGAAATTTTCCCTTTCTTCTTCCTCAAATTAGGTTTAGGCTTTTTTTATTTTTATTTTTTTAAACAGACCACATCGTTGGCGATCGCGAAGCACAGAGCCGCCTGACGTCGTCGCCATCACGTCGCCCATCGACGGACGTGGTCAATCACCATCCCGTCGCCTGTTGCCAAGCCACAACGCTCGTGAAGCCAACAGCGCACAGCGCTATAGCAAAGACGCACACCGGTGCTCGGTGACGCTCAAATCATGCCAGCGAGAGAGGCAGATCGAGGAGAGAGAGAAAAAAAAAAAAGAGAAAAAGAGAGAGAAAGCTGATTTGAGATGTTTTTATATGGGAGCATTCAAGTAATTTTACAAAAACATGGTTATTAATAATTAAAATTTCGTTTGTGGTTACAAACAAAATTTGTATGTTTTATGTGATTATTTTTAGCAATTTCCACCTAAGAGACTTACCCTTGGCTTATCCCGAAATCAACGCTTAGCTCCACCTTATTTTCCATATTATTTATTTATGATTATTATTATCATTATTGGAATATGATAATTTAGGGGTGTGCGGTTGATCGGATTTATTGTATTTTCCATGATCCAAGATCCGATCCGATCCGATTACATTTATATCCGATTCAATCCGATCCAATTGCAAAATATTTAAATCCAATCCAATTTGATCCAATGGATTGAATTCATATAAATCAATTCTTAATATATAAAAGTAAAAACATTTTTAAAAATAACAAAATTGCACGGTACTTCAAATAAAATTAACAAACTAATAATTAATATAAAAGTTATATATAATTGTACACTTAAAGTTTAAAAAGTTTAATAAACTATAAACTTTAAACATAAATTCTAACATAAACATAAATAAAATCACCTTAAAGTTTGAAATATAATCATTAATCTTAACAAAATAAAATAGTATCTAAAATGTGCTCAATATTTATATGTATAAGATAATATAAATTAGTCAAATATAAATTAAGCCTTATATTTTGAAGGATCTGATGAATTTAAAGGATTTTTATATAGAAATCTAAAATCCAATCTGATCCGATGAATTTTAGATTTTTGATCCGGTCCGAGTCAACTGATTCCAATAGATCCTATTGGATTGGATTTGATCATGTACACCACTGTATGATGTTATGATATTGGTGGGTTTGCTGACGAGATTAACCACTCAAAGTTCTCCATCGCGAAATTAACCGCTATAACTACAAGTTGCTTTGCAATTTAAAGAAAACCTCCTCTTGTTTGATCTTTACAAGTCGCTATATTATGTTTATAGATTGTGAATTTGAGGTTGGTGAGTAATTCAAATGAATTCCAAGCAGTGTAGAATTCTCATGCTGATCATGTGAAGGAATCATCATTGATCATATAAGCATAAAGCATGCATACAATTTACTAAAAATAGATTTTGAGAAAACAAAAACATGGGAAACATTTCAAAATTCACATGTTGTCCAAAACACGAACGAAAGCATTGGCCGAAATTGATGGCAATATTATCCAAATTGTAAAAATGACCCATAAAAAAACGTTTTATGTGAATTGAGATAAGATCAACCCACATCAATGGAGAGTCCACCACGTGTCGACTGCACACTACTCGTGTGGAGAGAGGAGTGGATCACCCCGAATGGTCTTGACCTTCACTAGCCGGTGAACTCTCTGACGTCACCGGTTTTTCCAGTTATTTTGTCTGTGGGTTTAAGAAGGAGAATTGGTTGGGTGGTGGTTTTCAGGGGGTTTTTGGTTGATCACAATCCAGACATCAAAACATTTGCAAAGGTTAGATTTTTATTTTTATTTTTTAATGTTGTAACAATGCTTTTAACTGATGTTGTCCTTTTTCAGGCAAATGTTTTGAATTTTAACCGATTTTTTATATTGATTAACTGATTGAATTGTTGCCTCAGACTGTGAGAATTTAAGAAAATCAAGGCTTTAGGGTTGCTGGTGGATCATGTCAAGGCCTTTGCCATTTTTTAAATGGAAGGAAAATCAATTTTAATTAATTAATTAATTAATTTTTTTGTTTGGAATCTGCAGGAATTGAAGGGTATTACTGTGTTCTAAGCTCAAGTCTTCTTGATTTGTCACCAGATATGGGGTGAATTATCCTCAATACCTTTTTAAATGTAAGCATGGTTGGATTTTTGTTGTCTATTTAGTGCTTGAATTGTTGAATAAACTATCAATTCTTAGATCATATGACAAGTCTGAAGAATTTAAATTATGGCATTATGGTTCAACATTTGTTAAATATAAAAATCTTGCATTAATTTGTGAATTTTTTTCGCCTGGATTTGGTTTTAGAACCACTTAAGGACATCTGAAATTGTATTTATATTGCTATGTTATTCGTTTCTGTCTTTCCACTGGAATTCCAAATCGGATGTTTTTCTTTACTGTTGTGTTTGTGTATTGTATGACCACCCCACTGCCCTTCCAGAAATATCTTTTCCTGAATGTTAAAGTTAGTTATCGAAAAGTTCCAAGTACTTGATAGTACTCAATTTCTTTCTTTCAAAGATGAATCTAATACTGGAAATGTTCATTTACTGTATTGTTAACTTGCCATCACAATGTCTTTTGGTATACTTGTGTTCTTCAAGCCGCTAGTTATTTGCAATTATGCGTTGCTGATAGGGTTTCTTCTTGTTCTGCAGACTCAGGCTGGTCTTTATTTAATGAGTTATTCTTTTTGCAATGAACGTCTGAGATATGGTGTTGCAGAGGAGGTTGAATTATGGTTTCAGTGGCTACGAGGTGCCCGCGGTTCCACGTGCTTCTAGATCACCTAGGGTAAACAAATGCTACCTGTACTAGATTGCATTTGACTTATTTTTGTGTGTGTAAAAGAGTCAATTTCCTGATCTTATGAATTTTTATCACTGGTTCTAGGGGAGGGTGCCAATTAGAAAGAAGCGCGATGACAATCGAATACGTGCAATTGAAATTTTGGCTTGTGTAGCTGGTGAGCTATTGCAAGATGCTGAGAATTCTTCTCCTAATGCCGCTTGTAGAGAGGAATGGGACAATATTTTTGAAAATACTATTAAATGCAAACAAGGGCACCATCAAAGATATAATGAGGACGAGGCCAAAGTGTCGAAGAGGGACCCTTGTGAACAGGAAATTTGCAAGGAAAAATTCACATGTGAGTTCTCCCGTGTGCCTGGGTTGCAAGGGCACTGTCAAAGCTATAAAGTAAACAAGTTTTCTTGTGCTCAGGGAAATTTTGGTTTTAAGACCAACTCAACTTCATATTTTGCTGATCATTGCAGAGTAGGTCGATATTCCTCTAACTCTCTGGAATTTTTCAGAGGTCATGTGGACAGTGTTATTGAAACAAAATCTGAAGCTAAATTATCGACTGTTTTAATTAGACCATCAGACAAAATCTCTTTTGCTCCTCAGACTGTGGATTTTTTCAGAGGACAAATAGACAGTGTAACTGAGAGGAAGTATGAAGCCAAACCATCGATTATTCGAAGTAATAAGAGTGAAAATTTTCCAGTTAAAGGTAGCTTGGATACATTGGAACTGAATGTGAAACCTCCTTCACCGGTTAGGCCAGAAAGTGATTTAAAGGCTTCTTTGTTCAGGCACAGGAAAACTTGCGGTTCTTATTCCAGGCGCTGTGCTAATACAGAAGTAGATATTAGAGATGTTGATGAAAATTCTGTTTGTTGCCCTGAACCCAGTAGGCCAACACCTAATATTGTAGAACAAAGTATTAGGAATTTTTCTACATCCAGACAATGGAGAGAAACTCCGAATTTGAAGGGGAGGGCTTGTCGTAGAACTGGTAAATGGCTTCTTTATGGTTTAATAAACTGTGTGAACTCTTATTATGGATGTTTTATATTATGATATGACCTATCAAGTTTTTTGACATTTGTAAATTGTAATTGATATAAGTTCTCGTTTTACTATATTTGCGTAGCTACTCCTCGTTTCTTTATTTATTCTGTTAGCACCGTGAATTTATATTCTTGAATTCCATAATCTTTGTAATTTTTAAAATTTTGTGTTTTTGGATTGATGTTTCTAGATTGGAAAAGGAAACCAGCTTATTTCAGTGGAAGACCTTGTCATACCCGTCAAAGATCTCAGAGAATTTCTCCTTACAAAAGGAGAAAGTTTTTTGACAGAATCCCTTTATCCACTCTTGATGGAAGATTTCACCATAAGCCCACAGTTAATTCTCCGTATAAGAGAAGCAACGGTGACAACTGCAACGCAGGTGCTACAATGAAAGGCTGCAAGCTTTTCTTTTTCTATATTCTTTGTTTGTGATATTCAGTTTTGGCTGAATAATACTAACTGTTACGTGCAGCAAACGGAGCATCATCTTCTGCTGCAGGTCAACAAGCACTTCCCAAGTCTACATCTAGAGATTGCAATGGTATAAAAAGCCTTCAAAAAAGATGATATACAGTATATCTGATTTTACTGATTAATTGATCAGCCATATATCCTATGAGGTTCTGACATGCTTTCCTTTTGCTATTCAGTGAAACTTAGTATCAAGTCATTTACGGTTCCTGAGCTTTTAATCGAGATTCCTTCAACCGCGACAATTGGTTCACTGAAGGTATCTGATATTGCGTTTTTTGCTTTGTTGTTTGAGTAAATAATGCTCTGATACTATTTTTCTTTGAAGAACCTAAGAGACAAACTTGAAGGCTGAAAATTTAACTTGTAAACCATGACTAAGAGTTTACCTTGCAAGCATGCTTGTCTTCGATGTTCATTGCTGATATTTGACATTTAACATTTGTGCAGAGGGCAGTGATGGAGGCAGTGACTGCTAATCTTGGAGATGGTCTACATGTCGGTGTCATACTTCAGGGGAAGTCAGTTAGAGACGACAACAAAACTCTGCTTCAGACTGGGATTTATCATGATGACGATCATCGTAGTTTGGGTTTTATATTGGAGCCTAACCATGCACCAATTAGCTCACATCCACAAGCTGAAGACCCTCATTTGCTATCTGGGAGCATATCTCAGGATCTAATGAGGTAAAAATGCAATAAATTTGTTATGAATATAATGATCAAGAGTTGGTCTGTTATGTCATTGAATTTTTGTTTGTATGTTCTATCATCAGGCGTACAACGTCTTTGACTCTGCAACCAAAGCCTACTGATTTCTCTTCACTTCCTCCTGTGATGAATTTGCGTAGTTCTGTTGACAATAACTTTGACGTTGTTTGTTCTCTCACTGATATTTCAACCAACAATGCCATGCCAAATTCCCAAGCTCTATTTGCAGTTCCAGCAATTACTATGGAGGCATTGCCTGTGGTTCCTTTGCAACAGAAACCTAGGCATCCTGAGTTTGTGCAGCGCCGGACTAGAAGACCTTTCTCTGTTTCAGAAGTAGAAGCACTGGTTCAGGCAGTTGAGAAACTCGGAACTGGAAGGTCGTTTCGTTTTCTCATTAATCCCCTTTTGCTTGTGTTGAAGAATGTTCAATAGCATTGAGTGAAGTGTTTAAGATTATTTCTTGCTTACAGGTGGCGTGATGTTAAATTACGCGCTTTTGACAGCGCAAAGCATCGTACTTATGTTGACCTAAAGGTGAGTGATCCATTTGAATCTCATTCTCTAATGTACACCTAACAATTAATGGAATTGCTTGTAAGTTGTAACCATATGTTGGCACTTGAATGGTGCAGGATAAGTGGAAAACACTCGTGCACACAGCTCGAATATCGCCTCAGCAAAGGAGGGGAGAACCTGTGCCTCAGCAGCTCTTAGACCGGGTCCTTGCTGCCCACGCATTCTGGTCGCATCATCAGGCCAAGCAACAATCGAACTAGCAGTTCAAGGCTTCGCCAGCTTCATCATCGGAGAACATAAAGTGCAAAACGAGAACAGGTTCGTGGTACATAAATCTATCCATCGTCATTATCGTTCTCATTTAAAGATTAATGTTACAACAAAATGTTATGTAAATGAAATATTATGTAACCTCTTCTGATTATTCACAGTAATCTAACCAGGCTGCCTTGTAAAGAGTTTAGTGATCTGTGTATGAATCTTCTTTCCTGTTTTTTTTTTTTGGTTTAAAATTTCATGTGTAGAAATCTCTCTGTAAATAACACTTGAATAGATAACTCTCTGTAAATTCCATTGGTTTCAATAGAAAACAATAACAAGTGCCCACCATGAATTCTTCAGGTGATTTGTTCATTAGATGTTCTTCTCATTCTCCCTCCAGAATCCAACTAATATATATATATATATATGTAATGATTTGAAATGGTGTATGGATCTGCCAACCACCAGTACCACCCAAAAAAGTAAAAATAAGGGTTAATTGCAATAACATACCATGAGTTTTTCCAAAAAGACTTAATATTCAACTAATTGTCTTAATTACAGCAGACCCCCCTCTCAACAGTTGACTTCTATCCAATCTAACGGTTGACTTAGTTTTAGGTACAAAAGGTCGAAAATGTCCCTATATTTTATTTTGAAAAAGTCTTAATTGCTCTTTACTCTTAAGATAATTAATTTAAAACTATTTCATGATAATAATATAATAAAGGGAAATTATTATTCTCTCCCCTGTAGTTTGCCGTATTCTCTAGTCTCTTCCCTTTAGTTTCAAAATTCTTCAATTTTCTTCCTCCCATGCACAAATTCAACCAATCTCACCATATAAAAATAGGCATGGGAGAGGGGAAATTGGAGAATTTTAAAACTAGAGGGGGGAGACTGAAGAATACGGCAAACTACAGGGGGAAGAATAAACATTTTCCTATAATAAATATACTTTAAAAAATTAAAAGGAATTGAAAAAATAAAAATCTTAAAAAAAAAAAAGGGTTTGATTAAGAAAAAAAAAGGTCTTCGAAAAATATATGATTCCTAGTATTTTTATTTTGGGGAAGATTCCCAAAAAAGTCTTTAAGAAAAAAATAAATAAATAATAACCCCAAGATCTGGTTCCTGATCTCATCCAAGCCTGGTTTCAACCCAGAATTTCAACTTTGATTTCAACCAAAAATTTCAACTTCGTTTTCCTTATACAAGAATCAACCTATTCATCCATTCCTTTGCTCTCTTTTTTTCCCCAATAATTCGATACTTTGAAATCCAAATAAACTCTGTACGTGGAGAGAAATGTTTGAAACTTCTTGTCATGTTTTTCCTTTTTCTTCAAAAGAAAAGCAAGAGTCTTAAATTATGAAGGTATTCCTCCAACAATCTAAAATAAGTTAAATAAGTTACAGAGCTTTAACGAATTTCTTCAAACCCATCATCGTTGACCACAAAAAAAAAATTCAAATTTTGGTTTGAGTAGAATCAACAAACCAGTCAAACCAATATATATAAAACCCAATGAAGTATAACATCAAGCAAGACAGTCACACATGCCCGAATCTCATTCCCATCAGAACAAAAATCTCTACTAGGAACCCATAAAAAGAAAAGAAAAGAAAAAGTAGATCTCTCTCAGATAATCAAATACCATACTTGATCGTATTTTTATAAACCAAACCCTTCAACTCCAATGATTTTTTTTTTCTTTTTTTTTTAGCTTCAAATTCATTAATGGAGATCCCATTCTCCATTTTTAGAGAAGGAAATGGAACTGTTCCATATCTCCTCCAAAAATGGAAGAGTTCTTGACCAGATCTTCTCAATGGTCCTTCTAATATCTTTTTTATTTTCTGTTTGGTTTTTCATTAAAGAAATTATAATTATTTTATTATAATATTTATGTCCAAAAACTGAAATGATGTGTAAATGACAATTTTACCCCTATTTGTCCAGTCAACTATTATCTTTAATGGAGTTTGACTAACGTCAAGGGGAGCTGCAGTAATTCATTCTATTTATTGAATATTAAGCCTTTATTCCAAAATACAGGGTATGTTACTGCAATTAACCCTAAAAATAATAAAAAACTCTGCAACACCTGTATCCTGAAAATTGTCTGTCAGCTGTCTGCATCCCATATCAATATAAAATATAATAACATTTCTTCTCTGTCTGCAAATGAATCCAGAAATGAAACTAATAATTATATATTTCTTTTTGGTATAAAGTTGAAGACTCTACCAAAAGTAATATTATTTTTTTCAAACTTTCATGTGGAATCACGCATGTCAACAAAACTTATGTTAGTGCATGTTTCACTCTTTTTGCTGGTGGTGCCACTGTGGCTTCAATTGTATCTGGTCTGTATCACACTTTTTTTTTTTTTAATTTTTTTTTTCCCTTCTTAAAATTAAATTTAAAAAACTAAGTTTCAAATAATAAAATAAATAAACGATTTTGTTTCCCTTTTTGGACGGTAAGTAGCCTAGGAACAAGTGACACGTCGGATGCCACCTGAACTGTCGGGTCAACCAATAATGGACATGTGCTTTGTATGGGAGGGGGTGAGCAAAAATACACTATTCTAAAAAAGATGACATGTGTTTATGGAGGGGTAAATTTATCCAAAAAATAACATGTCATCCATTTAGGAGAGGGATAAATGGGTAATGGTTACCTCCCTTGAAGAGGGTGAAAAAAAATGTTTTCTCTTCCACTAGTGATCTCTCTCTCTCTCTCTCTCGTCCGAATTCAAAATTTCTGTCTTTTCACTTTAACGTCCGTTAGTGCCATTTCAAATATGCCAATAAAAACCTCACATCATGTGCGCGGCCACATCGTTCTCCATGGACCACCTCACTCCACCAATGGGCTTCGAGGGCATAATAGTAAAGTGAGTGCAAAACTGCTTCCCATTGAAATGAGTTCCAAAACGTAGTTCTCGGACTGCCACGTGTCGATCATTAAATGGGAAAATAGGACTCCACTGTGTCTTAATTTATAGCAAGACAACATAGGATCTGGCCCTCATTTTCTTTAGTTGGTTTTAGTGGACTAAAAAATCAACGGCTGCGATTGACTTTGGAGACCCCTCTTTACTTTCTCAGACCTCGGTTTCTCTTATAAAGAGACTACAACTTTACAGTTTGAGAGTTCTCGCTTACTCTCTCACACACCCAGGTGGTCAGCTTTCATTCCTCTCTCTCTCCCGCTCTCTGTGACTGTGAGCTAGGGTTTCATTGAGGTACGCTTTTTGCTCCTTTGTTTGTTTTTCAAGGGTTTAGGTTAAATTTATGTGAATTTGATTTGAATTTATAGAGTTTTTGTCCTTGAATGTTAACTATACTGTTTAAAAATATTTACTTTGGTTTGGTGACTTAGAAATTAATTTTATATATTTGTCTCTGGTCTTTGTTTTTTTCTTTTTCTGATAGATAAATTTTAGTTTGTGGAAGTCTTTTGAAAGTTTATTACTTGTTGACTCCATTTTGGCACTTGATATATGTTCATTGCAATGTCTATTTTAGGGTCTAGAACTTGAGTGTTTTTGAAAGAAAAAGAAGCTGAGCTGTTTTCAATAACTTTACAGGGACTTGGATTCTTGTTGTTTGAGTTCAAGTTTTGTTGGGGCTGTTGCTAATATAGATGACTATGGATCCCAAGTTAAGGGGGTTTTCTGGTTCTCTAAATGGGATCCAATTGAGTAATCAGCCCATGTCAGTCTTTCCAAATCAGAACCTAGCTGGTGCCGGAAGATTCGATAATATCTTCATTGATAACAATTTTAGGGACTATCATTACCTTCAACCCGATCCAACAACGAGTAGTAATGTTGCCTCGTGTCCAAGTGTGATGAACCGTGAGGAAGATTCTCCGGAAGACTGTGATTTCTCAGATGCGGTTTTGGGATACATAAGCCAGATGCTTATGGAAGAAGATATAGAGGACAAGACTTTCATGCTTCAAGAGTCTTTGGATCTTCAAGCTGCTGAGAAATCGTTCTATGATGTTCTTGGCAAGAAGTACCCACCTTCCCCCGAACCGAGTTTGACCTATTTCGATCAAAATGGTGGTTACCCAGATGGTAATACATCTATAAATTCCTGCAACTGCACCATTAGTGGTTGTGATGGGAGTGGTTACTTAATTGATAATCATTGGATTCAAAATCTTGGTGAAGATTATACATCTCAATTGCAAACTCTTCCTCTTTCAAGTATATCTCAGTCATCTTATAGTTCTTCAAATAGTGTAAACACAAGTGTGGACGGGCTGGTGGACTCTCCGAGCAGTACTGTCCAGCTCCCTGATTGGACTAATGAGAGCCGATCTATATGGCAATTCAGGAAGGGGGTTGAGGAGGCTAATAAATTTCTGCCGAGTGGAAATGAGTTGTTTGTTAATTTGGAGATTAATCGATTGTTATCTCAGGATCCAAAGGGAGGGACTACTGAGGTGGCAGTAAAAATGGAAAGAAATGACGGGGATGATTGCTCGCCTAATGGATCAAAGGGAAGGAAGAATCCTTACAGGGAGGAGGAAGGAGATATAGAAGAAGAGAGGAGTAGCAAGCAGGCAGCCGTTTTTCAAGACTCCATTTTGCGATCAGAGATGTTTGATAATACTTTGCTTTGCGCTTTAGGCAAAGGTCATTCTCCGGTGGCGGCTCTTCGTGATGCCTTGAAGAATGCATCAAGCAAAAATGTGCAACAGAATGGACAGCTAAAAGGATTCAGTGGTGGAAAGGGTCGCAGTAAGAAACAAAGTGGGAAAAAAGAGGTCGTGGATTTGAGAACTCTTTTGATTCATTGTGCACAATCTGTTGCTGCTGATGATCGAAGGAGTGCAAATGAACTGCTAAAGCAGATTAGGCAGCATTCTTCTCCTTTTGGGGATGGAAACCAGAGATTGGCTTGTTGCCTTGCTGATGGCCTTGAGGCACGCTTGGCAGGTACTGGTAGCCAGATATACAAAGGCCTCGTTAGTAAGAGAACATCGGCTGCTGATATCTTGAAAGCTTATCACCTATATCTTGCTGCATGCCCTTTCAGAAAGATCTCCAATTTTACTGCAAACAGGACCATAATTAACTCATCACAAAATTCCATGAGGGTTCATATCATAGACTTCGGTATCCTTTATGGTTTTCAGTGGCCTACTCTTATTCAGCGGCTTGCACAGAGACCTGGTGGACCCCCAAAGCTTCGAATTACTGGAATAGAATTTCCCCTACCTGGTTTCCGGCCAGCAGAGGGAGTTGAGGAAACAGGACGTCGATTAGCGGATTATGCAAAGGAATTCAATGTGCCTTTCGAGTACAATCCTATAGCGAAAAAATGGGACACCGTTCAACTTGGGGAACTCCACATTGACAGGGATGAGTTTCTTGTTGTTAACTGCTTGTATCGAGCTAAGAACTTACTTGATGAATCTGTTGCAGTGGACAGTTCGAGAAACATTTTTCTCAATTTGATAAGGAAGATCAATCCTGCTATTTTTATTCATGGGATTGTCAACGGGGCTTTCAATGCACCCTTCTTTGTTACCCGTTTCCGAGAGGCTCTCTTTCACTTCTCAGCAATGTTTGATATGCTTGAAACTATAGTACCCCGTGAAGATCGTGAGAGGATGCTCATTGAGAAAGAGATCTTCGGCAGGGAGGCATTGAATGTTGTTGCCTGTGAAGGCTGGGAAAGAGTGGAGAGGCCAGAGACTTACAAGCAGTGGCAAATCCGTAACCTTAGAGCTGGGTTTGTTCAACTTCCTTTGGACCGGGATATAGTGAAGAGGGCAACTAATAGAGTGAGGTCATGTTACCACAAAGATTTTGTAATCGATGAAGATAGCCGGTGGCTATTGCAAGGATGGAAGGGACGAATCATTTACGCCCTTTCAGTTTGGAAGCCTACATAGATATGTGAATGTTTTGTGCTTGTTAGGATTTTAGTTCTACCTCTCAACCGTTGATGCTACAAGAGAGAGAGAGAGAGAGACATAGATATATATTTATGACAAGCTTAGGTAAGTCTTTTCTTTGGTTTTCATTTCTGGTCTTTCAATCTCTCTTTGCCAGTTTGACTGTTGTTTCTGTTAAACAAGACTTATTTGCTTAATCACTTTGGTAGGCAAATGCCGTGGATGACACAAGGTCATGGGCAAATGGAAATTTTCCTGGATCTCTCCTACAACACTAGGAGAAACCAGAACATGTAAATTTTTTCTAGCAAATAATTTTGTATATGTTGGCTGAGCACTTATTGATCTAACAGGAATCTGTGTCCTTGATCACTTCAGGGCTCGAAATATGCCACATGCATCAAGGCATTGCAAATATGTATTTTGGGTTTACTTCCCACCTAACAGTATATTAGTATAGTATATTCATTCTGGTCCTCTAAATTTGATTCAACATTTGCTTGAATTTACTTCTTCACCTGAAGTTCAAGCTAATGATATTAATTTTTAGTTGACATGATAAGGATTTTAATGCAGAGGAGAGAGGTTTCAAAAACATATAAAACAATTTCTTTTAGAAGCCAAAAGCACTAAAAAAAGGACCACATAGAGAGCTTTCAATCAGCATCAACCTTGAGAATTTAATAAACTACTTCTGCTTTGGCACATTTAATTAAGGGCCTTTACTGTAAACTTGTCCACCTACAATGCTGCTACCTTCTTGCCCCGTAAGGGTTCCAAAATCGACAAATCCTCTGAACCTGCTTAGTAAATCCGAGTTTGAAATTGAAAATCTTTGTTAATGCTCAGAACGTGTTGTGGTTCAGTGTCCCAATCAAACCACCACCAAACACAAATCTCCATACTAGAAAAGTTGGTGTTGCTCAATTAAGAAAACATTGCCAAGTTCCAGAGGCATCTGTAGTTGGGGTTGGAGGTAGACAGTGGTGGTCCTAGTGGAAGGGTATTATTCTAACTAAGGAAGAAGACTCCAACCATCTACATGAATTGATTCCTCAACCTAAAAATGCCAACAACATGTGCTTTCCAAGTGGGGACCAATCTTAGAAAATACCATACAGATAGTGGAATGAGGTCAAATAATTACTGGTTCTTCAATGTGCAATTCTCGATCAACAGGAGTTTCAAAAGAAGAATGGAGGCATACAAAGAATTCAATCCGATGAATGAATACTTAATACAGAGTATGATGCAAAGATGGCAAATGCATAATCTCTAATTTGGTAAAAAAGGTATATCAGTATAGAAAGGTATAGATAATGAAAAAAAAAATGAGGTTGACAGAATTTTAATCAGATTAGTGCTGGCAAAATCCTCTGATTCGCCAAATTAGCCTGAGCTCTACCCAATTCGCAGCTACCCCATAAACTATTATACTTTGCAGTTACAATGCACATGATCTATTTGACAGGCACCCCAAAACCTAACCAAACTAAAAAAATTAAGACAAGTACCATTCAAACTATCATAATAATCTAATATGGAAGAATTGATCATAGCTTATCCATTCTTATGTTAAACAAATAATACCAACCATCATGAAATCTATCATAATCTTGGTCAGATTGGATTTTATTAAATAACTCTCTGAATAATAATAAATAAATAAAACTCTTTGATTAAAAATAAAATTATGCATACACCCTATGATAGAATGGTTTCACCTAAATGTATGCCAGTCAAACAAATAATTGTTTCAATTCCCAGTATTACATGAGCAATCACATCGCTGATGTCTGGTTAAATGCCAATACGCCTTGAGTCTGTGACAATCAAATTACCAGTCAACTAGCTATGTGTGCAGTCGTCTTCTACAATAAAAATTGAGAAAGTAAACACTTGTTATAACTGCACTATCGTGCTAATAGGTTTGTGATGCCATGCTTATGGATTAAGTTAATAGACTCTCACTTCACACAAGATCAAACAATTTCTCTTAACTTGTAAAGTGTCATCCATCTGAGGAGGATGTTGGATAGAAGTATATAAGAGATCTTATCACTTTCCGTCACATTTACTATACCATGATTGCACTTCTTCGGACACCAGTAATGCCAAAAATGATTTTTCAAAATAATCAATCTTCATTAGACGCTATCAACCCTTAACTCTGCAACATCAGAACTCTTTGATGTTGGGACAAAGAACATTACATGCCCAAAAAAATAAAATGATTTCATTGTTTATTATTTCTCCATAAGACAGTCGCAAAATAAAGCTACAAAGACCAGGAAACCATCAACATTGAAGCCAAAAGCCTCAGATTTCTGACATCCATCATAATGATTAGAAAACTGTTTATGTACTCAACAAAATCTGTCCACACATTTTCTAGTTATTTCCTCCCTTGGTGGGGCAGTGGATTGGGAATGAAGTTAATACATTTGCAAAATACCAATAGTCCATAACTCTTCAAGCCACAATCCTCACAAAATTTATCACATATCAAGTATTGTATTCTACCTATCTCTCAAGTATAAATCATTGGTAAGATAGATAAAGTGCTATTTTATTCACATATTGGCCAATCATTCACCTAACGAAACAATTATCATACAAATCTAGCAGCTAGACGATGAGAAGTACCTATTAGCTTGGCAGCCAAAAGATCAAATCGAATCACGTTTCAGGTGGACTTTCCTCATCAAACCACCGTGGAGGATCAAATCCAGATCCACCTAAAGATGCACAAAGCATTTCATAAGTAATTGAAAAAAGCTCACACCATAACAAAGTGACAAAATGTTAATTTTATTAGAATGAGGAAAACTAACTAAACTTACAACACGCACACACGCACACACACTTGCAGATAGTTTTTATTTAACAAGATTTTACTTTTTTCGAAACCAAAAAATGAATTCCAAGAGGTTTTATAGGGGTGAATACCGAGAGGATTGCAACGACAAAGACGCCAAGCGGTCAAGACGGTGCCCTTTCCAAATCCATACTTCTTATAAGCTTCCATTGAATACTCACTACATGTTGGCACATATCTACAACTTTTGAGCAATAGTGGTGATATTTCCCCTGTTTTCACGGTTTCACCAATACCCAATTCATTATTTTAATAATCTTCGCTTACACTAGCAAATTCATCTTATTAAAACCAAGAAAAATGAATTCAATAAAGACACAGAAATTATGAGATAAGAGAAAGAAGAGAAGAAAAGAAACATACTTCTGTAAAATGTCAGCACAGAAAGTGCAGCTTTAACTCCTACACTATCCACTTGGTCATCTGATTCAACATTCAGAATCAAATCTTTTAAAATCTCACATTCAAAAACTTAAAACATATTTAAACATACACAGAGAGAGACCGACCTTGTGGAGCATTTGGGTCAGAGCCTGAGCCCAATTCAGAGACGATTAGGGTGCGGTGTCTTTTGGAATTTGAAGGAAGGCGAAAACTAGAACCAAAGTTTCGATTTTGTAGTTGACATGTAAAAGCTAATTTAGGGTTTTGGGAAAACAAGGGTTTATGGCAGTTGAGATAAACGACTGCCATTTCAACTGTCAACGGAGAAGGAGAATGGTTTACTCTTTCTCACAGATATCTCTGTTGGCTGAAACGACGTCGTTTGCTTTTCTCTGGCTCACTGATTTTCCACGTGGCATGAGAGATTGAAAAATCAAAAACAAAAACATTTACAGGAATAAACAGACAACCATTGTATTTTGACTGCTTTCTATATGTATTTTTTATAAAACAGTATTTTCTATATGTAATTACCAGAGGTGTAGCTCAGCTATTAAATGAACAAACTTGGGATATTGACAAATGACTCCCAAGTCGGCAACTTAAATGCTATCGAAGATAAAAAGCTTCAAAAAAATAAATAAAAATACCTGATCTTAACAACCAAGTAGGTTACAGTCTTACAGAAAATAGTCGATATTACCTTTCATATCTGTATTTAAAAGTGTTGACAGTCGATATTACCAGTTGTATCTACATTTAAAAGTGTCGCATCAGATTGGTGTCATATCTATATATTTAATTCTTGCCACAAAATTTCTCATCATGCTCGATATTTTACTATTACATTACATAATCTTAAGTTTTGTGACAAGAAATAAAAGATAGATATGACCACCAACCTGATGTAAAACTTCCAAATGCTATGTATGAATGGTAACATCTAAGATTTTCTGAATACTTCCTAATGTTTCTGATATCCTTTAAAAGTTAAAACACATCATAAGTAGGCAGCATGTGTCACATTGCATGAAATCATGCAGTGTGACACATGCTGCCTTAGTTGTCTTCATATTATCAGATAATAATTCATATAGATAAGATCTTGTAATGTGTTGTAATAAACCAGGAAAATTTATAACTTCTGACAGAAGTTTTATCGAATCTGACATGGCTGCCCAGGCACGTCACTCGATATCAATGACCAACGAAATAAGGAAGCTAATAATAAATTAATAATAAGATTATGGATTGCATTAATCCCCATGAAAATGTTTTAAGTTTAAAGGAGCAATCAATGGGGATATATAGTTAGTAATCTTTTGCATTATTTCCCCTGATCAATACATATTGAAATCTGCAAGTGATAGTGATCATCTAACATAGAACAGAAACAAACAGCAAGCGAAGACGGCCACAGGGAATCAAAAACGGGTTGTGATTTGCGAAAAGAGAGCCTTGAAATCCTTTGTGGGAGTTCCAGTTCTCTCAGGCTTCGAGGCAAGATCAAATGCCTTGAATTTGGCCTCCTCAAACTGGAGTGCCTGTTTTGAAAGGAACAAAAAATAAGTGCATGTAAAAGAAACCATTCTCACTAGTCAAGATGGTAAATAGATTCAGGGAATTTTTGCATCTCTGCATGCACAAGAAAAAGCTTTATGAATAATACCTGAATGCAGACTTCAGCAACATCAGGTCTGGCTATAGTCCTTGTTTCTGTCTCGAGAAGCTCATCGTCCTTACCCACAAGTAACTCTCGGATACCACCTTCTTTATCTTGAAGGCCTCCAGCTCTAATCAAACCAGAAAAGTTAATATCCAGGGCTAATAAGAAATTATGAAATGGCAATTGGTATTTTCAAAATCGTCTTCACATAGATTTCACAAAAAGGCCAGGAGTGGACATCAATCCACTGTGATTCATATAGTCAAGTTACAAAAATGAAATGAAGAAACATTTATTCTGATTACCTTATAATTGTGTATGGGATACCAGAATCAGCCAAATACTGCTCAGCCTTTCTCTTCCAAACCTGTAACATAGCAAACATAATACGTCGGCTTAGAAGCGAAAAGAAACAGAAGAAAAAATACAACAATAGAACAACTAAATATACTGAAACTCAGATACAAAATCATCTTAAAATTAACTAAAAAAATTGAGGAAGTAGATCAGAATTTGATATTATAAAAGATAACAGACCAGTATATTGCCGTTACCCAAACTGTTCAAGGGATTATTAAGATTTGTTCCCCCCATAGACCCAACCAGCACAATTTGCTTCACTCCAGCGGCCTTGGCTGTTCATATAAGGATTAGTTATTTCAGCGACACATTCGGATATCTTTAATTTTGAATTAATGCAGAAAGCAACTAGGTAGATACTTACCGGCATCTATTTGGTTTTTCTGACCAATCCAGTCAACCTATGATCCAAAAGCATTCCATTAAACTAAATAAAGAAGCAAAAAAAAAGTTAAGTATCAAGATCCACAAACTAGGAAAATCTTTGAATGTTACCTGTTCAGGATATGCTCCATCTTCGAAAAAGAACTCTGGCCTTCCACCTTGGGCAGGATCATAACCAGGTTTCATCTTCGGTACTGCACTGGTGAGAATTATGAGAGCATCAAGTCCCTGGATTGCAGGAATGATGCTATCGGCTTCCCTTATATCCCCAACAAAAACATCATCTGCTCCACCAATTTTCTCCTTGCTCTCTTCAGTTCTGACCAGACCTCTTGCAACGTAATGGTCTGACCTCTCCTTTAGTTTCTTATAAACTATCTGACCTGCCAAACTCGAGCAATGAAAAAATGTCAACAACAAAAAGAAAAGTTAAACAACACATATCATGATTAGAGTAAAGAAAACACATTTCTTCAATGCTTTTCACTTCCACGGAGAAAACCAAAAGGAACTAGTATATAATATTCTCAATACTCAAAACTTGCAGTCCAATTAAGGTGAACGAAGAACATACCGCAAAGTGACAATAAACTAGTGAATCAACAGAGAGACTAAAAAGTAAAAACACAACATAATTCACAAGGCATGCCATATGTCCACTAGATACAGTGAAATTCGTTTTCGTCTTCATGTAATAACAAGTAAAATGCATTCATAGATCGAATACACATTACATATTGAAACATCTCATTGAAATCGAATGGCTGCATTGTTACTCAAATTGTGGAACTTGAAATCAATACACAGTTTACATGACCAATAAAGCTTATGAATTCACATAGAAACCGCTCCATGACTCAATCCATTGCTATAACAAAACAAAACACTCTCGATGCCAATATCTGAAGAATTCACATTAAGATTGCAAATTGACCATCCACATAAACTTAAAACCCTAATACAAAAAGACCCCAGATCGCATATCTAGAGCATGGTTCTATACTACCATCTCAAGTCTCAGCCACTACTAAACTATTACAAAAAATAGAATTAAAATAAAACGATTCACTATCAAAATTGCATGTCGATGAACCAGAGAGAAAATGTTAAGGAATATAAGCTACAGAGAGAGAGAGAGAGAGAGAGAGAGAGAGAGAGAGAGAGAGACAGTACCTGTTCTACCGGCAGCGCCAGTGACAAGAACAGTGCTTTTAGACAAATCAGCCATTGAAGATACCTTGACAACTCTACTTGTTCTAAAACAACACTCTCTGTTTCTTTTCGCAACAAATGAGAATGCAGAAGAAGAAGAAGCGTGAAAAGAGTGAGAAGAAGATAATTCTGGAAGGTGGGTGAATTTAATGTGACAATGAGCGCGACAACTTTTGGTTGTAACAGTAGATAGTGAGGATATCAATGGGACACGTGTAAACGTAGCCATTGATCAAGAGTCAAGACCTGTTGGTTGGAGTTGTTATCATAATATCATCCGGCCGTCGGTCACTCACAACGTTAGAAATAGAAGCGTGTTTTGTTTCTCCGTCGTAGGCCGTTAATCCAGTTTGGTCGTTTTTCTCGTGGATTTTTCTTATCCTCATTTGTCGCCAGCTACCTTATCCTATCTATCTTTTTTTCAATTTTCCACTAGTGGATGGGCCGGCCCATCAAATTTAAGGTCTGGCCCATTTCTATACTGAAGGTGACCCATTATCTAATAAGTTGTTAAGAAGTAAAAATAAAATAAAATAAAGGCTAACCTTAATCTCACGAAGACAATTATAAGAATTAAACTGTGAGATTCAATAGGTGAAAGGGGACAATGCCCTGTGAGTGGCAATCACGTGGATATTCACAATGTGAAATTTGGTGTAAGAGTTGAGAAAACTATTGAGATGAGATTTATTTATTTTTAATTCATTTACTATTTTCCGGTTCTTGTGTAATTGTGTTCAGAGTAATGGATTATTTATGGAAATTTTCCAATTTTTTTTTGTTAAATATATATATATTTGACATATTTTGGTTAAATATTTTTGTGCCCCAATAATAATACTAAATTTTAAATTTTGACTTGGTGTCACATGTGGTGGAAGTAAAATCACTCACTCCAAAAGCTCATAACTCTTAACAATAGACTATGTATTTTTTATTTTTTATGTTTAGGTGGCATTAAATTAAGAAAAGTAAAGTAAAATCCATATTAAATTTGAATCCGACTTTGAAAAGAAATGTATAAATTTATTGTATAGTTTTAACACAATTATATTTTAATACTTAACTTAAAAAGATATTAAAATGACAACCGAGTCATGTACCAGATGTATAGTGTATTGAAGTTTTTGACAGCTGTATAGATTATGACAATAATTATATATTTTATATAGGTTTTTTTTTTTTTTTTTTAATAATTATCTACCATGACCTATTGATATCAAATAATATAAATATAATTTAAATATCTACTCTCATATTAACTGTGGTTGTAATTGTAGGGAGTCGACCTACAATCGATGTGGATCGTGTCGTATGTTGTTAGGCCCAATGCAACTTGGGTTGAATCGTATGAGGTCTGTTGTCGTTTGCTGAGTTATCCTGTAAAGAACTTGGTCGATCGACCTAATAACCTGCAAAAATAGAAGAACAGAAACGATGAATTAAATGAATCAAAGAGGTGGTTTGGGTTGTTAGCCTTAGGTATGCTTGGGCTGAGCAACGGTTATGATGATCGTGAATATTGAACTCCGGTGATCGCGATTGTTGAATTTCGGTGACCGTGATTCTCACAAGCAGAGTTTTGGCACGCTCTAGTAAGCTTGTTTTCTATGTCCTTGATAGTGCCAAATGAAGCTCTTTATATAGGAGATTCAGGTGAACGTTTAAACCCACTCGCAAATCAATCACGATATGATTGTAAGCGAGATCTTTGGAGAGATTTTCTCCCCGAGTATCTCGTTTATTGAACATGCTTTTAAACTGCTGGCTGACTTGGTCTTCAAATGACCAAGTCATGCTGCTGCCTTTTTTTTTGGGCTACTTCAAATTGGGCCAAAGTTAAAAGGCGCTTGGGCTTTGTACCTTTGGGCCAGTGGGCCACTTTTTGGCTACCATAGTTTGTCCCCCACTCTCTAGTGAGTTACTAATGAAGTAGAGAGTGATTTAGATTCAGTCGACCGTTGTCGAACGAAAAAGGAATTAACTTTAGTCGACCGGATTCGTAGCTAGCTTATTGGGTCGAGCTTTTAACGTTGTTTGAATACAAAATCTTGAGTCGAAAAAATTGCTGATAATGGAACATTTGGGTTTCAAAATGTCGTTCGACAAATTCCAATCGTTAGGATATGATACCCAAATGTCGTTTGACAATTTTCAACCGTCAGGATCTGATGAGGCAAACCAAAGGTCAATCTGAAAAGACAGCTTTCGTTTCATAAACCCTAGTGATATCACGCGTAATAAATTTTGGAGTGCTTACTCTGTTCGAGAAGGGTTTTTGAATTTCAAAAACCCATCATTAGTAGTTTCGTGCGTGCGTGGGTAACCGGCAACTGAAAGGTTGCAACCACTTCTGGTGAAGACACGTGGCAAAAGGGGTTATGCGAGGGTTTGGTTATAAATATAACCTCTCACCCCTTTTGAGCTACTTCTGCGAAGAACATATTCTCAAACTCAGAAAACTCCAGCACATTTTGCACAGAGCAATCCCAACTGCTTCAAACTGGAACTCTTCTTTTTCTTCTCAAGGTGATTACTCTTCTCTTCACTATCTTTTGTTTCTTTTTGTTTTCCTGCAAAAACTTTGTTATTTGAAATAAGAAATAGAAACGTAAAGAAATTTTTACTTGAGTTCTGGGTTTGAACGCGTTTTTCTTTATTGTTCTTCATTGTTTGTTGTTGTATTCTGGTTATCTCTGTTGTCTTTGATCTTGTTTGCATAGTTATCTATACTGTTTGGTGTTTGTTTATTTCATACGACCAATGTAGACGGGAAGCTTCATTCGATCGACTTGTAGGACGCTAGAACTTGTAGGGTTAGGTTAGGTTTTAAGACGATCCTAGAATAGGATTTCAGAAACCCTAGGTTGTGATCGTAGCGCCACAGTTTCTGACTTGTGCATTTTTTGCCTTGTCAGCTTAGGAGGAATCATGTCGAGCGGAGACATAAATCTGTCGAGTGGAGATGTAAGCTTGTCGAGCGACGATACTATTTCTGATCCCAAGTACAATTGGACTACAAGCGAGGAGGAAGGTGGTTCTGACCAAGTTGATAGCATGAGGGATAATGTCGATCGACAAGTTACTTTAGAGGATCCGTCGAACGTCGTTTCCATAAATACGAAAGGTATACTTGAACAAGGCGGCGTACGTGCTGTTGCGTCCATAGTCGATCATCCAGAGTATATAGACGTAGAGGAGGCTACTACCTCTGGTCGACCATTAGGTGTGCTTGAAGAAAGTCCGTCCAGTTTAGTTTCGGAGGACAACTTGTGTTTATTGAGGGAAGTTTATGGCATCCCTAGTAGTGTCGAGCTACGTGCACCAAAGGAGCACGAAAAGGCCGATTGGGATATACCTGAGTGGACGTGTTTTTATGAGTATACCCTCCGCTTAGGATTCAGGTTCCCAATTCCCCCACTGGTACGACGAACGCTGCTTTATTACGACCTTGCTCCTGGTCAACTAATGCCAAACACATGGAGAATTTTGTTAAGTTTGGGAGTGCTCAGTGAAAGATACAACGTACCTTTTGGGATGTCGAGCCTCCTTCACAACTACTATTTAAAGGAGCACATATACGACCAAGGTCGTTATATGTTGGTACCTAGGAGCAAAGAGCAGCAGATTATTATTGATACGACGACAAACGACCGAAATTGGAAGGATACATATTTTTTCGCAAAGGGTCCTCCAGTCGATGGTCCATGGTTTGTGGACAATGAGTCGTATCAATTAAGAAGGACCTGGAACCGGTATGGTGAGTGTCGTCCGACTTTTGTCGTTTGGTAGAAAAATTTTTATATACCTTTGTTTTTGCTGATATCTTAGCTTATTTTGTAGAAATAAAGGGCTTAGAGGCCAAACCGTCGAGCGAAATTGCTCCTGTTCGCACCGCGGCAATGCTGAATATCCCTGAAAAGGATAGAAGCTGTAAGGTGCTATTAACAGAAGGTAAACTTAGGCCTACCAGGCTATGGAGGTGGTCGACCCATAATAGGTCGTGAGCGCCGTATCCTAACGTGAAGGATTTCTTGTCGTATATCTGGATTAGAAGGAGTTTCAAAATTCTTCAATATACAATGACATTCTTGTCGCCTGTTTCTGATAATGAACGTCGTGTTGCAGTGACATCAATGGCAAGCGCAAGAGTGAACATCCCGGACACAGCAAACGCTCTGAAGAATCTCAGAGACGACCTGATGAAGAAAAGAGCAGCAGCAGCAGCGAAGAAGAAGCAGGCTGAGAAGTCGACTAGAGGCGCTGCGCAGCCACCAGAACATATTTATGAATCTTCTCCTGAACGCTCCCCTCAGAAGAAGAGGCCAAGGAAGAACCCACCGGCCAACAAAGGGAAGAGGGCCGACAAGGGGAAGCAAGTGGCTGCATCGCAGCCAGATTCGTCGACAGCAACCCTCTCCGATCTGTCATCATTCGACGACCCGACTTCCTTTTTAGAAAGGCCGTTCGACTATATCCTCCCTGCAGATGAGAAGCATCTGCAGAAGAAGAAAATCGAGGAAGTGTTCGACATGACTTTCCTCTCGGCATTCCATGTGAGTTATATATTTATTTATTTATTTTTTTTGATGTCGTTCCATTTATGCTAACTTTCGACGCTGTGCAGTCTTTGCAGGCTTCGCTACACTTGTATGGGAGGTACAAGTCGCTGGGTGACAAGTATGGGAAGCAGCGGAAGCTGGTCGACGTTACGAGGCAGGAGAAGGCCCAGGCCGACAAAGCTGTCGAGGAGCTGACAAGAAAAAACTTGACTCTTGAGAAAGAGTTGAGAGAGATGAAGGCCGACAGGGATCGACATTCCTTGGAGTCGACCGAAGCTCGTGCCGCCTTGATTGAAGAGCAGCATAATGTTGCTGCTTTGAAGGCTCAGCTGACGTCGATCGCTTCTGCTGCGTTGATCAAGGCGAAAGCGGAACTTTTCAAGGAATATCTATCGGGCCAACATGCTACCTAGAGCCGTGACGAGATGCAGGAGATGATTGAAACCTATGATGAAATGCGTCGGTTGGAGGAGGACGACAATGCGCTCCCACAAGGTGCCGATGTTGCTGGCCTCCCACCTGTTGTCGACCCACCAATTGTTAATCAGTCTCCTGCCGATCCCACTGATGTTGCTTCCACACTTGATCTGCCTGCAATCTAAAATGACATTTGACAATTCTAAGAATGTTTCTTTTGTTTTGTAATTGTGAATGATATGGTCGTTCGACCATTTTATTTTTTTGTTTGAAAGTATGTGGATTCTCTCAAACCATTTTTTTTTTTTTAATCGTTAGATGTTTAACATGTCTTCAATAATTGTGTGAAATTTGTTTGCATGTGGAAACGATACGACCATCTTATAATGGGGTTTACACAAGTTTAAATGCCTGCATGAAACAAGCCTGTAAACTAATATTCATGCGTGTGTCGAACAACTTTATAATATAGATGAGAATAAACATGGCTGATTTACTTATTAATAAAATATTCGCGTACAAGAGTCAGTCGACAAACTATATCGCATACATGCGTTCAGTCGATCATTCATCGCGTACATGCGTCAGTCGACATTTAACAAATTTACTATAAATGACATCGCTGATTTATACAACTCGCGTACATGCGTTCAGTCGACCATTCATCGCGTGCATGCGTCAGTCGACAATTATTTTCGTCAAGTGTTGTCATCGCGTACATGCGTCAGTCGACCCTTTATCGCGTACATGCGTTAGTCGACAATTATTTTCGCCAAGTGTTGTCCCCGACTCCCAGCGTGCGTTTGATTAAATAAGGATGTTGGGAGTAGGTTCTTGTTGTCGTCGACGCCGGGGCACTGCCAATGCTGTAATAACAAAAGAATTTCGTAGCAACATAATACGTCGAAGTCGACTGAAATTATGAAAGCAACATACTACGTCGAAGTCGACTGATATTATGAAAAATGTTTGTGAGCTCAGTTCTAAACTTAGTACTAAGTTTTTCATCATTGCTCTTTTAAGCATTGTTAGTATCATAAGAATCAAGGAAAGTGATAACAATGAAGGAAGAATTTAAGTTTAGAGTTTAGAAGTGATACTGTTTTAGATGTAGTGCATTCCAACTGTTGTTCAGTTCTCGACCGTCGAGGCTTCGCAATTTGTAAGCTCCTCGGCCGACGATTTCTGTTATTTGATAAGGCCCTCCCATGTTGGCCCCAGTTTTCCGGCTCCCTCTTCTCTGGTGTTTTGGAAAACGCGGCGTACTACCCAGTCATGTAGCTTGAAGGTTCTGATATGTACTTTCTTGTTATAATGTTGTGCGACCTGCTGTTGATACGACTGGACTCTGAGAGCGGCTCGATCTCGTCGTTCATCCAAATGGTCTAACTCGAAGGTGAGCTCGCGACTATTTTGGGCTTCGTTTGGATTTTCACTCTGTGCTGTTGCGAGTCAAGTCTTGATGGGGATCACTGCCTCAGATCAGTAGACGAGGGAGAATGGAGTTTCACCAGTCGACCGTCGAGGAGTGGTACGATATGACCATAAGATCTCAGGAAGCTTTTCAACCCATTCACTATTTTCTGCTTCTAGTCGTTTCTTCAGTGTGTTGATGATGGTTTTATTCGTCGACTCCGCTTGTCCATTGGCTTGGGGATAACGTGGAGTCGAAAAACTCAGTTTTATGCCGTATCTGTCGCAGAAGTTCTTGAAGTCGAATGATATGAACTGTGATCCGTTGTCGGTCACTATTTCTCGTGGAACTCCGAACCTGCAAATTATGTTTTTCCACACAAAACTGCGTACCTCGATGTCGCGTACTTGAGGTAAAGCTTTGATTTCTACCCACTTTGTGAAGTAGTCTGTCATCACCAACATGTAGACGACACCTCCTGGTGCAGCCGGGAGTTTTCCTACAATATCCATCCCCCATTTCATAAAAGGCCAAGGGGCTGAGATTGAATTTAACATACCTGGGGGAAGATGGCAGATTGGTGCGAATCTTTGACACTTGTCGCACGACTTCACATGATTTTGGGAGTCGGAGCGCATTGTCGGCCAGTAGTATCCTGCTGTGATTGCTCTGTTCGACAGACTTTGAGCCCCCGAGTGATTTCCACATTTTTCATAATGTAGGCTCTTGAGAACGTCGTATGCTTCTCGTGGGGTTACACACCTCAAGTAGGGTCCTGTAAAAGACTTTTTGTATAGCTTACCGTATAAGATACAAAATTTTACAGCTTTAGCTTTGATTTTCCTAGCCTCAGTTCTATCTCCAGGTAGAATGTCGGCTCGCAAGTAGTCCAGCAACGGGTCCATCCAATTTCTTGTGTAGTCGACTGGGGCGACTATTTCTGTTGCTTGGATAGTTGGTGTTGTAAGGTGAACGACTGGAATTGACTTTGATCCGCCTGTCGTTGTCGAGCCAAGGTAAGCTAGTGCATCTGCACGCGAGTTCTCCGACCTGGGTACTTGTTCGATGGAGAATTTGTCGAAAGTCGACTGAATCTGTTTGACTTTGGTCAAGTAGGCGGTCATCCTTTGATCCCTTGCTTCATACAACCCATTTATTTGTCGAACGACTAGTTGTGAGTCGCTGAATACTTGGAGATTTTTGACGTTCAGGCTCTTGGCCAGGTCGAGTTCAGCAATCAGCGCTTCGTACTCGGCTTCGTTATTTGTCGCCCAGAATTCGCAGTGGATTGACTGTTCTATCATGTCTCCGTGAGGGGATGTGAGTACCAATCCCAATCCGCTGCCTTTTATATTGCTTGAACCGTCGACTGATAGGGTCCATTTTTCGTTCGACGTTGCCTCCGTAAGAGCTACTAATTCTTTCTCAGCCTGTAAATTTTCGTTAGGCATAAAATCTGCAATAAAATCAGCTAATACCTGCGATTTTAATGCTGTTCGCGGATGATAGTTGATGTCGTACTTGCTCAATTCGATGGCCCATTTCGTTAGCCGACTTGAAACTTCAGGTTTATGCAGTATATTTTTGAGAGGGTAAGTCGTTAATACCTTAATTGAATGGCACTGGAAGTACGGCCTCAATTTTCTGGCTGCAACGACCAACGCCAGTGCCAGCTTTTCCAGTCGACTGTATCGTGTCTCGGCGTCGAGCAATGCCTTGCTGACATAATAGACCGGATGTTGTCGATCGCCTTCTTCTCTCACTAGTACTGCGCTGACGGCTGTGCTCGAGACGGCTAGGTACACGAGTAGCGTCTCATCGTCTTTTGGTTTTGACAGCAATGGTGGCGTAGTCAAATACTCTTTTAGATCTTGCAATGCTTTCTCGCAATCGTCGTTCCATTCGAATGCTTTGTTTTTCCTCAAGGTATTGAAAAATGGATGGCATCGTTCAGACGACTTGGAGATGAACCTGTTCAGTGCTGCTACTCGACCAGTCAATTTCTGTACATCTTTAATGCATTTGGGCGACTCGATTTCTCGTATTGAACGGATTTGGTCCGGGTTGGCTTCGACACCTTTTTGTGTGACCAAGTACCCTAAAAATTTTCCTGATGAGACACCAAAAGAACATTTAGTTGGATTTAATTTCATACCGTACTTGTCGAGGACGTCGAACGACTGCTTCAGGTGGTCTATATGTTGTTGGGCCACAAGTGATTTGACCAGCATGTCGTCGATGTAGACTTCCATTGTCGAACCAAGCATCTTGGCGAACATCATATTCACGAGCCGTTGGTATGTGGCACCTGCATTTTTTAAACCAAACGGCATTACTTTATAGCAGAAGGTACCTCGTTCTGTTACGAAGGCTGTTTTCTCCTGGTCGTCTGGATGCATCAGGATCTGGTTGTAGCTTGAGTAGGCGTCCATGAAGCTGAGTAGCTCGTGTCCGGCTGTTGCGTCGACTAGCATGTCGATATGGGGCAAAGGGAATGAGTCCTTGGGGCATGCTTTGTTGAGGTCTGTGAAGTCGATGCACACCCGCCATTTGCCATTCTTCTTCTTAACGACCACGACGTTGGCTAGCCAATCGGGATATTGGACTTCTCTCACTGAGCCGATGTCGATCAACTTCTGAATTTCTTCGTTGATTACTTTGTTTCTCTCTGGGGCTAATTTCCTTCGCTTTTGTTTTACTGGTTGATGATCGGGGTCGACCTGTAGTTAGTGGACTATTACTTCTGGATCGATGCCGACCATGTCTGAATGCGACCATGCAAAGCTGCCCTGCCGTTCCTTTAGGAAGTCAATCAGTTGTTCTTTAACTTCCTTCGACAGTCTGGACCCTATGAACACTTTTCTCTCTGGTCGATTTGAGTCGATCGACACTTCGTCGAGATCCTCCATTTTTGGTGCGTTTGGTGTCGACTCGACTTTGGAGTCCTGTAATTGCTATAAAGACTCCTTTTTCTTCTTCATGGCGTTTTGATAGCATTCTCTCGCTGCTCTCTGTTCCCCTTTAATTTCACGAACTCCCCACCTGGTTGGAAATTTGATCATCTGGTGGTAGGTCGAAGGGATTGCCTTCATTTCATGAATCCATGGTCTTCCTAGGATTGCGTTGTAGGGCGACTGACAGTCGAGCACTAGGAAGTTGACGTAGAGGTTTACGCCTTCAGCGTAGATAGGTAGCACGATTTCCCCCAACGTGCTTTTCTGTTCTCCACTGAAACCTGTCAGCACTGTCGTCCGACGGCTCAGTTTTGACTCATCGACCTGCATTTCTCTCAAGGCACTGTTAAACAAAATATTGCATGAATTACCATTATCAATCAAAATTCGTTTTGTTAAACAGTTAGCAATGTGTAGTGAAATAACAAGTGCGTCATAATGGGGAGAAAACAAATCTGATTTGTCTGTCGCCTTGAAGGTGACGGTCTCGTCGACAGTCGACGGATGCTCCCTACTTGGCTGAATTTTCGTGTTTAACACTTGTCGTGTATGTCTTTTTGCCGCTGAATAGCTGATGCCACTCACTTCAGAACCTCCTGCAATGAAATTTATTACCCTATCGTGTCGAGGTGGTTCTGGTGGATTGTCGTTTGCGTTCGCCATTCTGTCGTTTCGTCTTGCCAAGGTTTGTTTTCCCTTCTCTGTTAAGAACTCTTGTAGATGTCCTTGTTTTAGTAGTTCTGCAACTTCGAATTTAAGGGTGATGCAATCCTCAGTTCGATGTCCATGATCTCCATGGAACTCGCATCTTAGCTTTGCGTCTCGATGTTCTGGTAGAACGTTCATCTTTCTGGGCCATTTTACTGTCTTGCCCATTTCCCTCATAACCGCTACAAGGTCGACTGGTTCGATGCTCAGATTGTACTCAGGTACTTCTGCTCGTGGTCGACTTGTTCTTGGGTAGGCCCTCCTGTATGGTCGACCGTCGCTTGAGCCTTCATCATTCTGTCGAGTTGCCCTATCTCCAGTCGGATAAGGTTCTGACCTTCTGTCGTTCGACCTCCTATCCACTCGGTCGTTTCTGCGGTTGGAGTAGTTGTTGGCTCTACTTACGTAGTTAGCTTCATCTTCTTCCCATTTTATTTAGGCCCACGCTTTGGCTAACACATCCTCCATTGTCCTGCATGGATACTTGGTTAATTCTTTATAGAGGTCAGAGTCAAACCTGAGGCCCTTTCTGAAGGCATATATTGCGGTCGCCTGATTGCAATGAGGGATTTGGACCTTCTCTCTGTTGAAGCGACCAACGTAAGTCCTCAAGTTTTCACCGTGCTTCTGTGTTATGGTATATAGGTCGTCCGACTGTTTCTCCAGCTTGCGACTACTCGCAAATTGTTCCACGAATGTATCTGTAAGCTGCGCAAAAGAATTGATTGAATTATTAGGTAGGTTAGTGTACCATTGTAAAGCTGGACCATTGAGACTGGACCCGAATGCTTTGCACATGCATGCTTCTCTTAGGTCGCGGGGAATTGCTGCAGTGAACATTCTCTGTTTATACTGCGCTATGTGGTCGTCTGGATCGGTCGTTCCCTCATATTGCTTCATGTTTGGGAATCTGAACTTCTTAGGCATCTCGA